>CM077878.1:34279164-35724164 GCA_039720435.1 Amazona ochrocephala
TGAACCACACAGCTTGGTGTCATTGGCAAACTTGCTGAGGGTGCACTCAATCTCACTGTCCATGTCACCGAGAAAAGATGTTGAACAAGCCTGGTCCCAACACTGATCCTTGAGGGACACCCTTATTACCAGTGTCCAACTGGACATTGAGCAGTTGAACACAACTCTTTGCATGCGGTCATCCAGCCAATTCTTCATCCATTGTGTGGTCCATCTATAAAATTGATGTCTCTCCAGTTTAGAGACCAGGATGTCATGTGGGACAGTATCAAACACTTTGCACAAGTCCAGGTAGATAATGCCAACTGCTCTACCACTACCCATTAGTTCTGTAGCCCCATCATAGAAGGCCACCAAATGGGTCAGGAATTATTTGCCCTTAGTGAAACTATGTTGGCTGTCACCAACCACCTCATTATTTTTAGATAAGACAGTAACATTTCAGAAAATCTCATCTCCCTTTTGAGATCACATGTAAAATTTAGTGCTTTCATTTTATTTTACCTATTTATTAGTAAAATTCTGGATTTTTCTTGCTCAAATGTTTTCAGTCATAATTTATACTTATTTCTGATATTAGTTCCCAGTAGCAGAATTTTACTGCTAATGCATGACTAAATGTTATTGTGGTATTAAAATATATTTGTATTCAGTCCAAAGTTACAGGGCAAAATGATTAAATATGACAGTGCTCAATCCTGATAAGCAGGCAAATCACTGTATATAAGATATAAAGAATATATCTAGTTATAAATATAATCCAATAATTTTGTCACCTCATGTCCAGTAAAATGGATCACTTTGACCAGGAAACAAGTGCATCCCACTAGACCTGGATCAGTACACCAGTAGGCTAGTATGATGCAGAGTAAAAAAAAGCATCACATTCTCTCATTAGTAGTGAGCTGATCAGCAGTAGCTGAAGCAGTTAATGTTCATTCCCCACTCCTGTTTCCTGCGCACATTAGTGTTTCTTCTGATAAATCCTTTTGCCAAAGGATATGAGCCAACTCCTCTGGCCTTATAAGACTATTTTCCCATTGTTGTGATCAACTAACCCTTCTCTGTGTCAGTGGATTTAACCCTTCTTGAATTTCGTTTGACTTAATCCTTCTTGAGCCTACTGTGCCGAGTATCTCAAGCAATGCTTTCATAAATAACATTATATCTCTCTGTTGCTATTGATTGAAATACTTTGCATGCCTTTTGTTACATCCTCATATGACATTTTTCTTGCCCATTCACTGATGGCTCTTAGACTTGTGATCAACTGTTCCATATTGATTAAGTTTCTAAATGCAGAAAAAAGCAAAGTAAAAAAATCATCATTATTCTCTAACCTTGCCTTTCTATTTAGTCCATCACATCATCAAATCTTTTTATGTGCAACATATTAGTTCTACACTGATCAATCTTCCCTTCTTTATCCATTTATGTTTTTTTTTTATTTAAGATCAGTAATAAAATTATTTGCCTCAGTAGCACCAAGAAGAGAAAAATTATAGCAGAAAGTGTATTCACAAACAACTTTGAGCTATCTTGTCACTTCAATATATAGAAAAGTTTTACTTCCATCATAAAGGAAGGGATAATGTGGAATGGGTCATGTGCAATCAATTATTCATTTAACACTTTCTGTGGAGAAAACCAGATCTAAGTTTAGAGCAAAAATTTTCATTGCAGCAGTTTTTAAAAAGGGGGCATTGGTCTCTGAACAGAACATTTAGTCTTGGCAGCAGTAGATTGGTTTTCTTAACTATCTCTCATGAACTGTTAGGAATAATTTGTGGATTCTCCAGGGTTTACTGACTGCACATTGAAAAACACTCCCCTTGCAAGTCACTTCCAGAGAGCACAATCATCCAACTTCTGTAGAAAGGATTGACACACAAGAATAAAAAGCTGCAGAACAAGTACACTGGGTCCTTAAAAAGCAGAAGACACAGGACAAAGTCAGGCCACCAAACATGTAGGCATATAAAATGGAGAAAGTAACAAAAAAGGTAGGAACACTTGTGCTGAGATAACACAACTATTGAAGAAAAAGGATGCATGATACAGCGGAGATGGAGGATGCAGGCACGCACAGTGGAAGTTGCTCAGAAGCCTTTTTTTTTTTTTCTTGAGTTTTATGAATTATCTCTTGCACTTATTCCTTGGTTTCTTGGTTTTGCATTAGGGTCTGGGCACTGCCCTATCTAAAAGTTTAGATCCTGTCATGGTTTAAGCCTCTATAACTCACGCAGTCGCTCTCTCACTCACTCCCCACTCTTTCTTCCCCCAGTCCCAGGGGGATGGGAAGGAGAATCAAAAGAATGCAACTCCCACAGGCTGAGATAAGAACAGTTTAGTAACTAAGGTATAACACAAACCACTGCTGCTACCACCAATAATAATAATGACAAGGCAAATACAAGGAAAGAGAATACAATCGCTCACCACCTGACATCAAGCCCGACCATGCAGTGCACCTCCACCCTTCTGGTTCTCTGCTTTCTGTTTTTACATCCTGGGCATAACGTGCTGTGGTATGGAATACATCTCTTTGGTCAGTTTGGGTCAGGTGTCCTGTCTCTGCTTCCTCCCAGCTTCCCCCCCCCCCCCGCCATGGCAGAGCATGAGACTCAGAAAGTCCTCGGTCAGATCAAAACACTACCAAGCAGTAATTGAAAACACTGGTGTTATCAGCACTGTTCCCAGGCCCAAAATCAAAAACACAGCACTGCACCAGCTACCAAGAAGGAGAAAAATGACTGCTACTGCTGAACCCATGACAGATCCTTTTGCTACATGATTTAGGATGTTAATAAGAGAAGATTCAATCTTAAATTAGCATCCAATGTGTCCTGCTGAAAATAAATTCTTAACTCTGAAAAGCCAAACAATGCTTCACTGAAAACAAACCAAACCAAAATTCTGTCTCCTACTGCACACCAAACTTTAGGGCCATGCACTTCCCATTGAGCACGTCTAAGGAGCAACCAACTGTACGGTTGGGGATTATTGATCAAGTTTCTTTCTCCAGCCCAAAAAACTGTCTGGTTTGCATCACCTATGTTTGTGGGCATCCATAATTTTGCTCAAGCACCCAGTTTTCATTTTGACACTTAAAGAAGGGTTGAATATCCCCCTGAAGAATAGAGCTTTTGGGCCAAGTTATCTTCTTCATCAGATCTTGTACCCTTACATGAGAATGTCCCTCACTCCTGACTCCTCTGGTGATGCTTGACCTGCTATATATCACCAGTAGCTCTGGGGTTGCGTGCGAAGTGGTCCCAGAGCCAGTGATACCTGCAACAGTTTCAGAGACCAGCAGCTTCAGCAGAGAGGTCACTGGGGTGACCTCAGCACAGACTGCTTCAAATTATGCTCTGCAGAACACTCTTAGTTTAAGTCATTTCTGTGGTTATTTGTCATGAAAATGTGGCATCAATTTATATGCTGTTGTTACTTATAATGGGAACAATACAAGTAGCTGCATGGTTTTTCCATTTTTGTGGTTATAATGAGCTGGCTATGGTTATTTTAAATGGCCTTGTTACTTGAATTAATATAAGTAAATATGTTATATTCAATAGGATCTGAGCAGTGTGCTGTTAGTAAATAACACGGTTTATAAAGATCGAGCTATTCAGTGACCCTCCTAACATATGAATTACTTCAATTCTCCAGTGACCATGGCTTTTATAAAGAGAGAACAGAAGTGCGCAAGTCATTACCAGATTTATACATTAAGGAGATGTAACAAAATGAAAACAGGTTTTGAGATTTCCACATATTTAAACCTTTCTCTGCATGGACCATGTTGTCCTTGCATGAGACTTTGTTCCTAAAGAGATTTATTCTCCACATGCATGAAGCTTTAGATTTACCTTTTTTCTTGTAACAGTAACAGAAAAGGCTAGTATGTGCATGCCTTCATATAATCTTAATTTGCGAAGTATGCTGCCTCACAAAATCCCTGGCCATGCCCCAGGACCCTCAGGCTCTGCCCAGATGGATGTCCAAGATGTGTGAGCACACTCATATTTAATCAGATCAATGTTAACACCTCCACCAATAGAAATATCTAAGCCTAGGTAGAAGTCAGGTCTCAACTCCAATATGTGTAATATCTAAACTTTATTACTAAAATAGACATTCCAGTTTTTCTGATTACACATGGCATGATACCTATTCACCTTTCATGTATATATACCCAGAAACATTTTTAGAGTTAAAATTTAATCTAAAATTTTAGATGAAGAATTCTGATCCTCAAAAACTTTATGCTTCCTAAGAACAGACGAAGCAGGAGAGCCTTTCTGTGGTATGCCTCTTTGACCAAGAAAGAACTTTACCTTTTAGCTCACATTTCACTAGCACTTTCAGTAAACTGCAAAAAGAAAAGGTCATAGAATTGTAGAATCCTAGAAGAGTTAGGGTTGGAAAGGACCCCAAGATCATCCAGTTCCACCCCCCCTGCCATGGGGAGGGACACCTCCCACCAAACCGTGCCACCCAAGGCTCTGTCCAATCCAGTATTACTATCACAAAAGGTTACTACTTTTGTTACTCTACCCAGGAAACCAGCATGTCAACATCAATAGCAGCAAATCTAACTACTTCAAGCCTGTTCAGGAAAAATTTTTTTGTCAGGTGTAAAATTTGCTTGTTCTCACCTCCTTACTTATATCCTACTTCCCTACTTTCTCTGAAAAAAAAAAAAAAACAAAAAAAACAAAAAAAAACCCCGAGGTTTTTAAGTTCTTGATGTTCACTTTCAGTTATCCCACTCTTTCCCCTTTGCATCATTTGTGGTTATCAGAATACATGTGAGAATAATTTCTGAAAATAACTTTAGCTGGATTTCTATCCTAGTAGGCAGGTCTCGAATATACTGTCTGGAAGAATAATTAATTCCAGAAGGAAGAAAGAAGTAATCTTTTTAATCAATTGCATTTACTGTTGGACAGCTGATGCATATTTAAAATAAGGAGCAAAACTGCAGTATGACTCAAAACAAATACTGCATCATCAGCTAAACTGCTAAGGTTTTGTAGTCATAACTTATGTGACTGTGTATGATTATAAACTGGCTTGAACTGACTGGGATAAAAAGAGTTTCTTTGTCAGACTAGGTGTGTAAATAAGCAAGAAGTGATAGAAATATTCATGGAAAAGGTTGCACCTCTAATTGGACATGCTGATTCTGGTAAAGCTGCTAGAATTGCACATGAAGTGATCTTATCTATAGAGAGGGCTCATGCAAACCATCCCATAGTGCACCTTGTCTACACACGGCCAGAAGCTGTCTGAGCAGAGGTGCTCAGCATGCTGGAAAACTATTGTTTTGACATGCAGGAGTTTGAAATCCTGGCTGAAACTTGATTTTTCAAGATGTAATTTGAATCTATCTACTATTTTCTAAGGAATCTGATCGGCATATTTAAATGGTGATTACAAACTAATCCATAGATAAAAGGTAAAATACAAATGCTACCTGTTATTGTTAGTACTCGTCTATTAAATGATCTGTTTTAAATGTTTCAAATGCACTTCCTCAAAATCTCACTGAAGTCAAGAGAAACTCTGATTTTAATGAGCAGGACTTCAAAATATGAGTAGGGTAAGGCCCAGAGCTTTTTTTGAAGAGGATCTGCCTAGGTGTTCTCACAGTAAGCTCTCCAAAGAAGACCAAAAGGCTTTTAAACACATGAAAAGATAAGTTTTGAACAAAGATAGGAGTTTCATTTTTTAAACAGGGAATGCTCAGAGCAGCTAGAAGAGAAATAAAACACATGTTCCCATGCGCTCCTTTCACATACGTCTTTACTCCCAAGCTAACCAATGACTTTCTGAGTCACTGACCAGTGACCAGTCACTGACCCAGCCCTTACTTAGGCCACTTGATCTCAGGAGGCTTTTTGAACCCTCGTCCGAATGTGACTCCCAGCTGTATGCTATGACCCTCTTCAACACCAACTGCTTCAGGCCCCAGCGTTCGCATGAAGGAGCAAACCTTCTGCTTCTACCACTGAGTTCCTCAGCATTTTTCGCTATTTAAAAAGCTTCTGAAGTTTTGGGGTATCAGAATTTTTATAACAATCAAATAAAACTAACACTGTGACTCAAAAATAGAAAACAGAATTAGGAATCAGGGAAGCACCTTCTAACATTCTGTTTTTTAAATAGGAGATCTAAAAAGCTGGTGCCTTGGAGAAAAAAAGGCAAGGAAAACATTAAGAAGGATGAAAAAGAAAGTCTGAAATGAAGAATTAGCAGCTGTGTCATTTTAATTCTGGTGTCTCTCCAAAAATTACAAACTAAAATTCTAAAAGTATGTTGTTCATAATGATCTCACAAATGATATTGTAATA
The DNA here is from genome assembly GCA_039720435.1 of Amazona ochrocephala. NCBI lineage: Eukaryota > Metazoa > Chordata > Aves > Psittaciformes > Psittacidae > Amazona > Amazona ochrocephala. Next base: position 34,285,524 of record CM077878.1, read on the forward strand.
TATATATATGAAATCATAGAATCATAGAATAGTTAGGGTTGGAAAGGACCTCAAGATCATCGAGTTCCAACCCCCCTGCCATGGGCAGGGACACCTCCCACTAAACCATGCCATCCAAGGCTATGTCCAACCCCACCTTGAACGCTGCCAGGGATGAAGCATTCACAACTTCCCCGGCCAACCCATTCCAGGGCCTCACCACCCTCACAGTAAAGAATTTCTTCCTCATATCCAATCTAAACCTCACCTGTTTAAGTTTAAACCCATTACCTGTTGTCCTATCACTACAGTCCCTAATGAAGAGTCCCTCCCCAGCATCCCTATAGGTCCCCTTCAGGTATTGGGTGGCTGCTATGAGGTCTCCACGCAGCCTTCTCTTCTCCAGGCTGAACAGACCAAATTTTCTCAGCCTATCTTCATACGGGAGGTGCTCCAGTCCCCTGATCATCCTCGTGGCCCTCCTCTGCACTTGTCCTAACAGTTCCATGTCCTTTTTATGTTGAGGACACCAGAACTGCACACAATACTCCAAGTGAGGTCTCACGAGAGCAGAGTAAAGGGGCAGGAGCACCTCCCTCGACCTGCTGGTCACACTCCTTTTGATGCAGCCCAGGATACGGTTGGCCTTCTGGGCTGCAAGCGCACACTGCCGGCTCATGTTCATTTTTTCATCAACCCACACCCCCAAGTCCTTCTCCTCAGGGCTGCTCTCAATCTCCTCCCCCCCAACCTGTAGCTGTGCCTGGCATTGCTCCGACCCAGGTGTTGGACTTTGCACTTAGCATGGTTAAACTTCATTAGGCTGGCATCAGCCCACCTCACAAGCGTGTCAAGGTCCCTCTGGATGGCATTCCTTCCCTCCAACGTATCAACCGAACCACACAGCTTGGTGCCATCGCCAAACTTGCTGAGGGCACACTCAATCCCACTGTCCATGTCACCCACAAAGATGTTGAACAAGACCAGTCCCAACACCGATCCCTGGGGGACACCACTCGTTACTGGTCTCCAGCTGGACACTGAGCCACTGAGCACTACTCTTTGCGCGCGGCCATCCAACCAGTTCTTTATCCACCGAGTGGTCCACCTATCAAACTGATGTCTCTCCAACTTAGAGAGAAGGATGTCATGTGAGACAGTTTCAAAGGCTTTACACAAGTCCAGGTAGATGACATCAACTGCTCTGCCCCTGTCCATCAGTTCCGTAGCCCCTTCATAGAAGGCCACCAGATTGGTCAGGCAGGATTTCCCCTTAGTGAAGCCATGCTGGCTGTCCCCAAGCACCTTGTTGGTTTTCATGTGCCTTAGCATGCCTTCCAGGAGAATCCGCTCCAAGATTTTGCCAGGCACAGAGGTGAGACTGGCTGCTCTGTAATTCCCCGGCTCATACATTTTCCCCTTCTTAAAAATGGGGGTTATATTTCCCTTTTTCCAGTCATCGGGAGCTTCACCTGACTGCCATGGTTTTTCAAATATGATGGACAGTAGCTTAGCAACTTCATTTGCCAGCTCCTTCAGGACCCGTGGATGGATTTCATCCGGTCCCATGGACTTGTATACATTCAGGTTCCTAAGATGGTCTTGAATCAGATCCTCTCCTACAATGGGCCCAGGGTCTTCATTCTCACTGTCCCTGCATCTGCCTTCCAAGACTTGGGTGGTGTGGTCAGAGCATTTGCCGGTGAAGACTGAGGCAAAGAAGTCATTAAGAACCTCAGCCTTCTCCAAATCCAGGGTAGCCAGTTCTCCCGATAACTTCTGGAGAGGGCCCACATTGTCCCTAACCTGTCTTTTATTGGCAATGTACCTATAAAATCCCTTCCTGTTATCCTTAACATCCCTAGCCAAGTTTAATTCTAAGTGGGCCTTAGCTTTTCTAACCTGGTCCCTAGCTTCCCGGACAACATCCCTGCATTCTTCCCAGGCCGCCTGACCTTGCTTCCACGTTTTATAAGCCTCTTTTTTCCTTCGAATTTTGCTCAGCAGCTCCTTATCCATCCAAGGAGGTCTCCTGGCCCTCCTGCTAAACTTCCTTCTAGTTGGGATGCATTGCTCCTGAGCTTGCAGCAGGTGATCCTTGAACATCAACCAACAGTCTGGGCCCCCCTGCCCTCTAGGGCTGTATCCCATGGAACCTTACTGAGCAGGTTCCTGAAGAGGCCAAAGTCTGCTCTCTTGAAGTCCAGGCCAGTGAGCTTGCTGCACGCTCTTCTCACTGTCCTAAGGATCTCAAACCCGACCATCTCATGATCGCTGCAATCAAGGCTGCCCTGGAGCGTCACATTCCCAACCAGCCCTTCCCTGTTGGTGAGGACAAGGTCAAGCATAGCACCTCTCCTTGTCAGCTCAATTACTTGCAGAAGGAAGTTGTCTTTCACACAATCGAGGAACCTTCTGGATTGCTTGTTCCGGGCCGTACCATCCCTCCAACAGATATCAGGGTGGTTGAAGTCTCCCATGAGAACAAGGGCCTGCGAGCGTGAGGCTGCTCCTATCTGCCTATGGAGCGCTTCGTCCAGCAAGTCCCCTTGGTCAGGCGGTCTGTAACAGATCCCCATAATAATGTCACCCATCACTGTTCTCCCTTTAACCCTGACCCACAAACTCTCTGTCGACTGCTCAGCTGTCCCCAGACAGAGTTACATACTCTCCAGCCTAACATAAATAGCAACTCCCCCTCCCTGTCTGCCGGGCCTGTCTTTCCTAAAGAGCCAGTAACCTTCCATTCCAACACATCAGTCATAGGAGCCATCCCACCATGTTTCTGTGATGCCTATGATATCATACCCCTGTAGATGTGCACACATCTCTAATTCCTCTTGTTTGTTCCCCATACTATGGGCATTTGTGTAGAGGCATTTGAGCCGAGATCCAATTGAAGCCATCTCATTGGCTGGAGCAGCTGGAATATCTCTACATTGCTCCGAACGTTTACTGTAGGTGCTACCAACCGACTGGGTGTGTTGGGATGGAATGATGCCCCCCTCCCCCAACACATCTAGTTTAAAGCATCCTTGACCAGTCTGGCAAGCCTCCTACCAAATCCACTCTTCCCCTTCTTTGTCAGACCAGCTCCACCAGCCCCCAGTAGACCTGGCCTACTAAATTGAGTCCCATATTCAAGGTACCCAAACCCCTGACTATAGCACCACCCTTCTAACCATTTATTAACCTGCCCAATCCTCCTAGCCTTTTCAAGGTCCTGCTCTGTATCCTGGAGAATTGACGAAAAGACAATCTGAGCTCCAGAGCCCCTAACCACCTCTCCCAGAGCTCTGTAGTCCTTCTTTATGGTCTCCGGGCTACTGCTATCTATATCAGTAGCACCCACATGGATTACCAGGAGTGGGTAATAGTCAGTGGGACCGACTAGAGCAGGCAGCTTCTCGGCCACATCCCTGATCCGAGCCCCTGGTAGGCAACACACCTCCCTTGAGCCTGGGTCAGGCCGACAGATGGGTGCCTCTGTGCCTTTCAGAGTAGAGTCCCCGACTACTATGGTCCGCCGCTTTTTCCTGGCAGCACCAGTAGTGACCTTCTTTACCAGTGCACTAGCTGGTTGCGCCTGGTGGGAGCGCTGTTGCTCATCAGCCCCCTGCAGGATAGCAGAGCGCTGTTGCTCATCAGCCCCCTGCAGGACAGCAAAGCGGTTCTGGGTGGGGACAACAGACGTAGGAGGAAGCCCCTCGCTTTTAATTACCCTCTTTCTCCTTTTTTTGTTGTTTTTTTCTGTTACTGTTTCCCAGCTTCCTGGGTTCGCAGCCTCCTTTCCTGCATGGGCAACAGTAGACGCTCGAGGCCCCGGAACAGTCTGGTCCCGGAGCAAGCAGTGCTGTTTCCCCTCAGCTTCCCTGACACCTTTCAGCCTGGTAACAGCTTCCTGCAGTTCAGCCACCTGCTGCAGGAGGACCTCCACCAGGGAGCACAGAGTGCAGCCCTGCCCATTGCTCACCCTTCCCTCAGGACAGCAGTGCAGGCGCTCTCTACATCCCGAGCTCTGGACTACAGCCTCCCTTCCCGTCGGCTCCGTTTGGGTGCCTACACTGGCCACCACCGGCGCAGCCATTGCGGAGCTCCCAGACCGAGCCTGGCTCGTACGGCGAGTGTTCACCATCCCGCTCACCACCCCGCTCGAACTGCCACGCAAACTGCCTCGAGCCCCCCCTGTTTGCCCGCCCTGTTCGCCGCGCTCTGGGTCGCTCGCGCTCCCTGGGGCATGATATATATATATATATGTATTATTTTAGGGGCTAATATTTTGTACTAAAATTGTAGTCAACTGTCAGTTTGCAATAGATTCCTGCTAAAGAGGACTAGGTCTTGTCCATTTCTCCACAAAATTCTGGATTAAGCTTCAGTTAATTGAATTTCAATGCAATTATATTTAAAATAATTGAAAAAATACTGTGAAAATTATGATATGCCATTTTGCTACTCTTCAATATGTATTTGTAACGTAAGCGACATTTGGTGTGTATTTACAATAAAAATATTTTCATTTTTTCGGTAGGGAGAGAAGACATGAATTAAAGTTTCAAATTTAATTCTATCTTTACTACAAAACATTCCAAATGAATGGAATATTTCATGTGAACTGGATTTTTAAAATATTTGCTTTTCAGATAAAGCAAACAAGTAATAAAATAAAAAAAACCAAACTTCCTTCTTTACCCTCATTACTTCCTGACAGCTTTTTTTAGCTGTTGTTATTCTGCTAGAAAAAAAGAGACAGTGAGAATACAGTGAGAACTGGCAATGAAAGAAAAACTAAAGAAAACCAGAAAATTCAACAGAAAACAAAACCCAAAGTTCTGCTATCTTTTCTAAAATTCTTCCAACTAATTAAAGTTTCATATTATATGATAAGGAGAAATAGAACCTTAACTCATGTCTCAGACATAGTTTACAGATGTCATTGCTTCCAGCCAGAACTGGATGGGAATAATTTTGCTTTCCACAGGCTATGCAAAAATAAAGAAGACCAAAGCATCCAAATGTCCATTTTGTGGATAAACTCAGGACACTATGATTAGTGGAGGACAGTGGAGGATGTACAGCAAGGATTATTGGGAATATAATTAGTCTTTGCAGCTGAAGAGAATTGTACATTACATTGATTTGAATGCAAAAGGTACTGGGATTGCTACAAGTTTTAGTAGTGCTTTTTGTTTGTTTTTTGTTTGTTTGTTTTTGTGGTGTTTTTTTTTTGTTTTTGTGGTGGGTTGTTTTGTTTGGGGTTGTTTTTGGTTTTGTTTTTTCTCCATTTGTTTCTTAAGTAGGCTTTGTTTTGCTCACTCTTCTTGAAACCTTGCATCTGTTAAGGCTGTTTTGCTCTCTGGCAGGTCATTCTAAAATTCAAGGGCCAACAGGAAGAGAGCGTGAATGGTCATGAAATTTTGGTCATGATACAATAACCTGAGTTACAAATCAAGACCCTGATTTCACCGCTAATGTAAATCAAAGTTGGACACCTGGAGCAAAGATTTTTGTTTTGTTCTCTTTTTCGTGGTTGTTTGTCTGTGTTCAACTGTGAAGGAATATCTTACTGTCTAAAATGACTTAATCCTAACAGAGATCCTGTAACAAACAACAACAGAACATCAAAGGTGACTAAAGGAGGAAGAACAGACAGGAATTAGGCAACCCAGGGAGCAATTAGAGGACATCAAAAATACCCTGAGGGAGAGAACAGGACTGAGCTAGCTCACCCTAGCTGAACAGTCCTACTGACTTTGAACAGCTAGGAAAACATGGATGGGTTGAGGAAAGCCTGTTGATAGTCCAAATCTCAGACAACCTAGCTGAGCACACCCTCTTGCCTTTTTGTACACTGTGATACTTGACCTAAAAGTTTGAAAAACTGTCTCTTTTTGCTTTACTGTTTTTAAACACAAAAATCTATGTGGAAAAATAAGTAATTTTTCTTCTTAATGTCCTGTTAAGGTATCACATTACTTTTTAAAAAAAAAAACAAACAAAAAAAACCCAAAAACTCTTTTATTTTTTTTTTTAACTCTACTCAAACTATAGTAAATTGATTTTGCTCCAGAAGAACTGTTGCATTTCACTGGAAGCGAAGGCCATAATGACTAGAGCAGACCACTCCTGTCCCAGATTGTGTCATATTGGTTAAGTTGCTAATGACTCACCTTTCAGGCTTGTGAGGCATCTTGCCCAAGCTAGTTACCTAGACTCACTTTACTGTTAGCAGAGATGGGCATTCCTAAAGAGCAAGTCAGCTGATTTCAAAACCACAGAGACATTGGCTGCAGGGGATCCCTGAAGGTGTCTTGGCAAGCCTCCTGCTCAGGCAACAACTATTGCCACTCCTATCTCATATCAGCCATGGTTTTGTCTAAGCGAATCTTAAGAATCTCTCAAAAAGAGGATTCCCAGCATTTCTGTCAATTTCTGCCTATGCTCATATGCTCATAGGTCATGTATTCAAGGCCCTTGGGCATCTCGGCCCTCCTTCCAGTTTCTCATCATCCCCTTTGATCTGGAGAGCCCAGAGCGGGATGTGTCCTGCCAGGAGTGACCTCAACATGCACCAGCTGAGGGAGAAAGCAGCTTCCTTGATCTGCTGACTATGAATCTCCTGATGATGCTCATTCTTTTAAAATTAAGAACAGAAAATATTTACACTGCTTTGGAGAGTTCAACAGGATTTATTCAACACTGCCTCCTGGACCCTTCCTTGGATTTGGTATCCCCATGGCCAGGAGCAGCAGCGGTTCCCTGGGACAGCAGGACTTGACAGTCAGGACCCCTCAGACAGGAGCAGGACAGCTGGGGAGCACTGGGACAGCCCCAACCCTGGGCATTGCATACCTCCCTCAGGACTGGGATGAGCCAAGTTGAATCAGGATTTTGACCTGTGGGTTGGAGTTGGGATCAGGCCCACTGGGGGAACCAGGGTCCAACAGAGCACTAGGATGGCTGGGCATCACATACAGGGTCCAATACAGCACATGGGAATAAGCTGAAGTCAGGTTGGGAATTAAGTTAGGTTAAAAGTAGGGCTGTTTGCCTTCAGAGTGGGCTCTGGCTTTCCCCACAGCAGTTCCTTCTCCTCAGGAAGGAGGTCTACTCTTCCCAGGCTGGCCCTGCACCCCAGTGGCCAGGATCCTGGGCCAAAGGTGCCCAGGATCCCAACAGTACCCATCTGGTAAATGATCACAGTCCTACTGCATTTGTCTGTCTTCAGAGAAGGCACTGGTTTTCATTTATGTCTATAAAGCATGTATCCGGGTTGCTCTGATCCTGGATGAAGCCTCCAGGCACAACTGCAGTACAAACAGTAGGCTGGAATCTCTTCTGGTGAGGTATTTCCTCAGTGTAGGCAAGGGAATTAAACTAATAACACCCAATTTCCCATTATGTTGATATTAAGGAACATTAGTCTGTGGGAAACCAGGAGCTCATTGGTTTGAGTACATTTTCCTTTGGGAAAATCTCTTCAGGGATTTTTCTTATTTTCCTTTATCATTATAGGCTAACTCTTCCACTAGGCACATCAGCTGTCTATTGAGTAAAGGCCTAAGTTTTCCTGCATTTTATGCTTGCCAAAGCAGGGCTTACTATTATTTTTAATTTTTATTTAATATTTTTTCTTTAGCATATAATTTAAAAAGCCAGAAAGATAAAAAGCAGGTTATCCTATTGCACTGTTCACTTTTCAAGTCTGACTTGACTAACCAATACAGGTTGATAAGTATTTTACCCCCACTTGTGTTACTTGTGAAAGTGGGGTGTGATCAAAAATCTGCTTAACAATTAGATCTAAGAGGTCCATATTGTACAGTTAGCCAAGCTTTCGGGCATTCTCCTAAAAATCAGATAATGGGTTAGCAAGGTCCATTTCCTATAGCTGCACTTTAACTGTCTCTTTGAAAGGGAGGACACATTAAAACACATTATCTGAGAGAACAGAAGTATTTGGCAAACATAAATTATACAGGCTGATTTAAGATACAGTAAGCATCTTTCCCTGGATATATACACTAGCACCAGGTAGCCGGGCTTAAGTGGACATTCAATGATAATTTAGAAGATAATATTTTCTTTTTTTGATAGTTTACATAAAATCTGTCACAGGAATTTCTTTGTATAAAGAAACAACGCACGTGTAAGTAATCTAATCTGTAAGACATGAGGCAAGTACACATATCCTAGAGCATTCCAGTGCTAGGCACGCTTTTGTTTGAACTTGGAAGGAATCTTTTTAATAATGTAACCAGTGAAGGAACAATTTTCCCAAGAAATAAGTGATATATTCAGGAAAGGAGAATGTCAGCTTTTAAAGATATCAACAACATCATTTTCACAACTGACAGGAAGAAAGGTATGAAGAAGAATATGTGAGCCTGGCTTCTGTACTGACAACATCTTCATTCTTTGCTGGGCCAGCAGGTATAATAAACTCCTGAATGCACATGGTCAGAGAAGTTATACTGCCTCTGACTGATCTGACTATGAAGAGGCATGAGGTTATTCCAAAAAGTACTCATGAGTATAGAATAAGCTTTCCTGGATAATTAGGAAAAGCTTTTGAACAAGCATTTATGAATTTAAATAACTGATTTATCCGGTACCCTGGGTTTAGCACACTTGCTGACATGCCATCCAGCTACCCCATGACATTCACTTTGCATGTGTAATAGAAATAAAAGGCAAGATTACATGCTTTCAAAACCAGTCTAAGTTCTGCTTGCGCCTTATTAAACAAAACAAAACAAAACAAAAAAAAAAAAAAAAAAAAAAAAAAGATCAAATATGTTTAAGCTTTAGAGTCCCGTGCCAGTATATTATGGTAAAAGCACTTTAAATATAAATTTCTGTGGTGCTTTTTCATCATTTATTTTAACAATCTGTTCCTCTTAACTGTTACTGTTATTATTGATCAAAATGACCCTAAATAATAAACTAAGCCACGATTCTTTGTCTGCCAAAGTCAATGCAAAGCATTTCCATTGTCAAGTATCTGAAGGTTAATTGAAATGTCTTAAATGCTTCATTTTGCATCCAGAGATGTAATGTTAATATGGAGATATAAACTGAACTCGAGGATTTTGAGCTTATATTTCTTGTATCTGAAGTTTTAGCAAAAAAAAAAAAGACAAAAGTATTAACTGCTGCATCTTTTAGAAAGTGGCTTTTTTAGTACTTCAGCAAAGCAAAAGCTATAAAACAAAATTAGTGTTATGAAATAAGACCAGCAAGTGGCAGTATTTGACAAAAATCTGAGAGGTAAGTAAGAAACTTTTAGAAGCCCACAGAGATTTACACTATATCTAACTATAAGGCAAGTATTTCTCCTAGCATTCAGAAAGAAAGAAAGATATCTAAATTCCAACATAAAAAAAATTCTTTTTTTTTTTTTTTTTTTTTTTTTCAGTTAGCTTCTCAGCTACAGAAATTAGAAACAGGAGACAAATTTCCCATGGATATTTATATGCAGGGTCAACAAAAATGACCCTACACATTTTATAAAAATTGTTCTATGAAAACTGGCTAAGAATAGAAAGATATATCAAAACCATTTGGAAGCCTTATTTATCAGAAACCTTCCCTGTCACAAATCTAGAATAGCATGCAATGAACATTAAAATCATAGCAACACAGAATCATAGCTTCGTTTGGGTTGGAAAAGACCTTTAAGACCATTGAGTCCAACCATAAACCTTACACCTCATACTCCACTGGGTATGAAAAAAGTCTAACCTACTTGACTTATGAGGTATTAATAACATATTAACCAAGAGCCTGGATTTTACATGTAAGTGTCCTGGGTTCACCAGTAGCGTTTTTTCTCCTTCTTAGTAGCTGGTGCAGTGCTGTGATTTTGACTTTCAGCCTGGGAAGAGCACTGATAACACCAACGGTTTTAGTTACTGCTCAGTAATGTTTAGGCTGGCCAAGGACTTTCTGAGTCTCATGCTCTGCCAGGGAGGAGGGGAAGCCAGGAGAAAGCAGAGACAGGACACCTGACACAAATGTTATGGCTTTAGCAGTAGCATACATTTTTCTCCTTCATAGTAGCTGGTGCAGTGCTGTGTTTTCGACTTTCGGTCTGGGAACAGCACTGATAACACTGATGTTTATAGTTAAAGCTTAGAATGTTTTGGTCTGACCAAGGTGTTCCATGCTCTGCCAGGGAGGAGGGGAAGCAGGGAAGAAGCAGAAACAGGACACCTGACCCAGACTGACCAAAGAGGTATTCCATATCACAGCACGTCATGCCCAGGATGGAAAAACGGAGGGCAGAGACCCAGAAGGGTGGGGCTCGCTGCGTGGTCAGGCTGGGTATCAGGTGGTGAGCAATTGTATTCTTTCCTTGTATTTCTCTTGTCATTATTATTATTGGTGGTAGCAGTAGCGATTTGTGTTATACCTTAGTTACTAAACTGTTCTTATCTCAACCTGTCGGAGTTGCATTCTTTCGATTCTCCTCTCCATCACCCCGGGACTGGGGGAAGAAAAAGGGGGGAGTGAGTGAGTGAGAAAACTGCGTGGCTAAAAGGCTTAAACCACAACAACAAACTAGCCAAAGAGGTATTCCATACCACAGCACGTCATGCCCATGATGGAAAAACGGAGGGCAGGGACCCGGAAGGTGGGAGATTCGCTGCTGGGTCGGGCTGGGTATAGGTGGTGATAGATTGTATTCTTTCCTTGTATTTGCCTTGTCATTATTATTATTGGTGGTAGCAATAGTGGTTTTGTATTATACTTTACTTACTAAACTGCTCTTATCTCAGCCTGTGGGAGTTGCATTCTTTCGATTCTCCTTCCCATCCCTCCGGGAGTGGGGGGAAGAAAGAGAGGGAAGACAGTGAGCAAAATTGCGTGGCTGAGAGGCTTAAACCATGACAATAAGTAAATGGCAAGAATGCTATATAGCATGTTAAGGGTAAATTGCCTAATTAGAATAAAATATCTATGCACTTTTAATCTCACTCTCAGAATCATATATGTATAACACAGATACTTCCAATGCATAGTACAACAGTCTAGAAACATCTAGGAAGGCCGCAGATGTTAAAATCTTTTCAGAAAAAATTTAATTTCCTATAGAAAACATTATCAATCTTGGCAATGTGTTTACTTTTGAAAGAGATCATCATAAAGGACCAAAATGCCGCAACATAATATTTTTTCCTAATAATCATATTTTCCTAAATGCTACAAATATCCCAATTTAGTGCTATCTCTGTATTACTGTGTTTAATTATCTAACCACAGATGTTCTGCTACTTTTAGTATGGGCACTGAAGGATGACAGATTTCAACCACCAAGATGTTCCAATGTGAGTGGCATTTCCAGCACAAAAACTTACTTGTGCCAACACCCTCATGCTGTAGGTCAAAAGTGCTCGAGGTTTTCTCCTGGATCAGGAAACAGATTTGATTTTCAGATTAAGATATGCATATATCCCAAAACTGATTGCAAATGCAGAGGAGGTGATACACATAGCAACTGCTTGCTGAATTGACATTGAAGTGACAAACATTTTAACCTCCTTCTGTAAACTTCTTCTACTTCAGACTGGTATACTCCAATGCCGAGCACCTGATGTCTACGTATATGATTTTCTGAGCAACTTACATGAGTTGAAATAGCACATTAAGTCCAGCTCAGCAACAGTATGTAGAAATGTACCCGATTTAGAAGTGTATCTAAATGGTAAGAATCTTACAAGAGTCTCTGACTACCCTAGGAAATCAGTAGCTATATTTGTGATGCGCATCAGTAAGCCTCCCTTATCTCCAGCCACAGATTGGGCCCATAGACTCCCAGTTAGCCAGCCTCCAGCTCACTGTGAAGTTGAAGGACATTTTAAAGGATTCAAGACTTCCCAGAACAAGAAAAACACTTCCATGCTTTCACTAGCTAACTCCTTTTTAAGATACAAGCAGTTGTGTCTCACTGTAGAGAAGAGAAACACAGTGACTCAAGGAAGAATGTAGTCAAATAGTACTTTTTCAGAAAGACAGTTACAGATAATGATTCATATAATCATATTTTGATTTTGGGCCCATCAGTGATGTCCAGCACTTGTAGTATACTTCCAGGCTTTGACTTCCTACATGAGTTGTTTTACTTGGCATTAAAAATAGAAGTAGCTCCCCGGCTAGTGCTAAAACCAAGTTTTCACAGTGAGAATTGGAGTAAGAACTGTTATAGGTTTTTTTCTAGAACGGCTTCTACATTGTTCCTTGAAGAAAAAGGCATGCAGGCAACCCTGCAGTAGCGCCATGGCTTATTTCTGGAGTGGAACTGGGGGTGCTGACACCTATCATGTGTAAGAGAATATGTTGTTGTTACACTTAATAGGCTAGTTGTGATCACTGTTATTGTCATTTCAAAACTGACATTCCAGTATTTTCACCTGGGATAGTCAAAGCATATAGAGGGTTGGAGATGAGGCATATATCTACGTAGGACCTGACATCATATATGAAAAACAGATGTAGAGCAATGTTAGAAATCTCGACAGCTATCTAAGTTTGTATTATCATGCAATATTTGAGGAAGTGCTGAGATCATGGGAGCTAAGGCTGCAACCATTATTCTAAGTAAAGCGATATTCTGGTGGTCCTCTTCACGTCCTTGCTGGTGTATACACTTATCCAAAACTATAAGCTAAGTGTAATTGAAGGCAAATCCGACAGATTTCTTCTGGTTCAGCAGGGAAAGTTGCAGCACTAAGAGGGGTAGTCCGAGGGTTGTGTACGTGTGTTTCAGACCAGGGCAGAAAAGACTTGAAGTGTTGAATTTGCTTCTTTCCATAACGGTTTCTCTTTCCCTTATTATTTTCTTCTCTTCTAAATTCTCCTCTTTTGGTTCTCCTTTTCCTCTCCTTTCCATCCTCCTCTTCATTTTGCTTCCCCTCTCTCCCCTTTCGAGGCACACGCACTAGCCCGCCTCAGCTAGTACCCTCACATCGCCCTTTCTTGGGGATGGAGAAGAGGGCCGGGCAGCAGCGAACGTCACCCCAGCCTCGCTGCGCGGCCCCGTGGTGCGTGCTCAGGGTGGTGCGGAGCCTCCGCGGCGTGGCGCTCGCCCAGCCCGCCGTCGGCCGGGGCGGGCCCACCGCCGTCTCCTCCTCCAGCGTGCACGGAGGGACGGGATTGCCCCGCCGCCCACCAGAGCGGCAGCCGCGGCCGGGAACGGGAGCGGGTGCGACGACGAGCTGCTGGAGCCTCTCTCCTCTTCCTCCTCCTGCCTCGAGCCCCGCAGCATGTCTCGGCGCGAAGCGGCGGCAGCTCCCGGCCTCTGCCTCCTGTTCCTGGTGCTGCTCCGCAGCTGGGGGCTCGCTCCCCCCGCCGCCGCGCAGCCCCCTCCGCCGCCGCCGCAGCGCGGTAGCGTGTGGTGCCCCAGCCGCTGCCTCTGCTTCCGCACCACGGTGCGCTGCATGCATCTGATGCTGGAGAGCGTCCCCGCCGTGTCCCCCCAGACCACCATCCTGTGAGTAGCCGGGCGGGCAGGGACCGGGGTGGAGGGAGGGTAGAGGAGGAGGGGATACCTGGGGTGGGAGGCACTTTGGGTGGCGGTGGAGCCTCAACCCTTTGTCTGCAGTCGGGGGAGGGTGGTTGGACCCGGGGCTGTGGCTCTGCTCGAGCGGCGCAGGCGCCCCCTTCGCTACTGGTGGGGCTCCTCGGTGAGGAGCGGCGAGGCGGCCCGGGGCTGGGCTGGACTCGCCGTCCCCCGCCCTGCTGCCTGCGCGGCCCCGCGGCCGGTCGTGGGGGTAGCGGTAACCCGATGTCCCCTGCCCGGTTTAGGCGGCGGGAAGCGGGGGTCTGGCCGGTGGCCCTGGTTTTCCAGGAGCGGTTAGAGGTGGGTATTCTGGTTAACCTGTGGGCATTGTGACTCCAGTTTAATCGTCCCGAGAAGGATTTTGCTGCTTTCTTATTATCCTGCTTAAAAAAGCATGTTCAGCTGGCAGGAGGATCGACGAGGATAGATGTAGCACTTTCTGCTCAGTTCTGAGACGTGGTGGGGATGAATGAGCTAACGGGGTCCCAAACCTTGGGCTTATTGGAAACTTACCTAGTTCAAGTCCCTGCGGAGACTTGTGATCATTATTTCATGTTCTTTTAATCCATGCACTAATGTGTCAGTGTAAGTGCCCAGTCGTTCTTCTGCAGGGTCTGGACTGAGTGGGCAATAAAATTCAGTATTGACAATGATTGTCATTTATTTAATTAAAGATGTTACTGAAAGTTGCTTTCCAGCCGTATTTGCTGGTAAGAAATGAAAAGTTCTAAACAAACACCACACACTATTTTGTTTCGAGGCTTACTTGAGGAACAGATTTGTTCCACTAACCCGTTTATATGTTATTTGGGCTCAGAAAACTCCTGGCACCATCCCTGTCCTTCCGTTACACACACGCAGCCATGGAAGCTGAGCAGAACTTGGCCCTGAGAATTTTCTGCGGGGCCTCTTGTAATAAATTGACTTGTGACTTTGTCAGATATTTTCAAAAGGGATCTATAAAGCATTGGTTTTTTTCAGCTTCCAAGTATTATTTAATGTGAAGAGTACAGCCATTTAACATCAACTGAGTCCCTCTTTGGCAAGAAGCGCAGCCTTTTGGCAGAAGGGAATTAGTCCTGCAGTACTTGTAAACCTTTTAGCTAACAGTACAGGAAGTGGGTGGTTAATGTTTCTTACATTTGAAACAAAGTACATTTACAGAACACCTTTTGCCTTGAGATTACAGGGAACTGTGTAAAGCTAGTTTTGTGAATCATCTGAAATGCAATAAATAAATAAAATCTTTAGAGTATCGAGTTAAGTCTTAATGGCTTGGTTTCATGTTATAGGTAGAACGTCCTGCAACAGCAGAAAGTGTTAGGTTAAACCCAGCTGGGGTAGAGCTCCCCTTATGGTGGGTATTTATAATCTTGCCGTGAGTCAGATGAGTATGAACAATGCAAGCATTATACTCGTCTAACCCCACTAATATATCAAATTGTCTAGTATGCCAAATCTGAATTATCATTCCAGTATAATGCGAGCTGCAGTGCAGCAGTAGTAATGCTAAAGAAGTTAAAAACATTTTTTTGGCTTGAACAGTTATTCTCAAAATATGCCTGTGGATGACCAGCATTCTTCAAAACAAAACTGTGGCCTTATTTGGCATCTAGTAATGGGTATTCTCCTTATTCACCAGTGCACTGGGGACTGTTATAAATAAAATAAGTAATCTATATCTAAATTACATCTATAAATGCACAATTACTCCTTTTGCTACAGTTCTGCTACAGTTCTCCTTCTACTCCTTCTGCTACAGACTGTGAGTGAGGAGGAGATGGGCCAGAAGACTTTCAATATAAATCTCTAGGACAAAGAACAGTGGTACAGTGTATGTAATGAGTAGTTTGAAGGTACCAATTATACATAAATAGTTTACCTATTGTATATGAATTGCCTACCTTTAGCTGTAGGATGTACTTTCAGAATAATTATTACAGGTCTGAATACTCAATGAATTAGCACAGATTTTTTTTTTTCCTTTGTCCTTTTCTGTTATGTAAAAGTGCATTTCTGCACAGCAGTGTTACGCTTTCTGGAGGTAGCCCATCACTCACAGAGGGCTTTCTACACACAAGAAGAGTTTCTTTTTTCAGCATGAAAATAAGAAGCAGTTATTTCATGTCTGGTTTCACTCTGCCAGTTTGTCTGTCATGTGGAGCCTGTGTATTGGATGTGTTTAGCAGTGGTGTTGGTATCTAGATAATTAGAAGAATCAATTTCAATTGAATGCCTTCCCCTTTAAAACATGGTCTCATGAAATCTTGCATGATGTGTTGCTGATGGGTTAAGCCCATTTTTACTGTCATTGGTGAATTCCACATTCTTGTTTGGTTTATTTCATCCATAGGGCACAGATTGACCCTGCAAAGTAATTTTGGGGAAAAAAAAAACAAAAACAAAAAAAAAAAAACAACAAAAAAAACACAAAAATCAAAAATTTTTCCTCATTTTTAAGTATATGGTTGTATTGATTTTTGCTGAGCACTGGTTCTGAAAACTGTCCCATTTTGGAAGCTGAGTTGACTTTGCTCTACTTCACATATAATTTGTTACATGGATTAAAGCAGCACGGGGCCCAGATCAACAATGCCAGCCAAATGTTTTTCCCCACATGTCAAAAATGTCTACTCCTAATCTCAGCCTCTCTTTTGGAAAACTGTTCATAACTTTACTAGTTTCTGACCTTGCCAGTGCTACTTCTGGCTGTACATTTTCTCACTCTCTCCTGCTTCCCCTACTTTCTGGCACTTTCTGCTTCCCTGTTGCAGGCAAGGATCCACAGCATATATTTCTTCTGCAGGGTGGCTTCTGCCAGCATTGAAAGTGCTCCTGGACCTTGTGCAGGCATATGATTTCACCCAGGATGAGATGATTGCACAGGCTCTTTGTAGGAGTAGGACTGGCATCCCAGCCCACAGGTCCTTGCTATCTTCCCTTAAGAATGGAGGCCCATCTCCAAAGTGGTTTGCAAAACCACTTCATGCCTTAAGTACTGTTGTGGAAGTTTCCTTTCATCTCTGACTAAATACACAGTGCTCATATATTCATGGAAATTGCTGAAGCATATTTATATTAGACCATTTAAATGGTTGAGAAATGTAAAATTCTGGGCACAGTACTATTGCTGTCCTCTCTTCGCTGAATTGTATTCCATCTTATGTTTATTTGGGGGTGTTGTGGTTTAAGCCCAGCCGTAACTCCGAACCACGCAGCTGCTCTCTCACTACCCCCCTTTCCTCCCCCCCACTCCTGGAGGGATGGGGAGGAGAATCGAAAGAATGTAACTCCCATGGGCTGACATAAGAACAGTCCAGTAACTAAGGTATAACACAAACCACTGCTGCTACCACCAATAATGATAAGGGAAATAACAAGGGAAGAGAATAAAACTGCTCACCACCTGCCGACCGATACCCAGCTCGACCAAGCAGTGATCTAACTCTTCCAGGTAACTGCCCCGAGTTTATATAGTGGGCAAGCTGTGCTGTGGTATGGAATACCTCTTTGGCTAGTTTGTGTCAGGTGTCCTGTCTCTGCTTCCTCCCGGCTTCCTCTCCTCCCTGGCAGAGCATGAGACTCAGAAAGCCCTTGGTCAGAGTAAAAATTACTGAGCAGCAACTAAAAACATTGGCGTTCTCAGCACTGTTCCCAGGCTGAAAGTCAAAAACGCAGGACTGCACCAGCTATTAAGAAGGAGAAAAAAATGACTGCTGCTGCTGAACCCAGGACAGGGGGATTTCTGTTTTTTGACAGCACTTTCTAGTTCATAGACTTTGTAATTCTGAGATCCTTTGAGCATTAATACAATACGTTACTATGTGTGTCTTGCTTAAGCATAACCAAAATCCAAACCTGTCTACCAGGCTACATACACATACTCAGACCAATACTACGATTTGTTCACAGTTTTTCTTGGCAACACCTGTATGCTCTGGGTTTTTGCTACTTGTACAAGCATAATTGCACACTGCAGTTGAATCTCACAGGCTGAACAAGAATACAAACTAATGTTCTGTTGAAAGCAGAAAAGGTAAAAATTGACAAAAAATATCGTCAAAAGAAATATTGACAAATACTGACAAAAGAAAGTGGATTTGATATGCACTAAGAATGGTGTGCAAATGGCTGAGCAGAAAATTTTATTTTGAAATGAGTTACTCGTAATGGTATTTGCTATGGGTAATTATTACTTTAGCTATCCTGCATGTCTGTTGTGAGTAAAGCACCTTTTAAATGAGTGTAATTCTAAGTGATTAGACCTAACAGGACTTTTGAAATTGCAGTCATTGCAGGTGAGTAGTTTTTGAAAGTCACTGAAATTAAATTGAAGGCAACAGTCTCAGTGTTGCTTGTTACTGCTTTTGCTTACATGATTGCAACATATTCTAAAAATTTGATAGTTTACAGTGCATGCCTTTTTACTTATCTATTTTAATTTCTGGTTTGTAGCGTAAATGTCTAGGATCCATCCAAAGGGAAAGGGGAGAGCTTTACTTGTTTAATTCTATAACAAGTTTCTGGATAGCTGCATTAGAAGTACTTAACATTTTTTTTCAGATCTCCATGAGAATTTTTGTGGAATCTAATGTACACTCACAAGACGAGTGAAAAACATCACTAATGCTTTTCAAGAACATCTATCTTAATACAATTAAAAAAACCCTCCAATAAAACAACTGAATTACACTAATCACGCATCTGTTCGGAGGATACATGAATTACTAAAGAGATAGGGGTAATGGAAAAGTAATAGAATCATAGAATCATAGAATAGTTAGGGTTGGAAAGGACCTTAAGATCGTCTAGTTCCAACCCCCCTGCCATGGGCAGGGACGCCTCCCACTAAACCATGTCACCCAAGGCTCTGTCCAGCCTGGCCTTGAACACCCCAGTGATGAAGCATTCACAACTTCCCTGGGCAACCCCTTCCAGTGCCTCACCGCCCTTACAGTAAAGAATTTTTTCCTCATATCCAATCTAAACTTCCCCTGTTTGAGTTTGAACCTGTTACCCCTTGTCCTTTCACTACAGTCCCTAATGAAGAGTCCCTCCCCGGCATCCCTATAGGCCTCCTTCAGGTACTGGAAGGCTTCTATGAGGTCTTCATACAGCCTTCTCTTCTCCAGGCTGAGCAGCCCCACCTTTCTCAGCCATTTCACTGTTGATTGGTTATAACACTATGCCTCTAAACAGGCATTTAGGGAAAATAAATGGGTGATATGTATGAATTCGTTCGAAGGATGCATACTATTTGCAGATCTATGATTTGCAAATGATACATTATCGGTCAGCAAACCACAGTCCCATTCTCATCTGAAAATGCAGGGTTGTTGCTTCCTTTCAGATCTTTGAAACCCTTTTAGAAAAATTCCTGTAGATTAAGCAATTAGGACAGCAAATAAATACACGTCAACAGTGTGAAAGACTAAGGATTGTGCTCTCAAATCTGGGCTATGAATAAGCTTGATTACTGCTGAGCATCAGTTTTCATTTAGGAAGTAGTCAAGAGATATGACACTGGTGTAAGATTTTAGGTAAGACACAGATTTATACCTGCTTAGTGTTCAAGAAAGAAGGAAAAGATACTGAAGGTTTATTTGAAGTGTTTGAGAATAACTGAATACCAACCCAGATCTTGACAGACTCTTGACTGGGCAGCAAACTGCATTAGGCGCCAGTGATGATTTACTTGAATTACAAAAAACAGGGGGAGAGCATAAGATTATTTCATTTTGAAATACTCTTCCTTCATGGTTTTCCTTTATGGAAATTTTGTGTTGAAGAATTCAATTTGAGATTAAAACACAAATTAAAGTGGCTACAGTGTATCTCTCTATGGGTGGTGATGTAGGTCTGTACACTGGTGTCTACAGCCATGTTTGATGTCTGAGCTTCCCTTCTTGTGAGTAGCAACATAGCCAATAGGGTCCATAGTCCTGGAGCAGGACTCAGCCCACTCAAAAGGGGACACCCTCATTTAGAATCAGTCATGGAATAGTTAGGGTTGGAAAGGATCACCCAATACTCCGTCCAGCCTGCCCTTGAACACTGCCAGCGATGGAGCATTTACAAGTTCTTTGGGCAACCTGTTCCAGTACTTCACCACCCTCCCAGTAAAGAAAATCTTCCTTATATCTAGCCTGAACTTTCCCTGTTTAAGTTTGAACCCATTACCCCTTGTCCTATCACTACAATCCCTAATGAAGAGTCCCTCCCCAGCATCCTTAGAGGCGCCCCTCAGATAGTGGAAGGCTGCTATGAGGTCTCCATACAACCTTCTCTTCTCCAGGCTGAACAGCCTCAGCTTCCTCAGCCTCTCTTCAGATGGGAAGTACTTGAGCCCCCTGATCATCCATAATCATTTACTAACTATACTATCTAGCATTATTTGAATTTCCATGAGAAAATTATTTCCAGTCTCACTGCCTCTCCAAAAAGGACACAGGTATCCATTGGTCATATCTGCTTGCTCCGAACAGATGTCCCAGCCTAGGACATCTAAACCAACAGCAGGCACCACTGTTTGGACAACTGAATTAAGCTGCTACCGTCTGAGCAATTTATGAGTTTATCCATGCTTTCTCCAGTGTGAATGTGTTGACTAGTTTTCTGTTAACAATAGGAGTTTAAATATCTGTATGCAGATATTGATATTTTTTATCAAACAAAAGCTAAAAATGTTTTTCAGAAGAGAATGTTTGCATAGTATTTCGTCAGAAAGAAGCTGCTTGCAAAAATCGTGAGTCATACATAATACAAAAAGTAACTTACTTTAAAGTATGTTAATTGTTTTTAAGAGGAGAGTATTCTCCTCCACTAAGCCATATTCTCGGAGTACCAACAAATCAAATAGATACCACAAAAGATACCAAACCTCCCCAGGAAAACAGCTTGAGAGGGTGTGTTGGATAGGAACCCTGTAAAGCCATTCCCTGACAATCTGTCTGTACTGCTGATGGAATGAGCCAGGGCCAAGGCGTGAGTGTGTTAAGGAGACGTTTGCAGATCTTACAGGATGTGCTTGGTCATTAGCAGGGACAGAAGGGCACAGCATTTGTAGAGTGTTTGGCATTTACTGTGAGACATTAGGCAAAGCTGCTGAGGGATGCAGCAGAAGGCCCAAAACAGTCTTTATTTACAGATTTACGGAACATATCTGCATATCACTAGATCCATTAGTAGGAAGGTATTTTTGTTATCTCAACAGCAAGTTATCCCTCATCAGATTCTTAGTTAAAGAATGGGAAAACATGTGGAGCAAAATCATACCCATTGTTTCCTGCAAATATCCTACTATATATTTAACACACTGTCATCAGAGGAATATGTTGTATTAGGTTACAGTTAATAAATATAATTTCTGGTTTTCATCTGTTTTTACTAAGATATATTTTTGACCATTTTGAGTGTCAAAATGCTAAATATGTATTTATTTACATTAAGATATCTGTAATGAGTAAAACCAAAGATCCATTTGACTTGATATCTGTTCTTTGAGTGTGACTGAAAGTGCAGCTTCTAAACAAGTAGACAAAATTGAGCAGCATATAGTGATTCATCCCTATAATTTGCAGTTCAGGGTTTTTCTGAGCTAAAGACCATTTCCACGTTATATGTAAATCTTGATGGATTTCTCCTCTGCAAATCTTTTTTCAACTAATTTAGCTGTTACTTGCACTCATAACATTCAGTGAGAAGGAGTACTATCCAAACTACATAGTCTAAATTACTCTGATCTTTTGTTCGAAGCTTGCAAGTTGCCAGCTTCACTTGGTGTCTCCCATTGTTTCTATTGGAAGAGGCATTGCATACGTGAACCCTCTCTGTCATTTCAATGCCAGCCATGATTTTAAGATCTTTGAATCTGAGCTTCTTCATTCTTTTTAAAGTTGAGAAGTCTTCTCACTGAAGGATTTGTGTTCTTAACATCTAAACTGCTCCTTCCCTCTCTGCCGTGTTTTGAGGTGGGAAAATTATAACTTTCTTCAGTATTTGGAGGGACCAATCTTGTATATGGGCTAACTGAGGGTTTATAGAGTAACATTAGTGCAGCTTGTTCAGCCTTGAGAAGAGAAGGCTCAGGGGAGACCTTATAACAATCTTCAATACCTGGAGAGTGCCTACAAGATATCTGAAAAGGACAAGATATCTGACAGGACAAGGGGGAATGGCTTTAAGATGACAGAAGGTAGATATAGACTAGATATTAAGAAATTCTTTGCTTAGAGGGTGGTGAGACACTAGAACATATTGTCCAGAGAAGTTGTGGATACCATCCCTGGAAGTGTTCAAGGCCAAATTGGTCAGGGCTTTGAGCAACTCTGTCTAGTGGAAGGCATTCCTACCTGTGGAGGGGAATTGGAACTAGATAATCTTTAAGGTCGCTTCCAAACTTAACCATTCTGTGATTCGAATTGTCTCTGTTTTTATTTTCGGTTCCTTTCCTAATAATTCCCAACATATTTCTATCTCTTGAACTGTTTCCATGGAATTATCAAGGGTAGCTCAAGATCTTGTCTATAAGTTGTAATGATCAGTTCTAGGCTCACTATTTTATTTGTAAGGTTTGGTTTTCTCTGTATACATTACCTTGTATTAATATGCATTAGGTCTGCATTTCGATAGCCATTCATGGAATGCTGATGTGCCCTTCTGCTGTTCTTTGTAGTCTGACTTTGTTAAAATAGAAGAATAATCAAAAGCAAAATTCTGTGCTCGCTGTTGTCCATTCCTTTTCCACTTATGAATAAATTGAACCCAGCAAAGCTCCCTGTGAAACTCTACTGGTGACCTTCCCACACACTGAAAATTTGCCATTTACTACCAACATCTCTTTATATGCTCATCTGAATTGTCTAGAATATTTGCTTTCTAACCATTTCAAGAGTACCTTCTAATTCCCAAAGCTCTTGGAGGTTGGATTGCGGCTAGCACAAGATTTTTTCATTTGGAAACATTTTGGAAAGCCATGAAGATAATGTAGATGAGTGAATTGTTTGGTATTGTTGTCTAGGTTCCCAGTTGAAAATCACAGTTTTAAATACTTTCCTGTCTTTCTGATTCTGCTAACAGATAGCTTCAGTGTCTTTACTGTTGCTCAGTTTTCCCAAACAGCAGGAAAATTGTAAGTGATGAGTTACATCAATTTTCATCGTTACTTTGGGGAATTTAGGGGCATGAGTGACATCAAGTAGTAAGTTGGTGAGTAGCAGAGACAAACATGGGATTACTCACTGGAAAGAGTAAGAAATGGACATGGGTAAATATACTCTTTCTTCTAATTCCCAAAGAAGGCTGGTGGAAAAATGACAGAGAGATGCCTATCCCTTGCATCATCCAGAAGGTCTGGATCTGAGATGCAAGGGGAGGAGTTCTCATCTAACATTGTGTAAACATATGCCTAAGAGAAAAATATTACTAATAAATATTCCTACCTCCTCCATTTTTCTGAGTAGCTCTTACTGGCTTCTCCCCCATGTGAGGTCAGTGCTCATTAAGAGATGAGGTGGGGATGTCATTAGCCAGCAGAAAACTTGGTGATATAGATATTAAATAAATGTTAGGCTGTCCACACATGCTTATGGATTGGCTTGTGAGTAAACTAAGTTTAAATTAAAAAATTGAAAGTCTATCAGAGAAGTAGAAAATATAGCCAGTAAAGAAGAGAACAGAGCTCAGGGTAAGGATAGAAGGAAGCTGTAGAAAGAAGCCAACGTAATAGAAAAAAAATGCTATTATGACATGAAAAAGTATCAGACAATTATTCAGAACACAACAAAAAAAAAAAAGATAAATAGTGCATGATGTGTAGAACTGCATAATTTTTTTAAATTACAAAACGTCCTTTTACAGGAATATTTTACTGCCCATAATGGGTAGAATGAAAATGCTAGATTGTTTTCAGGCCCCAGTTCTTTTTTGATCAATTAAAAAACAAACTGTAAATTTCACCTGTTTTGATTCATCTCTCAAGATAACATTTTTTCAATTACTTATTTTTGAAGTCAAGTTTCTGAGACTTTCAGAGCTTATTGTATTTCTTTACATTATTTTTCCCCACTTCATGTATTATTTTGTGATCAAATATTTTATATTTTGTAATTTTGTACACTTTAGATCTCACAAATATGAACTTCTGCTTACCTTTGTATACATGAGTAATCCCCAGCCTTCTGATTCTTCCTGGGCTTGGACATTGGCTGAGTCTCTTTCCAGGAAGTCTTACAGGCTAGGACTTCACTTATAGAAAATCTCCAATTATGTGACATTTAAAGTCTGCTATCACACAAGCTAAATATTTATAGTTGCTTGTATTTCTGGAGAAGTTTATATATAAAAATAAATTAGTATTTTAAGTACTTGTGTGTGTGCCTGTGTTTATATACACATGCTATACATACTGTGCCTCTGCATGTGTGTATATCTATATACAGTAAAACAGAAACAAGTCAAATCCTATAGTTGTTTCTACTTATCAACAACAATTTTATAATTTCTTCCATTTGGATTTGATGAAAAACCCCAAAACATTACAAAAATAGTTTTACAGGCTTCAGTATTACAAACATGAGCAAAGTTTCAAGACAATCCAAAGAGATGGTGCAATGAGAGCTGGCTGAGCTGGAATTGAATGACTCAAGTATTTCCTTTTCCTTCCTTTGCTTATCAGGCTGCCAAATTTGATTTCTTTTTGGTATAGAATTGTTACTGTTGCCAATGAGAATCAAGTGGCTCTTTTAAAAAGAAAATATATGTTTAATTTATTGGAAAAAAACAAAGATTCTCAAACTTCTGGAGAAGCACATGAGAGACCAGCGTGGACTGTCAGGTTCATCTGCTTCGTGCATTTTTATTTTACAAAGATTAGGACCTTGAAGAGTTTGTGCAGTGCCTGGCATAGCTTCCTGAACATTTTGAAAGTTGGTAGAATGAAAACAGTGAAGTTTGGTGCAATGTAGTGTTCTCTCTTATTTGTTTTTTTGGGTTTTGTTTTTTCCTGAGTAGTTTTACTAAGCAAAACGAGCATACCTTTTTAAATCTCAAGGACTGAGACATTGCTCCCTTTTTATGTTGTAATCTGTTGTTCAGATTTTCAAATCTTTTATTCTTTTTCCAATTGCCACTCCTGAATCTTTCATAAACATCTTACTTCAGCATTCTTTCCCCCTAAATCAGTTGTTACAACAGTCTGCTCCTTGCCTGGCTGGTCTGAAAAAGGAAAAGAATATAACTGTATACGCAGCTTACCTTACCTAATAACTGTTTTGGTGAGCAGGATGATGACTGTTAAGTGTCAAGCTATTTGTGTTGAGTTAGCCAGACTGATTGATTTATTGTCCATTTCTTTGCCATATGGCTGCTGGTTCCCTTCATAGGAGAAAAACTACAGAATTAGCAAGTCCATGCTTGCTTCGACTTACATCCAGCCAGTGTTAGCATCATAGCCGGTGCAATATGAAATTCAGTTCACACTTCTCAAAACAGTTAAATTCAGAGGCTTATAGCTGCTGTTCAGTGTCAACCATGCTCCAGAGAAGATAAATATTTTGGTTTTATATGGTTTTATTCAGCTACTTCAATAAAAAATCTCACTTTTTGATAACTTGTGGTTATTTAATGCCTGGTTATCATGATAACAAGATTAATTTCATTATAATCAGGTGTCAGCTCTCGTCAACATTCAGATCTTTAAAGTGTGTCTGAATCAATGTCTTGTAATGTTTTGAATTTTAATTAATGTTTTAATTTTTCAAAAATATTTTGGAAAAAATGCTGCACAGTGTATGGTCTGGTGCACAGATAACCAGTGAGCCATTCAGAACTCAAAATAAATGCAAATAAATGGCATATTACATTGTCTGCTAAGATAATGTAAAAAGCTGGAACGGCAGTGTGATGATGTGGCATACATATATAAAAACCCCACAGTAATTGATTTGCTGCTGCAAAGCTGCCTATCAAAGCAGGATGCCTTTTAAGGCTGTTTGTTACTCTTTGGGGTAACTAATTTGGGTTCAAGAAAAGTTTTTGTTTGATGGCATTTTGATAATCTCCCTGAAAATTTGAGAGGTGGGAATACTTTAAGGTAGTTTTTGTTTGTTTTTTGAAGACAAAAATTGAATCATAACGGTCAGATCTTTGACTTAGATAATACTCTCACGTCTAAGTACACAGTGGTTTTAAGTGCCAAAAAAAGGGCAGACTTCCATTGAGCAAGAAGAGCTGCAGAGCTGTGACAGGACTGCAAGGTTTGCTCTGGCCAGATTCAAGTCCTTAGCTTTCTGATTTAATTTTATTGGCCTGAGCAAAGCTTAAGTAAGTGTAACAGCACCATGTAGGGGGTAGAATCAGCTAAAATAAATCAGTTAAAATGATTTCTAGTTAGACTTTATGTATAGATAAGCAGGTTTTACACAAAGATTGAAGACATAGCTGTCAGGTGTGTAAATAATTGCTACTAGACAATTATTAAAGGTTTCCAAAGACCTTTCTCAGTATAGAAACTTTTCCTATACTGTATTTAATGTAACTTTTAAAGCTCAGGTTATAAGATGGACCTGTTGGGGGGAGTCCAGAGGAGGGCCATGCAGATGATTAGAGGGCTGGAGCGCCTCTTCTATGAAGACAGGCTGAGAGAGTTGAGCTTGTTCAGCCTGGAGAAGAGAAGAATCTGGGTGACATTAGAGCAAGGAGACCCACAAAAAAAGCTGGAAAGGGACATTTTACAAGTGCATGTAGTGATAGGGCAAGGGAGAATGGCTTTAAACTGACAGAGGGAACATTTAGAGTAGATGCTAGAAAGAAATTTTTCACTATGAGGCTGGTGAGGCACTGGAACAGGCTGCCCAAGTAATCTGTGGCTGCCTCATCCCTGGAAGTGTTCAGGGCCAGGCTGGACAGGGCTTTGAGTAACCTGGTCTAGTGGAAGGTGTCCCTGCCCATGGAAGGGGGAGGTTGAAACTGGATTATCTTTAAGGTCTCTTCTAACCCATACTATTCTATGATCCTATGATTTCTGGGTACATCTTGAGTGTGAAGAATTGCATAAAAGAATTGGAAATGTAAGAAATATTTTCTAAAATTAAAAAACAGTCTGAAACAGTGTTTATTGGCGATTTCTAATTGAGCAGTTTGGCACATTAGTTAAACGGAAAAAAGCGAAGTTTATAATAAAATAAGAACACTCTCTTGTATTCATTGTCAATTTCTAATTGAGCAGTTTGGCACATTAGTTAAACGGCAAAAAGCGAAGTTTATAATAAAATAAGAACACTCTCTTGTATTCATTGTCAATCTTTATACCAGTCACATCTGTTTGAAGATATCCATCAATCGATAGATGTAAAGTAGAATTATCTTTTGAAGATTTTGTGGGTATACCAAGCACACTAGAGAGTACAGGTTAATTTTTCCATTTTTTATGAACTTGCAACATGAGCAACACTTAGAGAACAGGTATAAGAGGTAGGCACATAACTTCTCTACAGCTCACACACTCAGTTACTCAGGTATATTATGTAGGTCACTTTTTAACCCCATGGCATGTGCTCATAATCCCTTATTCATCAAAAGAAGAACTAGTTGTTGTTTGACATTCATGATTCAACAATATCAAGTTTAATTCAAACTATTTTGCAATATTGGTAAAATGTTTGTCAGATGTTGTTTGTGACAGAATTTGAATCCTGGTGAATTTTTGTTTGTTTGCTTATTTGTTTGTTGTTGTTGTTGTTGTTGTTTTTTTCCTCCATAGCTACATTCCCAAACTTTTTTGCTGAAAATCAGTTTAAAAAAAACCCAACAGCCCCCTCCTCCCAAAAAGAAACCCTCATCATTAGCCTATAATAATAAATACATCTTCATCTGTTATCTGAAGTAGAATTTGCATTTATAGGATCTTTAAATATTAAAATGTCTTTTATTTACTTACTGGCTTTTGTAGGTTGACTTTACTTTGAAAATATCCTCATATATCTGAAGGGTTATTTCACTTTTTCAAGAGCCAGTCTTCTGGACAGTATAAACAAAAAAGTCCTTTTAAAACAGGCAGGTGATTAGGGTGGAATGAATTGATTTTACTTTTTAACTTTGAACTTTGGAGATAATTGGATATGATGGTAGGTGCTCATTAAATAAATTCCTTTTAAGATCTGCACCCAGATGTAAGAAATTTCCGATAGTGTTAGAATTTGAAAAAAATTGTTGAATGCCTTTGTGGATTTAAAATTTGCTTTTTCTTTCTCGTGGTTGGTGTCCCCTTCATTCCATAAATCTGTCGTTTTTAACTGCATAGTGACAAAGCTTCAAAGAAGGTGTGAAGTAAAATGTCCATTCAGCTCAGCCTTATCTTTATCCCTGTGGTTTAGCCAAGGGAAGGATTTGTCCCTCCAGAGACCAGAACAAGTACTTAATCTCAGGAGAGATTTCAGCCATGACTCTAGTAGTGCATCTGATGCCCGAGGAAACTTCACCAGTAGAAATTCATTGGTTTAAGAGTTTAACTGCTGGGTCTGTGGCTTGCACTCTTCAGCCTCTTAAATTCTACTTAAGGTATCTTAAGTATTTGATTTACGCCATAAATTGGCATTTGTGTGCCTTTGGATCAGAGGGTATTTTTGTATGACTAACCAGTCTTACAGCAATGATGGTTTGTTTAGCTGTGGGTTAAGAGGATTCTTCATGAGAATTTGGTGAATAATATCTGTGGGAAAGAATTTTTTCACTGTCTTTTAAGCAGTCCTCTTAGTCAAACAGGGTGCTAGTAGTCTGTACATTTCCAAGATATGTAAATATATGGTTTTGGGTAGTAAGAACATTCTAAGAATATTATTCAAAGATGAAAAGTAATTAGTAAATATACCTGCTTATTGAAACTAAGATGTTTTTCAATTTTTAGCTGCAGATAGTACTCAAATTTATTTTTTCAGAGGTGACTTAAAAGAAAAGGGGTATATTAAAAAAAGATAGTGAGTCTAATGTATTTAAGTAGCTGGTCTATTTAGTATTTCAATGCTGGTATGAATCTACTTGTTTTGTTCGAGTTTTCTGTTGCCAAACAGAGATTGTACCCCTTGGCAGTTAAAAAAAAACAACCCAGAAACACCCTGTGGGTGGTACTTAAGGTTTGTTTTGGCTGCTGGGTGCCAGCAATAGTTGCTCATTCATCTTCCCAGTCAGTTCTCAGAGTTAAATGCATAATAAACACTGGGAAAACATTTGGTTTCACTCTGAATAATTTCCCTGATTTTGTGGCCTGTGATGTCTGTGGTCCCTCATGTTAGCCCCGGTGAGAAGGTGGCCTGGCAGGCTGCTGGAGAGAGGAACTGCTTCCTGAGGAAACCTGTTAAAACTGCCCTGGGGCCTCACTGAACTAAGCTTGCTCTCAGGGAAAATCGGAAAAATAAGCCAAATTTATGATACAACTTGAAGTGCCAGGTTCAATGGGCACAAAGGGCTGTCAATGCCCCTGAGCTGTCCTTGCAGAAGTCCCCTGCTACTTTCCCTCCTTGCTGGGGAAGTGAGAGCCACCTATCCCTGCTCCATGCTTCCCTGAGCCTGCTGCTCCCACCTGGCAGCCAAAGCAGATGTCCTACTTTGGAAATGTTTACAGTTTTAACTTCCACAAATTAATTTTTAATTAGCCTCCCATCTATTGAGTTGCCAGACCAGGTATTTATTATATGATGTGAGATGATAATGGTATGATTTTCCTAAAGGCATGCTTGTATATGATTAAATCTTTAAAAGATTTTTCTAGTATTTTCATTCTAATTTGATAACACTAATCAAATGTTTTAACTTTTCCCCCCCTTTTTTTTTTTTGCATATACATGTGGCTGAAAGTGTTTTTCGTTCCTTCTGAACACTAGGAAATACCCCTTGAGAGTCCACTTTCGCTATGATATGTTGCTGGCAAGCATGTGAAGTTGCTCCCCATGTGGCCCAAATGGTATTTGTATGGCCTGAGTGATAGTTTGTAACTGATAGAGGGTGGTGAAAACAAGGATGAAAGTTGAAATGGGTTCAAAAATGGCTTCAAAAATGGCATTAAACTGTGAAGGCTGAAGTAATACAGAATTGTCTTTGCTCATACTCAGAAATGAACTTTTTGGCCTTAGGAACAACACGTGTAAAAACTTTTCCATCTTAAAGTGTTTTATGCCTTTTTTTTTTTTTTTTTTTTTTTTCCTGCTATTTTTTGGTACTTTGTTAACATGATGAAATAATTACAGACATACCAGAAAGTGCTTTCTAATGAATTATTGACTTACTACTGTCAATATGAGAACTGCTAGGAAGAGAGTGCATGACTTAAAGTAAAATAGATGTGATCTCCTGAGGCCACTGGAGTTTAAAATAATTATCACAAACAAGACTGGTAACACATTGAAATTTCAGACGCATCTATAATTTGCAGCATTCCAATTTTCCAAGTTTTCTTAATCTGGTCAATCCAGATCTAATTTTGGTAGTGAAAAAAGAATAGAAATGTGCAGGGAAAGAATCATGGAATTGAAGTTGTAGGCATATCATTCAGTTCAGTTCTACTTTTGCAATATGAAATAAAGTGAGATGGGTGTTGATTGATTCCAGTTACGGAATATGATAAAAATGTATAAAGCATAATATTTATTATTAATCTTTTATTTACTCTCTTCATGCATTCAGTAGGGTAACCTGTTCCTCGCAACTAGGAAGCAGGAGTTGGAAATGAGTAGTAGCTCTAAAATTGCTTTAATTGTTTTTTTTTCCTTGTAATTTTAATATTGATGTTAGGATGTACCATATCAAGATGGAAAAGGAAAGAACAATCTCTGTTCCCAGAGATTCCTTCCCTGAAAGTAATTTAGTCGGGTACTTTTAAGGTTGAATGTCTTTCTCTAGTAGCTGCTTCCGTTGCTTTTCATAGTCAGAAGGCAGCTTCTGTTCTCCCAAGAGACAGGAATGCACAGATGCCTGTGCGGAGGCCATCTGCACTGATGAGGAATGAGGAGATAAGTATCAGAGGAGTTCTAATGCAGCACTGTCACTCCCAGTTCTTCTGAGTTTGCTTTGCCAGGAGCAGGAGGAGCTGGAGGCAGAGCAAGAAAACATCTAACTTAAATGCTCTGGCAGCCTGATATTAACCTCAGGAAGCAGAAAATACAATTCCCAGAGCTGCAGCTTTTTCCGTGAGGTGACCTGGGATTTTCCACAGAGTGAAAGGAAGAGCTGTCACTTTGGCTGAAACCAGGAAGCTGGTCTGCATCCAAGTGTCAGAGTACCTGGATTTTTGTTTTTACTCTTAAAACCCAGCAGTGCTTTTCATATTAATAGGTGAATGTCCTTGGCATTCTATAAGAACAAGTATCCGGACAAATTCTAAACCCACCACTGAGTCTGAAATTAATGGCAATCGCTGTGTTGGAAATAACTGGAAAGTAGGTAATGGTTGGAAATACATCCTGATAAAATCTGCCTAGTAGCAAGGGAAGACTGACGCATAGATTTTCAATGAATAAAGGCTTTTGAGTCAAATTTCGATGTTATTTTTAGATGCAGTAATTCCTTCAAATTTCCACATCCTTTGACTTGATGTTGATCTTGTATTGCAAAACTTCTTTTTGAATTGGAAGAGACAAAATGGGCATTCTTTATTAAGGTCATTGGAGCTGTAGATACTGGATATTATTTATTAGTATAATAAATATGATGCAAATTAACATGCAGTGGATCAGTGAGGCTGCCTGCCCTGAAGAAAGAAAAGCCCCCAAAACTGCATTTATGGGGACATCACACTTCCATACTAGGATAGTTTACCTGCACAGTTTGTTTCTTCTTTCGCAGCCCTCACTCATATGCCTGTTTTCAGGTGTAGGATCTTCTGTAGAGCTCGTTGCCCTCAACTCTTCACTGATACTTGTCCAGGACTGGCGGGTACCCAGCTGGGTACTTCTGTAGGAGAGGGTCTGATATGGCAGAGCTAGAAGGAAGTTTAAGAAGCGATCTAACCTCTGGCACTCTGGTAAAATGCAAGTGACTTCTTTATATCAGCGTGGATTTTCTTTTATGAATATGCACACTCATTTACTTGCACTGCACCTGCATCTGTTTTTCTGACAGTAAAGAATGGAAAAACTAATCTGCCATAGAACAAAATGAGAAAAATTACAGTGAATTGTGAGTATATTTTCCTACCTGCCTTCCTATTTGAAGTTTTAGTACTTATTTGTTCATTTTCAAATCTTTAAGAACTGCTGAAAAAAAAAAAAAGTATGAATTTCAATACTTTACTCCTCTGGACCTGTTTTAAGAAAAATGATCAATGCTGCACCTCACTTATAGCTGTTTACTTCTAGTCAGCAGAGACTGAAGATAAACACTCTGACCCTGGAAGCACAGTGAGACTATCCAATTTTTAACAGCAAATACAGTTAACTGCTATGAATAGCAAGTCATTAGGTTGGGCTTGATTCATGGTCTTTTTGAATCACAGTTTTATATTTTTCTCAAAGGGATCATTCAGCTCTGACAGCAATAATTGCCTTAAGACAGGAACTTCTTTACTGCTGTGTGACTTGTCTTGTGTGGGAGATTGGGGGATGATAATGTTTCTTTCTGGCTTTCAGTTCTTTCTTCTGAGAATATCAATGTTTCATGGATATAGAGCTTAGATTTAGGCATCCCTGTGAGATCGAGAAGTGCAGAAACAGTATTTATTTTGCAAAATGGTAGATGGTGCAGGGGGGAAGACTAATTTGTTACTATAGCATAAAAACAGTATTTCTGTGGAGGGTTTCACAGCAGTAATTCACACAACTATTAACTACAAAACCAAATGAAACTGTTACTGCATTTGTTGATGGATGACCCAGGGAATTACAGACCAGTCAGTCACACCTCTGTGCCTGGCAAAATCTTGGAGCGGATTATCCTGGAAGGCATGCTAAGGCACATGAAAACCAACAAGGTGCTTGGGGACAGCCAGCATGGCTTCACTAAGGGGAAATCCTGCCTAACCAATCTGGTGACCTTCTATGAAGGGGCTACGGAACTGATGGACAGGGGCAGAGCAGTTGATGTCATCTACCTGGACTTGTATAAAGCCTTTGACACTGTCTCCCATGACATCCTTCTCTCTAAGTTGGAGAGACATCAATTTGATAGGTGGACCACTCGGTGGATAAAGAACTGGCTGGATGGCCGCACGCAAAGAGTAGTGCTCAGTGGCTCAGTGTCCAGCTGGAGACCGGTAACGAGTGGTGTCCCCCAGGGATCGGTGTTGGGACCGGTCTTGTTCAACATCTTTGTGGGTGACATGGGCAGTGGGATTGAGTGTGCCCTCAGCAAGTTTGCCGATGACACCAAGCTGTGTGGTTGGGTTGATACATTGGAGGGAAGGAATGCCATCCAGAGGGACCTTGACACGCTTGTGAGGTGGGCTGATGCCAATCTGATGAAGTTCAACCATGCTAAATGCAAAGTCCTCCACCTGGGTCGGAGCAATGCCAGGCACAGCTACAGATTGGGCGGGGAGGAGATTGAGAGCAGCCCTGCAGAGAAGGACTTGGGGGTGTGGGTTGATGAAAAAATGAACATGAGCTGGCAGTGTGCACTTGCAGCCCAGAAGGCCAACCGTATCCTGGGCTGCATCAAAAGGAGTGTGACCAGCAGGTCGAGGGAGGTGATCCTGCCCCTCTACTCTGCTCTCGTGAGACCTCACTTGGAGTGTTGTGTGCAGTTCTGGTGTCCTCAACATAAAAAGGACATGGAAGTGTTAGAACAAGTCCAGAGGAGGGCCACGAAAATGATCAGGGGACTGGAGCACCTCTCGTATGAAGATAGGCTGAGAAAGTTGGGGCTGTTCAGCGTGGAGAAGAGAAGGCTGCGTGGAGACCTCATAGCAGCCTTCCAATACCTGAAGGGGGCCTATAGGGATGCTGGGGAGGGACTCTTCATTAGGGACTGTGGTGATAGGACAAGGGGTAATGGGTTTAAACTTAAACAGGGGAGGTTTAGATTGGATCTGAGGAAGAAATTCTTTACTGTGAGGGTGGTGGGGCCCTGGAAGGGGTTGCCCAGGGAAGTTGTGAATGCTTCATCCCTGGCGGCGTTCAAGGTGGGGTTGGACATAGCCTTGGATGGCATGGTTTAGTGGGAGGTGTCCCTGCCCATGGTGGGGGGGTTGGAACTCGATGATCTTGAGGTCCTTTCCAGCCCTTACTCTTCTGTGATTCTGTGATTCTGTTTTAGTGGTTCATGGTATGCCATAAGGTACTCAGCTTCCCTGTTTGGTATTTTAAAAAAAATAAAAATTAATTGATATATACAGTTGAAATAATAAATACTGAAAAGGAAACTGGGAAGAGTTTGCATCTCCAACGGTTGCTAATCCTCTAAAAATATTTTGATGTATCACTAGCTCTTGGCAATACAGACTGTGCCAACCATTAGTTCACTCTTTGGTTGATCCAAGACCTTAACTGTCATGTATCTGTGTTAGCACAGCACTCATGTGCAGCTATCATGCCTGCCCTATTTTATTGGGCATGGCACAAATGCAGGACAAGAAGGCAACCCATTCTGAATGATATTTCTGTGAAAAATAATCAATAATTAATCATATGGCTGTACTGTCAACAACCTTTTCATTATTTGGCTTTAGAAATAGATCCCCCTGAGAGGAATGAAGACAGATTTTGACTTTCCTTGTTATTGCTTCAGACTGCAGAAATAGCATTACATCTCTTTGAACTCTACCCATACTGTTAGAAGGGAAGGTTTCTTGGTTTGTGTTTTGGTTTTGTCATTGACTTCTTTGAAGTTTTTTTTTTTTCCTTGCCCTCTTTTTTTTTTTTTTTTTTTTTTTTTTAATCTAGCGTGAGAATTAGAAGCAATTATAACATGAAATTTCTGATTGTAAAATACAGTATTTAGTGCATGGATTTTGGAAGGCTGTATGACAAAGAGCCATAATCATGCCAAAGTAAAATTTCCATGTGTAAGTCTTGACAATTAAGCCTGCATGTCTAAAACTTTGAACCAGCAAATCCCACTTGAGTCCTATTAATGGTTCTGCATAGCTGGTTGGAAAAATTGGCAACAAGGGCAGCAGAGGGATCTACAGACTTAGTAAGACAATACTGTATTGCTTTTCATTGAGTTCACATTTAAATGTTTTCCTTTCAACTCTAATGGCAAAATAATTGTTAGTTAAAACAAATCCTTAGCTCTTGGAGAAGGCTAAACTATAAGCTCCCCATTCATCAAAGCTGTACCTGACAAATATATTTTTAAAGACTTCTAATCTAGCAGTCTCTTTCAATAAATCTTATGTATTTGTGTAAATCAGGTATCATTTTTATTAGATAATTGATTGGTCATCCATTCTTCATATTTTTATAAGCATGGTTTTATAATCAAGGTGAGTACTGCCAAATGTCCTGCATCCTGTTCTACAGATTTTAATTTTTTTTCTGATCCTACAATTTACTTTTGTTACTAAAATTATGGTATACTAAATATTACTGGCTATGATACCCATTCACCATGCAAGAATTATATTTTAGTTTCTCATCTAAAAATGCAGTCACTTTATTTTATGTGCTGAGGCTAATGTATACATAATAAAATATTTCTCTATGTAAATTAGAGAAAATCACATATTGTATCTAGTAATCTAGACTGGGGAAGAATTAATCCAAAACATGAATTGCCAAGAAAAAGGAGAACAATGTAATTTTGTTTGTAAACGAAACACTAGGGCTAAATCTTAAAACCGGGAGAAAAAAAATATCTTGGTTCCTCTGGTATTCTAGAGAATGTCATGCTGCTAGCAGTGAGAACTACTGTAAGTAGTGCTACAGCTGAAAGTGGGTTTTGGGTTTATTTTTTTTTAAAGTGGCAGCTTTCTCTTTGTTTGTTCAACAAAGTGACACATTTTTTTACAGGGCAGTAGTTAAAGCAGCATTAAAGTGCCATTGACATCATCCAGTTACTGCACTGACTTGATTATATAACCTCTTTTGTGCAATTTTCATGCTCTGCTCTGTTTGAATGTTTTTACTATGCTGATGACTGTTTTTCATTTCCTGCTGGGATGACCTTGAATAAAAAAAGAGTAAGAGTAAAGTAGACATAAGCAGTGTAGTCTTGCTGGCATTTGCAGATCTTTTGTTCTGTGTTGAGAAACGTAGTAGTTTGGCATTTATGGTATAGGTTATTTCTGCTGGGTGGTAATTAATCTTCAACAGAAAAAAATAATGTTTTTCCCTTATTTTGTCCTTTTGAATTTGCCAATGATGATTCCTACCTTATTAAAACATCTGAAGATAGCTAAACAATTGATAAATGCAGTTGTCATTCTTTAACTCATGTTATTAAACTATTCATTCTAATAGATCTACATATCTAATGATTGTCTGAATTGCTCCCTCTTTTTAAAGGAAAAGGAGATTAACTAGTGTGCACTTTCTTCCAGATTCAGCATATATCACAGCTGAAGGAATTGTTATTTTTTTGGTTGGTCACTTCCTGCCAATCAACATTTCGTTATTAGCCTTACCAGTGAATAAGATGAATAAGAGTGCATTGTCTTTCACATATGCATCTTTTCTAGACTTTTTATATCTCTCAGTATCAGAAAGTTATAAAAATGAGAAATCCATCCTTTGAAAGTAGTTTGCATTATTCCTGCTGATTCTTACGAAACCAAAGCCACCTCCTTTAATGTCAGAGTAATAAAGATCATATTATCATACAGTTTACAATCACATACAGAGGAATAGTTAAGCTGAATATTTTTCACTGAACCTTTTGAAAGTGTCTATTGTTGAGGCAGGGGGGTTGGCACAGGGCTTGTTCTTTTATGATCCACGCTTCATATTTGGGAACCTTTAAATTTTGAAGATACTTAAGACAATAGTATCCTTTCAGATATTTCCATTTTGCTGCTGTGATGATTTTGCTTATCTGAGGAAATATCTCTGTATTTATGTCCTAAATCAATGCTGAAGTACTGGTTAACCCTTGAAGCAAGTTAATGAAATACTTCACTGCTAATAAAATTCAAGATTTCATCTCACTGTTAAGTGCTTCAGTATTTTTCTTTTTAATGAAGATTGATAATAGAAGCCAGTAATGTGTTGACATCATGTTTCAAACATCAGTGTATTATACAACTCTGCTGATTTCATCCACATTGCCTTTTTCTTGTCCAGAGCTAAAAGATGCACAAATATTTTTGATGTAAAGTATAAAAGAAGATGCTTTCAATATGATAGGCTAATACAAATGAAGGTCTTATAAACTTGAGTTTAAATGCATTGTTCTAGTTTGCCAATAGTAAATCTGATGCTTTGGTTTTACTCAGTCTTGATGGATACTTTTTTGGAGAAACTTGGAAATCCTTTTTTTGGAATTAGTTTTGCTTGTTTCACTTAGTCTGATTTTCATGTAGTGTTCCTTAGCATGTACATGTGAATGTGTTTTATAATCTATTATATCTATTACTCTGGAAAATAGTCCTTCAGAGCAAATCTAATAAGTGTAACTTTGGTGTTTAGATTGTTCTGTTGATTGCATCTAACATTATTAGCAAAGCAACAGAGTATTTTCATTTTTGGACAAGAAAAACTTTGGACAAATGCTGGGAGGTTACGAAATGCTTAAAGGGGTCTTCTAAAGTTTGGAAATACAGGTGATGTGAAACAGCAGGTCGTCTACACCAAAAGTGCTAAGAAAGACATAGTCTCATGTCACAGTATTATTTGGGGTCAGTAGAAGCAATGAATGCTTGGTTAGACTAGCTAGTTGTCCTCCTCAGTCTCAACAGTGAAAATAGTAACAAATAAAGGAATTGCATAAGATTTAACCTAAGAGGGAAACAGGAATGATAGCCTATTTTTGCACTGATCTTTATCAAACTCAGGTGAGCTATAAACAGAAAATGAAATTATACATCACACCTAAAATTTCCATTGGCTCATAGAGATCTCTTCTCAAGCATTTTTCAATAATAGAGCAAAAATTGTTCAAAGCAACCGCAGTTTTCTCCCTTACTTTAGGAATTTGTGCATATTATTTGGGAGGTATGCTTTGCATATGTATATTATGTCACAAGATAAATGTTTTAAATTAAATCATTACATTATACAGTGTTTCTTTAGCCATGTTAGAATTGGCTAATTTTATGTATATGTGTAGAGAAGCATGGCTAGAATGAAGCAGTAGCATAATGTTATTTTTTTGTTTTCCTTTTTTTATTAGATTTTAGTATAACATTTTTGTGTCATGATAATTTGTTCTGACATAAATTACAATTGAAAAAATAGAAAGCCATTTCCTATATACTCTTTCTAGAGAAATTAAGGGATCTCAGGGAAATCATCCAAGCCGTAGTAAGTGGCAGGGTACCTTGTCAGCAGGCAGAAATGCGAAGGACATGGCTGGGGTGGAGCAAGCAGAGGAAAAGCTCTGA
The DNA here is from genome assembly GCA_039720435.1 of Amazona ochrocephala. Lineage (NCBI taxonomy): Eukaryota > Metazoa > Chordata > Aves > Psittaciformes > Psittacidae > Amazona > Amazona ochrocephala. The sequence goes on from CM077878.1 coordinate 34,323,527, forward strand.
TGTCCTCCTTCCTGCTACTGCTCCAGCAATTCTTTATAAAGAATTTGCCCATTTGCCCTGCTTATGACAACACCTTTTGACTTAGCTGCTGATTAGTGAATGCTTATTACTTGGCATCAAATAGCTTTTCATCAGTGGGGTGATGATTTGGGTGACTTGTTTTGGTGTTGGGTATCCACAACTTAATCCACAGGCTGACACTTTGTGAGGTGCATGTCAGGAGCACACAAATAGGCAGCCTTACTCTAAATTAGTTTGATTTAGAATAGTTCATAATTTTTCTTAGTTTGATGCAGCTACAGAATCTTTAAAAGTCAAACATATGCAAGAAGGAATCTAAATTAAGATTATTAAAGTACACCAAGTCTAATCTTTTATAAAAGTAATGAAATATGAAACCTTAGCTTTCCTCCATATGTTCTTTTGCAATTAGAAAACAAAGGAATAAAGAAAAATTGCACTTTATGTGTGGTGGTTTTTTTTTTTTAATAAAAACCCTACAGTTTTAATTTCAGTGCATGGTTTGTTCTGAGTAAGTAAATTCTTTAAAAGGGGTTCCTGTATTTCAAATAGGGCTATAGCACTTTTTTAATTGACTTTTCTTGGAAGTAGCTTGATGTTTAAGGTTAATGTATTTGAAAGCTCTATCGTTTGCTGTGTATTTGGTGTGATTTTTATATTCCAAATATTTATTAATGCGTTTTAGCATGTATCTATTTTATAAACTATTATTTTGTAAACTTGCAGTGAATTTACACCCTAAATGTTGCCATGCCCCGTCAGGATGTGTTAACAGAGAACCCACAATTTGCATTACTGCACAGTCAGTGCAAGCTTTAAACATAGGGCATTCTGGAGTGCCCGGAGCTGTCCTGGGAGCATTAGATTGTATGGGATAATAGAAGATGCATAAATGGTTTATATTATTTACATATTTAGCAGTTTTCACCGTGATTAGCTAGATAAAAGTATTGTTACAGGTTAATTTTCAATGCTAAATTGAAAGCAGTTTGCTGTTGTTAAGAATAGGTAGTCTAAGGGGGGAGGGGGGAAACAAATGGACACAGTTAGCTCAAATAACTAATTTATGAGGAACAGAATCCATTTTCATCCAGACAAAAAGTGTCAGCAGCACAGTTCTTGTTTGCTTTGTCTCTCGTGTTTTTTTTATTTATATGCCATGCATCTAGATCGTAAAGATTTTCATAAAGTCTTGTTCACAAAGTCTTGTTCACATAATGGTGCATAGAAAGCCTGCTAAACAACTGTGTATGTGCACCTCTATTGCTGTGTCCTGCTTGGCACAGTTCCTGACTCACAGCTGAACACAGTGCTGTGGGACCCTGATCGTTCCCAGGCACTGGAATGCAACTCTCAGGGGCATCCAATCGCTAAATTGTCAGCGTGCTCCCTGGCACGTTCTTGGCCCACACAGCCTTGTGCTCTGCTGAACATTTCCTGGTCACACTCCATGAATTAGCATGGAGCAGATGACTGACGTTGGGCCAGGAAAGCAATCCTGACAGTATTCAGTTTACTTGGCATCCTTGACATGTTGCTTTGTGTTATTCATGGGAGATGTAATGCTTCAAAGTGATGGGCTTAGCTTCTGTGGAAGTCTGGCTGAAGTATTTTTGCGATTTAAATTGTTAAGCTGTGCAGGGTGGTAAGAAGGAGGAAAGTGGTAACCATTTAGGGTGCTTTTGTTTGTGAACTGACAGACAAGTTTTAAGGCTTTATGTAGAAGGGAACATTAATTTTTGTTGTGATGGGTCTTCATGTGGCTATGTTTGAGAATGGGAGCTTAGATAAGAGTGTTGGAAAATGTTTTCGGACATCAGGCAGATCTTCCCCGAAGAAAGATGCTTACAGGACCACAAGCTGAAAGAATCCAATACAAGAAAGCATTAGCAGCATACTCTTCCCTAAAAGTATTCTTATGTTGTCTAGGTATAATTTTAAGGAGTAAATATTTTCACTCTGAAATAAATAATAAAGGAGACAATCTGAGTGTGGAGTTAGGTGCACTAGTTTTTTATTTGAAAAGCTGAACGCATAACATTTAAGTGTGAATCATTGCACAAAAGTCATTAGAGTACCCTGAAATCCCATGACGTCATCATACGTGTTTGCATAATTTTTATCGGTTGCTTCATTTATTGTTTAAAGATTAGGGAGGGTAAAAATGACAGCAACTGGGTGGACTCCCTTGGTCTGCCATTTTAACCTTTTGATACCACTTGGCTAGTCAGTGGGAGTCAGGCTTGCTGAGCCCTGGAGCGTAGCTTGCAGCTAGGGTGCAGTCAGTTTGTAAGAGCAGAATGGGGAACAAAAAAGTAAGAGAGAAATGACTGGACGGGGAACAGTTGTTTGTTTTTTTTTTTTTTTTAAGCAAAAAGTCATGTGGTGGCATGGTTAAGCAAGAGCTAGTCTGGGAAAAAGGGGACAATTAACCTCAGCATGCTGATTGACCACACATTATTTCAGCAACAAAATGTCTTTGAAGATGTCGATCATAATAGCCTGCTTAAGCTACTTTTACTCATTTTTCAGTCTAACACATTCCTCATTCCTGCCGTTCACTCTTGAAGGAGATATTTCCCAGTGCTCCAGTTGCTCTTATGCTTTTGCTCTGAGCTCTTCTCCTATCCCCTTGAAATGTAGTCAGCTCTTGTAAGCTGGACGCATGGACTCTACCATGGGAGGATGACATTTGAAGCCTGAGAAATGGTGCTTTTCTTTAGTACGGAATATACTTTTTTATTTTTCCTCCCTACAATTGTATGGCAGTGGTGACTAATGGTTTTAATTTTTTGTTTGGTTTTATTTTGGCCATCTACCGAAACCTGAATTGGCCTTGAAAGAGCTGGTGTCGTCTGATTATTCTCTGACTCATTGCTGTTCAGTTAATTGTTTCCATTTCTCAGGGGTTTAGAACTTCAGGCTTGTCTCTGATCTCAAACAACTGCCGGAATAGTTGCATCAACTCCAAAATTGCCAACACTTGCAAACTTCATCAGGTTATTTTTTCTGCTATCAACTTTGTCTTAAAATATTTAATGCCTTATGATAGATTTTTGCCAAATTCGACTTGATACAACCTTTCAGTTCAGTAAGGAGTCTTCGCTTATCCTCTTTTCCCCTCTCATTTTGCTTATGGACTTGGTTTATGGAGTTTTGCTATAAACAATCTTTCTCTAGGTTATGTAAATTACTTGTACCAAAACCCTCGAATTAATATATGCAGTATTGTATTTCTGTGGCGTACTATCCTGTTATAAAAGGAAAGTAAAACAGTTTGACAGAATTTCTTCTTGAGACAGTGGCTATGACCTAACAACTTTCATCTTCTATGTACAAGAAATATCTAATGAAGTATAATTCTGTTAGTTTAGAGAACAAGAAAGTTGTTGTGTTCTTTATTTTGAGCAGCATTTGTGATCTGTTTCACTTTTCATTTTGGGGGATTTTGTGTTGAAAAATTACTGAAAAAACTTCAAGTTAACACTTAGATGTTTTCCTTCGTTTGAGGAAAGAGCTCCCCTTTAAAGGAATGCACCAAAATCATATCCTACATTTTAGTAAGATTAACATTGTTCTTTAACCAAGCTTAGTTTAATTGTAGTACTAGCTTTAACAAAACATAGACTTAATATTTGTAAAAAGGTTATTGTTGACATCATAACTTTCTATGCCACATTTTACTTACAGATATGAAATGCTCTGGGCTCTAGAGAAAATTTGGTTGCTCTTTTATTATGGCTCTTTTTTTTAATACTCTTATGCAGAATGAAAATGAATGGAGAGTGTCAAACATGATATATTATTTAGTCTTGATAACTTCATATGAGGAATGCAATAGTGTCAAGAGTTGGTATAAACTATCACTATGCAGTGATAGTAAAATAAGTTATTTTGATTGGTATTGCTAACCCCTAGTTATCCTAATAGGTTGCTGCAGAATGGATTTGACACATCAAAAGGGGGCTCATTTTGATGCTGACTCAGAGGCCTGGCTCCTCCATCGCATTCAACCAAGTTATGTACTTATTTGTCAGCTTCGATTTGCTGTAAAGAATTGGCGTGCTTTTCGTATGGGCAAATATATAGTCTTTTATCTAGAAAGGCATTCTGCATTCTGTCTATACCTACTTTGGGTAAAGATTTATTTGCAGTTGTGAAACTTTAAAAACAAAAAAACAACAAACAAAAAAACAACAAAACCCAAAAATTTGAGTAGTCCCGTGTTGTTTAGGAGCTAATTATTGCTAGTTGTAATGGTATTTTGAGGCTTTTAAAAAAATACTCTGTTTTGCAGTTTTGGTTATTTTAATAAAAAATGCAATATTTCCTTGAAACACAATAAGCTTCCAGATAATCTAGAAAAAGCTCCCAATAAAATGGAATGTCATGTCCAGTGATGCTTAAAGAGGGATCTGCTGTACAGATCTCCCTCAGTGCAGGCTGAGACATCCGGTGCTTGTTTAGAAAATCTTGTCACCTGAGATTCAGTATCTCACAGGCAGCATTTCTTTCTTATCAGGGACATGTGTGTTTCCTGTGTGATAAGTATTTCTTGTGAGCTTGTTTAGCTATAACTAAAGAAGGTGCTTTTGTAAATAACAAATTCAATCTATGATAGGTGGTAGTCGAGTTAGGGGGCTGTCCTGCATACCTACAGGCAGTTTAGCTACACATTTAATCAGGGGCAATAGTTTTATTCCTGTTACTGATCAAATATTTTGGTGGATTGTAATGCAAACACAACATGTCTAATTCTTTCCTTACAATGAACAGTAGGCCAAATCCTAAACCACTTATGTAGAGAAGTCTGTTTCAGGCCATTATTCCAGAGCTGAATAAACCCTGGTGGGCTGATTCATGAGGAACGATGCTTAAGTATGCTTTCTGAAAAGCACTTCTTGCAACTATAGCCCCCATTATGTACAATCTCGTACAGTGGGGTTATATGGGATTGGCACGCGGTTGACTTTTTGTCTGCTTTTCTGTATTTCCTTTGATTAAGTACCAAATTCCAGTGACTTGTTGTCTGTTAAAATGCAGTGCATATTTATGTTTTAATTACGGCAGGTTTTGGTGTAAAGATTGAAATTATGGCATGTTTATGTCCCGCTTTTTGAAAGCAGTTGGTAAATGTGTGTTCTAGGAAGGACAGTGCACTGTTCGATCACAGTCTTTCAGGTTGTAGTTACTTTCTGTTTGCTTCCCTTTTGTTTGCTTTCCAGAGACTAAGGTCCCTGCTCTCAGTGCACCACCTTGCTTGGTAAATAAGTTTCCTTTTTCTTGGAGAAGTTGTCATTAGGCTATAGGCCTAACAGGAAACTGGTGATGGTAAAACCATATAAAAATCCTAAGAGAAAGTAAAATTAAATAGGAAAATAAATAGCTGTGGGCAGCTGGATTTACGGGTTTTAAAAGTAGGACAACATAAAGCACTTAACCTCAAACCAATAGAATGGAGTAACTTCAAAGTCTTGAAAGCTGTCTTTTTTTTATTTCCTGAGCTTTTTACTGATCCAATATTTTTATATCTGTTTATTTAAAAACATTTTTATTTACTGTATTATCTACAATCAGCTTTTAAAATGTGGAGAAAATTCAATTTAGTGAAATATAATTCAACATCCCATTGCAAGTTGTGTCACTATGGAAGAGAGCATCCTTCATGACCACAGGATCAACTTAGATATAGCTTACGGCATTGACTGCTGAGGATGGATTTGGTCAATCCTGCGCTTAAACTTGTTAAATGGTGTTTGAATTGGTTTTGCCTTCTCTTTTGATCAAAAGCTGTGGTTTAAACATGGAATCTTATCACCATGGTCACAAAATACTTGTGCTTAGTTCAGTTTTTCATATGAAAAAGTACACAGATGTTTTAATAACATGATTCTTATTTCTTTATTCATTATTTTTGCAGAGACCTAAGATTTAATAGGATTAAAGAAATCCAGCCTGGAGAGTTTAGACGGCTTAAAAACCTGAACACGCTGTAAGTTCCTTTTCAACCTTAGGGCCCTTCTGCCCTTTTGGTTTAATATGATTATTTTGATAATGTGCCAAATTTGCTCACTTATCACAGGGAAGTAGTTTTACAAATTTCAGCTGTAGTACTTACAGAGCTGACAGAAGTGGGGTTTTAGGGCCAAAGTATTTGAAAGCAAAACCAGGTATATGTATATTAAAATAAAAAATGAAATTATTTACATTCTAATTTTTTATTAACATACTTTAATTGGAGGTATGAAAAATATAGACCTTTACTACGTATTTTTTTTCCAAATTTTGCTAACTTTGGAATATCTCATAATAAATCATGGAATTACAACAAAGCTGTTCAGGGGCTCAGATGTGCAGATGTGTTGCGGTTACAATATATTTGACAAACTCAAATGTTTTGATCTTTTGTATTCTTGTATGTTCGTCAGAACTGGCAGAAGTTGGAAGGTTTTGTTCCTGCTCAGCTGCTTTTTATCAAGGTCTTTGTTATCATTTATGAAGGAAAGACCATGTTTTCTGAAAGACTTTTTACAAACCGTATTATAGTTTTAACTTAATATCTCCTTTGTCATTCTTTCAAGCATCACTTTTGAAACAAATGCATGCATGTTTCTCTTCTCTAATATATAAACAGGTATGAAGAGAAATTAAGATGGACTTTGCAAATTTGACTGTTTCCTAGAACACAAGTAGTGTGTGAACTGAAATACAGTAGTGATACCAGTGAGCTTTGGATCACATTTATCTATTTATCCTGCAAGCACATAAAGATAAATGTACTGAGACTTCTCATACTCTATATTCACACAGAAGAAATGTTAGGACTTTTCCTCCAAAGTATATTGTCCAAATATGTGTTACTGAGACATTTTTACTAGCTTTCCCTAATTCAGTCATCTTTGATCATACCTCTGTTTGCAATTGATCTCCAATTTTGAATTACTCTGTTAGCTATCCAGCCTCAAGTTTTAACCATCCAAATCACTCAGATGAGATCCACAAGCCCCAAATAAAGACAGGTTTCGTTAAGTTTGGATTCCCTTTTCTTCATAAAACCGCTGCATGGCAGATGAGTGCAAATCTGTGCATATAGATAGTTGTTCCTGTGTAATGTAAAGGACCCAGTACACAGAATATTGCTAAGAAACATCTAGGAAAGGTTACTTTAATGCACCTGCTAATACAAATCTTTTCTAATGCCATTTTTATCAATTTCAAAGCAATTTATAGACTTGAGAGCAAGGTGTTTTTTTTTTTTTAACTTTCATCTTCATTTCAGATACTTACAAAAAGCCACATTATTTCAGCTTTTAGATTTTTTTCCTTTATTGCCTGATTTTTTTCAGCATTTTCTCCTTCAAGGTAGTGAATGAGCATGTGTGAAAACACGTCACTTTTTTCTTCTAACAGTTACTGTTAGGGAGGAAAGCATTTTGGTTTGGATTTTTTTAAGTTTTCCTTTTTCTGCTACCATACTTTTATTACTCTTAATTTTATTACCATTAATACTATTACATTTTTTCCCCTACTGTTTCTCTATGTTAAAATAAATGTCTGTTTATTTCTTTATATAGACTTCTAAACAACAACCAAATAAAAAGAATACCTAGCGGGGCATTTGAAGACCTTGAAAATCTGAAATATCTGTAAGTTAAATCATTGTCACTTTTTGCATCAATGTGGAAAGTGTTTTAATCTGAGATTGTGGTGTAATCTGACTCACTGTATCAGGAGATAAAACACTTTGAAAATTTGTGAAACTGATTTATGGGCTAGGGGCAACTGCGAATCTTTGTTCCTATAAGTGGGTGCTTTCAGATTTTCTAATGTAAGACTGTGATATCTGTAGGCAATAGATTTGCTAGTTCCTGTTTACTAGGATTTACTAGTTGCTCTTTACTGCGTACAACTTGAAAGAGAATTCAAAAAGGAGAATTTTGAAGGTTTAGGAAATCACCTTTTTAAGGGTTCACTGAAAACTTCATACAGGTACTTTTTAAGTTTGTGTTTTCAAAAGTGGTTTAATAGCAGCTACTCCTAGATTTGTGTCTGCAGATACATGTAGATTACATGAGTATTTAAATACTCCTGAATTTTTTGCTGAATGCAAGATAACTTTGCAAGATCAAAATTAAGTCAAACACAGGATAGGAAATTACCTTCATAATTTGCCGTAAGTTCTATGTCTTCAGGTACCCTGTTGTCCTGGGTTCAGCCTGTATATTTTAAGATTAACTCCTCCCATTTTTAGCAAATATATTGAGTGTATTAAATAACTAAATAAACAAAAGGCATTAAAAATTTGTCCGTATGAAAGACCTAAGCTGAATAATAAGTTGCTATAGAGTCTTAGCTGTAGTCTCTGGAGTGTACCTTATATAGTGTCATGTAGAAAAGTTTCACTCTATTCTCTTGGAGTATTGATCAGTGCTTGAATGCTGTACAGATAAAAAGGGTCACTTTGAGATTTCATTGTTTTGGAAAAAATTCGGAAGCTGAATTTTCCACCTAATTTTAAGAATGCATCGTGATTCGCTGTAAGAAAGCGGGAAAAGGGAGGCAAATAAAAATCACATAAATCTGTGCAGACACATCACCTCATTTTCCATGGTGTTTGATTACATTTCCTGTTCTCATTTTTTATTTGCATTGTTTTTCGGTAATAAATAACATTTTTTAATCTATTTACAATAGAATGAAAAAGAATATTGATCAGACTGTCTGCAATGAATTATTATAAGTCCACAATGCTTGTATTTGTTACAAGACATGTTTCTATGGTGGATCTGGTATCAGGGTACATGAGATCTACTAATTCAGGATGGCTAAGCTTATTTGCATAGTCAGCAACTATGCAAAAATGCTACTTGTTTCTTGTTAGCTCTTTGTTTTCATGTGCTTGCCTTTGCCTAGCTGTAGTAAATCTTGAGATAAAATTCAGCTATACACTCAATCAAAGAGTGAAAAGAGATAACTGAACTATGATTTATTTTCATGTACACGTAGTAATGTTTATATCTATATTGTGAAGAAGATCATTCCCTTTTCCTCTTGTTCCCTGAAAAATTTTCCTATAAAGTTCAATGTGGTAGTTTATTTAACTGCAGAGAGCTCCTTAGTGCCGTCCCCTGTTTTGTTAAAATAAGCTTTAAGATCTTCTTGCTATTTCAGAAGCTGTGAGATAAATGTTTAGTTTTAAACTGAACAGCTTAAGTTACAAAAATGCTGGTACATGGCAGATAATCAATGCAGAAGGCTTAAATGTACCAAATAAATTCAGTTCAGTTGTGAAGATTTCCGCTGAGCAAGTACATGCTAACTGTATTCTATGGAACAAAGGGAACAAAGCAGACCATTTTTTTCCTGACAGGATCAACAGATGTAGAAGTCTGGGGGGAAGGATTGCACAAAAGTTAGAAATATTGTTCAGAATTTATTATAAAGCCAGATTATCTGGAATAATTGAGGTTTTGTATAGCCTGATCCTATATGGATATCTATGGATGCCTAATTCTTATTGTTTGTTACATAAAATGAGATAATTGGTCCATAACTTTACTTGTGTTCTTACAAGAACTCAAAAAAAAAAAAAATACAAAACAAAGATTAGCAATTAAAAAATGTTTTCCAGATAAATAGAAGGTACTTAGTATTTACGGAGCAGTAAACTAGAAGCAAGTGTGAAGACAGTGGAGAAAATAAAAACGGAGAATGAAAATAACTTTGGCAACAATATTGATATATGGTCATTTCGTAAGAAATGGAAAGTTGAGAAATCAGACATGACTACATTGCGATAATCATAAGATAAATGGAAAGTAACACCATATGAAGTGTATCGGTTCTGGAAATACTAAAAGAACATGCAAGTTTTGTTTTGCCTCTTTTGAATGGAGTAACAGTGGTAGAAGGCAGGTTATAGATTTGCAAAAGCACACAGCTGCTGATCTCAAAACGGGATTAGGTCATGTTTCCTTCTGTGCATTTTGCTGCTGTTGCTGTCATGGTCATCTTACTTTGTCCTTTGAACGCCTCCAGTGATTCTGAATTTCATTTCTTTGCAATTCATGTTGCTAATTCCACCATCTCCTTTATGTTTCTACATACATCTTTCCTATATTTATTTAATTGTTAGGTTAAACTCTGCAATGCCTGATATTGCTATTACTTTTTTCCTTTTCTCCCCTCCAAACAATATCTGAATATTACTTTTCTTAAATCACGTGACTTCTAATATGGTCCATTAAAAAATACAAATATGCTTATTGTGGAACTAGCAAACTTTTCAACTAAAACTGCTATTTTCTAATTTTCTTATAACTGGTTACCTATTTGTTTGTTCATTTCCCAAGTATGCCCAGTACCTCTGGCCTCTATCAGCCTTGCTTGCATTTCTCGAAAAATGCTAAATTTTTTAATGCTTCTGAAAACAGTTAGTGGCAAATGCCAGAAACTAACTTAATATTTTATCAGAATATATCCCTTGTAATCTTAATCCACTGTTTATTCACTGTTTGTAAAATTGTAATGATTCACTTCTTTGAGAGTTTGTAATTAAATTAATTGAAAAATTACTTTTTCACTAACTATAATCTAAATCTGTTTTCTGCTAATGTAACTGGGACTAATTTTGAGAATGTTTTTGTTAAGCATATTTGCAGTATTTAAGAAGTTTTACTTGTTAGGCACTGTAGCATGTTAGACAAATAATTTTTGTAAGTGTTGCTTATTTGTATTTTGTATTCTGACATCTCTCTTCATTAGGCAGATATTTATATGTTTCTTTCTAAATGAAAGCCTGGTTAACACATCGGTCATAGGACACATTTTTTTGTAGCCTTCGGTTGCTGGGGTTTCTCTGTGAAAGGGTGACATGATGGACTGAGGTCTTGACAGTCCTGCAGTGGAGCGTTTTCTGATAAGAACAGAAAATGTTGTAGTTTAAAGCTGAATCCCAAATAAAGTCTCACTACAGTGGCTTGGTAAGAGCTCCATAAGGGGACAAAAAAGGCTTCTGCTCCTTTCCCTGCAGTATGGTGGTAAAAGTCCAACAAGCTTACAAAGTTATTATCCGAGTATTCCTCTAAGCCACCCTTGTTTTTTTCTCTTACTTACTTTGTCTGCAGAAAGTAAATAAAAGTTACACGAGTCATTCGGGTTAAATATTTTTTTAAAAAAGTTGGATTAAATAATTTGTTTTTTGATAAAACTCTTCAAATGGCCTCAAGCAATACGTAACTGAAGTTGGTTATTAAAATCATCTTAGCCTACTCTGGTTCATTGTTCTGATCAGAAATTTAGTACTCGGAGAAATAAAAGGAATTTCCACAGTGCCGAGTGGAGTGTATTAATAAAGGTAAGCAACACTTTAGCTGTTCAGTCCTTGAAATTTTCTAAAGAGTGTTGAGAAATGGTACATCTTAAAATTCTCATAGGAAAAATTTTTATTCCTTATTATTCTGTTATTGGGGGAACTCTGCTTTTTGTTCAGATGCATATCTATGTTAAGTATATTAATATGCTGGGATCTCAGCAAGCAGTGCATTGGATAACTAAATTTAGACTCAAGGGAAAGATACTACTCCATATTGTCCCCCAGAGTTGCCATGAGTTGAACATCGGATACCTACAACTTTTTTCCTTATTAGGGCCTATTGTGAAATGTTGCCTGCTGTCAAGTGAGTGTAAAAACTGCCACCAACTCCAGCAGAGACAGTATTTTATCTGTTGTATGAAAAGAAGTTTACAATATTTCCAGTAAGTTACTGAAAACTGTAATAATAGAAAAGTCAAACCCACTACTAATAAAATGCCTGCTAATCAAGTTGTGGTCCAAAGTCTCTTCATACCTTTTCATAGAAATCCATGCCTTATTAACTGGTTTCAAATCATTTGTCAAGTAATTGTGAGAAAGTTCTTAACTGCAAACCTGTTCCTAATCTAACACAAAAAAAGTGACTTGACACTGAACCCCAAACTATTTTCATTTGCTGCCTCCATGAAGAAACTGCCATCATCAGCTAAACTACGGAATTTTTCTCCAGTGCCCTCTCACTACACCTTGCTGTTGAAAGCATGATGAATGTCAGCACATACACTGATCCATTGGGATTTATTTTAATTCTGTAGAAAAGGTGTGGAAATGTGTACGTACTGGTACTCTGCATATGTTCATTCTGTTTATATTCTAGAGTATCAATGGGGACCTAATATCCATCTTCTACACAGTGATAAAACAAATATACAATGTTGTTTTATGGATGTGATACCAATGTTCAAACTTGGTTTGTTTTTATTTTTGGGGTATTCTTTTTTAAATATTCAAAATGTGACACAGGCGGAGTTACAGAATTCTCACTGTTTGTTCACCAAGTCCAGTAAAAAGACATTCCATCACAATTGTACTATTTGTACCAGTATTCAACTGAGCTATTTAAAAGAAAACAAGAGACCAATGGCATTCCCAGTATCTTCTGGTAAAGGCACTTCTGATGCAATTTTGTCCCATTGATCTGAATTTATTTTGACTTTTGGCAAGCCCATCAAGAAATTGAAGGGCAAAGAAACAGTAAGTAGTAACAGTGAGCACTGGGAAGCCCAAGACCATCTGGGTGACAGCCTCAGGGCCTACAAGACCCCAGTTTTTTGTCTTTCCTGGCAAATTTGGAATGAAATCTCAAGGACAAAGTATTTTTATGTGTATGTGTCTAGTTTTTGTTTTGTATTTTTTTTCCTAATGTGTAGTTGAAAAACTGTCTTCATGTGTCAACTTAATTCTTCTTTTCCACCTTCATGTAGCTCTTGTTTGTGTACTAATATTACTGATTATTTCTTGTTTCAGCTATTTGTACAAGAATGAAATCCAGTCAATTGACAGGCAAGCATTTAAAGGACTTGCCTCTCTAGAACAACTGTAAGTGCCTTTTCTCTTCTGTGCTGTCATCTTCATGGTTCCCCTGCAGAGGAAAAGTGCACGCCTTGATCCATACATCCTGCCTGCATGCTCTGCATGTCTGCAGTCCCTGGGTTGTTAGGCAGAGAGCCCCATAATCATTTGCATGTGAAAAAACTCAATTGGTCTGTGTGTCAAATTCCTCATTTCTATGTTTGTCTTTTATTTGTGATTTGAATTCCTGGTGTCCCTATACGTTGACACATAGCTTTGATGAAGAAGTAGCTTTATTGTGGAAAATGTTGAAAACTAATGAATATTGCTTAGAGAGAGGTTGCAGTCTGAGTGTAGCAGTTACTTTGCTTTATGCAGCGTAACTGGATTGAATTAGTCTCTTGAAGTTTAAGCCAGATCTGTTGTATTTTAATACAAGAAGAAATTTTTTAAATTAAAAATATTATTGATGTGTTAATTATTTTCATATGCAGATGTTTAAAAAGTAAGACAGTTCATTGTTTGCAATATAGATATTTCAGTAATGTCTTCTAGAAAGACTGATGGAAATCATACTCCTTTTTGTGTATAATGGTGAAGAATAGTTTCAATAAAGAACGAAAGATGAAGCACTTACGACAAAACCTGATTGTATTGATTCCATTAAGTTTAACTGTATTTTGTTTTGTAACCAGAAAGCCTCACTATACATTCCTTCTTGTACTGTTTAGAAAAACAGAGCTATAAATGCATAACTATTTCACAGTTTAACTGCTAAATGACAGTACTAGACCAGTGAGTTTTGCTCCATATAAATTTGGGGCTGAATATCTTTCTTCTATGACCAACATAAATTTTGATACTTGTGACAGTTAGCAGTGTATTATAAATTTTCTATGACATGTACCAGTTTCCTAGTAAATATAAACCTGTAGTGGATATTAGTGGACACAGTGTGTATCTGAAATAAAATCACACTTTGGATGGGTACAAAACCACGCAAGCTCATTTTAGAGAGCAATAGCTTTCTTTTGAAGGGAGATCTTCTATATAAGTCAAAAGTGATAGCTATAAAACATATAAATACGTATTTTTTTCTTAATGGCTTTCTCTTCCTCTTCCCCCTACTCTAGAAATGATTACTGCAGCATATTGACAGCAACTGGTAGGGCTTAATTACATGCTAATAGCAATTTTTACTTTCTGTGTAGAATTTTAAATATTGAGGCCCATTTATTGAATTACAAGTGTTTCCAAAATAATGTTTTTAGCCATGTCACAAGCCTCATATTCTGCAAGTGGCAACATTAGTCCTTTTATCTTTCTGTTTTGTGTTGATCTATGTTGCAACTGAAAAAACATAAATAATTTTGGAATATTAATGCCTTCTGAATGTACTTTTCTGCTACGTTGCAGTTAAGTATCTCTGCCTGCAGTGATACCACACTGTATCAGATTAAGCTCAGAGACATCAACATTATTCTCTATGAAATCAAGTTTTAAAGAGAGTTTGAGTCTCAGCTTTGACTGTAAAGTAAGGAAACAGAGCCTGGCATAGTCACTGCTCAGTGTCTGACCTTGTGTCACGGCATCAGTTGCTGCAAGCAGTGGCTGTAGGCTGTATAGCAGCTGAGGATGTTACTGCCCTCCTGGGTGAGCACTCGAAAGATCATTTCTTTTAGAGCCCTTGTCCTGTGCTCTTAAAAAGAAGGCTTGCCAGGTGGGAAAATGGGAGCACAGGAAGCCAGTGGCAAACATGGAAGTAAATTTAAATGAATACCTTCCACTAGTTTTGAAGTTTATGAGAGATTGTCATTTATGCATCTACAACATAAAAATAGGTTCTGACTCTAGAGGGTCTGTTTTATCATAATAATTTTGGAGAAAGACTGTTCACAGGGCAGAAGTTAGTCTTTGTGAACAAGTTAACCAAATTCTCTAACTTCAATTTGGGACTGAATCAACTACTCCATTGATGTTTCTGCATTTGGGGCTTCTGTGGCTTCAAGTTGCCAAACACGTTTTGCTGGATATGTTGACTTAGCCAAATGCTCTTCTCAGTGCTCAGCAGAGTTCTCAGAAGTAGATGCTGTGGTCCACATCTCAGGGAAAGACTTGATTCATAGTAATTTCTTATACTGCAGTGAAGCAGAATGAAAGCAGAATAGTTGCTTTAAAAAAAAAAAAAAACACAACAAAACAACTGAACAGCAAAGCAATATTTTTCTTCTTTGATTTCTTTTGTTTTGTTTTTCTTTTTTTATGGTTTTGTTTTGTTAGAGTTTTTTGTTTGTTTGTGTATTTGTTGGTTTTTATTTAAGAAAAACTGTAAATACAATTTGATTTAGGAGGCCTGTTGCATGTACAAGGGAAGAAAGGCCCCAGTATTTACTGTGGCTGGCAGGATCTTTCTTAAACCCCCACAGTAGAATTTTCAGCTGCTGATGTAGTAGAAATACCTTTTTATTCAGAAATTTCTGCCAAGGGATTAAGCTCTTTGAACCAGGTCTTGAAACTTGCTCGTGCTAGAGTAAATTCTGAAGAAAACTTGGCAGTTTTAGATGCTTGAACACATTGAGCCATATATATTTTGTTACTTAACTCTTCAGTCATGGCAGGGCATGAAGGCGGAAAGTCGGCTGATGAAAAATAGCCACTTAGTACCAGTTTAGGCCCTGCTAAAATGTGCAAGACATATGTTTGGGTCTGGCAAATGCAACACAAAGCTGCGGCACACTTGAATTTTTTCAGAGCAGCAGCTGGAAGGCAGCCAGGCTACTGAAAGACAATGGAAGCTGCCTCTATACGCCTGTGCTTAGACAACTGAATCCCACCTGAGATGTCACAAGCACCTGTCTTGGGAGGTCAAGAGTTTGCTGTATCTGGATCCCAAGATCAAGCTCTAAGTGCAGTCTGTTTCCAGATGTGTGTATGTTCTGTTTCTTCCAATTATCTACTATATTTTTTGAGATCTCAGCACCCTCAAGTCCAGCCCTGCGGAGAAAGGCTTGGAGGTGTTGGTCGATGAGAAAATGAACATGAGCCAGCAGTGTGTGCTTGCAGCCCAGAAAGCCAACGGTATCCTGGGCTGTATCAAAAGAAGCGTGACCAGCAGGTCGAGGGAGGTGATCCTGCCCCTCTACTCTGCTCTCGTGAGACCTCACTTGGAGTATTGTGTGCAGTTCTGGTGTCCTCAAAATAAAAAGGATATGGAACTGTTAGAACAAGTGCAGAGGAGAGCCACGAGGATGATCAGGGGACTGGAGCACCTCCCATATGAAGATAGGCTGAGAAAGTTGGGGCTGTTCAGCCTGGAGAAAAGAAGGCTGCGTGGAGACCTCATAGCAGCCTTCCAATATCTGAAGGGGGGTTGTAGGGATGCTGGAGTGGGACCCTTCATGAGGGACTGTAGTGATAGGACAAGGGGTAACAGGTTCAAACCTAAACAGGGGAAGTTTAGATTGGATATGAGGAAGAAATTCTTTACTGTGAGGGTGGTGAGGCACTGGAATGGGTTGGCCGGGGAAGTTGTGAATGCTTCATCCCTGGCGGTGTTCCAGGCTGGGTTGGACATAGCCTTGGATGGCATGGTTTAGTGGGAGGTGTCCCTGCCCATGGCAGGGAGGTTGGTACTCGATGATCTTGAGGTCCTTTCCAACTCTAACTATTCTATGATTCTATGATTCTATGTATCAGGGACAAAAAGTGTTCTCTGCAGTCCTTAACTAGTGGAATTCCAATAATAATGGAATTACTTAAATGTTAACTACTTACTTAAATGTTAACTAATTATTTAAATGTTAACTAATCTTTGTAATTATGCATTTTCTTTTAACTTTAATGTTAACATGCTAATTTTGCTCTTCAAAACTGTTACTAGAGATATGCGGTTGTGTACATATTTTCACAAACTAGTGTAGTTATGTACTACATAACTACAGTTGTTATGTACACAACTACAGTGGTGAACACGTACATATTCTGGGGGAAATTAGTAGATTAGGTTATTTTACATACAGTGATGAAGCTTGCCCTAGTCATTTCATTTCCCACAAGCCAATTTGCAGTGGCTTTGAAATGTTGCTAAGAATTTTTTTTAGGAATTATATTGCAAAGTGTTCTGGATTTTTACATGACTCTATATAGCAGTTATGCAATAACGAAGTACAGCCTCATGAAAATCTCTAAAAACACCTATGGTAGGGAATGAAAGAGAATTAATTAATAAATAAAGAAACAAACTCAAAAAGTATGAAAGAGGCCTTCAGAAGTCCGTCCTTATTATTCTAAAATAAGATCAGCTAGGGACAACAAATTTAGATGACTGGAATCAGATCTTTATCTAGGCGTATTTTAAAAGTCTTTAAAGAGAGGATTCCATAATCTCCTTAAGAAGCTGGTTACAGTATTTTATATTGCCACTAAAATCTTATTTAAATCACTTTCCGTGTGGTTTAAGCCTATTACTTCTTATTGTACCCCTGGACAGGGAAAACTCTGTAATAAATGTGGGAAAAATACGTTTGTTATTCCCTTTTGAATAATCAAAATGTCAAACATGGTATTTAAATATTCAGAACATAGATGATACTCAACTCATGGATTTTAAGTATTTCCCCAAAGATGTGGAGGTACTATTAGAAATTAACAATTGGCATATATTATAAAAATAATCCTCTATGAAAATACTATGCTACGGAAGATCTAATCTGAAATGTAGTGCTATGAAAAATGCCAGTGGGACTGAACTTTATTGTAAATGTTCATCCTCCAAGATTAATAACAACTAAGAGAAAATCTGCTTATTTGACCAATTTTTTATCTTCTTCTAGGTGTGTTTAGTTTGGTCTTTTTTTCCTTTAAGTATTACTTTTCCTTGTGTTTCATCCTTGATAGTGAATTCAGAATCAAAAAAAAGGAATGCACGGGGTATTTAAAATCACTCTTGCATGATTTTCTTTATGTTTCTATTATGAAAGTCTTTTTAATATCAAATTCAATACATCTTCCTGCTAGTGAGTGTTTTATACTCTGAACTTAAAAGATATTTATAAAGACATGTCACTGTGATATTATTTCCTGAATATCATTACTTTAAAGTAAATTTCCTGTCCAAGAAATTCTCTATTAATTAAAGTATTAAAAATCCTTTAACAAAATAATGTGAAACATACAAGAAAAGAATGTAAGTGATACAGGTAAGTGATAAAAAATGATTAAAGTGTAGAACATAAAGCCAAGGATTTTTAATTCTTTTTATTGTAGACTTGCTATGCAATCTGGTTTCTGCATCTATTTTTTTTTTTTTTAATTGCACTTGTTGCTAATTACTTTGTCCGCACAAGTGCACCTTGTTCTGTTCACAAATTGCCTGACAAGTTGCTCTGGACTTTTTTCAGGTCATAAAGTAAGAAGACCTGCAAAACCCAACTATCTTGTCGTATGAAGCAGTTAAGAGTATTTTTCAGTAGGACTTTATGGTTTGATTTTTTGAGCTACTTTAGGCAGCATGAAATCTGATGACATAAAGCTGTTGCAATATACTTCAGTGCCTGAATTATTGTAGTTGTATCTGTGATGATATGAAGTCATAAACAAGGCAAGGTTTTTGACAGAAGTATTGTTTTAATTGCACTCATTCATTTGCTTGGAAAAACAAGATGAGTTTTCAGGCAAAGAGGTTCTTTAAATTCTGTAATTATAGTAACTTGGAATACTAAGCAGCAATGAGCTGCTGCTTTGAGTTTAATGATGTATACATCACTAAAACTATCCAAGAGAGGAGTCCTTTCTTTTTCTTTCTTTGCTAATGTCACTTCTGATCCTTGCACTTGAAGAAAGGGATGTGTGCCTCAATGCTCCTGCTTTTACCAACGTTATTTAATGGAATTATAGAATGGTTTGGATTGGAAAGGACCTTAAAGAACATATAGTTCCAGGTCCCCTGCCATGGGCCGGGACACCTTCCACTAGACCAGGTTGCTCAAAGCCCTGTCCAGCCTGGCCTTGAATGCTGCCAGGAATGGGGCAGCCACAACTTCTTCAGGCAGCCTGTGCCAGTGTCTAATTTTTTGTTCCAGTAAGAGGTATTATTTGTACCTACAAATCTTTCCTTGTCAATGACATAGAAGTATAAGAGACTAATTTATTGGGAAGATAAGGAGATACTTTTGCAAGGTGCTTATGAATCATAAAAATGCAAGTAGAATTAACAAAGTTAAAAAGGAAAAAAATCTGTTGTCTGCACCAGAAGTAATGTATATAATTTTCTCCAAAATCAAAGTAACAAACCCTGTAGTTGTGCTTTTTTTTTCCCCACTTCACCCTCTTTCATTTTACCTTGCCTTGCCCCCTCCCAAATGCTGCTGATGGTGGGGAGGTGGGCGAGCAGAGCCCTAGCTCCTGGCAAGCTGTGCCCACTTCATGGACAGTCCCTGCTCACAGGGCAGATATCAGTCCTGTTGTGCTAGTCCTTCGTCAGAGCTGTACCTGACTGAAGTCTCTCATCTCTCTGCTGGCGACTCAATTGAACCTTGCAGGAAGTATGAGACTTTGAGATGTCTGTCTTTTTAATTTGGATGAAATTGGCTTGTATTTTCAAAAGGGAGATGAAGACTGTCAGGCATAGCATGATTATGCACTTCTTGTTTCCTTGTGCAAACAGGATCATACTCTGCTCTTTACAGTATGTGGCCACGTGTTGCACTGGCAGTAAGCAGACTTGACGCTCTGATGCGCCTGATCACATATGTGCTGATATATTGGCTTTTCTGTGGTTCCCCATTCATTGCTCCCTGGCATCGTTCGCTGGCTCACGCTCGGGCGGTGCTGCTGCTGGCGGGGGATCTGGGAGACTGCCAGGCACGTGCCTGGCTTCCCCACTGCACGCGCCTTCCAGGGCTTGCTGCAACGACTCTGCTGTAATTGCTGCTTGTTCCCGCTTTTCTCTCTCTGCGGCGACCATTCAGCTCAGGTCAGGGAGCAGAGCACGTGCAATGTTTCAGCACAAGCAAGTTCCCATGTGCTTTTACTTTTCATGCTGAAGGACTGATTTTTCAAGAGATTTGGGGGTCTGAGATTTTCTCTTTGATTTTAAATTGTGGGATTTTTTTTCAGTTATTCCTATATGTGCACATTCTCCAGATGTTCCTGAGTTTGTCAGAGGTCACATAGCAAACTTTGGGAGGTTTGAATACATTTGGATACAATCAGGATCCAAAGTCTATAAATCATTTTCACAGTTCCTTGTGCAAGTTGCGTCAATTACTTCTTGTTTTCTCATCTGCACATTTATAGAGTACCTCCACAACATAAACTGGAAGACTGGAAAGATACTGCCTTTGCCGTCCATTTTCACAGCAGTTACAAATTGATCATCTGATTAATTATCGTTATGTTAGACTTTTTTCTGCTGTACAGGATTAATAGATGTGTAATATTTGTTGCTGTGTAATATCAATAGCTTACATTAGCGTCAACAGAGTATCAAACAGCGCAGCTGTGGTGGTTAATTGTACACCAGTTGCTGGGAAGCTCTTTGTCTAAAAGCAACTCAGTCAAACTTGGGTTTATATTATGAATTTGTTTGGCTTTTGAGAGCATTCATAGCTTTAAATAGCCATGTTCATGGACTAGAGCAGCTTACTTCTCAGCATCTTTTGAAATTTTCACTCAATGTGATAGCAGTGAAAATAGTTACCCACTGAAAATGTGATTCTGTTGGAAGCTAAATATTTTCTAAACAATTTGCAATATCTTCCTGTAAAATAGAATAATTATTTTTTCTATATGTATTCAAGTATGCATACTAAAAAAAGTTGATTTGGCAAAAACATTTGAAATTTTATCTCCAAAGTAATGTGTTTTTAAAAAAAAATCTTTTGCACATACATGTACAGACACACACACACTGTATAGTAGCATACAAACCCTTCTTGTTTGTCATGTCTTGTATTTCTCAGATTCAAGTACAGGATTCAGACAATAGAAGAAAGTTAAGCCGCTACATGACTATTACCGTTTACATGTGTAAGCAGTATGGAAACAATAGCAAATGCTTTATAATATTTCAGCTTCATTAAGAAAACTGTTTCAGTGTTTTTCCTTTTGTTTAACATATTTTCAGGTATCTGCACTTTAATCAAATAGAAACGTTGGAACCCGAATCCTTTACCCATCTTCCAAAACTTGAAAGGCTGTAAGTTTGTTTTTCTTGGGGTATGATTCAGAAGTCAGTTTACTTCTTTGTTTGAATTAAATCAAATGTTTGAAACTGGAAATGATTTTTTTTTCATTCCCATAGATTATTTTTAGTCTCAATTTTTTATTGTTGCTACTACACAGTCTTTGCCAAGAGCACGTCGGTCAGGCTGACCTTAAAGGCATTCAGAAGTGAATATTGCTTGCGGTATATTTGCTATTGCAAAATGATTTCCCAAAGAACTGTGATTGATATTTCACCTAAAATAAATGTTAGTGATGAAGTAGAAGATTTGTAGTATGACTTTTCTTTCTTTTTTTTTTTTTTCCTTCTTTGAGTTTCTCATTTGAATGCTCATGAAATCCCTTCGTTTTGATTACTTTGTCTTTTTATGGCCTCTTTTCCCCCAAACGGGCATACCAAATACACGTTGGAGGCCACTTAAAAAATAGCAGCCAATGAATTGCTGAAAAATTTTCAAAAAGATTGTTTTTTTTCTTTTTATTTTGTAAAATTACTTTCTCAGAAAAACTTTCAGAAGAATGTAAATGAAGTGAGTGCGTCTCAAAATCTGAATTATTACATGCATATTTTTGTGCTTTTTAACAGATTTTTGCATAACAACAGAATAGCTCATTTGATTCCTGGAACATTTAGTCAATTAGAATCTATGAAGAGACTGTAAGTAAATTGAATTATTATTAACTAAAGAAAGATTAAATAATATAATTGCACCGTATCTCATCTTGCAATATTTATATTCCTTGCAAATGTCTTTTCATTGTGCAATTGTTTTAAATATTAAATAGTTTTACCTAAGGTGTGCTCGAATTATTTTACATACATGGATTAAGACCATTGGTTCATATCCTACTTTCTCTAGTAACTGATTAAATCCTTTTATTTCCTGTCTTGAAATTACTTGCACTGATGCAGTCTTGTTTTGTAGATGAACTAATATATATAGATCCTTCTTTAGATATTTTTTGATTGGTTGGTTTTTTTTTGTTTGTTTTTGGCTTTTTTTCCTCTTTTCTGATTCTCCTTAGGTGATCCTTCTATTATGTCTTTCAATATTTATTTTTTTATATATATATTGCTGTACTTGTCCATATCTGATGATAAAAACATAGTTATGAAACGGTGCTCGATGGCTGAAGAAGAATATAAGTGTTATTTCCAAAAGCAACTCCAGAAGCTGTTTCTTCTTGAAATGCCATTAACTTGGAAAATTAGCAGCTTCTTAGTCCTTCAGTAACATTTGAAAACTTGAACTCAGTAGAAGTACCATAGTAAGGTGACCTTCAGAGGGTTTTCGATCCCGCACTTTGGATCTCCACTGATCTAGGATAAATATTCCTTAAATTGTCCAAGACTGCTGTTTTGAGAAAGGCAGTCATGCATTCATACCCTGCTTTCTGGGAGGACTGCTGATGGCATGCTGTGCAGCAAGACTTAGCACTCTACTAGGAAAAGAGATCTCAAGGGATGTAACCAAAAGGTGGCTCTGCTGGTGTAGGACATTTGTCTAATGCTCTGTGACCATACCCTTAACTGTGGCTAACGGCAGAATAAAGTAAATTTTGTTGAGGTATGTGTCTTCCAGTTGTAGCTGCTTCACTCATACCTCTTTCAATTCTTGTGGGGTTCAAGTGAACAGAAAGGGATGCTTCTTCATATAATTTCTAGGTAAAAGTGAATTTCAGTAGTGACTATTAGTGGAAGAGAGCACTGAGCTAGACTGACCTCATATCCTCTAACCTAAGACAGCTCACCCTTAAAGGTCACATCATGATTTTTGTGTTCTAGATGTAAATTCTACTAATAACATCTCATATAATGAGAGGCATTTGTATGATAACTTTTTAAGATATTTCTGCTTGTTCTTACCTGTTTTTCATAGAAGGACAGGAAAGAGATAATATCTGGGCATTTGTACACGCGGTTAATAAAATATTAAAAGACAAAATGATAAAAAAGCTTACTACCCTGAAAGATACACCAAACTGAGGTTGCTTTACTGTACAATATTATTTCCAATTTTGTATATAGGTACACTTAATGGGATAGATTTCTGTACTTAACGGGTTTAAACTCCCGCATTTATATGGGGCCCCTTCAGCCAGAAGGTGCAGTTCTCCAAGTTGTAATGGGGCCTTTCACTACTGGAAAGTCAACAGAATTTATAGGTTCCTGTTATCTCCAATATGCAGGTGTTCTTATGAATTGACTGGCCCACTGAATTCAACATGAGCTTAATACTTACATGAAAGTGTGAGTCTTTGTCTCATTTTCCTGATGAGCAAAATGAGAAGTTGTAAAAATGTCAGGTTAGCAGTGAAGCTAATACAGTAATAGATGTTAAACAGAAAGTAATGTGGGGAGATTGGTATAAGTTCCTTACTTAAGCAAAGTTTGTATAACATCTAAATAAACCCTGATTTATTCAGTGAATGTTTGGGTTAAAAAAGAAAAGTTGTCTAGATGCTTACTAGGTTGAACGCAGTCCCACTCATGCAGTAAAAATAACATGGATTTTTGCAATAAAGACTACCAGAACGCATATAAGCAAGTGACTGTTACCTGTATTCTGTATTGTCCATTGTATCCGCATATAAAGTCTGTTTAAACCTGATTGAGCATATAAATATTTTAAGTTAAAACTACATGAAAAGGAACAGTTTTGATCCTAGCAGAATAGTCTAAAGGTTGCTAACAAGTGGTGTGGCTGCTTTTGTTTTTTTGCAGGCGTTTGGATTCAAATGCTCTTCACTGTGACTGTGAAATCCTGTGGCTGGCGGAGCTGTTGAAGATATATGCAGAGTCGGGTAATGCTCAAGCAGCAGCTACCTGTGAGTATCCACGAAGAATCCAGGGAAGATCAGTGGCCACAATTACACCAGAAGAACTAAACTGTGGTGGGTTTGCCACTTCCTAATGGCTTCTTTAATGTTCTAAATGTACCTAATCTGTATTTTTTTGTTTGCTTATCGTTCTGTTCTCTTTGGTAACACTGATCAATATTGGTTATTTCCAGAAATCTCCCTCTGCTCTTTCTCTGTTTTTGTCTGCTTCTGACTGACTGATTGCTTCTATGCCTGTCTTTAATGAAACAAATGTGGCCATTTGTCCTTGAGGAGCTGAATGTGATTATCTGGAAAGACTTTATTTTTCCTTTTTATATTTCTGTTTTGATCATAAAAGGATTAACAACTAGCATCTTTGGTGTTACATTAATGTTTAGCATTCTTTCTTCTGTATGCAGGAAAGAGAAAAAAGGAACTGCACAGAATGGCTTCTGATTTCACAGATCTTATTGTTAAAAGTCTTGTTGATACTGGAACCAGGGTTGGGCCACTGGCTTTCTTTTTTACTCAGCTATGCTTATAAAGAGTGCCCTGCACTGTCAGTGGATTAATGGATAAGCACTTTTATTTAAATCCTTTTGTTCATCTATATTCCTTCAGCTTGAGGGTGTAAAGGCATGACCCTATGTGCACCCTGGGGCTCAGCCCCACACCTCTTCTGCTCCAAAATCAAAATGCAGATTTCTTACCAAGCTGTGGGCATTTGTCTGCCCAGCCATGTGATGAGGCCAAGACAGAAAACAAATAAATCGTCCTTTCGGTTATGTGTTGGATATAACTCTGATCATGAGAATTATGACCATAAGCATCTACAAGGTTCTTGAAAAATACAGTAAAAAGTGGATTTATTGCAAGAATATGTCTCATGGCATCCTACCAGCTCTCTGCACATCTAAGGAGCCTGAATATGGAAACTGCAGGAAACAAGCTGGACAAATTATTCTGTAGGAGGCAGGTTAGGCTCTGATACTTATCTAGAGGAAGTTATTTTAAATGGCACTTGTGCTTGTTGTTTTAAAGTCTTTCCTTCATAAGCAAATTGAGCCTCTGTTCAAATAAACAAAACAGCTACTTTAGAACCTGATACAAATTTGCACACTGCATTTCCAGTCTGCTAAAAGGTCTTAAGGAACAATGGAGAGGGTCAGAAAGCCCACAGTCACTTTTGCATAGGAAAAGTCTGTTTAATCCTTATTAAGAGATAATTTTTTTAAATTAGAACATTTATGACATGTATTTTTCTACAAGGTGTGTGAGATTTTTTTTTATATTTACCATTCCTTAGTAGTTTAAAACAAGTGAGAGTTCCTTACAAGTTTTATTGTTGATACAGAGAGGCCAAGAATTACGTCAGAGCCTCAGGATGTGGATGTTACCTCAGGGAATACGGTGTATTTCACTTGCAGAGCTGAAGGCAATCCTAAACCAGAAATTATTTGGCTTCGAAACAAGTAAGTTTAAAAGAGGAAGAGAGAAACCTGATTTAAGTGTGTTTGAGTGTTTGTACATTTCTGGGTGCATGTCCACGCACATTATGTGCTCATATATGGAATAGTTATCGCGGAAACACACTGTAGTTTAAAGTAGTATATGGAGTAATAATGGCCCACGTCTGTTTTATTAAATAATGTTAAACGCTCAAGAGCTGATAATTTTAGAAAATATTCATTTATGACTATAATACTATTGGTAAGATTTTCAGCTGTAGTTATATCTACAAAGTTGCTCACATGCTTAAAACTAATGATTTATATGTAAGTACCAGAAATCCAATATGGATTGTTGCACATGCAGTTTGTAGGTAAGTTATAGTTTGCATACATTTTGAGGCAAAGCAAAAGCTGTTTTTAAAAGAACTCCAGCTGGATAAGTTAGGTTTCTGAGAAAGTCTTCCTTGTGCCCCAGCTCCTCAGAGGCAGCTTTCCTTTGAGGTATAGCTCCATTCCAGGAAAGCAGAGATAGACATATTAGTTCCCAGACTGGTACATGGGGGACAGACAAGTACTTATATCATAGGACTGTAGGTTAATTCAGGTTGGAGGGTATCTCAGGAGGTCTCTGCCGCCTTCCGCTTAAAGCAGGATCATAGATTCATAGAATAGTAAGGGTTGGAAAGGACCTCAAGATCATCGAGTTCCAACCCCCCTGCCATGGGCAGGGACACCTCACACTAAATCATGCCATCCAAGGCTATGTCCAACCCCACCTTGAACGCCGCCAGGGATGAAGCATCCACAACCTCCCTGGGCAACCCATTCCAGTGCCTCACCACCCTCACAGTAAAGAATTTCTTCCTCATATCCAATCTAAACTTCCCCTGTTTAAGTTTTAACCCATTACCCCTTGTCCTCTCACCACAGTCCCTAATGAAGAGTCCCTCCCCAGCATCCCTATAGGCCCCCTTCAGGTATTGGAAGGCTGCTATGAGGTCTCCACGCAGCCTTCTCTTCTCCAGGCTGAACAGCCCCAATTTTCTCAGCCTATCTTCATACGAGAGGTGCTCCAGTCCCCCGATCATCCTCGTGGCCCTCCTCTGCACTTGTTCTAACAGTTCCATGTCCTTTTTATGTTGAGGACACCAGAACTGCACACAATACTCCAAGTGAGGTCTCACGAAAGCAGAGTAAAGGGGCAGGAACACCTCCCTCGACCTGCCGGTCACACTCCTTTTGATGCAGCCCAGAATACGGTTGGCTTTCTGGGCTGCAAGCACACACTGCCGCCTCATGTTCATTTTTTCATCAACCCACACCCCCAAGTCCTTCTCCACAGGGCTGCTCTGAATCTCCTCCCCGCCCAACCTGTAGCTGTGCCTGGCATTGCTCCGACCCAGGTGTAGGACTTTGCACTTAGCATGGTTAAACTTCATTAGGTTGGCATCAGCCCACCTCACAAGCGTGTCTAGGTCCCTCTGGATGGCATTCCTTCCCTCCAACGTATCAACCGAACCACACAGCTTGGTGTCATCGGCAAACTTGCTGAGGGCGCCCTCAATCCCACTGTCCATGTCACCCACAAAGATGTTGAACAAGACCGGTCCCAACACCGATCCCTGAGGGACACCACTCGCTACTGGTCTCCAGCTGGACACTGAGCCACTGAGCACTACTCTTTGCGTGCGGCCATCCAGCCAGTTCTTTATCCACTGAGTGGTCCACCTATCAAACTGATGTCTCTCCAACTTAGAGAGAAGGATGTCATGTGAGACAGTGTCAAAGGCTTTACATACCAGGTTGCTTTGTCCAGTTGGAGCTTAAAGAATGGATGTAGCAGAAGTTCTCTGGGCAGCTTGCTCCATTGCTTCTCCTAACTACTTAGGGAATTGAGGGAAGAGCCTATGAAGGACCTGTGTCTTTCAGCAGTCCAAGGGCCAGCCTGCTGCGGAGTGGCTGCTCAAGCTCTGCCTAGCTCCCTTCAGCACTACTGGGCACTTCGCAGCTGAACCAGCTACATACCAGCACATCACCCCCCTTATACTGATGTGAATTTATGATAGACGCATGAACTGTGAGTTTACCACAAACTTAATCAGACTGGCTTAGTAATGTTCTTACACAAATGAAAAACTGGATCTGAAAAGCAAATTCCTTTATGTTTTATATTAGCAAATGAACCGTTTTAGTTTGTTGGACGCTGATGAAATGGAGCAGCAGAGTCCTGGTTCTGTAGATTTCTGCTGATGGGGTGACAACCCGATGTGCAGCAAGGGTACAGTGTTTATGGAGTATGTCAATAACAGAGCCTTGAACTCGTATGATATAATTATTACATTAAAATTTTCTTTGGCTCATGTACTTTTCATAATAAACAAAGAAAACATGCATTCAGAGTACACATATGAAAGAGTTTTAAGAAGAAATTTGAGCTTGGGATGTGGGATTATTGACTCTGGCTTTTTTCCTGGCTGCATGAATGAGAGCAAAGCTCTTTGCAAGGTAGTTGAGCATGGCAAGATTTCAGTCAAAAGCCATTGACCTATTGAGCAGTATGGTGAATAGATCAGCAGACTGCGTTTTGTACACAGGGGATAAGATCTCATCCCTCATCTGTGCTTTTTTCGTGATGTAGTGAGGGATGGAGTGAGAAACAGTTCCTTTATTAATAACCCCTAACTCTTCTTAGTTAATGTCACACAAATACATCCATAATATAGTCTGGAGACCTGATCTTAACTCATGTTTCAAGCCAGTGCAAATTATAATCAGGTTCATTAGTGCTCCTGGTGCAATCCGGACAGAGGTTGGCACAAAGGTTGTTTTATTGCAAGTAACCCCTCTCCTAGTAGAAAGTATCTTGAGTGTTGAACTTACACGATATACTTCAAGCGCAAACATTTTATATTGGTTTGCCAGTTAGAATTTTTTTTTCCTGTAAACTTTTATTCATGAAAGTCTTTTGGTTTTTCGTTTTGAAGGTGTAATGCTTGCAGAGGCAAAATTGATTTTTTGTTTTTTTGTCTTCTCTTTACGAGAAAGCTAAAAGTTCTGTTATTTCACTTAACGCAGTAAAACTCTTCTCCCCCTCCCACCCCCCTCGAATTATTTTGGGTAATATATTTTGGGTAATATATTTTGAGTTTCATTATTTGGCAGTTTTCTGTGCTTGTGATTTAAAGGTTTAACTCCAGCAGATTCTTTTCCTCACAGTAATGAGCTCAGTATGAAAGAAGATTCCCGTCTAAACTTGCTTGATGATGGCACGCTGATGATTCAGAATACTAAAGAAACAGATCAAGGCATTTACCAGTGCATGGCAAAAAATGTGGCTGGAGAAGTGAAAACTCAGGAAGTTACTCTTCGATACTTTGAGTCACCAGGTAAAGAACACCAAATCTGAATTTTGCATTCAGATGGAGAATTGTTTTGATAAGATGCTAAAAGTAAGATACTTTGACTTTTGTATGTTCTTGACATGTAAATTTTTGTGCTTGGGCATCTTAAGAGCTAGATTATGAAGTTATATCCCCAGAACAAAAATCAGCCAGTTAATATGTTTATTGTAGTATGCAATTCTGATGGTAGTCTTGTAGGCTCTTTGTTTAAGGGTTAGGAAAATAGGCTGTTGCATTATAACGTTGCTCAGTACAATAGTGTTCTCTGTGGAAACCTGAAAACCACAAAGTTCCAAACAGGCTGCTGATGGAAGCTTTGACACACACTGTGCAGCCATCCTTATTAAGGAGCTGCTTTGCCTGCAGCTCTGTGTTACCAGGTCTTTGTGTTTGCAAGCACTAAATTCCTCTCCAGGTTGTAATGTTTTTAAATCCCAGACTTTGCTGTGAAAAGATTTTGTTTTGACGGTCAGCATCAAGTAAACTTAAAATGTCACTGCAAAGCACACACATAGTTGGGAAAAGATACTAAAATGTAGCTTAATCAGGTTTGTGTTTTTATTCATTTATGACAAATTTTAGCCTGTTTTCTCAGTCCCAGTGTTTGTGCCTCTGAGGAGACCTTTATGAAGATCAGCAAATCAGAAGGAAATGTTTGAACATTGTTTTAATGGCAGTCAAGGAAAGAAACATCAGAGCTTATATTTCTTATCTGCTGATATTTATAAATGTCTGCATCTAGATTAGGTTTAAAGTGAGTCAGACTTTGCACTAAGATTAGAAGTATGCTGGAACAGAACCATTAAAAAACTCTAGATTTCCCAGAGTATTGCAGTATCCAGATAAATTACCTATGTGAGCTGAAAGTTGTATTTAGGCATTGATTTTTTCTCACAGCCAGGCCAAGTTTTGTGATTCACCCGCAAAACACCGAAGTGCTGGTTGGAGAGAGCGTTACCTTGGAGTGCAGCGCAACTGGGCACCCTCAGCCACGAATTACCTGGACCAAAGGAGACAGAACCCCTTTACCAGTTGACCCTCGCATCACCATAACCCCATCAGGAGGACTTTACATACAAAATGTGAAGCAGGAGGACAGCGGCGAGTATACCTGTTTTGCAACGAACAGCGTAGATAATATCCATGCAACTGCATACATCATAGTCCAAGGTGAGTAACTTTAAACTAGGAGTGACGTGCTATAAAACGTATTAGGAACAGTATATTACTTTGAATTGTGTGGCTTTGTCTGTTTTTCTGAATTGTTAGAGCTGAACTAAAACCGTGACAGTTTTTTGTTTTACTCATAAGATTCTAGTGTAATCTGTAGGAAAATTGCTATACATTTCACTCAAAGTAATACTGATTCTCCGAAGGTTAAATTGCATTGATTATTCTCAGAAGTTAATGATTGGTGTTTTGAAATGTTTATTTCTTCTTATGTTTTGTTTGCTATTAGGAATAAACATGCAGTGTCAAATTTATGGGGGATTACAATTTTTCTGTAACTGGCAACAACCCTAAAGATTAGAATTTGTGCCTGGAGTACTAGAAATGGAGTTTTGAATACTGTGCTGCCTTCCTTTTACAGACATTTCAGTGGGTGTGGAAACATTTTTTGCTGTGTTTCATGGAAATTGTCACTGCCAACTGAGGTGTTAGCATAGCTTTTCTGCAAAACAAGAGTCAAAGTACTGTAACTTATTGTGATTGCAATTATTTTGGTATTGTATACCAATAACATCAATATAAAATATTCAAGAGCAATCTGTCAAAAGCCTCATATATATATATGGAGAATATTTTTACTTCAAATGTTTTTGTGCTGGAACTTGCATTTGCAAAGCATTTTGAGGAAACTTAAAGTTTCTTTCTGTTCTCATGTTAAGATCTCTAGTTGGCAAACACTTCAGGTTGCAAATACTTTGTTAATGAGTTCAATTTTTTAAAGCTATACAGAACAACTTGTCCTTGTGTTTTGTTTTTTTTTCCATTATCCACCAACTGGATGATCGTGCTTTGGGAGCTGAACAAATTACATCTTACACTGATAATGCTGTGAAGTTACAGAAGAAATTGGCACAAACTTCTGTGCACTTCTTTCCTTTTGTGCAAAGAAGAAAACAAGGAGCTCAGGATGGCTTTGACTGCACTGCATTTTCTTCACAATTTAGCCTGGGATTGTTTGAGAGGAGAATAAGGCATTTTTAATTCAATCTATGTTTGACTCTGCAAGTCTTACTATACCTCTTACTTTGGATCTACGGCAGTAGATCACAGAGGTCTTCACTGGCACCAGGGCCAGGTTGTGAGATGTTTCTATTGCACTGGTGGCTACCTTAACTCTCTGCCCTATAGGGGTTACAATATAAAACAGTTCTGTTAGCACCTCTTTTCCTACTGATATAAGCTATTCAAGTCACACAGGAATAATTTCATCGTTTCAGACAGTTATGCATTTTGTAGTTTGGGTTTGTTTTGTTTTAACCAGTTTATTTTCTCTTCTTTAGCTCTACCTAAGTTTACTGTCACTCCTCAAGACAAAACAGTTATTGAGGGACAGACTGTTGACTTCCCTTGTGAAGCACAAGGCTATCCTCAGCCTGTTATTGCCTGGACTAAGGGAGGTAAGCATGTTACATTTTCACTCTTAGACTAATAAAATGGTGTTTGTTTAGATCCATGTGTTTGGTTAGATGCTTCAGTCTCTGAAGGAAACATGGCTCATTTCTTTCTGCTTTAGCTAGAAAGGAAAATGTGTCCCACAGAAGCTAGCTGCCCAAGCATTTTTCATTATTAATTGAAGTTATTAAAATATGTCTCCATAATAGATTCCCAATAATGTCTAAGAAATATGAGACAAATTACATGTGGCAGTACCTATTGCAGCTGGTTTACTGCAGAAGAGATAGAGATGACTGTCATTAACTGGAAATCCGAAATTAGGAACAGCCCAACCTGTAACTGGCATCAGTATAACTGCATTTCTGTCACTTAATGTGCATTGACAGAAGCACTGATGTACACTCTGCTGATAGTTTTATCAGGTAGTGGCAGTAAAGGCATTAAGCAAGATCCAGTGGGAAGAAATAATGTAGTGGGTGTTTTACAAGTAAGTAAATAACCCAGTTGAATCAAATGATTCTCTTCCAGGCAAAACAACTCTTAGGAAATTCTAAAATGTGGTAGATAAAGCAAATATTTAACAAAATTTGATCATTTTGATGCTGATAATGTCCCTGTTTCTCCCTCTTAAAAATATTGCTCCAATCAAATGAAACATCCAGAAAGGAAGAATAGGGTACAAATACTAATGTGCCTTTAATTTTTATTATATTCCATTTTTTCAGGGCTATAGATGTATTTTTTATGGATTCTCTCTATGGCTTAGGCAGATATGGTGAACTGTGTCCTACACACATGTGAAATGAACAGTAATACCTGCTGGTGTTCTTATGATGCCTTCTCTTTTGGATGCTTTACCATGCTCCTTAAATGAAAATATTTATTTCTACCACAAAGAGAAAAAAAAGATCAGGTTTATGGTTGTGTGCATATGTATGTTTTGTTTGCTTTGTGTGTTTATCTTCTGAGAAGTAAAGGTTTCAAACTTTTTTAAAAGATATTCCATTTTTTTCCCATGCTTTATCAAATATGAAATCTTCTGGATTTCCCTCTTTCTGACACAAAGGTGCTTTGTTCTGCACTGCTGCTACTTTATGTTTCAGGAGGCCAGTTGTCTGTTGACAGAAGACACTTAGTCCTATCCTCTGGAACCCTAAGGATTTCCAGGGTTGCTCTGCATGACCAGGGACAGTATGAATGCCAAGCTGTCAACATTATTGGGTCTCAACGAATTGTCGTCTACCTGACTGTACAGCCTAGAGGTATGCTGTCCGTGCAAAGCTACTGCTGGGGAAAATAAAAAAAGTAATGTAAAGAGAAATAAATAAAAAAATAAAATAATCTGAAGTAGTTTATCTTTGCTTAGAATTAAAAAAGCTTTTGAAACAGAGCTTGAATAGTGCTTGTGTTTTCCTTCAGGACTTTTACTGCACTTTCACAATTTATTCCAAGTTGCTGGTTTTGAATTTTAAGGTGTCTTATTAGTTTTTATAAATTGAGCATGTGGGACAATGTGCCCTGATAGACTTTATTCGAAGTCACTTGGAGATTACATAAGCTTACAACTAAGCATGACTTTTTTTAATGAAAGCTTGTTAGAACGAGGCTATATCTTTTGTTATTTAAAAACCTTGCTGTGCAAAGTACTGCTAACATTTCACATTTCTCATTGTTATTTCTGAGCATATCTATGTTTAGGTTCCAGGTATTTTTTAATAAATAATATGTATGGATACTTATCAGTGTTTGTACAGAGTATCATTCCTTTAGAACAGTCTGCCTCTTATAAAACAAGTTTAACTGATTTACTCCTCTTTGTAAAGAATGGATGTTTGCTTTGAGGATGACAGTATTCCTATGCTTGGGAAAATACTTTGTTTTGCAAAAAGACTAGTTTCTTATAAGACTCTGTGCTGTTGAATAAATAGTGTAAGTCTCATATTTTTTTGATGTCTAGAAGAAGGACACTTCAAACTTTTTTTGCAATAGCGGAACGTCCTTCAAAATCAGAAGTCATTCCCTATACTTAAAATCAGCAGACACAGGAAAAAATAAACAAACCCACTCTATTTATCTTGTGCTTTTCTATAACTAAATTCTAAGTAAGCTAATTCTAGGATTAATTAGAATCATATTAATATGTTTAATTTAGTTAAGTAATTCGGTGTTTAACTAAATTCAGGGGGATTAAACAATTAATTCAAAACATTTCTTGTTGGTGACCTCATTTAAACATTATTTTAGTGAAAGGGGATCAAAGTTCTTCTTAAGCTTAGCGGTTGGTCAGAAATAAATTCCCTTGATTTTTTCTTAAATAAGAATAGGAGGAGCCTGATTTATCAAAATTGGTGGGTATTATGTTTTTTTCTTCACCTATATGAAATTATTGACTAAAATTCCATATAACAAAACTCAGTTTTATGAAGTTTTATAGCCTTGCAGCTGTGTTAAAACTTCACTGATTTTGAGGAAACTATTTTTGCGTGACCCAGGTTGCAAAATGCAGCCACCAAAGAATAGTAAACACGAGACTGAAGGCTGTAATGCAGCCTGAAATTGGAGCTCTCCGTACATTCACTGCCATGCTATTTTCAATTGTGCAAGAAGAAAAAGCTTTTTTTCTTTTGGGCTTCTAACAAAAGGACTGTTTATCTCAGGAATGGTCACTGATCACTGTGACTAAATCTGTGTTAACACATATGGATTAATGGTGCAGTTGTGTTTGGTGGCATGACATGGCTCACATCCACAGAACCCAAACCTCCCAGTGCTGGACGCTTGCCTCTGAATGCCTTATTTGAAATGATTTCTGGTTCTTGACAGCCATTTGTGTACAAACAGTTTAACACCAGGGCCACGTTCAGTTGGTAGTATAAATGTACGCTGTGTGGCCTAATACATCTCTATAAAAGCACAGCCCTCTCCCACTTCCCCCCAAAATGACAATAAATTACAGCAAAAAAGCAATTTTTAATATCTTCATGAGAAGCACATGCAAATTTGTGATGACATTTGAGCGCTGCATGTCAATCTGGATTTGAAGGATTAAAAAATGCATTAATTTTCTTCTCACTGGTAACTGTGTCCATAAAGTCAGAAGTTATTTTTTTGACATGTTAATGCCTAGGGCTTACTGTCAGGATGGCAAGAGCTCTGTGAAGTCTTAGCACCTCAGCAAGTTGGGCTGGGAGAGTCACAGCTGAACGACTTGTGGAAACTTCTGCTTGTATCATCTAAGAAATCTCTGTTGTTGCTGCTTAAAATATTAAAACTTAAAAAAGTTACAGAAGTTGATGGGATATTCATTCTGGTGACTTTGTTCAGATTTACCTATTCACAGAAATTTTTTTAGAGCTTTTAAATTGTGGAACTTAAATGGTTTTGGAAAAAGTGTTTTGGCTGGTTTTGTTTGAAGTTGGGCTGTTAAAAATCGCCCTAAAGCAGACTTCAGGTCTAAAGAATTTTGTCTGTAAGGCAAACTTATCAGCAACTACAAACTTATAGACAGAATAGGATTGTCGACTAAGGAATATTGGGTAACTGAAAAAAAATAAACAGCGCTTATCTCTTTTTAGATCATCTTTTGTCTAAGTTGTATTTCATACTTTGTCAATGTATCTTTTTTTTAGTGACTCCTGTATTTGCCAGCATTCCCAGTGACATGACAGTGGAGGTTGGCACAAATGTGCAGATCCCGTGCAGTGCTCAAGGAGAGCCAGAGCCAGTAATTACATGGAATAAGGTACTAGGCATTTGTTCAGTTGTTGCAAAAGGTGATGGCCTTTCCATCTTTTTGTAAGGAGCTTTTTAAAGTGCACACTGTCAAATTATTGCTTTCTCTAGTGTCTGAAAGCATTACCTGATGTTTGATCAGCAAATCTTCTTTTAACACAGAGCATGTATGTATATATACCAAATTTGAATTTTATATTATGTATGTGTGTGCATATATATGGTTATGCAAGTCATTAAATGGACAAGATAAAATTCGTAATGTAAGCCTTAAAAGGCCTATGTATTTTAGGGACAGTTCTGTGTGAATATCCTATTAATACTTTTGCACTTTCAACTATATCGTAGATATAAAGCAATGAAAGTACTGTAGTGCTGAGCCCTTTTACACTATTGGATTGACACTTTAACCAGGACATATTTTAGTAACTCATTTAGGTAACCTGTCTGTGGCTTTTGATTCCATTGATGCAATAATTGTTATATCAAACTATTAGAGTTATTAACAGAGTTAATGATGAATTAATGGGTTACTGATATTGATCTTCCTGATTATTTTATCTTTAATTAGTGAGCATTAGAAAATGAGCTCTAGTATACCTTAAATAGTTTCTAAATACATAGTACATGAAGAATTGATACGTATAAATGTTCTCAAGAGGTGCTATCTTATTTTTGGGTCTTAAATTTTGTGTTGTGAGGACCTATAACTGCTAAAATACTTTGGTTTACAATAATGAATGCTTTTAAACTGAATAAGTACAGTGTATGATTCAGAAGCACAAGCAACTCATGTCAAAAGTGTGTGAGATTTTTATGTAAGTTTATCTAAGTCTACTTGAATATTATCTTGGCATACAAAATAGAAATATAAAAAAAAAAAACCTGGAAAAAATAAAAGAGAAAAAAGATTGCAAACATTCAGATTTGAAAACAAAGAGTATTTAGAATAACTAGTCATTGTGCTCTGCTGCAGGATGGAGTGCAGGTAACTGAGAGTGGAAAATTTCATGTTAGTCCAGAGGGATTTCTTACCATTCGTGATGTTGGAACAGCTGATGAGGGTCGATATGAATGCGTTGCCCGGAATACCATAGGATACTCCTCTGTTAGTATGGTGCTTACTGTTAATGGTAAGGTGTATGAATCAGAGGTATGAGATTATTAGTTTCATTCTAATTGCTTAATATCTAAGATGCAAAAATGTTAATTAAATATTGAAGTCTTTCTTTTATTCATGTTTCAATTTTTCTCCCATATTCCTGTTTTTTTTTTGTTTTTTTTTTTTTTTTTTACTTTTTTTACTTTTTTCTCCATTTAATTCAGGCAACTGTCTGCACAGATGTAAGATGGGAATCATGGAATCATAGAATAGAATCATAGAATAGTAAGGGTTGGAAAGGACCTCAAGATCATCGAGTTCCAACCCCCCCGCCATGGGCAGGGACACCTCACACTAAACCATGCCATCCAAGGCTATGTCCAACCCCACCTTGAACGCCGCCAGGGATGAAGCATTCACAACTTCCCTGGGCAACCCATTCCAGGGCCTCACCACCCTCACAGTAAAGAATTTCTTCCTCATATCCAATCTAAACCTCACCTGTTTAAGTTTAAACCCATTACCCCTTGTCCTCTCACCACAGTCCCTAATGAAGAGTCCCTCCCCAGCATCCCTATAGGCCCCCTTCAGGTATTGGAAGGCTGCTATGAGGTCTCCACGCAGCCTTCTCTTCTCCAGGCTGCACAGCCCCAATTTTCTCAGCCTATCTTCATACGAGAGGTGCTCCAGTCCCCTGATCATCCTCGTGGCCCTCCTCTGCACTTGTTCTAACAGTTCCATGTCGTTTTTATGTTGAGGACACCACAACTGCACACAATACTCCAAGTGAGGTCTCACGAGAGCAGAGTAAAGGGGCAGGAACACCTCCCTCGACCTGCTGGTCACACTCCTTTTGATGCAGCCCAGAATACGGTTGGCCTTCTGGGCTGCAAGCGCACACTGCCGGCTCATGTTCATTTTTTCATCAACCCACACCCCCAAGTCCTTCTCCGCAGGGCTGCTCTGAATCTCCTCCCCGCCCAATCTGTAGCTGTGCCTGGCATTGCTCCGACCCAGGTGTAGGACTTTGCATTTAGCATGGTTAAACTTCATCAGGTTGGCATCAGCCCACCTCACAAGCGTGTCTAGGTCCCTCTGGATGGCATTCCTTCCCTCCAATGTATCAACCGAACCACACAGCTTGGTGTCATCGGCAAACTTGCTGAGGGCGCACTCAATCCCACTGTCCATGTCACCTACAAAGATGTTGAACAAGACCGGTCCCAACACCGATCCCTGGGGGACACCACTCGTTACTGGTCTCCAGCTGGACACTGAGCCACTGAG
The DNA here is from genome assembly GCA_039720435.1 of Amazona ochrocephala. NCBI lineage: Eukaryota > Metazoa > Chordata > Aves > Psittaciformes > Psittacidae > Amazona > Amazona ochrocephala. The sequence continues at coordinate 34,361,078 of CM077878.1, forward strand.
CACTACTCTTTGCGTGCGGCCATCCAGCCAGTTCTTTATCCACCGAGTGGTCCACCTATCAAATTGATGTCTCTCCAACTTAGAGAGAAGGATGTCATGGGAGACAGTGTCAAAGGCTTTACACAAGTCCAGGTAGATGACATCAACCGCTCTGCCCCTGTCCATCAGTTCCGTAGCCCCTTCATAGAAGGTCACCAGATTGGTCAGGCAGGATTTCCCCTTAGTGAAGCCATGCTGGCTGTCCCCAAGCACCTTGTTGGTTTTCATGTGCCTTAGCATGCCTTCCAGGATAATCTGCTCCAAGATTTTGCCAGGCACAGAGGTGAGACTGACTGGTCTGTAATTCCCTGTGTCATCCATTTTCCCCTTTTTAAAAATGGGGGTTATATTTCCCTTTTTCCAGTTGCTGGGAACTTCACCTGACTGCCATGATTTTTCAAATATGATGGACAGTGGCTTAGCAACTTCATTTGCCAGCTCCTTCAGGACCCGTGGATGGATTTCATCCGGTCCCATGGACTTGTATACATTCAGGTTCCTAAGATGGTCTTGAATCAGATCCTCTCCTACAATGGGCCCAGGGTCTTCATTCTCACTGTCCCTGCATCTGCCTTCCAAGACTTGGGTGGTGTGGTCAGAGCATTTGCCGGTGAAGACTGAGGCAAAGAAGTCATTAAGAACCTCAGCCTTCTCCAAATCCAGGGTAGCCAGTTCTCCCGATAGCTTCTGGAGAGGGCCCGCGGTGTCCCTAACCTGTCTCTTATTGGCAATGTACCTATAAAATCCCTTCCTGTTATCCTTAACATCCCTAGCCAAGTTTAATTCTAAGTGGGCCTTAGCTTTCCTAACCTGGTCCCTAGCTTCCCGGACAACATCCCTGTATTCTCCCCAGGGCGCCTGACCTTGCTTCCACCTTTGAGCTAAGCCTCAAAACAAACAATGCTTTGGTGTCCAGTTAGTCATACTACTTTCCTCTTGAAATATTATCTGGACCTATTAGAATTTGCTAGCCAAATACACAACCTAATCTTTAGGGATAACTTGACAAAAGGTCTCGAGACATCTTTAAAGGGGCATATACAGTACTTGGTTGAAAATTAGACTGCAACCATTGTGAAAGAATTCAGGAAAGTCATAATGAATGTAAGAAGCTAAAGGAGAAAACAGAAAGAGAGTATTTGAGTTTATTGAAATTATTTTAATGTAATAATTGAAAATAATAGTTACTAATCATTAATATGTAATAATTTGTAATAAAGCAGCCAAAGATGCTAAGGATTGACCCTAGTGCTTTTCTGACTTAATGAGTAGAACTGTTGATTTTTCAGACTTATTTTCAGTAGGAAACTCTGTAATTTTTGTTGTTGTTGACTTTCAGTAGAAAATATGACACAGTCTGAAACTGTAAATGATGTTTCTCCTTAAAACTAATGAGATACCAGAAACTTTCCTGTGGTTTTTGTTAAAATGAAGCTCTCGGAGGAGCAAGGACAGAGTAGAAGTACTAACACTTGCTATCTTGATAGTATCAATAATGGCATTAGCCAGAAATGCCTAGAAACTTGTGTGTCAGCATTTCTTTTAAACAAAGTTAATGTGTTATGAATGTTCCTAATGCATAAAAATCTTTTCCTAAAATTGAGATGGAATAAAGGCAAGTGTGTGGAAGCTGTGCGGCACGTGTTGCTGCCCACATTTGATAATATTTTAAAGATGCTTTTTTTTGTCATTTCCTTCTGTCCTTTTCGGTTGTTTGGTAAAAGCGTCTGGACTGAGTGCAAGGGAGGATATGTATAGATTCCATTTTCACTTCTTGCAAAAAATTGCCATCTTTCTCCACCTGCCCTGCCCCACTAAATCATGTGAAAGGTTTGCAGGGAATTTTACCTTTTAATGTTTATCTGTTTAAAAAGAGAACTTCTGGCAGCAAATAGTCTAAACAAAAATCAAGTGCAGTACAGTTAACATCTGACAGCCTTTCTCTTCATCAGGGGCTGAAGTGATAGGACAAGGGATAATGAGTTCAAAGGAGAGATTTAGGTTGGATATAAGGAAGAAATTTAGGTGAGAGAGGTGAGGAATTGGAACAGGTTGCCCAAAGAAGGTGTGAATGCTCCATTCTTGGAGCATTCTTGGTGTTCAAGGCCAGATTGGATGGGGCTTTGAGCAACTTGGTCTAGTGAAAGGAGTCCCTGCAGGGGGGTGGAACTAGATGATCTTAAGGTCCTTTCCAACCCTTACAGTTCTGTGATTCTGTGACCAAGGTTTATGATTTAGACCAGGTGTACCATTAATCAGAATGATAGCTCTGCAAAACATGTATCTAAAATGAGCACCAAGACTACATCTATTGTAGACAGCAGTAGGGAAGGTGACCAGCCCCTGGATTTTACAGCCTGCAATGTCGCAATGTTAAGATGGTTCATGGCATGCAAGCATTGTCTGAAACAACTGAGTAGCAAACCTGTAAATTGTATTTTTCCTTAAAATAAGTAGCTTACCTGATAGTTTCTGTGATGTTGCTATGAAACAACAAGCAAAGAGGACAGAGGGTAATTAGGACACCTCAGGCACTACCACTTTAGGCACTGTAGAAAGGGTCAGCTGTTTGTGAATGGTGGGAGCGTGTTGTCAGCAGCCCAAGACAGCTGGCCTCAGGGGAGAGAAAGGGGCTTCAGCTACAGCTATAGAGTTCCAGGAGCTGTTTTATTTGACAGTATAAGTGGTTAAGTTTGATTACCCAGGTCTAGACTCTGAAACTCATACAGACACAGCCTAAGCTGCTTGTTATGAAGGAATGATGAAATATTGCCTAAGAAAAAAATAAAAAAGGAAATAATGAAAAGCTTACAAACAACCTTTTTATGTCAGCTGATTTTGTACATCTGCTGATTTTATTCCAGTGTATTTGCTTTGGACTTCTTCCCTACTTTAGCCTTCTTCCTGTGTGGCTTCTCCAATCTAAACACACTCTGGAAATTGTGAGCTGTTGCCCCTGGATCTGGTCGTTCTTGGTTTAGACTAAAAGGAAGGTTATTAGCCCTAGATAGGTTGTACAAACATCCAGCAGCAACTGAGCACTGCATAAAAAAGCAGATGAATGGGCCTATGCATTAGTGAATTTCCAGTGTTATGCAGTCGTTAAATAGCTTTTAAGCGTGTGGTTATAAATGTAGTATTAAAAAGCTAGGTAATTTTGAATTAGAAAACAAAATAGTGATCAAAATAAATGAAATCTTTCTAGCCCTTTAAAATTAATGTTGTTGCTTACTAGACTAAGCTCAGGAGAGGAGCAATGTTAATTTACTGTAGCTGTTCCGGAATATATAAAAGTCTGTGGTTTTTTTTTTAATTTAAGGGTTTTGGGGATTTTTTTTTTTTTTACCTGTGAAATGTCTTCGAATGTATGTGATGCATGTGTTCTAGAAGGCAAACTAAGTCTGTCAGTGTTTTCTACTTGTAACACATTTCTGTAAGCCCTTTAAATTCTTACATTGAATTCAGTACTAATTGAAAGCAATGATTTTAACGGGAATACTTGCATTGATTTCAGTGTATATAGGTCAGGCTCTTGATATCAATGCCTGAAGGCTGGTAGCACACCACACTAGAAAAAACCCTTAATCATCAATTTTTCTTCAGTAATTTCTACTTTAAATTCTCGGACTAACTAATGGACAGTTAAGCATTGTATGCACTTATCTTCATTTTGGTTTAGAATTATAAGCAATCAGATTTATAAGCTTATATTAACCTCTGTTATAAATTTTATGTTATAAATGTTATAAATTTTTATGTACTGTGATATTCTTTAATAGAATTCTAAAACAGATGTGAATTTTATATTTGAAGAGCTAATGCTTAAAGAACAGGAGTTTACTTTGTACAACTGAAATGATGTCGTGTCTAGACTCTGTGTTATAGAAGTATCTTTTTGTGTGTGTGGTCATTTTTGCAATAACATCTGGATTCCTCTTTCTGTAGTCCCTAATGTCAGCCGAAATGGAGATCCTTTTGTACAAACATCGATTGTGGAAGCAATTGCAACTGTTGACAGAGCAATAAATTCAACACGTACACATCTGTTTGACAGGTAACCTTTTCTCTTTTTTTATATTGAGAGGTCAAATTTCGTATATACTAGACTTACTGAAAGATTTATTAATCAAGAAGCCATTTTATTATTTTAATGACATTGTTAACATCTGGTTAGTTAAGGAAATATTAACAGTCTAACATGTAAGGATTCAGATTGTTTAAACACTCCTGTTGAGACTTCTATTCACTGCAGCTGTTTTTCTGCTGAGATAATCTTTATTAAAAGGCTTCTAGATGTTTAATTGCTACTGTTTAATGTTTTATTATTTAATTAAATATATTTTTTTTGTTTGCATTCCATTTTGAGATGAGTAATCAAGGTATGTACTAATTCTGTTGCTGAACATTTACATGATTTATGTGGCATTGTTATTTTGTAACAACTCCTGTGCGCGCTTACTATTTTTTTAAATTATCCATCAGTCGTCCTCGTTCACCAAATGATTTGCTGGCCCTATTTCGATACCCAAGGGATCCATACACTGTTGAGCAAGCAAGAGCTGGGGAAATATTTGAAAGGACATTGCAGCTTATTCAGGATCATGTACAAGATGGTCTAATGGTTGATCTGAACGGAACAAGTCAGTACTCTCTTGTTATTTTTCTGTGTTGAAGTGTATTTGCCTTCTTAAGTCATTACACTGTTTTCCAGGTCTGGGTCCCAATTACAGAACCATAACATTGAAATAAGTGGTGTATTTGAGTTTGCAAAACTTTACCAAATATATGTGTGTGTTTGCCCAATTCAGTCCTTGGTTTGCACATTACTGCACTGTGGTGTAACTAAGTTTGTTTGAGCACTCTGAGTAGAGATTTTTTTATCTCACACTGACATATTAGCAAAAAAAATCATGTTTAGATTCTTCTACTGGTCAAATTTAGTATAACAGAAGGGCATAATGTCTCTTGTTTGTTAATTCCTTGGCTGTTAATTCATTGGGACCATTGTTTCATAGCAGGACAGACTTTTCTGTTGTTAAATTAATCAGTATTTTCTTCCTGTTTCTTTAAGTGAAACCATTTAGTGGCAGTGTGTCTTGGGAAGGAGGAAAGATGATGTAGCAAGAAGGATTTGTATACTTTACCAACCAAGGTTTCTGCATCTACCACAATAATATTAAAAAAATTATTTGCTGCTCATTTTTTAATTATGTGTCAAAATAAGCTAATTGTTTCCTTTATCAAGGAATTTTCTGACGTAATGAGAAATACAGGTTTTGCTGCTTTTTATAAATAGCAAAAAAATGTAAGGTTTAATATTTTTACCTTTTAGTAGAAAAGTCCAAGTTCAAACTAATGGAAGTCCAGCTGGAGCATGTACAAATAATGTGTGTAGAGATGTGTGCGAATAGGCTTGGGAGGCAAGGCTGAAGCATTTGGAAATAATGATAGACTTTTAGGAGAGCTTTTGTGACTTGAGACCTGGCCAAAAGCTACACTGAAAATCTAGAGGAAATATTTTTTACTTATTATATTCTTTTTGATGTTTATAATTGAGTATTTATTGTAACTTCCAAAAAACTTTTAACTCTCCCTGCAACCTAGGGAAGTATTTATAGGACCAAAAAATGCAAGCTTTGGGGAGTATTATATAACATTTATTAGTAAAAGAAGCTTGTTGCTCATTATTAGAGCTGAGTAAATAATTTGTGATTAATAGTTTACCACAAAATCTTGTTCAAAATTACTTGAAGACTTGTGTTTTATAAGGGCAACCTGATTTAATTTGGTTCACTAATTAGATGAATATGCAAGCATATTGGATATAATATTAGGAGTATATGAAATCTGGTGTGTGAGAATTGCTAGACTACTTTTCACTAGTATTTATAATAGTGAAATTCAATCACCTAAAGTTTACCAAGAATTGGCATTAAGGCGTAAAAACACAAATTGATAAACACAAAATCAGGCAACTTTCTGTGATACTGGAAATTCTATTCACGACCAGAGCTTGTTTCTCAGCCCTACAAAATTCATAGAAACCTGTCTTTTAAAGGAAACTTCAATAGTGAAATAAATCTGTTTTCATTTAAATAATCTTAACTTGTATTTCAATACTTATATTTGTCCCTATTCAGTTTTATTTCTAATAATCAAATTTCAATTAAAGGTGTTAGTTAGCAAGTCTGCACTGGGAAAAATTGAGAAACTTGACAATTTCTCATTCAGAGACTTTTTAAAATGTAAAATCTTGGAATACCCCAAAAAAAGACCTTGAAGCCAAATTCTCCTCTGCAGAGCCAGACTCCATAACAAGGGAACGTCTACAAACTGCTGCATGGGAGGTTCAGATTGAATGTTAGGAAACAGTTTATCACCAAGAGGCTAGTGCAGCACTGGAATAACTTGTTCAAAAAGGCTGAGGATTCTCAGTCTTTGAAGGTTTTAAAGCCTGCTGGACAGGGATACAGCTGAGCTTATCTAGTGCTGGAGGCAGCCTTGCTTTAGGCTGGAGCTTGGTCTGGGTAAGAGGTCCTTTCTAATTAATATTTCTACGACTCTTTAAAACAACTTCCTTGCAGTTTAAAAAAAAAAAAAAAACAAAAAAACAGCTAGTATTATGTGAATTGAGCTAGAGAGCTTCTAAGAGCTGGAAATGCTCATCACCCAGCCTTTTGGAAAGCAGAGCCAGAGTCTGCCTGCAGTATGAGGGGTATTTAAGGGTCTGAGACTGTCATTTATGGCAGCCTCCACTCTGCTCAGAAAATCATCCAATTTAATCCATAAATTAGATATTGCATCCTACCTGAACTTCTAAACAGAGAAGCTGAATATTTTGTTTTAAATTGGTAATGAACGATGGCCATTCCACCCAAAACGTTCATGGTTGAGTTTTGCTAAAACATGATTTCAGAAGTGTGGGTGGCAACCAGGACAACCACAAATATTTGTGTAAAGATTGCATGAATAATGATCATAAGGAAAGAACAGCATGGTGACTGAAGATGACTTTAACAGGAGTGCTATTATAAAGAAATACGCTTTCTGGGTGTAGTTTTAGAAATAAACTGCCCTAGTAGCCAGCACATTATAATATGTAATCGGTAATATCTTTAAAAAGTGTATTTTGCTTCATTACTCAGTGGCACTTACTGGATTTGCTCTGTGGTTTGTTATTCTTTTTCCTGGTCTGTAGCATTCCATAAAATAATTTACATACGTCTACAAGAACAGGTTAGTTTTGTCTAATGCAAGCAGTAGGTTCTCTAATATCTTTGCTTTGACTTGTAAACCATGCAGACTACATGTAGCCTGAGGCTGAGAAAACATAGATTCCCTGACTGAGCACAGGTCCTGTCCCAGCTAAGCAGCTCTGTGCAATCCAGTCCCTTTGAAGGGAAAGACAAAAAGGGGCTGTAGGTGGTTTGTTTGAAATTGCCCTGCTTTGTAGAAATTGGCAGAGAGCCAATGTGTTTAGCACACATTTATACTGTTGACTGTAGATGAAGGTCAGCTTTCAGAGTCTTTGCAGGCACACTGGGACCGAGTTCTGGGCTAAAAGGAACATTTCCCAGCTGTGTGCAGTTAGCCTGCACCAACTTCTTGCAGAAATGACATTCAGTTCATATTCTTGAGTAAGCAGATCATAGTGGGAGCACAGGACCACTGTACGCTCACACATTTCCTTTTTATCTTCTGCCTTTGTGCTGCTTGTTCGATTCTATTCTTGTCTGCAAGCTTTCCAGATCAAGACCCATTGTGTATGATGATTCCTAGTTAGTGAAAAATACAACTGCATTGCCAAATATTCCACTTCTGGGCTGTCTCCTGGATCCTGGAACCTCACTCATCCGCACTGCATATCCATTAATCACTCAAGGTGTGTCTATGCCTTGGATTAGCAGGGCGTATTTGAAGTGAATCTCCCACTTGTCCCCACTTACTGTGCTTTGGTGTGAGTTGTGGTATGATCTTGAACAGTGTAGGCTCTTTTTAAATTAAGCGAAAATGTGGTGCAGGGCAGCATTCAGTCCAGGGGTACAAACCAAAGCTTTTCTGAAGGAAGCCTGCTCCTATTGCACAATGGATACAGTAGGGATGTCTTTCACAGCATCAAAAATTTCAATCTGCTGACACATTTCTGTTGGTCTGAACAAATTGATAATGTAGATATAGCTGAAATTAATGACTTTTATCTTTTTTCCTGAAATGAAGCCCAAATGTTTCTAAGAAAAAGAATCACTTTAAGAGTGTCTCTGAATAGGCAGCATGGACAGGGCACAGCCTGGGTATTCTGCTATTTGCAGTCACCCAACACAGTACTAGGAGGCCTTATGGTCTTCAGTCCTTCCACATGCTGTCATACCACAGCAGAGATCATGCTACACATAGCCCTAGTTAGAAGTTTTAAAAACATAATTCTAATGAATTACAGTATAAATTTGGTATATATTATTTTTTTATGAACTGAGAAAAAAATGCAGGAAAACAGTTAGTTTTGTAATCCCAGAGATGAATGGTGTGGATTGCAAAGGAAACCTGTCCCAGGTGTTACATGAGCACCAGTTCTCTTTAGAAATTAGTCCTGGATAATGTGAATATGAGTTGCACCACAGCACTTGTCCTGGAGATTGCCTGGTTACATTGCCTGTGGCTGTTTTCTATTGTGGGTTCTTCTTTTTTTTATTTATTTTTTTAATTATTATTAATTTTTCCTTACAATTCTGCAACTTTCACTCTAACAAAACGAAACAATAATATTCAGCGAATTATCAAGTCTGAAATGATAAAGTTGAAATTCTTGTAAATGTTGCTGACAGTTTTTAAAATGCTTTTACTAACATGAGGAAAATTTCCTATTTGCCTCAATAAGAGGCTTTTATTTCTGAAAAGATCTCTGTTTCTTAAATGACAAAGTAGAAATGAGCTCTTTTTGTGAACATTTTGTAGAAATTGTACTTGAACTGAAATTTTACAAAGTTCCCTCCTGACCTAATAGTGGTTGTTACTCAAATGACATAATGCTGTAGTACACATATGGGGTTATTATTATTGTCCTTTTTAAACAATAGGAATATTAAATCTGGTAGGAAATGCAAAATAGTAAAATAATTCAAATAAATTTGCAATCTGTGGGACACTGAGTCTATAAAAAAATCTTTGACTTTCTCTCTGTCTTCTGGTTTCAGGTTATCACTATAATGACCTCGTATCCCCACAGTACTTGAATCTGATAGCTAATCTCTCAGGATGTACAGCCCATCGACGAGTGAACAACTGCTCAGATATGTGCTTCCACCAGAAGTACAGGACACACGATGGAACATGCAACAACCTTCAGCATCCCATGTGGGGTGCTTCTCTGACAGCCTTTGAACGTCTGTTAAAGTCAGTCTACGAAAATGGATTTAATTTGCCTAGGGGAATTGAACCCAAGAGGCTCTCTAATGGCTACCCACTCCCAATGCCTCGCTTGGTTTCAACTACTCTGATCGGAACAGAAACAATAACTCCTGATGACCAGTACACTCACATGCTTATGCAGTGGGGTCAGTTTCTCGACCATGATCTTGACCTCACAGTGGCTGCCCTAAGTGAGGCCAGGTTTTCAGATGGTCAGCATTGCAGTTCAGTTTGTACAAATGATCCTCCATGCTTTTCAATCATGATACCACCAAATGATCCCAGAGTTCGAAATGGCGCACGCTGCATGTTTTTTGTACGCTCGAGTCCAGTTTGTGGAAGTGGCATGACATCTCTCCTGATGAATTCTGTGTACCCACGAGAACAGATCAACCAGCTAACTTCGTACATTGATGCATCCAATGTGTATGGCAGTTCGGACCATGAAGCACTAGAAATCAGAGATTTGGCGAGTCAAAGGGGTCTTCTGAGACAGGGCATTGTACAGAGATCTGGAAAGTCCCTTCTTCCATTTGCTACTGGCCCACCAACTGAATGTATGAGAGATGAAAATGAGAGCCCAATTCCCTGCTTTCTAGCTGGTGATCAGCGTTCGAATGAACAGCTGGGTCTTACCAGCATCCACACATTGTGGTTTAGAGAACACAACAGAATTGCCACAGAGCTACTGAAACTCAATCCACACTGGGATGGTGACACAATATATCATGAAACACGCAAAATTGTTGGTGCAGAAATGCAACACATAACATTTAGCCACTGGCTGCCTAAGATCTTTGGAGAGGTAGGCATGAAGATGCTTGGCGAATATAAGGGTTATGATCCCAGTGTTAATTCTGGCATAACTAATGAGTTTGCAACTGCCGCTTTTAGGTTTGGTCACACACTCATTAATCCTTTTCTGTATCGACTGGATGAAAATTTTGAACCTATTCCACAAGGCCATCTACCTCTTCATAAGGCATTCTTCTCTCCATTTCGGATTGTAAATGAAGGAGGCATTGATCCACTTCTAAGGGGATTGTTTGGTGTTGCTGGTAAGATGCGTGTCCCATCACAATTACTCAATACAGAATTAACAGAAAGACTCTTCTCCATGGCACGTACTGTGGCTTTAGATCTGGCAGCTATGAATATTCAGAGAGGCAGAGATCATGGAATTCCTCCCTACCATGATTTTAGAGTTTACTGTAATCTTTCTTCAGCTCAGACTTTTGAAGATCTGAAAAATGAAATTAAGAATCCTGAAATCAGGGAGAAGCTTAGCAGGTGAGCCTGAGGTGAAGAAAAGCAATCAATTATCTCTATATGCATGCAAAAATAGTACCTAAATGTCTTATCTAAAAGAAAATATGTATTAAGAAATGGATAAAGGAATTTTTTAAGAAACTTCCATCCGTACCAGAAAATAGATGTGGAAAATTCCCACATGCAGATAATTTCTTCACTTCTACATCTCTGTGAACAATAAGAAGTTAATATATACTGTATGTGTTCAGGAAATCGTTAGTTTAAAATGTCTGGTTTTATAGATGCTGTTGAATATGACTGTTACTTCAATGTTACATCATATTAATGCCAGTCTCATGCCAGTATTTTCATGTTTAGTTCCATCCATTCTGTACACTAAAGCAAATGGGCATATTGTTCACTGTACTTTCATGTGGACATCCTTCCCTACCAGTAGTCTGTTCTTCATTAGTTTCAGTGTTTGAAGATAAGTCTTCAGCTACCTGCCATCCTTAGCTTATCTACACAAAATCAAAGACAGAGAATTAGTCATTAGCTACAGTAAAATAAAAAGTCTACAGAGTGGCAGGAAAGAGAAGCTATTGAAAAAGAAACAGTTCCAAGAAATCAAAAAAAAGCTACTAGGAGAAAGGAAATTGTGGGGTGGACTTGCAGATACCTGTGATATTACTCATATCCAACTTACATTGCAGGATTTCTTGTGTATACACCCACAGGTTGTTCACAAAAGTTGTAGCATTATTACTGTCATTTTTACTGTGCATTGTTCATGTCTCTTGCCCTTAGTTTTACCATATAGTGGTTATTTTGTAAATGTAAAATATTTTATATTAAATATTTGTGATTTTATGTTTATAGGTTGTATGGCTCTCCACTGAACATAGATCTATTTCCGGCTCTAATGGTAGAAGACTTAATTCCAGGGAGCCGACTAGGGCCAACTTTGATGTGTCTGTTAAGCACGCAGTTTAGACGTATTCGAAATGGAGACAGGTAAATTGAAATACCATGGAAATCAACACTGATTTTAAATTGAGGATGCTAAATAACAGTCATGATTCCAAACCAAACTGCATTTTATTTTCATTTATGTATATATAAATTTCATTTTAATACGTAACTGAAAAATGAAGAATACAAGTTTAAAACATGTTTAGATTTATTTATTTTTAAAATCTGTTACTTTTTATGGTGAATCTGTCATACTGATCTGCCAAAAGCACCACAGCCAACACATGCCAAGTTTCTTTTTGCCAATTATTCGAGTCACTTATCTTCCTGAAAAGTGGATTTTTCTCATATCCTTTTATTGTTATTTATTTTATTGGCAAAGAAATTATGCTGTTGAGAAGCTTTCACTATTTGTATCACTTAAGAAAAGTATCTATCACTGCGTATAACTGAAATATTATGTTTCATATGTACCAAAAGAGTGTCAGTATGTGCACCGAAGGAGGTTCAAAAGCAGGAGGTTATCCCAAAGAACATAATTTGATAGTTGTTCTTAAATTATTTTACATGCCCATTATGAGGAATTTCTTATTTATTGTTTCTACAGTACCTGAAATAAGAAAATAGTCATTACTATTGTTAAAGCAGCTGGATTTCCTTTGCATATTTTCAGACACTTGTCTGGAATCTGAAAATCAACATTTCCCTCATTTTAACATAATTTGTGACCTCAGATCTTGGATCTTGCATGGCATGAGGGTAGAACAAGTTGTGCTGATTAGTCCCATCCACAGTGAAAGGGAAACAGAGGAAGAATTAGGAAATTGGATTTGATTCACTTTGTCTAATGTTATTTGCTTTATGTAAGCTATAAAATTGCTACTTAAAGTAGTATAAAGGCTTTTTTATTTTTCTAGTCAATAACATAAGCCTTTTTGTATGCTTTTTTAAAAAATCAGCTTTCTTACATAAAATCTGTTTAAAAAATAAGCTGTGAAACATAAAACTCTCATGCTTGGAGGCAGAGGGATTAAAGGAGAAATATATGCATTATGAGCTCCAGATGCTGGAGACAGGTACCTCCTATTTGTGTCACAGCAGGGTAATGATACTGGTTTGAATTTTTTTATTTCCTTTTCCAAAACGATATTTACAAACTGTAGGGAAACATTGAGTATTGAAGAAATAGGATTCTGCTGTCCAAAGAATACAAATGTTTTGAAGCAACATGCCAGCAAATAGTAAAATATTGTTTGACATAATGAAAGCAACTTGCACTTCTTTGAAAAGCCTTTATAGTAGGCAGAGGATCAAAGCTGCCAGCTTTGTTTGCAAAACAAATGTGCCTGTGGGAGGAAAAGGAGTGATGTTTGAAGGGAGCCTAACTTCATGTCAGGCTGGAAATTTCAGAATCTGTTTTCTGATCCTAGTACATGGAAATTCATTAGGCATTGTCCAATGCCTTATGGAAATAATATAATAAGTAGGTAGAACTTATTGATCATTCTAACTTTAGTATAAATTTTTTATTATTTTTTTATAAAGTTTAAAGAGCCTCCTACTTATTTTTGGTTGAAATAGGTTGGAAAAGCATCAATATGGAATTATAACTACAGTTTTGTGAGATGTAAACAATACCACAGTGAGCAATTCTTATGTGTTAAAAAATATACAATGGAATTTTTTTTCAAATCCTGTACGGTAACTTAAAGCATTTTATTGTCCAAAGGCTGGCTTCTTTTTCATAGTAATGTATTATTTATATTTTCTATCAGTAACAGGCTTTTAGCCCTTTATGTATGAAATACAAATTACTCAAAACCACAGTGTTTCCTTCTTGAATGTTATGAATTAACTCAGCATATGCTCAGTTATTAATAAGTCCCTGCATTAGTATAGTTATTAAAACTGTTTTACAGAAAGAAAAAATCTGTAGTTAATTAACCAATCTTACTTATCATGATAACAAATTAAGTCTAGATTGACCATTCTTCTAATCTCAGCAATTCTATCAAATATGTTCTCGTATCCGTAAGAAAGTTACCTGGAGATAATCTATGGTAATTTAAGGCTCTACCTAAAATAATCTTGCACTTGGTAGTCTAGCTCCATTCTAGATCTCCAAAGGTACTCAAAACATTGGAATGGGACTAGAACAGAAATCAAAGGATTTATGGAGGACTTTGTCCCTTTCAGAGTGTCTGCATGACACCAACTAGGGCTTAAGTGACACCAAGCACTCACATTGTGGCATCTGGATCACTCCTTCAGATATGATGTAAAGATGAGAACAGGATTTATGGAATAATTAATATTCTAAATACAGTATTGCAATATCTCTGGCAAACTGTGTGTTTTGTTTTTTCACTAGCAAACTTGTCTTTTCTGTGAGATTACAGGTTATGGTATGAGAATCCAGGTGTCTTTACACCTGCTCAGCTCACTCAGATCAAGCAGACATCTCTTGCCAGAGTTTTGTGTGACAATGGAGACAACATAACCAGGGTACAACATGATGTCTTTAAGGTGGCTGAATTCCCACATGGATATAGTAACTGTGAAGATATTCCTAAACTGGACCTCAGGATGTGGCAAGATTGCTGTGAAGGTCTGTATACAGGTGGATTTGCGTGTACCAATGTGAGCGCTGTTTAACATCTGTTCATTTTGTTTTAAGAAGATACTTGACTTGTTCAGTTTTTGTTAAGATGTTACAAACTCAAATCTGGAGCCCAACCTTTCTTAAGAGAGCAGTCATTCCACATATTAAATAGACACATTCTAAACACAGCAGAGATTTGAGCATTCCATGTGCTTTCTTCCTTCTTTGGGTAAGTATTCTTGTTCATTGGCATCTCCTTCAAAAGTTTGGACAGTGGGGTGATGTGCTTTTCTTCAGAAATAAACTTTTTACCTCTAGAAACAGGGCTTACATAACTGCATGATGCACAGGACACCAAGAATTCCATGTTCCTTGGTAGTCTGTATGTTGGCTTTTATCTCACATACAGTTTTTCTGCAGGCTGCTCTTTAACCATGATCACATCAGACTTCACTGCATCTGTGACATAGTTAGAAGATCCCTTCTCTAGGAGAATCTTCTGGATTACACATATTTGCAGAATGCTTTGCAGCAGCATAAACGACAAAATACTTCAGAGGACAATGACTTCTCTCTATTGAGATCTCTGTATAGTATTGTTATCATTTTCTTTTGACAAAACTCAAAAGTTATATTCAGAAATTTTGGAAACTTCTTTGTAGAAATCTGATTATCTAGAAATTGCTGTGAAATTACTAACTGGGAAAAACTTGTTTTTATTAGCGAAGGTAATGGTACTGTTGATTTGATGATTATTAGAGTCTTATAATTTACCTAGTAAAAAACCTACCTTTCAATACCAGTATCTTGTAGATTTGCTAATTTGCTGAAGAAGAGAGTCCAGATCTGAGTTTTTAATCTTTTCTACTGCTGATTCTCTTCAGTTTACTACTGCCGAGTAGGCTATTCAATATTCTGTCAAAAGATATGCATGAATAAAGAACCAGTAGATTGTATTTTTAAGAGGTTACACTCTTCCAGTGGTGTCCTTTTAACTTTTATAAGACATAATTGTGTCTGATGACAAAAGTCTCCTTTAGTGATATAGCTCAGAACTGAAGGCAGTAGGTAAAAGGTAAACTGATCGAGGTTGTCCTTTCAACCTGATACGGATGAAGTAAATACTGAGGAAAGACTCCAACTAGCATGACTTTACCATGAGAAGAAACTTAGGTATCATTAAGAAAGAAAAAAGTAGATAGAGATTTGCTGTTCAAAGATACTGCACAATTTCAACTTTAAACTGACTGCTGTGTCGTCCAGTAAACAATTCTTTAAATAATAAATCACTCTCTAAGAATATTCTTCCTTGGGAGACTTGGTTCAAAACATCAGTTACCTGTGTGAGACTAGGAGAAATAAACAAAATCTTGTACAATTTCCCTCTGATGCAATTTTATTCAAGTCTCACTCTACTTTTGAATTTGTATTTTTATTTTTCAGGTTGTTGAGATTTTTTTAAATAGTATTTACCACATTTGCCATTCCAAATGAATGAAAATAGCTTATAAAACTCTAGATGTGGTCGATGCATTGCAATTTTAATGCAAAGTCTTCCAGAATCTCATCAAAATAGCACTGACATATGCCAAAAGCATTGAGAGAAAATAAATTCTCTCTCTTCAAATGCTTTGCCATAAACAAATAAATCTTACTCTATCAGTCAGGATAAGTTCACTTGAGTATGGTTCACGAAGCTTGACAGACAGTTTCACAAATACATTAATTATATCAATTTGAAAAATTGTAAATCTCTTCTGAGAAATTATATGTTGATTCTTTAAATATTAGGTTATCACTAAGCCTTCTAGAGCAGATGTTATCTTTGGAAAGTCTTTAGAATGTTGAGCCATTCAACAGCCTAGCTTGTATTTTCATTCAAGAATGTTATTACCAGAGAATACTACTGGATGCAGTACAGTTAGACAACTGAAAAGCAAAAGAAAGGGCAAATAACTAGTGTTCTTTAAAAAAAAAAGCCCATCTGTATCCCCTTCTTCTGAACTCTGCTGTAGTCTGTGTGGAGGTTAACGAATTAAAAATGAATTATGCATTCCTTGCATTGCTTTCTTGTGTGGGTGAATGGGTGCGATGCTTTCTGTGGAAATCCAGGTTTAACCAATTAATTAAAAAAATTAATTCTGTGACTCTAAGAACTTATCACTACCCTGAGATGTGGTGTGCATACACAGCATACAATCAGGAACAGCATTTACTTTAAGTTAAATATGTTCTGGGGTTTGCTTCTTTGAGTTTATTATTGTTTATTATTTAAAGGAAGAGAAGTTAAACCACTGTCCCCATTTAAAGTGCTTCCTATTGTAATCAAAATTATCCTTAGTTAAAATTGAGAATACATGATACTGTTTATTGCACTTTGTGTATGTTTAGTAAGTGACCCATATGTTCAGCTGTTTTAGCTTAGTTAAAAAACACATCTCTTTTTGTTATCCTTCCTGTTTTGTTCAAGACAAAATACTTTTCCATATGCAGAACAGAAAAACTTCTTAGTTACAAAAATCTACTTAGATTTCTTGAGTAAATCTAATATTTCTTTCTTATAAAGCTGGAACTAGCTGATCTTATGGTCCTTTCAAACCCTAACTATTCTATGATTCTATGTTCTGTAATTCCTTTTATAACAATACCAGATTGCCTTTAGAATTCAGTTAAAGAATGATACAACAGAATTGCTAGTTTATGGTGGGAAAAGGGGGGTCCACTGAACTACACAATTTTTTCTTCTGATTTCCTTTGGTTTTTATCTTTCTTTGTCTTGTCAGAGATGGTAGAGGAATTACTGCAGATTTACAGCGGCTCTTTATTTGAGCAAAGAGCATCCAAGCTTCAGATTTGCCAAGCAGAGAAACTTTTGTTGAATTTTTTAGGATTTCTTTTGTTTTTCCAGACTTTCCAGTGGGCAGGGAAAAAAACAACAACCCACCTTTTTTGTTTTTTTTGGGGGGTTTGTTTGTTAGGTTTTTTTAAAGTACTGAGTGTATGCTTCTGTGATTACTGTTACTGACTTTATAGCTTAGTTCTGATTCCAAAACAGAGAAATGATAAATCTTTTTCCCTCAAACATAAACGTGCTGTTATGGTTATTCCAAATATTTTAGGAAGATTAATTATGTAAAAAAGTCTAAAAATCAGGTGCAAGGACATTGGCTGAAATGTAAACAAATTTTGACTCCAAATATGTAAATTTGAAATATTTTCCATCATGAGTTTTTTTTATTGAAATGAAAAATTTCTTTAGCTTTTTATTTTGTGTCAAACAATGAACCAAGAGGAAGCAATTCAGACAAGATGCAAGTCATCCTCACACACATAAATTGATATAGGAAGATGATTTTTCTTAACTGCTTCTCAGTTAGCAGCCAACTTATCTCTTAGAATCATAGAATACTTTGGGTTGGAAAGGTCCTTAAGATCATCTAGTTCCAGCCCCCCTGCCATGTGCAGGAAAACCTCCCACTAAACCATGGCACCCAAGGCTCTGTCCAACCTGGCCTTGAAAACTGCCAGGGGTGGAGCATTCACAACTTCCCTGGGCAACCCATTCCGGTGCCTCACCACCGTTATAGTAAAGGACTTTCTCCTTATATCCAATCTAAACTTTCCCTGTTTAAGTTTTAACCCATTACCCCTTGTCCTATCACTCTTTTCTCAGATAGTCTTTATTTCATGTATAACTCAGGAAAATACCACTATACGAATTATGATTAAAAGTGTTTAAATTCTACTGAATTTCATTAGGAGAGTCAGGACGCATTCTCAAAGTGCATTTAGATCTGGTCTTCCAGTATGATAGATCTGTATTTACAAATTCTTGAATTTTAAGACCAGACCAACAATTATGTCATCTATTGCTCCTGTATTTGGCCACATTAATCCATTTGATTTAAGCATTGCTTCTAGAAAACCATCAACTATTTGTTTTAGCAATTGCAGTTTATTCTAAGTTAGAAATTGTCTGGCTTTTACTTCTAGTATTATATCTTGCTACATGCTTCTTATTATGCCCTTTTCACTGAAAATACTGAGCAACATTGAGCTAAGCACTAAATGCTATGGGAGACTAACAATTTCAAATGTTAATGGCAGTCTCAGCATAAGACTGCAAGATCTTTTGTGACAATGGAAATTTTTTACCGAAACTCTTCAAAATACCAAAATGATGCAATTTATGCCTGAACATGTTTTCTCTTTACACAGATCTTCTGGTTTGCTTCTGTCATATCATATTTATTTTTTGCTTTCTACATTCAAATGTATATATTTACATTTAAATTTATATTTAAAGACAGTGTCTATTAGCTTAATGACAATTTGGACTATGCCTGACTGCTGTAATAATGTTCTATGGTCTGTAATTTTGAGTATTACATCCTTTTTTTCCTTAGAATAGAAGTACATATAATACAGTCCACCATTTCTGTATGATTAGAAATTTTATTGAAACATTATTTTTGTTTATATTTCTTCCAAACCAAGACCGTTTTATCTTTTTCAGGTATCCATGATCATTAAAATACAGTTCTAATTCATAAACTGAAAATAAGGGGACTTAATGTACGGCATTACTTTGCCATTGCTACTAGAGGTCTCATGTTAGTCGCCATACCCAGTGAAAAGTGACAGGGAAGCAATAGGCTGTCATTCACTGTATTTAAACACGAACTCCTGAACGAGTCCCTAGAATCAAGATACCAGCCTGTCAAAGTCCCACTGCAGGACAATTCAGGCTGCAATCTCTTCTTGTGTGGTATCTCTTGACTGTAAATGAAACATGGATAGGGAAGTGTCCTAACAGAAGTTTCTCTGATTTCTGCAAAACTAAGTAGTTGGAATATTTCCTTCTTCCTTGTGGGCTGTTTACTGCCTTTCTGAAGACACTGATACCTTCACAGTCCAATGGGCAGGTCAGTTCCTAGTATCCTTACTTTACAAATTTCCAAATTTGCATGGATTTTCACTCTGAAATTATTTTTTCTCACTGATATTTGATATTTATATTCCAAAAGATGTGTGGTTTTGATCTGCATAATTTTCTAACTAGTACTGTTTAAATTTACTGCTGGGATAGTTGAATTTTCTTTGGTTTGATGTCAAGAACCTAATGGTGGTTCATTATATTCCTGCAGGCCATCCAAAACCTTTTTAGATAACAAAGACCTGGTATGTTTTTAAATGCTTTTAAGCTATCATTAGCCATATAGTAACAATTTATATTGTTGTGTTATGTAAATTATCCCGATATTTGGTTTCCCAACCATGTCTGAGCCTTCTAGTTTTTGATAGCATCAGCCTGTGAGCTTCTAGGTCAACTACAGAGAGCATCGTTGTTATTAGAACTCCCCAGTACATCAGCTGGGCGATGACAGTCTGGGTTTTAACTTATATCTTCTGCCTTCTATAGCATTTCTTTTGTCCAGATGTTTAAATAATGCTTATGCAAAATGCATCTGTTCCAATCTGAGCATATTGCTGTTAGAAATTTAGACCAACGTACTACATTTATTGCTGCGATTTAATCTATCATTTGTTTCAAAGTCTTACTCAACAGGAAAAATTAAGAGGTGCAGTGTAATGTGTAAGGATGTGGCCTGTCCAGCAATAACAGAAACAGCTATTTTGAGTTAGGGTGTCATTTGGGTGAAGAGTCTTTCCTATGTTGTGTAATTTTTAAATATCTGCTTTGTGAAAACATCTACTCAAAAAATGTTCTGACATTTCAGATATTCAGTTTTTCTCCTCCCTTTTGCTGCTCCCACTGGGATGAGTTCTCAGATACATGCAAATGCTTACGGTAACAACAACTTAATTCACTACAACAAATGTCAGAGAATAAATTGTTATAAAATAGAAGCAACGATTACCTTATATGTGCTTTCCTTCACATTAACTTAGTCTGTAAAGTTGTTTTGATGTAATCTACTTTTGGATTCATTCTCCTTGACCTGAAATGTGAGAAGTGATTCAGAATTAAGAGTGATCAATACTTCTAATTGTCAGGAGGTTTTCTATCCAATTTATATTATAGGTGAATTTTTAAAACATTTTGGAAAACAGGATTTTCTGAAGATGTGAATGTGGCTTCCATACACAAGTGGATTATCTTGGCACTTGCAGTGTAACAATACCTAGCTTCTGGAAGAAAACATTGTCCATAAAGGAAAAAAAAATCTCGGACTGCTTTTAAAAATTCAGCTTTTCTGCAGAAAATGCATTATTGGACTGGGTTGAGCTAAGTCAGGGAAATTTTAAGTAGGATGAAAAAAGCAGAATGTTAGTCTCATTTTTGTCACCCACTATTACTGCTACAAGGTACTCTTCATTTAAAAATGAAGAAAGAGAGAAATTTCTTGGTTCAAGCTTTCTAAAAGCTGGAACATTCTGCACTGCACCTCTCAGTATGACAATCCTCTTCTTCACACATGAAACAGAAAGCAAGAACAAGAGTTGTTCATTTGACAAGTTGACATATTTGAGTTTTGAAAACTATAGAAATGTCAGGTCTGTGTACTTGAAGCTGCCATTGAACATATGGTTCTCATATTTACCAGTCTAAGGTGATAAAACCTTCCCAGAATTTCAAATCTTTGTTTCTAAAAACTAACCTAGGAATGAAAAAGCAATGAGCCATTGTGTTATTGTACAAAAGAAAAAATAAATTAAAAAATCTTTATTGTGTGAGATGGCTTTAGCACTCATTAAACAAGAGGATAGCAGAAACCTTTCATAAAATTGCTTCCAAGAGAAACAAACATTTCTGTGGCACTCAGGAAACACTTGAAGCAGCTGATTGCTTTAAGAAATAAAATTCTTCTGACTAAAACTAGTTTTTTCTCCAGTGCCCTTCAGAGTGTGACCCCTTTTCTCACCATTCTAAATTTAGAAGTGATCAAAAAAGTCTTTGTGCCAAGCATCTTACAGACACAGCAGCCTGTTCCTGTCTGAAAGAGCTTAGTTTCTGAATGGGCAGTAAGAATATTGTGTGAGAAACAGCAGAACACACAAGAAGAATGAACAACATGTTGGTAGTAAATATCATCTAGTTCTTTGGTGGTGCTGTTATTATAGAAGGAAGGTAATAAATTTACTCAAGAATGGGACAAGCTGCAAGGAAAGAAAAGGGAAAGAGAATTTGGAATAAATTGTGTTCAACAATTATAAACTGTGTTCAGCAATTTATGCTCCATCCCTGGCAGTGTCCAAGGCCAGGTTGGACAAAGCCTTGGATGACGCAGTTTAGTGTGAGGTGTCCCTGCCAATGGCAGGGGGATTGGAACTAGATGATCTTAAGATCCTTTCTAACTCTGTCCTATGATTCTATGATTAACAGTGATCTGTAGATATTGGTTTTGAACTGAAAATCAATCAGTACTTTTTGTCAGTCTTCCCTCCCCCCATCTTTATTTATATTAAAATATGGACAAACTAAGTTTTTCCTAACGGGGAAATTGTAATAACCTAATTTATATATAAATCAAATAAAATTAAAAAAAATCCAGCGTGCTTATTTTGTGTGATCACAGGGCAACTTTATATTTGTTTCTTGAATTGCCCAGTTCATCAGTGTTTTGAGGCTCTTATTGACTTGAAACTTGTGCAGTAATTTGTATTAATACGTTAGGTTTTCAATCTAGCTACTGCTAAATTCCAGAAAAATACTTTATAAAGTGTTACTGACTTTCTGAATAAATTTGTTCTAGTGCAAGTTAAGAGAAACATTAGGGAAAATTTCTTCTTCCCCTGTTCAGTTACTTATGGCTCTTTCTGCTCATACCAGACTTTACTGAGACACGTCTGTGGGATTCTGTATTTCAGCTTTCCCTTCTGTTTCCTTAGCAGACTCTTTGCTTCTGACAATTGAACATACTGTTGGTGCCTGCTTCAGCTTGGCCCATTATAACTTTTTGTTTTAAAGCTTCTGTGAAGAGAAATAAGAAAACTTCTGTTTTTTCATTGTCTCTTCTCCGAAGTGCTGTTCCAGTTTTTCTTTGTTTTGCTTTTCTTTTTTAAATGGGACTCCTTCCAAATACTCACTGTGTTTGGAAGGCTAAATAAAGTGAACTGAAGGAAAGACATGCTTCATCCCATGAAGATATCCTCTTAGGATCTTAGAAGATTTCTCAGGCTTGAAGTTTTTACTCTGCATTGGAAAATTTCTTAGGGTCTAAGTGATTGGTGATACCTACAAGTCCTCAAATTTGGAAATGGAGCTGGTCAACTGATAAAGTGTGTCTGCAAATGTTCTCCAGGATTTAATGAAGAATTCTCTTTCAGATGCCAAAAGTAACAAATAATAATAATGCATGGAATAAATGAGGAAGCAACAGGCTGGTATTTTTGTTATTGTTTTCCTCCATATGTAACTACCCATTCCAAAAGCAGAAAATAATTAAAAGACAAAAGAGTGGAAGTTTCAGAAGTAAAAAGAATAGTTAAAGTAGCAGTGATAGACTTGTGAAAATAATCTTTATTTTTTTCTTTCATACTGAATAGCTGGTATGTGAATTATAAAATTCTCTGCGTTCAGTTGGCTTAGAAGTCATATTGATGAGACATATTCAACTGTCATCAAACTGATTCCAGAGGGGTCAGACTGAATGTAGGAATTGCCTTAGCCAATTCAGAGGACACTGTAAAACCATATTAATATAACAACTGCTGAATTATACTGTGGTTTAAAATGTGTCATTTCTTGTCTAATTTCAGACTGTAGAACTAGAGGACAGTTTAATGCATTTTCATATCACTTCCGGGGAAGGCGTTCTCTTGATTACAGCTTTCAAGAGGACAAGCCCTTGAAGAAAATGAAAATGTCCAAAGCAGTAAGGTGAGATTTTTTATTTTTATTTATTTTTTTTTTAAGAAGAATGAAACATTTGTTTTCAAAATGGAAGGAAACTGAGTGATTTCTTCGTGAGTGCATATCATTTTTTTCGAGTGTCTGCTCTCTCAAGTTTGATTGATGCATTTAATTTTTGCATTTCCACATATCTGCTAACTGCAAACCACTTTTCTTTTTTCAAGCTCAAACTTCTGTAAGATCCTTTGTGAGTAACACAGTGTAGTGCTTTTCTTCTTCCTTTGCTTTTCATGAGAAAACTCAGTAATTAAGTATAATATGTGGGATTTGGAATGCCACATTCCTAGTGTGCTGCAGTAACTAAACTAAATTATTTCCTTTATTTTTTGGAGCTGCTAGGTCCGCCTTTAGAAATAGGGGGAAATCAAGTGTTGCTAGTGCTAGCACAAAACTTTATAATGATATGAATTGCTTCTAGTGCCAAAATACTCAAAGCTGAATGGAGAGCAGTACTCCTACAGAAAATGTTGTTTATAACTCACTAATCCTCAAAATACTCTGTGTCAGTCACAAATTAACTACACAGGCTTCCTGCAATTTCTGGGGAATCAAAAACTTATGAATTGGTGAAATGAAATGAGTTCTGTAAACATTTCTTGTGAAGATCCTTTAAAATGAGCAAATTTGGAAGTATTTTGGATTATAGCTCTTTCCATATAGCGTGTGTTCTTTTAGCAAATAAAATTATCTGCTTAAGATGGCCAGGCAGACTCTACCCCCTCTTGCAAGGAAAGCAATTAGACGGATATGTAGAGAAGTAAATTTATTTCAGCAGTTTCAAATGCTCATGCAGATTTTGTAGCACTGAAGAAATGCCATCGTTATATTTCACTTAATTGAGAGGAAGCTGTCTGAAGTAAAAGTGACAAGAGAAGACATTAGCTAAGTATAACATACTTATAGGCAATAAGAAAAGAAAGATTCCTTTGAAGTAACTCTTCAAGAATGACGTTTTGTCTGTGTTTGGAAGTGAACTGTTAGAAGTTTTTAAATTTAGAAAATGGAAATGCACTTTTTAAAGATGTTACTCCCATAATTTTAAAACTGTAGGAGAGTTAAATTAAATAAAAATGCAAGCAAAAAAAAAAAAAAAGGCAAGGGAAAAAATAAGTGCTTATATCTGAAAACCATCTCGTTTTCATTGTCATTTGACCATGTTTCAGAAATGAAGCTCAAAAATTTATGAGTCCAAATGCTAATTAAGACTACAAAATAATAAATTTACAATAGTTTATAATATAAATAAAGCTAATGAAACCTCAGTCCTTTAACATTCTTATCACTTCTCATGCTCAGTGCTATACTTACATTGCATTCGTGGTGAAAAGATTCCTTTCTTCTCTCTCTCAACTTGTAGTTTTCAGTAACATGAGCAGGTGGGGAAGATTAAACTGTTTGTTATACAACAGCAGCTGCTTTACTTGAATTTTGGTATGTTATGCTTTTTAGAGTTCTTTTTCTTAAATTTAAATAAAAAAAACTATAGGAAACTTGCTAGAACACCTGCCAAGTACTGTTTTTATTTACCCAGACAGATTATAAATTGTGAGCCCTATTATATGATAGAGGAGGATTTCTTTGCTAGTTCGTTCTTTGTGTATCCATTAGGTCTGGAGAAGACATGCTTACAAAGTAGGAATGCTTGTATTGATTGAAGGATCTTAACATAATAAGTGGCTTAATAATTAGTATTAGACATGTTTTTGACTATGTGTTTTCTTAAGTGGTGCTAAGTAATATATTATTAGTTATGGACAGTTCCTTTGCTGTTTCCTATTAACAGATTTAATTAACACAATTTAGCATTTTGTCCCTCTTACCAAATATCATCTGGAAAGTGCTATAGACAAAAGACTGAATTTTGTGTGTGATAACCAGTATTGGTTTCAAATGTCAGTTAAAATGGAACACAGGAATATGCACACATACACTTCTAATTTATTTATGAAAAATAACTTCTTTCCTTTGTCATATTTCTTTTAATACACATTTTTCTAATGAGCATAGAGAGGGCGAAACTATAAATCTGAATGCAAAATGGAATTTCATATTTTGAAGTAACACTTTTTTAAGTCTTTCACTTCTGTCTGCTTTAATATTTGGAGGCTCGTTTCCCAGTGAATTTAAGGTGATGGTCTAGAGCGTCACTGATGACAACTTTGTGTCTCCCCCTGTATGAAATATATGTCTTCTAAGTAGAAGGAATTTCCTGGTTTGAATGATAGTAACAGTAATCCACAGCTCACCTGACCTCAGTCTGTCTTCAGCCCAGTGGGTCTCGCGGTTCTTGTGATTCATACAGTTACGACATGTGTTAATTGCTTTTCATTTACCTTTTTGCTAAGTGTTCTAAACTATCTAGCCAAATAAAAATGGGTTAAATGCATATCCTGACTTCACATTCATTTGTTGCAGTTCTGTGAAACAAAGTAAATATTTTCGTAATGCCACATCAGCTTCTAATGAAAACACAAACATGCCCGCAGTGAATGACTTCAAAGAATTTGTTTTGGAAATGCAAAAAACTATTTCAAACCTCAGAAACCAGGTAAGGTGCTATAATGAATATTTACTAATTGTAGATTTAATTTATAATGTTTTCCTAACACCACTCCTTTTATGTTTTCAATATTTAGACATCCACTGCAGCCAAACCCCACCACATAATATCTCAAACAAAACACAACAGAGAATATGGTGTGTTATTATTCTTTATTTCTATGTTATTTTAAAATCAAACTGAAATATTCCACAACTATACCCTCTTGACTTGTGAACCTGAAGCCTTGTGTAATCATTGTATGCTAAACATGGAATCAGTCTTTTTCTAAAAATTCATTTCTAGAGTTAATACAAAATATCTTCTTCCTATCTGAAATACATGGAATCTGTGTAAAACTGCGATAAAATGTAGACTTCATAAGAAGTCATTTGCCGGACTAAAGTTGTAATAATAGTTAAGATCTAGATCACTTTACAATGTGGCACAGGCAAGCTCTTTATTCAGAATAACTCAGTCATAGTGGAATTTAGTTTTAAAAATATGTACCATTAGTACAGGACAGACAAATCCACAGTAGGCCACAGTGTTTGCCTACCATAATTAAGTTCCTGCAGAGCAGCTTTTCCATGTCATTTATATATCTGAAACATATTTATTTGCGTAGTGATTTGATTGCATCTTTGATGGTATTATTTAATCGTTGTACTTGTCTTCAGTGCTCCCTTTTTGACAGTGGAAATGCTGTGTTAAGACTCTACTACCTTTCAGCCAGTTTCTCTGTCTTTTTGGGACATGAAAGAAACACAGGGATTGTTAAAAATTGTGTTTTCCTAATTACCATTTCCAGGAAGCACAAAATCAGCAAAGTAAACTAGTTGTATAACTCTTTTTTTTCATCGTTAAGGAAAAAATAGAGATAGTAAAAAATCCAAACAAACATTTATAATTAAGGTGGAGTGGTTTTTGTTTGTTTGTTTTTTTCTTTCTTTATTTAATCTCATTTTCAGTTAGATGTTTTTGAAAGTTTAGGTTTGTCTTCCCATATATGTCATATGCAATCTGCTTCCCTTTGTATGCTCTAGCTGTATATTCCAGTGGTAGGAAAGATGTATCTTCTCTTAGTTTTCTTTTGAAAGGCTATTTCCATACGTATTACCTGATTCCAATCCTTTAGCATTATGAAAACTAAGTATTGGGAAGAAAAACCCAGCAGCTATTTATCATAGGTTATGTAGCATGAGAAAAAAGATGGAATGCCTTGCACAAATAAAAAGCTTTCTTTGATTCGGTTACTAACTTTTAAAAATATTTTCAGATAAAAAAACTTGAATCACACCTCAGTAAAACTGATTGCACTGATGAAAAGGGTAAATCATATTCCAGCAACGAAACCTGGAAAAGGGACCCTTGCACTGTGTGTGAATGCAAAGTAAGTATGTAGAAATCCATTTTGAGATAGAAATTGTAATAGTTTTTTCCCTCTAAAACAGCAGTTCCAGTTTTGTGCTTACTAATTTAGTAATAGTTGCCAATTTTTTTTTTATGGATCTTCAATTATTTGGTGCAAAAAAATTATATTGTTCAGATATCTCTACACTTGACACTAGTTTGCAGTCCAGCCTTTATATGCTTTTATTATATTTTCATTTTCATCTATGTATAGTTGTACTGGCAAAATTAACTGCAAAGTGAGTGACTTCTTGAAAAAGTCTACTAAAATGAATAAAAACCAATAAAAGCTCATCTAAATTAGTGCTAGATTTTAATTTTCTGTTATCATGGCAAAACTTTCCAAGAAAGGTAGTAACATAAATATGTCAGTACTCGGAATACCAGTTTTATGCCTGAATGTTAGCTAAAATGGTGTACTGCTCCGTGGAAGGTGGTATAATGCAGAGAGCCTACTTGCGGTAAATTTATGCTGAAATAAACTATGTGGAGTTGATCATACTAGCCAAGATCTTAGAGAGGATGAATGAGAACATGTTCTTCAGAAATATGAAAAATGTATCTCTTGTTTGGAACATGTAGCTAAGTATGCTCTGGTTTTGTTACCTTTTCCTGGCACAGGCTGGTCAGATAACCTGTTTTGTAGAATCATGCCCGCCAACTGACTGCGAAGCATCTACGAAGGTTGAAGGAGGTTGCTGTCCAGTCTGCTTAGAACAAAATATTAATAAAAAGAAGCCATAAGTCTGCTTTTTAAGAATTTAGGGTGCTTACTTCTCAAATCATATCAGTGCCTGCTGATGGCAAAAACAGGTAACTACAGTCTTAACAGCAAGAAATCAAGATTTACGATATTCTAATGGTGCTGTAACAGTGTAACATAATGTATCATTTTCTGCCCATGAAGGTAATCACAATGCAAAAATTAACAAAAGGGAAATAAGCAAACAGGTCAAAGTTGATTGTGTGTTAAACTTCTCAGGTCGGGCAAACTGGTGCTACTTTAAAAGATCACTGTCGGGTAGTTTTACATACCCAAAATGACTGGGTTTAAGACTTACTCTAAAATGAACACTTCATTTCCTATCTTTAGTTAACAACATTAAAAGTTTACTATCCCTTTTCAGTACCAGTCTGATGTTTAGCTCTTTGTTATTATTTAGTAAATGCAGGGAAAAGGAAAACATGAGGTCACTGTGCCCAAAGTAATGCCATAGAGAGCTACTTTTTGCAAACACCGACGTAAGGAAATTGTTGAGTCACACTAATGTTTCTCTGTCCAGGCCAGCAAAAAAAATAAAAAAAACCTACATGACACCTTTCAACTTCATTTTTTTAATGCGAGGAGTAAAATTAATCAAAATTTTCAAACAAAAAAGCTAGAATTAGTAAGGAAATAGAAATAAATATATTTGGAAGGTACAGAAAGGAGCTGAATGTGTATTACAGATGTAATTGACAGTGTTCTTCATTCTAGGAAAACGTGCACGACAGAGTAGCATTTGATCTAAACAAACATAATCCTTTTTGCCAAAACATATATAATTGCTTGGCAACTTTTGTTGTTGTTGTTTCATCTAATTTAAGTCATTGTAAATGACATCATGACCATCCAGTCCAGTTTTAAAGCATTCTTCTCATGATCTCAGATCAGCTCACTCATTTCTATGGCCTTGTTTTGAAAATGTGAAATGATGTCACATGCCATGTTGTATACAAGGATTCCTACTGATTCATTGTGCATACTGTCTATAGACATATGTTTCTGATTATATTGTGGCACTGTTTGTTGAAAACAAAAGCAGTCAAAATTAAGCATCATGATTAATTGTGGATTGACTACTTTTTCTGACAAGGTATTTGATTTTTTTCTTTTAATTTTTTTTCAAGTTTCATCTAATGCATATATATTTTACCTCAATATTTTTATCATTCATGTTAAAAAGGGTCTGCCGATGGACTTTATTTCCCATTAATAATAATGTTTAAAGTTATAGAGTGTATGTCTATGCTAGCATTTCAAAGTTGTGACATTTAGAATACAATTTCGAATATGAACTACATATTTTTTACCATGAATTATATATTCTATTCAGTGAAGGACAACTATCATACCTCATTTTACAGCTTTTTTGTGTTTATTCAGAATTGATTCTAGCCCTGACCACTTAATATGTTAGAATGCATTGCTCTGCCCTTAAGTCCTAAGTCAGGCCTGACTAGAACCAGAGCTTTTGTTTAGTTATATAGTTCACTGACTTCTGACTTTTTGTTCAGATTTGGGAGCAGAGATTTAGGTATCAAAGAAACCTGGACAAAATTAAGCATTCTCATCTTAAACATTTGGATTATGTAAACAGACTGAATACTTAATTATCACATGGTAGATCAAATATCTGTCTAATAACTAACCTAGCACAGCAATATGAGTCCCATTATAATAATTTGACACATAATTTCTCTGATTACTAACATTAATGATTTCTAATTTGTTAAACTGATACCGTGACACACATTCAAACTTTGGTGTATCTTTAAAGCTTACTACAGAAACTTGTTTCATGCTATCGTAGGAGCAATATGTACATGTGAGTGGTGTGTTAAAGGTATGTGGTACACGTGGAGCTACAATTTATATTTTTAAGACTATTTTAATTGATTTTATATACAACGTTCTGACTTATGTAATTTTCTATGGTAATACTTTTAGAAATTGTGTGTGGCGAGCATGTTTGGGTATCATATGGTTCTTAGAGGTTGTCATTCCTGTATTTCTTTGATACTCCAGTATTTTGTTGACTTTTGTTGAGAGTCCAAACCACGTCTTGGCCTGTAATTCCAACTCAGATGGAACTCCCATTGACCTATAGCAGGAATTCCTCAAAGAGGAAGGATTGCGGAGCTAAATCGAATATAATTTAGCTGTCTAAACAGTTAAATAAGGCAGTAATATATCCAGCTGGTTACTACTTGCATTCTTTTATAACAGTTTTTTATTAAATAAACTTTCTCAAGATTTCCGCTTATAGGAGAAGAAAGTTTCCATTTATACATTATGAAGTAGTACCTTATATCTGATTGTTCCTTTTCTCCAGCCTCCAGAGTAAAGTGGGAGGTTTTCTTTGTTGTTCACTGTTTATTCCTATGGTATGTAGAATGGGCTTAGGAGTCTGGATATGCTTAAACAACTGCAATATTGAGTTTTATTCTGCCATCCATCCAACTATAAACCATTCAGGAAAAACAAGTCTTTATCCACAGTTTAAAATGTAATCGGTCATGGGTTGTACTAATTCAGTTTTATTGCAGTGTCTGCAGAACCAGCGTTGATTTCAACATTTCTGAAACAGTGGCCAATGGCTTGATGACCATTTCCTCAGTATCCACTGTGAGAATATTCCTGTAATATGTTGCAAATATTGCATATTTATTTTCTTTTTTTAATGTTACCAAAACAAAGTCTTTGTTGTTTTTATTTTAATCAGTAAATTTACCAAAGAACTGTTTGCACTGTATAATGAATGCTTTTTCAGTTAAAATAAAATGGGCCACATTTCCGAGTAAATTGCAAGTGATTTGTTCTTGAAACATGTATTGTTTGTGTAGATTATTTGCTGAATAGTGCAGTGTGTAGACTTTTATCAAAGATCCATATAACTTCTCTTATGCAGGATTGTCGTGATAAAGACTATTTCTAAGAACTAAGCAATGAGCTAATGAGTCATGTAGATTCAGTAGTTCTGTAATATTATGACACATAAAATTAAATTATCCATTCACTTTTCCATTCTAGGTGATGGGAAGAAAACTCAGAAAGGATATTTAAAAATATTTTTTTCTTAGCACAAATGTGTATTTGAAAACATAGTGCTGAACATTTTCCCCATTTTTATGGAGATGTCACAATACTTGCAGACTGTTCTTACACATTTTCTTCAGTTTTCCACATCTTCAAATAGATTCAGTCATGAACTGCCTTCCAATGTACATGTTTCTACATTCAATCTTTATTCACATTGTTTCACAAATGGATACACAGGTTCATGAAATCTCAGCTCAAAATGAGTCGTCTGTGCAGAAGAGATCTTCTTACTTACCCCATCTTGCTTCTCCATCACAGGATAGGAATTACTGCTGAACAAATGATGAATTACTCTCATCCTTTGGAGAGGTGTTAGGATCTATAGGGCACTGGGTGAGTTCCTTTGTTAGAGCCACCTGAGATTTATCTTTCTTCACAACTTCATACAGCAGAGCATTTTGTGATACAATAGAATCATAGAATAGTTAGTGTTAGAAAGGACCTTAAGATCATCTAGCTCCAACCCGTCTGCCATGGGCAGGGACACCTCCCACTAAACCATGCCATCCAAGGCTATGTCCAGCCCCACCTTGAACGCTGCCAGGGATGGAGCATTCACAACTTCCCCGGGCAACCCATTCCAGGGCCTCACCACCCTTACAGCAAAGAATTTCTTCCTCATATCCAATCTAAACTTCCCCTGTTTGAGTTTAAACCCGTTTCCCCTTGTCCTATCACTACAGTCCTTAATGAAGAGTCCCTCCCCAGCATCCCTATACCCCCACTTCAGATACTGGAAGGCTGCTATGAGGTCTCCATGCAGCCTTCTCTTCTCCACGCTGAACAGCCCCAACTTTCTCATCCTATCTTCATATGGGAGGTGCTCCAGTTCCCTGATCATCCTTGTGGCCCTCTTTTGGACTTGTTCTAACACTTCCATGTCCTTTGTATGTTGAGGACACCAGAACTGCACACAATACTCCAAGTGAGGTCTCACAAGAGCAGAGTAAAGGGGCAGGAGCACCTCCCTCGACCTGCTGGTCATGCTCCTTTTGATGCAGCCCAGGATACAGTTGGCTTTCTGGGCTGCAAGCGCACACTGCCGGCTCATGTTCATTTTCTCATCAACCAACACCCCCAAGTCCTTCTCCGCAGGGCTGCTCTGAACCTCTTCCCTGCCCAACCTGTAGCTGTGCCTGGGATTGTTCCGACCCAGGTGGAGGACCTTGCACTTGTCGTGGTTAAACTTCATCAGGTTGGCATCAGCCCACCTCACAAGCGTGTCAAGGTCCCTCTGGATGGCATTCCTTCCCTCCAATGTATCAATCGAACCACACAGCTTGGTGTCGTCGGCAAACTTGCTGAGGGCACACTCAATCCCACTGCCCATGTAACCCACAAAGATGTTGAACAAGACCGGCCCCAACACCGATCCCTGAGGGACACCACTCGTTACTGGTCTCCAGCTGGACATTGAGACATTGAGCACAACTCTTTGCGTGTGGCCATCCAGCCAGTTCTTTATCCACCGAGTGGTCCACCTATCAAATTGATGTCTCTCCAACTTAGAGAGAAGGATGTCATGGGAGACAGTGTCAAACGCTTTGCACAAGTCCAGGTAGATGACATCAACTGCTCTGCCCCTGTCCATCAGTTCGGTAGCCCCATCATAGAAGGCCACCAGATTGGTCAGGCAGGATTTCCCCTTAGTGAAGCCATGCTGGCTGTCCCCAAGCACCTTGTTGGTTTTCATGTGCCTTAGTATGCCTTGCAGGAGAATCCGCTCCAAGATTTTGCCAGGCACAGAGGTGAGACTGACTGGCCTGTAATTCCCTGGGTCATCCGTTTTCCCCTTCTTGAAAATGGGGGTTATATTTCCCTTTTTCCAGTCATCGGGAACTTCACCTGACTGCCATGGTTTTCAAATATGATGGACAGTGGCTTAGAACTTCATTTGCCAGCTCCTTCAGGACCCTTGGATGGATTTCATCCGGTCCCATGGACTTGTATATGTTCAGGTTCCTAAGATGGTCTCGAACCAGATCCTCTCCTACAATGGGCCCAGGGTCTTCATTCTCACAGTCCCTGCGTCTGCCTTCCAAGACTTGGTCCTTTCACTGTGCTTTAGTATTCCAGCCTGGTAGCAGATAAAGCAGAGTACAGATCAGATATTTCTAAGTTACAGGAAGATCTGGCCAACTGTGTTCAGCTGAAAAGCTATGAACTAATATCTCTGTTTAGATTCAGAAATAGAAGAGAACAGCAATTCCTGTGATAAAGGAATACATGTAATTGTTGCATTCAGTAAAGATATTTGTTTCTTTGATGCCTCCCTTAGTGATACAACTTTACATTCCCAAAATTCACATACTTTAAAAATGTTGCTGTGTTGCCAAAATAAATCCCATAGCCTAGTTATATCTTTATTAATGTTGTCTGTTGTTAACTTGGCTTGCAGCTATTCCAAGGATCAACGCAGTAAAAAAGTGTCCACACAGTAAAAATTAATCGGGAATTTTCCTGAGAAAGGGAAAGGAGCCGTTACTTTGTTTTGGTGGGGAGAAAGAATGAAAGATTAAATGGAGTACTTCAAATTTTTTTCTGGCAGAATGCAACAGTTCATCAGGAAGGTAGGAACTGATTAAATATACAGAATCAACACGTATACTAGACTGCAATAGAGTCCCCAGGCACTGAAAACCAATTCCACTCTTTTTTGGGCCCCCTACTAGAGAAAATAGTAAGACAGGTTTTTGTCCCCTATCTCCAATGCTCCTCTTGCAATGAAGGTCACTTTTTCTTCTTTTGTCCTCCATGCTTTCACAGCTAAGAGACTTAAATATGATCTCAAGACTACAAACCAAAAAGTTTGTTGGGGTAGGCTGTCAGCCTGACCCCTCAGAATGGCAGGACCTTGGCTGATGAACAAGGACTTAGTCAAAGGCCTGGATGGGATTCTTCAGACAGGGTTTCAGAGTCAGCCAGTTAGAAACGTTATCCAAAGGGCCATACTGGGTTTCTTGTCCTTTTCCTGTGCTTAGATGACAGATTTGGCACTGTCATGAATTTCTGTACTACCAGTTTCACACTTCCAACGAACACTGCTAGGAGGTACCAAGCTGAGAGGTCATTCTTTCTTAAGGTCGTTGTTACTGTAGAAAGTCATCTTCTTGCTACATGTGAGAGACAAGTGTGACAGCTTTCATGTACAGAGAACAATCCCAGTTGCTGAAGGAATACTCAAGCTGTTTTAATCACGGGTTTTCTCTCCCTCTGGATGAAATTAAGTTATTTTGCAACCTCCGATTTAATTTAAAACCTGAAATGCTGACACAGCAAAACAAGACTTTTGTTTTAATTAGGCTTTGTAGAAGGGTCCTTCCTGAATGCAGTACAGCAGACTGGAGACACTGTGGGAGCAAAATAAATGTTTTCATTTAGCTGAAGTGGCTTGTCATGGTTGCATGAATAGCCTTTCCTGTTGCCAGGCTATTCTCTTATATTGAGAGTATTTAGAGGTTGCCATGGAATTATTTGGATTTTCTTTTATATCAACAGTCAATTCAACCAATACAAGCAATAGGTGCTTTCAGGTCAGAAAATAACAGCTTGTTTCTGGTGCAGGCAAATGTTACTGTGGATTTTAAAACTTTTGTTTTTACCTTTTTTAAGATCCAGGATTTTTCATACTGGGAATGAAGAATTCATTATTCATATTCAGACAGGTCCTAAAGCTGCTTTTAGCTATTTTCTAGCCACCCGTTTTGTTACTGGGGAAGTTCCTTATTGCCCCATGCATGATTTTGCATTTAACTGCGTTACACTAATCGGGTAAACTCAGACTAGAAAGCAATCCAGATTAATCTGTAATTATTTTATTTTTCATTAGAGAAAGTAATGTACTTAAGATTTCAAATCTGGCATAGGCATTCTGATGCAGCTGTAGGTGAATCGCTCTTTTACATTCCTTGTAGCAAAAATCAGCCAAGTATGACTGACCATATTCGAGAGAGCAAGAAAGTAAAGGAAAAATAAAAGCTGAGCTGCTGCTTCCTTTCTGTGGTGAGAAGTTGTTCAGAAAAGGAAAAAGGCTGGTGGCAGTCACTGGTTTTCGCCATCTGCTGCTGTTTGCTTCACTCTTGATGCACTATTTAAATGTATGAAAGCTTTGAGAGAGGGGCTTTGATAGGAAAGACAGAATTTTCACTGTAGTAACATACTGTGCAGGTTGTATGTTCCTAGTGATAATCTCATCTCTCCTTTCCCTTTCAGGCCACAAGCTTGTCTGTATTGCAGCCTGTAGTTCTGTCTTTAATTTAACTTAAATTAAAACAAGCATAGCCCACACTTACAAAAAAGCAGAAAAATGTATCTGGGGGAAATGTTTATATTAGAAGTTTAAAGCGTTTGGGCTACATTAAGCTATAACTGTGGTCAGGAATTTTGCATATTTTAGTGCTGGATTTGCACCACTGGAAAATAAAACGCCTTGTTGGACTACTGAACAGCCATGGTTTGCAGATGTGGGAACTTCCCAGTGCCAGTGAACTCCACCACAGCTCTGGAAAACTATTCACAGATGAAGACCTGAGTTCATTCAAGCCTCGGTGTTTCTGTTGAGACTAACATTGCAAGTATTCTTGGTGGGTTTTGTGATAATTTTTCTTTGCAAGAGGGTAGAAAGGAATATCTCTTTGTTCTGTGCAGAATTACAGATAATGGATTTGCTTCTCTGCAAACCATCTTAGGTGTCTTCTAGGTTAGCAGTATCTGCTATTTAACTGGCCATCTTAAAACCTATAGTGTTTATTATTTGACATATTGTAATATTTATACATTTATACACAGAAAAGCCTGCAAGGTATTTTTTTTATTAATTACTACTTTAAATGGTAAAAAAAAATAAAAAGTAAAGGATATTTTATACAGAAAAAGAAAATACAAATACCACAGCAGTCACACACTCATTTTGTAAACCAAAGGTGGAGTGGTTACTTATTACCAGAATACAAACAGGAGTGTTCATCGCAGACTTTACAGAAAATGTTATAATTTCACAGATACTTGCACAGCAAACAAGATAGTCGTCCTAACTGTTCTGAAGAAATCTCACAACAGTGACAGTGCCAGCTCATTTCAGTTGTTTTAAAATCATGTTCTTTAATTTTCTTATGGGATCACAGAAAATTTAGGTACTTAAGATTTAAGGTTTTAATAAGGTATGATCTTGCAAAAGTGGTATAGAAACTGCTTCCAAAATGGATCAACATTTTTCTGTTTTGCCTTCCTATCTTCAGCCAGCCAGGTGGGGTTCTTTTCATTCTGAAATCCCTTAAAAACCTGTTAACAGGAGATAAAAGCAGGGCTGGAATCCTGTCTCTGCTAAGCCAATGTGGTAATATCATTGACACTGCATTGTTGGACCTGCGAACAACCCTTGTTGGGCCAACGATTCACTCCAAATAATGATATCCCTGTAGTTCTGGATTTTGTACTTTAAGGAGAAGGAATATTGTGTTTTAAGATACAAGATTAGGAGATCAGTTTCAATTTCAGTCTACTCAGGTCAGTAAGGCAGCACTGAAAAACGTATTTTTATTAGGAAAAAAACCTATACTCTGTAGCATTCCAGGCATGTCTTCTGACTCTACACATCCCCTGTACAACAGAGCTGGATAAACAGAAAATTTACAGTTGGAGTTCCTGAAAAGAGAGATATCCCAAGGAACATATATAAACAATTTACTTACAAATCTTTCCCATGTAGATTGCTAGGGATAGTATGTGTCTTCAGTTTAAGGACTAAAGGAATTTCTTTTGCAGGTGACCATCAGGTTTGTTATTTTACACTAAAAGACTTGGTGATGTTATCCCAGAATTTTTTTTCCCTAGGTCATTTTTATTACACAAGGTCAGTTCCTGTAAGTGTCTAGCTACAAATGAATCATAGAATCATAGAATAGTTAGGGTTGGAAAGGACCTTAAGATCATCTAGTTCCAACCCGTCTGCCACGGGGAGGGACACCTCACACTAAACCATGCCATCCAAGGCTATATCCAACCCAGCCTTGAACACCACCAGCGATGCAGCATTCACAGCTTCCCTGGGCAACCCATTCCAGGGCCTCACCACCCTTACAGTAAAGAATTTCTTCCTCATATCCAATCTAAACTTCCCCTGTTTAAGTTTGAACCCATTACCCCTTGTCCTCTCACTGCAGTCCCTAATGAAGAGTCCCTCCCCAGCATCCCTATAGAAAGTGAAATCCGTGTAAAAACTAACTTATGTGGTTTTGGCTAGATTTCAGGAAATCATTCACTCTTTAGAAACTATTCATAACTCTACCAGCAGATATAGCAAGTTCTCCTCGGCAGCTAGCCAAACTGCCAGGATGACGACTGCTATCTCTGATCTCAGTTAACACATTTTGGTCTTCAGTGAAGATTCCCAAAGCTTGTTACATCAGTCTTGGCACAGCACACTGAGGAAGCATGCGCAGGATTATGACTTACATGAATACATTTTTCTCAGACCCTGGGTAAAATATCTGGCAATCAGGCAGAAAAGCCATATTTCCCTTTTGTCTTGTAAACTTGAGAGCCTGTTAGTTAAAATATCTCCATGGAATACACAAATTTCTAGCTGCAGGCAGGAAGGAAATTTCCACTGAATATGGTATGACTTTATTGCATGTATTTTCTTTTAATTATGAAATACTTTATTATGAGTTAGTTTTCTGTGACGGTGGTGATTGCACAAACTAATTTCTATGATGCATATGATGTTTTTTATGCCTATCTAGTGACACCTATGGCTTGCATGTCTTTATCTTACATGACACTGGTGACCCTGCACCTAGAAAAAGGATAGAAAATCATGTCCGAAGTATTCTGACTAAGGGGGTGATTCTAAGATGAAAACAACATTTATGGTACCACAGGGACTGGTTTTATAAGGGAGGTTAAAAGAGCTTTTGTCAAATGACCGTTATGAAGTGACAAAATAAGACAACAATTCACAATTATTTTGAAGGAAATATTTGGGAAAATGGTAGGAAAGGGTTGCTTGAGGTGGTTTAGATAGAATGCAGTTTTGGAAAAGAAAAAGGGTTACTGAGCAGTGAGCAACTCTATTCAATTCCTCAAAGTGTGGAATAATCCCTGAAGTACGCCAAAGAGATTCATCTGTTCAGCTCATGGTAAAATTTCCACAAAATTAAGTGAAGGATGCACAAAAATAAATAAATAAATACATAAAAATATTATATTGCTTATTTGCAAGAATTGCAGCTTATCTAAGTGCACTTTTATGCTGATTTATTCATCAGTATCTAGAAAGTTCCATTCTTTGTGAAAGAAATACTGTGGTGGAAGAACTATCTGCAGTTATTTGAAATGTTTTTTTTTAGGTGATAAGTTGCTATTACTGTGTTTATTAAATTGTATGTATCTTTGCTAATGATACTAACATGACACTATTATCCTGATTAGGAGCCTTGTTCCCAGTATCTGATATTAACTAAAGTATTTTTTACATATCAATCCGGATTTTAGTTGCTTTTCAGTATCAGCCTTTTGTATTCTCTATTATAATTCTGTTTCCCTGACTCAAAGGAAGCACAGACCTTTGTACTGAGAAATGGAGACTGGCTGTTTCAGAGTATTCTACAGTCTATATGCAATATCCTGTATTTTATATGTTTTAAACAAATGATATAACTAAAATTCAACTTTGTTTTTTAATAGGTGTCAGAGGTAGAATTAATTGTCCAAACTAGAATTAGAAAGAGATAAAATGGTTTTCAATTCTTCCCGTCAAGCTGTGAGTTATCCCAAGCAGTTAAATGGAGTTTAGGAGGAGGCTTTGCTGTTAAACAGGTCAAATGGGTTGTGTTTTGAATTAGTAAGATAAACGGGTTTGTCTGTGACATGTTTGTATAGATTGTTTATCAGAAGTGCTCTAAAGAAACCACCTGGACTGCTGGATGCATAGAAAGGACATGTGGGTAACAGAGCTGCTGGCTCTCCTGTCTCCAGAGTTGCTGGATTCTACATTGATACTAGTTGACATCTTGATCCTAAAAGATGTTCTGGACCAAGCCAGAATGAGGGGAAAACGTCTCTTAACCATTGTCTGGCTAAGTCTTGAACACTTAATTGAAGGTAGGATGGCCTTGAAGATAAGAAACAGGATGGGTTTATTCTTGGATTAGCTTTTGGCATGCTTGGGATATTAATTTAATCTCTCAATGTTTAAGTTTCCCATCTGTGAAAAATATAAAATAATTCTGGTCTCTTTAAAGTCTTCTAAAATTTTCTCAAGCTTGCTAGGGGTCCGTTGTGTCTCAGAGAAAGCTGTTGTTCCTTCTTCTGTTACTTCCTTTTTCTGTTTGTTTTTCATTTTTACTATCTTTGCTTTTACTTTGAATAGGAATTTGATTGACCAAAGGAAAACTACCATTGACAATACATCCATGAACTTTAACCAGAACTGAAAGTTGAGTCTTAGATCTGATTATCATAGAAGTTTTCCAGGTCCGAGATTGGCTGATAATGGTGTTGTAGTCACCTGTCATTTCCTACCATCTGCTCTTCAGGGGAAATTAAAGGTTAGAAGTGACATTCTCTGTCCTCTCTTCCTTCCTTTCATGTACATGGAGTTAGTCATGTAAAGAATAAGTAAGAGCGAGACCGTATCTAATTTCTGTCAGATAACCTATACACTTAAAAATAAATCTTTAAATTACTTGAACCTCAGATTACCCACCCAAAATTGAACTGAAGGAAAAATATCAGTTAATATACCTGGAAAACAATCATAGAACATCCCAGAATTTCATTGAACCCCAGTGAACTTGAAGTCATTATGAGAGAAGACACGCAATCATGTTGCCACTGCTAGCAGATAGAATTAACTTCTCATCAGTTTAAATTTCTGAGATGTCAGATGGGTCTTCAAGCCCATCTTTCATCAGAAAGATCATTAAGCGTGAATTCATCTGGAAAACACTGATTTTGCAACCTGTTGTCATCTTTGCTTTACCTAAGTTTTCAGAGACAGACTGGGATCAGATACGTCATGCTGCCAGTTTCTCAGCTGAGCATCCGCAGCCATATAGTGTCAAGTCTTTCTCAGTGGGCAGTTGATTTCTTCCAAGTTCTGCATCACAGGCATCTTGATAAAGTTGTAGAGATGCCCCTTTCACAAATGCACCTCACAAAGCATAACTAACTCATTCCACTGCTGAATTCAAATTCTTCCGACAGAAGATACCTATATTTTTATAGGCATGAATTACATTTTCATTCCGTTTGCCCAAAAGAGTTTGACAGTTCAAATTCCATTTAAAAGGTTTAATTCGAGATATCCCTGTAAAAGATTGAGCAGAGGTAAAACTAAGCAAAGCATTTCATAGATGTGTTCTTGCTCTCTTGCAGTCTTAAGATTCTTTATCTCATTTGCCTGGGTGTTTTTACTAGAAGATTCATATTGTAATTACCAGTGATCTTGTTACATTGTGACAGATTTTCTGAATGATCGTTAACTGCTTCATGTTATAACATCGAAAGAAAATTTATATTAGTATATATACCTAGTAGGAAGAGCAGCCTTCTAGTCATGCAGATGTTGTTCTCCTTGAACTTCATGAGATTCTTAGTGGCCCATTTCTCCAGTCTGTTGAGGTCCCTTTGGCTAACTGTAACCCTCTGGCATATCAGGCACTCCTCCCATAATTGTGTCATCTGTAAACTTGCTGCAAGAACAGTCTGCTCCATCATCCAGACCATTAATCAGGTTAAAGAGGATCCATTTATGGTCTGTCTGGATCCATCTATGGTCTGTCTGTTTTCATGTATGCCCAGAGTAGTTTGTCGAAGAGTACTGTGACTTTTTGTCATGTGGGTAAATAAAAGGTGCACACCAGCTGGCTAAGAGTTTGAACATATTCAAAAGTAGCTGTCTTAAAATGGAAGAACTTCCTTAAATAACTATTTTTCTTTAAGGTACTCAGGTCCTGCAAAAACAAAAATCCAAGTGTTGGATATTAAGACTAATATAATGAATAATGAGAGTTAAGAAACTGAAAATGGGATGTATGGTTCAGTGGGAGGTGTCCCTGCCCATGGCAGACGGGCTGGAACTAGATGATCTTAAGGTCCTTTCCAACCTTAACTACTATATGATTCTATGAATATGATGAACAGTGAGCAACATACATTAACCTGAAGGGACACCCTGAGAATATGTAGTAAATATCACCTGTGTCTGGACTTTGTATTCTATATGCCATGGAATTCAAAGCACCATTACCTGTTCCGAGGAACAGCACTGAGCATACACTTCAGCCATCTTTTTAAAACAATAACTTTAATGAATTCTAATTTTTCTTCATGTATAATGAGGAAAAGGCATGCTACTGCTAACTTTCAGCTACTTGATAATTTAAAACTCTGCTGAGGCTTTATGTTTTTCAGTGCTTTTACAGTAATTTGATGACTTGTAAAGTGACAGAGGAGTACTTGAGAAGCTGAGAACTAGGTGTTGTCTAATATTAAATGTTCATGAAATGCAAACAAAAAATTCACAGCTGTAGTAGTGCTGTCACTGACTTGGGAACAACTTTAAGTCAGGCAGCTCTAAGTACAAGAACAGCTGATTGAAAGCATCATGGCAGTCACGCTTGACTCCAAGGGAGCAGGAATGATGAAGCTCTATATGACAGTAAATAAAACAATGCCAGGCTCCATACCTGCAAATTTAAGTGTTTAGTTAGAAAGAATCTGCACACTTCCAGTTCATTCCAACTAGCACTTTCCAAAAAGTTAGCACAATCAGAGCAATCAGTTTTAAAGCATGTCAGCTTTTAGACATATAAACACCAATGGACTAGATGGTGCCTGGGATAGGTGGCAATTATGTGAACTGCTTGAAGAATACAGTTCTATGCAGTTCCTACGTTAGCTGACAGTTGCTGTTTGTATCTAGCCCTGCTTTCACTTCTCTGATGCACCATTCAGCTTGCCTTCTGTACTGTGCTGCACTTTGGTTACTTGTTCTTTTTCACCTTCTCGCATCCTTAACTTCTCATCTTAATCCTTCTACTCCCATTAGCTTTTTATCGAAGTCTGCTCATTTCACTCACTCTTTGGATTCAAACTGGGCTAAATTGGAAGAATCAAGCATTTCAACAAGTCCCAGCACAGCACTTCTGAGTCTAACATATGCAGACATTTCCTGTAAACCTGATACCTGGATTATTTCCATGATACAAGGCTGACAAATGGCTCACTAAATAATAGACTTCATAAATCCACTATCATTTCAATGAAATGCTTGACAGAATTTCTGAAAAAGCCATAAGAATTTAACTGTAATGCTGTTGTCTGCTCAGCTTCACAGCCAGATCTAGTTCTGTGTCCATGTAAGATGCTGAAACACAAACTGGGATATGATATCACCACCAGATGTTGGATATATAACTTGATGTATTTCTTGTGGCTAGTGGGCTGAAAAGCTGATCATGCCATTTTTCCCCTTCGTTTAAGAGCAGTGATACATCTGCTAGAAATTGCGCTAGGTAGGACCTTTGGGATTTTCACATGCAGCAATGCAGTTTTGCAGATGTAGCTAATTACACATTGCTAGATGATGAAGATTTAGACTTTTGGGGGTGAGAAGAGAGGAATGTATTCCATATTTTATATTCTTAGTATTATAATTAAACGTCTATATTCTAGTTCAATTTGCAGAGGGCAGGCTTGAAAAAGAAACATTTTGTAATTTCTTTCTTAAGATGTGCCAGCTACTCTCACATTAAACACTTTACACAGCACTTGCTGACAGAGGTGGTCTTGTGCAATGGCCAGCACACAAGAACAATGCAAGAATTTTGCTAGTGATGAGTAAAAATTTGTCGTAAAATCATGTTAGTCATTGCCATTCAATATGTGAAATGCAGAGGCCAAAGAGAACTTTAGCTAAACTTTATATTCTCTTGACAATGGATGCAGATCGTTTGCTTTGAAATGTCATAGTTGCAAAGAAATGCAAAAAATAATTTCTGTGGAAGATATAGGGCTCAAATGTAGTTCTTTGAAAACCCCAGTATGTTTTATAGCAGAGCTGAAGCATGTAAAGGAGAGGTAGGTTCAGAAGTTTTAAGCCTTCAAACACAGCTGGTTAGAGTTGTCTCCTTTAGAACATTATCTAGCCAAACATATAATTTCTAGACCAGCAACTTAGGATGTTTGGTGAGGCAACTGGTTTTTACATTTGCTGCTGAAATGTATCTATCTTGGACAAAATCTCTCATTTCTGAAAAGTGTATTTTTGCTGTAAATACTATCTCCTTCCTGTTCCCAGCGGTAGTTAAGAAACACCTTACCTCATTTACCTAACAGTGATGATATTTCAGGTCAATTTGTGAAAACATTTCAAGCAGTGCCTTGTATATCTTAATATGGGAAAGCTCTTGTCAGCCTGTGAAGACATCTTAAAACACTTCTTAAAAGTAAAATGTTTCTCCTTGGCCACCTGATAAATCCAAGCCAGCTAGACTAAAAAATATTTGTGTTTCCAATTTTCATCAACAAAAGAGAAGGCAAAGATCAGCCAATTGCTCAAACAGTTCTTCTCACCTGATTGTTAATCTGATATTCTGTTGATATGATGTAGTAACTTCATAGAATCACAGAATAGTTAGGGTTGGAAAGGACCTTAAAATTACCTAGTTCCAACCTGTCTGCCATGGGCAGGGACACCACATACTAGACCACGTCACCCAAGACTCCATCCAACCTGGCCTTGAACACTGCTAGGGATGGAGCATTTAACATTTCCTTGGGCAACCCATTCCAGTGCCTCACCACCATCATGGTAGAGAACTTCTTCCTTATATCTAATCTAAACTTCCCCTGTTTAAGTTTAAACCCGTTATCCCTTGTCCTGTCTCTACATTCCCTGATGAAGAGTTCCCCTATGACATCCTTGTAGGCCCCCTTCAGATATTGGAAGGCTGCTATGATGTCTCCACGCAGCCTTCTCCAGGCTGCACAGCCCCAACTTTCTCAGCCTATCTTCATAAGGGAGGTGCTCCACCCCCTTTATCATCTTCGTGGCCCTCCTCTGGACTTGCTCCAACAACTTCATGTCCTTCTCTCTGTATTAAAATCCATTCTCTGGGCTGCCATTTGAACTTTTTTTGCAAAGATCTTTTGCTCTGAACCTCAAGTGCATACTTGAAATGTGTCTTTTCCTCAGTAAAAGAACTTAAGAACTTAAAACGACCTCCTGAATTTCCTCTAACTCCTGCTAAAGCTCTCTAACTCTAGCTAGAACTGCAATTTACTCTGAATTGCAGGTAGGTTTGAGGGTTTGCTCTCTTCAGCTTCAGGTTTGCAGGACAGTTTTGAAAAGTACATTCCCA
Organism: Amazona ochrocephala; assembly: GCA_039720435.1. Taxonomy (NCBI): domain Eukaryota; kingdom Metazoa; phylum Chordata; class Aves; order Psittaciformes; family Psittacidae; genus Amazona; species Amazona ochrocephala. The sequence continues at coordinate 34,405,406 of CM077878.1, forward strand.
AATCCTTAATGTCCCCCCAAAGCCAGAACACTAGGCAAGCTATTGTGTGTTAATTTTAAGCCTTGCAAGTCTCCTGACATTTTTATTTCCCTGTAAGAAAGCAGAAATTTTATGTTTAGCTATTTGTTTTGCAGTAAAAAAAATAAAATTTCTCTCTTATTAACCAGACCACTTTGTGGACACCAGGGAGTCCTTACAAACCAGTTTTTCTCAATATTTTGCTTTCTTCCAGGTGGCTGAGGAAAATAATGCATCTGTTCCAAATCTCCACAGACCCACACATTACAGACGTCATTGGGGCCTTAAAAAAAACATGTTGTATAAAACTGGAAATGTTTCAAGAGTTCCCACAATTATGAATTCATCTGATATTCACTTGAGAAACATAACAGCTTGGAACAAATTATCTTTTCTGAACTAGCTAGCTGTAGCTAGATTTTCCTCTGTGTGTGTGTGTGTCCAAAGGGGTAAGGATGCAGCAGGGGAGACAGATGGGTTGAACAGTGCCCTGTGCTGAACAAAAAAGGGACAGAAGAGGTTTCTGGCAGCCCAAAATATATGACTGGGAATGATGTAATAAGTTACCAGTCCCAGGTTTTACTCTTCTCTGGTGGTTTGAGTTGTAGGATCCATTGATTTAAATTGTCAGTGAAAGATACATGAGGAGAGAGCAAGTTCTCAGTAAGTCAAAGCAGATCCCTTCTGCCAGAATTAACTCCCTTGCTTACTTTATTGAAGGTATTTATACATTATTTCATCAGGAATATCCCGAATATCCCCCTTGTGACACAGTTCACATTTTCAAGAAGGTCCTGGGAAATCATTATGACCTCATGGTGGATATTTTAGCTTGGTTCTACCTGGGACATAGCCAACATTGTTCATATTTTCAGTGGCAGGGCATTTTATAAGGTCTTTTTTTGTAAAGAATTTTCAACAAATTTTTATCCCTATTCAAACAACAAAAGATGTTTCCCGTAGACGTTTCCCTTACAGAAACAAGGCTATTTTGTTATGGTAACCTCATTTTAGTATGTTAATTTTTCTTACTGTTCATCTTCATAGATGGCAATGTTTACTTATTTTTATCTCTTCAGAAGTGTCTATACTTTTAATTGCCTTCTTAGTATTTTGAGCTATAATACGGTAAAAATGATTGTGTCAAATAATTGTACTAGTTTAGTACTATATAAAATTTCACCCCTTGTCAAAGATCCAGAACAATACCATTGCTTATCAGAATATTATAAAAATATTTTTTAACTAGTCTAAATAATACCTTTTGGAACATGTTGAAAGTTACCTGTGAGGGATAGGACCTGAGGGGAATGACAAGATTCACAAGAAAATAGGGGAAAGAAAAAAAGAAACAGAGGTTTTACTGTATAGAAGGACTTAAGTTGTTGATATAGCCAAGGCATTTTTACGACTTCTTTTTAAAGGTGAATGTCTAAATTATTTTAAGTCCCATAGCTTGAACTGATTCCAGCCTGTCTCTATTTAGACTTTCTTGGGTTTAGCTTGTGCCTGTTTCCAATTTCTGCTTAATTGAAACCTCTTTTCAGCCTTTTGTATTTGTTTTCCCTTATTTATATTCTTCATTAGTTCCCCTTCTATTTTTGGCCAAGAACTGTGTGTCAGGGGAAAGCAATGATCTTCAATCTGTCTTTGTACAGCTTACTTAAGGCTCTCCCTCAGCACATGCAGGAGTGAAAAACAGGCCTTCAGTAGGATATCTGAATTGCATGCTGTTGTGGTTTAAGCCCAGCTGTAACTCAGAAAACTATACAGTCTCTCTCTCGCTCCCCTTCCTCTTCCTCCCCCCTGCTCCTGGAGAGATGGGGAGGTGAATCAAAAGAATGTAACTCGCACAGGCTGAGATAAGAAGAGTCCAGTAACTAAGGTATAACACAAACCACTGCTGCTACCACCAATAATAATAATGATAAGGGAAATAACAAGGGAAGAGAATACAACCGCTCACCACCTGCTGACCGACACCCAGCCCGACTGAGCAGTGATCTAACCTTTCCAGGTAACTGCCCCCAGTTTATATACTGGGCATTACGTGCTGTGATATGGAATACCTCTTTGGTTAGTTTGGGTCAGGTGTCCTGTCTCTGCTTCCTCCCGGCTTCCCCTTCTCCCTGGCAGGACAAGAGACTCAGAAAGTCCTTGGTCAGACCAAATATTACTGAGCAGAAACTGAAAACATCGGTGTTATCAGCACTGTTTCCAGGCCAAAAGTCAAAACCACAGCAATGCACCAGCTATTAAGGAGGAGAAAAATGACTGCTACTGCTGAACCCAGGACAGGCGCCCAGCCAGGGATGTTACCAAGGGGAAGTGGCTGCTGAGAATGATGAGGTGAAGAATTTCTAAAAATGTGTTTACAGCAAGTGTTCCCTAGATCAGAGGTGTAACATGAAGGGTCCTTTTCAATGGCAGTCATTGCTCTGGTGAGCTGCTGGAGAGAGCTCTTTGTCCTTTAAAGCAAGATGCAAGAACATACTGTATTTGGTAGAAAAGGCTATTTTGCTAGTTAAAGCGTTGAGGAATTCTCAATCAGTTATTTACATGATGATTAAGATCAAGTATAACACTTATCTGGCTATGAACTGCTCAGTAGTACAGTTATGAATATATTGTTATATGCTACTGACATTTTTACTTTTTGGAGTATAGATATATGCTTTAGAAACTATATTAAACATACAGTGTTTTAAATGTTTGGTACAGGTATGATGTTCAAATGTAAAATCATGTTATGGACTTCAATTACTATGCCAGGTGTTCATGTTCCCCAGCTAGTTCCTCCAATTCTCTGCTAAAAATTCATGCTCCAGATCATCTTCCTTTCCCCTGTGTTCCTTGGGAACATTTCCTTCCTGCTCTCTGGGATCTCTATAGCAGAAAAAACACAATTCCCTATCTTTAGTGTATCACACTGCTCTTTTATACATTCAATTATAAGCAGTTAATATATTTTACTTGAAAATTCACGTAAGATAATGCTGTGACAAGAAATTCAACTAAGTGAGCTCTGATAGGAGAGCTACACTGATGGCAATAGGTATTTCCACCCTAGAGTAAGGAGATCCCACTCATACCTGGCAGTAGTTTGGATGCGTCTCTGAAGATGATTGACATTAGATGCTAAGTAAAGTGTTGATATGGTCATGGGAAAAGTTGTGAATTTAGGAAATGAAGGAACAGCAGCAGAGCCACCTACAGTGCTTAGAAAGTGTTTGGAGAAATGCTACTATATGGTAATTTTATTGTGATGATTGTGTTACTTAGAGCCATGGGACTTTGTTCAAAGAATATCCAATTAGGAACCTTGAAAGAGGAGAGATTAGTCTCTGAAAGCCTTGGCAGTAGCAGGGAAATATTAATTACAGATTGAAAATTACCTCTGTACCTCAAGCCCCACCATAAAACCACAGAGCACTGGGCCAGCTCTTTATTTTTCATCCCGTTTGTGGCACTTGGATCTCTTTTTGCATACTTAAAGTTATAATCACAGTGTACGTTATTGCTAGGAGGCTGCAGGGTTCATGCCTTTTCCTTGCTGTAGCCAGGAAGGGTCTGTTTTTCTCATAGCATTTTTTTCCTGTTGTCCTCAGAACAACTTATTGCTCCAGTGGTTACCATAGGGACTAGAAAGACATTCAGTATATTCTTCCACAGTGTTTTTGCAGGCTGCTGTACAAGCCTGCACAATTCCAGTAGCATGACGCCGTGTTATCTTTATTTATTTAAGACTTTATCTCCTCTCTTAAGGAAAAATGCATTATGAATTTTGGACAAGTTCACAAAAGAAAAAAAGTAGCACTAGCTGTCTCATTAGCTCATTTTTGTTTCCCGTTTCTTCATTCTCTTTTAAAAGCAACTTAAAAAGAAGAAGAAAAAAAAAGTCCCTTTAGCCCTTTTCAAAATGCAGAGATTACTTTTGGTTTACCCTCTTAGACCTACATGACCTATAGATGTAATCAAGATTAGAGAAAGTTAACACAAAGGTCATTTCATTTGTGTCCTGGGAATAATAGAACAAGAATCCTTTCTTGTTATTAGTCATTAGATCAAAGTTGCATTAAGCAAGAATGTTGTATTTATGTTCTAAACTTGGATTTCCCTCAGCAAATGGCTTTAGGCCCAAGCTTTGGTGGTTAAACTAGGTACTTAAAGTCTGATTAAACACTTTAATGAAAACAAAATTAAAAAATACTTGACCTATGGTTCACATTTATTTCTGCCTTATTTTACTGCAAAAAATAGTTTTTTTCAAAAGTACTCTGGTTGAATATGTTCCTGTTTATTTTCCAGTCACCTAATCACTTACAAGTCAAGTGATTTTGGTTGTTTCAGTGCTAGGGCAAAGATGCAAGGTGCTTTAAACTGTCCTCTGCTTGGCCTACAAAATTTCAGGGATCTGAAGTCACTCAGCAGCTGAGAGACACTTTACCCTATCTTTAAACCACTGCTCTCTTTAAGTGGAATCTTGCTGTAAAATTGTTCTGTGGCTCATTCAGTAAAACTTCTATCTATCTCTAGCACTGGGATATTTTCTTAAATGTTTTCCTTACATTTGCTAGGCTTTGGCATTGTAGAAATGGTATTCTTATCTTTTGAGAAATAAAGAGGAATTGAAAAAGCTCCAGAAAAGTGCCAGTCTAAACTTGCCCCTTTCACTGAAGTTCACCTTCTTGTGTGAATATCTGTGTGTCTCAAACTAGACATTCTCTGAAGTTGACCTTCCCTGGGCATTCTTTGTAAAGCTGACCCTGTTTTTCTTATATTGTGAAGGCACTTGAAGGCTATAGGTCAGATGGTCTGGCCAAGAGAGAAGAAATAAGGCTTAATTTCTGGGCATGGGTCAGGAAACGACAGTAGCCCCAGCAGAAACCTATTTACATAAAATTTCCCCTAAGAATAGAACACCTTTTCAGATATAAGAAACGCGGCTGTTTAAAGCGCACTGAACATCCAGCTTTCCTCATGCAGTCTCTAGGCTAATGAATTTTAGCTCTTCACTGCAGAACAATGTCATACCCCAGCTACCACAGCTTTTTCTGCTTCTTTCCTCCATTTGAGTCTTAAAGCATATTTTGCCTCTGGTTTGGAACATGCAGCATGTGTTTGGAGAACTTCACATGTTCGGTATTTGTTGGACACTTAGCAGGAACCAAGTTGTGTGTTTAATCTGATAAACCCTCGCATCCTTCACTCTGTGGGCTGTTCACACTATGAGGTTACGTGAGAATTCATGCATACTTGGATGTGATGGGCTTCTAAAAATACCATACTCCAATGTACACGCACACTGACAGCAGAAATGCCAGACATTCCTCACTGCTCAGGCTTTTCTATTGAATGTGTGTGCAGATGAAAAAGAAACTAGTTCATGGAATAAAACCACCTCCTACTAAGGCAGTATTCTAAGAATTCTTTTAGAAGTTTCTTTGCTGATTTTTCGTAGATTCTTTGTTTCAAATAATTGGCAACTGTGGTCTAAAGTTCTATAGGTCTTCTTCTCCCTTTGGCTATTTAGCAAACTTGACTGTTAAAAAAAAATCAAAGGGAGGGCTGCAGTCAAAGGAAATTTGTTATTGAAACAAAAGTGAATTTGCTTCCCTGCCATACTTTCCATGAACAAAAGGGTATTTTTTTTTTCCCTCTGGTACCCACGGTGGCATGGCTTTTGTTAGAAAGTTAGTATGCCAAGGTTACAGCTGTACAGGATTGCCTGCCAGCTTTTGCAGCCAAATGGTCTAAAGCAATCCATAAGAGCACAGCTGTCTCATAGTACAATGAGGTGAGGAACACATGATGAATAGCTAAGTCTGTGTCTGTGGGTGAAATGGGGAAGGTGAAGACATCAACGAGGCTTTTGCAGAATGCAAGTAATACAAATTATTCTGAGAATTTTCTGTCAGTTAAATGAGCTATGCATCTGATAGTGCCTGAAATAACAGATAGATTAAAACTAGGATGCCACATCCAACTCATCTTATCTGAGGCCGAGAAAGGCAGGGAAGCATCTTAACTGCCAGCTTCACCATTGCTTTTATGTTTATGGCATACAGTAAGATCCTAAAGCTATAAGAACCCGTTTCCCATTGAGATGCAACCATATTCCCAATAAGCAACAATTCTTGGGAGAATTCATGAGATTTTTCCAAAACCCCATAACTGTTAAAAAATATGGTCAGTTCTGCCACCAACCCAAACTGTAATTCTCGTAAGAACCATTCAGACTGAAGCCAAGACTAAAAATCTTTCCTTCAGTCCATATTTACTAATAAATATATCTGATGCTTTGCTATCAGTAGAATTGGCTATATTTGAATTCAGTAGTAGTGAACAAATCATTGCATTTATTGAATTTTATCTATCATCTTCAAGACTTGAAAGTTACTATGTGGAATTTTTAAAAACAGGTAACCTTAAAATCAGTCAGATGTGTGTTAAATCAAGAGTGTGATATTTTTTTCTTCCTTTGAAACTTTCCATGGCCCTGAAAGCACCAACAGGCCTTACTGGCCCTGCACAGCCTCCGCTGGGCCTCCCCAGTTCCTGCCTATAGAGTCAGGACCCAATTTCAGTTCAGCCTGGGGCTCTCTGTCCCTCCCTAAACTGTTTTGCAACTCTCCCTGGAGCCATTTCCCTGGCTCCATCTCTTGCTCCTGATGGGATCCCAGCGTCTGGATCTGGGGCTGTTGATGGACCCTGCCACTAGCCCTCAGCCTGTGGAACTGCATGCACCCTGATAGCGAGGGTACCGCTTGCACTGGATCACCATCGACTCCCATGCCCTTAGGCTGCTGCTGGCCCTTGCTACTCCCTGACATCAGATTTTGATCAATGGATTGTTTTTTATTTTCTGTTTTGAAGAGAAGCACATTTTGTGTACAACTCTGCAGCACCATTTAAACTTCAGCTGACAGTTACATTCTGCCTTTAAAGAAACAGGGAGGTGATCAAGTTTCTTCATGAAGTTATTTGTGTAGTTTGCCTCTGTTTCAGACTCAGTCAGTTCCTTATGCAGTGCAAGCACTCTGTGCAAATGCAAGCTGATACACAGTGTAGAGGAAAAAAGGTTACAAGATTGGCTGTCCTCAGTATTTGGCAGGAGCTCCACATTTCCAGAGAGCCTTCTCCTGCCAAAAGTTTAGCTCATGAGGGTGAGCTAAGCAGTAGTGATGGACGAACTGGCTGCATGGACCCTGCTCTTGGTGCACATGCATGGGAAAAATAAATCATAGTGGCCAAAAGTCTTTAGTAGGGATCAGCACCAGAAAAGGCCTTGTGTCTTTCTCTCCTCCTCATTCTCTTTGTTATTCTTAGAGACAGAAAAGAGTAAGTCTTGCCAAGTATTCTTCCCTCAGCGCTATCTAGATTACTCAATCCTAATTCCCTCAACCTTTCTTTATTGGCCATGTTTTTAAGACCTTCAGTCATTCTTGTTGCTTGTCTGGGCTGACCCACATTCTTCTTGATCTACACTGCCCAAAAATGGACACGGTACTTCCCCTGAGGTCATGCTCCTCACAAGTGGAAGGAAAGAGTTACTTCATGTGTTTTGCAGACAAAGCTATTGTTTATGTATCCCAGTATGGTATGTTCTGGTTTTTGTAGCAGCCTAATATTGAATCGCTTTCAGCTTGTGACTCACTATAGCTCAGAGACCCTTTTCTGTAGCACCAGAGATCATAATTCTTCATCCAGTCATTATACAGCTGATTGCTCTTGCTTGTGTGCAGAACTTGACTCATTCTTGCTGAACTGCAATGTAGCCTTCCTTAGACAATTTCTCTAAAATTGCTCAGTGATTCTACTGTAAGCCTATTTTTACAACCACTTTTGTTAGCAGAAGGTGGTTAAAGCCACTGTCACTGATGCCTCATTACCACAGGTAAGGTAGGCAGTGCCATTTCTGTCACTCTTCATTAGGGTGACCCAGACACTGATAGCACTAAAGGCACCTCTGTTTAGATGCTTGGGGGTAGTTATCAACTGCATTTTAAGTACTTAAACTTCCACTGCAGGCAGTGAAAATATGGTTCAGTGTGATTTCTGAGTATTTCAGGATTATTTACTTAACCAGCATATCAGCACAGTTGTTCCTGAGTGTCATCTAAGAAGCCCTAGGCTGACACAGACATCCACAGAAGAATGAGAGAGGGCATAAAGGAACTTTGGGATGTCTGTGCCCTATCAAATGTAGAACAGGTGATCCTAGGACTCTTCAAATGGCACTGAATCCCTCTGATAAACTGAATCAATCCTTACAAGTTTAATAGAGGGAAAACTGAAGAGCTCTCCAGGCTTCATTGACAGCACACTTTAAAACTCCACACACTGTAATTGGAACTTAGCCTATCATGCTGATAGATACTTATATTTTCTAACTGTAAATTTAAGACCTTAATATATTCTAGCAGGAAGAGGAACTCTGAGGTGGAATGGTTGCTCGCATTCTCACATAAGTGCAATGTAAAGGATTTTCTCACAGTTCCTCCCTTCTCTGAAAAGAGAAAATGGAGTGCTGACATTACGACGGAAAAGGTAGGGATTTCACCAAAATACTAGGATGTGCTGCATTAGGTGATGGACTTCTCCATGTTATGGAGAAAAGTTACAATCCATAATGAATATCGACTTGTATTTTCTTGAGAGCAGCAAGATACACAATCTCAGCTTTGCTTGCCAAAGACTAAGTAATGACTGGGAATTTTCCTTCAAGTGCAATCATCTTCTGTAATCTATGATTAATGAGGTCTTCACTTGGCAGAGAACTCCAGGAATTCCCAGTGTTCCCTAACATTAAACATTTTAACAAATTCTGAACTGAATTTGTTAAACTCTTTCAACATCTTTCATGCCTTTTTTTTTTCAGAGAAATGTTTTTTGCTATACAAAGGAAACGAGAAAAAGTCAAATTTTTGTTGAGCATATGTGGCTAGGAATGATGTATTCTTAGTTTTTCACTGGTATTTACTAAGACTGATGTATTCTTAGATTAGTCCATCAGGTTATTTTTCACTTTAAATGAGACAAACATTTGTAATCCATTTCTAGATCATTTATGTCTCAAAAAAAATCTTATAGTATTTCAGTTTCAAAGATGATAGCTGTAAGCTCCGTAGTTTTCTTTGTATTGCTTTCAGGATGTCTCTTTCATGTAATTATTTGCTCACCCAGTTCTTCAGACTCATTATCATACATCTTAATCCTCATCATTAACTGCAGAATGTCTCCAGAATAGACAGTGGTATCTGCGTGTCTAGCATGTGCAAAGCTCATATAAAAAGAATTAAGCTTAGTTGATCACTCCATGTTTTCTTTTGTATCACTCTGTCCAAAAATTAATTAATTTCACCTGTTCTCAAACCTTTTTGTCAGACTCCTTAAAAGTGAAGAAAAAATAGTATCTTTTTCCAAGACAAAGCATGGAGTTCATTGAAATAAAGTTTTGTTCCAGATCAGTGAGAATTCGTCTCCCATAAGAAATGATCAGGTTATTTGAGAGAGGTGTTGTAGCTGGCCATGCTGAGAGTAGTCAGCAGGTCAAAACAAGTGAATATTCCCCTCTACCTTGCATTAATGAAGTTACATGTGGAATATTGGTCCATTTTGGGGCCTTTCAGTGCATAAAATTTCTTAAAAACAGCAGATCCAGCAGACATACACTAAGACACAAGTGATTTGGTGCATAAAGCATGAGAAGGATCAAAGAAAGATCGACTTACTGATCTCAGTAAAGAGAAGAAAAATGAGAGATGTCTAATTGTTATCTTCAGCTGCCTAATAGGGGGAAGATATATTTAAACTCTTCTCAGTTACAGTCAGTGAAAGGAGGCAACAGCCATGACTTGCAGCGAGAGAAATTCCAGCTAGATATAACATTTTCTTTGTGACAGTGGTCAAGCACTGAAGGAGGTTGCCTAGAAAGGCTGTGGAGTCTTTACCCTTGAGATAGTCAGAACTCCACCTGGCAAGGCCCCAAACAGCCTGACCTGGCTTGGTAGCTAGCCCTGGTTTTAGGAGGCAGTTGGACTAGATAGCCTCCAGAGATACCTACCAACCAAATTTTTTTGATTCTGAACAACATGCAAACCAAGTAATGCTGGATTTTTATTTCTTTAATACTGGTTTCACATCACTTTTAATTAGGGGATAGGGAGACAGAAGGAAAAAGAGAAGGGTAGGAAGCGCCAGTAACTGAAGCTATTAGCTTTTTTTAATTGAATAAGAACAACCTAAAAATCCATGTCAACGACTGACATTTACTTAATTCAAACATTCTTAATTAAAAATAATAGCATTTTTATCAAGCCTCTTTATCAAAGTATATGATGCATTTATTTCTCATATGACACTCCATTACTGTCAACCATGACCTGAGAAACTTGACAAATGGAGAAAGAACAACAGTTCACTGGCAAGACTGGGAACCAAATGCGTTCCTCTCAAAGAAGTATTTAAAGTTTTAGACAATTTTGCCTCTTTCCTGTCAGGGGAACTGTTTTTTTAACTGCTGTAACTTTTAATGGGTTTTCAAAGCTAGATGAATACTATGCATGGATTTTATATCCAATATCACAATTGGATAAAACGTGGTCATCTGGGTAGGTCATGTTGGAAAGCACTTAACTGGTAAGCATCTTTACTGATGTAACTTCTAATTGATTTGTCCTATATAACATTCACATCATCTGAGTCCCCATATTGCAATGAATTTCTGAATAAAGAAAAGGGAAGGCGTACATGGGGTCTGTTTTTTCTCCCAAGATTCCAGCATAAAATAGAACAGTGAAGAAATAGCCACCATAGAAAAAGGCTTTTCTGTTCCAGCTATTCTATTATGACAGCTTGAGCCTTTGAAAGTTCTGTCTCCTGTTGAGCTACTCCTTTTCCTGTCTTGTTTTCTCCAGCCTGCCAGCTAATTCTGGCTCCCTATTCATTTCTGCCTTCCTTCAGACTTTTTTTCACAGCTATTCTTTCCGCTCTCATTTTTGAATCATAGTGGTGTGGATACTCCTGGCATGTAACTGTAATTAATCATGTGCATGCGTCCAATCTACTTTGCTGTAAGACCTCTCTGAGGCAAATATACAGTGGGGTTCCAGTTTCCCTTTAATTTTTTACTGTTTCAGCTTCAGTGGATTCTTAGTAAGTTTTGACAGGACTGGATATTTTACTATTTGACTCTACTTTTTCATTAGGCAGGCAACAGAGAAACTTAAAAGTTAGCCACTGTTGCTCAAGTTGCAAAATTTGCATGACTTATATGTTTTTTTCCCCTGGTAGCTGAATGCATTTCTTACAATTGACTTTCTGGATGGATGCACCAGCTTGTTTTCCACCTTTTTTCATATGCATTCATTTCTACAGACATGATGAAAGATGGTAATAAACAAAGGATGTGATTGGCAAATTCACAATGTTGAAACTGTAAATAATTGTGGGAAATGTTTGTGAAGAATCTTAATAATGGTGAAAGCAACAAAAGATGTTGATTATTGTCAGACAACTAAGCATATTTCAGCCCAGCCTTGGCTGGAAGCACACGTTTCAGCTTGGTGCAGTAAGCTGCTATGTAAGCTACTACCTATGGGAAAGTTTCTTTTCCTTTTGTAGTAGGAAGCTGGTTCATACCTTTAAACCTGAGAGCTTCTATATCAAAGAAAAGTTCTCTGAATCTTTTCTATCCTCTGGATAATTTTACTATTCATACAAAGGTCAAATACTTCTTGGAATACAGTTAAGCTATTTGGCTTTAGTAATGTCACGTCTGAATCGTGTCAAAATGTATTCACTCTTCACATCCCATAAAACATATGGGAATATCTCATAGCACAGAGTACATCCAGGTTAACAAAATTCATCCTCTGGAAACAGAATAATATGCAGTGTTTAGAGCAGGACGAAATTCTGTTGAAACTGTGAGCTGGAATGGAAGGAAGATATGGATTTTTTTCGGTACAGCACACAGTAAGTGAACAGCATTGGAGCAAATGTGATGACTCAGTGTTGTTAAACAGAAGTATTACCACCAGTCCCCACAGGAAACAGCTTGGGTTTAATCCCTATATCCGAATCCCACTTGAAGCAGTAACAGCTGCAAATGAAGATCTAGGGTAAAAGAAAGTTGTGTGTTTAGATGGCTGCTTCTTGGAAAATTAGAAAAAAATACGCACAGTGGATAATGTAAATCTTTATTCTAACAGTGTCGACCATACAACCTTAGAACCAGTTATGGAGCATGGGCTCCACTAATCAAAATGTAAAATACAGTACTTTGCTGAAGAATGAAAAAAATCGCAGGTGTTTCAAACTGATTTTAGCTTGCAGTGAGAAAATATCATAAGCAATCCACTTTGGAAGTCCTCTGTAAACTGGAACAGGAGTGATATCTGCCAGAAAACGCTGCTGAATGAGTTTCATTTAGATATACAGAAAATCAGTGCAACCAGCAAAAGAATCTATAAACTAATTGTGAGATATACGCATAATCAAACCTGGAGAAATTAAGCTTATAGATTTGTTCTGTTTGTATACAAAGCTGGCTGCACCCTGGAAGGTCTCAAACTGCCACCTCTAATTCGCTCTGTAATGGCTGCTGAATTGGTAACTCCCGTTCACTTATTAACTCTTTGCAAATGTTTTGTGGTGCAAAAACTCAAGATGTTCAGTCCTGAAAAGGGCTTTGGCTTCAAAGCACAGTTTGTCTTTTCCTCTCACATATATTCCAACATGATTTTTTCCTTTTTTTCTTACCAAACAATGGGAAATACCTTTCTCACTGTGAGATTTACTGCTTCTTACAAGTATCTGACAGTTAACCTTGGCAGTCATTTTATCACAGGAGGATGCAAGAAAAATCTGTGAAAGTTCTGGGACTCTGCTCATCTGGCAGCTGAAGGATTCCAGCAAAGCCTTGCTTGGCCTCAGGCTGAGAGGATGGAAGTTTTAATTGCCCATGTGAATACGCTAAATCAAAGAGGAGTCTGCATATTGGGGGGCATTTGCCAGTGTAACTGCCTGAGAATATATATGAGAGTTCAGCTGTTCTTGTGTTTCATGTTTTTTAAATGTCAAAACTGTACTGTTCTCATTTGGATGCACTGAATAATTACACTGTATGGTTATTAACACAAATCAGGCAGTCTTCCCCATTCAGTATTTTTCCCCGAATTCTAAGACATGTGATGTAATAGTATGATATCCTGTTGATTCCTGATATAATTTCTAATTATTTACAACAAATTTCCAGACTTGCACACACTGATATTGCTAAGAGTACTTCAATTCACCATTTTTTTTCATCAGACACTTGTTTTTCATCATTTGCTCAGGAACTTTGTACAGGCAAACTTACCGTGGTGTTATCATAATGTTATTCAGCCATGAATGCGCTGTTATCTACAAACATTTGTGGCCTAGAAAACATTTCTCCAGAAGATACTCTATCTCAAGTGAAAAAGAGGTCTCTGCATCTTCCATAGGTACGATGCTATTCTATGAAGAATATCAGTGTGTGCATATTAGCAACAGAAATAGGAATAATACTTGGAGAATTGGTAGGTAAACTCCATGATTCAGTCTAATTTGAACCTTAGCATACCCTTATTAAGCACCATGTGTTTTTTCTTGTGCAAACAGCTGCATTCAGGAATGTCTCAGTTGCATGTGGAGTTATGGCTTTCCCAACTCTGTGACACATCCAGTGAGAGGAGAGTAAACTGAAAAGTCGAGTTCTGTGTTCTTAGACACAAGAACTGTAGAACCAAAGAACATTGCAAATGGGTTCTAATGCCAGTATTTTCAGTGAGGTAAAGTTTGTACCAGGTGGAGATTCAGACCATATATTTTAAATATTGTGTTTCTGCTACTTTTTGTGACTTAAGACTTTAGAACACATTCTCTATATGCAGGTATAGCAGAACATGACCTTAAGGAAAGCTAAAGGGTAAGGGGTTATATTAATTGGAAGAATTACTTCCCGTGGCAGCCTTATAATCTTGGCAGAGAAATACAGGTTTGGTTTAGGAGTAAAGCAGAAATCAGCCTGACAGTGAGCCAATACTAACTGGCCAATTTCAGCTTCTCCCACCCTCAGGATTTCTGCATAGCTGCACTACTGCTACATTAGCTGTAAATCAACATGTGAGCACTAAACTAGACCATCTCCTCCGACCTGCTGGTCATGCTCCTTTTGATGCAGCCCAGGATGCAGTTGGCTTTCTGGGCTGCGAGCGCACACTGCCAGCTCATGTTCAGTTTCTCATCAACCAACACCCCCAAGTCCTTCTCTGCAGACCTGTCCTGAATCATTTCACTGCCCAACCTGTAGCTGTGACTGGGATTGTCTTACCCAGATGTAAAGACCTCGCACTTGGCTTGGTTGAACTTCATGGGGTTGGTACTGGCTCACCTCTCAATCTTGTCCAGATCCCTCTGGATGGCATCCCTTCCCTCCAGTGTGTTCACGGCACCAGACAGCTTGGTGTCATTGGCAAATTCAATCCCACTGTCCATGTTGTCAAAAGAGATGTTGAACAGGATCAGGCCCAACATCAGCGCCCGAGGGGCACCACTCATTGTCGGGCGCCATGAGAACACTGAGCCATTAACCATGAAACAGATGCAATCAGCAGCGATCCCTTGAATTTACAGTAATGCTAGTGTGAAGGTTACTTTTTAATTGCTAAAATAGAGTTTACAGCTAATGAAAAGGTCTTGCATTTCTGCTGGTCTAGAGAGCAAAATTTGTGTGCACGTTTTTTTGCCAAAGTAACTCTTTTTTTCAGTAAAAGATTGCCATGGATAATACCTTTCAAATCTATGCCAAATATGTGCTGCCAAAATGTTTTGACTCCAAAAGTTCTGCAAGTAGATGTCTTTGAATGCTTCCAGAATTAATTTTGAAGTCTTCTGTTACTAATGTAGATTCAGTGCAGAGAAAGACATCAAAAGTTTTAGCACATTGCCTCCTGTATACCTCACTTTGTTAGAGGACTATGTATTGCTAGATCTTCTGTCTGCATAAATCAATGTGATACAACCATGAGGATTTTTGCCAGCTCTGATCTAGTGTCTAGTCAATCCTTGGCCTGTCCACTAAAACAACAGAGAAGTTTGCCAAGTTGGACAAAGTAGCTGTATCTGAATGCTTCTGCTTTGCTGTGAGAAATGTGGGCCTATAGAACCAATAAAAAAATATTATTTGGTGCCCCAGATAAAGAATCTTCCTTACCCTTAAATTAATTTGATTGTCCACTTCTCTTACACTTATACTTGGGGTTTTTTTCACCCACATCATACGACTCAGAATAGCAATCATCTGTCACTGTTTGTCCTGGATCTTAACCCAGCTTCTGTAGAAGTCAAGGGCAAACTCCCACTGGCTGATGAGACAGAAAATCAGTCATCAGAAGCGAAAATATCCCTGAAGTACTAAGTCTGCACAGGGACATGCAGGAGAAGATGACCACACAGCAACAGGGGTTATTTGGAGAAGGGAATTTTTCTGGGGAAGAAGCAGTCAGGATGTTGATCAGATCTTTTTTCATATTGTATTCTGGCATTAGCATGCTTTTTCACTGTGAAAGTTCTTCTATTAGCTGGATCCTTGCCAGGTAGGCTTTTTGTTTTGATACTACCTTGCAACTTTCCCTGGAAAGTTCCCAAAATATGCCTGAATATTTATCTATTTTTCTAGTCCAAGTTAAATATTTTTTTCTATTTACTACATGTAAAAAACTCAGCTAACAGAAATAAAACAGAAAACAGCAAGGAATTTGGATGTGATTTTTCAAAGATTTTTTTTCCCACTAACTGATGGCATACCTCAGGACAATTAAGTCTACTTAATTAAGTTTATAACAACACTGGCCTCCTCAGATGAAACAAATTTTGGGTCCTGAAAGAAACAATTTTTGGATAAGCCCCAAAATGTAGATCTCAAAAGCTGTGTGACACACTACTTGTGTCTTAAAATATAAAACTATTCGGGCACTATCAAGAATTTGCTTGTTGGATAGAGACTTGGTCAAGAAATGGAGGGATTCACAGAAGAGTGATCCATACACCTTTTTGAAGGCTGAAGACTGGGAGGGGGAAAGTGGAAGAGAACAGTTGTTTCTACACTTCCTATTTAAGCAGATGTACTCAGTTCCTTTCTCGCCTTTCCCTGCTTGTCTTCCATGTTCTCATATTTACGATTCTTCACATTCTGCATCTTTTATTTCTTCTCTGAGACTGATGTGGACAGTATCACAGTTCTTGACAGTGTGTTGGCACAGAATAATATTTGTATTATCAGTGTTGCTGAAGGATTTGGAAAGATTTGTCCTATAATACTGGTACTGGGTACTCAGTCATCCAGACAGTGTAAACTGGTGCTCAGTCTCACCAGTGTAAAGCCTTAGCACTTAACGCACAGTAACTGGTGAGTGAGTGTTGGCTGCCTTTCCTACTGTTAGGAGCTGTGGCATATAAGATGCTGTACTTTTATTTTAGGGTACACAAGACATTAAATTTGACTAAGACACTATGAAACAGAAATATACCAGATTTCTATGGTTAAGAATACACTCAAGATGGTTATTTTTGCATGTTTATTATCTTAGCTGGCAGCATTCTGGTTTCTGATCTTTTCTTTCTTATTCTCATGAGTTCTTCAGCTTTGTGGAATGCATGTTTGTTCTCCTATTCCATGCATTTCTTGTTAGAGGTGGGACCTCACAGGTTTATCACATAATGATTATTTCCTATCCTTTATAAGCAGATGTTTACGTTTAGAGAAAAATTTTGCCATCTCCTGTAGTAATGGTTTTTTAGCATTTTCTTGCATTTTGTGCCGTGGAAGTGCTCCTTATTAGAAAGCACATCCCTAAAAATTGGGTTTTTTTCTTCATTCTCTTGCATCCTTTCTCTCAATAATTGATGTGCCTTCATTTACTTCAATAGATTCAGCTGGATAAAAGGTGTTGTAGTAAGATTTTTCTTGAAACTGTATCTGATCTTTCCACAGCCAGTTTCAAACCAGTAACAGGTATACTACAGATCTTCATTTGGGTGCTGCTGGTTTAGGATTATGCAATTCTTTAATATTTATTTTTCTCTTTTTCCAGCTTAATCTCCTCAGTTTTTATTTTCCAATTTAGCCCCCTTTTGTTTTTGCCCTCCACAAAGACACATATGCAGGCATGACCATATATGCAAATCCTTATTTCTTTAGCATAGTCTGTGGTAATATATTCAGAATTTTACAATATTTTTTCTTTTTCTCAGAGAAGAGGAGACTTTTATGGATTGATAGAATTTGAAGTGTAAATGAACCTGGTAGGCAATGTTTCTGGGAAGTGAGTTCGAACTGATATCACTCATGGCTAAATGATATACATCTCCTCCAATTCTGCCTATAAACGAGCAGATTCTTAAATTAATATTTTTGATTGTCATATTAACATTTCTTCATATGATGAGAGATGCTGTAATGTTTTCATTAATAGATAAGAATGTTATTATTTAGTCCTGCTATTGCTGTTTTCATTTGCACATTTATCCTTATGGTAAATTTGAGTCAAAACAGTTTCATTTTTTTCAAATGGGAAGATGAGCACCTCCCATATGAAGATAGGCTGAGAAAATTGGGGCTGTTCAGCCTGGAGAAGAGAAGGCTGCGTGGAGACCTCATAGCAGCCTTCCAATACCTGAAGGGGGCCTATAGGGATGCTGGGGAGGGACTCTTCATTAGGGACTGTGGTGAGAGGACAAGGGGTAATGGGTTTAAACTTAAACAGGGGAAGTTTAGATTGGATATGAGGAAGAAATTCTTTACTGTAAGGGTGGTGAGGCCCTGGAATGGGTTGCCCAAGGAAGTTGTGAATGCTTCATCCCTGGCGGCGTTCAAGGTGGGGTTGGACATAGCCTTGGATGGCATGGTTTAGTGTGAGGTGTCCCTGCCCATGGCAGGGGGGTTGGAACTAGATGATCTTGAGGTCCTTTCCAACCCTAACTATTCTATGATTCTATGATATGGCATAGCATCCTGTAGGAAAAACTTAATATCTGTCTGAGACACAGAGGATTTGCTTGTAATAACTTTGCAGTCATTCTGGACTATAAGCTTAAAAATGTAACCAATGCATTATTTCTATTAGGAGTAATGCAGAAAAATAAGATATGAAGCAGTTTATGTGTCTTTTTTTTTTTTTTTTTTTCTGAAAACAGTAGTTCTCATGGATGTGTGAGACAGTCTGTGGCTTGATTCATGTATATTTTGTCTGAAACAGTCTCATGGTTTGAGGGATAATCTCATTTCGCACGGTGAAGGGGGAGGGCGACTTTTAAGTGCAGTCAGTAAAATGACATTAACTACAGTGAATACGCATATGCAAACAAACACAAAGTCCTGTGTGAACTGGTCCTCAGCTTCCTGTGGGAATGACATCTTCAGTGGATTATATTTGAGCCCACTGAGAATCAGTTGGGATGACAGCTGAGCTGGAAGCTATGCAAGAATACTGGCTGCTGTCTGGTTTCATATGTTAGTGATACCTATACTTAGCCTACTGTCCAGTGTAGTAACAGTAAAATTGGTACAAAGGATGGCTGTAAAAGGAGCCTGAGTGTGATTCTTCCAGGCAGTTGTAGCATTATTGTCAAGATTCTTCCTGAAATGTGTTTTCTATTTATGTCTTTTTTATGGATCAAGGACAATCAGTTGTTAGTAATGGTCATTTTCAAGCCTTATCCTTGGTACATTTTTTGATAGCAGGGAAACTTCTTAAAAGTAAACACTCTGACAGTGTAGGAATTATATGCACAGAGTTGAATTCGCAAGTTAGGCATATGGGCAATGTTATATAAAGCCCAGAACAGGGATTTGTCTCTACCTTGCTGCCCTTTCTATCTGTGAATATATGTTTAAAATTGTGTTACCTTGCTTCGTCAGGTATATGTAGTGGTGGTATGTGAACAAACACTCATGGCCTTTGACCAAAAGCTTGAGGGGGATGTGTAAATCATAGAATCATAGAATCATAGAATAGTTAGGGTTGGAAAGGACCTCAAGATCATCGAGTTCCAACCCCCCCACCATGGGCAGGGACACCTCACACTAAACCATGCCATCCAAGGCTATGTCCAACCCCACCTTGAACGCCACCAGGGATGAAGCATCCACAACCTCCCTGGGCAACCCATTCCAGGGCCTCGCCACCCTCACAGTAAAGAATTTCTTCCTCATATCCAATCTAAACTTCCCCTGTTTAAGTTTAAACCCATTACCCCTTGTCCTCTCACCACAGACCCTAATGAAGAGTCCCTCCCCAGCATCCCTATAGGCCCCCTTCAGGTATTGGAAGGCTGCTGTGGGGTCTCCACGCAGCCTTCTCTTCTCCAGGCTGAACAGCCCCAACTTTCTCAGCCTATCTTCATACGAGAGGTGCTCCAGTCCCCTGATCATTTTTGTGGCCCTCCTCTGCACTTGTTCTAACAGTTCCATGTCCTTTTTATGTTGAGGACACCAGAACTGCACGCAATACTCCAAGTGAGGTCTCACGAGAGCAGAGTAGAGGGGCAGGATCACCTCCCTCGACCTGCTGATCACACTCCTTTTGATGCAGCCCAGAATACGGTTGGCCTTCTGGGCTGCAAGCGCACACTGCCGGCTCATGTTCATTTTTTCATCAACCCACACCCCCAAGTCCTTCTCCACAGGGCTGCTCTGAATCTCCTCCCCACCCAACCTGTAGCTGTGCCTGGCATTGCTCCGACCCAGGTGGAGGACTTTGCATTTAGCATGGTTGAACTTCATCAGTTTGGCATCAGCCCACCTCACAAGTGTGTCAAGGTCCCTCTGGATGGTATTCCTTCCCTCCAATGTATCAACCGAACCACACAGCTTGGTGTCATCGGCAAACTTGCTGAGGGCGCACTCAATCCCACTGTCCATGTCACCCACAAAGATGTTGAACAAGACCGGTCCCAACACCGATCCCTGGGGGACAGCACTCATTACTGGTCTCCAGCTGGACACTGAGCCACTGAGCACTACTCTTTGCGTGCGGCCATCCAGCCAGTTCTTTATCCACCGAGTGGTCCACCTATCAAATTGATGTCTCTCCAACTTAGAGAGAAGGATGTCATGGGAGACAGTGTCAAAGGCTTTACACAAGTCCAGGTAGATGACATCAACCGCTCTGCCCCTGTTCATCAGTTCCGTAGCCCCTTCATAGAAGGTCACCAGATTGGTCAGGCAGGATTTCCCCTTAGTGAAGCCATGCTGGGTGTCACCAAGCACCTTGTTGGTTTTCATGTGCCTTAGCATGCCTTCCAGGAGAATCCACTCCAAGATTTTGCCAGGCACAGAGGTGAGACTGACTGGTCTGTAATTCCCTGGGTCATCCATTTTCCCCTTCTTAAAAATGGGGGTTATATTTCCCTTTTTCCAGTCATTGGGAACTTCACCTGACTGCCATGGTTTTCAAATATGATGGACAGTGACTTAGCAACTTCATTTGCCAGCTCCTTCAGGACCCGTGGATGGATTTCATCCGGTCCCATGGACTTGTATACATTCAGGTTCCTAAGGTGGTCCTGAAGAAGATCCTCCCCCACAGTGGGCCCAGGGTCCCCACCCTCACCGTCCCCGCGTCTGCCTTCCAAGACTTGGGTGGTGTGGTCAGAGCATCAGACAGAGCATCAGGTTCCCTTAGTTCCTTCAAAAGTCCTGCCACTAAATAATGTGATTAGAATAATTTAGAAGTAATTTATTGATGTGAAAATCATAACAGTGATATAACTTATATTTCAAGAAGCAAGAAAAGTTTCAAATAGGAATATGAAGGCTTTTGTACACATTGATAAGGTTCTTTTGAGCCTTCTCTTCTTCAGGCTAAACAGTCCCTTCACCCTCAGCCTTTTCTCATATGGCAGATGTTTTTCATCTTCATGAATCTTCACTGGATTCATTCCATTATGTCCGTGTCTCTCTTGTCCTGAGGGACCCAGAGCTGTACACAACACTCCAGACTGGGTCTCACCATTGCTCAGCAGAGGACAAGGATCACCTTCGTCATCTTGTTAGCAGCACTCTGCCTAATATAACCCAGGAAGCCGTCGGCCTATGCTGCAATGGCCCTTTGACAGCTCATGGCCAGCTTCATATCACCAGGACACCCTGGGCCTTCTCTGCTTTCAAGCTGGTTGCCCCCAGCTTGTACTGTTCAGCCAGAGAGAGCAGGAAGTAGTCTTGATCTCAGCCTCCTTCAAAGGAGCTTGTTTCACAAACAGATCATGGTATAATGGCTTTTCAGCTTTATTCAGCCAAGCTGAGTGTATAAAACTGACTGCTGTGAATATATTTCCCTTCAGCCCATGGAGTATTTTTAACAATCTTGTCATTCCCTTATAAAATGAGCAAGAAATTAGGAGCAGCAGCTTCTGTCTGAATACTTACAAAATTAATCTGGAAAGGAATTTGAAGAGCAGAAATGTCATAGAAGTGCTAAAGTGGAATAGCTTTATAAGAGATCTAATGTGCATCTTCACTCCCTTTCACTGAAATGACGTAGTTTTGGAATTACTATTCTTGCTTTTAACTTACCAAAGTAACATTTAATATGTAATTAAAATTAAATCACTTAATAAATGCTTGTTTTCAGAGCTAATTCCTAGGAATCATCTGCTTTCTACTTAATTCTTGCTGAGGCTTAATGGTGGGACAGACCTCTGCAAACTCATGCTGTTTTCTATCCTTGCTTGAATGCAGATATTCTCTTTCCAGACTACAAGTCTGCCAATGCTAAACAATTCCTTCAGTCCTGATCTGGAAAGAGTATTTTTCTGGTCTTTGTGCAACTGTCACAGCATCTTATTTTACATTATCTAAAGTAATTCCAGGTTTTCTATGCAGTCCTAAGGTTGTTTGCCCCTAGCATATGATTTTTAGATGTAGTGAAGAATATGTTCAGTGTCTCCTGCCATTAATTTATGCTAAGATCTTGTGGATGTAAAAGAAAATGGAGTAGCTTGGCAGTATAAAATGTTGTGTGTGATGTAGGAGGATTTGATTTAGTGTGAGGTGTCCCTGCCCATGACAGGGGGGTTGAAACTTGATGATCTTAAAGTCCTTTCCAACCCTAACTATTCTATGATTCTATTTCCCACTAACATTACTTTTGGCTTTTTATGTTTTATACATTGAATCAGTGGCACTTCATTTGATGTGTATTTTCCTTGAATAACCTAAGAAAGTGAGGGTCAAATGGAAAATGTTTTAAAGGTCTTGTTGATTTAGTTTAGGAAAAAGTTCTGTGTTATGCTTCATATGCTACTCAAAATCAAGGTGTTGTCATAATTTAGCAATATTCTACAATGTGCTTTTCATTGAAAGCCCTTCTCGTCTTGACTGAGCCTGCATTTTATATGTAGTACGCATACATAGGATATATAAACTCTTCACATATTATAAAATCTCAAGTGCCTCAAATGGAACAAAAAAAAAAAAAATTGAAATCCTTCTTTTCATTAAATACACGCTATTGGTCTTTTTGAATGCCTGATGATACGAGATCAGACCTGTATCTACCTTTAAAATACAAAAAACCATAAAAACTCTGCTGTAAACAGGGCTCTGCTCAGTGCAGCAACATAATCTGTCTTCAGTTGGAACAATAACTTGGATTAGACTCAAGAGCAGCCCCTTTTCTTACCGTGAAAGGAAGAAGCTTTGAGATGAGCAAGACTGTAAAACTTCTATGTGACATATTTGAAAAAAATGAGTAAGGATGTTATGTAAACACTGTGTCCTAGTGCTCTGCAGAGGAAGGAGCTCTCTGCTCCCATCTTTTGGTGATCACCAGATCTGCTGGTTTTATCTACATAGTATGTTTTAGTGGCCAGGGTTCAGCTGTAATAGCTATTTTTCTCCTTCTTAGTACCTGGTGCAGTGCTGTGTTTTGGCTCTAGTCTAGGAACAATGCTGATAACATACCAATGTTCTAGTTGTTGCTAAGTAATGCTTACTCTGATCACGAACTTTTCAGTCTCATGCTCTGCCAGTGAGGAGGGGCACAGGAAGCTGGGAGTAAGCAGCGACAGAACACCTGAACCAAACTAGCCAAAGGGTTATTCCATACCACAGCACATCATGCACAGTATATAAACTGAGGGGGAGCCACCCATAAGGCCCAGATATCTGCTCCGGTCAGGCTGGGTATCTGCCAGTGGGTGGTGAGGAATTGTCTTGTGCATCACTTGTATTTATTGCTTTGCTTTTTATTTTTTCTTTTCCCCTTTTAGTTTTATATTATCTCCCCTCATTATATTCCATTTCCCTTGTCATTAGTATCCTGGGCTGCATCAAAAGGAGCATGACGAGCAGGTCGAAGGAGGTGATCCTGCCCCTCTACTCTGCTCTCATGAGACCTCACTTGGAGTATTGTGTGCAGTTCTGGTGTCCTCAACATAAAAAGGACATGGAACTGTTGGAACAAGTCCAAAAGAGGGCCACGAGGATGATCAGGGGACTGGAGCACCCCCCATATGGAGATAGGCTGAGAAAGTTGGGGCTGTTCAGCCTGAAGAAGAGAAGGCTGCGTGGAGACCTCATAGCGGCCACCCAATATCTGAAGGGGGCCTATAGGGATGCTGGGGAGGCACTCTTTGTTAGTGACTATGGTGATAGGACAAGGGGTTATGGGCTCAAACTTAAACAGGGGATGTTTAGATTGGTTATGAGGAAGAAATTCTTTACTGTAGAGGTGGTGAGGCCCTGGAATGGGTTGCCCAGGGAAGCTGTGAATGCTGCATTGCTGGCTATGTTCAAGGCTGGGTTGGACAGAGCCTTGGGTGGCATGGTTTAGTGTGAGGTGTCCCTGCCCATGGCAGGGGGGTTGGAACTAGATGATCTTAAGGTCCTTTCCAACCCTAACTATTCTATGATTCTATGATTATTGGTGGTAGCAGCAGTGGTTTTGTGTTATACCTTAGTTACTGGACTGTTCTTATCTCAACCCATGGGAGTTACATTCTTTCAGTTCTTCTCCTCATCCCTCCAGAAGCTGGAGGAAAAATGGTGGGAAAGTGGGCGAGCAGCTGCATGGTTCTGAGTTACCAACTGGGCTTAAACTATGACATTTAGCCAGGACTATATCTGGATAGAGGCTTCAGGTCTCCTCAGTGAATAGATCACGCACATGAAGCAATCCCCTGTTCACTGACAGGGGAAGACCTGGATACTATCTCCAAAATCTTTGGAGCATGTAGTTTTAAAAATCATTGGCAAGTGGCACTGAAAGAATGTAAAGAGAAATAGGGGTTCCTTCTTCATCTACAGATCCTTCTCAAGGGGAAGAGAGCCACAGCCTCCACTGTAGAAAATGTGGCTGAGAGTTAGCACAGGTGGCCTTTTGCCAGGATACCCTGCAGGGCTGCATGATCCCAGAGGCTACCCACTTCCATGGGAATGACAGTGTGGGAACAAGAGGTACTCCCTTAGACACTGATGATTAACAAACCTGGCCTATTATATCCGTGCACTTGGAGATGGTGTTTTGTGCTGACATCAGAATGTTAGCAAGGGTAACAGGTGAAGAAAAGTGGCACTTACTTCTTGGATTATCATATAAAGAGAGAATTGATTGAAGAAATACCTATTAAATAATAGTGTTTTCTCAAGTAGATACTACATGTGCTTCTTTCCTTGGTAACGTATTCCTTGACTTGTGTGCATATTCACTGCTTGTGAGAGAGGGAAAACTATTAAGGTTGCCTTGGTAAAGTAGATAATGGTTTTCAGTGCAGGCTTGACATAGTGATGGCTGTCCTTTTCAAGGGGATTGCAAGCTGTTTGGATCCAGACCTTGCTGTTAATGATCTCTCACAGGAAGGTCACACTTGAAAAATGAAAATGCTTTCAGATCTCAGCTAGCTACTGCTTTAGTAAAAAGGTAACATATGGCAACCTGAGAATACAATGTATGACACCTATGGGATACAGAAAATGAATCTTCCAGACCTCTCAAGTTTTGAGGATGTCACAGATGTAGTTTCTCTGCCAGCTTCCTTCCTTACCTACTAAATGCTGCCCAATGTCTTCCCCATGAGAGCAATCACTATATGTGCAAGGATGGCAGCCTGTGAAGCAGCAGTTGATGATCCTCCACAGGTCTTCCTGAGTTCCTGTCATTTTGTCTGCCCATTGCCACATGTGGAACTGGGAGAAACAAAAATCCAGATAAACTTCATCTGGGCTCTGCATTTCCTTGTGGATTACAGACAAATTTCTAAAAACCTGGCAACCTTAGCCTCATTCTTTCAGTCAAATGAGCAATGAGATTTTAGAGGATTTTTGATCATCTTCCTGTCAAGACATCATAAATTCTGAATCTATTTAAAGGAAAAAGCTAAAATTTTATCGTTGTATTTGTTCTCACTCTAGATAACTTAGTTGAAATTACTGAAGATGTCTCTCTTTTTCTTATAGTCACTTTTACTATGAAACAGCTACAGTGGTTCCAGACTGCTTACCAGCTTGTTCACCTAAATGAGACAGAAACTTCTAAGTACGTGCCATGGTTTAAGCCTGGCCAGTAACTCAGAACCACTGCTGACTCACTGCAGCTGCTCGCTCGCTCCTTCCCTTCTTCCCTCCTTTCCTTACCCACCGCTCCCGGAGGGATGGGGAGGAGAATTGAAAGAATGTAACTCCCATGGGTTGAGATAACAACAGTCCAGTAACTAGGGTATAACACAAACCACTACTGCTACCACAAGTAATAATAATGATAAGGGAAAGCAATAACAGCAAGGGAAGAGAGTATAAAACTGAAAAGGGAAAGAAAAAAAAAAAAAGCAGAGCAGTAAATACAAGTGGTGCACAATACAATTCCTCACCACCCACTGGCAGATACCCAGCCTGACTGGAGCAGACATCTGGGCCTTATGGGTGACTCCTCCTCAGTTTATATACTGTGCATGATGTGCTGTGGTATGGAATAACCCTTTGGCTAGTTTGGTTCAGGTGTTCTGTCGCTGCTTACTCCCAGCTTCCTGTGCCCCTCCTCACTGGCAGAGCATGAGACTGAAAAGTCCGTGATTGGAGTAAGCATTACTTAGCAACAACTAGAACATTGGTGTACTATCAGCATTGTTCCCAGATACTTATTGCCCATTGTTACTAAAACACAGCACTCCATCATCTACTATGAAGGAGAAAAATAACTGCTGAACCTAGGATACTAAGTTCATAAATGGAAAATGGAATGTTGCATCAGAAGAATTCTTGTAACACAGTAATAGCTAATAGTACTGCCTTATTTTTAAAGTTTATTCATCTTTTTCACAGCAGGAAACTCAGGTTATTTGGGCCAAATCTCATGTACATGAAGTGAATTAATTTTGTTTGCATTACATGTGTGCAGGTTATGATTCATTACTTATGCTAGAGCTGTAGACCTAAGTGTTGAATGCAATAGATTTAAGCGTGTTTCAAACACTAATCCATTCTGGTTTTTAAAGATTATTTAGGACGTAATTCACTCAAAATAGAAAGGAAAATATTTACAAATGCTCCAGGATACCATAGGTACAATGGTATTTTTTTATTGAAATTGTTGTAATTCACTGTACTCTTTCTTGCAACACCTACCAATGCAATATCTGAGTAGTATATCTGGAGATAAGTTCTCCGAAATCAGTAAACACTATTTTGCACATGATGTCTCTTCTACAGTCACTGCACAACTGGAAAAAAACTCTTTATACAGATGCTTTGATCTTCAGACAAGGACTGGACAAAATATTTCTCCATGGTTTAGCAACTTGGCATGTATAAGTAAATTCTTCCTTCTACTTCTTGTCTCAGAGCATCGTTCCCGAACTCTATGTCACTCTTCCAAATTCTATCTTCCTGTCACTGAATATAATGTTGCTAAATACCTGAAGTAAAGAAACAAAGCAATCTTTAACCCCAACAGACTGCAGTGAAGCTGGGGCAAGGGAAAGCAAAATCAGGCCCAGAGTATTTAAAGTGCAGCTGTGGCGGAAATGAGGAAGGAAGAAGAAATGTGGGAGGATGAGTAACAAAACCAGAAAAGTGTATGGAAACTCCTGAATTTTCTCAGGGGCATTCTCCACCCCACAGCACAACATGTTTCTTAACTTTTTAAATCTCCAACGTAATTATACAAAATCTTTGTCTCTCCCACTGTATCCATTTTGGCTTTACTTATGTGCCACTGATCTCTTTGCAAGAATCATTTGAGACAGCAAATGTAGATATCTGCAATTTATAGTAAAATGACTTTAACTCACTGCTAAGATGTCTGGCAGGAGATTTGATTCTTCTAGATAATTAAGCCTGGGGAAAGCTGCTGTGTTTTCCTGGCCTAAACTTTTTTTCGGGAAAAGAGAATTTGCAATTGGCCTAAACCTTTGTGCTCTCAAGCAGGGAACTTGCTGTTGCTTTGTTCTCACCGGATGTTTCTCAGCAAGCAAGTGTATTTATAGTAAATATGGGAAGAAATAAAATTAGATTTAATTTGCCTTCTGGATATATGGGACAAAATATATAAGCATGAAAATGAATGTTTTCAAAAGCTGCCCAATTGAAACAAGTTTCATTTTTTAAAGAGATAACCCAGCCTCCACCTTCTGAAAAGCTGACTGTAAGCTAATATTTAGGTCTGAAATAAAGTTGTAAGAATTTAAAAGGAGTTAGCTGCAGCATACAACAAAGTCACAAACAAAACTCCTCAATTTTAGCCATCTTCAAATTGCTTTCATCTTTGTAGTCATATCTCAAAGGAGTATTAATGAAAATTCTAGTTTAGGACATGTAGTGACTGGTAAATAAGAAAGGACAGTGTGAGTGAAATAGACAAACCCAGAAGTTTCCCTGGACACCAATCAGTTTTGTGAAGAAATTAATTTCAGCTCATGTTTAGTCACAAAACTCTTTTTCACAGGCTAGCAGCCTGAGAGCAAGTGTAGGCTGTAGGTCTAGAAACTTTGGGCAATATTGTGTCCATATGTGCTTTCTGCACATAAATGGAGTCAAGAAATTGAGATTTTGAATTAGGAACCCATTTAAGGTGACATATAAAGGCTCAAGGCTTGAACGTCAGTTCCTCAGAAGGCAAAATGCTAAATGAAAATTTGTTGAAGGCTGATATTCATGCTTCAGATTCAAACTATCGCAGTGCTGGTGTGAAATAGAAGACATGGTGGAAGAACCACGTCAACATAAATGAGCAGCATGCAGAGACTAATGCATCATAGAAATGTTAAAAAGAGTGTGGCTGTGTGGTAATCAAACTCCTTACTGCAAGGATGAGGGCAAAGAGAAGAGATGGCAGCAGCAGTAAATATTAATACTCAAAGTCTGGAGCCTACATAGGAGGTGATTGTAGTCACTTGTAAGGCTTTCTTTTATATCTTGGCTTAATTGGGAATGAAACCTCACAGTCCACTGATTGTCCACAACTACACAGACATTTATTTTGTAAATGGATGTGAACTGCCTTTGAAGACACAGTGATTAGCCCAGCCTGTTCTTGTATTTTCCCCTCAGCTATTTGAAAGTAAACTTGTGAACCTCTCCTGTTTTACCCCATGGAGCAGGAATTGAAAAATATGTTTATGTTTATAAAAACAAACATAGTGCTTAGACTTTCAAAATGATAAAATAATCATGTCAGGCAGAAATATGTTCACCAGTGAAACTCAAAACCAGCAAATTCTATGTTCTGATTTTTCACTAAAAATTCTATTTTTTTAAAAGAAAGGGCTGGTTTATTTACTTACCTGTGCTGGCTTTCCTTTAATATCCCTATTTGAAGACATGAGTTCCTTATAAAGACTGCAATAATCTTAGTGTAAGTAGAGTGATAATGTAGGCAATTATTTATCAAATCCAGTAACAAACAGCTTCTCTCTCACTTTATCTCCTTACATTGCTGCAGGAAAAGCAGGCAGCAATAACTAATCACCCTGCATGGAAGTTACTGCATTGCAGTCTTTTAGACCTGTGCAATCCCTGAGGAGTGAGCTCTGAATTACTAGAAGGTGCTTCTGTACAGCATAACACAATACCCAGTTTCTGTCTCAGAATGACTCAATTTTTTCAGCATAAAAAATCACTAAGAAATGTGGAATAATTTGGCTGGTGAATGGCACATTTCTCTTGCACTACATATTTATAAATCTGGCTGGTTATAACAGATACAGCATCTTTACAAACCTGGCATTGACACAGCCTTTATTAAGGTAGGTAAGTAACAGATATACCTGAATTTACTCAGACATTGTATCTTGTTTTATGACAGAAATCTGTGATTTAGACTGAGTAATTGTGCCAGCACAGGAATACATCACACTTCAGTCAATTTGAATGTTTAACTTCAATTCACTTAACATGATATACATGGAAAATATGAAGTACTCTTGATGTTGCTACATATAAGTGCTATTTTGGAAAGCTGCCATGCCTAAAAGAAATTCATACACAGGAAAAATAAAGGAGTTCAAAATTTCAGTTATGGCAGAAAGAAAGGTCCGAAAAACAAAGGCCCACTGGGCACAGTTACATAATGAAATGTTGTAGATTGTTTTAAAATGGTTGTTAGTTCATCAGTGTTCTGAAAGGCACCCAGAAAGTTTTGTCTTTATTAATAGGATAGACTCTAAGAAATAGAGTAGTAATTACAGTACTGTCAGCAAACTAGGCATTGCTAGGACACCACTGAGACACCTCCTAGCCCAAATTGTTCTGGAAACAGGTTTCATTCCTTGGAGCAATGCAGGCACACCACTGCCTATGGAAAGAAGAGGAACTTTGTTAATCTCCTCTGAGGAAGTGTTCTTTATTAGAGTCCTTATGAGAAATACACAGATATATGTTCCTGGACAATGAGAAGTTTGAGAAAGAAATAACGAAGTCCAGACTATCTGGAGAAAGAATGGGGAGAATATCATAAGTCTTTGATACCATGAATAAGAAAATTGATGAAAATTGGCTTTTAAGATAAAAAAAAAAGACTGAAAAAGAATTGTGACTTTCACATACATTTTGGATTATGAAATCTTTGTTGTTCTTGACTGAAAATAAACATTGAAATTTTACTACTGAGCTTTTCTGGTATGTATAGTAACTATACTTGGAAAGGAAATACTGGTTTTTTTTTTTTTTTTTTTTTTTTTTTTTTTTTTGTGATTTTTTTTTTAATTTTACATGAATTTTCCGTATAGCTTATGTGAAAAATCAATGAGACGGAGAAGGAAATGTATAAAGAACTAGCCTGCAATAAAGGTACATCTCTCTCAGACAGGCATCCCCTGGAAAATTTAAAATCTTATAGAGTACTAAGAACAAACAAGGACACAAATTGCACTATATTTTGTGAGGTGGGGTTTTGCCCGGATCCCTGCAGAGTACTCATTGCCAGCAATCAACAGGCAGAAAGGAGATGGCATGAGAGGGTGATGAATGCAGGGCAGCACAATGTGGCAAAAGCATCAGGATGTTATTTGTATATATGTTGTTAGAGTTTAGCCAGTGGTGCAGCATGTAATCTAGTCTGAAATTTACATAGTTTGTAACTTCTCCCCCTTTCATCATACCTTTTCTTTCCTGTTGCCCTTTAAAGATACTCCGTATTACTGTATATTTCTGGGAAGACTGATGACTTTCTGAAAAGCTGTGCTATGGTCTGAACTTCAATACTAAAATCATTGCAAACCAAAATGCAAGTTTAGCCATTTCAGATTTTCAAAGAACAGCCAGGACCTGCCTGGATTCCTTCTACTTTAAACAGCTATAATGTGAGCATCTGTGGTCAGGCTAGTCAGGCTTATTTCACCACCATAACTGGAGAAAAATCAACACTTTTACAGTTTGATAGGATTAACCTTATGAATGCCTGCACTGAAGTGAATCCTGTCCTAGATATGACTCATTCTCTTCATCGCCTGCAGAAGGGTGGTGAGCTTGGATATAAACATATACCTTGCAGGTATCCGAAGTTAAATGGAATGACTCTCACTGAAGTTGTTCTCTGTGAAAAGACAACTAACACATGTTTTGTTCCATTTTGTTTTGCAGTGTCCCAGTGAAGTCTTAGCAGTTAAGGAGTGTTTCAGAATGTCTGCTTCAAAATACTTTCCATAGTAGTGAAGAAGGAGGGTTTGTGAGAACAGCTATAGTATCTACAATGAGTGCCAACTCTTCTTTTCCCATGAATGGTTAGTTAAGTGAGCACAACATTTCTTCAAACTAACAAGAACCTTATGGATATCCCTAAAAATAACAAGCTCACTTTTTAGAAAAAATGACATTGTTAACTGAGTGCAGATGGTTTAGGTCTCTGGGCAGCTAAATAATCAGATAAGTAAGGGTGGCCTGATGAAAAGGAAATTACAATGTCAGAATAGAGAAAATTGTTGTTGTTCAAATGTAAATGAATCAACTGTAATTCACTCTGGTAGGTATGTGTGTCGCAGCTGGTAAAAGGATATAATCATTCAAGACCATTCATCTCAGGTACTATTTCTAACTGTTCATCTGTCAATACTAGACCTTGAAAATGGGAAAACACAGTTTGTTTGTTTGTCTGTTTGTTTGTTTCATTCTTTCTTTTTTCTTTCTTTGGAATGTCATTTGCAGGCCACCTTACCTACCATTTTGCTAATTTATTGAATACACCTTTCATACATAGTTTGAATGTTCATAATTAATATAAATTATTATAAATATTAAAGAGTAAGCAGATATTAGTATGATCCCCCAGCTGCAAGACAAAGAAACTCAGAGGGAAAGTTTAGTAGTACACTGGTGGTAGTATTCCGTCAACAATTTCCACAAGATAATTAAAATGTTTCACTTGTGCCAAGTCCCTATGCCCAACTCCTAAACTGAATTATTTTGTTATAGATAAAATCTAAAAGGCTTAAAAGAGTAAAACCCAGATGTGATTTGAATGATTCCAACTTCATTTTCCCTGAATGAACTAAGGTGTCCTGGAATCATCTTACTGATTACAAAACAGAAGCTAAGCTTAGAGGCAGTCTGGCCAACTCTCGTGGATTCCTCTGAGCTCACATGCCAGCTAGCAGACTCCTCTACTGAAAAGGGATCAATTTTCTCCAATTTGGGACAATGCTTGAGGCCCTTTTTGTCCCCAGCTAGCCTTCTATATGAGTATGACAAAAATTGAGAGGAAACAATTTCTTGTCTCATTTTACTCTTTAGTTTTCTTTTGACTTTTGTTCACTGTGCCACATCAAGCAAAATAATGATAAGGCTTATTCCTTGCATCTGATTGCATACATAGCCTGTATGCAAATGCCTACTGCTTAGGTTGTCTGACTCTCTGAAGGTGGACCTAAGATTATCAATGAACCCCAGATTCCCTTCTCTCAGTTCCACTTTGCTTCTGACAAAAGAATACTCAGAGCATTGGATTCATTGGCCATAACGAGGATGTCTACAAGGTTAATGTTCATTCTAGTCATTGAGCTGCCTTGGGTGTAATTCATCTCATCCTGGAAGAGATATCCATAACAGGTCAGGAATGTGCCCTTACATACTTCTTTCTCTCCATTGAACAATTTGTTCAGCCCTGAGGGAGAGGCTGGGAGGGAGGGAGGATACCTGTCTATATTTAAAGACCGATGACCTGAGCATGTTGTTTTAATACAATTCATATCATCCCTGGCCAGAATCAAGAAGAACGTCTGTCCATTAGAAAGCTCTGGGGGTCTATTGTACTATAAAAGTTTTAAATTTAGTATTTCTGCTACTAAATAATAGAACTTTGCCAAAAAATCCTTAACTGCTTTAAAATGTTCTCTCCTGTAGCAAGGAGCAACATATTCAGGAGAAATTTCTTGTGAGGAATGACTGACATAGGGCAAAAAAAAATTAAAGAATTTCATAAAAAAATGAGTGTTAGGCACTGCCTAATAACATAAATGCATGGGTTATTATTTATTTTCCTGCTTCATACACAGTAATGTTTCCATGTCTTCCTAGTACATGAAGGGTATGTTCCAAGATTTTTATCTAGTTTTTATCTTGAAGGCAGTTGAAATTGCCTCTCCAGATGTTATTAAATAACCGAAGCATGCTGCAATCAAGCAGCCTAATTCCTTGGAAAGGAAAATAATTTCCTGTACCTTATTTACATATCTCTAATTTCTTATAAAGCTTGCAGAAGAGACTTATGACAATGGTAGTTGATGTTGTTTTCCCATTTAACAACAAATAGTTCAAATTCTCTGCTGGCATTAACCCCATTCACTTCCATCAACTAGCCTCCAGGGAATCCTATTAGAACAAATTTGAGTACAAGTGAGTTTGTCACTTTATAGTATAAGGATTTAGCTATCCCACAGGAAAAGTATAAAAGGCTGGGTGGAAAATTGACATAACCCTTGCTTCTGTGAGCCTGAGAGCCCAGGGAGAAATAAATGCATCTCTTCTAGGAGAACTAGTTGTGTGTTTGCTCCCTTAAATGCTAGCAGGATGCACATGACTTTAATTGGATAATATAACCCTTGCACATTAGACATTACCATTTTAAGGACAGTTTCCACTATATATTCTGAAGCTGTAACTTGTAACAATAAAAAGCAATTTAACACTTGAAACTAGTGGTCTCTAACATTTGCAGACTTAGACTCTTCTGAACCATGTAGTTCAAAATTAAATTCAGTTTCAAAGAACTAAAATTTAAGAAAGGTGTTTGGGTTCCCTAGTCCTTTTCTGCCCTATGTGCAATCTTAGTCCCCATCAGAGAGCAGTACAAAGTTAAGTAGAAAGTAATCCAGACCATAAAATGAAAGCACATGTGAATCACTATCTAGCTGACAAAACAGCTTAGCTTGAAACCTGCCCTTTGTAGATGGATACTAACAGGCAAAATGTAGTTTAGAACATAGTAGGGGCAGTGACATTAGAAAATTTTTATGCTTTATGGCTGTGAATGTACACATCCAGCTTGAAGCTTTCACTGCTCTGTGTGTGAACATGCAACCTCAAAACTTGACCTCTACAATAACACAGAACAAAACGGAGGAAAACAGCCAAACAAAAAGAAATCCTGCAAAAAATCCTTCTTTATTTCTCAAGGGGACACAAGGCAGTTTCTGTAGCCTAACACTGGAACATGAAATGTGAGAAGTTCCTCTCCTCTTTTTCCCTATGCATCATTAAAGGGCAAATTCAGTTAACGTTTCTCAAAATTTGTTCCCTTGAGCCTCTCGTAAGTTTGTTCTGTGATATCCTATTTCAAGAATTTCCCATTTGTTAAAATGAAGCCTCATTAACATTAGATGAAGTCCTGCAGTAACTTCGTAACTCAGTAGACATGTTCTAGGACTTAGTTTACCCTGTTTTGTTGCTGCAAAATTACATGCAGATGGTTTATTACGCACAATCACTTCCAGTTCACTTCCCTGACCTATGTCCTATGACATTAACATTAGGCATTATAAACCTCAAGTGCATTAACATTTGAGAGTTTTCATCTTAGCAGTCATGTAGCCTCAGTGAAGGACATTCATTAAAACCGTCTCACACTCACAATGGGTAAACTTTCTCGCTAATGTTCCTTAAAGGTCAGGGAGATGATGAAGGAAAAATTCTGTAGTAATAATTAATAGTAATCTTTTACATTTATAATGAGTTTTTATTCCTATTATTCCAGAGCATATTACGAACATGGTGAATAAAAGTGTACATAGTGTGACTTGTTGCAGAAAAACATAAATATAACTGAAACTGAATTTTGAATAATTTGCCAGACTATACAGTCTATCATCATTTTTACTACTATTTTTAAGGTTTCCACTAAAATTTTATTATGGCTGGTTCTTCTAAAAATTACAAAAAAAATCCCAGGCACTAAGTCAGGCTTAAGTTAGTATGATACTCCTCAAAATGGGGACTCAGAAATGTAGAAATGTTGGGAGTGAAGGTGATAAGATTTGCATGAAAAACAGTTTGGGAATGAGCTCTGAGGCCTTGGCGCTTAACAAGCCCTGGGGCGATGAGTTGGGGCATTGAAGAACAGGGAAGGTCAAAGTGCAAGCCTTGGGGGGATGGGCCAGGATGTAGTTGTGGAGGGAGTCTCAGTTGATGATGTGGGGGTTGTGAGAGGGTCTGCAGCGTTGTGATTGGACTATTTACCTGCAGGTTTTTACAAGGCCCAATGACATTGAATGTGGCATGCTTGTGCAGGTTGGGAAAGTACAGAACAGGGGGATAAAAGAGGTTTGGTTGTAATAAAGTTGGATTTGAGTCTCCTCATTAACTTGAGTCTGTGTCATGATATGCCACATAAAAATAGTAATTTTTTTGACATAGGCATGGTGCAAGTTGTTATGAAGCTGTTTTATTTGTCTTGTGGTTCCAAGGTTTCGTCACTGTAAATGTTCCATTTTGCCCTGAAGAATAAATGAGTCTTCTCATTCACCTCTTAACCTTGACAGCTAATAAGCAGGTTTTCACTATGAAAAGCTGCCTTACACAATTTGCCATGTTCTTATGATGCAACTAGATCTTTATAAAGACAGCCTTCCACAAGAAAGAGAGCATACACTTTTCATTCCTCTACAAAGGCCAGTAGCACAAATGCTGCACCAGCAACAGCCTTTGATGAGTAACATCCAATAACACAAGCAGTCAGATAGTGTGCAACCTATTTAAGAACTAAAGTATGCACAAACTAATCACCTCAAGTCTACCCAGAAAAGCCGTTATCCTGAGAATCCATTTCTTGCTGAACAGATCTACTCTTTAGCCCTATCCCACAACTGGAAAATTGGTATTGAATTCAGCAGACTCTTAAAAGTTTGTAATTCATATTTAGGCCTTTATGCAAGTGACAACACTGAATTCTTGGTGTATGTTGCTCATTTTAGTGCTGCAGAGCCAACAAAGGGGTCTGTGAGAGGGAGATAGATATGAGGCAGGCTTGTGCTTCATCAGCAGATCTGTCTCCTCCACTCTGACTGCAGTTTCCTTACGGCTGCTGATGATTATGAGTCAGGAAAAAATCACAGCTGTTGTTTCAAAAAGCCCTTTTCAAACAGGGCAAATCTGATCCTGCACCACTGGCAAGTCAATTAAGATAAAATGATCTGATGCTGATTTTGAAGACTTATTTTTTAGCAGCTATCAAACATGAAGTTCAAGAATGAGGATCTACCTCATAGGCATTCCATTTACATCCTCTGTTTCAGGAGCAAAAAGAAAAGACTCTAGCTGTCCTTAAACTTGTTTTAATTTGTTCAGGAACACATATTTTTAGAAATGTTGATAAGGACCAGAATACTTCCTGACTGAAAGCTTAGTAACTGATGGATTGTTTTAACACTGACATTGACAGAAGAGTCCCCAAATCTGAAAATTCTTTTTCATTATTTGACTTCATATAAAATTATTTATATCAAATATAATATATTCTTGTCTTATATAAAATTAGAATTTAGGGACACAGAAATGAAAGAGTTTTGAATGATTGAGTGGAAAAGCTTGACTGCCTTGAAGGCAACAAAGAAGATAAGAAAGCAAAGGCTATTGCAATGCTGCCACTTACTGTCTGAATAGAAAAGGATTGCTCTGAGCAATCATGCTCTTTCTGCTTTCCAGTGTATGATAATTACTCAGAGCAGAAATATCAAGCTGTATTACAAATAGGAGATCTGTAATGTCAGGAAAACAGTATTTTTTTATCTCTCATACCTATTGAGAGGCCAAGGTCGTCTGAGCATGGATTGACTACTGCTGTGAGCTTTTGTATAACATGACTGAGACTTCTGAATACCATCCAAATCTTAATATTGTAATCCTAATAATAACGTAGTTAAAGACTGTGAAAAGGAGAGAGTGACAATCATAGAGTGACTCTTGGCTTAATGACTTGGCAGCCTTAAGTCATTTATTGTAACTGGTGTTTCACTTATAGACAGTAAAAACAAGAAGCGAAATAACAGAGAAGTGAAAACAGAGGAGTGAAATGCAATTTCTGAGGGAAAGTAACACACCCTCTAGAATGACAGTAAGATCCAAATTCCAATGTTTACTGCTTCATTAAGGTCTTGAGATAATCTTAGAGCTCTTCTGCAAATAAAATTATGACAACTTGAAATAGCTGTAGAACATAAACTACTTATATCTATGTCTGACTGTGCTCTGCAGACTCCTGCTGTTTTTTGCCTTTTTTGATTTGAAAATTTATTGTTGAAAATGGCATTTTCAACAATGTTTGTCCATTTTCATTTTACAGGTCAGAAACTGAAAAACAAGGAAGCCAACTTCTACATAGACAAAGCACCTAGCTTTCACTGAAATTGATTCAACTGATTTTAGTGTCTAAGTAGTTTTAAAAATATATAATGTAAACACATCTGATCAGATCACAAAGGAACTGTATTACTGGAAAATAATCTGCACATTAGCTTATAGTGTTCAAGGCTGTTACCAAAATTATCTGGTGGTTGAATCAAAAATATTTCTTTAAGTGTTGGTGGTCACTTTCTATTACCTGTGAATTGAATTCAGCTATTTATTCTTGAACATGGCCTATTAACTTCTAATATTTGGGGAGATTTTTAAAGAATTATATTTAATTAAATAAACGCATCTACCGCATAAGCCAGAAAGACCAGACTTTATTAACAGTTGAAATCTTAAAATAGTAGATAGACCCAATGACATAGAATCATAGAATCATAGAATACTTAGGGTTGGAAAGGACCTTAAGATCATCTAGTTCCAACCCCCCTGCCATGGGCAGGGACACCTCACACTAAACCATGCCATTCAAGGCTATGTCCAACCCCGCCTTGAACACCACCAGTGATGGAGCATTCACAACTTCCCTGGGCAGCCCATTCCAGTGCCTTGCCACCCTTACAGTAAAGAATTTCTTCCTCATCTCCAATCTAAACTTCCCCTGTTTACGTTTGAACCTGTTACTCCTTGTCCTCTCACTACAGTCCCTAACAAAGAGTCTCTCCCCAGCATCCCTATAGGCCCCCTTCAGATACTGTAAGGCTGCTATGAGGTCTCCATGCACATAATAGACCTTAAGGTCTATGTTGCCATCAGTATGTATGTGGAAGCTTAATTGGTATTTATGGTAGTTGTACAGGCACAAAAAAGCAGGAGAAAAGTCTTTATTTTAACTTTATCAGTAACAAGTCTCTAAAGATCTTTCACAATGAGTATTTGTGTGACAGAGAGAAACTTCTCATATAAGCAGCCCGTTAAATAGGTTAAAGTAATCATACATATCTGACTCCTGGCTAATATATAAAAAATCTCCATTTGTACTTAATTTATTCTGGAACCAAAGACCTAATTGCATGTGTTTTCAGTTGCCATTTCTTTTGTGACTAGTTCTTTCAATTTATTGCTTTCAAATCATGATCAGGTGAGAAACATCTTGTCTGACAGAGCAGTTTCCTGAGTTACATGTTTCATGTAAACAATGGATTTTTTCTGAACGTGTGGGTTTAATGACGTTTTTGAAAGGTTTCTTATATTTACCTCCAACTTCTCCACACTGTGGCTCTAAAGAAATTGGGATAATTGAGAAAATGAGGAAGATGAAGCTCCTTCAGATAGCCCCTCTTGATACCTGTTACAATTTGTCTCACTCTCTGCTCAGACTTTTGCTTGTTTTGACTGGATCCAGTCAAAGGGTTTCATGCCCTTTTAAGCTCCATTAGTCTCTGGGTGATGACTGATTGGTATTTTGAGCTTCAGGAATGCCCAACTATTAATCCCATGTCTGCCAGTCTTTGCAGTAGTAGGATCCCACAGCCAGTGTGGGATCTTCCCAGGCCTTGAACATGTCACTTGGACATGTCCCCAGTCAGGTATGATCTGGGTTTGAAGCTTGGGTTTCTAATTGCACTCCAAGGACTAAACACACAGCATTTACTGTGTTTTGAGGCAATGAGCTAGTCATCTGGACTCAAAATGCATGACTTCAGCATAAAAAAGTAGCTGGAAACTGTGGCTTCATCTATGTCAGCAACGTGACATACTCTACAACATATTAGGAACAGCTTTGAAGGGAGCGAGTCAGTGCTAAGTGCTTAGTGTTCACATCTCACATAATTTGGGCAGATTTTAGACTACCCACCATCTGGTCCCATATGCTGAATACCTCCTAGTGATTGCTGCACACTTTCTTGTTTGGTTTTATTCAAACCTCATCCAGTTTGGGTGGTCTGAGACCAAATCGTGATAAATAGGGGTAATTTGGGAGATCCTTTTCAAAATAATGGTTCTGATTTGAAGTGAAATTCTAATGTGATTCTTGCCTACAATCCTTACTTGTGAATCTGATGTGCATCAAGTACCTTAAATGTAATCCCAAATTAGGCTCCAGGTAAAGTACCTCTGTGTAAAACCACTCCCATGAGATTTTGTCCAGGTCTAGTGCTCCTTGCGCACCCCAGACCACTTACTGGTGGGGTGGGGTGAGACACAGAAAACATTTTGAGACTGCACAAGCGCTGGTCAGCAATAATTAAAATATCCCTCAACACTGTTTTCTACACAAATCCAAAGCATAGCACCATACAAGATACTAGGAAGTAGCTTGTATGGTGCTAGCAGTGGACACAGCCCTAACCAAAATCAGTACAAAAAAGTTTTAATACTTTTTTTCACATTTTAACATTATCCCAAACCTTCTTTCATATGTGTTTTCAGACTGTCAATTTATGCTTCTTTTATGCATGTAACCGAAGCCTCCAGAATCGTCTGAATATAACATGAATGTATTTAACTGCACATTTTGAAATCATGGAAAGCTGCATTGAAATTCTTCCTGTTTAGCTACTGCACAAGAATTACATGGCAACAAAGACCCAGAGCATGCTTTGCCAACAGCCCAATTCTTTTTACTTCAAAGCTCTACCTTCCATGCGGGGTTTGAGCTCTGTTTTTTGTAGCTTTACCTCATGGTCCCCCTCTCACACCCTGCTGGCAATGTGCTGGCTGCCAGAGGCAGCAGAAGGAGGGAGCAGCACCAGAAGCTCTCCCAGGGTGAGAACCGTGAACTGAAGGGCAGTGAAGTTTTAGTTCATGCACTGACAATAGCTGGCCTCTCAAGTTCTTCTTTATTTTTATGTACAGCTTTCTACATTCCTTTCTCCACATGACTTCTTCCAGTAACCTCATTACCTCCACTGTTTTTCTTACCCCTCCACATCTGGTTGGCCACCACTCTTGTTATTTTACAGGCTCTGATAGATTTGTGACTCCCTATATTTCCTTTCCTTTGATAAGAGTAAAAAAATAGATGATTGTTTCCTTACTGATGAAAAATGTCATACAGATAGCTATGCATTATGTACAAGAGAAGACATGGTGGAAGCCATGAGTGTTTGGAAGGTATTATGCCAAAGGCAGAGATATATGGAGCCGTGAGCAGTAGCTAGGACAGCGATTGACTCCTGTGGCTTGCCTTTTGCAATGTAGTGCCTCACAAAAAAAAGTGCACCTATGGAAAAAGACGAAGGGCTGAGAACTTTTGCTGAAAGAGTATGTGTGTATATATATGTATTTAAATTTGTAAAGAGATTGCTTGTAGAAGCAACTAAGGTGAGGGAATGGATGAAGACAACTAGAAAGCAACATTACTCATTAAAATCATTAGAAGTGAACTTTGAAGTTTTAGAGGAAATGATGTTGGACTGGGATCTATGGTTTTGAAGTATGAAGGAAACTATTTTTAAAACATGTGTGTCTGTGGGCAATATTCAATTGCGTTTGTGCATAGGAGTCCAATTACACATATCACGCAGGTACCATGAAAGACGACACATGGTGCAGGGAATGTGGGTAGTGTATAGTGAAATACACACTGAAACACGTGGAAAATGTCACTGAGCAAATGCATAATGCTTTTTTTTGTGGCTCTTTTGTAGGGAAAATGCCATGTGAGCTACAGAATACAACCACAGGGGATATGTTATAAACCTGAATTTACATTGAAATCTCAGCTGGTGTTGAAGATCATCTGGTTTCCAACTACAGACATCAGACTGCATTAGTATGTTTCTGTAATTTTGTTCCATTGAAAACAGCAAAAAAACCCCGTCTTGCAGACCTCGTGCAAATAGCAAGCAAAAACACACTTTAGAAATTGTCAGCTGTTGCAACAGGATATGTACCATGGGCTAATTGAACAATTTTCAGAAAGTATTGGTATGATTGGGGTGAACTACAGGTAGTAGCATCTTCTCTTTCTAGTAAAATAGTAAATTAATTTTTTGAAATAAAAGTATCTCAGCAGATTTAGCTAAGTACAAACAAAACCAGCAAACTTGTAAAATACTTAGTGCTAATAGTAAATCACAATGAACAGCTGAATTGAGTGAAACTTTATGGCCTTTTCTGGAGGAAATTGAAAGCAGTATAACTATGACATACAAGATCCAGAGTCTGAGTTTTGGATCTCATGTCATTTTAGAAATTCAGTGACAAAAGAAAATTTCTAAATATGGACATGTTTAAATCCTTTAAAAGCATGTTTTAACATGGTTTAGAGATGTTTTAACATGTTTTTAGTCTCTCTGTGTAGGTTTTTTTGTTTGTTTTTTTTTTTGTTTGTTTGTTTGTTTTTTTTTTGT
Organism: Amazona ochrocephala; assembly: GCA_039720435.1. NCBI lineage: Eukaryota > Metazoa > Chordata > Aves > Psittaciformes > Psittacidae > Amazona > Amazona ochrocephala. The sequence continues at coordinate 34,447,079 of CM077878.1, forward strand.
AGTGGAAAAGAAACTGATTAATTCTTTTAGCTGCTAAAACTTTTTCTGAGATTTTACTACAATGGGTATTTTCAATTTTTCACTGAAACAGGTTTTCAGGAAATAACTGTTCCTAGAGGCAGGCGAAAGACGACTGAGGAAAATCTCAGTCCTTTCATGCACATGCTGAAAGGATGTGGCATATATTCTTATGTATTTTGTCTTTTTTCACATTATTTGCTATCATGTAACCTTACAGTAATTGTATTTATGCACTATACTGAGTGGACAGTTGTACTTAATAACCAAAATCAGTATTTGTGATTGATGTTTGTGATTTGGTTTAGATGAACTGAGAGACTGTATATAGCAAAAGGTTTGTAAAAATTAAAGAGGTAACTGAAAAACATAATCAGTAAAGCATATTCATTTTTTTCGGGGCACATGTCAAAGTTAAGATATGCTTTATACTAGAGATCGACTTTTTAATAAGTTGTGCTCTTTAGAGATGTTAATTACAATTTCCTCCCACTTGTCTAGGCTTGACAAGCTTCAAAATACCCACTTATCATGCAACAAAGCTCCTGCTCTGCTATTAACATCATGGGAAATGTGTTTATAGGCACTTTGTCAGGCCCTGCAGTTAGAAGAGTCAGCAAAACCTAGTCATTCATGTTTCTCATGAGCCTTTCCCCTCTCTTTCCCCCTCCTCTCCAACTGTCTCAAACAAAAAGCCATCTCTTTTTTTGCAGCGTGTTGTGAACTGTTTCACTGCTGGTGATTAAAAACAAAGCAAGTCAAACCTTTGTGGGAATTTATAGAGTGGCAATAAATCCGATTCATGCCATCCACATGGTCTTCAAACCTCTTCATATAACCTCTTTTTTTGTTTGTTTGTTTTTTTTTGTTCTGGGATATAGAGCCTGGACTCTGATAATTGTAACAACTTGAAGGAAGTAAAATCTCTATGTCATATACTGTGCCCCCTTCTCCAGTCCTAACTTTATAACAGGAAGTTAGGCAGTGGGAAGGTAGCTCTTGAAAGCAACCTAAATTCTATGGAAGCTGGAGACTACAGATGACACAAAGCTATCTTTATTATTGTCAGACATAACAATAAGCTAAGGAAAGGCTCAATTGAAAGGAACTAATGCAGAGCGTAGTTACACAGAAAGGTACAGAAAAGGTGGGAATTTAATCTGTTAATTACAGAGTCATAGTGTTTACACATTGAAGCAAACTAAAACCGCATGAAGTCTACATCATTGTAACTGACAGCAATATTTGTCACAAAGCATGGCTTAATCAGAGCAGGAAGCAAAAGAACAATGTTTGCAGTTGGCATTGTGCTAGTGAATATGTGGGAGAAAGCGTAAAACTCCATTCATGCTTCAGGACTCTCCTTTGGCATTGTTGGGAGAACTAAAACTGAGTTTGTCTCACCAGCCGAAGGCTTCCCTGTTTAAAGAGAGTTATAACTTGCATGCTTGGAGAATACATCAGACTTGGCAGGGTGGAGTGGAAGGAGGTGGGCCCAGCCTGTACTATGCTCCAGCAGCCATCATCTGGCACTTCTTCAGGGACTTCCTGAAAGCTCACACAGGCCGGGCAGAGGGGACCGAGGGATCATACATGCTCTGAAGACTAAGAAATAAAAAAGAAACTCTGGCTTACTAGCTATTGTTTATGTATAGTACTTGGTAAAGCATTTAGCAAACTACCTTGAATATTTATCATACATATTGTATGCACAATTCTGTAGCAAAACTAGTGTTCTGTTACAAGGAGCAGAGAGTGCTAGCTAAAGGTATCATCCCTTCCAATTTGAAAAAATTGATAGAGGGCTTAAGTACTGAAGCTGAAGACTTTTCATCGGAGAATATAGCTGAAGTGAGAAGGCAAACAGCAAATAGCCCTCCAATAGTTTCAGTCCTCCAAACCAGGTACCAGGGAATGGAAAATATGGACTTCAAACCCTGGCTGACAGGCTTGGTTGCTCAGCACTGCAAAGCAACTTGATGACTACCCATAGGGTAGAACTGCATTTTTCTAGGAATTGTCCTTTCCCCTTCTCCCTGTCTCATTCATTGTATGTCTTCTCTGTTCTGAAAGACATAAAGCAGAACTCTCACTGATACTAAAACTGACATATTCTTAATGAATTTTCTATTAAATCTTGAAACAGTTTTGGTTTTGTTTTTGTTTTTCTTTTTTTTTTTTTGTTTGTGGGGCTTTGGTTTGGGTTTTTTTTCTTTGGTTGGGTTTTCATTTTGGTGTTTGTTTTTTTTGTTTTTTTTTTTTTTCCCCACTGTGGCACAAAGCAAAAAAAAAGTTAATCTTTCCAAACAGCCCTTCTGGCTTGTGCACATTAAATCATCAATTCCGCATCATGGCTTTCACTCTGTTCTCATTTCCTCTTCAAGCCCCACTTGAACTCAGTGATTAATTGACAGCAGTAATAAGTTGCTATCATCTCTGCAATAGCCATGAGAGGGAATTGAGATTGCTTCAGCAGTGCTATTCTGGGAGGAGTGAAGTGCCAGAATGCTAATACTGAACAGCACATATAGCTGATGGCAGAACCATTCTAATCCATGCTAATTTTGACCATTCCATCATAAAATTATCTCTGACATTCATGGTTATGTGCTGCCACCGGAAATGTTGAAGCTCACAAACGAGGATCTGGGTTTCAGTTTTAAGGGAGTTTTAAAGTTTCAGTTTTAAAAAAGTTTCACTTTTAAAGTTTCAGTCTGAAAGTGCAGTCTGGATACTGATTTACTGGAGACTGACATGTCAGGCCATCTCTTTTCCTGAGAAGCCTTTTTGCTGGTGTCCCCACCACTGTACTTGTGTCAAGCATTGCTGCTCTCCCAGCATCTCAGTCAGGTATTCTCCTCACACATCCTGCTGCCATATTTTTGTTCAGTCAATCCATGTTTTTCTCTCTGAGCCTTTTATCCAATGCAATTTCTTCCCACACCAGTTCTCAGCTCCGATCTCCCCACCCCAGTGTCTCTTGTTGACTCCCACCACATTCTCCTGGCCCAGACAACTTTCCTTGACTAGTTGTCCTAAAAGACCTCCTCTGCCACACTGTCCCACTCAGTTTCCTTTCCAGACACAGAACTGCTTTGCAAACACCTCTTCACTCATGAACCTTATCCCATTATGCTTTCTTTTGGCTTTTTCTTTTCTGTTCTTCCCCTCAGCCTTTTCCAAAAATCTGTATGCTTTTGGAGCTGCCTCTTCCCCTTTCTTTGAAACCAGCTCAGATGATTTCTAACTTTCCCATATACTTTTTTTTTTACTTGTTTCTGCAGCACCAGCTTCTCCTCCTACATCATTTCCTCTGCTTGGCTTCTCACCATTAAGCCCTACAACACGATTGCTCCAGGAACTAGAGTAACCCATGATTAAGCCCACTTTCTGTAGCTCACGCAAAGTACTGTTTAGAAAACTTCCTCATCTGTATTCACATTTTTGTTGCCAGTGCGAGCAGCGTCTGGAAGCCGCAGCTGGAGTAGAAACAGAGGGGTGGTACTGGGGAGCTTAGGAGATTTGGACTGGCTTCAAACTTCCTTCAATGAAGCATAGGGAGGTAGTTAATGGGGAAGCCTGGCACAGTGCCCATCTGCAGAGTCTGCCTGTGCTATACAGCTGGCCTTACTCATTTGAACATTTTCTTTGGTTCAGTTCACCACATGGCTTTACTTCACTAGGATCAGCTCTTCAGCTGTTGTAAACTTGCTCAGCCTTGCTGAAAGTAATGTAGAGATGCTGGCTTACAGCAAATAAGGATACAGTCCCTTTTTTTGGGGGGAGGGACTTCAAACGGAACTAAAACCAATCAGAATTTCACTTGGTGTCATGTCAAAACACAAGTTAGACATAATTTCAATATAAAACCTCAAAGTGGTCTGGATGAATATGAAAAGGCTCATGAAGTTTAGGGAATCTTTAAATAGGCTTGATTTCAGCTCTGTATGTGCAATTAGCTCATGTGGTTTCCAGTGTCAGGTTTCACTGCAAAATTTTGCATTAATTTAATTAATCTCCAGCTGGAAGTAAAGGCACAAAAATGTCACAGTGTATCAGACTTAAGCATTTATTCCACCTTATTCTGAATCCTACATTTTTAGCAAACAGTCTGAAATGTTCAGTTTCATGGACTTGCTAGACATTAAAGGATAGATCTTCAATGGAAAGTTAGATTACAGCCAAAAAGGATTTAAGGATCTTGAGAACAGGCAGTATAGCAATTATATTTTAAGCACTTTTCACTGGAATGTAATCTAGAGTTGAGACTTGCAGTCCTCAGGGCATGGGAAGGGTTGTACGATTCAAAATGGTAGTCCCAAACCTCTGTGCTCTGAGAGGGGAAGGCTAACCAACAGAAATTGCCAAAGACGGATTATGACAGAAATTTTTCTGCTCCATTAAGTTTAAGAGTCAAGGCTCCTGGCAGGCATATTGACAAATTAAAATATGTTTTAGATTTACCTTAATTGTCTAAGAATACTTAAGACCTCTTTCTAGGTCATGTTATGAACTGTATTCCCATGGCACTCAAGCACCGATGTCAAAAATTATAGTTGGTTCTGTGCAACTTCCAGGCATTAGTATGTTTAGGAATTTGTGCCAGACCTTAACGATTACCTGATCTACATTATTGTTCAATTGGCAACAGAAGTATGATGCTTTTAAAGGAAATCTATGGAAATGGATGCTATAGGTAGAGTAAAATAGAATAAAAAGTCTTTTGCGTAACTATCTTGTTCATTAAAACACTTACCTGGGGGAAGATCTATTAGGGTCACTTAGGTTTATTTACTGCTCAGCTAAAGGAGGTATATAAGCCTCAAATTCTTTCTTTGTCAAAGAACAGCTCATATGTGAGACAGAAGCAGCACGGGAAGTATTGCTATTGCTGCAGTTGTGGTTGCCAGCTAAAGGAAACAATGCAAGAAGTAGACAGAGTAGGACAGCCTGGCTTGGTATCTTAGTTGTTAGAAATCCCTGTAGAAGGGGAAGAGTCCTGAGCTCCTGCGGGCAGATTCTTGCACCTTGATATTCAACACTGCATGCATGGAAAACAAGGTAAATAGTAGCAAGTAGTTCTTGGTGTGCAAGTCTTTACACTACTCATGGGGAAAAAGGTGTCAGAGGAAATTCTCAGACTGATGACAGAAACCATGAAGCTGAGATTTGCATGTTGTCACCATCTTAATGTGAAAGTGCAGCTGGCTTGAGCACATGGCAGGCTATGTGAGTAGCCCACTTTCGAATAATAATTGAAAATAAAAAGCTCATATATTGATTGTAGAAGAATGGAACAATCTTCAACAGTTTCTCATGAATTCAGTTTTTATTCAGCGAGAAATTTCATTCCTTCACTAAAGCACTCTTTTCCTTACAATTTACAAAATAAAATACCTTAACCAGAGTGTTTATTCAAAAATAAAATAAAACCAAACCTGTAGAGAAAATGCTTTAAAAAGCAATTATGTAGTGATCGCAAGAGTTTCAGAAGAGCATAACTATGAACATGTTAATTATTTTCTTGTCTAACCTTGCCTTAATGTGGTCCAAGGGAACTTGATGTTCTAAGGTTGCTGACAATTTTAATATAAAGCATCCTATTTACAAATAATGTCTCAATTTTTCTCTTAGATTATGACAGAATCCTCAGTTTTGACAGGAGTCTCCTCTTAGCTGCCTGCAGTCAAATTATTGCCACACTTTTTGATTTTCTGCATCTTTAAGCTGTTAGCTGAAACAATGCTACTCAGAGTAGGCCACTCCTTATATTTGATAATTTTATGCTAGGAATGACTGATACAATCAGTCCATTCCCTAGCTTGGAGTAAAAAAAAAATCATCTGAGCTGAGTTTAAATGTATTTCTCTCACATGATTGCAGACTGATCAGTAATGTTCCCAGACCACCGAGTTTCCTTAAGAAAGCACTGAGTGCCAAAGTCTGCTTCTATTTACACGAATGTTAAATTCTGCTATTGTATGTGCCGGCAGCCAAAGGACCAGATTGTAAAAGAGTAATTAAGAACATCATTTCTGCATGTGAATTATGTGTATGTTTTTCAAGGCGGATTTTAGATGTTTTATCACTGGCTTTCAAATTTTTTTCCCATGAAGTTTCACTCATTTACTGTATCTTAGGCTTACCTTGGTCTACGTCAAAAACTTTGAAAGGGATTTCACTTTACATAGTCTGATACTGTTCCAGTATTTTCACATAAGTGAAAATCTTAAAACTTGGTATATTTGCTCACTTTATGTCTTGCTCTGATTAAAGAAGAAATGTGATGCTTCAGAACAATCAAATATTTTAGTGAATTTTTAGCAGGTTTAATGCTCTTAGGTAGCAAGAAAAAGAGGAAGGATCTAAAGCTGTCAATCTTTGAACCTATGAAGAACACCTTCTACTAGAGCAGGTTGCTCAAAGACCCATTCAATCTGGCCTTAACTTGTTAATATTAGTAACAGTGCATTGAGTGCTGGAACAACCTCTCCAGAGCTGTTCCATTTCTTAGTATGGTTTGCCAGCTTCTGTCCTTGCACTTCAAATACACTACAACAGTTAGTTTTTCAGTAAAAACACATAGCTAGGAGATACCAGTTTGAAATTTATATAACTGTTAATTTATACAGACATTTATCAATTTTGAATCTTTAGTGAGGAACATGGGTTTTTAATCAATTACATAAAAGAATGAGGTTTGGCATTCCACAACCCAGTTTAACCAACTCTCCTCACCGCAAGTTTAGGCACACTATTCATCAGTTCTCCAAAGCCCCAGTGCCAGCTGCTGAATACATTCAGAAATGGCTGTCATCTATCTAACTGAAAAGATCCTACCCCTCTAGCCACACAGGGAAGCTGATTCCTCTGCATTTCAGTTATTGGGTTCTTAAGATAAAGTTGCTGTCCAGGCAATTCTGGGCAAAGATACCTACAAACAGACATTTTAATCTTAAAAGTTGAAGAGGCTGGAGTCATTTAACCTTTTAACCAAATAAACATGAGCTTAAATTGTACTGCTCATTGCATCAAATGGCGTGACATTTTCTCCCTTTTGAATGTAAAACTACTTCAGCTTATTTTGAAGAGAAAATACTATATGACATAGCAATATCACCACCTTGTGGGGAAAAGATTTTTCCTAGCATGTGCAAGCATTGTTAAGTCTGTAAATATTCCCAAAGCACCTATGTACTCAATACAGAGAGCCAAAACCAATACATAGTTAATGTTGCTGAAATTAAGAATGAAACAATTATGCTAACAGAAAGCAATTTGTATTAAAAATAAAGAGGCATTGCAATGGATTTATCTTCTGATTTGGGCTTGACATGTCAACTTTGTAAAGTTTGCACAACTTATACAGCTAGGTACAAACATTAAGATTTGAGCCCTCAATTTATAAAGATATTAAAAAAATACCTTTTTTAATGTGCTTACGTGTTATAAAATAATATACCTAAATATATAATTTTATATTTATCCATTATATTAAAAAATATGGATAAATATATGTAGTGCCACTTTGTACAAGATTTTCAGCAATTCTGCTTTCTCCAACTCTCATTTTCATAGAAAATATTGAAATTAGGCTTTTCTGAGAAGCTGGACATATTGCAGAGGCTGAAATACACACAGCCTGTACTCAGTCAACTGATGAACAAGACCATCCTTTCTGCTGCTTAAGTCCCCATTTTTTTTGTTTCCTATATAACTTCGAAACTCTATTAAATATCAGGCAGGTTTTGTACAGACAACGGTTTCATTCACTACAAGGCTAACAGTTTATACTGTGCACTGAATGACGTAGTATCCTGTGGAAAAAATAGTATATGTTTATGTTATTAAAGGCTGTAGCAAAAAAAGGATACTTAAGATTTAGCACAAGAATTGGAAACTTAACTCTAGAATTTCCTAATACTTTTAAAGAGTTTCCAATACAAATATAAAGGTTTTCGTGTTTATTTCCACAGATATTATTTTACAGAGACAGATAGGTGAAAACATATTCTCTTACCTGTTACTATTGCACAACTGAAGTACTTTAGGCCTTAAAAAGATGAAGTTTTCTTCGTTTAAAATATTCATTTATTTTTTTCTTTATTCTAAAGTATATGCCAGTGAAGGGTTTCTACTGCTGAGCAAAGTGATTCTGTTTTACTATGAGAAGGGATTTTTTTTTTCACCTGTCCAGGTATCCATGTAGCAATAAAGGAGTCCATGTGTAGCAGAATATTAACAGGATGGAACGTGTGCAAAGCACACTCTAGCAGAACTGAATTTGAGCTTTTAAAGAAGACATACTGGCTTTAGCTTTATGTAGGTGAACAAACTATTTTTTCTTCTCCTGCACAGGAAACAAACATTGAAGAAGTCCTACATTTGTTTTGTGTTTAAGAGAATTTTAAAAAATGGATTTGCCCAGCCTCTGCCAATTCAGTGCTTGTGCACCAAGTATTTTACTACTTTAGGAGAAAAGTTCTTCGTGAGTGCTTTAACTGCTAGACTAGATCACAGTAATCAGGCATTTCTCCAGAGTCCCTTCCAAAAATAACTCTTCCAATAATTCCATGATTTTCCCTTAGGAGAGCACTAAGTATGTGAAAGGTAGAAGTGCTGAATCACGGAAATATTCGTTGGAAGAGATTACAAAATGTCGTATAACCCAGCCTCCTTCTCCAGGTGGCATTGCTTTCCAGTTTTAGTTCTGGTAACTCATAACCTTGTCCAGTCAATTTCTAATGATGGACATACCACAAGCCCTCTGAAGACCTGTGCTTAATCACTTTTATGGGGAGTTTCTATATGTAAATAAAAACTTGAAGTTTCCCTTGCTGCAACTTATAACTGTTGCTTCTTGACCGTTTGTAAAGCACCTCTGAGAAAAGTCTGACTCTGTTTTGCCTGTAAGCTTATATTAGGCAGTAATCAGATGTACCTTTATCTCTCTCCCTTTATGGGATGTCTTTGAAAATGGCTTTTATTAAGGTATCTCATTTCAGGAATATAAAACCTAGGTACTCAGTTGCAAATCCCTTTTCAAACTTTTGATTATCTCTTGCAGCCAATCTATTAAATTTCTCTTAAATGATCCAAACAGATGAAATCATTGGTTGCAGTTGAGGAATTATAAAAATCCCCCCAAACATCCAAAAGCCAACAAACCCAAGTGCTTGAAAAGTGAATGTATGAATAGACTATTCCAGACTACTGTGAGTGTGTTTGCCGGCAGACTGGTGTTGCTGCATAGGAAAATGACCACCGCCTAGATAAACAGTAACCAGGCATTTGCCTGGGGACTTTTCACTCACAACAAGCATCAAAATAAGTGTAAAAGACTCCTTGAATATTTTTACCTGGAAGACAGAAGTATAAGAAAAGCACATGAAACAAAGCCTGATGCACGCTGCTAGGAGCTGCCCTGCAGAGTTGCAGCCTTCCTGTGGGCCACCACGACTTACCTGTGCCCAGCCTAAAGACACATGCCTTGGTGTGTCTATGAGACCCTGAGAAGCATTTTGCACAAGATCCAGCCTGCTGTGAGGAGATGCAGGGGCACACACAGGGCTGTAGAACCCAGATCTCCAGTGAGAGATGAAATTGTGTAGTGTGTAAATGGGGGAACCCACAGTCCCAGGATTGAAGGTACACATATGACCCCATATGGCCACAGAGAGGGCACATGTGTGCATCTAATTCTCTGTGTGTGTACTGGGTTGAGATTAGAACTTTATGGATTTTTTTATAAAAGCTTGCTCAGAAATTTTTAGGTGTCTATTGACACTTTGTATGTGGCTAGTCTTGTAGTTTATCTGTTGCATTGTTAATAATGATCCCAAATTACTGATTGCCAATGAATCGTGTGTCATTAACAAATCAATAAGCTGCTTTGATCCTGATATGATCCAAACCCTAGGAAGTGAGCAGTTTTCCTTGAACTACTGTCATGGGTTCAGCAGCAGCAGTCATTTTTTCTCCTTCTTGGTAGCTGGTGCAGCGCTGTGTTTTTGATTTTGGGCCTGAGAACAGTGCTGATAACACCAGTGTTTTCAGTTACTGCTTGGCAATGTTTAGGCTGGCCAAGGACTTTGTGAGTCTCATGCTCTGCCAGGGAAGAGGGGAAGCTGGGAGGAAGGAGAGACAGGACACCTGACCCAGACTAACCAAAGAGGTTATTCCATACCACAGCACGTCACGTCCAGGATGCAGAAACGGAGAGCAGAGACCCGGAAAGGTGGGGGTGCACGGTGGTGGAGGTGCACGGTGGGGGATGCACTTGTTGCTCGGGCTTGATATCGAGTGGTGAGAAATTGTATTCTTTTCCCTTGTATTTTCTCTTGTCATTATTATTATTGGTGGTAGCAGCAGTGGTTTGTGTTATACCTTAGTTACTAAACTGTTCTTATCTCAACCTGTGGGAGTTGCATTCTTTCGATTCTCCTTCCCATCCCTCCAGGAGCAGGGGGAAGAAAGAGTGAGGAGTGAGTGAGAGAGCGGCTGTGTGAGTTTACAAAGCTTAAACCACGACAACTACTCTATTGTTTTAACCTCCTGTGTCCAGCAAACCAGTGAGTGTCTCAGCTGCTGTTTCAGGATCGAGTTTCTTAGCACAGAGGTCCTGTTCTGGACATCAGATTCTGCACAAGAAGAACATCTCCCTGAAGCTGGACATTCCTTTACAGAGTTTCAATTTGAGTGAATCACAATTTTTCTAACAGAAAAAGTTCAGCCAAAGGACTCATCATAGAATCATAGAATAGTAAGGGTTGGAAAGGACCTCAAGATCATCGAGTTCCAACCCCCCTGCCATGGGCAGGGACAGCTCCCACTAAACCATCTTCTTGACATTTTGTTTAGATCAGTGAGATACCAACTGTAACATCACTGCTATTAAAAAATAACTGGATGCAGTTTTTAGCAAACCAGTATTATGAAATGTTGTAGGCTGTAAGCCTTTTGCATGTACCACAGAAACATGGTGGGATGGCTCCTATGACTGGAGTGTTGGAATGGAAAGTTACAGGCTCTTTAGGAAAGACAGGCCTGGCAGGCAGGGAGGGGGAGTTGCTATTTGTGTTAGTGATAGGCTGGAGAGTATGGAACTCTGTCTGAGAGCAGTCAACAGAGAGTTTGTGGGTCAGGGTTAAAGGGAGAACAACAATGGGTGACATTATTGTGGGGGTCTGTTACAGACCGCCGGATCAAGAGGACTCTGGATGAAGTGCTCTGTAGACAGATAGGAGCAGCCTCACGCTCACAGGCCCTTGTTCTCATGGGAGACTTCAACCACCCTGATATCTGTTGGAAGGATGGTACAGCCTGGCACAAGCAATCTAGGAAGTTCCTCGATTGTGTGGAAGACAACTTCCTTCTGCAAGTAATAGAGGAGCTGACAAAGAGAGGTGCCATGCTTGACCTCGTGCTCACCAATGGGGAAGGGCTGGTTGGAAATGTGACACTCAAGGGCAGCCTTGGTTGTAGCAATGACAGGATGGTCGAATTTGAGATCCTTAGGACAGTGAGAAGAGCGTGAAGCAAGCTCACTGCCCTGCACTTCAAGAGAGCAGACTTTGGCCTCTTCAGGAACCTGCTTAGGAAGGTTCCATGGGATATAGGCCTAGAGGGCAGGGGACACCAAGACTGTTGGTTGATATTCAAGGATCACCTGCTACAAGCTCAGGAGTGTTGCATCCCAAGTAGAAGGAAGTGCTGCAGGAGGGCCAGGAGACCTCCATAGATGGATAAGGAGCTGCTGATGAAAATTTGAAGGAAAAAAGAGGCTTATAAAAGGTGGAAGCCAGGACAGGCAGCCTGGGAAGAATACAGGGATGTTGTCCGGGAAGCTAGGGACCAGGTTAGGAAAGCTAAGGCCCACTTAGAATTAAACTTGGCTAGGGATGTTAAGGATAACAGGAAGGGATTCTATAGGTACGTAGCAAATAAAAGGCAGACTAGGGACAACATGGCCCCCCTCCAGAAGCTATCGGGAGAACTGGCTACCCTGGATTTAGAGAAGGCTGAGGTTCTTAATGACTTCTTTGCCTCAGTCTTCACTGGCAAATGCTCTGACCACACCACCCAAGTCCTGGAAGGCAGATGCAAGGACTGTGAGAATGAAGACCTTAGGCTCACTGTAACAAAGGATCTAGTTCGAGACCATCTTAGGAACCTGAACGTACACAAGTTCATGGGACCTGATGATATCCATCCACAGGTCCTGAAGAAGCTGGCAAATGAGGTTGCAAAGTCACTGTCCATCATATTTGAAAAATCATGGCAGTCAGATGAAGTTCCCAATGACTGGAAAAAGGGAAATAAAACCCCCATTTTCAAGAAGGGGATAATGGATGAGCCGGGGAGTTACAGACCAGTCAGTCTCACCTCTGTGCCTGGCAAAATCTTGGAGCGGATTCTCCTGGAAGGCATGCTGAGGCACATGAAAAACAACAAGGTACTTGGTGACAGCCAGCATGGCTTCATTAAGGGGAAATCCTGCCTGACCAATTTGATGGCCTTCTACGAAGGGGCTACGGAACTGACGGACAAGGGTAGAGCAGTTGATGTCATCTACCTGGACTTGTGCAAAGCATTTGACACTGTCCTGCATGACATAGAATCATAGAATCATAGAATAGTTAGGGTTGGAAAGGACCTTAAGATCATCGAGTTCCAACCCCCCTGCCATGGCCAGGGACACCTCCCACTAAACCATGCCATCCAAGGCTATGTCCAACCCCACCTTGAACGCCGCCAGGGATGAAGCATTCACAACTTCCCTGGGCAGCCCATTCCAGGGCCACACCACCCTTGCAGTAAAGAACTTCTTCCCCATATCCAATCTAAACTTCCTCTGTTTAAGTTTAAACCCATTACCCCTTGTCCTCTCACCACAGTCCCGCCCCTAATGAAGAGTCCCCCTTCAGATATTGCCTACCTATATGGACCACCTGTACGGACCACCTGTACGGACCACCTGTATGGACCACCTATGCATACTGGTAGATATCTGGACTTACTAAAGAAGCACACAAACAAAACCAGCGTATTAACTGTCCCTTATCTGGTCAGCTATGGAAATACCACCTGTATGTACTTATACACGCACCAGAATTATCAGACAACTTCAGATGATTTTTCAGTCAAATTTGGGAATGAAAAAGTAAATCACAATTTGTTTTTTAAACTTGTGCCCCCAAATAACTTCGGGAGCTGAAGATTTTCTTGGATTTATTCACAAGCATTACATTCCTATCAAAAAGACCTCTTCAACAACACTTTAATGCCTGTTAGGAAAGTTGTGCATTTTAACTGAACAATGGCCATTTCAGTATCACAAGTCTGCCTTAAATAGATTCATTTAGTAACCGAACCTCAAACCACTAAAAGAAATAAAAGAAACCAGGTTTATACAGAAATTTCAAACTAGTGAGTTCTGAAACAAAGTCATTCTTGCAGAGCAAAAGCCAAACTCGGACTCCATTCCCTGATTTTTACTTTCTTGTAGGGAGCAAGACTGACATGCAGCACTTGGCAAGAATTACCAGCCACTTTCAGGTACAGATTCTGACTGTCATGCAAATCTTCATGACTTGTTACTACAGAAAGAATCCCATAACACTTCATTTCCAAATTAACGTTGTGTTTGTGTTCTGTAATAAGCATGGATAGACTCCAGTAATGAAGAAAAACTACAAAGAGCAAAACTTTAAAAGTTACTAAATCAAAAAACCTGTAAGCCAGTTTCATCACCAATGTATCATTACTTTTGTACTGCTATGAGCACATCAAGTGCAGGGGGCATCAAATCTGCTACTACTACATATGTACCTTAATTGTACAAACACAGGAAACAAGGAAGTTGCATTCCTTCTAGTTCTGTTCTGTGCTACTGCATTGATTATCTGGGTGTGTCCTATGCCTACAAAGATCCACTTGATACTAGCACTATTTGTATGCATTTCTGTCAGAACACAGTTCTTCTCTGAACCTGTTCCATATGTCCTCTTTGTCCACCTCAATAGCAGTACCCCAGGCTAACAAAGAAGCATTGCTAAATCTGGTGGTCTGCTTAAATGGAGCAGACTTCAAGAGAGAGGTGCCAAAACAGTTTCTCAGCTTTAATTATTGGGGAACTCTAATTGCCCAGTGCAGGTTTTAGTCATTTAATGATTTAGATGAGACAGTCAACTGGTAAAGGGGACTGAAAGCTACACACGACAGTCCATTCCTTTTGGTGGATGCACATTCATGCCTGGCTGTGCGAAATGCAGGTGTAGATTTATGGGTCAGCGCTGTTCCCAGGCTGAAAGTCAAAAACACAGTGCTGCACCAGCTATCGAGGAGAAAAATGACTGCTACTGCTGAACCCAGGACACGATGTTCAAGGCCGGTTCGGACAGAGCCTTGGGTGGCATGGTTTTGCGGGAAGTGTCCCTGCCCATGGCAGGGGGGCTGGAACTTGATGATCTTGAGGTCCTTTTCAACCCTAATTATTCTATGATTCTATGATTCCATGTAAGTAGAATAATCCAGGCAAGAACATGGATCTACACATCGGTGATAATAAGCTTGTTGTCTTAAAGTATTTTTTCAGACTATGTTTTCATATATGCTCTGTGTGGCATCACTGAAGGCTCCCTAGGGATCAGTTCTCATTACAGACCTCATTCTTATGTCACAAGCTTGTTTTTCTCATTCTTTGTTACAGAAATAGAAACATAAGTGCAAAATCTGGAAATTAGGTGATGCTAAAGAGGTAGAGCAGAAGAGAGTGGCTGTGACTCTTTGCAGTTATCCAGAATTGTGCTGCATTTTCACGAGTGCTAAGAGGGAGTACAAAGCCTTGTGTTATGACAACAAGCAATAAAATGTCACCTCCTTGAAACATCATGTTATTAGTGGTAATTAAATACTAAACTTGCTTGAGTTTTCATATGCATTCTTTATAGAATTTCATATAACTTAGTTTCAAGACTAGTTCTCAGAAGATTTTGCCAACAGCACTACAAATTAATTGAAAGATCTCTCATTTTTTCAATAAAGTCATCCAGCTTTCTAATAGATGTCGAATAAAATTAATGGAATAACTTTGACAGTGAGTCTGAAAGGTGTCTTTCAAACACTGCACTACTGCCTTTCTGTGCTATATGCTTTTATCATCTGAGGAGACAAATGTCTTATACAGTGTGGTCCAATGTCAGCATTTTCTGTTTCTTATTCAATATCAGTAATTGAAAAGATTTATTTTCTCACTCACACCTTTTCTCTTTTTTTCCCATTCCATCCAAGTCTTCCTGCTGCAGGAGAGTCGAACCCCTCTTAACTGCTCTCCATGTCTCGCCAATTTTCAGTCCTGCAATTTTAGCTCCACAACTATAAAAAGAGTGAAAACAACCCCAAAATCTAGCAGTTAGAGCATTTCTTTGGAAAAGTGGGCTAAGGCCATGAAAGAGAAGAGTTCCACACCTAGGTGTCCTGTGCTGACCGCTTTGCTAGTATCTTTTGAAGGAGACTGCCAGTTTGGGTTGCTAGTGGATGTAGACATTTTCAATTAAGTCAATAAGTGAGGTAAGCACCTCTAATGTAATTTTACTTTACAGTTCTACAGAAGCCTTCAAAACTATAGCTCTTTCTTTGCTGACTGCAGAGAGAATTTAATCATGTCCCTTCAAAAAAGCAGACTGTGTTTCCCGACTGGTGGTGCGTGCCCAATATCCAAATCCATTTGCACCAAAAATAGGTGCCTCAGTCACATAGACTCTGTGGTATGCTTTCTACCTTTCTATCATGAGTATATTTCATTAACATCCCTCACGTGAAAATGAAAATGTGGCCTTTCTGTCACTGAGGATGGGGATTCTGGTAATTTGCTGATGCAAATTAAAGCTTCAGGGCTGCTCTCTTGAATTGACAGGTCACAGCTTCCAAGATCTGCTCTTTTGTTCAGGATCATTGCCTCCAGGGAATTTGCAAGTAAAATCTTCTGGTTATGTTTTTATACAATTCCTGCTCACAAAGGAATATTAAGACCACACAGCTGAAAGCAAGAAGTCCAAAGTTCTGCTTAAATTCCTGACCAGAAGTGTGTGAGTGCGCCATGTATAGCACATCATGGAGTCAAACACGTCCAGGAAGCATGAGGCATGCTCTACATGTACTGTACTATTTTTTAAAATCTGCAGTAACTCCAGCATGTTCAAACATTCTGATGTGAAACATGTTCAGCAGATCAGGATAAGATCTGGACATTTTGATCCTGTGATGATGGTCATGGTGGGTGTATCTGATGTACAAACTTTATGGCCAGAGCTCCTCCTGTGCTGAGAGATGTCTAGAAATCCCAGAAAAATACTGAGCAAATATTTTACTCTAATAAGAGTTCCAGGAATGAAGAAGGATTCTTCTTGAAAAACTCAAATTCATGTTGAATTGGTCAGACTGGATAACCTACTCTCTCCACTTCCAGTCATCTGCAGTTTCTCTAACCCATAGTCCTCCAAATCACACTTTCCTGTTTACACTGCCTTTTAATGAAATTCAACAGGTATAAAAATAATCATTAAAACAGTTAACATATCTTGACACGACCTCCACTTCTGATGTTTTCTATCTGTATTTATGCAGTTCTCATGAAATTGTTGATACATGATGCTTCAGGAAAGGTTAAAGGATTGCAACCTAAATAATACTATTCAACATTCTTTATAGCTTTAAAACCAACACAGCTAAAACAAATTTTCGTTGTATGATTATAGAGTTGACTTATGAAGGTTTTGATGGAATATGTTTAGACTGCTAGAAGTCCATTGAAGTAGAAAACTTGAAGCCATATTCTAGAAACAAAGGATATTATTCTTACATCAAGGAATATGTCCTGGACATGACTGGTTCAGAAAGGCAATTAGCCTGATCATGGTGAATAACAAACTGGAAATGATCTTATAATGTACTGCGATGTTAAAACAGCTGGTATTAATCTCTAATCTAAGTCTAGGGAATAACAGAATCAGTCTATAAGTACCTACACAGAAAAGTGATTCCTGAGAGTATACGGTCCTTAATCTTGCAAACAAAGGCATAAAAATGTCCAGTGACTGCCAGATAAAACTAAAAAATTTCAGGATGAAATAAGGTATAAACACTGTTCTGGGAATGCAATATATTTTCACATTTTGCAAGGTAAATTGAGCTCTAATCTGACTCAAGTTTGGATGTCACGTCGAGCTTGGCAGTCTATTCAATGATGCTGCTCAGCAGAAGTTAGGACCCATCCAGAAAATACTGAGTTGTTTTTGTGAAAATCCAGATTAATGAAAGAAAATATTATGATGAAAATATTATGACAAAAATATGGTGATATATCTTCAAACATACCAAAATAATACTTCATTATACAGATGAGTTATTATGAGTTAGGATGAGACAGTTATTAATCATAACTGTCTTGTCTTGACAGACAGTTATGTCTTAAAAGACAATGATGATTTACTCTTTGTTCAATTATGTAGCTATACATGAAAATGCAGAAAGAGCTTACCTTAATTTCATCATGGACCAATCTGACTAGCAGATTGTGCCACCATTTGGCTATAAACCCCACTCCCAGCAATAGAGATTGGGGAAAGCATTTTAGTAGACTTTGAAGCCATTGCGGAAGCTGACCCAAAGTGGGACTGCTGTATTGAAGCTGCACTGTCGTCCAGAGCCCAGTGCTGACTCTCCTGGAGTGAATGGCACATTTACCTAGCACTGCCTGCGCCAACTCACTTGATTGACTGGTGATTCCATACGTTTCTGTGTGTGTGTTTGTATTCAGGAAAAGCTTTTTCTGACAGAGCTCATCCCTTGTTTGGGCCACTTAATAAATTGAGATTAACATGGTGTTAGACTGGTGTTCCCTCCTGTGATGACAACAGGTAAGAAAGCTCAGTTCCAAGCACAAAAAGTCATCTATAGGGAAATATATGCATTGCATCATATCATATATATCAGAATTAATGTCACAATATTCATTAGTTGGGGGCACAAAACACTTCACACCTCTTTGAGTTTTTTCTTCCACATGGTGTGAAACCCAAGGCACTGGTCATAGGGTGGAGCAGCAGAAACAGGCAGGTAACAGAGCAGAGCCAGGGCAGGCTCCCAGCACAGACAAGCCTGTTCATCAGGGAACAGCTGCTAGTGAACACATTCTGCTGGGACAGGCTGGGAAGGAGTGGTGAAATCGGTGACTTCAATTACATACACTACTTCACAACTGTGAGAAGTATTTTGAATGGTGCTACATAGGTATATTAGAATAATATTGAAACAAAATGTATGCATAGACTCTGTACATTTACAAAATCCAAACAAGAATACAGCTTTGCCATGTGTTAAGAGGTTATGGTCAAAGTCTGGAAACAATTTCCTGTTGGAATTACCAGAATATGTAAAAGGGTGCGCATATTTGTGGCTGGTAATGTTTAGGCATTACCACAATGAATAGTGAAGAAAAAAGAGTTTCAAGCACTTGCATCATATGGGAAATATAATTTATTTTTCTGCAAATTAGAAGTCATTATTCAAGACCCTTGGAAGTCAATGCACAGATTCCAACTCATCATTCATCAAAATGAACTGGGTTGATTTTGTGGTACAAGTAGGTAGCATGTGTAGTATGAGCACCACAGGCCTATATAGAGCTATTACTAAAATTAGTACTCAAGAATATTTTCAATGGCATGAGCACATACAGACCAAGGCCAGGATCCAGATGGTATTGAGAGAGATCCTATGGCTGTGACTTTCAGCAACCAGCTTCCTTCAAGTTCCACATTCAGTATGGGCCACAAGTCTCATGCCTTTCTAGAGGTATTATAAGCCCAGATTTCTTATAGCTGGTGAAGCAGAAAGAACTGTGTATTAAAATTAAACTCTGTATGATGATTTTTTCATTAAAAATGATATGATTTCAAAGGTAAAAAAACTCAATATGCAGTATGTTCCTAATGAAGAAAAGGTTTTGTTCTGGAAAACAGCATCTCCAAAAGTCTTGAGGAAAAGTTATTCAGCAGAAGCTTTGAAGTTACTACTGTTTCAAAAATAGCTTATGTGATCCTTGGTTAAAATTTAATAGGAGAACAGTAAGTAGCAGGAGTTAAATTACTTTCTATCTATACTCAGCAGACCCAGTGTTTATAAAACTTTGAAAAAGCAGGAGATGTGCAAAAAGAGTCATATAAGTCATTTGATGACTAAAGAAAATACTTTGTATTAAAACCTCCAGTTTATTTCTTTTAAAAAAGAGTCTGAAACATGACATTTTTTTACAGAACCTTAATAACCCTGTGAGGAGAGAACATGCAGCACAGAAAGGTAACAAGAGGTAATGAGAGAAACCTGAAGCCAGAGAACTTGCATTCAAAACAAGGCACAGTACCATTGCCAGCTGGAGCTGACTATCCATGAGGTGATGGATACTTCTCCACTGTCTCCAAGTCATTACTAATTCCCAGCAGGGAGACACAATCATGTTACAAAGGAGGTATTAAATAGAATTAAAGATAAAGTAACATCTCACCCTGATTTAGACAGGGGAAGAACCAGTGGCATATATGTCAGAATATGGCGTCAACCACAGAGTGTAGAAACAGAAAGGGCAGCACCATCCAAAGATTAGTATGAACAAGTGGCTTAATCTAGTCACACATAGGGTCCTCACTATTTTCTCATTTGATGTTCAGCTATGGAAAGATTAGAAAACCTTGCTCAAACTTTGTTTAAACATTAATTATGGGATCTATCATAAATCATAGGATCTATCACAAGGGTAACTGTACAAACATGAATGTTGTGCCAGATATGGGAAAGCAGACCAGACTGCCTAATGCTTATTAATTGTCTCAAACCTTATGCATTTAAGTGATTAGGCTGTGTATAATAGAATCATAGAATCAGAATAATTAGGGTTGGAAAGGACCTTAAGATCATCTAGTTCCAACCCCCCTGCCATGGGCAGGGACACCTCACACTAAACCATGCCATCCAAGGCTATGTCCAACCCCACCTTGAACGCCGCCAGCCATGAAGCATTCACAACTTCCCTGGGCAACCCATTCCAGGGCCTCACCACCCTTACAATAAAGAATTTCTTCCTCATATCCAATCTAAACTTCCCCTGTTTAAGTTTGAACCCATTACCCCTTGTCCTATCACTACAGTCCCTAACGAAGAGTCCCTCCACAGCATCACTATAGGCCCCCTTCAGGTCTCCATGCAGCCTTCTCTTCTCCAGGCTGAACAGACCCAATTTTCTCAGCCTATCTTCATACGGGAGGTGCTCCAGTCCCCCGATCATCCTCGTGGCCCTCCTCTGCACTTGTTCTAAAGGTTCCATGTCCTTTTTATGTTGAGGACACCACAACTGCACACAATACTCCAAGTGAGGTCCCACAAGAGCAGAATAGAGGGGCAGGAGCACCTCCTTCGACCTGCTGGTCACGCTCCTTTTGATACGGTTGGCTTACTAGTCTGCAAGCACACGCTGGAGCCGCCTCATGTTCATTTTTTCATTGACCAACACCCCAAAGTCCTTCTCTGCAGGGCTGCTCTGAATCTCTTCTCTGCCCAACCTGTAGCTGTGCCTGGCATTGCTCTGACCCAGGTGGAGGACCTTGCACTTGTCGTGGTTAAGCTTCATCAGGTTGGCATCAGCCCACCTCACAAGTGTGTCAAGGTCCCTCTGGATGGCATTCCTTCCCTCCAATGTATCAACCGAACCACACAGCTTGGTGTCATCGGCAAACTTGCTGAGGGCGCACTCAATCCCACTGTCCATGTCACCAACAAAGATGTTGAACAAGACCGGTCCCAACACCAATCCCTGAGGAACACCACTCGTTACTGGTCTGCAGCTGGACATTGAGACATTGACCACAACTCTTTGCATGCGGCCAGCCAGCCAGTTCTTTATCCACCGAATGGTCCACCTATCAAATTGCTGTCTCTTCAACTTAGACACAAGGATGTCATGTGAGACAGTGTCAAAGGCTCTGCACAAGTCCAGGTAGATGACATCAACTGCTCTACCCCTGTCCATCAGTTCAGTAGCCCCATCATAGAAGGCCACCAGTTTGGTCAGGCAGGATTTTCCCTTAATGAAGCCATGCTGGCTGTCCCCAAGCACCTTGTTGGTCTTCATGTGCCTCAGCATGCCTTCCAGGAGAATCCGTTCCAAGATTTTGCCAGGCTCCTCTCACCCAAAGTACAAAAGGCCACTGTTTCTTTAGATGTGGAAGACACATCAAGATGAAATAGAACTCTTAGTAAGACTTTATGTTTGAGAAAAGCATTAAAACTGACTCAGCACTTGTGGAAAAAAAAATGAAAAAGTGAAATAAATTCCACATCCACTTAAAATTATAAATTATAGACGATTTGGGAATTTTTAGCTGTCTCTTTTGCCCTGCCCAGTTTACAGGAAATGTTAGCTGGCTTCTCATTTCATGACCCCTCAAAGTTTCTGCTAAAGTTATTGCAAAGCAGGAGCAAACTGGAGCAGCTGCTTTATCGTTTCAGATGATGTTGCATTATGCACACCTTCAGGAATTATTCCACTTATGAATCTGCATTAGGCCACTGGTACAGCTCTTATAGCTTCTTGTTAGCTCTGCCAATACTTTTCTGACACTCAGGAGGTGAAGTTATTAACTGTGAATTTTGCCTGTGCAGAGCCGTTATTCCAACTTACAGCAGAGTCTTTCCATACAGAGAACACCCTTCTTAAATAAGATTGTAACTCTAATTCCACCTGTTTGTTAGGTCAAACTCCTGTGCTGTCACAGGAGAAAGTATGAGGTGAATTACCTAAAGCTATGCTAAATTGTCAGAAGGAAACCAAATTGCTGATACTATTCAGGAGAATTTGGTGCAAGTGATTTACTGTGGAACGCTAGGGATTTCTCATAACTCCTGTCCCTTGTCCTATGCTTTTTTTCACCTGCATTAATTTTCTTTTTGCAGAGTAGTAATAAAGGCCTAATAATAGTAACAAAAGGAAAAAACATCTTTTGGTCACCTAATGGAGTTTTAAATTTTGGAGCATTTGAGAAGGAAAAGTAGATTCCCTGGATCTCACAGTGCAAATTTGTATAGGTCAGTAACAAAAAAATCTAACATTTAGGGAAGCTATTCATTATACTTTAGGTAATATTTATAGAAAAAGAAAAATAAAGGAAAATATTATAAGCAAAGGAGAATTAAAAATGTTCTTTTAAACTGCAGACGCTTCCAGCAGACTTTGCACATTCAGCAGAAATTAGAAATTTAAATGTATACAATGAGGCATACAGCAATGTACGGGATTTGAGAGGAGGGATACATAGAGTCAACCAGCCTGAAAGATATTTTCCACGATACTGCCCTCTAGAGATATTTCCAGAAATATGGATGATATGGAAGAAAACCGTTATTTTTTTCTCTTCTCCTGGGAGCAACGAACAAACAAAATCGCGTGAAGATTGTGCTCATATGAGGCTGATCAGTTCTGTCAAGTGAGAACTTGGGAGTGAGAGTATACAACTGGTGGACCAGGATCCACAGCTAAATTGTCTGTCCTACCTACCTGTTGAGACAAAGGGAGGAAAAGAGGAGAACTGGGCTTAAAACATAACATGTGATGTAACTCAGGATTACGGTTGCAGATCTCTTTTATTCATAACATCTGATATAATCCAATTACTTCCTATGTTTTCTATATAATAAATTTTATATAATTAGAATGAGTTATTACAGACTACATAATTACAAAATTTAAAATTTCACCTATAAAATACAAACAAGTTAAGCCAAATTAGAACAAGGACAAGAAAGCAAAGGTTGTCATCTATTTATCAGAAAACAAGCAGTTTCAGTACATCAAATTGGGAATAACATAACAAATCCACAGACAAATGTAAATGTAAGCCTGCTGTGAGATTTAATATCTGATAAAATACAAGCTTTATACCACAAGATATTTCAGTCCTTACTGTAGATGGTGCTATAGCATAAAATATGCATTGTACCCTAACTGCTGATTTTAAATGGTCTGGCTATGACTGGCATACAAGTTACACTGTGCAGAGGATTAATCCACAAATTATTGTGAGGGGTCATGTAAACATGTTGCAATTTATGAGTGGTTTATATCTGAGCCTAGGATTGTTAAAAAAAAAAAAAAAAGAAGTAATGAAAAACATGTTGAATCATTTTCTATAATACTAATATTCTGGTGTATTGTAGCACATGCTAGGCCATAGCCAGGTTTAGAAAGGTCTCTGGAATATATTTACTGAGACAGATAAATCTCTTTTATTTTGTTTGTTTGTTTTTTTTTTTTTTGTTGTTGCTGTGCCTGGGCCATACCAAGGTGAGAAGATTTTAGCCTTGTATTATTTTCTGAGAGAAAATCCCAGATATTTTTAGTCTTCTTTGTTTTATGCTGACTCCTGCCTTCATTGGGAATTGATATGAATTAATTTCCTCTACACAGGGTAAATACAGAGCATTGGTAAAAATCAAGTTCAATGCAAATAGCACAAGCAATTCTTATTCCATAGAAGTCTCAAAGGACATCCATTTATGATGTCCTGCTTCAAGCTGAAAGATAAACATCATCTGCAGAAGAGAAATGAGTGTCCTGCTGAGACAGCAGCATGATGCAAGCTGGAGCCAACCTTGGGGACAGGAGGGACCCCAGAAGAATGGTCAGTGTGAGGCTGGGCAGAATGTTGTCCTCTCCCCCCTGCTCCCTGCAGCACCAGCCAGCTTGGCTCGTGAGCGCTTAGGAGTTCATGTTTTTATTGCATATTGTCTGAGCTACCTGTTTTGGAGTTAAAACCCTTTACTTGTCTTTTCCACTGGCAAATATGGATGCTTATGGTGCGCTATAGGGAAAAAAAAAAACAACAGCCTCCACTTTTCTCCTCCTTTCCTTTGTCTCAGTAGTAACTCAAGGAGTCAGATAAGCACCACCCTGGAAAGCTGTTTGTTAGCTAAATGCTGTTCCCATTCCTGAGGGCAGTAGAAGCCACCCTATTTATCAGTAAAATGTGAAGGAAGCTCCCCACACGACCAGTAACAGCAGTCTGAATGACTCCCACAAGTGTCCTGGGCCACTTGCCCTTTTATGAAGCTCAGTGCTAGTTGTCCAGCTGCTGCAGGTCACCCAGTCTTCCTGCAGAAGCTGCTTGCCTTCGGCAGCAAGCTCTTCCAGTTCCCAGAGTTGATGCATTGCCTTGCACAAATGCAGAATGAACAAAATGAGATTTCTGCACCAACACACTGCTTAGCTTTTCTACTGAGAGTGCCAAGAAATCCCCACATTTCTGCCCTGTACACAAATATGTATCACATAGACATGAAAAACTACTTCTCTTTCAAATTGGTGAAGCTGCCTCAACATACACGAATGTAGGATCAAGTCCACTGAACACAATAATTGTAAGGTAAAGGCAGCAGTGAAACTTAAACTAAGAAATGAATTCATTTGCCTTGGCAAAACCAGTTGATATTGTTCAGTGCAGCAGAAATGAAGTCAGAATAACTGAACATGGAATAGCCAAATAGCACTCTGGATTTTTACTCTGGATTTTGTTCAACATCAGAACACACGCAAGCAGATGATAATGTGGGTTTTATGTGAGTCTTGTGTGCTCCTTTGATAAAAAATATATTTAGTTCAGTGGAATGCTAGGACTGAGGATAATTCAGAAAGTTCCAGATACACATGCCTGAATCCAGACATCTTTTCCCCATGTCACTATGTAACACAATAGCTTTTCTTTCTTACAAGCTAATTGGCATTACAGCAGTGAAGGAAGCTTCAGCTCCCTGTTGTGCACTGAAGCTCTGGGTGGCCTGACGTCAAATGGAGTTTACAGCTCCACTTTCCAGAACTGTGCTTGGCAGCTGTCTGTCTCATGAAAGAGAAGTGCTTAAGAAGGTACTGCAGAATGCTTGGGGCAAGGAGCCACCTAGTCTGGCCAGCAGCAAGTGTGCAGAGGGTGGGTCTTCACAACACAAAACCCATTCTGATTTTTCATTTCATGCAAAATTTCAAATACAAGTTATCTCCAGTGTAGCAAGATTTCTGAAATTATCAGGCCAAGAACTTCTCTAAGTAATTTTCTCATATACCTTTGAATGACCCTCTTGTTTTTAGAAAGGAGACCCACTCTTGTTTACCTTCTCTTAGTGTCAGGCTTCTTAGAAAAAACAAAAAGCCTTTGCTGCACTATTGTTTACAGTGCAATATCTGCTAAGCATTTTGCTCGAAGCGGCAGCTATCTCTTGGGCCTCCTAGACTAGACTGCAGGCCCATGTTAGCAAGCATTTCCACATTACTGTGTGCTTTAGTCCACCACTTCTGGGCATGGAGGCACCACCAGTCCCACTGTTCAACACAGCCTTCTTCCTAAGCCAAAGAAGCAATATGCAAAAAGAGGAGATAACTGAAGAGATGCAGAAAAAGAGAAAACACTGACTGTATAAGCAGCTCCACGTTAGAATGACTACTGTGGTAAAATAGTATTTGAGTAGTTTACCATCAGCATATACCTGTTATCCAGGCATCTCCCCCCCCCCCCCCCCCATTTTACTGTGAATTGTCAGTCACAATTATTAAAACTGTGACTTAAACTATTTGCTCAGAAAAAAGCCCTGTGTTTAATCTTCTGGATGATGCTTGGAGAAGCAGTAGCAAAGTCAAACTGTACTTCTGTTCACTGCTTTGAGAAAGATGCTCATGCATGTGCCTCCTTCGGCTCTGGTGTTTCACATCTGGACAGAAAAGATTAAAAGCAGTGACATGAGAGCCTGAAAACCAATACACTAAATAGGAATCTGTTAGTATGAATGGTAAGCAGAGAGACTAACTCTGCTACAATGATGCCCTGAGTAAAAGTATCAAATGACAGCACTGCTGTCAAGCTGAGTCGCATGGTTGGGTAACACAAGGGAGTCTGGTCCACCGAAAGTGCAGGATTGAAAGAAGAGATTAAAGTAGTGAGCTCTGGTCGGGCTGTGAGCATTTACACTGAAGAGGGAAGGATTCCGTCTTCTCTTTGATGGCTGGCCAGCTAGCTGTCCCTGAAGCACCCTCTCTGCCTGGGGACAGGCAGGCTGGGTGCCAGAAGGAGGGGAAAACCCTGGAGGCACCTGGCAGGTAATTTTACCAAGCCTCCAATTTAAAAGCGGGGTGTGTGTGTGTCAGCTGTGTTTTCTGCCCTCAGCTTTTTTCTTGTGTGACCAAAGCTGCTGTCTCCTGCAGTCCCCTCCTTCCCTGCAGTATTTTACAGGACAGAGCAGAGCAGCGAACATAAAATACACGCTTCCAGTCAGACACTGGAATAGCAGTGAGCTAGATGCAAATTTGGTAGCAGATATAGTCAATTATGATATCTCCTTTAAGTTATTTGGCAAAGCTGTTTATCACTGAGGAAGTGTTTCTGACAATAAAAAAAGAATAATGGTAAACATGAGCTAGTCATAAGCTATTTCTAAGAAATAATTGATTTGTCATTTCTCCTTCTGAATTTACAGTCAGATTTGCGTTACCTGTCTTAGATCTATGTACAATAGCTAACGCATGCTTTTAAAATCCAGTTGAGTACATATCTGCATTATTAAGTTTCAAATGTTTGTACACATCCAGCTCATTGTTGAAATTTTTTATTTTCCTTCCCCTTTCTAACCAGCCATTACTCTTCTAAATGTTTTTTGATTTTAAAATTAATTTGAGTTCCACTCATAACCTTACAATTTTATAAATGGAGATCCCTGGGGTATTCTATCCATCTTGAACCATGTGCTAGATCCATAGTTACAGTAGGTCCACCCAGCTGCTCTGTCTTCAGTGCCAAAGTACTGCATTTGGCAATCTGACCTTTTAATGGCCACCTATTTACTGCAGCTAATAAATCAAGTATAATGTAATTTTCAGCATAACAAATACAGTCATGAGAAATGCAGCTATGTCATTTCTCTCATATGTTCAGATAAAGTGACAGTGTTTTTGTTTGTATGCTTTCCTACAACTGCTAGAAAAAGCAAAGAATATCTTCTACTGCAGAAGGACACTTGAATAAAAATAAGCATCATTATGATAAAAGAACTATGTAGTATTTTTAGCAGATTATTAATTAAGACAAAATTAATAGCACAGATAAAGGCTAGTTAATTTAAATAGCTCCTACCTCTGTTAGGATACCTTATCTTCTTCATAGTATAACATTGATCTATTCCCTATATTTTTAGCCATAACAGATGTATTAGTGTTGTAATTAAACTGCATGATATGCAGTTAGCCTAAATATAACTCTCCAGATAACACTACGTTAAAATTTTGATGAAAAAATGAAATTCTGATGAACATTCCCAGTTTGAATTTTTATTCATTAATTTTACTGTTATTTATATCTCATTGTGGGTTTCCTCTTCTTAATGTGTAATTATACAGTGTACATTTTTATCTGGATTATATTTGAAACAGTAGCACTTGGTTTAATAGCACTTTCAGACTCGTGCCTTATAATAAGAAGCAAAATACATGTCTTTCCAAAAGTGTAACTAATGAGGTTGGATACAAGTGAAACTCAGCACTAAATATGAAAATCCCATCTTCTCAAGGACAAAGATTTACCGACTCATACATCATTTTTATTTTTAATGGATTAGAAGGAGTAGGTACAAGTCCTCAACAGCTATTTCGGCAACACTGAAGAGCTGAGACAGACTAAATGAATCAGCCAACACTGCAGAGGTTTTCAAATGAAGTGCAAATGCAGAGTATTCAGAGACTTATATTTTTAGGGTAAAAATTATCTGAAGCAATTCACACTTATATCCCTTAACTTACTAACATGATTTTAAGTTTAATTTTTAAAATACATTTTTTTCACAGACACTTTAAATTTTCCCAAGTTTTTCATCAAAATGCACCATTGAACTTCCCACATACCAAAGTCATGCAGGAGCCATGTTGGAATAGTTTTCTTTCAAATATATGTTTATAGTTTATATAAAACATGCCTTAGCTAAGATGCTATCCTAAAAGTTATTTGAAATAACTCTAAATACACTAACTCAAAATGATATTATAAATACTTACAACTTGACAAGGCTCTGAGATGCTCTACTTACTTTCTGAAGTACTTTACATCCTTGGACTTAGTGACTTTTATACTGGGTGATTCAGTTTTGGTGAATACTAACTCCATATGCAAAGAGAAAGGTGAAAATTGAGAAAGTTTTTCTCATTTTATATTTTCAAAGATTGAAGTTGACAGAAAAACAACGGGAATATTTTACTATATTTTTTTTTTCCACTTAGATAAGCACATATAAATGATATAAAAAGAGTGTAAAATATTACAGGTACCAAGATCCTAGTGAAACTCCTAGCCAGCCTGCAATGGCTCATCTACTTAAAGTAATATCAGGAAGATGTAAGTCTGAGCTAGATTTCAACTACTTCTGTCTTTAGGATGTCTCTGCTTCCATAACCTTTACAGATAAGCAGTGTAATATAGGCTTTGAATCAGACGCTTAAATATTGTTATGATATCAAATTAAACCAATTATAAAATAGGGGTTTTTAGAATCATAGAATTATAGAATAGTTAGGGTTGGAAAGGAACCCCAAGATCATCTACTTCCAACCGCCCTGCACAGGCAGGGACACCTCCCACTAAACCATGTCACACAAGACTGTCCAACCTGAACTTGAACGCTGTTAAGGATGGAGCATTCAGAACTTCCTTGGGCAATCCATTCCAGTGCCTCACCACCCTTACAGTAAAGAACTTCCTCCTTATACCTGACCTAAACTTCCCCTGTATAAATTTTAACCCATTACCTCTTGTCCTATCACTACAGTCCCTAATGAAGAGTCCCTCCTCAGCATCCTTATAAGCCTCCTTCAGTTACTGGAAGGCTTTTATGAGGTCTCCACACAGCCTTCCCTTCTCCACGCTGAACAGCCCCAACTTTATCATTATATCTTCATATGGGAGGTGCTCCAGTCCCCTGATTATCCTCAGAGCCCTCATCTGGACTTGTTCCAACAGTTCCATGTCCTTTTTATGTTGAGGACTCAGAACTGTACACAATACTCCAAGTGAGGTCTCACGAGAGCAGAGTAGAGGTGCAGGATCTCTTCCCTTGACTTGCTGGTCACGCTCCTTTTGATCCAGCCCAGGATACGGCTGGCTTTCTGGGCTGCAAGTGCACACTGAAGCAGGCTCATATTAAGTTTCTCATCAATGAGCACCCCCAAGTCCTTCTCCGCAGGGCTGCTCTGAATCTCTTCTCTGCCCAACCTATAGCTGTGCCTGGGATTGCTCTGACCCAGCTGTAGGACCTTGCACTTGTCATGGTTAAACTTCATCAGGTTGGCATCAGCCCACCTCACAAGCATGTCAAGGTCCCTCCAGTGTATCAACTGAACCACACAGCTTGGTGTCATCAGCAAACTTGCTGAGGGTGCACTCAATTGCACTCTCCCTATCATTGACAAAGATGTTGATCCCCCCTTTTATTTAAAGTGAATTTTCAGCTGTGATGGGAAAGGTTTGAAGGAAGAAGATGTCTGCACTGGCTTCAGGGACTTTCTCTCAGCTCCACTTGACATATGCAGTTGTATTTTTGGGCAGAGCTCAGCAGCAGAGCATCTCAATTTCATGCAGTAACATTTCCCCTAACAGCCTGCTCAGTTCAAGTGGCTCCCATGACATGCAATGCCATCCATGGTATATTCACTTAGTTTTCAAATGTAACAGAACTTACAATAACATTTGCACTCATTTGCATTTCAGTGTTGACATGAAAAATACTGGAACTAGTTATAAAAGAGCAGATATATTTGACCGTTTGCCACTTTATGACTAAGAAGCTCCATGGAGAGACTGCAGTGATTGACAGATTCTGTTACTTAAAAAGATTAAGATGCTTTGATTTAGGCTAATTTATGGCCTCCTGCAGACAATCAAAACTCCATGAAATCATTAGCACCAGTGAAGAGGTTTATCACATTCACCTCAGAAACTACAACTCCCAGTTGTGTCTTTACACTTACCACAATCCATTCTCAACAAGAGGACCACTGCTCGTTGCTCATCAGATATTCTCTGGCAGCTGCGTTAAGCATTGACTCTCATATCTGCAACTCAAGCACTAAACACATCACCGTTTAGCTTGGGAGACCATCAGCTGGGTGAGAATCTGGCTGAGTTGGCAGGCCCATGCGGTAGTGTTGTGCTCTACCCTAATATCTGAAGCAGGTGAAGCACCCCAGGACATTATCCTGGGATATGCTCTGAATAACGTCTTTATTAGTGAATAGTAGAAGGAGGCAGAATAAGCCCTCACGTAGTCTGTGGCAGCAAGCTGAGCTTCAGCCAGTGGTGAGCCCTGGCATCAGCAGCAGTTGACGGCATCCTGGGCTGTGCTAACGGGTAAGGGATTGTCCTTCTTTACTCAGCACTTGTTAGGTGGCTTCTGGTATAATCTGTCCAGGAGAGAATCCAGGATAAACTGGAGTGAGTCTTATGGAAGAAATCTTGATTATAACGTACTCCTTCCCCTCATTCTCTCCCATGTACTCTCTCTTCTTCTCCCATTTCTTTTTTATCTTCAGCATTTTCAACTGCTGTGGTGTGATGAAGATCATCATAAAAACATCTGGCCTCTAAAGTACTGTCTGTCTCTCATTGTTCAGCACAGCCTTCCTGTGGCATGTGCTGGAAATCAGTGGGGGTAGTTGGTAGCTTCCTCATTCTACTTTTTAGCATGTCTTTAAAGCTTTCATGTGTCCTTACAGACCTTTTCACAACAGCACTCCTAGCTATCAGCTTTGTTTCTGTCTTAAGTATCTCTATGTCCTTCTTACACTCAGTATCTCTTCTTTGATGAAGGAAGAGTTGTATCTGTTCCATGCTATGAAGAATAGTATAAAATGATGATAGTGATTACTTTTCCTGACTACTGTTCATTAAGCAAATATAATCATTTACATAAATATTTACAAATGTCTTCCATACAGACAACCCAGGATGTTGTCCAAGTCAATGGTAATTGCATACAATAAAGTATTAATAAAGTAATCTTATTAAGAGATTTCTTATATATATTGCAAAACTTCACACTGATACCAAAGATTTACTACACTAAGAAGACAATTCACGTAACTTAGACAATCAGTTTAAGTACTCATATGTATTGCTGCTTGGAAATTTTGATAGAGCTGGCTGATCACAGATGTATCATCCCTAGAGCCCTTCTCTATTCTTGCTCCCCATTACCATTGCCTGAAACTATGAAGAACAACCATCACTGCAAAAGCTCTGCAGCAAATAGCAAGCACATCTACACAGCTCAATAGAGTACAGTACAGGGGTTCCCAAGCTGTTGGAATAGAAATTCACGCAGCATACACAGGATCAATATAGACAAATTATTATGGAGCTACATATACACCATTTAGTCTGCCAGGAGTCACAAACTAATGATTTCTCATTCAAGCTGACTTCGGTCAGAAAGTTTGGTTTCCAGCACTGGGCCCCACTCCAATGTGGCTATAAGCCAGGCCAGCCTAAATCTGTGTGTCTCTGTTGATTAAATATGTGCAGAGAGGGCCAAGGGCTGTTCATGACAGAAACCAGTTTAATGTTTCTCATGGCAATCTAGACTTAATTTCTGCCAAGGAAATGCTTTGTAAATACTGATGATAAACTACGTTGGCTTAATAAAGAAGTATTAAAAATACCTTTACACAATCAATGTAAGACTTTCTGTTTGCAGTGTCCATGTAATGCAGTGAACTGGAAATTCTGAAATCACTAAAAATATCTTTTAGAAAACTATGATGAATTAATTCTGAAATATCAACAGGCCAACCTGTCTTATATATTCAGGATGTCAACTCGGTCTTTTTGAGAACAAGAATAGAATTACCATTGGTTGAAAAGGTTTTTAAACATTATGTTACATTCACATTTTTGCTTGCCAGTATACCAGGGATCTGTGTACTGCAGTGTTGATATTGTCAAAGCCATCGAGGAGGTAGGGACAGAAGACAGTTGTGCACTTGATATGAATTTCAGCATCAGCAACATAAGACATCCTGATTTATATACAAATGTGGAAGGAAGGGAAGGCACTGCTCATGCAAGAAATACAAAAAAATAAGTGGAACCAACTCAGTCCAGGACAGGACTGCAATGTGAAAGTGTGCTCTTACTCTTCTTGTTTCAGTCTTTAAGAAAACTTCATAGTACTGGATAAAGTCTAACCCTTGGAAGATAATTTCCTGCTTCTGGGAGATTTTCTATTGTGAATTTTACATCTTCTCATTTCAAAACTCTGAAACAAGTAGGTGGAAGGAAACCAGGTCAAAATAAGAGAAAGGAATAGTTCCGCCATGTAAAAAAAAACCCTTAATTAAGACTGCAAATTCAAATATGGATGCCAGTTACAAGATTGTCTGTGATACTTTAGTGCTCTGTGTTTATGCTTCACTTCCTCAACTATATGCTCATATATTAGCTTTTTTTCCACATGAACCAGCACAGTTCATTTGAGAACAGCATAGATATGCTCTCCAATGTTTTTTTGTCTTGTTCAGTATGGCGGCCCATGCCATATTTACTGAATACTATTTAAATTCAAGTCTCAATCAGAATGATTCACTTCTCTGTGGGTTTCATGCTAAGATCTTCATCTCAGGAGTCAGGTTTGGAGCAATCTATCTCACACTGGGCGTTGGAAATGGTGCTTAGTGCCACAGCATTATATAGAAGCATGTTAATTGATACGGGTCAAAACCCCACATGGATGATTGTGAGAGAAGGATCAACCTTAAGCCCAGGCCGTATTTGCTAATATAAACATAGCCTGTGTACAAAGCTAAAATAGGTCTTTACCCAGCCACTCTTGTCCACAGAAGTCCTAGAGCTGCAGCTGCTTGTTAGCTTTCTACAGAACCTGAGATGGCAAGTGCTCTGTTGCAGGTAATACCACCTGAATTTTTAGCTTACTAAGTCTCTTTTAATAGAATCATAGAACGATTTGGGTTGGAAGGGGCCTTAAAGATCACCTGGTTTCAACTGCCCTGCCACAGGCAGGGCCCCTTCCATTGGATCAGGTTGCTCAAAGCCCTGTCCAGCCTGGCTTTGAACACTTTCAGAGATGGGGGACCCACAACTTATCTGGGTAACCTGTTGCAGTGTCTCACCACTCTCAAAATGAAGAGTTTTTTTCCTTATATCTAATCCAAGTCTACCCTTAGTTTGGCTAAATTCGGATATATATATAAAAAAATCCTCTTAAAATGTGCATCCTGCTATCATTTTTGTATCAGTGCCCCAAAACATGGATAATCTCAGAAAACTCTTGTCAGCATTTCTTAATTAACTTGGGAAAAGGAACAGCTTTCATCTTGGTTTGTCCTTTGAAAAAGACTACTTTTTTAGGTGAAAAATTTGTAACAACAATTCAGACCCTAGACAAAGCCTACAGTGACAATGCTTAGTTCATAATAGGGCAACATAGTAGGGAAGAAAGAGCCATAGTAACGTCAGGGAATTTCAGTAATGTGTGGTGGTACCAGATCTGCTTTGAATTTAAATTAAGTAGCTCCATAATCATATTAACACAGGACTGTAAAACAACAGATAAATTAATAAGAAGAGAGGTCTGGTGGCCATCAAGGCAAGCTTCCTGCTCAAAGCAAAACTGTTGTTGACAGAAAAAGAATAAGTCTGCAAGAGCTTTTTAAATGAGTCTTGAAGACCTCTAAAGATGGAGATCCATGATCTGCCTGGGTTACATGTTCAAATGGTGAACTGTTCCCCAAGGGAAAAATATTTTCCCGAAGCCCAATAAAACATTCCAAGATGCAGCTTGTACTCATCACTCCTTTTTATCTGGCAGGACAATTTTTCTCTCTTCTCTTTGTAATTCCCCTTCAAAGAGTTGTGGCTTTTTAAGAGATGACATCTTTACCCTGCCTTGGTTAAACTAAAGTTCAGTTCTCCTAATCTCCCCCTGTAGGTCAAACGCCCTTGTCCTCTTGGGAGACTTTGTATGGATCTTCTCTAAGTTCTCCACACCCTTCTTGACATGGGGGCCCAAAACAAGACATAGTACTTCAAGTGCAGCTTTATCGGTATCAAGTAAAGAGGGATAATTTTTCTTGTTTTTCCAATAAAGCTAACCATGCTGTTTGCAATAATTGTGGTGAGTGTGCAGTGTTTCTTCATCTCTTACTAGGCAACCACTATACTCTCCAGTCTAGTGGTTCTTCAGCAGGGCTGCTTCTCATCCTGTTTCCCCACAGCCTGTGCCCACACAGAGGGCTATTGCACCCTTCGGCACAGGATATCACACTTGATAGTGTCAGGAACTTTCAATTGGTTTAGTCCTCAAATTTACCAAGGTCATTCTGGTCTAAACTCTGCCTTTTCTTGTGTCATTCCTAATTTGTTATCATCTTCACATTTGCTTCGTGTGATCTGTGTTGCTGATAATGAACAATGTCAGCCCTGATATTGACTTTGGCTTTTTTGGGGTAATGTGAAGTAGCCATCAATTTAGCAGTCAAAAATAGTAATTCTTGTAGCAAACTCAAGAAACATGTAGAAGCTTACTGGTATACCTATAACATACTGTGCAGCATCTGGCAGAAAAAAATCCAAAAGCTGGTTTCTGTGGGATACATCCAGGAGTGCTAGCCATTGTCTCTGTGTGGTTCTGTGTAGAATTACCAACTAATTTGGGGTTAAACTACTTCTTTGTGGTTCTGCATTTAAACTGTAGACTCTATAGAACATGTAACTGATTCTTCTCACTGCTAGAGGCAAGAGTTCAAAACCAATTGAGTTTTCTTCTTTTTTAAAAAAATACTATAGCAAGAGTTTAATATTTTCTCTCCCGGTGGTGTAGGTGAATTTTTCACATCAAAGTGATAAATTGAGCTCATTAGAAGTTCCCTGTTATCTTATAATGTGTTATAGTAAATCTGTATTGTACCATAGTACCTTGCTGTTCTGCCTTACAATGCAGAAACAGTGCATTGCTCCACCACCCCTTTGAAAATGAAGCGTGAATTAAGCAAGGATAACTCTGAAGGCACAGTTGGGAAAATCTGAGTTCTAATACTTTAACAGGTTTTTGACAGCCATTGGCAGTGACAACAAGTCAAATAGTTTGTCAGCCTCTGTGACTAAATACTTGCTGAATCTGTGGTTTAGGTAGAACTGCAGGCATTTTTTTTTCCTGCTTTGTGCATATTTTCATGTTTGCAACCATTCATAAGCCTTAGGAAGAATCTTTTTCCATTCACAAGACAGATTTTTACATGTGTATTTGTACATTTTTTTACTTCCTTCTACATGTATTAAATACAGGACAAGCAGCAAAAGAAGACAAAGTTTTATAAGACTGCAGTAGGACCATGTTTGAAATTAGCTAACCCAACAACAACAAAAAAATGGGCTCTCTTTTCTGTAAATACAGTCAAATTTACCATAAATGTAAAAAAATCATATTTTTATAGGTAACTGTGCACATGGGAAATCTAAAAAGTCACCTTCAAACCTGCATAAAAAAATAGCTGGTATCAAGACACAATGTGTTAACTGTGTCATGTGCAGTGATCATTGTGGATATAAATATCAGAAAAAATGACAATCTGAAATATTGTTATACACTAGTGTAAATGTAATTGTCTTGGTTTAATCTGCATTTCTTAGCATATGCATCTATCTTGCTTATATGTTCCTAAGTTAGTTTTTGGACGAAAATTGCAAAGCCCAAGAATCTCTAAAGATTCTAAATGGCTAGCATGTAAAAGTGGTAATGTGGATGAATAGGGAGCAAGAAAGCTATATTTCAAGTGGACATGTTAGTAGCTGAGAATTAAACATTTATGTGAACAAAATGCAAATAAATTAAATCGAGGGTGTATGTCAGTTTGTGGGTTTGAGTTTTTTTACTCTTTTGTTGTTTAAATTTTCTTTTTACTGAAAATTACTCTGGAGCTAAATAAAGAATAGAGCTGTCTACCTTTGTTTACAAAGAAACTAAGAGGACATCTTGGATTTTCAAGAGTAAATATTGTACTACTCTTTAGTTACTTCAAAACACTGGAAGACCACATATATTAAAAGGTAACATAGTTTGAATGATGATATTAATGGTGATACAACATACTAAAAGTTTGAAGTAAGATGATTTAACTATAGAAGCTCTTTAAGAATGTTCAAAAGTGTTTGGATAATGAATGCTCTCAAAATAATGCTCTTTTATTCTTTATTTTCAATTGTCTTCCAAGATGTTCTAAGGCTTCTACAGCTGAGTAAATTATGATCATCTTAAAGGCAAGGAAAAGAATAAATAAATTTTGCATCTAAAGCACTGCCTGAATTCCATGCACGTGTAGAAAATATTCTGCTGATTTGGGTCCCAAATACCTAATTTTAGAGAGCTGAGGCTGATGAAAGGCTGCACCAACAAAATTGTTTTATGACTCACAGCTCAGAAAAGGATTTTCATACTTTAAAGTCTCATCAGACAATAGTGCTGCTCAGTGCTAATTTGCTGTATGCATGCTTTTGCAGAATGCTTTGGATGCCTTAACCTTTGTTCTGCTGAGAGCCTCTTGTTTGCAGGTGTGCAGCAGTGGGGGTGCCTGCCCCCCAGCCACTTGGGCAGGGTATCTCAGGGCGCTGGTGCAGGATTTTGCCCTCCGTGATCTCACACAGTTGTTCTAAAGCTGTTCTCTTGGTCTTACTCCAGCAAATCCAGTAATGTGGCTTTTGTGGGTTCTCAAAGGAAGCAACTGTGACAGGTGGGAGAAACACTCGATCTTTGCCCCTTTTCCCCATGCTTGGGGCTTTGGGGGACATTAGAGAATCAATAATACATTTTCATTGAGTATAGCAGACAGTAAGGATGCAGCACCAGCCTCTGGCAGCGTGTGACAGTGTCCTGGGTTCAGCAGCAGTAGTCATTTTTTTTCCTTCTCGGTAGCTGCTGCAGTGCTGTGTTTTTGATTTTGGGCCTGGGAACAGCGCTGATAACACCAGTGTTTTCAGTTACTGCTTGGTGATGTTTAGGCTGGCCAAGGACTTTGTGAGCCTCATGCTCTACCAGGGAGGAGGGGAAGCCGGGAGGAAGGAGAGACAGGACACCTGACCCAGACTGACCAAAGAGGTTATTCCATACCACAGCACGTCATGTCCAGGATGTAGAAACAGAGAGCAGAGACCCGGAAGGGTGGTGGGGGTTCGCTGCATGGTGGGGGTGCACGGTGGGGGGTGCACAGCTTGGTCGGGCTGGATGGTGAGCTATTGTATTCTTTCCTTGTATTTCTCTTGTAATTATTATTATTGGTGGTAGCAGTAGTGATCTGTGTTATACCTTAGTTACTAAACTGCTCTTATCTCAACCTGTGGGAGTTGCATTCTTTCGATTCTCCTCCCCATCGCTCCAGGAGCGGAGGGAAGAAAGAGTGGGGAGTGAGTGAGAGAGTGACTGTATGGGTTTATAGAAGCTTAAACCACGACAGACAGTCAGAGATAAGAGCATTGTAAGCAGGAACCATCATCAGGAATTTGAGCAAGTCCTGATGAAACGTGTGTCCTTTCTCCAGAAGAATGTAACTGGGGACCCCTGCTGCACTGGAAGGGAGTCCTGAAGTGGCTGCTTACCTGGGGTCCCTTATCACTTCTCTTCCCACTGGTGACCGAGGAAAGTTTTCTCTTTCCTTTTCTCTCTGTCTCTGTCCTTTTGATGTTATTTTTTTTCATCAAAGTAACTTTCACTGTTAGTGTCAATATATGCCATGAATTATGAGCTCTGCCTCTAATTTTTGTGCATTTATCTCAGCATCTACTGTGCAACAATGGCTACTTCTGCAACTTGCTAATATATTCCTGCACCCACTCATCTTTCCTTGCTTTGACTTTCAAAAATTATTTTCTGCATCCCAAAGTTCATATTTCTTAATTTATGTGGAGTTTAGTTGCCATCTGCCCTTTCGTGTGTATGCTAAATCCCACAATGCCATCAGCTACATCCTATCTAATAGTTTCTGTAGCTCCCTGCTTATTTTGAGGTTGAGAGCAGTTCACAAGTAGGCTTGCTCCCATCCTTTCTAGTCTGGCACACAGTTACAAGTGCAAATTTTTGGGATAGCAATAAACTTCCAAGAATGCAGGGTCAAACAGAACAGTAAAAGTGGTAGTTATGCTATCTGTCTTTTTAATTTTCAGTAAATTTTAAAGTGCTATGAAATGTCTAGTTTGAAATAAAACGTTACTATACAGGACTCCCAGTTTAAGCCTTTTCTAAAGAAGAAGAATTTTGTCAAAACCTGGACATAAATATATACAAATGTACACATGCACTCATGAATACCTATCCCAGGTCTCTACAAATTTTTATCCAGCTGCAATCTACTGTAACTTAGTCACAGAAAATACAACAGAAATTGGAACCTGCAGACTTTGCAATGCAATCTGTAGGCTTAATTTGCCTTCATTTATACATATTTATTTAAGTTTTTCCAAGCCAGCAATTTGAATGTGCTCAAAGAGTTCTCTGCACTTTGGTGAAACTTCTGAGAGCTGAATGGCGCTGCTGATGGATGTCTGTATAGTTCAACATTCTGCTTTAGCTCTTTAAAACCACTTATGGCTCATTTTTATCAGTTAAATAGGGCAAAAGAGATGCTTTTAAAATACTCTTCTTAGAGTCCTAATCCTGTGAATTTTTCTGGTTTTCATCTCCCCCCAGCTAAGTGACTATCATTTTACCAAAGAGCACATATACACACAGGCAAACACACGCACATACACAGACAAGGACAAACAGACCAGCTTTAACACTTAAACACAGTCACTTTCAAAGTAAAGGAATTTTCCATAAAACAAACAAAAAATGTAGAACTGGTAAACAAAGCTTTCCTTATTACTGACATACAAGTAGTTTAAAATATCTCCTCAGTAGCTACTTGGGGAGGGGAGAGGTGGGGAAGAAGAAAGAAAACAGGAGAGTTTAAATCCTGTTCGCATATCTGTACACACAGTGGCAGAATAGTTATTAAATATAAAAAAGAGGGTGGCAGTGGTATTTATCTTCACGTAGTATGAATTCAGGGCAGGGATTTAACAAAATATTATTAAAGAATGCTGACAAGGCATTGTTAATTCATCATCTGGGCAATTCTCCTGCAGCAGGTTGGCTATTAAACACACAGCTCATAGAAGTGGGTCAAACATGCAAATTAGCTCAGTACAGGTGTTACATTATTCCTTTCCTCTGACTCACCTAATGGAGATCTATTTTGTACTACATACAGGGCCATCTAAAGATTAAATCCTGAAAAGAGGGAGGATTATACAGCAAAACCCTGTCAGGCATAGCATGCATATGCGAAAACGATACAAAGATACTTTTAAAATAGGTGTCATATAAGCAATTAATTACATATATTAGCCAGAATAGAATGAAAATCATATGCGTCATCAAGGCCTCCTTATACTGCAAACTCAGCTTCACTCAATATCAGAGCACTATGGCACAACTGTAACACCATCAAGCATGGTTTCCAGATTAATGAAATCTCATGGGATGTGCTGGGTGTAGCTGTGAGTCCCTTCAAAACTTTATTTTCTCCAACTTGTAAGCTACTATGAGCTAAAGGTGATTTGCAAAGGAAAAGGCAGGTCCTGCCCCTTTGTTCAAGAAACTCTCACCAGGGAGAAATCTAAGTTTTGGATCTTGGGTGCAAAAATGCGTTTGACTTCAGCCAGGAACTGGGGTTTCAGCCTAAGTATGCTTCATGCTCAGTATTTCCAAACCATCTAATTTTAGACAGCTCTTTGTGTGCATGTGTCTATTCAGTGAGGGGAGCAGAATGTCATACCGACGTAACTCATTCACTGTAAAGAAAGCCTAGCTGCTCATTTGCTGTACTTGATCTAGCCTCTGTGCTCCTATGTACTTTTATAAACATTGTCTGAAGAAAAGAAACCAAGTGCTCCTGTAAAAATGATCAATAGTAAATATAGCTTCACTGTGGAACAAACACAGGAAATTACAAAAGGTTGCATAAATTTCTGCTTTGTATGAAAAGCAGATTAGAAGATGAAACTTTATTCAACAAATTATTTACCCATGAATGGCCTAGAGCTTTGCAAGAAATCAAGTTTAAAACAAAGGGTTTGGCTCTTTTGGGCAGTACTTGAAGGAATGCTGCAGATAATATACTCAAGAGAATGAGGGCAGAGATGTGAAGAAAAAAGCATTTGATTCAGGACAGGAGAGAAAAAGTAAATCCAGGCTGTAGCTAGCATTAACTTACTGTTTCAGTACTCTTCCTACTGTGCCTTATTAATACCACTAAATTTTTAGGTATCATTTAAAAAACTAGAGTTACTGCAGAAATCAGAAAGTTGTTCAAATATATATATGTCTAGCTTTTTTACTATTATTATTTCTTATTTTGTTCATTTCCTCATGGATTTAGGCAATTTTGCAAATAAGAATTAAGGTGTGCACAAGAATGCAAGAAAACAGTTCAGTCTGTGAAGGCTATGAACAATAACAGAAGATCTGATATTTCTGGAGGCAGAATAGTAGTTTGGGTGTTAAAAGCAGAAAAGCAGAGCTAGTTTTCCACATGTTCAACAGTCTCATGCACATAGGTGAACTGGATGGCATCAAAGGTTTGTATTTCATATGTTTAATACATTTTCAACTTCCTTGTCACAAATTCTTACTAACACTGTAAGTACGTCTCGGGAATGCTTTTCAAAGCATTAAGCCCATTGCTGTTTCTACATTTCCAGTTTATTGAAAAACTAATTCCTCCCTGCTGTTAAAACTGAAGAATTTTTTTTATAATTGTTTTTCCTTTTCTATGAAAACCAAAAAAATCTTATCTGTAGCTTTATTAGAGAAGAAACACTGCTGTAATTACTTATAAATATGGTGAGATAAGAGTCCTACTGCTAGTTCAGACTGGGCTAGCAGTCTCCAGCGTGTTTCCAGAGCCTGCAGGAGAAGAAATAATTTGCAGACATATAATTAATCATAAATAATTTTGTTAAATAAATTTCAGTCTTGACTGTTAGTTTTTTGTAGTGACAGGCTAACTAAATAACAAATTCTCTTAAACAAAAATTTCTACCTATTTAAGATGCATCAAAAATTAACTTCAGCTGTACAGAATTTTCACAGGAGGTGTCTCAGCTGTTAAATGTCAGGCAATCTTTATTTTAAAAGGAGAAACCTCAGGTTGAAAAGATAAAGAAGATTTCATAAAGTACCCACAAACTCCACATTTGTTCTGGGAAAATGAAATATTAATAGGGCTCTAACACTTGCATGCATTTTGAAACTGCTTTTGTTTGGGCTCTGCTTTTGAGCTGGGACTCCCCTGCTTGTCCCACTGCTAAGAAATACTGTGGGTGCTGTGCAGCAATGCCATCAACAGACCATGTCCTCTTTTGATGTGTGACATGAGCACCACTCATGGGTCCATTTCCCAGCCCAGCCTTGTCCCATCCCCAGTCACTGAGGAAGTGTCTGATGCCTGGCACTGGGTCTGGGGCTAACTCCAGTGGCCCCTGGCTGCCCTGATCCTGGCTGGGGTGGTGGGAAATTCCTGGCTGCCAGGCCCTGTCCTGCTGCTCTGAGGAGCTTCCACTGCCCCCTGCAACCAGCCTCAAGGAGCCTCCAGAACCCACCATATCATGGTATAATTCATTAAGTTGAATACAGGTACCTGTATGTCTACATTTGTGATGCCCTGAGATTGTGGAATGCTAGCTTCATCCTCATGTAGACAGCTAAATTAAGTCAGAAGCGTATGAGGCAGACCTGACTGGTTAAAAACCTGCCCCAGGGAGCGCGAGCGACCCGGAGCGCGGCGAACAGGGCGGGCAAACAGGGCGGGCTCGAAGCAGTTTGCGCGGCAGTTCGCGCGGGCAGGCGAGCGGGGTGGTGAGCGGGATGGTGAACACTCGTCGTACGGGCAAGGCTCGGTCTGGGAGCTCTGCTCTGGCTGCGCCGGTGGTGGCCAGCGTGGGCACCCAGACGGAGCCGATGGGAAGGGAGGCTGTAGTGCAGAGCTCGGGGTATCCTAAGGGAAGGGTGAGCAATGGGCGGGGCTACACTCTGCGTTCCCTGGTGGAGGTCCTCCTGCAGCAGGTGGCTGAACTGCAGGAAGCTGTTACCAGGTTGAAAGGTGTCAGGGAAGCTGAGGAGGAGCAGCACTGCTTGCTCCAGGAACAAACTGTTCCAGGGCCTCGAGTGTCTACTGTTGCCCATGCAGGAAAGGAGGCTGCTAACCCAGGAAGCTGGGAAAAGGTAACAGAAAAAAACAACAAAAAAAGGAGGAAGGGGGTAATTAAAAGCAAGGGGCTTCCTCCTACATTTGTTGTCCCCACCCAGAACCGCTTTGCTGTCCTGCAGGGGGCTGATGAGCAACAGCGCTCCCACCAGGCGCAACCAGCTAGTGCACTGGTAAAGAAGGTCACTACTGGTGCTGCCAGGAAAAAGCGGCGGGTCGTAGTAGTCGGGGACTCTAATCTGAAAGGCACAGAGGCACCCATCTGTCGGCCTGACCCAGCCTCAAGGGAGGTGTGTTGCCTACCAGGGGCTCGGATCAGGGATGTGGCCGAGAAGCTGCCTGCTCTAGTCGGTCCCACTGACTATTACCCACTCCTGGTAATACATGTGGGTGCTACTGATATAGATAGCAGTAGCCCGGAGACTATAAAGAAGGACTACAGAGCTCTGGGAGAGGTGGTTAGGGGCTCTGGAGCTCAGATTGTCTTTTCGTCAATTCTCCAGGATACAGGGCAGGACCTTGAAAAGGCTAGGAGGATTGGGCAGGTTAATAAATGGTTAGAAGGGTGGTGCTATAGTCAGGGGTTTGGGTACCTTGAATATGGGACTCAATATAGTAGGCCAGGTCTACTGGGGGCTGGTGGAGCTGGTCTGACAAAGAAGGGGAAGAGTGGATTTGGTAGGAGGCTTGCCAGGCTGGTCAAGGATGCTTTAAACTAGATGTGTTGGGGGAGGGGGGCATCATTCCATCCCAACACACCCAGTCGGTTAGTAGCACCTATAGTAAACGTTCGGAGCAATGTAGGGATATTCCAGCTGCTCCAGCCAATGAGCCGGCTTCAAATGGATCTCGGCTCAAATGCCTCTACACAAATGCCCGTAGTATGGGGAACAAACAAGAGGAATTAGAGATGTGTGCACATCTGCGGGGGTATGATATCATAGGCATCATAGAAACATGGTGGGATGGCACCTATGACTGGTGTGTTGGAATGGAAGGTTACCGGCTCTTTAGGAAAGACAGGCCTGGCAGACGGGGAGGGGGAGTTGCTATTTATGTTAGGGATAGGCTAGAGAGTATGGAACTCTGTCTGGGGACAGGTGAGCAGTTGACAGAGAGTTTGTGGGTCAGGGTTAAAGGGAGAACAGTGATGGGTGACATTATTGTGGGGATCTGTTACAGACCGCCTGACCAAGGGGACTTGCTGGACGAAGCGCTCCATAGGCAGATAGGAGCAGCCTCACGCTTGCAGGCCCTTGTTCTCATGGGAGACTTCAACCACCCTGATATCTGTTGGAGGGATGGTACGGCCCGGCACAAGCAATGCAGAAGGTTCCTCGATTGCGTGGAAGACAACTTCCTTCTGCAAGTAATAGAGGAGCCGACAAGGAGAGGTGCCATGCTTGACCTCGTCCTCACCAACAGGGAAGGGCTGGTTGGGAATGTAACGCTCCAGGGCAGCCTTGATTGCAGCGATCATGAGATGGTTGAGTTTGAGATCCTCAGGACAGTGAGAAGAGCGTGCAGCAAGCTCACTGCCCTGGACTTCAAGAGAGCAGACTTTGGCCTCTTCAGGAACCTGCTCAGTAAGGTTCCATGGGATACAGCCCTAGAGGGCAGGGGGGCCCAAGACTGTTGGTTGATATTCAAGGATCACCTGCTGCAAGCTCAGGAGCGGTGCATCCCAACTAGAAGGAAGTTCAGCAGGAGGGCCAGGAGACCTCCTTGGATGGATAAGGAGCTGCTGAGCAAAATTCGAAAAAAAAAAGAGGCTTATAAAAGGTGGAAGCAAGGTCAGGAGGCCTGGGAAGAATACAGGGATGTTGTCCGGGAAGCTAGGGACCAGGTTAGGAAAGCTAAGGCCCACTTAGAATTAAACTTGGCTAGGGATGTTAAGGATAACAGGAAGGGATTTTATAGGTACATTGCCAATAAAAGACAGGTTAGGGACACCGTGGGCCCTCTCCAGAAGCTATCGGGAGAACTGGCTACCCTGGATTTAGAGAAGGCTGAGGTTCTTAATGACT
This sequence comes from Amazona ochrocephala, assembly GCA_039720435.1. Lineage (NCBI taxonomy): Eukaryota > Metazoa > Chordata > Aves > Psittaciformes > Psittacidae > Amazona > Amazona ochrocephala. Next base: position 34,491,503 of record CM077878.1, read on the forward strand.
TCTTTGCCTCAGTCTTTACGGGCAAATGCTCTGTCCACACCACCCAAGTCTTGGAAGGCAGACGCGGGGACGGTGAGGGTGGGGACCCTGGGCCCACTGTGGGGGAGGATCTTGTTCGGGACCACCTTAGGAACCTGAATGTATACAAGTCCATGGGACCGGATGAAATCCATCCAAGGGTCCTGAAGGAGCTCGCAAATGAAGTTGCTAAGCCACTGTCCATCATATTTGAAAAATCATGGCAGTCAGGTGAAGTTCCTGATGACTGGAAAAAGGGAAATATAACCCCCATTTTTAAGAAGGGAAAAATGGATGACCCAGGGAATTACAGACCAGTCAATCTCACCTCTGTGCCTGGCAAAATCTTGGAGCAGATTATCCTGGAAGGCATGCTAAGGCACATGAAAACCAACAAGGTGCTTGGTGACAGCCAGCATGGCTTCACTAAGGGGAAATCCTGCCTAACCAATCTGGTGACCTTCTATGAAGGGGCTACGGAACTGATGGATAGGGGCAGAGCAGTTGATGTCATCTACCTGGACTTGTGTAAAGCCTTTGACACTGTCTCCCATGACATCCTTCTCTCTAAGTTGGAGAGACATCAATTTGATAGGTGGACCACTCGGTGGATAAAGAACTGGCTGGATGGCCGCACGCAAAGAGTAGTGCTCAGTGGCTCAGTGTCCAGCTGGAGGCCGGTAACGAGTGGTGTCCCCCAGGGATCGGTGTTGGGACCGGTCTTGTTCAACATCTTTGTGGGTGACATGGACAGTGGGATTGAGTGCGCCCTCAGCAAGTTTGCCGATGACACCAAGCTGTGTGGTTCGGTTGATACATTGGAGGGAAGGAATGCCATCCAGAGGGACCTTGACACGCTTGTGAGGTGGGCTGATGCCAACCTGATGAAGTTCAACCGTGCTAAATGCAAAGTCCTCCACCTGGGTCGGAGCAATGCCAGGCACAGCTACAGGTTGGGAGGGAGGGGGGATTGAGAGCAGCCCTGCAGAGAAGGACTTGGGGGTGTGGGTTGATGAAAAAATGAACATGAGCCGGCAGTGTGCACTTGCAGCCCAGAAAGCCAACCGTATCCTGGGCTGCATCAAAAGGAGTGTGACCAGCAGGTCGAGGGAGGTGATCCTGCCCCTCTACTCTGCTCTCGTGAGACCTCACTTGGAGTATTGTGTGCAGTTCTGGTGTCCTCAACATAAAAAGGACATGGAAGTGTTAGAACAAGTGCAGAGGAGGGCCACGAAAATGATCAGGGGACTGGAGCACCTCTCGTATGAAGATAGGCTGAGAAAATTGGGTCTGTTCAGCCTGGAGAAGAGAAGGCTGCGTGGAGACCTCATAGCAGCCTTCCAATACCTGAAGGGGGCCTATAGGGATGCTGGGGAGGGACTCTTCATTAGGGACTGTGGTGATAGGACAAGGGGTAATGGGTTTAAACTTAAACAGGGGAGGTTTAGATTGGATCTGAGGAAGAAATTCTTTACTGTGAGGGTGGTGGGGCCCTGGAATGGGTTGCCCAGGGAAGTTGTGAATGCTTCATGGCTGGCGGTGTTCAAGGTGGGGTTGGACATAGCCTTGGATGGCATGGTTTAGTGGGAGGTGTCCCTGCCCATGGCGGGGGGGTTGGAACTCGATGATCTTGAGGTCCTTTCCAGCCCTTACTATTCTGTGATTCTGTGATTCTGTGAGAAAAGCTGTAGTCAAAAGAGGTAATTTTCCCAGAACCCCATAAAGGGTGCCTAACTTCAGCTACAGTCAGAAATCTAACATCAATGTAAATCTCATTCTCCACATTTATCTGGTATAAAAAAATCAAATGTCTTATGATTCTGGTTTACATGGTGTGCCTTCAACTGCAAGAATTCAAGGGCAATGTCTGCTGCAGGAAGATTTCTGAAGTGTCCATGGAAAGCAAGGCACACCATACATGATACCAGGCTTCTTTCACTGAAGGCATATATAATAATTTGGGTTTATGTTTAACATGAAGAGAATTGACACCAGAATTTGCAGTAGTCCAAGAATAAGTGTAAAAATGCCACAAAAGTAAAAACACAAGGAGATTACTCTGCATAATAGCAACATGTAGTAAAGTGTGTCATAGCTTGCAAGATTATGTCGCCAGAATGCAACACCTGTGAGTTAAGCAAACTGCCAGCTCAGATTCATAGAAAGGGAACTGTCTAACTTAAATAATGAAATATCAAAGGTTACATATGGATATATATATGGGTTTAAGCTGAGAAAGGGAAGACTTAGGTTAGACATTAAGAAGAAATTCTTGACTGTGAGGGTAGTGAAACACTGGTTCAGACTTAGATTAAACATTAGGAAGAAATTCTTCACTATGAGGGGTGAGACACTGGCTCAGGTTGCCCAGAAAAGGTGTGGGTGCCCCATCCCTGGCAGAGCTCAAGGCCAGGTTGGATGTGGCTTTGACCAACCTGCTCAAAGGTGACCCTGCCCATGTCAGTGGGGGTGGAACTAGGTGATGTTGAAGGTACCTTCCAACCCAAACTATTCTATGATTCTATGATTCTATGATTTTATGGTATGTAAGTTTTGGTTCTAGGATTGGAATACAAATTTGGAAGAAAAGTAGATGTCATGCCACTTGCAAAAAACATTGTAGCATCTTTCATAAGCGTGAGTGATGAAAACCTCAACTACTTGTGTTCTCATTTTTCTCATTTATCTTAAGCCAAATGTCTTATGATTTTGGTTTTACATGGTGTGCCTTCAACTGCAAGGATTCAAGGGCAATGTCTGCTGCAGGAAGATTTCTGAAGTGTCCATGGAAAGCAAGACATACCATACATGATACCAGGCTTCTTTCACTGAAGGCATATATAATAATTTGGGTTTATGTTTAACATGAAGAGAATTGACACCAGAATTTGCAATAGTCCAAGAATAAGTGTAAAAATGCTACAAGAGTAAAAACACAAGGAGATTACTCTGCATAATGCGCTTTCTTGAATAATCCCCTGGTACTTACCTCAAGTAAAGAGATTCTCTTTATTTTAAAAGTGTAACACATACCAGATAAAAGTTAGATATCACCAGCTCAGAAACAGGTCAAAGAGAACAACACTGTTTTACATAGTAACAGCCCAAAAGCGGAATTTCTGTTCCATGGAAGAAAATGGCAGAATTTTACAGTGTGAGGATTTGTTCTCATTCCATGAGAAATAGCTTCATTTAATGAGTTTATTTGAATAATATGTCAGGGGATATAATGGAAAAATTCACTCCAAAACAGTAAAAAATATGTCACACCTGATTATGAATACATTCTAAAATGTAACAATTATTTAAATTGCTTCTGGTTAAATCTTATGTAACTGTCATTGTCACTTTTTTTGTTGAAATGAAGATTCACATTTGAGTTTATAGAATAGAAGTAGCATCAGCAATTATTCAGTGATATAGTTCACAGGCTCTTTGTAGCCAGCAATAGCTTGGCTACCTTACCACCAGCTCTGCCTCCAAGGCGCACAAATTTTTGGAAGGGTCAACAGTCTACCCACTTGGTATACAGAGGCAATTAGTAACAGATCAGAATCCCTGATGAAAAGTTTTGACATAGTAGAGTTAAAAAATAATGATATTGATAGAGCTATTCTAGTTGACAGATGACTTAAAGCCACTGAAAGTTTTGTCTCTTTCCTAAAATTAATAACGGAAGGCAGAAAAATCCTGCAAATTTGCTCACAGAATGGAAAATAGTAAAAGAAAAAGGTTATGAATACTGATATTTTGCTTTTGTCAAAGAAGTCATTGTTTATTAAACATTTTCCATCTGACATCTTGGTTACTTGCCATCTTAGTGAAAAATGTCAGAAATTCCCTGAAGCACTGTGGAATGCAGAAACTTTGAACCATAGCTCTGAATCTATCTATTCACAACAAAGACCATGTGATTTTAGTGACCCAAGTGGGTCAGTACCTCTCATTTATAGCTCACGTAGTCGGGCACTAATCTCAGTCTGCACTTCTTTACCTTTACTATTATTTGGCTATACAGAGTGGTAGTGTGCGTTATTCTTCATTTTAGGAGCTCAAAAAGGAAAGGAAATACCAGACTCATATTTCAGTTATGTCAGCAGTTACTGAAGATGTAAAATCAAGCACTTGTATAGTGCTCAACCAAGCTGAATGACAGATGACTGGTGAGAAGAAATAACTGGGAAAACTGCAGTTCATTTTGAGGATTAGATGAAGTCTTTCTTGCCACCTTCATGGAACTGATCCAGTATTAATATTTCTTGTGTTCTTCAAAAGGTAATGTTAATCTTTTCTCTTGTGGACAAAGCTCATTCAGCAATCAAAGAAGCAAAGTGATAATTAATTGCAGTTAATACAGTAACCCCAAGAAGCCATGAGTGGAAATAAAAGATAAGCACGCTACAATTTTATGATAAAAAGGCAGACAAAGGCACACAGGCCATGCATATAAGAAAGCAGGTGCATGAAACACCCAAAGGAGAATGGGAAGAGCATGTTAAACCTTACGTAGTACTGACTTCCCACCCCTTTTTAAGCACTGCACAGGCAGCTTGACAACATTGCACTGAAAAGACACAGCCTCTAAATCATAGCTCTTACCATGCATCAGGTAACAGAGTGCAAACATCACACTGAATAAATGGTCAGCACACACCTCTGGCTTTTCTTTGGCATGAATTCAGCCCTGTGGTTTGGAACTGTTTCCCTTGAATTGCTTTCCTCTGAATTACTCCTGGTTAACAAGGTCTGTTTGGAGGTCAACTGTCTAGGCTGCATGCAGAGACTTGAGATTCACATTTACATAGGCTCTAGCACATGGGCCGGCAGCTATTCCAGAAGCCCATTACAACAAATCTGTTGTGCTGTGTCAAGTGCCAAAGTGTATTTTACCTTTTCCACTCCATTGTGCTGTATTTCTGTTGCAAACAGAGGTATGATCAAATACAAATTGGCATATGGTGATAAAGCAGCAAAGCTTTCCTAGAGGGTGGAATTTTTGCCCTTGCAGTGATGGATAGGCAGTGCATCTTCAACTTCCATTTGTATCCTAGCAAAACTGATTTGCTGTCTTGGGAGTGGGCAGACATCCATCAGCTTGGTGGATGTGTATGCTTCCACTGCCATGTACCACCACGTAAAATGAAGGTGACCCTCCCACCTGGGAAGTCTGACTGTCAGTTCATCTTGAATTTCAGTATTCAAAGGATGTAATCACGTGATTGACGGACTTCAGAAAAGAAGTTCACCAAATTCATTTGCAGCTTGTGAGACAGATGGGAAGAAAAATAGTGAGAATGGTAATACCTCATTAGCTTTCTGCCAAAAGCCCTATAGAAGATTCAAAAAATTGATGATACTTGTAACTTAACTTTGTCATTGTCAATGCTCTTAGCTTTTTATAAACATACAAAACTTTTCTTATGTATGCTGAAATGCCGAAAGCAATTGCCATGAACAGTCAGAAATCATAACACAGTTTTAATATTTTTCACTGAAACAATCTAAGAGGAAGGGGCATGTCAGAAAAGAATATAATAACTGCTAAACATTGTAAAAGCCATCTCCTATTCTGCTTTAACTCAAACAATTATTTTTGCTGTTACACATCTCCGTCATTAGTGGAATAAAATTGTGGTTTGAGTTTAGTACACAGTTAATTTGAAGTGCTGCACACTTTTTCTTCAACCTACTCTCTTTACCTTCCCCTGAATACAGCCTAGTATTTATCTTAGTTTCCCAGTTAAATATACAAAGACATGAATCCATCTACTTAAAAAAAAAAAAAAAAAACAAACAACCAAAACCAGAATATCAAAAGATTATTTTAAAATATCTAAAGAGCATGGAATCTAGAGCTCTCATAGCAAAATCTCAAATAAAGGCAGCATTTTTCTTAGTTTCAACAAAAGTGTAAAAAGTAATGTTTTTTGTCACCTCAAACCAGCTGGTTTGCCCACTCCTGCAAGGTGTGGTGCTAGGAGTACTGAGTGACTTTGCAGATAAAGCACCCACTCTAATGAGTCAGTACTTACATTCTGCATTTTGCAGCACAGCAAAGAAAGCTGGTCCAATACCATAATTTCAGCAAAGTTTAAAGAAGCATCATTTTCAAGATTTATGTTTCTTTGACATGCACTGAAAGCATGCAAAAAGTTAAGAACATTTATCCAAAGGTTACAATCTGTCACTGTCATAAAATTGAGAACAAAAAATTGAAGCCAATTAAAATTAGGAGGTCAATGACATTATTTTGAGCTGAATGACTGTAAGAAGTCCTGAGACGAAATTCTTTTGTGCTGGGGTAAAATGCACCTTAAAAGATAGGTCATTCTAATAATATTTATAGAGAACTGCATACTGAAAAGATGAATTCCTAAGCTACTAACTCAGTTGAATTGTATTAAATACTAAAATTTTCACCAAAATTAAATTCTAACATACTTTCATTTTCATAAAATCGTAGAATCAACTAGGTTGGAAAAGTTGACTATATAAAGGTATTTTACACAGAGGAGATGTTTGCGTATTTAGATAAATAAAATAAAAAGTTGGTTAAACTTACAATTGGTGTAGTATTCTTCAACTCAGTATTGTAAGAAAAAAAATGACCATGAGGTCCCCTAAAATGATGAAAACTAAGGAGTGTTTAGGAAGTGTTCCAGCATCTGCAAAAATAGAAAGCCATATATGTAGCCACATATACAGCAACACACAGTAACTATAGTGCCTAGACAATAATTTCAAATTCGAAAATAAAGGTGTATAGTGTTCCCTGAGAAAGATCAAAGAGTTTGAATACTACAGAAGTGGATCATAATTGTCTCACCATTATTTTGTGATTTTTCTCAACCTATTTCTTATATTTTTATCTTTTATCTTCTGTCTAAAATGTAGGGTCTCTAAAGAATTAAATGAATGACGAATTGGTGCATATTTATAAAAAAAATAATTGAGATAATAGGTTCTGCCGCAGACTCATACAAGTACCCAGGTAGAAGAACAAGAAAAAACTCAAAGCCCGAGTAGACATTGATACTCAGTAGTTTCCTCAGATTGGGCTAATGACAAAGTTACTGTCTCTGTACCTTATTTTTTTGGCAAAACCAGCTAACAGAATCTGCATCTTCTGTTAGGTTAGATGGTCTTTGGGATTAACAGTTACAGAAAATTCCTTAGTGGGAGCTGTTCTCTTATCAAGCCAATGGGAGCTAAATTATTTTTAGTTTCTTCGTTTGCACTATACAGACTGGTTAAACAGGCTATGGCAAAGATTTATGACTAGTTCTGAAGTTATAACGTTAAAACACCATCAATCAAATTTAAACATCTGAAGAGAAAACCAAATAGATACAGTATAATCTCAAAGCCAAAGGCACAAGAGGAAATGCACTGAAACAACAGTAAATACAATATCATCAGTGGACCAGTTGTTAGCAACAGCTGAATAGAACAGTTTCTTCCTGAGTGGGAAGAAACTCAGGTATTTCCAGAGCAACGTTTCCATAATATTGAGACTAACAAGCTTCAGGAAAAAAAAAAAAAAAAAAGAATTTGCAAGTGAAGTAACTTCACTTCTTACTGAGTTGGACATTATATCTTAAAAATGTCAGGCAGGGATTTGGTATATACGAATATTTATGCTGAAGTAGACAGGTAATCAGCATGGGAAACAGCAGGATAAAATGAATGAGTTTCTTCCCAGTTTGAAATTACATTTGCTGAAGTAAGCCGTGTTGAAGGTAATATTAACCTGTTCACCAAAACTACAGAAATTCTGAGACTTCTTCATGCTTACTTATACCGATCTTTAATTTAAAACCTATTCACTTCTTTGTGTCAATTCCTTTGGACTACATTGTGACACCTTTAACAGTAGAATTAAACCTTTACTCCATTTACCAGATAAAAGCCCAATATTGTTCATTTTTTGCCCGCAACAGGAACGGGAGGAAGACTGAGGGTACTCACACAATAGGTTCATATCCCTTTAATGCATAATATATTCTTATTTTACTGCCTCATTAAAGTTTCAGGAATGTAACCCATTGGATAGATTTTTCGTGGACTTTTCATGTAAATTAAAAAGTAAACTTGAAACTGGATTACTCATTAAATTAGTCAGAATTTTCCCATGAACGCTTTAGATAATCCTCATCCATCAATCATGTAAACAATGTTAGGTTACCGGTTGAAAGTATTTTTAATATGGATTTTTCAAGATTTTATGTGTTTTATACTTGCCATATTTTTAAAAGCTACCTTCACTGTGGGTCAACATGACAGTCATCTTCTCTTGGTTAGAGTACGCATAGATGGAAAGATGGGACTTTTTTGGTTTTTTACTTCTAACAATTTCACAACAATTACACATGGGCTGAAGATCTGAGCAACTTAGATTTGAGGCAACAAAATGAATTTGCTTTCTGAGCAAAGTTACCCTATACAAGTTTTTCCATCAGGAACACTGCCCAACCTTAGAAAAGAAAGCCATGAGCATACTGATGAATTCCAGCAACAAAAGCAGAATTGAAATTTATACAGATTTGCAGTTTTGAATGGTTAACATTACTAGAGCTCTTCAGCTGTAGTGATAGGACAAGGGGTAATGGGTTAAAACTTAAACAAGGGAAGTTTAGATTGGATATAAGGAAGAAATTTTTACTGTTAGGGTGGTGAGGCACCGGAATGGGCTGCCCATGGAAGTTGTGAGTGCTCCATCCCTGGCAGTGTTCAAGGCCAGGTTTGACAGAGCCTTGGGTGACATCGTTTAGTGGGAGGTGTCCCTGCCCATGGAAGGTGGGTTGGAACTAGATGATCTTAAGGTATTTTCCAACCCTAACTATTCTATGATTATATGATTCTAATGTTAAGAGCACTTTAGTTTTGAAGGTTGAAATGTTCACAGCAATAATGTGAAGTGGTCTCATGATTTTAAACCACTCTATACTGCAGATCCTCAAATTCATATTACTGATAAATTTCAGCTGCTCATATTTGTAATCAATATGTTGGTTTAGAAGTGTTGCACTGCCTTTTCTACCAAGGCTCAAAACCTCAGTCTAAATATACAGTGAAATCTGTTGGGCCTTATGAACGATGTCCTTAAAAATGGAAAAAGACCAACAAACCAACCTTGATAAAAACTTACTTTGTCAGCTAACATAAAAATACAGAAAACTTGTTTTATGTAAATTTATGTTTGTTTTTTTTTTTTTTTTTTTTTTAATATGGAAATTAAACAAACCAGAACATAGTTGACTGTTGGTAACATTATCTTTTCACTTGTTAATACAAATATTTTTGGGAGCAATCTACTGTCAAATAGCTGATTAACTACTTCTTTTTCGGTGGAAGCAGTATGAGAAATAACATTGAGCTACACACACAAGCATGTTAAGAACCACAGTTTGCCTTGTAAAAAAATTGCTAGAAACATGTTACTTGTCTCCATACCTAATTACCAAATCAAAGAATCATTGAGGTTGGAAGGGACCTTTAGAGATCAACTAGTCAGACCTCCTTGTTTAAGCAGGACCAGCTACAGCATATTGATCAGGACCATACCCAGTCAGGTTTTGAGTATCGCCAAGAATGAAGACTCCACAACCTCCCTGGGAAACCTGTTCTGACGCTTGACCACATTCACAGTAAAACATTTCTTGTTTGTTTGTTTTTTTAAATCTTTCTTAGCTGGTGCCCCTTGACTCTTTTCCTGTCAGTGAGAAGGGTCTGACTGTATCTTAACTCCCTTTCAGCAGGCATTTATGCATATTAGCAAGACCCTCCCCGAGCCTTCTGTTCTTCAGGCTGAACAGTGCCAGTTCTCTGAAGATTTTCTCATATGAAAGAAGTTCTAGCCCCTTCACATTTTCATTGTTCTTCACTCAGCTCAAATTAGTAATTCTGTGTCTTTCTTGTCTTGGAACACTCAGAATTGGACACAGCACTCACCAGTCTGCTGTGCCTCATCAGTGCTGATGATCACCTCTCTTGACCTGCTGGCCATGCTCTTCCTAATGCAGCCTCGGATGCTTTGTCCTTGTTAGCTTCAAGGGAGCATTGCTGGCTTTTGTCCAATTTGATGTCCACTAACAGATACATTTCTGACAAGCTGCTTTCCAGGTACTCATCCCTCAGCATTCATGAGTTCCTGGGGTTGTTCCTCCCCAGGTGTAAGACTTTGTACCTCCCTTGAACTTTATGAAGTTCCTGTCTGCTCAGTTCTCCAGTCTGTCATTATTACACTTCCAAATGGCAGCACTTCTGTCTCGCATGCCAACCACTCCTCCCAGTTTTGTATCGCTTGTGAACTACTGAGGATTTACTTTCCCCGTCCTCCTGGTTATTAACAAAAAACCTAAATAGAATTGGCCTCAGCATCCCTGCTTGGATGCATCACCAGTGACTTGCCTCCAACTGGACTTTATGCCACTGTACCAATCCATTGTGCCCAGCTGCTCAGCCAGTTTTCAATTCACCTACTCTCTGCTCCTCTTACCCATACATCAATGGCTTGTCTATGAGGAACTTACAAGCAACAGTGTCAAAAACCTTACCAAAGTCCAGGTAGACCATATCCACTGCACTTCCCTCATCTACCAGGCTCAGAGAGTAGTAATCTGTGGAACAAAGTCTAATTGGAGATCAGGAACTAGCAGTGTACCCAGGGGGTCAATAGTGAATCCAGTTCTGTTTAGCATTTTAACAATCTGGATGATGGGGCAGAGTTTGCAGATGGCACAAAACTGGGAGAAACGGCTGATATGCCAAAATGATCAAGTTGCCATTCAGAGGGACCTCAAAAGGCTGAAGAAATGGTCTGACAGGCACCTCAGAAAGTTCAACAACGGGAAGTGCAAACTCCTGCATTTGGGGAGAAAAAAACCCCATGCATTCATATATGCTAGTGGAGGACTAGCTGGAAAGCAGCTTGTCAGAAAAGGACCTGTAGGTCCTTGTGGACACCAAGCTGAACATGAGCCACCTTGATGAAAAGACAGCTAATGGTATATTAGGATTCATTAAGCAAAATATTGTCAACAGGTTGGGTGAGGTTATCCTTCCCCTCTACTCAGCACTGGTGAGGCATCATCTGGAGTCCTGTATCCAGTTCTGGGCTCCTCAGTGCAAGAGAGACATGGGCGTACTGGAGTGAGTCTAATGAAGGGCCATGAAGAGGCTAGAGCATCTCTCCTATGAGGTAAGCCTGAAAGAGCTGGGACTGGTTAGCCTTGAGAAGAGAAGGTTCAGGGGTAACCTCGTAAGTGTGCTTAAATGCCTGAAGGAATAGTGCACAGAGGATGGAGCCAGACACTTTTCAGTGGTGCCCTGTGGCAGGACATGACATAATGGGAACAATGTGATATACAGAAGGTGTCAAATGAACATCAGGAAACATTTGTTATTGGGAGATGACTGAGCACTGGGCTTTGTCCAAAGAGGTTGTGGAGTCCCTATCCTTGGAGATATTCTAAAGCTGTCTGGACATGTTCCTGGTTGACTGGCTTTAGATGGCCCTGCTTGAGGAGGAATTGGGCAAGATGACCTCCAGAGGTCCCTTCAGAACTCAGTAGTTCCATGATTCTTCCATTTGTATGTATCAGGTCGCACAGGGCACCTTTCATAGGGATCTTCTTGACCACCTATGTCAGGAAGCTGTCAGTGCTTTCCAGAAATCTAGATTACTTGTGCCTTGCTGTGTTGTCCTTCCAGGTTAAAGTGTGGCTAAACTTCCCCATGAGGACCAGGCTCTGTGAATTTGAGGGTTCTTCCAGTTGCTTGAAGTAGGCCCCATATACTTCTTGCTCCTAATAAGGAAGTCCATAGCACACACCCTCTACTACAGCAACCATATAGCTCTGCCCACTGATCTTGACCTGTAACTTCTCCACTGACTCCTGACCCATCCCAAAGCAAAGCCCCAAATATTCCTTCTGCTCTCTCACAAAAAATGTAACATGCTCCACCCTGTCTTTTTCCCAGTCGATCCTTCAGCTGTGTGAGCTATCCCACCACCTTTCTGTGATCCCAGTGAGGTCATAGGCTCATAACTGCACACACACTTCTCATTCTTTCTCCTTTTTTGCTTGGAATGCATGCCTGGGTAACAGTTCACATAATGATAACACTGAAGCTTGGGCTTAGCATTAATCATTCAGTATGTATGCCTCAGACACCACTTTTTTAGAAGATTTCATCTTCAAACATTGCCTCTTATACATGGTATTTAGGTAAGGGCTCCTGATGAGGAGGTAAAGAGGTAATGATGTAAAGAATAGCTGCAATTGCGTTCTTGAATCTAAGAAGGGGGTGATGTCTTTTAAAAGTTTGTCAATATAAATTCTAAGTAATAGTAATGGCTGACACTTTGCAGCAACTTAAGGAGTTGTTGGTCAATTTCTAATTGACCAACCAGTTTAAAATGCCATTATGACAGAGATACTGTAAAGCAAGTCTCACTATTTCTGTAAAATAATGTAAGGGAGACCAAGGTAATCATTTGCCAAATTTTGACAGTCATTTGTCAATGGACATTTCCTTCTATAGCTTTAAGCTGTAAGAGGAATCAATATGTGTCACATACCAGAAACTATTATGGCTGACTTTAGACATCCCAAAACCCAAATCTTAGTGTAACATGCAAGGATGGGTCCATGGAGATGACAAACTCTTCTAGCAGTGGAGGCCTAAAGAAAGGTGTTAAACTTATATGCTAGACATTCCGCTGTGGCCTGGATGGCTGTACCTGCGCCCATTCTCTTGAGTTGTCAGAAAGCCAATGAAGCTCTGAAAAGCACATTTGACTTGGTCTGTGATAATGATCACTTGCAGCATTGACTGTAAGCATTTTCTTTTTCATTCTTTGAAATATAAAATTGACCTTATATTTGGAGCTGCCTTACATTCATGCCAGTGCAGCGTCTTCATATAATCTGCCTTTGTTATGATCAACAGCAGTGAGTCTAATCTCTCTAAGCTAATCTGAAGGCAGGTTTTTGTCTCTGGATTTAGAGTGGTAAATAAAGGAAACCATGATTGAATGGGTAAAGGAAAAAACAGTAAATAAAGATAAGAAACACCTACAAAGAAAGTGTTTTGCATTGTTTTTGTTTTTGTTTTTTTTCTATTTTTCTGATATGTTAAAAGATGAAACTCTGAATGACTAGCACCATTCCTTTTTAGTTTTATCCCACAAAGAGTTGACCTTGAGGATTTGCATTTGCATGTGCTATAGCAAAAGAAAGCTGGGTCCTTCTGCAAGATTCACTCTTGGGAAGGTTTTGGTGGTGTGCTTGCCTAAAGGAATGATTTCTGTATTATTGCAGTCTCCCACTGGTCTTCGTTCTTGGGCCTTTGGTGATTTCATAAGGACTCATTTAAAGCTTCATTTGAGGGATGAGGTATCATGTGAGTGATACGATCATGTGATACTGAACCACAACTGGAAAACTGACTAGATGCACATCATATTCGTGAAGACGTCTGTCTGTTTACAAGATATTATTTTCTTTCTTTCTTGGGAATTATCCGCCTGTGTTTTCTTTGTGCAATTACAACAAAGTGCAGCGTAATCCCACATGTCATAACCAAGGTATTTGAAACAGGAAACCAGAAGTGTGCCATCAGTGAGATTCAGCCAACTCAGGATTGCACGACGTGCAGTGCTCAGTATGTAAGATTTGAGCACTCTAAACTGTTTATGCTTCCTCTTGGGCACTTTGGTAGAGTAGATATAGATGCACTTGAGTCTGGATTGCAGGTTTTCATGGAGCTTTTGACAGATCTGGGCACTCTTTCCCAGAACAGGTATTGCTCAACATCAGTGAGCAGCTGCATTCATACTCCCCACCTAAACCTTAAGATACAATACAGCTTTCACACATGCTGAAAAGCTGAAAAACAAGATGTATAATTTATGCTAACTCTGAAAGTATTAACAGTTTTGGAATGTAGTAGGCAGAACTTAATTAAAAATTAGATCCTGAGTTTAGATACTGACTAGGACAAATTGAGGCAGATTTGACCCTCTCTTCATATGAACTCTAAGGAGATACTTAGTAGTTTATATATGGCAGGAAGGGAAAATTAAAAGCTTACTTCTGTGTCTGTATTATTTATTCAGTACCTTCATTTACTTTACAGAATCTGACTGTATCTTTATGCCCATGACAATGTAGTTTTTTACGTGTGTTAACAACTCTTCAATAAATCTCAATTTTATGATTTTTACAATATCATAAACAGAACAGAGAAAGTTTTAATGGACAGTAGGTTCACAAGCATTACCAATGCATGTTCTTCCATCTTCTGCCAGCTGGTAAGGATCAGTACGGAGACACTTATAGCTGCCTTTAGTGTTAATGCATTTAGCAGAAGGAGAGCATGGTGGATTAATTTTATTTTCACATTCATTGATGTCTGCAAAATGAATACACAAGGATCAATAACCATTACAACTTACAGAGAGGGATTACCACCTTATCATACACACCTTGTACAGAAATGAAATGTATTGTCTGCTTTCAATGACACAGAGATACTGACAAGAAGAACCTCATAGTTACTGTTCAATGTACAAAGCAAAGTGAGGGTTGTTTGAGGGGTGTAGGGCTTGTTTGGGGTTTTATTTGTGAGGGCTTTTTTTTTTTTGTTTGTTTAGTTGGTTGGGGTTTTTTGATTTTTTTTTTTTTTTTAAGCTGGAAAATATGAAAATGAAGATGTTTTTGTAATCCACCAAAAGCTACAAAGAGCAATTAGCAGAGTTTTCAAAAATGCAGACTATAAGCTTGAGAACACTTCTTTCATGTGTTTTTATCCTAAGACTTTGAGTTCCTCTATAAGCTTTCCCCATACTGTGCTCTACAGAGATATTGAAAATAATAACACTGACACAACTTTATATACTTCTGGCCATGATTCTGAGGACCAAGGATTCAGATTAGCTTTGGTTACAAAATTTATAACAGTAATCCGTGATATCACTGCAAAGACAGTTGTTTCTAGATGCTATATAACAAGTTCTGTGAAATGACAATATCCTGACAGAATGTTGAGCAGATGAACAATTATCCGTTGGAAAATGTACATAAACATATTGTTCCTGAGGCCATTCAAAACCCTTCACTCTCAGTCTCATTATATGATGAAATGGGAGAGTGCAGGAGTGAAAGTACTCAGTGAAGGAAAGAACTGAGTCTTTTCCATATTTCTGCATCTTTCTTCTCTCTGTGTAATACTTATTTGCAGGACTGGATTCAGTTGCCTAAAGATAAGCGTCCAGTGCTGCTTCAGATATTTTCACATTGGTCGTATACAATATTTTCCAGCTTGTTTAATGTCTCTGACCTATGTTCCTGGAAGCACTACAAGCCCATTTGTGGGCAACAAACTGAGCCTTCAGTGTCCTCTCATTTTGGTTATAGTCCTTTCTTTTCCTTCCCTACTACAATGTTTGATCTACTACTTCAGGCTAAATAGCTCTTTTTGATCACTATTAGAATCAGACCCTGTAGGAGAGATTTTCTGACTTAGTTTAGCATTGCCACTCAGACCACTTAGAGAATTCTATAACCGGAAATAGGATTAGTCTGATCCTCTCTTTAATTTTGATACAAAGCGGCATCTGTGTCCAAAGCTAGCCATCAGCTAGACAGTCAAAAGATTAAACTTTTCAGGCATAATCTTAAACTTCAGAATATTTAAGAAACACTAACTCTAATAACACCTCTCTAAAGCAGGAAAAAGAAGTTTTTGTTCTGAATGAAGATTCCTGAATAAGTATTACTCCCTTCAAGACTACATTTTGGGTTAATTCCCATTGGTTTCATCATCATCTGGGAAGGAAAATCTGCACAGGCTCTGCTTGCACTGTAATTCAAATATGCCATCTCAGCTTTCGTAGATCCATAGTTGTGCAGTTAGCTAGCTAACTTTCTTTTCATCACTAAATAGTGCATGTCAGACCCTATCAGCCTACCCTACGACTCAGAGAGAGCAGTACTTGATTAAAGCAAAATAAACAGAGCTATCTATGAAGAGTAAGATAACAATATAAACAAGGTAGCATAGTCTAGCTCTGAGTGACTTCCTGAATCAATAGAAATTATTTCTGACAAAGTCAAAGTTAGCAAGCAGAAATGAACAGCTCTCAGATTCCTACGCTATTGCCAGCAGGCCACTCTGTCTTTTCCAGAGCATCATATAATTTTAACACCATCTGCAAAAATGCTAAGCTCTATTCTCCTTATTATATTGCTTGATTTATTCCTAATTTGCTGAACATTTAAAAGAATAGGAACACATTGCACAGACATACATGGAACAAAGCGCTTTATACTGTAAATCACAAGTAGCATCTGCATAAGTGGGTTTTGATGGCTTCCTTTTAATAAAGGCATTGCTTATTTAATATATGCTGCAGCTTGTTTTCCTACAGCAGATATACAGTCTTTTGTTTACATTACTGAACATACTAAAAGAAACTAAGACAAGGAATGATTCATTCATATAACTTATTTATTCAGTTTTCTGCCAGGGCATTAATCTATTGAAAAGATTTCGTGATAATTTATTTAAGAGCTTTATTTCTTTATATGGTATTTATGTGGGTGGAATTCAGTAGATAAATAGGATTTGGATAAAAGAAAGAGTTGCAAATTTCATTTAATTTTTTCCATACCAGGTATACAATTAGAATAAATGGCCTTCTATTCTGCTGTCACAGAAATACTGATAAGCAGACTATTGCAGATCAGCTGCAGCACTTGCATTCAAATTAATTTACTACCATCCATAATATATTCCTAAATATGGCCTTTTCAGGTTTCATGTTTGCTCATGTTCTTATAAAGCTGAGCAGTCTGAGCGTGCATATATATACATAAAAATACATATATACACGCACACCATTAAAAGCACACACATTTCAAAATGTGAACAGAAAAAAATCATCCTTCATGGCTGTGAAGAGTGAAGGCCTTGTAACAAAATATTTGTAATATTCTCTTTCTTCCTATAATTTTCTATTCAACAGTAAAAATGAGGCAAAAGGAAAAGAGAAAAGAATAATTAAAATAACAGAAAAGCATTCCCTCAGAAATGTGCGTGAAAGTTGAAAGACAATATATTTTTACTGATTTTCACCTGCTCTGTCCAGGATGACCAGTCTTTGTCTTGCTTTTATATTGCTTGTAGATGGAAGCACTGTCTAATTCTGATTTACTAAGTTTTTTTCTATCTGGTTGCTAATAGACTCAATTTTTCTTGATTAGGTAATTTTTAGTGACATTTTCCTATCATCATCTTAATTGCTGAATCAGGATGGGTAGGGATGGAGATAGTAATTCTGGAGCAAGGGGGGCTTCAGATTATCATGTTATTGCACCTATAAAACCTAAAAGTTGGCTACAAGAGGCAGGGAGTTGACTACAGGGAGGGAGTTCACTTCTGATAAGCTGCGCTGGACTTTAGCATTTAGAAAATTCAAAACCAACAACAACAACAAAAAAAGGTACCTATACAAACAGGAGCCTCAAAGTTCCATCCTTTACTTGTGCAGGTTAGTTGCTCTTCTCCTTGTAATTGAAATCCATATTGACATGAATAACTCACTGCAGATTTTCCAGTTTCTGAACAGTATACAAAATCACCATTTTCTACACTCTTTGGTGTTCCACATATTTCATCTACAAATAAAAAGATTGTATTACAAACTTCAAAACAATTACCACTTTACCCTTGAAAGGCAGTGGACATTATTCTTCACTACTGCTTATTACAAATTAATTTCAATGAAATTGCTCATATGTTCTAAGATGATCAAGAATGTATTTGCTCATTTCTGGACAATAACTTATACAATAATTATAATTTATAAGGGATACCTCAGGTTTGGCTTATAAGCTTTGTAAAATTAACATCTCACAGTATGTTGTGCACATATTTTCTTTCACATAAGAACTCCCATCTCAGTTGCCATAATGTCTGGGTATCTCACAGTCCATTCAAGTTATCAGAATGAAGTTGAAAAACACTATATTTATTACAGAGGAAGCAGAGAAAGACCTAGATCTAATTTTTAAGTGGCAGAAATACTGAAGATCTGCATCAGACCAGTGATTCAAGACCTGCCAAACCCAAGGTCAGTTGTCTAACTATTCTTCTCTCCCATCAGAAAAGATACATAATTACCATTTTACCTTCCTGATAAGATTCTTTCCAAGCTTCTAAATTTATCCCAGGTATATTGGCACAATGCTTAAAATTCTGTGGAAACTTTCCAAGTTGAAAGGCATCTCCTGGCACTTCAGAAATTCCTGTATTATCACAAATCACGCGGGACAATGAGTGTTTCTTGAGTTCATGTTTTTGAGCTTCTGTGAAAACATTATCATTTTCCCACCAAAATCTGGAAGAAACATTTTGAAAATATCAAATTCAAAGAGTTGATTATTCTTACTTTCACAGTACCCTATGTAAAAAGCCAAAAAGAAGAATTACAGCAAAAGTAAGTGGATAAAATAATAAAAGTAAATACCACTATCTGCAGATTTAAACACCCAGCTTGAAAGTCAGAAAAAGGCTATTATGAGTCTGACCTACTGGCCAACTCAAATGATGTGTTAAAGAAGTTAGCTGTTTAAAACTATTAATCAGTCACATTTGAAAAATTGTTTTTCATTGGCAATGCAGGGTCACAAAAGCTACAATCCTGAGAGAAAAATTTGGAACTGGTTGCTTTATCTTATGTACACCAGCATTCACTGCGCAGTGATAAGTTGTTTTAAGCATAAATTACAGGAGAATTACAGGAGTAGCTATGATAGATTTCCCTGTACCACAGTTTTTGAATTCTGCTTGCCATTACTGAATGGTTCTTATGAAACCAGGGACTGCTGAATACTCCTCTGTTTAATATGAAGTTCTTCATTTGCTAAGAAAGCTTTAGATATGCAGATTAATTGCAGCAGAAAATTGTAAGACGCTGTCGTGGTTTAAGCCTCTCACACAGTTCGCTCACTCACTCCCCCCTCTTTCTTCCCCTTGCTCCTGGAGGGATGGGGAGGAGAATTGAAAGAATGCATCTCCCACCGGCTGAGGTAAGGACAGTCCAGTAACTAAGGTATAACACAAAACCACTGCTGCTACCACCAATAATAATAATGACAAGGAAAATAACAAGGGAAGAGAATGCAACCACTCACCACCTGATATCAAGCCCGACCCAGCAGCGAACCCAACCCTTTCGGGTCTCTGCCCTCTGTTTTTTTACATCCTGGGCATGATGTGCTGTGGTATAGAATACCTCTTTGGTCAGTTTATGTCAGGTGTCCTGTCTCTGCTTCCTCCCAGCTTCCCCTCCTCCCTGGCAGAGCATGAGACTCAGAAAGTCCTTGGTCAGACCAAACATTACTAAGCAGTAGCTAAAAACATCGGTGTTATCAATGCTGTTCCCAGGCCGAAACTCAAAAACACAGAGCTGCACCAGCCACCAAGAAGGAGAAAAATGACTGCTACTGCTGAACCCAGGACAGACAGTAATTGTACTTTTGATCATAAAAAAAAATTAAGCTAGGACTGGCTGGAACAGAAAGGAGCTATTTTTTCCATGTTGTCAGATTGGGAGTGCAGTGCCAGAGCAGAAGAATGAGTTGGTGCTACCAAGGTACATCTGTTATATTGCATATAATATTTGCATGTGCACAAACAAATGCATATATGTTTAAAGATGAAAGGGAAAGAAGACATTAGGGTAAAAAAAAAAAGAAGATAAACAGTATAATAACATGTCATGAATGGCAAAACAGCATTTTTGGAGAATCCGATAGCATATATGCATTAGTACTTTAAACAGCATTAAGCACTGCTAAAATGCTAAGATAGTTCCATGTGGTACTCAGGCCAACTAGGATTTTCCCAAATGCTAGGCAGGATTTGTGGTAACATGTCCTAGGACTATTAGCAGTAGAGTATGGACGTGTTCATATTGTACAAATAGACTGATGGTTTAACACAGGACTTGGCAGTCCATAGTACTGGGGGAGCATGGCTAGAGTTTCTAGAAAAGCCTGTGGGTTTTGTGTTTACATTTTTCTTATCAGAAGCAAACAGCAGTTTTGACTGTGGACTCTGTGTAAACTTGGGATGTGTAAAATACATTAGGTTTTTAATGAGCCATCTGATATGGTTCTATGCAAATTGGAAGTCTGATAGTTGTGTTTGTGTTCTGGGAAACATGGTGTGTCCTGGAGGGGCTTTTCAGGGCAAAATGGACCCTGCTGCCAAGAGGAGTGTACCAGCTAAGAAAGGCAAGTGGATGCGGAATTTTGGAAAACTGTAGGCAAATGGTTACCTACAGCAGGACAATCTGGGGAGAAACCTGTCCCATTTTGCCTATACTGGAGGGAGAGGAAATCTACAGAACCAGGAATGGAGTCAATGTTCCACAGTTCAGCAGCACTTTGACTAGAAATGCAGGAGAGATGGAGGGGCTGAAGAGAGGTAAAAAAGAAAGATGTCTTCCTGCTACCCCTCACTTGCACATGGTCTCCAGACTTCTCAGAGCATCCTGAAACCTCACTGACTGTTCCCAGATCCTTTCCCATAATCAAAGCCATTAAAAATTTGGCTCCGCTCAGCTCTCCTACACCTGTCATTTCCCCTTTCATGTACATGAAAACCTATTCTACTTTCATCACAAAATTTAGTCTTACATACACTGCTGAGAAGTCTTGAGCAGAAAATTATCTTTAATCTATCCATCAGATAGGTCTTTACTCTAGCAAAGGTTGCTCTGAATGATTTGTATCAGGTGAATTTTACAGCGTTAAAGTAAAAAAATGAAAGAGGAGAAAAAGAGGACCAAACTTCCCTATTCTGGACTGATAGTCAGTTCCAAAATTTTTGCCAAACTGTTGCAAATCCTGAGGTCACAAAATAATTCAGAGTAGAAAGAGATAGAAAAAGAAAATCAAGATGGAGGGAACAGAAACAATTTGTTCTAGGTGATTTGGCTGAGGTTAAGACGGTGCCTGAGCTTAGTACATTGGAAAAAGAAATCCTTTCATGTTCTGTCAGGTTACTGACAAAAGATTTTAAGTATATCAGAATGGAGCTCAGCCAGTCAAAAATCCACTTAGTCCTGATTTCTAGACTGATTTCAAGTACATTAGAAGAGATGTTTTGAAACCCCTACTTACTGACATGTCAATTAATATACCTACTAAGCATGTAGACTTACTGGTGCAGATGTAGATAATATTCTATCAGACAAGGCACTACAATGAATGGCAGACTTTTCCATTCTTGAACTTATTGTGTGACAACTATAACATGTTGTTCCACACTTCTAACTTCTTTTGGTTCCTTTAGTATTAATAACAGAATGTCACTTTACATTTAAGTTAGCTGACACAAACTTTACAGCAGAAACTTGGGGAATACTTTATTACTAGACTTCTCTTTTTCTCAAAATGGAGATAACGTGTTAAATTATACTTGTTTGATTAATGCTAGTTGTATTATAAGACACTGAATAATAAGTAGTGTCGTAAGGCACAGAATAATGGAAGTAAGGCTTGGAAGGACCTTGAATAGTAAAGGCACAGAATAATGGAAGTAAGTCTTGAAAGGACTTGGTCGATTATCCTTCCCCAGATAAAGTCAAATATGCCAAGTATAAAAGTCAGAGGACTTTCAACTGCATTTTTAACACAGCTGAGTGGAATGTTTGTTGTCTATACAGTTTATGCTAATAAGATACCACCTTTATGATTAACATTGCTTTTTCCTGTGAGCTAATTAATTAACATTTTTTAAAGTTCAGATTTAAATTCTGCCTCGGATGCTTATTTACATAATGGTTTCTTTCCACAATAGTGACTTATGAGAGGAGCTTAAAGGTGAGCATGAGGACCAGATGTACTTAAAACACCACTGCTATCATGGTGTGAGCAGTTTAAAATTAATTTTCTCCTGAGATTCAAAATTACTGCACAAGTACATGCTGGAAAAAAAAAAAAAAAAAAAGCTGGTTTTATAATTGCTTCAGGAACAGAAGCAAGATATAAACTACATCTTGCACCGCTTTGTGACTGAAGCTGAATTTCTCCTTCTTTCCCAGCGTGGAGGGCTGTACTGACACAGGATCCTGGTGGTGGTAGTGCAGGGTTAGGTAAAAGGACATCCTTTACTGTGTCCAATGAGGCAATTCTGGGAGCACTCTGCAGTCCCAGTTCACATAAGAGCAGGTACATGGTGGTTTTATTATCCCCTCTAAGATGCCTGAATTACAGCTCTTTGCCTATCCTGTCTGACTTTGCCATAGAAAATGTCTAGGTTGCCATGGAAAATGTCTAGGTTCTTCCAATTCCTGAGTCCAGTGTAGGCCTCAGGGACTGGATAGTTAAAGGCTGCACAGTAGTATATCCATCCACACAGAAGTTAGTTGCCCCAGCCACAATTAATTGCTTTTGGCAACTTGCATTTCCACTTGGAATTCAAAGTTGGACACCTTAATACTATAAAAAAAATCTCCACGTCATCTGCAATTGAGACTATTCACAGACTGAAGAATAAGCAAATGTTCACCCAACAAAACCGAAGGAGCTAAGATAAAAATGTGGAAGCGGCAGGGAATAATTTGTTTAAAGCATATTTTGTCTTATGTTCTGGGAAATGTCCTCAAATATCTGTAAAATCTCCATTGCTCCTGCGTTTTTTACACAAACGCCTCAACAGCATGAATAAACTCACCGGTCACCATCCCTTAGTGCTTTCATTTGCTTTCCAATTATACACGCAAACAGCGGACCAGTTCTAGCACCTGGAAGAAAGTCTTCTACAAGACCACCAAGCCAAACGTCAATATTGCTAGGATTGTGGTACAATTCCATGATTTTTTCAGTGACATTTCTATTGGTTATTACTGTATTCAGGTCAGTGTGCGTTTCCAGTTTTGGTAAGCCACAGAATTCTCGCCAGTCATTATAACCTGTAAATATTTTGTGAAAAAAGAAGATTAGACTTGACTGTTGAGCATGATATATGGAATTAATAAATTTATAAGCACTGGATTCTGGCAACCCTAACCATAATCATAGGCAGTTATGTCTAAAAATAGGACTATTATTATTGGTTAAGTTGAACAGCGAAATGATGGCAGGATCTGAAACTAGAGGGTGAATTCCTGCATCACTCTCATGAAGGTAAAAAAAAAGCTTAAAACAATTCTCCCGTATTTAAGTAATGAAAACACGATAATAGATAGCAGGAGCATGCACTATGTCTTGAGATTTCCAGAGTAGGAATACAGGAGTTAGATGAGAGTGGGCAGGAAATAACCTGAATGAAATTAGTAACTAAAGCACTCTACTAAGCAACGTCACATTCCAGGGCACATGTCCAGCTGTCTGGAAAATAGATTTCTTTTGCTTGCTTTTACAGTATTGGAATTAAACTCCCCGACATTCCAACAAAACTTTAACTTTCCTGTCTGGGACATCAAGCCTCCATTTCTACCCTTGAACAGCCAAGAACTTTAAACTCCAAGGCAGAGCCAGACTTCGTTTCTACTGTCCAGGGCCAACAACTTGGGTATTCTTAGCTGTGGAGTCATACAGGAGAAATGGAGAGGATTGTCACCCAGAAGCACAATGCCATTTGACAATCAGCCAATCCTACCTTCATGACTAATATGTCGGGCTCAAAGCATAAAAAAGGGGGCCATGTTCGTTTCTTAACCATGCAGAAAACTGATCTGCTCAGGTAGCGGGGCAGGGCACCTTTAAAAATAAAAAGGCCCTGATTGCTATGATGAGGGTTGCTGCTTCTGTTCTCAGAAGCACACAAAACTGGGAACCTACTCTGTTTTTTTAACAGCCGTTGCAATGAAATTAAACTAAGCTCCAGCAGTCTTCCTCTAAGCTAGTACACTCATGGCTTGATGAGCTAATGCTTTTTGACTGTTAGTTCAGTCTTATCCTGGGCTGACTGGACTAAATAAATTAGTGAAAAAGCCAGGCACAAATATGTAATATTACTTAAAGTGAGGTGTACACCTAACTAAGCCATCTATACCACATGTACACCACATACACTACATGGAGACATCTCAACACCTACTATGGTTGGTAGAGCCAATGAGGTTGTGTCTAAGTTGTCCTGTCCCACAGGCTAGGGGCAGCCTACTGATGGCAAGTAGCTGCTGCAGGCTGAAACCCCACCACTCTGGAGCTGGTTCCAGCAAGAACAAGCATCAGGTACCTACAGTGGGCACACCCAGATCCACTCTCTAGTACTGTCCTTCTAGACTCCAGATTTAACAGATTATTTTAATTTCAAATGCTGTGGAAAATTTTGTTTCCATGAAAGTTAAAAATATTATTAACTTGCATTTAAAAAGAGAGTGAAGTTATTTTTCTGATGACCAAAGCTATTATTTAAAAGCTTAGGATTGCATCCCAAATATAAACAGTTACAATTCAGTTACCAGGTGGAAGAAAATTCAAGAAAAATCAATAGACCTGGGAGTCCATGATCACGACCACGCTGCAAATTTAATGATGATAAATCGAGTGAACCATTATTGGACAACACAAACAGTTTTTCTGTTAACTCCTCATTCATCAGTTGATCTTGCATCTGCAGTTTTGCTGAATGTGCTAGAAGACCCCTTAGTAAAGGATCCAAGCCTCCTTTAAACACAAAAGTAATATAACATTACATCATATATATATAAACCATTATAACTTTCTTAACATACGTGAATGCATGTATGTGTCCATGGTTTTTAAACATTGGTCACATAGTCTTTACATTCAAACAGATACAAAATCTCTTTCAGTTTGAAATAGAAGTAATGGTGTTATGAAAATGCTCAATTTTCTTCTTCATGTGTAAGAAAATTTGCAATCTGATAATACAATAAAAAAAAATAAATATCTTCATCATTAATCACCAGTATTTTGCATTCTGCCAGACTGGTTTAATCTGGAGAGTAACTGCAGTCTGATTCAGACAACTATTTAACTCAGAATAATCATTCCAGTTCATGTTAGTACTCTGGAGCCCATTCAAAATTTAAATCAATGATGTAATTAAATAAATTTTCCTATTCTTAATTCAAGATAAGTAACTGAAAAAAAGTTACAATATTCTGGAAAAAAGCCACAAACATTTTAAATAAAAGCATACCTTCTTTAATGAGCCTCCAAGGACTAAAGAAAACTTCATGCAAATGAAGATTTGGGAGTTCTGGATCATCTAAATACTGTGCATTCAATCGCCTTACTATTGGTTGGATTGTTGCATGACCAAAACGAAAGGCAGCTGTTGAAAATACATTGGAAACTGTAGGATTCAATGTGGGATCATAACCTGCATAAGGGCCAATATACAGATTAAAAGCATCTGGACCAATGATTTTGGGAATGTAATCTCTTAAAGTAATAATCTGAAAGAAAAAAAAAAAAAAAGAAACATCTTTCAGTGTTTTTATAGATGAATAGTAATGATTCCTGGGTGCTAAATGCCCTTTTCTTCACTCATCTATGCACCAGCATTTGGCATGACTAAGAGCAGTATTAACTGGTAAACAATGTCAGTCTTATTTTTGCAATAAGGAGACAAATGACAGAAGAGAATCAGTGGCACAGCTCAGTATAGTGCAGCAATCAGACCTCTGTTAGCTCTCAGTATAAATGCTAGATCAAGCCTCTTGAGTAGAGATTACCAATGTTGCTACTTAGAATACATGGGGGTAATCCAGCTCACAGGAAGTGTGCTGAGATATAAAGCCTTGATTGAGATGATGTAAATTATAATGCCCGCTAAAATTGCAAAGAAAACATGAATTGCTATAAAGTCTTTCAAAAATGATTGTCGATATGAAGAGATTTGATTTCAAGGTATATATTTCTGACTCAAATCCTCTCTGCTAAATATTTGAAATGATCAGGCTTTAAAATTCTGGTGTCCAGAATCCCTTGATAGACATCTTATGTTAAACTCAAGTCAATTTATAGATTCCTAAAAACACACTTCAAAAATGAAAATCTTGATAAACACCTTCCGTCAAATGATTTTGTAAGGTAGCAGTGTTACAGTTGCGTGAAAAAATCATGTGAGTAATCATAGAATCATAGAATCATAGAATAGTAAGGGTTGGAAAGGACCTCAAGATCATCGAGTTCCAACCCCCCTGACATGGGCAGGGACACCTCCCACTAAACCATGCCATCCAAGGCTATGTCCAACCCCACCTTGAACGCCACCAGGGATGAAGCATCCACAACCTCCCTGGGCAACCCATTCCAGGGCCCCACCACCCTCACAGTAAAGAATTTCTTCCTCAGATCCAATCTAAACTTCCCCCTGTTTAAGTTTAAACCCATTACCCCTTGTCCTCTCACCACAGTCCCTAATGAAGAGTCCCTCCCCAGCATCCCTATAGGCCCCCTTCACATACTGGAAGGCTGCTATGAGGTCTCCACGCAGTCTTCTCTTCTCCACGCTGAACAGCCCCAATTTTCTCAGCCTATCTTCATATGGGGGGTGCTCCAGTCCCCTGATCATCCTCGTGGCCCTCCTCTGCACTTGTTCTAACAGTTCCATGCCCTTTTTATGTTGAGGACACCAGAACTGCACACAATACTCCAAGTGAGGTCTCACGAGAGCAGAGTAAAGGGGCAGGATCACCTCCCTCGACCTGCTGGTCACACTTCTTTTGATGCAGCCCAGAATACGGTTGGCCTTCTGGGCTGCAAGCGCACACTGCCGGCTCATGTTCATTTTTTCATCAACCCACACCCCCAAGTCCTTCTCCGCAGGGCTGCTCTCAATCTCCTCCCCGCCCAACCTGTAGCTGTGCCTGGCATTACTCCGACCCAGGTTTAGGACTTTGCACTTAGCATGGTTAAACTTCATTAGGCTGGCATCAGCCCACCTCACAAGCGTGTCAAGGTCCCTCTGGATGGCATTCCTTCCCTCCAACTTATCAACTGAACCACACATAAACTCATGGCTGAACTCAATAAAATGTAATGGGATGAATATGAAACATATTGAACTCAGTAAAATGCCTTATAGATTCGATATAGTATGCAATAAAACGTGCAGACAAACGTACTTTGAACTTGATATAGTGCACATTGAAAAGCTAGTTGGCATAAAATGACCTTATGAAAAGCTTGTATCTTTATTTTAGGCACAGAGACAAGCAAACCTCTCAAGAATTTGCTTTTTTAGAAGGCAGAGTTAACAATCTCTCTATGTTTTCAGGTTAGGTCATGCAGTGAACAAAACTTTTTAAGAAAATAGGTTAGAATTCTTTTTACACCTTCTGTAATACAGCATATGAAGAGAATAATTGCTAGAAAATCATACTGACATCATCATTTGAGAAGTTAACATTTTTCAACATTCACAAAGGTTTTGCAAGATGAGAGTTCTTTCTAGTTTTAGATTCAGAGCTAGTTTTTACAAGCAAAGACTTTAAATAGAACTAGATTAGCCATAGACACAAGCATCCTGATATGACTGTAATTTTTTGTTTCATTGTAAATAAAACCCCCAGGTAAACTGTTCATGAAGGCCAGATTCACGTAAGGAAAGGGCAATTCAGATTTTTCATTTCACCCAGCTCTTCATTTCACCATGATCTTCAATTCTTGTTTCTTTAGTGAGAGAAAAGGGGTTGCCGTTTCCAGATACGAAAATCAAAAGACTAAGTGTAAAAAGGGGTCTTATGCCTGCCTCATGTTAGGAGAGACATCTGTTTGGCGGAATCTTCCACTGGCTAAATAAGACTCCATCATGTAAAGGTGATTTTTAAACAATACAGACTAAGATGTACGGATACAACAGAACATGATACTGCCAGAAAGAATCTGGAGTCTGGCAGAGAACCACATCTAAAGAAACATCCAGTATTTGTGTTGTCTCTGAATGTACCTTGCCTGAATTTGTCTGCATGACGTCAAGTAGAGCCTTGTTAAAAGTTCTTCTACCTAACCCATATATAAGTTTTAAAAAGGTGTAAACAGCTGACAAACATCAAAATTATTTCTTTTAAAATTCCTTTGCATGCACTTTTTGATCTGAGAGTGTGATTTGAAAGGTTTATTTCCTTTAATATTTCAATATAGTGTTCCATCAACAACTGAGATTCACCTGTGGAAACAAAGGAACATGCTTGCTTAAAAATATGTCAGTAAAATTAGAGCCAGAAAGGCAGTATATGGAAAAGAAATTGAAAACAAGTACAATTAACTGCTCTACCTTTTATTCCTTACTTTGAATGTAGTTACAAATATTAACTTTCAGATGTTTGCAGCAGTATAAGGGATTTATGTGTATATGATGAGTTCTGCAGGGTTCTGGGTGGAGTCAACTCCTTGTGGCATTTAAGAAATTGTTTGTAATCCAAGCTTCTCTTAGGGTATGGTCAGCACCCCATAGCGTCAATTCCAAGCTCTGTAGAAGCCTCATGAAGAAATTAATTTTAATCAATAATGTCAGTATTTCTACTGTCTTCTGGCAGTAATTGTTTCAGCGGTATAATTCCATGAAAATGATGATAAATGGGTGCTGTCTTTTAAACAGAAGCCTACATGCTTAATGCTTAAATTACTTTAGTAGTATACATGACCAGATAGTAACAGAGTGATTAAGATTTAAATGAGATTCAGTTAGTCATATCAGAGAAAACAAAATCCTGATTTCCTGACACTTCATCCGATTACTTGATAAGTATCCAGGCACGGACAGAATCTGAGTGATTACCAAGACTGTCAAAAAGTTCTGTACAGATTTTACATTATATAAATCACATGTGCATTGTTTATAGGAAAGTAATTGAATCCTGACCTGCAAACACAGTAATACTCCAAGTTAAACAGGCCATTAGCTTGAAGTGTAACTTCCCTCTGATTCAGATGGCAGAATTACAGGAGGGATTCCCAAGTGTCCTTAGGAACTCAGCAAGCACCCTGGCTGGGTTTGCCTCCAGGCTGGGCCTCCTCCAGCAGAAGTCTGCCATACATTAAATATTTGGAAATAGGTTGCATAATTTCAGATTTTTTTTTGGAGAATTTCTTGTTCATGTGAAAATTTATTTCAAATTTGGTGCAAAAAATAAAAAAATTCATATCTCTTTTCATAAGTTTCAGCAGTCTTAGCTTGTCAAAACCCCTCCAGCATTTTTAAAAGTGTGAATGGGTCACAATCAATGGAAAAAGGAAAACTAAAGGCTGGAAGAAACAATCTAAAAACACATGAAATATCATAAAAATAATTGACCAAAAGTGAAACACATTTTTGCCATTGGCCAGAGGAAAGAATAGTATCTTAATTCCATGCAAAGGAATAGTATCTCACTGAGGTAGTGAAAAAACAATTAAATGAAGCTCCTCCACTTGGGAAAGATCACAGAAATGATAGAGAACAACAAAACATAACAATGGTATTTAATTCATTAAACTGCTATACACAATTGGTTTGAAGTTCTCATTGTAACTATTTAAGTCCTAAACTTTTATGTAAAGGGTGATGATATGAGAGCTCAAGTTTTAATAAAAAATGAGCACATTATAGTTCTATTAGTAGTCTGAACTTCTCTACAATGTCCTACATCTACAATGTGATACTCCATAAACATGAGTTATCATACTGTGCAACACATACTCTTTTATAACATCTATAGTTTATCTACTTATCCTTTATAATTTCATAGAGTTTAAAATCTGAGGAACTACCTAGTATTCTAATTTCACAACAAGTTTCATCTAAGTAAACCATGCTGAACCGAACAATTGTGCTTAATATACGTCAGCCGCAGAAGACACTTACTTTCAACCCACATCTAGGACAATAGCAGAGAGGTAGAATGCAGGACACTCAGAGAACACAAGCAAATGTAGAAGGAAATGCAAAACACTTATCCACACACAAAAAATAAAAGCAGCTGTCAACTATAATTGGGATCAACTGGTAGCAACTCCATTAATTCAGAGATGGTTCTCTGATGCTGTGATAAATCAAAGAGAATTTGATTCAAATTGATCTGCAAAACTTCTGCTTCACTTTGACTAGTGCCATATCATCCAGCTTTCATAATCCAAATGGCACACCAGGGGAAACAGTCTCTGGAAGGAAGGGCACATGTGCGTGAAATTTCATTCTGTAAATTATCATGTACAAAGTACTAATGGTAAGACTGCAGCAGCTGGACAATTAAGCATTTTTTTTTTCCTGTTTCATATGCTCTTTTTTTTTTTTCTTTTTTTTTTTTTTTCTTTTAAGGAAAGCAAATTTAAACTATTTTTTTTCAAATAGCTTAAAAGGAGGAATCTTAATTTTACTTACCTGTCAAAACAGGAATAAGAAAATCAAGCAGATAGTGTAATTTCAGTTAGTAAATAACAATGAAAAAATGTCTTTTTTGCACAAAACACCAGGTAAATCAGGGTATGTATTTTCACACTGTATACTTCAGTGTTAATACTTTAGAGTAAAGCATGCACCATTCCCATAAAATACAAGGGGAGAGTTAACCACTGTTGTGGGTTATAAAAACTACTACTTATCAAAGAAACATGTCCACAATGCAACGAAAAATTTTGTTTTCTGCAGGACATCAACAGGCATTTGTCATGTTTGGAAACTTTGTCAAGTTTCTATTACTGAATGCTTGGCACTAAAGGTATTTGTGGTGCCAAAAAAGCTTCCAGGAGAAACAGCGTGTCTAGAGAGATTTTTTAAATTCTTATTCTAGAATGAAGGGAAGGCTTTTTGTTCAACTCTATAATTACACAGCCACAAGCAAAAATTATGTTTGAAAGTGTTCATTCCAAACAGAGAGAATTTTAGAAATGCGCAATAACTAAAACAAGATTTTATAGCAGAAATCTTAAGGTAGCTTCAACTAGAGCTGTCATTAGTGTGCTGATTAACATATCATATTAATAGAGATACTCCAATTATCTCCCTTGAATGAATATCTCTAAGCCAGCTAGATATAACTCAAACACATATCTAATGAGCCATAGGCAAATCTCATTAGCCTGTGATACTGGCAGAAATAATGAGTAGCCGAGATTCATGCAGTGGATTGCCTTGCACAATGTGTTTTCTTTCAAGCCATGATGTCAGTGGACATAAATCAGAAGTGTATGAATCCTCAGAGACCCACTTTTGGATTTGTACTTTCTTCTAACATGTATTAACAACCCTTCTGACTTGTCAGTCCATTATCTTAACGTAAACAGCAGATTTACAGGAAAGAAGCAGGCATGGTTAATGTAAACAAAGCATATATATATGTATGTTACATATATATAAAAGTCAAACTTTTCAAAAGGACTGACTAAATACAGTTAAGTAAAATATGCTACTTTTCTGAAGTTATCTACCTGTAAGTGAAAATAACAACATGCCAGAGAACACAGATGGTTTCTTAAAGGAAATCTACATATTCTGCTGACCAAAATTTGCAGAAGAAAGGAAAAGTGTTTTATCAGAACAGTGAAATTTTCTTCCCTCCTTTCCCAATTTATCTTTAAAAAAGTCTCCTTTTGTAACTAAAAAAAAAAACATTTAGAAGTATCAGAAAGCATAGATAAGTCCCCTAGCCTTCAGTTTATTCTGAGCATATCTGTTGGTATGGATTATAATGGACAAACTGAATTGCTGTGTCTTAGGTTGTCTGATTAAAGGCAAATCTCCATAAATGCAAAGGCCCTGTGAGGCTTGGAGGAGCAGCATCAGGCAGAGCAACATGAGTAACCAAACCATCAAAAAGGGGCTCATGGGATTGTCCATTCCCCAAAGCCACCAGAGAGACCAGCCAAAACCTGAGCCCAGGTGCGAAACCAGCCAAGATAAGCCAATGAAAGAAACTATCCTCTGAACCTTAATAAAGCTAATGAGGCAACTGCCTGCAGGGGTAGGAGTCCTTGTGGGACATAATGAGCACCTTCTCAGATGTGAGAAGATCTGTGCCATTCATTTTGTGTGAGAACCAGCAAAGTTCTACTTTTGGTGTGTGATGGTTGGTGTGGCCTGCTGTGTACATGTATGTGTCCTCCCACACTGAATACAAGTAGTGAGAAGAAAAAAAGAAGCTAAAGCCTGCATAACTATTTCAGGAGGGAAAATAAAATAAAATAATAAAATAAAAAATAAAACAAAAAAACCCCACCCAAAATAAAATAGTAAAATGCTGTGTGGAAATAGAGTTTTCTAATTTGGAGTCTAACATAAATATTCCTATGGTCACTTTTCTTCAGTATTTTTCCATAGTTATATCTCCTATCAAGAGTAACCCTTGAAGTTTATTCATTAATGCTTTAATGAGAACTTCACAAGCATTTTTATGCAGGGAAGTTATTAATTTATATAATATGTATGAGAAAGTAAGTATTTTGAACTCTATGTAAGTAGAGACACTACTTTTTAATTGTTTCCTTTACCAAAAAAAAAAAAAAAAAAAAACCAGCAAAAACAACCTATAGAGAAATACATCTGAAAAGGCCTCTTCAAAAGGCAAATAGACACCTGAGAAGCTGGACGAAAGATGCAGCGGAATAGAAACTGCCATGAAATTCAGAACACTGAGAAGTCTGGCCACACTAAGGACCAGGACATTGCATTCAGGAAAGTGAAAAACAGAACAAACTTCAAAATTTGAAGCACAGAAAGAGGTGGCAAAGAAAAGGCATCATGATCAGGTCCCCCACAGATACATGTTTGAAGTTTTGTCATCAGTTCTGTTCTGATATCTGATATCTGGTATCTACTTCAATGTGTAGATAAGCAAATAAGCAGCCAACCTGATGCAGAGCACCGATAATTTTTCGTGCTTCTTGGTAGACTGTCTCAGCACTCCAGTGGCCATTGATGTTTTTGAGGGCTCGGGCCATGCGGTTGTGCTCTCTCAGCCACAGTGTGTGCATAGCTGCCAGAGATGTGACCTCACTGGAGCGGCTGTCCCCAGCCATAAAGCATTCAATCCTCTCACCTTCACTTGCATTCAAATCTTGTGCACAAGGTGATGGGATCTGGTCTGTAAAAGGCAGGTATTCCCGATGGTTATCATGATATTTAACATTTGCTTTAAGAAGGCCTTCTTTGCTTGTTAAATTCCTCAGTTTGTTTTCAGCAGCAGGGGTACTGCCGTAAACAGTAGAAGCATCAAGGAAAGAAGTTAAGCCATTAATCTGTTGTCTTGGATTTAGTGCTGATAGATTTCCAAAGAGAATACTGTGATCACCAGTGCCACATGCAGCAGATGAGCGGTAGAAAGGCAGGCAATCCATCCCTGCGGATAATGTATCATTGGTGGCCACCTGCATTAAAAAAAAAAAAAAAAAAGGAAAATAAAAAAAAAAGTATTTTCTGACATGAAAATAACAGCTGTGGATGTTAAATTAAGGCTTGTGCAAATATTTTCATCCTTTGTTTTCAGGTGTTCAGATCTCAACTACTGGAATGACATATTGTAAACTTGTAGAGATTGTTTTCTTTCAGATTTAAGCAAAGATATGGTTCAACCTTTTAAGGCAAAGACACATGAAAACCAAAACTTTTACTCCATCAAGGAGCCATAACAGCCTGTCAGTTCCAAGAGTAAAAGATATTAACCTCAATTAAAAAGGTGATAGCAATCATGAGTATGAGTTTCAAGGAACATAAATCTAGGGTTTTCTTATCAATTCATCAGATAACACTTACTAAAGCTGCTAAAATATCCCAGAAAAAAAAAAAATCCTCAAAAATTTAACTAAGAGAAAATAAATGTTTTGTACAGACAACTGATATAACCCTTTTCATTCTATCTGCTTCTTTTTAATTTTTCAAATCTCTGTGACAGAAGACAGTGAATACTGCATGCTAGAAAAAAATGACGCAATTTCTTCTTCATTCTTCTAAATAATGTAAATATCAGTCTGTGAAGATAGAAGTCATTTAATTGGGGTTAAAAGTAACAAGGAATGTTTGCAATGGCTTTCAAAAGTTTCGTATAATAACATCTTTGCCTCATTTATTATATCAAGTAAAATTTTCTTACTACGGAGAACTCATGTCAGTAGGGATTGATACCAATGAAACACTTAAGTTAAGAGAGGGTTTCATTTGTTTTTTAAGTTTTATTTGGGGAAGAAATTCTTTCAATATTTACTCACTGCCTAGGTCTGGGCAAATCAAAATAGCTTATTTTTGAAAGAAATATATAATCTTTTTTCCTCCTTTCACTGATTGCTGAAATCAGTAATTTCTCTGCCTTGTGTTTTCTATTTAGCATTTGTCTCTAAATTATTAAGTTTCTTGCTATTAGCGTGGCTTCTTTTTCCCTTCGGATGGCAAAGTAAGCAGGAAGCTCATCTCATACAACAAATACCTGTACTAGACAGCCATAGCACTGTATGTATTTGAGGGTCTCCTGCTCCTAGTTATCAGCAAAGTCTGGAAGAATTCAGGTATCACTGAGAAAAAAATACATGAGACACCTTTAAGTTTTTAACCAGCAAGGCTTACAACAAAACGTATCAGCAGTGAATGAAATTCATACTGAATAATTTTTAGTTAACTGTCTCTGCAATTTCAGTTCAAATCATTCTGTTCCCCAGTGGAGAAAAACAGCAGTAATGAACATTAAGAGACTGGCAGACCTGCATAATGCAGTTCTTCCCCCTTTCATGGGATAAGTAGTGTGCAGCCAGCAGCTGAATGTGCAGACGAGAGGTTCCTTATATTAATATTATGATTCAAATGACATAAAAAATAATGTAAGAAAGAAAAAGATTTCTTTCAGCTGAAATGGGTATAGAATCACTTTTTTTTTTCCCAAAAAACTAATGAATAATATTCATTAAAAAAATCATATAAATTTTTTCTTTGACTTGCATAATTCTGGAGGAAAAAAAAAGTCAGAGCAAAACTCCCTTTGGACAAAATAGTTTTCCTAGTATAGCTGCACACTGATTTAACCTGTTATTATATGTGCACAGTCAAACCTGTTTATGGTGACAGTTTTTTATGCGCAGAACAATGAAAGGCACTAATTGTTTCAGTGTACCACAATGTCTGAACTGTTATTTCAGTTGAAGAAAAATCTTTCTTATTGTGAACTTGTTCTACAGGAAATGACCTTGTCAAAGGACTTTTGCTGTAGACTTAAAAGAAAACGTAGTTTATGGTCTATGAAAGTTTGCCACTGAGGAAAACACGAATCTTTATTTGTGGACATAAAGCTCGGAAGAGAGTCAATGACCCCATCCGACAGTGAACTGCTACCTCTGAAACATAAGAGAAAGGCAGGGGCTTGCCTTGCTGGTTGTTTGGCACACATGACTGATCCATTTGTAGATGAGAAAATAATCTGTCTTGTTACATGTCACCTTTCGCAAATCACCTCACTTTTTTGTAGCTCTGTTTCTTTTCCACCTTTTTGTATCTGAACTGTCTGTAAGCTTTTCAGGGTATCTCACTAAGTGTATGCATTGTGTCTAACTTATTGTCAGCAATGTAATTTGTACTGAATGAAGTCAGTAGCTCTCCTATGAAAGTTTTTATAATGCTTCATTATGTCCCCGCTCTAACCCAATGTAATCATCTGCGGAATTATAGGTTATTCCACAGCCCTGTTTCATGTGTCAGGCTGCTGCAAAAGAAGTATAAACTACAGCTAGTGATCTTCTTTTCTTTTTTTTTTTTTCTTTTTTTTTTCTTTTTTTTGTGAGAACCACTGAGTGAATTTCTATAGCTTGTCTTGAAAATGTCCAGAATAGAAAATCATAATTGTTCCTATCCTAAGAATCATTTACCTACACTTGTTATTAATATTATTGCACAGCCACAGCTTTCAGTCCTTCATTGAATTGCACTGACTCAGAATATTTTCCAGACAGCTTTCCTAACTCAGGAGCTTCCTATCCCTGGTGAAACTGCCCCAGAGGGCATGCAGCTGTAAGCACAGCTGTCCTTCTCCATGGGTGGATTGCCCCTTGGATGTCACTGTTCTAGGAACACAGCAAAAGTGCAAGCTGGATCCTCTGTGTTTACATTGTGGATAATATGCTGTTGATTTCACTCTCTTTGGAAGCCAGCCACAGTTTCTTCATGTATAAAATGAATGTATAAAGCTAACTGTGGCAGTTTTCCAAATATTTAATCGGTGGAGATTGGTTTTAATTAAGACTTCAGGAAGAAAATGAGTTCTAGGGAGTAACAGCATTGTGTTTCACTGTTAAATAAATAGTTTCTGTGGTCATATTAATAACTAACCTCTCTCTTTTTTCTTTTTTCTTCTTTTTTTTCTTTCTTTTTTAATATAATGTCTATTCTTTGTCTGTGACAAAAAAAAAGTCACACAATACGAGATATATAATAAAAACAAAAGAACAACCATGTTCACATCTGTCCCTTTAAGCTGTGTATAATAAAATAGTAACAAAATGGAGCTGAAAAATGCATGGGACTGTGATCATCTAATGAATCCACAATTTGGGTAACTTACTTACCTAATAATCACAGGGTTGTGTCTGAACTTTTTATATATCCACACACTATGGCCATTCTTAGTATCAGACTTTAACTCCCAACAGTAGCCATGGGTATTCTTTGACCTCCTTTGTCTCCTAGGCTACATTCAGTGCTAGATTTCATATATGTACACATAACTTGCCTTTATGAACATCTTTGAAACACACTCTGTGATGAGCCTCTTCACAGCTCCCTTGTTTAGAGCACTGGAGGTTGCACTTTTGGGTCTAATCTGCGCAGCTCCTTTCTCCCTGCACCATAATACCTCCACCACATTAATGCTAGCCTTGGAGTACTTTATTAAAGAACCCTTAAACTGTGTCTTTTTTAAGCAGGTAGGATTTCTGGGCTTGAAGTGGTCAGGGTTCAGTGATTATACTTCTATGGTCCCTGTGATTCACATTTGATTCAAGTTATGGTCGACAGTATGAGCCTCTTCTCAATTTAAAAATCCATTTAGCAATAAAAAATGTGGTTTTGCATATAAAGTTCAATACTAAATGTGTCATTTCAAACAATACGTCATTAACAAGTAAACATAAGCTTTTGAAGACTTTTGCAGTTTTATATCTACAGCAATCTGACTTTTTTAAAAAAGGAGTCAATACACAGCTAGGTTGTGTCATATGGATATGACGTCTCCTTCATCATATTTTGGGAAACATTGCTGGTCAGGGACTGGACTTCTGACCTAACCTCTCTTGGTAAGACTTTGGGAATGAGAATGCTTCTAAATCTACTACTTAACAGCATAAACAGAAAAATTCTTTCCTTAGCCCGGATGGAAATTTAAGACATAGTAACCTAGAGATTTTTGTCAAAAGTATAGAAAACTCATTGTAATAAGGGCTATTGCGGCTAAACCAGGTTAGCTGGTCACTCAGCGTCCTGAGAATAATTCTTTGAGAAGCTTGTGATCTTTCTGAATGCTCTGAAGTTCTGTTTGCAAACCTTAAAAAGTTTGTATTTCCTGGGTGAGAGAGACTAGATTTACCTGTCTGAGGTAAAATTGCAGGCAGTCATTAATTTCACTTACACTTCTCCTTGTTTTAGATTCTTTTACCAAATGAATATGAGCCATCTTTCAACATAGGACCTGGTTTGGTTACCACAAGAGTTAGCCAAGTATTTTCCTTTATGTTTAATGGAAGTTGAATGAAGTACTTAAGAGAAAATGAGAATGTGGTACAGTTATCAATTATGGTTGCTGAGGGGAAAAGAGTTTGCTATTCTAATGGAACTTATTCCGTACACTGGCTTTAGTGCATAGAGAAACTGGTCAATAATGAAGGTTGAACCCTAAGGAAAGTGATTCAGGTTTCTCTGAATAGAGACAGGGACATCAGTTCAAGGGCTGTAATGGGCGTGGGGTCTCCTGTAGCATGAGACAAACAGGCTGCACTCTGAGGAAAAAAAAACCAATGGATTGCTACTGATTTTTTTGAGTGAACGACTGGTTATACTTTTAAATCAATCAGACAAGAATACAGGAACCTATATTCATACTAATTTATGTTTCTTCTAACCCTCTTACAAGCTTTGAATTCATGTTTTCCACCCACTCAAAGCAAAGAGGTGATATAGGTAAGTTTCAGCAACTCCCTGAAGATCATTTTATACATATGTTGAAAAGATAACTGTCTTTAAAAGTTTGCATCAGCTGCTGGAAATATCTTTCCTTTCACTGAGTAAAGTTAAGATTCTTTCACTTTATCTGGCTGGTAATTTAAAAACAGAATTATTTATGACTACTTCTCTATTATCCCCAGTAGAACTCAAAACCTTGAAACATGAGAACGATAATGTTGTGGGGAACTAGTAAGGTTTCTGTGCAGCAATATCTGAGAGGTAGAAAAATCTGGTATTTTACTAATTACCTTAGCTATAGTTTATCTTTGCAAACCAATTTAAGTATCTACCTGTTTCATGTAATAGCTGTACTGGGTTTCCATTTTTCTGTCACTGTCTGCTCTGGTATTTCTGGATGATCTACCAGTTTCCTTTATAATTAATTCAGTGTATGTGTGCCACTAATGTGTTTTACTTTATTCACCTGTTTAAAGCCTTACATTTGCCTTGAAGAAATTCATTTAGAATCTTACCTTTATTGGAAAACATGGGTTTTGTTTTTCACATGTCGTTTGGCATTCCATTCCATTTAGAAAGGTGGTTCGACTTGTGCTTTGGGGTGTGAATGCAATATCATGGTCTATGTACTGTCCCCATACCATAATAATATCAGAATACATGTTGTCTTCTGTAACAGCCTCATTAGATGCATGAATAATTGTTTTTGTCACTTCACGAACCTGGAAAGAGAACTAATTTACCTTGGGTGCCAAGCAGTGTTTACTTCTTACAAAATGCTAAAAAAACCCCAGAGAGTAAAGTGATAAAAGTTATCTTTTTTATTATTATTATTTTTGGTTTAGAATATTTTATATTGTGGAGTACTTTTTATGTTTCGCCCAAAGACAAAACTGAAAAAAACCCAACAACAAGAATAACCCCAACTTCTGACAGACTTTTATTTCTGTTCAGGAGCTGACATACCAGGGCCACAAGCAGGTTGAAAGATGTTTCAGTTGAGTTTTTCTATATATATTCCAAATGAGCAGTGTATCTTTGATCTGTTCCTTTCCAGAGAATTTTGAAAACCACACATTTCTTTTAGACTGCCTAAAAGTTTTCTTTCTTTTTGTTCTGTTTTCTGCTCCTTTAACAAACAAATTCTCTTTGCTGGGCAACTTCAAATCACTGTGGATACACAGAGGCTCTGGGCTGTTCTCTCCTTAAATGGAGCAGCTTGTGCAGCACAGGAGACAAGCAGGTTGCAAATACATGGTAGCTGAAAGCTCTGCTTCATTTTGTCTGGCAGGGAGAAGCCAAAACATATTTCTGAGATGCTTCCGTGAAAGCTGAATAGAGACACAGATGCTCTGAGGGGGAACATATAAAGGCACCTATGCTACATGTCCAGCCTATACTAATAATCAAGCAAAACCATTAGATCAAAATCATGAGTCAGTTTGTAATGATTAGGGAAATGTTATTATTCACAGATTCCTCCCTCATGCTGCAAAATATTCCCTTGCATACAGTAGCTGCCTTAGAAGTCAAGCAATAAAATAGAGACAAAGAGTGCATAATGAATACAAGGGCTATATAATGAATGCATAAGGCAGGTGCAGTTAAACAGAATTGGTGAGGACAAGTAGTAATATGGGACTTGCTAGAAACATCAGGCTTTATACTGAAATAGTCAAGAGCAGTGATAGATACACCTCATCAGGAATAAAAGTCTTTATATCAGTATTTTAATATCGTTGGTGACCACGAAATACAAACTTTTTTTTTCTTGCAGTTAGTAAGATTTTCTTATCACTATTAACTTGCACAGCTACGCTGTGTTCTAGTATTGCTTTATAATAATCCTCACACTTATCACTCACCTTCTTATCATTTTCATGTTGCTTTTTAAGGGATATAGTTGGCTAGCTAAAAGTACAACAAAATGCAATTATATAAATGAGGAAAACCATCTATTGCACTAGTTTTATCCTGTCTTACATCAAAATAAAGCAGAGAACTTTGCAGATAGTCAGATATGATCAGATTCAGTATGGTCATGCAGTTTTGTTTTAGTGTGGTTTACTTCATAAGCATGTACCCTAACAAATCTAGAAAAGGCAGCTTTTACAATCTGCTGGAAATTTACGTGTGTAAATGTCAGGCTTTCATCTTTAAGTGTTAAATTTTGCTGCTTAGAGACACTGTTATTTAATTAATATCATGAGTTGCAGGTGACATTAACACTAAATTCTCTTGCTTATCCTTTATTAAACATACAGTGGTTAAAATAACAAGCCTCTGAGTCCATTAAAAGTCAGGTTTCAAAGCCGTGATGACAAACTGGAAATAGCAAATCCAGCCCAAATCACTGTGCACTACAGTGGGGAATTTTTCACCCAGTCCTCTATGCAAACATTTTTTGTTCAAATTTTCCTCTGTTGCAGCTCTCCTACTTTTTAAGTATATTAGCTTCTAAAGGCCATAAATATTGCAATGATTTCTAAGCCTGGTAACATGGGTGAAAACAACATAAAAAATTATGTTATGATTTGGCAGTAATACTTGTTCAGTTAGGGTACACTAAGCTAGAAGAAATGGTATACATGTGTACATATATATGCATGCTAGCATGCCTATCTGCTTTATATTTATTTAGTTAACGCCCAACCCTGTTTTGCCCATCCTCCTTCCCTGAATAAAGGCACCATAATTAAAACAAAGAATCATAAGATAGATAGCTGGAAAATCTAGGCTGGAATGTAATTCTGGAGACCTCATGGTGCAGCATTCTATTGAAAGCAAAGGTTACATTTTCAGAGCCCCAGCAAGCCAGGTCTTGGATATTTCCCCCAAGGAATATCCCAGCAATTGTCTATGCAGCCTATTCCAACATCTAATTACTCTTACAACACATTTTTTTTCTTGTATCAAACAAAATTTCCTCTGGAGCAACTTGTGACCGTTGCCTCTTTCCATGTCAGTGTACACCCATCTGAAGACCTCGAGCTTCTCTGTAACACCGTTTTCAACATGGGAGGGCTGTAAATACGTCCCCCCAGCACCACCTTTTCTCTAGGCTGAACAATCACCTCCCCAGGTCTGCTGGCTGCCCTACATCTGAGTCAAACCAGAAGGCTTATGCCCCATCTGCTCTCCAACACATTCCTTTTTGGCAGAGCTGTCCTGCAAGACAGTCTTTGCCCCCTTGCACTTCCCCACGGTGGCAGGTATGCTTAAAGCCCAGAGTGTTTCAAATAATCTCATGGTGTATTTTCTAACCAAGGGTAGCTGGACTCCGTTGTATCGGACACTGGGATCCCATCCTCGAGGTTGGCTGAGCCCATCTTCATAGGCTGGTGGAAGCCATCTAGCCAAGGCTGTGTTTGATGCTCCCCATCTAGGATGTTCCCTGAGAAAAAAAAAAAAAACAAACCTGGATATAAATTATGTAAATCTAATTAATATACAATAATCATCAACCACAGAGTAATACTCCATTGCAATAAGATGTTCACATAGTAATCTTTAAAAAGGTAACGAACACTGTCTTCATGTATGCCAACATTAGTTTGACTCTAAAGGAAGACAAATGAAATTACTAATGAAATATAACTATCTTATGTTTATAATATAAGCTGGTTACCTTCCGAAGTCTTTGAAATACTTGCCCCAATGATTTTCTGATAGTGTTCTCATGCCTTATAAAGTCAGATATACTCAAATTTTTTAAATGTACCCAGTTGACTAAAACTGAAAAGTAAGTCAAAAACCATCAGAAATATTCCCAGACAGTTAGCAGAAATACAGAGTGGTAAAACATACATTTATATGTCTATTGGGATGCTAAAGAGGGAACAATTATTTTATTAATATTGCACTGATCTCTGGCACACTGAAGTGGCTCAATTTGCCAAGCTATATGGTACAGTAATATTCTTAATTATCTACAATAATTCACACTTGAAGGTTGAAGTATGCTTTAATAAAGCATTCAAATTAGTTACAGTTGATTTGCCTTTATTGAAATTGCATAAAATGCTGCACATACTGTAGTGCTATTTCACTCAATTAAAAATAATGAAATGTTAATTTAACTGCTTAACCAGTGATTTTTCTCCTGGTTGCTTTTATATTTTAGCAGATTATTGGAATGCTACTTTAGAAAATCCCTTCTCACATGCTTTTTCATTATTACATTAAATATGTTAATATCTTGGAATCTTGCTTGAGTTAAAAAGGTTTTTATCTAGGGCAGCTGAAATAATGAGGTTTTGTTACCATAAAGCTTTATAGAGTAGTCAAATTCGATTACTACACGTTCTGTATTTGAGAAATGGGACTTCTCATTCACTTGTGAAATACTGGAATTGCAAAGTTTGGGTTTTGTTTTGGCTCCCTTAGAAGGAACCTGGAAGTTTAAGATGCAATTCACTATCCAGACTTATGTATTTTAAATGTTATTTTAATGTCCTGCCTAGTTTCAGGTAGAAAGATGAATGCCATATGGCAATTTATTAAATGGATATTGACATGTTTTACATTCTGTGAGCTTCCATGGACATAACTTCTGGCAAACATGGAAGATTGCTGAAAAATAAGCCAACTGATAACTGAACAGCTTGTAGAGAATCAGCTATCCTAAAGGGAACATCTTAGTTTCCTGTTGTAGTCAATGGATTTAGGTGGGACTGCTCTTTCCTTCCACTAGAGGAGCCATATTCTTACCCCTAACTCTGACGGTACTAGAGCTTCAAGCTAAACATCAGGTCCTCACCTGATGAAACGGTTAATGAGACAGCAATGAAATAGAAATGCTGCAGATAAAATGCTTCCTAGCTGCACAAACATTAGGCATACAAAAAGTAGTCTAGTCATCTAAGCACCTGTCCACCAAGGCAGAGAGACAGATAACTCCTAGAAGCCATCCTGTCATACCATCCTATTTCTTACTATTAGGAACAGCCAAAGCTGCAGTCTGGCAGTAGACATATAATTATCCCTCAGAAAGCTAAGATTCGGTGAGGCTAATTGCACTGTGAGATTCCATTCCTTTAGCACCTGGAGCTCCTTCACCTTTAAATCCCTTTCATTGCACTACACACTAAAAAACCTACACAGATCAATGCTAGTTGTCTGGGGTAAAAAATGATGAAAAAATAGCTATCTGGCCATGCCCTGTCTCCTTTATACTTATCTTAAAATAATGCTGTAAGTTTGTTTTGCTTATTATACACACATATGTCTTCAGGCAAAAAGAAAAGTAAAATCTGTTGATATTTGTTACTAGTAAAAGTGGATAATGACATTGCTGCAAATATCTGATATCACGTTGATGTTCTCCGTGAAGGCTGTGTGTATGTTATTCTGTAACGCATTTGTTCTAGGAAGTTCACACTAAACCAAGCTAATTTCAGAGCCGTGGAATAAATAATTTGTAATCTACCTGGTCTGTCCCAAATATGTGAACTAACCAAGTAAAACATCTGTGAAGAATTT
Organism: Amazona ochrocephala; assembly: GCA_039720435.1. NCBI lineage: Eukaryota > Metazoa > Chordata > Aves > Psittaciformes > Psittacidae > Amazona > Amazona ochrocephala. Next base: position 34,535,126 of record CM077878.1, read on the forward strand.
CCATGATAACTTATCAATAGGTTCAAATACACTTTTTTTTATAGGCAAACAATTAATTCCACTATGAATTTTGTTTTTAAATTTCACCTATGAAATGCAGCATTTGTTGATCTACAGCACAGTTGTACATTCCTACTGGGTGACAAAAATTACAAATACAACATAAGTCCTGACATATTTTCTGTCTGAAAGTGGCAGCTGCAAAGCAAGGAGAAGTACAGACTGGTACTTCCTTTAATCTTTGAAGTATTTTAAGTTGGCTTACATTGTAGAATATGTTGCTTACATCATAGTATAATGGGCTTTTTAAGCTGACTTATTTCAGTAAAGCCTGAGGTATTTCAAGGAGCTCATGAGGTTTTACACTTACAGTTTTGTTTTTTTTCCTTTAAACACCCTTAAACAGGTGTTTAAAGAGTGAAATGTCACTTCATATGAGTGCTGGGTTTAAACACTAATTTGGTGCAAGCATGAAAGTATAAAAAGTAGAACACAGTGACTACAGACTAACCAGACTCAATGCATGATATTTTTCCTACCCAGCTGAAATCCCTATTGACATCCTAATGCTGTCAGAGTCATTGAAGAGAAAAAAGCTATACCTTATCCACAGCAGACTGCATTTCTCTCCATCTCTGGAGAGACAGACTACAGTTGCCATGCTGGCAAATTAAGAGCTTCAGACATGTCTATGTTCAGTTGCATGAATCTTGGCCAATGTATTCAAGCCCTGATGGAGTTATCAGTGCAAATATTATACTAGCTGTTAGTTCAGATTCCAAACAACTCTGCAAGTGCCTGGGGGAAATTATAGATGTCCCCACAGTTAGATTTATAACACTGATGCATAGCAGGTTGTGTTCTTTCAACAAAGAGCCGAGCCTATCATCAGGAATATTACTTTCAAATGACTTATGATGTAGCAAAAGCGATTTATCTCATAAAGCCAGAATGATGGAATAATAAAACTGCATAATTTTACTTACATAGTCCATTCACTACATTGCAGAGTGCCTTAAACTGTGCAACACCAATGACTTTCCATTTACAGCTCTGTAGTCCTTCACTTGTAAACACTACAGTCTGCCTTTCAGTTTGGGACCTTACGCCTATGTATCCAAAGGCTGGTGAGTACAAATATTTTTTATCCCTGTATTCATTGCTCTCCTTCTCAGTTTTAGACCCTCATCGCATTAGAGGATTCTAAAAATGCCGTTACATCTGTTATGCTGGGTTTTGCTGGAAACAATTGCCACATATATTAGGCAACAACTAGATAGTAGTAAATAATAGTAATTTGGATAGCCAATAAGCATATATTTATATAAATAGACGTATAAAAGCAAACATATTATCCAGAATTTTTAAGTGCATGTTTGCTAAATATTAAGGTTGTGGGAAAATACGAAAATGAGATTTCTTATTGTTCCTTGTGAAGTAATTATACTTTCCTGCTCAATATAATTTCATCAAATTCAGTAAAAAAAATGCTGGGCTCATATTCAGCCTGTTTAATTTATATACAAAAAGACTGTGTAGAATCAGTCCTCCCCAAATTTAAAGCTCCTTACATAATATTAGAAGACCTTATAGGGAGAGCCTGTCTGCAAAAGTTAGTATACCAAAGTTTAGATGAAGAGGTTCTTCCTCTGGGAGGTTTCAGAAGTACTTCGTTTAGAGACGTATTGATGCCAAATGTAGCTGATGGAGGTTATCCTCCCTGCCCAGTTTTTCTAGGAAAAAGTAGACATAGCTTCTTGAGTTTAAAGAATAAGAAAGAAGTTTGTAGGGCACAATTCTTATATTACATACCTGTTATTGCAGGCACCAGTGATGAGTCGGTATTTATTTGCTACGCAATTGTTTGGACATTTTGGTGGCAACATATAAGGCAGACATCCAGAAATATTAGCAATTGTAGTGAGCAGATCGGCTGACAAAAGATCTGAAAGCAAGAAACCAAACAAGTGATTTGCTCTACTACTGTATAGCTGCTATAGGAGAAAAGGCATCATTGTCAGATACTACTATAGCATCCCCTCTTTTCTCCCTAGGAAAGAGGACTTTGTGAGAAGTGTTGCAGGAAGCAGTCTTGGGGAGTTAGAGGAGAGAGACGGTGAAAGGAGGGAGCTGTTTTTACTATCTGATGCATAGAGAATAAGAAGAAAGTAGTCCAATCATAGCTAACCTGCTCCTTTTTTTCCTCCTTTAACCTGCCCTCTGCTTCCTTCTTTCCCTGCATTGTAGTCACACCACTTGGCTGGTCCCTGTGCTTACAACAAAGGTGAAAAAATGCTATTCAAGAACAAAAATGCATACCAAGGGGGAAGAATGTGGAAATGGAAAGATTCAGAAATTTAAAGACTCTACAACTGACTATATTATTGTGTGGAGAGGAAGAGGCTCAGAACTGTTAGCTAAACTGCGCAAGCCAGGTAAGATCAGCCTCTATATCTGTAGACAGCATGTTATTAATATCTTTCTAATATGATCCCAGTGAGTGTGATGGAGGGCTACGGTAGGCCCGTGGATTCCCTGACTGAAGACCTGAAGTTAGAACTCAGTTTTGAAGATGTTAAAGTGTATCCAGAAGAAATGAGACACCAAAGGCATCTGAGTGGGAAAGCAGAAGGCATCTGAGTGGGAAAGTAGAAGGCATCTGGAGAAGCGAGTCAGATAAGGAGAGTATCTAACTACAAAGGAAGAACTTGACAAAACAATGGACTTTAGTAATGCGGTAAAGGGTCATCCAATAATGTGCCGTTGCTAACCAATATTAACCAGTGGCTAAAAACATGTGTGTCCTAGAAAAGATATGTAAGTAGCGGTTTGTAGTAGTAAAGCATCTATCTTTTCTTCCTACTAAATCACTGAAAATACGTGTGTGTGTGGGTTTTGGCTGTCTCGACAACGACAAGTGAGCATTCTGCTGATGAGGTACAAAGTCACAATATGTAAGCTTCAGAGAGCTGGCACACTCCCTTGCCCACGCATGCATGTGAATGCATGTATAGCCAGTTGCAGGCCAAAGTACAGATGAAAGAGGACCAACAGCCTTCCTGAACTCAGAGATTTTTTGCCATTCAAAGGACTGTTATCATCACATGCTGAAAGAAAATGGTAGAATAAGCATCTAAGTCTCGCCCTTGTCTCCCCACTGGTCACCCAGTCCTACCACTTACCTGTTCTGCCCACCCAATTCTGAAACGAACTGCTTTATTTTGAAACTGCATCAGAAGGGAAATAATTATATCTCGGTGTGTGAATGTTTCTGCATATATAAATATATGCACACACACATATAGATATACTTTTAGTTCTACAGAAGTCCCATTAGTTTAGTAATCCAGTTGTTTCTGCAAGATAAAAATATAATAAACTAACTGTGGACTTTTACATTTGTCTACAGCACTCTAATGATTCCATATCTTGAAAAAAAATGTCATGCTATAACACGAAGAGAATACACATTCCAGTCCTATAGTTCATGCTGCTGTAAATGACAGAATTAAATTAAGGAAAACTAGCTCAGTGTTTCTGAATTTTTGAGCCTTCCAGACACTAAACAGGCATCTTGAAGTTAATCTTTAATTAACAGCAACAAGAATTTTACCTTACTTAGACAATTATACATCACTGAATTTTCTGGAATACCTCTCTCGCTTTCTCCATCAAACAGAAAACCCCAACATTTAAAATAGAAACAAAGTCGAAATAAATGTGTAACAGCAATGCATCATAAAATCAGTTTTTTGAAATAAGAAAGTATTTTCTTGAAAGAGGGCTATTATTAAGGCCATCAATGCCCAGAGGAAGTCTAACTGAAAATGTCATAAATGGATAGAAATCGTATTATTTTATTTGAAGACCCTAGGCCCCAGATGCACTAAACCCAAAGTGCTGGGGAAGAGAGCTCTTTCACTGAAAACAAGAAGCTTGCAACACTGCAGACATGAAAGCTAGTTTATAGATGATACAAATATACAATTATGAGTTCACAGGATGCCAATAGCATAGTGCTGCTCTCCTCAACTATAGGAACATAGCCCACTCTCCAGCAAAGAAAAACATGAACTACTGATTAGGTGAGGTGCTTTTAAGAACAAAAGAGAGGGCATCCTTGCCCCTGGGTGCAGACAAGATATGCACTCCTGCCAATTGTAAAATAAAAGTGAATCTAACAAAACTTTAATCTGAAAGGCAACATTCAGAAAATCAACAGGGGTTTTTGCCAATGTCAGTATACTATATTTACCAGTTGGATGCAATGAGCGTTTGTGCTTCTGGCAAAACTTTTGTTTCAGAACTTGAATTGACGTTTCCATTCGTTCAGCTGCTTGGGAAATATCTTGACTCTCTCGTTCAGGAAATTTTGAAAAAGACAGCAGCAAGGCAGGAGCTGATATTCCCCTTCCTTGGATATTTCTATAATTGAGGTAAAAAAAAAGATACTTTTTTAATATATAACATTTTAGAGCTTGTTTGTATATATACTTTTCTATGCTGAATATGTTCTGAGTTTAAGATATATTTTGATTGAAGAGTATGCTGGGAAAGCATAGAAGAAGACTGCCTTGTGACCTTGTTCTGCAAGGAAAATTCTGTAAAGAAAGGAAAAGTGCCCTTCCATGGGGCATACACGCAGGGTTAAGATTGTGAGAAGCCTTAGAATAAGAAAGAAACTGTTGGGATGGACAGAGATGGCAGCACAAAGTAGCTGGGAAGACCTTATGCAGGATAATACAGGACTCCCACTATAGACACAATGAAGTTTGTAGGCTTTGCTTTCATGCAACATTTAATATCAAATACAATCTCAGTCATTGCAGGTAGATTCACAAATGCTCCAGCACTTAGGAGTCAAACAGTTGCAGTTCATGATAGAAACATGTCTCCTGTCAGAGACTGTCCAAGCACCTGCCTTGCACTGACTAGTTATGTATGGTATATATACTAGTTTCAGCAACTGGTTTAGTAGGGCTTCATTAGAAAGTTATGTGGCTATGTATGTTAATTTACAGCCTGGCCTTACTTCTAACATTAAGGAGCTCAGGTTTGATGAGATAACTTCTGCAACATAAACTCAAACAATAAATATATGAAAAATCCTTTTTACTGTAAGAGTAGTCAGATACTGCAACAGGCTGCCCAGAAAGGTTGTGAAGTCTCCATCTTTGGAGATACTCAAAGTCCAAATGGACAGTGCACTGAGCAATCTGCTCTAGCTGACCCTGTTCTGAGAACAGTACTGGCCTAGACGGTTTGCAGATCTCTTTCAACTTCTCTGTGATTCACTACAAGATTTGTTTCTTATTCAGCATGGTTTGTCTTACCACTGCCTTTTCATTGGCAGAGGAACCTTGAGAAAAGAGCATCAGGGAGAACTTCCCTTTTAGCTGGAAGTCCCAAGTCCTAAACTGACTCTTACAGCTTAGAAAAAAACGCTCCAGTCTATTCCATTTCCAGACATGGAGACAGGCTGCAGACATCCGTGAGGTTGAATGGCTAAATTTTTTAGACTTCTGACTAGTCATTTTACAGCATTTTTATTCCTATAATGAGATCACTCTCATAGCATAACTCAGGCTCAAGGGAGCTTTCCTTAAGTTGTTCACTACCCACAGTTCAAGATAAATGTTTTGTTTCCTTTTCTTTATCCTTTAATTACTCCTGGTTTAGATGGAAAGAGAAATATGAAACTCACTTTAACAGTCCCATTTAAGGCAATAGGGGTTTGACACATGCCATAGGAATTGCTCCCATTTCACTCTGCACTAGAAAAAAGATCATTAATGTTCAAAACCACATAATGTTCATAAAATTACAATTTCTTGAGCCACGTTAATGGAATGTGGTGTGCTGCTTAGATCAGAAAAACATTCCTGTTAATTTTCATATTTCTCTTTTTTCTCACATTTTAAGAGTAATTTATGTGGTGATAACACATAAGATTATATTGATTCAGGTGATCATAAACATAATCTGTATGCTTTCCCAAAGAAACAGACTGATCTCAAACTTCTCTGGTATGAAAGGCTTTTGCTGAATAAATCCTTCACTATTTTTTTGTCTTTACCTTTTCAGTGCATAATGTGCAGCATAATCCACTAAACTAGAGCCCTTCTGGATAGCCTCAGTAATGCAGTTATCTTCAGTTTCTTCTCAGTAAGGGGAAAAATAAAAGAAAGAGGAATATGTTATTCAGTAATTTACATTTAAAATATATACAGGTTTGTAACATTAATATATGTGGGTTTTTTTTTTGTTTTAAAATGATCTCCGTATTTTAGTGTTCATGAAACTAATGCTGTGGCTTCTGACTTTTCTAAAAGATTAGGTATGTGTAGGAAAGCAATTCTTCCCTAGTCTATTTGGCTTGAAATGTTAGACTTTCTTTCTGTTTCTTCCAATATAAATCCAGCTGTGCACATTTAAGTATCATCAAACCTAGCAGGTCTAGCTGAAACGTGTTTTGTACGTGCAATTATGATTGCTAGTTTTCAGATGTATTTTTCATTAAATTGTCCTTGGATTGATAGCACAAATCCGAGCCTTCCTCACAGGTAGTATGAGCTGGCCTGAGCCACATGAAGAATTCAAGTCAATCTTCAGGTATAATTAATAAACTTTAAAACCCTCTGGGACCTGACAAATGCATGAAAGCCTTATTCTCACTTCTCCACATATATGTTTGATGGAAAGATATATGTGAAACTAATGGTAGTTTAGCTGTGCTATTTTGCATGATCCTATCATGGAACACAGATCATTCCTCTTTTGTGTACATCTAGCTTTATATTAAATGAATCGGTCATATTTAAAGCCCAATGGTTTATTTCTGTACTTTGTGGGATCACCCATTTTTTTCTGAGACAATGACTCATAAATAATAATAGATTGCTAACAACTATTTGTGTGCAATTGCTCATCATTTATATACAGTGCAATTTTAGGTGGCATATTTTACTTTAGTTCATGTTGTGCTATTTCTGTGATTTATTTTTTGAATAGGTATCTCAGCTCAAGGGACAATAATGTGTGATGAGGAGTAAGCTTTCGTAAGCAAAATTCTAGACCACTTTACTAATGATCTTTTCAGCATTTAAGCATAGCAGTAGTTATTTCTCTTTTTCACCTATGTGTGATAAAATATTCAGATGATTTTTTTGATGTTATGCTTCAGATTTCTGTTACATCTGAAAACTGTTGGAGTGTTTCTTGTTGAGAGTGAACATGTGAGCAATCCAGCCTCTGACTTAGCCTCACTTGAGTAGTGAGCAGAGGGCTTCATAGGCTGCTGAAAGGGTTAACAAAGGATGCCTACGTGCCGACATGAAGAGAACATTGCCTTGGGGAGGCACTGAGCAGGCTTACCACAAAGGCACTGAGCACCAAAATCAGCTTACCACAAAGGCACTGAGCACCGCATTCAGGTTACCACAAATGAACTGAGCAGGATGTCGGCGCCAGATCAGGTTACCACAAAGCAAACCTTGCTTGCAAAACAGGAGCCTGTTGCTATGGACATTTCATAAGTTAACCAATCAGATGTTATCGTCTGCTTCAGTACTTTGTAACTTTTCTATAAAAAGTGGTGCTTGCGTTTAATAAATTGTCAATGTTTGATCACATCGGTCGTTGTTGCGTTGTCCATGTTCTCCCGCCGCAGAAAACGTTTTTTGAGACTATGTTAAAACCAAGACCGATCCTTATAGGCCATGCAACAGCTAATTATTTTAGAAATTAATATTGGATTATTTTTAATAATTTTAGGAGGTTTACATCCAAGAAATATATTATGCTCAAAGTATTGTTCATCATGTGATATTGATTCAGACTTGATCTAATAGAGAAGACCTATCTGCTGCACCTGAATTCCATTGCCTCTTTCCTTTTCTACTGAGAAGTATGATTTTGGTACCAAAGCAATGTCTCAAAAACGTGGTTCTTACAGTAAAAAACATAAACATTATCCTGTATTGTTCTCATTAGACCAAAAGACACTTACTATAAAAAAAAAAAAAGAAAAAAAATGCCGTCAATCCCTTCTGTTTATTTAGTCTTTTCTATTTAGTCTATATAGAATCATAGAATAGTAAGGGTTGGAAAGGACCTCAAGATCATCGAGTTTCAACCCCCCTGTTTTAACTAACATACTATATAACTTCATTTTAGACCATGTCTTTCCAAACAATTAATGTGGAAGCTCTAACTAAAGAATCCACTATGGAAAAATATGATACCTTTTTTCACAGTGACGGTCCAAAAAAGATTTGCCATTGGAAGAAAGGGCTTGGGGATATTTTTTTGTTTGTTTGTTTGCTTGTTTATTTGAAAATGTAAATTTATTTTATTTGAATTGTACACTAAGTTCAGGTGAAAACTTTCCTAAGGAACCATATCACTACCCATTTTGAATCATATCCAGCCATATAGCCTAAGAGAATTTAAAGGCTGCAATTCTGATTCTTCATCATTTCTCCCTTACTTTAATGTAAAATTGGTCTCTGAAGAATTCTCTTAAAATTCTATCTAGTAACTCATATATATTTAGTCTACTAGATCTAACTAATGTAGATAGAACAGATACAAATAAAATAGCTCTCATGTTTAAAATGTCAAGAGTACATTGTTTGAACATAGGCATTACTGCAATCTGAGATGCTCTAAAATCTCGCTGGTATCTGCAGGGTGCCAGCAAAAGGCCCACAGGAAATGTGCCCTCTCGCAGGCCAGCACCAAGGTGCCAGGTGGGACATCCTATAGCAAAGGAGTCTAGCCCAGGGTGACTGAATGTAGCGATTGGCAGTGTGGGAAAGAAATCCAGGAGGCATGCTTGTAAACATGTCACCTAATGTGAACGTTGCTAAGAAAGTAAAATCACTCCTTGTCAAAGAATACATAATTGAAATACATTATACATACAAATTTTTCCTTTGTGAATTTATGAAGCTGCATTTTAAAAGAAAACACCCATGGAATAATTTTCACAGAAGTCAGATAGTGTATTTTGCACATAAAAAGAGATTAAGCTAAAATGCAATTGCTAAACTGTCTGCAGTGCCAGTGTATTTTCAGCTTAACAGTAATAGTCGACAAAAGAAAATAGCATGCATTTTTGCTGTTACTTACCAAAGAGGATATCTTTGCCTATCTGAAGGAAAGAAAAGAAAACAGCTGTGAAGGCTATAGCTGCTGAAAATCCCAAAATAATGAACACTTTCATCTACAAGAAAGAAGAGATAATTGTTGACAAAGTACATACAGAATCACAGAATCACAGAATAGTAAGGGCTGGAAAGGACCTCAAGATCATCGAGTTCCAACCCCCCTGCCATGGGCAGGGACACCTCCCACTAAACCATGCCATCCAAGGCTATGTCCAACCCCACCTTGAACGCCGCCAGGGATGAAGCATTCACAACTTCCCTGGGCAACCCATTCCAGGGCCCCACCACCCTCACAGTATAGAACTTCTTCCTCAGATCCAATCTAAACCTCCCCTGTTTAAGTTTAAACCCATTACCCCTTGTCCTCTCACCACAGTCCCTAATGAAGAGTCCCTCCCCAGCATCCCTATAGGCCCCCTTCAGGTATTGGAAGGCTGCTATGAGGTCTCCACGCACCCTTCTCTTCTCCAGGCTGAACAACCCCAATTTTCTCAGCCTATCTTCATACGAGAGGTGCTCCAGTCCCCTGATCATCTTCGTGGCCCTCCTCTGGACTTGTTCTAACAGTTCCATGTCCTTTTTATGTTGAGGACACCAGAACTGCACACAATACTCCAAGTGAGGTCTCACGAGAGCAGAGTAGAGGGGCAGGATCACCTCCCTCGACCTGCTGGTCACACTCCTTTTGATGCAGCCCAGGATACGGTTGGCCTTCTGGGCTGCAAGCGCACACTGCCGGCTCATGTTCATTTTTTCATCAACCCACACCCCCAAGTCCTTCTCCGCAGGGCTGCTCTCAATCTCCTCCCCGCCCAACCTGTAGCTGTGCCTGGCATTGCTCCGACCCAGGTGGAGGACTTTGCACTTAGCATGGTTGAACTTCATCAGGTTGGCATCAGCCCACCTCACAAGCGTGTCAAGGTCCCTCTGGATGGCATTCCTTCCCTCCAATGTATCGACCGAACCACACAGCTTGGTGTCATCGGCAAACTTGCTGAGGGCGCACTCAATCCCACTGTCCATGTCACCCACAAAGATGTTGAACAAGACCGGTCCCAACACCGATCCCTGGGGGACACCACTCGTTACTGGTCTCCAGCTGGACACTGAGCCACTGAGCACTACTCTTTGCGTGCGGCCATCCAGCCAGTTCTTTATCCACCGAGTGGTCCACCTATCAAATTGATGTCTCTCCAACTTAGAGAGAAGGATGTCATGGGAGACAGTGTCAAAGGCTTTACACAAGTCCAGGTAGATGACATCAACTGCTCTGCCCCTGTCCATCAGTTCCGTAGCCCCTTCATAAAAGGTCACCAGATTGGTTAGGCAGGATTTCCCCTTAGTGAAGCCATGCTGGCTGTCACCAACAACCTTGTTGGTTTTCATGTGCCTTAGCATGGCTTCCAGGATAATCCGCTCCAAGATTTTGCCAGGCACAGAGGTGAGACTGACTGGTCTGTAATTCCCCGGCTCATCCATTTTCCCCTTCTTAAAAATGGGGGTTATATTTCCCTTTTTCCAGTCATCGGGAACTTCACCTGACTGCCATGATTTTTCAAATATGATGGACAGTGGCTTAGCAACTTCATTTGCCAGCTCCTTCAGGACCCTTGGATGGATTTCATCCGGTCCCATGGACTTGTATACATTCAGGTTCCTAAGGTGGTCCCGAACAATATCCTCCCCCACAGTGGGCCCAGGGTCCCCACCCTCACCGTCCCCGCATCTGCCTTCCAAGACTTGGGTGGTGTGGTCAGAGCATTTGCCGGTAAAGACTGAGGCAAAGAAGTCATTAAGAACCTCAGCCTTCTCCAAATCCAGGGTAGCCAATTCTCCCGATAGCTTCTGGAGAGGGCCCACGGTGTCCCTAACCTGTCTCTTATCAGCAATGTACCTATAAAATCCCTTCCTGTTATCCTTAACATCCCTAGCCAAGTTTAATTCTAAATGGGCCTTAGCTTTCCTAACCTGGTCCCTAGCTTCCCGGACAACATCCCTGTATTCTCCCCAGGCCGCCTGACCTTGCTTCCACCTTTTATAAGCCTCTTTTTTCTTTCGAATTTTGCTCAGCAGCTCCTTATCCATCCAAGGAGGTCTCCTGGCCCTCCTGCTGAACTTCCTTCTAGTTGGGATGCATCGCTCCTGAGCTTGCAGCAGGTGATCCTTGAATATCAACCAACAGTCTTGGGCCCCCCTGCCCTCTAGGGCTGTATCCCATGGAACCTTACTGAGCAGGTTCCTGAAGAGGCCAAAGTCTGCTCTCTTGAAGTCCAGGGCAGTGAGCTTGCTGCACGCTCTTCTCACTGTCCTGAGGATCTCAAACTCAACCATCTCATGATCGCTGCAATCAAGGCTTCTTCTTCTAATTATAAGACATACTATAAATAATTTCCTGCATATGGTAAATTGTACTTTAAATTTGTTTTGTAGCCCCATGTTCAACAGTGTTTTTGAAGTTCAAAATATTATATTTTAGAAACAGCTGTAATTAAGTTTCTCTTTTTTCCTTCCTTATTACTTTTTCTCACTTTTAAGAAGCTTCTAGCACAAGGAAATACATCACTTTATTTTATAACACAATATGTTCTGGTAATATTAGCAACACTTTGTCTATATATTACAAATTCAGCAGCATTTTACCATTCATTTTAAACTTTGTGCACTAACATGATTTGACTGTAAATTAGTCATTGCACATGAGATAGTGAAACTGGCAAAACTAAAAATATCGATCAGACCTCTCTATACTCCCATCCCTGTGTAATTGTAGTATCAAGCACAATGAATATGCTCACATGACTAACGTGAGCTACACTCTCTATTTCAGTACATGGATTTTCTGGTAGTTATTACAGCAATGCAAATATATAAACTATCCAACAGGTAACATTTTTCACATGCAATATGTTGATTGGAGATTGAAAGGTTTAAAATATCTTTAGCTCTATATTCTATCAGCATGAAATAATAATTATATAAGTAAAGAATAATATTATTCATAAATAATAATAACTAAAATTTCAGGGATGCAATATTGCCCATAGAAATTCAATATGAAAACAGCCATTCATTTTACATTTCATGAGATAATATGATGAATTTCTTTTGGAAAATGACAAGAAAAAGTTTTATAGTCTGACCTTTTGTCTGCTGAGGAGACTTTCTTCCACAGTTCTGTACCTTATCGATGGCAGTAACTGTTCTGAAATATGAATGCGAAGTACGTTCCAAGGGCCCAGCTTATGATATCAGCTTTATGCACTGGTACTCACTTAAGATTTAACAGTGGAAATTATTTCAAAATCTTTCTGGTCACACTGTGTACCCACAATGCAGAAACTAACATTAATGCTTGACTTCATTATTATTGTCTTGCTAGACACCAGGAGCTACCTGTGTAGTCAGTTCTGATACCAGAGTTGTTTTCATGGAAACATGAAATATGAGAGTCCTTTTCATAGAAATGTGAAGGACAAATATTCAGACTGAAAAAAAAGGAAATATTGCCATATTATGCAGTAAAATAAACTCATAGAATCACAGAATGGTTCGGGTTGAAAGGAAGCTTAAAGGTCATTCAACCCCCCTGCCATGGGTGGGGACACATTCCACTAGAGCAGGCTGCTCAAAGCTGCATCCAACCTGTGCCAGTGCCTCACAACCCTCACAGGAAAGAACTTCCTAATATCTAATCTAAATCTCTGCTCTTTCAGTTTAAAGCCATTCCTTCTTGTCTTGTCACTACCTGCCCTTATAAAGCGTCGCTCCCCAGATTTCTTGTAGGCCCTTCATTCAGGTACTGGTAGGCTGCTCTAAGGTCTCCTCAGAGCTTTCTCTTCTTCAGGTTGAACAACCTTAGTTCTCTCAGCCTATCTTCATAGGAGAGGTGCTCCAGCCCTTTGAGCCTGTTCATGGGCCTCCTCTGGACATCCTCAAACAGGTCCATGACTTTCTTATGTTGGAAGCATGAGAGCTGAATGCAATACTCATACAATTTTTCTGTAGCTTCCAACATACACTGAGGCGGTTGAAGTCACCCATGAGGGCCAGGGCTTGCGAGCAAGGCCATTTCTATGTGTCTATACAGGACCTCATCCACTCAGTCTTTCAGGTCAGGCAGCTTGTACCTGACCCCCACTGTAGTGTCACCTGTTCATGCCCTTCCTTTGATCCTGACCCATAAGCTCTCAGTCAGCTCCTCATCCATCGCCAGAGAGAGTTTCATGCACTCAGCTGCTCACTGAGAGAAGGTGGTGACAACCCAGTCCTTATCTTCCCCACCTGAAGAGCCTGTAACCTTCTAACACTCCGATCATAGGAACCATCCCACCATGTCTCCATGATGCCAGTAAGATCATAGCTCTGCAGGGTGCACAAGTCTCTAACTGCTCTTGTTTCTTCCAGATGCTATGTGCATTTGCATAGAGGCATTCAAGTTAGGCTCACTATGAAGCTGACTTAGTGGCTGGAATTCCTTTGCGCTGCTCTTCAGAGGCTCTCCTGCTGACCTGTGACCCCTCCAGGCTCTGGACATCCTTTGCTAGCACTGGCATCAAACTAGTAGGAGTGGGATGAATTGACGTTCCTCTCCTGCAGCAACACAAAATTCTGGGCACATTTTTCATTAGTTCTCTTTGTCAATGTATTTGACAAGAAAGTAACTTTGTGTCCTATTTCATGCATTCTAGCATTGGCGCTTTACAAAAATGACATTTTAAACTGAGATTATAACCATCTGATGGCCCACCAACTTTCTTGAAACACTTCTTTTTTGTTTTCTTAAATTATTTCACATTTTTGAGTTACTTACTTTTATTTAGTTACACTTTCCAACCCTATTGCTGCTTCTTAAGTCTGTATTTTGACCTGGTGAATCTATTTCACTGGGTGTTTTTTTCATTTCCTACATAGGCAGACACACCAGAATAAGTGCTGGAATCGCTATTGAGGATTCCCTAATTTAATTTTTCTGGTCTCGACAAGGAGATCACAAGGTGGAGCCAAAGATCAGTGTTTTGATCTCTGCCATAGGTAAAAAGTAAAAGTAGAGATTGGGTAGCAGGGAACATACCGAAGCTTGTTTCTGTGGTATAATGGTGGTGAAAGGAAACCTATGGGCATGTGAAAGGAAACCTATGGGCATGTGAAAGGAATCAAGGTTGTTATTACAACAAACAAGTTCAGGAATATAATCTATAACCTATTCATTGAAAAGGTGAGCGGACATGGATGAAAAGTAAGCACAGAGTGAAGGTAAACCGACCTCTATTGGAAAAGTAAGCTTATGCTCCTTGGTTGAGAGCTTAAAGCTTGCTTAATATCTTGCTGAATGTACCCCATGAACAAATTTTCTCTTACCTGTCTGTCTTAATCTATTCCTTCTGCGAAATGAGTGTCAGACCTTTGCCCAGCAGTGAACTGTCTGAACATGGAGTACAAGACAAGTATAAAACAGTCCTTATGCAAACAGCACTCTTAAGAAAAGCAGCACTGAACCTTAGTGGTTAACCATAACAATATTATTAAGTTTTTAAGTGACTTATTCAGTTTGTTATATTCCCAAGATTTGAATCTGCGCATGAAGAATATTGTATCTGCACTCTTAAAAGTCAAAGACCTATAAAGTAAATCTTTGAGTTGCTGATAAAAAGATAAATTCTGTTCAAGAAAATACCCCAAAGCAAGAGAATATCTGATTATTCACACATAGAAAATTTTGCAGGCCTACTTGGGTATTCAGAAAAATTGTCCCATACTGAAAATGTTATGCAATTGCAACTGATGTTTGATACAGGGAACGGCCATATTTTTATAACCACAGGGCAACTCTTACATTTGTACTGTCATAGCCTGCAGCTCTACCAGGCTCTCTGAGGCATCATCAGTTCTTACAAACATTGGATTAGAATGACAGACCTCCAAGATAAATCTGTGCAGCTGCAGGAGCTGTTTTTGATAGCAAATTGCACTGTTTTATAGTATTTAGGGGCAATCCTGGGCACCAGCATGGCATGAAGGACCCTCTGTTAATATGGATATCTAATCTATAATAGAAAAAATATTCTCTGATCTCTTCTGATTATTAAAATTCCAAAAACACTCTTTTGCAAGAGGAGAGGCAAAAAATGCATATAACTTCACAATACTCCAACAGAAGTAATTATGCTGAAGTTCCATCTTTACAAAATAGAAACAACAGCAATTAGTCTCATCCTAGTTACTTCATCAAAGTGTCATCAAATCAAAAAATGCAAGGAAAGGGTGAAAGAAAAGTATTTGAGTAGGAGAGAACAATTTAGCTGGGTTTCATCAATGCCATGACTTCTAATCACTTTAGGTACTTAGGTTCTCTTTCTGGAATTATTTCCATTTTATTGGAAACATTTTTTTTAATTATTATTATTCTTTTTAATTAGAAAAGACCTTGCAGAGGCCTCTGAAGGCAGAAATGGGATGAAGAGACTGAATTGCTAACAATCATACACTGTTTACTGTAGTACAGAACTAAGGGTCAAGTAGGTGGCAGGTTAAAAACAAGCAAAAAATGGGCCATTATTTAGACAACACAAAGTTAAACCATGGAGCAGCTCCTGTCAAGAAGTTGTGGCAAAAAAAATCATAGAAATTTCATAGAAAAATAAAAATTATTTATATAAAACTTTTGTAGAAGTGTGCTGTCAGTTTTGTGGAGTAAAAATATATAAAAGCCTATGAGACAGAAGATTTGCACCAGGAAACCCCCTGCATCCCAAATTGACTATGGCTGGAATTTTTCTTGTCCTTGTTTTGCAGGCTTCCTTCAGTACTAACTGTTGCTGCTTGCCAAACGCAAAATACAAAACTAACCAGCTCTTAGGACTGATTTTTATGGTTTATGTGTAGAACTGAAGCTTGGCTTAACTGGTATATGTAGCTGTCTTAAATTAAAGGACAAATAATAAGTGAAAAAATACATACTGTGGCTAAATAGTACTATAGTAATGGAATAGTTCAGATATTATTCCAGTCTTTTTACAGGAGACTGGGGGGTCATCTAGCTATCTGTTTGTCTGTCTATCTATCTCCTTTTTGTTTTACTCAGGCTCTGTGATTGAAATCTTGTCACATAATCAACAAATAGTTAAAAAGATGAGGAAATAAACTGAAGAAGGCCAGCAAATAGCTAAATGGCTGTCTGTAGCCATAACAGCATTCAGATAAGCAGCAATTACTATAAGCAAAGAAGAAAGGGCTTTGAACCTTTACTCTTGCCGTAAGTCACGGGCGGTGTTCAAGGCCAGGCTGGACAGAGCCTTCGGTGGCACGGTTTAGTGGGAGGTGTCCCTGCCCATGGCACAGGGGTTGGAACTAGATGATCTTAAGGTCCTTTCCAACCCTAACTATTCTATGATTCTATGATTCTAAGTAGGCTTGAAGAAGGAACAAGCAAATTGTTGTCTGGAAGTGTGATGGTCTGTGGCTGAATAAACTATTTATCCATCTGGATAACTTGGTGTTTAGTTTTCCAAACACCATGCTTGTCCTCTAAAACAATGTCTCTGCCTTTGCAGATTAGCTGTGGTTTCATCCTGAAGAGCAAAAGTTGTCCAAGGCTGGTGGAATGTTTCTTATATTCTTGTCTTTCCTTAGGCTAATGATTTGCCCTGAGTAAGATCAATAGGATTTGGTCATTATACGGTAATTATAGCTCATGATGCTGAAATCATGTTATCAGATGAATTATACTTCTCAGAAACAGGTGGAATATAATGTGTAAATAAACAGGATTACTGAAATTCAGTGAGCATTAACTGAATAAATCTATAGACCATGACATTATCTTCTTAAAAAGTTGTTTTAAATCCAAATTGACATTACATCTCATGCAAGCAAACAATATCTAACACTCAAGTTACAGAATGTATACTTAAGAATTTTGAATATTGTGGTGTGGTTTATTATATTCTGAAATAATGCAGAACAAGACTCTGTAAAGATAAATTTAGCTGCAGAGGAGAGTCCACTCAATTTGTTGTATCTGTATATGACTGAAAACTCTGCCTTAACTAAAGAGCAAATTATGATTTAAGGGGAAGAATGTGGAAGAGATGAACAATTTTAATGTCTATAGAAGGTGTGAAGTTCAGTGGCTAGAATCACAAAAATTTTTCTTTTCAAAATGAGACAGAAAACTAATCCTTCTTGATGAAGCACTGATTTCAGACCAAACTCAATCTCTTTCAGACAGATGGCAGGCTTAATGGTGAGATTTCTGCCTTCTTACAACACGTGGTCTTCTTGCAGCCACAGCAGTATCATATAATGAAGTTTATATCTTGGAATTAAGGATGGTAAGCAGATATATGATATGTCATGTAGCTGTAAAGCTGATCAAATACTAACAAGATAACCAGTATGATGCTTTGTAACTTAGCAGTAAATACCAGTTGATTTAGGAAAATAAAAACAACGACCACATAATAAAATTATGACAGACCAACTCTAGCATTCTGCCTGCTGTGAGTGAGGCACTCAGCATGGTTAGTAACAAATCCTCAAGAGGATTTAAAATTCCAGAGTTAAAACTGGGAGGTGCCAGTACCGAGTTGGTTTGGCAGATTTTCCTGTCCTCTTGTAGTGCTTTACAATGAATGAAATATTCTGTGAATATTTCCATGGTGGGAACCATGACATATGGATCACTCACCTCAGAAGTTCCTTGGATAGCAGTAGGAAGTGGACGAATGTCTTTCAACGTCTGCCTCCCAACACCAAGTTACTGTGAAAATCCAAGTAGTGGAAGCATATTTTTATTTTATGTCCATGATTCAAAAGAAAATAAAAAGGGGGCTCAGTCAAAGTGCTCAAGGAAAATAAGAGGAGTAAAGAAATAAGAGGAGCAGAGAATGATGACTGGAGAGAGACTCTACGTTGCAATGAGCAGTGCCAATGCTGTATCATCAAGTATGTTTTATGGTAGTTGAATGTTCTCAACTGTTCTTACTATCTGGCGCAGGTATCTCATTATGATAACACTGGTACATCCCATTCTGAGCCTTATTCTTCTCTACACTGTCCAAAAAGCCAGGCTTTTTTTTCTAAGCTGGATACCTTTTCCAGTTGGGCACTACAGCTGTCAAGGTTGTGATGAGGAAGCCCCTCTCTAGGCACAAATATTCCGATAACTTTGAAAACAGCTCTAGAATTCATCCTCACACTTAAATGTTTTTGGCAAGTCTGATTTAGTGAATTACCTGGTAGGCTGCATTTTCCCAAACACGGCATTGACTTTCCAAATTTATTGTTATTATTTATTTTTAATTAATATTTTAATTAATTCGAAGATAAAGGAAATGGTAGCTATTAACACAGTAAGAAATTCAGAGGTGGAATTGTCAGTTTAGAGAAAGAGGTCATAAAGGGAAACAAACAGCCAGGGAAAATTTAGACTTCTATTCAGTAAATCAAGTAATAAAAGAATCTCACAAGATGGCCACCAGCTCATTAGATGAATTGTTCACTAGACACATCCTACATTATAAACACATTTTGTTAATTGAAAAACACATTTTAAATCTAATGAGATACTCTTGAACTGTTTTCATACAAGTTCATATTCACTCACGCAAATGAGTATGCTTCTGAATTAATCTCCAAATTTCCATTAGTCTGTCACAAATCAGTAAAGTAAATGATCTGAAGAAGTTAAATGAAACATTCTTCATGAGTGCTGATATTAAGAGGTCACACAGCACTACTCTCTGGGACATTTAGTGTTCAAGTGAGCCTTATGATTGAGTAATAAAAACATCTTGGATATTTGACGTCATGTCAAGCTACCACAAGTCTTGAGCTGTTATTTTTAATGCCTTAATGAGTTTGAAGCATTCTGTAGCTACAAAAAGTATGTTTTAGAAAGCTTTCAGACTGAGCAAACAAGAGATGTTATAGCTTTCTTATTTTTATATTGAAACATCAAGGTGAAAAATGCGCATGAGAATTATCACATGCAGCATTCAATAATAACTAATAACAAGAACGAAACCCATCATATTTAAATGAATGTAATAAGAATCAACACCTTGCAAACAATTAAGCAGAGATTACTAAGTAGCTGAAGGAATGGGGAGACTGTGTGAGTGTGTGTGTACTTGTATGTACGTATGTACATATATATGGATATGAAGTTACAAAGACAGAACAAAAGAACTCATTTTTCACTGGCATCTTCATATCTGAATTGAATCAAAATTAGTAATAGATACTGTGTTAAACTAACAGGCCCAAGAAAAATATTTTAATAAGGCCAAATATAAGTTGATGTCTTTGGAAATAAATTGTGCAGAGAATATACACATGATAAAAGAATCTTGAAAATTCGTGGCTCAGGAGAAGAAAAAGATATAAAGATATATGTCTTTATGCATCTATCTACCACTGAGATGTAAAAAAGAATAAAAAATAAACAATAAAAAACCAAACACGGATCTGGTGTCAATGTGTGCAATTGATAACACTACCACAAGTTCATAATGTCCTCTTCCACAGTCTGGAGGTGGTGAGCAAGCTTTAAAAATGTGAGGTTTAAAGTAGTGAAGGTGCTTGGTCTGGTGAGAAAATGCTGAGGATTGACATCTGATGTGGTTGAGCATTAATCCGTCCGCAAGTCCTGAAGGAGCTGGCAAATGAAGTTGCTAAGACACTCTCCATCATATTTCTGGGCAACCCATTCCAGGGCCCCACCACCCTCACAGTAAAGAATTTCTTCCTCAGATCCAATCTAAACCTCCCCTGTTTAAGTTTAAACCCATTACCCCTTGTCCTCTCACCACAGTCCCTAATGAAGAGTCCCTCCCCAGCATCCCTATAGGTCCCCTTCAGGTATTGGAAGGCTGCTATGAGGTCTCCATGCAGCCTTCTCTTCTCCAGGCTGAACAGACCCAATTTTCTCAGCCTATCTTCATACGAGAGGTGCTCCAGTTCCCTGATCGTCCTCGTGGCCCTCCTCTGCACTTGTTCTAACAGTTCCATGTCCTTTTTATGTTGAGGACACCAGAACTGCACACAATACTCCAAGTGAGGCCTGACGAGAGCAGAGTAAAGGGGCAGGAGCACCTCCCTCGACCTGCTGGTCACGCTCCTTTTGATGCAGCCCAGGATACGGTTGGCCTTCTGGGCTGCAAGTGCACACTGCCGGCTCATGTTCATTTTTTCATCAACCCACACCCCCAAGTCCTTCTCTGCAGGGCTGCTCTGAATCTCCTCCCCACCCAATCTGTAGCTGTGCCTGGCATTGCTCCGACCCAGGTGGAGGACCTTGCACTTGTCATGGTTAAACTTCATTAGGTTGGCATCAGCCCACCTCACAAGCGTGTCAAGGTCCCTCTGGATGGCATTCCTTCCCTCCAACGTATCAACCGAACCACACAGCTTGGTGTCATCGGCAAACTTGCTGAGGGCGCACTCAATCCCACTGTCTTGAGGTCCTTTCCAACCCTTACTATTCTATGATTCTGTGATTCTATATTTGAAAAATCATGGCAGTCAGGTGAAGTTCTCGATGACTGGAAAAAGGGAAATATAACCCCCATTTTTAAGAAGGGGAAAATGGATGAGCCGGGGAATTACAGACCAGTCAGTCTCACCTCTGTGCCTGGAAAAATCTTCGAGTGGATTCTCCTGGAAGGCATGCTGAAGCACATGAAAACAACAAGGTGCTTGGTGACAGCCAGCATGGCTTCGCTAAGGGGAAATCCTGTCTGACCAATCTGGTGGCCTTCTATGAAGGGGCTACCGAACTGATGGACAGGGGTAGAGCAGTTGATGTCATCTACCTGGACTTATGTAAAGCTTTTGACACTGTCTCACATGACATCCTTCTCTCTAAGTTGGAGAGACATCAATTTGATAGGTGGACCACTCGGTAGATAAAGAACTGGCTGGATGGCCGCACGCAAAGAGTAGTGCTCAGTGGCTCAATGTCCAGCTGGAGATCAGTAACGAGTGGTGTTCCCCAGGGATCGGTGTTGGGGCCGGTCTTGTTCAACATCTTTGTGGGTGACATGGACAGTGGGATTAAGGGCGCCCTCAGCAAGTTCGCTGACGACACCAAGCTGTGTGGTTCAGTTGATACACTGGAGGGAAGGAATGCCACCCAGAGGGACTTTGACACGCTTGTGAGGTGGGCAGATGCCAACCTGATGAAGTTTAACCATGACAAGTGCAAGGTCCTACTCCTGGGTCGGAGCAATCCCAAGCACAGCTACAGGTTGGGCAGGGAAGAGATTCAGAGCAGCCCTGCGGAGAAGGACTAGGGGGTGCTGGTCGATGAGAAAATGAGCATGAGCCGGCAGTGCCTGCTTGCAGCCCAGAAAGCCAACCGTATCCTGGGCTGCATCAAGAGGAGCATGATCAGCAGGTCGAGGGAGGTGATCCTGCCCCCCTACTCTGCTCTCGTGAGACCTCACTTGGAGTACTGTGTGCAGTTGTGGTGTCCTCAACATAAAAAGGACATAGAACTTTTAGAACAAGTGCAGAGGAGGGCCACGAGGACGATCAGGGAACTGGAACACCTCTTGTGTGAAGATAGGCTGAGAAAATTGGGGCTGTTCAGCCTGGAGAAGAGAAGGCTGCGTGGAGACCTCATAGCAGCCTTTCAGTACCTGAAGGGGGCCTATAGGGATGCTGGGGAGGGGCTCTTCATTAGGGACTGTGGTGAGAGGACAAGGGGTAACGGGTTCAAACTTAAACAGGGGAAGTTTAGATTGGATCTGAGGAAGAAATTCTTTACTGTGAGGGTGGTGAGGCCCTGGAATGGGTTGCCCAGGGAAGTTGTGAATGCTTCATCACTGGCTGTGCTCAAGTTGGGGTTGGACATAGCCTTGGATGGCATGGTTTAGTAGGAGGTGTCCTTGCCCATGGCAGGGGGGTTGAAACTAGATGATCTTAAGGTCCTTTCCAACCCTAACTATTCTATGATTCTATGATTTACACTTGGGAAAAACCCTATAGGGAGCATGTTTTCAATTTTGCAGAAAAAGGTATAGGAAGATACAATATCTCTGAGCTGTACTGGAATTAAACAACCTTGATCACGAAATAAAACATAACTTGCAAGTTGCAAAAATACCCAATTCAAAATGGCAAGGAATTACAAGGGTGTGCAGTGAGGAAGAAAAAGAAGCAGGAAAGATTTCTGCACAGGGCCCTTGGCCTTTGGGTAAACCCTGGTTCAGGGCTCTCACATAAAACTCGCTTGGGTACCAGTGACCAGTACTGTAGCACCAGCACTGTGTGAGGAGTACATATCCAAGAGCTGACAGAAAGAATAATGTGTTTGTGCCTATCCCCATCTTTTCATCACTCCTCCTGCAGACCGGTAGCTTACATCTACCCACTGCCCTTCCCATCTTCCCCAGCTCGTGCTCCTGCCTGGCTTCCCAGCCCTGCTCTGCTGCGGGCAGTGAGGAGCTTCTCCTGGGCAGGCCCCCGTTGATGACCACCTGGCTGGCTGATTTTTAACCACTAGCTTAATGCAGGGCATATGGAAGCATGTAGGCTGTTAATTATGGGTAGTCTGGGATGGGGTCTTGCCTGGCAGACCAGCTTATGTGTATACTGCTCTAAACCACCTGGACATTTTTGCATATTGCTATGGGTACCACAGTTAGAAAATATCTAACTCTGATTTTGGTAACAAATTACCCCTTATTTCTTCAGTTTTGCAGTTATTCCCTGATGCACAAGGTAGCCCTTTTTGGCTGACAGAAACAAACCTCTGAACTACTTAAACAGGGGAGGTTTAGATTGGATCTGAGGAAGAAGTTCTATACTGTGAGGGTGGTGGGGCCCTGGAATGGGTTGCCCAGGGAAGTTGTGAATGCTTCATCCCTGGCGGCGTTCAAGGTGGGGTTGGACATAGCCTTGGATGGCATGGTTTAGTGGGAGGTGTCCCTGCCCATGGCGGGGGGGTTGGAACTCGATGATCTTGAGGTCCTTTCCAGCCCTTACTATTCTGTGATTCTGTGATTCTGTGACAGCAGAATTGCTTGCCTTCTGAGAGGATCACAGTTCTTATCAGAAATAATTACATTTTTGTTAATGAGAAATAAAAGTTTACGAGAGATGTCCTTTGGTATGAAACAACTTTTGTGGATGCCTTTTGGTAGCACCGGCAAGATGTACTCCCTAAAAGAGCTCTAGCCTTACTTCATTGCGCTGCTGAATGCACTCAAAATACATACCTATGTTACTGTAATATAAGTGCTATAGGTCCATACCATGTTGTGTACTGTGTAATATTACAGCATTTTGTTACTCAGCTCTTCTTTGTAGTTTTAAGCAATGGTGTCAAGGATCAAATAACTTCTCATTCAAAAGGCACACACAGAAGACATGGATGCCATTCTCTAGCACAAGGTACTTTTGTCATATGTATACAAACTCTGGAATCTCTGGAATGGAAAGTTTCTTCTGTAAATTAAATGCACATGAAACACTAAAGATTTCATCTGTACTATTGGAAATCTCCTATTCAAATCAAGGTGAGAGTAGCTAAGCTGCCTGTAACAGTGCCTGGATCATGCTAATTCTTTAGCCATGTCTAGGGGCTATTCAGCAGACCATTGGCTGGCCTGGGGCAAAATCATATCAGAGAAAATTTTTGCAATTTTACCTTAGGGATAATCATAACTCTGATCCTGAACATTTCTTGATACACTTTAATTTACCAGTATTGAGATAATGAAAGGGTCTTCGCTAGAGAAACAGCTGGGTTAAAAAAGGGTGCTCTCTAATCAGTTTTTCAAGGTGGTTGAATGCGGACAGCATAGAAGAGTGAAGCATCTCAGACTCTTCACTGTGTGATGCCATGGACCCAGTAACATGCCCAGGCTTGCCTGATGGCCACTCTGTAGGACAAAATGAACTTCCCAGAGCTCTGACATGAGGACACAATTAATCAATTTGGTGTGAGTATTCATCCATAAATAAGGACTCACTATCTGACAGGACCAGTAAAAGCTTTGAGATATGACAAATATAATGTAGTACTTTTGAAGGACCATGAATAAGAAATTACTCCCCTACCTGCAGAAATTATTAAGCAGAGTCTGTAGTTGAGTGCATAAATCATATAAATGTGTTTATAATCTTCATATATCATTTAGAGCCAAATAATATCATGACACCAGGTAGCTTTTCTTAATATACATAAATCTTGGAATGATGCCCATATTCTCTTTCCCCTGAGGCACAGAGAAGTTTAGATCCTCAACTTCTTTTCAGTTGCTACCTTACTGTGACAGCACTTAGATACCTGAATTTGTGCTAATAAAAATTCAGCAAATTTGTGTGCCTGCCCAACAGCATGACTAACCAGCAGTGTAACAAGGGGACCTAACAGCCTGTGAACTGGGGGAGGCAATACTCACCCTCACCAGTTGTTTCAAGTTTGTGTATAACAGATGAACACAGCGGACTACTGTGAACTGTTTGGGCACAGAGGAAAGCCATCCACACACTGGGAAAAGCAGCAGGGAGAAAAGGAAGGTGCTGATGAGTGCAGGTCATGTATTTCTCAGAGATTTGGCTAGCAAAGGAGCATGCCCTGACTGCTCTGAATTAACCCCTTAATATCTCATCTGAGATAAAGAAAACCATCTTCATTTGCCATATCAAAAAGGTGACTTTTATGCATGGTTGCATAAAAGATGAAAATACTCCGTAGTCATATCAGCATTAGCTCAGTATGAGTAAAGATGGTGAATACGCTGCTACCATATAAATGTTAGCTTAATGTAAGCAAAGTTCTGGTGGAACAGAAAGCACGTCTGTGATAATGTGATGCACTCTCACTGTCAGGGAGAGAGATTAGCACAGGCTGGGAAAGGCAGATGCAAGAAGATTACAAGAAGGTAGAAGATGTCAGAAAGAACAGGTATATCATTTAAATGGGGAACATGCAAAAAGTAGCAACAGTAATGGGGAGAAAAAGACATAACTTTCCTGGAATTCTGCCTGTGCCAATCATAGTAATTATACAGCAGGATGAAGCTGCCAGCAGCAATGTTTGTTTTCTGTGCAATAGTTAGGCTGTGGTATAGATAATTAGAAGGCAGATGGCTAGAGCCCCACAGGGACCATAGTATGTGACGACTTTTGCACTCTACTGCTTGTGCCACGACATTCTTTTTAAAATAGTGCATGCAACAGGTCTGGGTAATGGTTTAACAGATGCTTCATCTTGGTTTCAGGACAGCAGATGCAGGAAAGTTTCTCTGAGGGTCACGAAGATGTTCATGAAGCTGTGGATGTTTCAGTATGTGTAACCTTGTATAGATGCACAATATGCTCCTTTAACTGTCAGAATGCCAGGGACATATAGTCAATATGGGAGTTCAAGCAGGAGAAAGGTGCAAAAGACAGTGGGCTCATGTTTTTCCATAAGACCCCAGTACTTTATGGGTCACATTATACAGTGAGGTGACTGGTTTGCTCAATTTTCAGACTGCTGAATTTGGATCTGAGACCTGGAGGCCAGATGCTGTTTTAGCTGCTGGAAGGTTGAACAGGCATGTGCAAAATGTACCTCCATTAAAAGTATTATTAGTAACATTCTATGTCTAATAGTACTTTTTCTGTATTTCAGAGTATATCAACTAAAATAGCTCTCAAATAAAATGTGTGCTTGCAGAAAGAAGTAGGTAAGAATGAACTGGCAAAGGACAGCTAGTCAAGAGGCCTTGGGTATGCTTAGATACAATATTTGTGCAAAAATAAAGTTGTGGAAGCTTATTTAAATCTGCTTCATGTGTCAAGTGTTAACCTCACTTGCGCGTATAAGGCTTTATACTCGGGTAGCTCTGCACCATTTACAGACTGCTTTGACTCTCTGCTTTTCCTCACTAGTTTCTGTTGGTACTCCCAATTATTTTCTCCTCTTTCCAGCTGTATTTTACCTTGATCTCATTTATAGCCTGAAGCATTGCTTTTTCTCCAGGTTCTCCATGTTGGCCAAAGCTTTGAGGTGTAATTGTCTCATCCTTTCCTTAAAGTGAGTACACCTAATCACTAAAGGGAGTTGCATAAAAGCACAAATTACAGAAAGACAGATCTGAAAGTAGATAAGATTTAAATATTCTGGGCAAGACATTAAAATACAAAACTCTATCAACTCATCTGCATCACCAGGAAATATCTTGTCTTACAAGCCTCCTTTGACACAGCGATATTCAGTGTTTTTTCCATCCTGCTTCCTGACCATCACCTCATTCCCCCCACCCTCCCCAGCAATGCACATATCAGTATGCTCAGTGTTAACATTTGAAAGGCGACACTGCTCTTGTTTCTCAATCAAAGCAACAGGCATGTGCCACTTTTCCAGGCCAGGACACCCCTCCCTCCATCCCTTCCCTCACTTATATTTACCTCTCTCACTGTCTTCATGCCAGTCCCTCTCGCTGATCCCACATTTCTATTTCTGTTTTTTTCATCACTTTTCCATACCTGACCCTCCACTTGCTCTGTCTTTCTTTATCCCTCCGTCTGTTTTGTCTCACATTTGTCCTTATCCTATTTCTTTCCTGGGTCTCTAATTGTCACTTAACCATTCGCCTGATTTCTGTCACAGAAACAGGGAGGTTCTTGCATGCTTTAAAAACCATGACGCTAGTTAGATAAACATCCTTAGAGTAAAATCCTTTAATTTTGTAGTGCTCCCTACCAAACTGTCAGACTGGTGTAGGTCTGCAGGAAGGACCTGGGGCTGCTTCTGGGTTGGGAACTATCGACTCTGAGTACAAGAAAAGACTGTTCTGCAAATCTGAGCTTGCTGCTACTTCTAAGATGAAAGGATGGGCTTTTATACTGGCTCTGTGCTGGGTAGGCAATAAGTATTTAATGCAATGGGAGATTCACAGATGGTGGAGATACTGAACAAGTAGTCTTAAGCTCTTCTTCTCTACTTCTGACACTATCAAGTAGAGTTCCCGCTTCAGATGCACAAAAAGTTGCACCTGAATCATTAAACAAGGCTGCATATGAACAACAAGGTTCAACTCTCAGAAGAAAGAAATGGCAGGCAGTCTCTTTTCTTTGTGTACTTAAAAATTAACCTACCCATTTCTCTGACAGGTGCAACGCTACCAGCATTGAGTTCATGAGCTGCAGTGAAGACTGAGTATGACATAATTTAGCAGAGGTGAACTCCAAAGAACAGCTCTCTTTCTTTGAAAAAGTCAGGAAGTTTACAACTAACAGCCATTGGCATTAAAAATCCTAAGAACAAAAGAAATGTGATTACTTTAAAACTAGCCGCTTGTAAACATTTTTTTTCCTGCAATTGAAAGTAACCACCATTTTTTCCTAATCAGCGGGATTTTTTTTTTTTTCTGTTTTCAGCTACATAGCGCAGAAAATAATTCAGCCCTGTCATTCCAAGCATGAAGTAGAACAAACCATCTGAAATTGTTAATATAATTAATTGCAAAGCAATTACATCTATTACCATGAGAAGCACAATTTACTACCACAGGGGAGTGAAAAAGTCCAACATGTCAGAATAAAATGTAGTTTAAGCTGCACATAAATAAGACCTTCCTCCCATTTCTGCATTTTTCTCTTTGGAAGGGGACCAAAGATCAGGATTACACCTCCCCAGATGACTGCCCTGCTTGTTGGGTTACCAAAGCTTGCACTTTAACCTGCGTTTACTCTCCTTCTCTGGCAAATCTGCCTCTTCCCCATGACATTGGCACAACCTCCACAGGAGGCCAAAAGGTGCTACCATTCACAGCAGCCTCTCGCCATAAAGAACACAGTTACAACATTGCAACCAGGGGCTCTGGAACATGCTGACACAAAGAGACGTTGCTTAAATTGCATGCAGCCCCCCTGGCTATCTGCTTTGCTCCTCCTGTCCTTCCTTCACTGCTGCTTCTTAAAGGCTGCCTTACTGAAACAGATCTCTTCAGGCGCTGCTGGAGTTAAAATGCCAGACTGTGACGTACAATGCAGGCACATATTCTCCTCTGCTGCCTGTTCTCAAGGAGTAGCCCTGAGCACAGAAGGGGGACAGGCAGGAAATGATACCATTTAAAAACCTAGCTGTTCTAGGAGCTTGCTTGTTAAAAGAACATTTTCCCCTCTGGGCCCAGTGCTGTAATCAACAGGCAGTTAAATACCAGCCCCAGTTGCAAAGGGTCACTCTGCCCCTTCCTGACTTTAAGAACATATTTTAATAGAAATGGCAGCCGCCACATCATTTTGTGAAGAGACTGGTCTGACAGCACTCTAAAAAGGCAGTGTAGTATCAAGCCTTTCCCTGGACCAAGCGGCCTTCCTCCTAATTGTTTGCCCTCTGTTTACACGGAGAGCACATCAGCATACATAGAAATTTGGGGTATTAAGGATGTTTAAAGATTTACAGCCTTCAGATTCGTTGACAGACAGAAGACTTTCAGTGGTTACTTTTTCAAACTCTACTTTCAATTTAGTTGTGTGAGTCTCACTTTGGATACACATTTGTGGTACTAGAGCACGTCTTGATTCAAAGACTAAGAGGTGACTTAGTCTTTGACTAAGGGGTGACTGAAACATATTAATTCTTTACAGGTTAGCTTTGATTAAATTGGATTGGTATTGTCTAAGAAAGCAAGGTGAGCTCCATTACCATCACATACTGTTTTTCTTTTAGGTTTAACTTCAGGATTTATTTTTCAAGACATATTCTCTTCTTGAAATACTTAGGAAACATTTTTTTTTACAGTTAATGGTACCTACAGGTGGATGATTCCACTATTAACAACACGAGTATCACCTACATGGTGGTAAAT
The DNA here is from genome assembly GCA_039720435.1 of Amazona ochrocephala. Classification (NCBI taxonomy): domain Eukaryota; kingdom Metazoa; phylum Chordata; class Aves; order Psittaciformes; family Psittacidae; genus Amazona; species Amazona ochrocephala. Next base: position 34,564,107 of record CM077878.1, read on the forward strand.
GTGTTTTCTTCTTAGAGACTAGATATACTAGAAGACTTAAAATTGCTTATAAAGCTTTACTGAAGTCCCTTTTTCTATTAATCTACCAAGTAGATTTGACAGTGTTCCTAATGTGTCACATTTTTCGCTGTTAGCAAAACAAGGAACATCTATACAAGAAATCTCAAATTAAAAAAATCTGAATTTTGTCCAGCTTTGAAGGCTGCAAGCATTTTGCTATTTAGCACCTTTAAGTTCAGGATTTCAGCAATGATCTCTCACTGAAACAAATGTATATCACAGTCATTATGTCATTTACTGGGAGCAGTAAATCTCTACTGGCTGCATTTAAACTGTGGAAAGTGGGAGTGCTTCTAATTCCTTGTTCCAGATTACTGGCAAACGACAGACCTTGATTCTCTCTTCACTTGTCTAAGCCTAAAACCACTTGTGATGCATTCCTCTCTCCATACCTTGATTTCCATGGCCAAAATAGGTCTTCATGGCTGAAGGAAGCTGCTGTGACCAGGTCCCTTTTGCTGATTGATTGTAAGGGCTGTGGGCTGCACCATGGATCACACCTAGGCTTCATCATAGCAACTAGATCAAGTCAATGATGATTTATTAAATAAAAGGCGAAATGTGACTAAGTCCTTTACTGATGCAATTACAAAACTTTCATTTTAAAAATTGAGAAACCCACCAAAATCACTTATGATAAAATATAAACCTCAAATAGCTGCTAATAAATCCTTTACATTAATTTTATAAATGAGAAAAAACACCAATGAGCAATAAATTATTTATTCAAAAACATCTATACAAAATAACACTCTTTGAGATAAACACTTTTACATTTTTAAAGTGCATCTCTTCATTGCTACAATATTTGATTTACTAATTTACACTGTACATTCATAATTCATAAAAAAAATAATTGGTGAATATTTTTCCAGTTGGATGTTAATAACAGTGACAGGAAGCACATATTCCATTATGGAAATAACTTCTGAAGTGTGTACATAGGCAAACTATTCATATCCAGATGTAAAGACAACACTGTGACAATTAGCAAGGGTTTCACTAGAAACTGGAATTATAGTATACTATACTATAATAGGTTCTCTTGTTATAAAAGGTTATTTAAAAATGCAAAATATATACACTCTGCCTTTATGTTACTTCCTAATTTAATGTTTCCTACTTATTAAATCCCTTTCTGACTTCCTGAACTGAACAGATAAAATTACAGTAATTTTACACTATGTAAATCTACAATCATGCACATGTTACAAGGCTGCATTTCCAATAAAAGAACAAAAGCAAAGCTACACACACAAAAATATACTGCATTTCAGATGCCTTCTTTAATTTGCCAACTGAAATACATAAAATGCGTAATGAAATATGTAACGAATAACATTATGATGTGAAACATTATGAATATGAAAAATATTCTTAATTTTTCTTGGTCTGTTAATTATGGGATTACCTCTAATTAGTTGCCTACATGAAGATGATCCCATTTATAGCATTGTTCTCTTGCACAAAATTTTGGCCTGCAATAGGGAAAAGAAACCTGTGATATGCAAAACCTCAAATAATATCTACAAACATTTAACTCCCACAAGGCCAAGATGAACAACATTCAAACATTCTCTACGTGTCTGTATAGAAGTCTGATATCCATTTATGTCTGGCTCTATTATGAACTAATGCATTTTTAGGACACAGCTAGTGGATTGTCAGGACATATTTAATAAGATACTGTTATTGGCTGCAACAGAGTACACTAATTCAAGTATTTTTCCTCTTAAAAAAAAAGTTCTGAGTTCATGTTTTGTAAAACTTTAAAACTGAAAATCTGGTGCTAATTACTTTCTGCAACTCATCTCAATCTTTTTCTATTTTCCGGTGCCAGAGACTTCAGTACGCTTGATCTTTCAAAATTTATGTCAATTACTGAGAAAAGATGATCTTTCCTTTTCAACAATGAAAGATTTACAGGATGGAAATAAGAAAAAATGGCAATTAGAGGGGAAAACCTGAGCCTTAATGTCACCACTGATGATAAGTTATCCCAGAAACCCTGAGATCTTAGGGAATTCCACTAATGTCCACTGACTACAAAGGGCATGTCTGGAAGTGGTTTAAAACATTTCCTATGAAATGCCCACTGGATATTCACATATTTTTTTCTTCTTTGGGTGAGAAAATGCAGACACTAAAAAACATATCTAAAATACACACTTTTCCCAATGAACAACAGTTGTATGCAGCAATCAGCACTATGCTGTATTGCTGGCTGCTGTTCTGAATGTGAACCAGCTCTAGACATCATTGCTGGCGACACTCACACACAGGATAAATGACTAATTTCATTAAAGTTCTCTGCACTTCATGTCCATAAAGTATTTTTGCAAGTTTTCACCAAGAAGTGGCAATTGTATTTTACTTCACAAGCAAGATGGCATGATGGAGGGAAGGAGAAGCAATGGCTGCATATTTCAAAGTGATCATTTTGGGATGGAAATTCCCACAGATAAAGTGTGTGGCTCTGTTACTATTGGTGTTTGCTACCCACAGTGGACAAATTTACTGTGGTATTTGAGACAGAAATTTCTGGAAATGTTGATGTAAAAGTATGTGTGGGAATGCTATCTATATAAATTTCAAGGACACACATTAACTACTTTTCTCAAATAGGAAGTCATTTGCTTCCCCTTCTTTTTACTTACCACTTTCACAAACAATGATGTCTTTGTTTTTTACAGCGAAGTGAAAACTGAACACATTTTGAGAATTTTAAATCCCCTTAATTTGAAATCATAAATGATTTATGGAATGCTATCTTTACCAACCTAAGCTATTAGTCATATTTCTGCTGAAGTAGAACTAGTATTAGACTAATGTACTATGAAAAAAGCGAAAATACTTAAACTAAAACTTAAAATCCCAATCTTATTGCATAACATTAATTTTCTTGGATTTTCCAGTGGATATAAAGGAAATACAGATCTGAGCATCTAACATCATAAATTTATATATATATTTATATTTGAAAAACTCATGGATTATATAACAAATAAACTTTAAAATGCAATGGGCTAAAGATAATCCAACAAGCATAAATAATTAATAACTTAAGCCAGATGGTGTCATGTTAAAGTAAAATTTTGAAATAACTCATATTTTGTGCTACTAATACAGTCAGCTATCAGCAAGTTCCAAAAGGGGCTAAACTCCTATCTCGCTTTGACTTTGAGAGATTTAAGAACTGCATAGCATGGTTTGGAAATAAAAAAAAATTGAATAAATTGGTTAACAGAACATAACATTTGGTTTCCAGAGAGAATGAATAGAGGCATTAAACCAGATATGAAAAAATGCCAACAACCCAAGGATCCTGACATAGGTGAAGAGATACTGTAAGTGGCAGAAATATGACTAGTGAACAGGAATCTGCTTAGGGATGAGCAAACACAAAGGAATGACATGATGAAACTCTCAGTGACCAGCAGTGATCTGACCCCTTAGAGAATTGAATTTCATCTTCTGTGAGAATGTTAATAATGTCCCCTGAAAGGGATGGATGACATTTTAATCTGGGGAACAGGGTACTGAGGTATATATTTACATGCTTTAAGAAGAGATGCAGAAAGTACCTGCGTTTGTAAAATCACTGTCTGGCTCAAAAAGGAAAAGAAACCCATAAGAAACAAGAATTCATTTTCTCTGATAAGACCACTGTTACTTAATAATTGAGCAGTATTTCTGCTCATACTATGTAAGAAATTGTTGCATAATTCTCTTTTCCTGCTCTTTACATGTTTGTAATCATGTATGCTGTCTACTCTAGTCTGGGTAACAGCTTCTTAGGACACTCACAGCATACCCCCAAGCACCAGGTTCCATGTTGTTCTAATTGAGCTCATTAGTTTGCTACCTTTTTTTTTCTTTTTTAATTATTCTTTTCATATTCCAAGGTTTTAATTTGAGAGAGTGCTTTTACAATTTTAAAATAATATTCTTTACCATCATTGAATTAATATTTAAAACCATTTTGAAGTATCAGTGGTTTAACTGACTGTTTATGGAATAGATTATACAGTCCTCCTTATTACAAACATTGCATAAAGCTATGGCATAAAGAAAAGTGATTCAACAATAAGTTACCTATGCATAAGAGGAGATTAGAAGTGCTTATATATGCCTGTGCAAAGCTTTGTGGTCTACAGACAAGAGCCTTATGAATAGTTACCTCAATTACAAGATGGTTTTGCTTAAGTTTTGTCTTTCTGGCTGTAATCACACGTTGTATTATGAATACTGTTTTTCCATACCCCCTCATAAATATTCAATGTTTGAAACTAAATGGCAAGTCCTTCGAGTACACTTGTCTCACTAGATACTTCAAATTAGCTCATTTTTGCCTGTACACGGTGAACAAGACAACTGCACAAATTTTAGGTAGTGTATTAACCAAGATGTTTTGCTCTGTAAGTCTTCTTACAGAGCAAAGTGTGAATATGCACCATTTTTCTTAAGCGTGAATATGCACCATTTTTGAAGTGGAGAAAACAGTGGTGGATGCTGTGATCATGGTAACGAACAAGCTGAGGAAGTACAGCTAAAACCATGGAAAAATATGAAACCAATACAATTAGGGAACATTAAAAAGAAAGAAAAGAATCGGATACCTCTCATTTCAGTACTTTCTGATAGTGAGTTAGCTCCTGCCCTAATCTGCAGTATGGGGAATTTTAATGAGAAGAGGGTCTTTCTCCATGCTTGGCTGGTCACCTTGGTAGCTCTGATGTTATTAAAATGGAAGAACCTGGAAGCATCTTTATAATCCAAGGCCTGCTTTCTGAAATGAAGCATGGTAGCAGGAAAACTGGCAGGCTGAGGATTCTCCAAGTGCTAGAGCCCAGAGCTTCAAGTCTCTGCTGTCTGGATTTAGGCAGGCCAATTGCTGGATGGTAGGAATTGCCAGATGCACAACAGTTGTGCTGGGATTCACGGAAATCTACTTGGTTAATTCATCCCAGTAAGCACACTTCCAAATTTGATTTATAAGTCATGTCAGGGTATCAGAAAATCTTTTGTTTGTGAATGCAGATCATTTCAACCAAGAAAAAAAAAAAAAAAAGCCAACAACAAAAGTTAAGTATAGACAACCAAAAAAAGGACAAGAAAAAAATCAAATTAATGCATGCTTCCCAATCAAAATTCATCTTTTTTTTCTCTTAAGATTTGAGAATCATACCTTTGTTTCAGAGCTATAAATACAATTCCTGGTTTCTCTTTATTTCTTATCTTGCACTGCCTCCCCAGCAATGCTTAACATGTTACTAATTCAAAGTTTTACTGAAAACTTTAGGAATTAGATATTACAGAAAAATATATCTGAGAAAAAGTCTCTCCTGCAGAAGGTCTGTGTTTTACTTTAACACTGCTTCTATTTTCAACAGTATTTCTGCCCCTCGGCAATGTTGTTTGTGCTACACAAAGCCACTGAATAAGCCGCTGTGCCTTTTCTACATTAAATCATCTGTTAATCAAATAATTTTCCATTCAGTTCAAGCTCAACCTTTCACTGCATACATTGTGCAGGGACAATTGAATTTGCCCTCTAAAGCTATTACAGTGACATCAAGTTTCCTATTCCTCACTAAATTTAACCAGAACGGTATTTACTGAAGTGATTCATTTTATGACAGAGAATAAGGGAATGTGCTGAACATCTTTCACTGCTGGATGGTGTGTGTAGAAGACTGAGTGCTTGCTGGCACCTTGCTAATGTAAACTGCTTGTAATCCCATTTGAGTAACAAAGGCTTGAGGAGCACAGAAAAGATTTAGGAATGCTGTGCTAAAGGAAAGGGGCTTTTCCCCTTACAGACAATTTTTCAAAATATTTTCCCTATTTTCATTTTTAATTCAAGGAAGGAAAGCATTTTTCTTCTGAGTTTGAACATAAAATTTTTCCTCACATTGAAACAAAAATCTGAGACAAAATGCATATAAGAAGTTGTGAATCTTTGCTTTTTCTAAGGAGGCATAAGGAATGTGCAGGGTATATGGCCTCCAGGGGTAGGAGTAGTGGTGGCTCTGTACAAGGCCACAAACGAGTTAGGCATGCATTTGAAGAGAGAAACATGAAACAATGATGCAAATGAACAGGCAGATGCTCTGAATGACCTCTCACATTTGAAAATGCTACAGTATTACACGTCAAAATCTGACTTTTCTACCCTTACTAAATATGTTGCCATGAGTACAAAATAAATGGCTGTTCTGATATGATTAGAAATTATTAGAATTAAAAAAGGTGACTTTAAATAGACCTCTAAGTGTGCATCAAGTGTGCATATTTTCTTACTCTTCTACCTGTAACTACTTCTGTTTGCTCTTGGCACACTAAAAATATTTTGCAGAAATTTTACTATATTCTTAATTTTGTTTCAAACCCACCACTGAAGCACACTTCTAGTGGGTCTAATCAATTTGACCTGAAAAGTCAAAGGACAGATTCACAGATAAGCAACCATAGGCAACCAAGCTATTACATCTTAATGACTTCCACTCATCAGCTGAGGCACAGCAATCATCTGTACACATACTCCCAGCTGGCTGCAGATATTACATGAAACATGCTCAGTAAACAACTGCAAAGGTCTAGGAATTCAAAGGGAGTGCCTGTAGGGAGTAGACGGTTGCATATTTAGCAATTTTAATTATTAGATCCATTCGGGGAAATCTAAATAATCACTTCCATGCAATACTAGAACAGCTAGACCTTTTTCCCATTGCAAGATCTGTTCACAGCGAGGAGGGAGCTGGTTATGGAAGTCTGTCTCCCAAGCTGCCTCTGAATGAACCGCTAAAGATGTTTTAAGAGCCTGGAGTCTGGACTCTGGTGTTGTGTCTAACTACAGTTCACACTGCAACTACAATTTTATCTATACGTTACTCTGGTTCTTAGCTATGTGTACTTTTTGTGGGTGTTTCAAATACATCATCTGCCTGTTCTTTGTTAGCTAGAGGCTGCTTTCTGTTGGGAAATTCTACAGGCAGCCTGCAAACAGATTTCAAATAGCACACAGTGAATGGTGCCAGGTTATACTGATAGGTTTTAGTGTTCAGCTTTTAGAAATCTTGCATACAGTGCTTTAAAATGATGGAGACAAGTGGTCTATCTACACAAGAGCTTTTTTGAAGAATTGAATCAGTTTGGAAAACCCCTTCCTAAGTATTTGATACTGGTCCCTGGGTTTTCTAGATTATGCAAATCTTAGCCAGAAACAAAATGGCAATTCTTAAGTCCATATGGTTTGGATAATATCTCAGTATATCAAAACCGCATGGCTGATACTGAGATATTATCTTTTCCCTGTGCTACAAAAATATTCCTAGTTTTTGCAATATATAATAAAATGCCAGTTCCCTCCATTTTAATTTTATTTGGAGTTCAAAATAATTAAAGTACATCTGCAAAGGGTTCTGGCAATTTCCAAACTCTGGTGTTGAACAATAGTAAACACTGACCAGCCTTATGTGAATACTTGCGGGGTTATTTCACACAGTTTCAACTTCTAACATTTGATTTTGGAGGGGACATTTTCATGCCACAGACACAAAAATTGTCCAATTTATCTTCTAGAAAATGCTGAGTGTGCCCTGAATGTCAAATTAAGAAAAAAAAAAAAAAAAAAAAAGTGAGAAAAAAGAGGATGAAGCATACCACTGAAAATTCCAAATCTTAACTTGTTTTTGTGCTTCTTTCCAAGAGGAACAAAATAATGTCAATGATGGAAATTGTTAGAGAGCAACTGTAGAGTTGTTTTTCTTAAGGCAGTTGAATTTTTTCAGACCTAGAGCTGAGAACGTAACTATAAAAGAACTAAGGTTGATTGATTTTTTTGAAAAAGCTATGACAAATGAATACAACATTCAATCTTTTAGAAAAATGACCCTGAAAAAATGTGAAGTTGTATGATAAATCAAACGGTGTACATTGCAGATAAAGATGCACCAACAAACTGAAGCAATTGATTCGCAAGCATTAGGCAAAAATGGGACCCACTACTAGATGCAGTTTAACATACCCGCAATTTTAGCCAAAATATTTTTGCAAGCACTGTTGGAAAGCACAGTGTAAGTGTGGATGGTGGAGAAAACACTGTGTTTGTTAAAAAGAATATTGGAATTATTATTTTTTTAAAATAAAACCTGTACCTTGCCTGCTTGCCTATATTGTTATGAAACAAAATATCAGCCATGTCAAACTAGGAGAACATTTCCATTGAAGGCAAGAGAGCTAAGCAATTCTGACTTGATGATGGTTGGCAAAGCTATTTAGAGAAATCAAAAAGCCCCAGGAAACCTACATGCCACTTAGCTAGATTAAGTCAAATCATAAGAGAGCATGCCATACAAATGGATTTACTACTGATGAAAAGGCATCTATTGTTGAGGGATGTATGCTAATTAGCAAGAGAAAAGATGAACTGCACTGCTGTGCCTACTAGAACACACCATACAAGAATGAAGTACTGTTCAAGTTTTTCCAAGAGGAAAATAAGTAAAAGATCTTAACAATTAAAGCGGAGAAACTTGTTTACATCCTTTTCATATGAGCATTCAAAACCTATGTTTTTTGGTGCAATTTCCTGATTGTAAATGCAGATCTTTCTCCACAGGACATGAAAACAGTGTGACAGAAACTTACTAAGAGATTAAAAGGAAATGAAAAAAATACTGAGGGAATAGAAACAGTTAATGTGGCAACAAGACATTAGAAGTACTTGGCTTTATAGAATTAGGATGACAAAGATAGTAACAAAACAAACACCTAAGAGTATTTTGAGATCACAGTAAAACTCAAAAAACTTAAAAGTGCAAAACAAAGCAACAAGCAAATAAACTCAGAGAGCTTAAAAGCAGGACTGGGAAGAAGTTAACTCTGTGTAAGTTAAAACGCCCATGAACTCGAACTTTGGCACTGTCATAACAGCCTTCCTAGCTATCATATAGAGTGAGTTAATTGAAACTCCTCAGTGCCTTGACCCAAAGGAAGAAGAAGGGCATATTAAAATAGTTTGGTTATGAATCTCATTCATTTTCCTTTAATCCTGCTATGAATATCTTCATGATAGGGAGAAATAAATCTATAACAATGCTAAAAATGCTGACAGAAACATAATTGACTGCCACAAAGAACTGAAGCCCAGAAATGTCTTTGACATTCAACCCTGCAGCTGTTTTGATGTTACAAAGCTTCCTACTTTTCTCACTGCATAATTTCCCCATTTGAGTTCTATGAATGCACTAGTATACTTTGAACACTAAGATACAATATGTGCTAGTAAGCACTGGGGCTTTTGTGGAAGCCACTGTGATTTGTAGCAGGCAGATATGGAAAATTGCTACTTTTACTTGAAAAACTCTTCATGGTATTGAATATAGTTAGAGTACGTGATAAATGCAAATCATGGCACTTCTTCAAGTGCTACTGTGAAATATTAAGGAACTTTTTTTTTTTTGTCCAGTTTTATCCAACAATAAAATAATCTGACCAAGCGCAGCGGTTCAGTAAAGGATTTCTACTTTGAAACACAGGGAAAGTTTTATCCCTAAAAAGAATTAAATATTCATATTAACTCAGCTCGGAAATATTTGTCCAGCTTCTGTTCAAAAAGAAAACAGTGAGCTGACTATGAACTCTGCTTATGGATTTTGAAGGGCAGTAATTTAGCTCAGTTCTGAATGCTAATCGAATGAAGCGCTTAAAGACATAGTAGAATGCCTCTAATATTTTCTTTTTTTAACAAGCAGCTTGGTGTTCCAAGAGTCAGTGTATCCCCAGGAACATAGAACACATCTATGAACTAACACAATTTCTACTGTCCCATTTTGGAAATATCTTCTACTAAGTGCTAGGTAGTAACTGCTAGCTGGAAAAACAGGCTAAGGCTTTTTCTTCTCCACCTCTGCCTGTTTAAGGGGATGATAAACTTCTGATTTACACTCCATTCACTTCAGGATTGTTTTATGTTATTTTCATAATCCCCTGACATTGCTCATGATTGCTACTTTTTATTGTATTGGTATATAAATCTGACACTAATGCTATCTATAGGAAATTGAGCTGTCAAAAATCTATACGATAGTATAGGAAATGCTAGGCTAGTCAATGGAGAAAGATGACTGCCTTTTCAGAATGTGATTTGATTCACTTTTTTAGACATCTATTGCAAGAGGGAGTAAAGCACTCCCTGGAACTGCCAGTCTCTTTCCACCAATTGCTGGAGTTAAAACCAGTTGATTAACATAGACTGGATACCTAATTTCTACATTAATTCATTAATCACTATTAAGTATGATATTTCCATCTTAGTTAAGAGTTTAGACACGTGTAAAAACCTGGCAGCTACTTCATCTACAAAAGTAACAGAAATAATGTAAGAATATTTTGTAACCACAAGGAAAAAATAAAGTTCTTATAACAAGGACATGGAACTGTTAGAACAAGTCCAGAGGAGGGCCACGAGGATGATCAGGGGACTGGAGCACCTCCTGTATGAAGATAGGCTGAGAAAATTGGGGCTGTTCAGCGTGGAGAAGAGAAGGCTGCGTGGAGACCTCATAGCAGCCTTCCAATACCTGAAGGGGGCCTATAGGGATGCTGGGGAGGGACTCTTCATGAGGGACTGTAGTGAGAGGACAAGGGGTAATGGGTTCAAACTTAAACAGTGGAAGTTTAGATTGGACATGAGGAAGAAATTCTCTACTGTAAGGGTGGTGAGGCACTGGAATGGGTTGCCCAGGGAAGTTGTGAATGCTCCATCGCTGGTGGTGTTCAAGGCCAGGTTGGACAGAGCCTTGGGTGGCACGGTTTAGTGTGAGGTGTCCCTGCCCACGGCAGGGGGGGTGGAACTCGGTGATCTTGAGGTCCTTTCCAACCCTAACTATTCTATGATCCTATGATTCTATATTCAGCTTCCTTTCCCTGCTTGATTGTCCGGCAATTCTAGAGATCTCTGCAGCTGAGACCCTTCTGCCACTCACAGCTCCTGATATAGTGTAACCTTGTACAGCAGATCATGGTTTTGCACTGACAAAAGAATCTATGATACATTGAGATTAGAGATCTGAGTACCTGCATAACTGAAACTCTTACAAGGCAACATGGCAGCCTTTCCAAATGAAAGATTGAAGGTTTCAGTCCAAATAAGTTTTGAGTTTGATTCCTTACTGAAAAGTCAGTAACTTTTTCGGAAAGAATGAATCCTTTTCCTTATAAGGTAGGCACCTGTGCACAGAGAGAATACTAGAAAATAAAAGAGTTTTTATACGCTTGTGGATTATTTAAGACTGTGCATTTCCTTGGCATTTTTTAAGGTTAAGTCCCAATAAAGTCACTGGGATTTAAAACAGCAGTGGATTTTGGCTCAAGTCCATGGAATTTAATAACTTTGAATTTAACAGATTTTACCCGTAGAGCTTTTCTGGTTGAACCAAATTAAATAGATCTTCAACTCCATCTTGCATGTTACACAAATCCCTTCTGTACTTCCTCACAAATTTGCTACAAGGTCTTTTACTTCATATAAGATAATCTCTTCTCTACATGCTTCAACATAAAAGTACCTAAATATTTTTGAAGCATAGGTTAAGGAACAAAATATATGATTATATGATATATTTTACATTATTTTCTTTGAAATATTCCATCCAGCAGCAATAACCTCAATGAATAGTAGTTTAAAGAGAACTACACTGAAAGAATTTCTCTATGAATTTCCAAGAGCGATAGGTACTTTCATCTTGCATGCCAAAGTAAAGGATGCTTTTAAGATTGCACAGTCTGTCTATCTGTCTATCCCTCTCCTGGTTCCATTTTTGCAGTGTTTGGGTCAATTTCCTATACACTGGAAAGAGGGACAGAAATCACCACTGACTTATCTTTGCCTCTCATAACAGCACAGAGGAAATAGTTTCCTTTATAACGTTCGCCCTCTCTGCCCTCAAAAACTTACTGGAGGACAAGGACAAACTATATTAAATGAAAAATCAATCATAGCAGTCAACAAAAAGCAGCAAAAATTGTGTGTTGCCATTACACACACCTCACTTTGAATACTGTGATAGAGGAGATACTCAGGTGGGTGGGAAAGTGTCATAAATACTGACAGTATTTTAGTAGAAGCATTTATGGAAATGTACTTAAAAAAAATGGGGTATTTTTAAATACTGCTTACACTACTACAGAGATCTGACTAGACACTACAGGTTTCGTGAAAAAGGCATGCCTTGTCTAAAGTTACTTATGAATTAATGTGTTTCAGATACAAGAAAGGATTTTGGATTTATGGTTGCAAAATTTGTCAGAGCTAAGTCCTCCCACCCGCGTTTAAGCTTCAGGCCTACTGGCTTAAGGGTGAAAATCACTTCAAAATACTTTTTATAAGATCCTGCTGTGAAAAGAATTAAGTCAGATTTCCAGAACTTGAGCTTTGGATCAGCAGAGCCTCGATATTATAATTATATGCTTTATGATTATAAGCAAAAATAGAATTAAATAATACAGGTCAGACCCAGTGGGCTAGGTCTCTGCTTCAACTGAAGCCTGAGAGACTGTTTCTCTGGCAACATCTAAACTTCTAACTAAAATAGTCAGGGCCTCTTTTATACCCCTGAGATCATCTGGCAGTGTCTGGCCACATCCTCTGTATGAAATGCTTTAGTGTTTTAAACAGATTAGCAGAACCAAGCCACTCACTGGGAGCAGACCTGAGCTGAGTCTATCATCTTGACTGTGTCCAGGATTTCTTCTGCAGATTTTAACCACTGTGGAGCAAAAATTGCCAGAAATTATTTCAACAAGTCAGCAGTATGATTCAAGCTCAGTGCCCAAATCCATGCTCTACCATTCCTTACTTTATATGTCATTGATGAGCCTTGCTCTGATTTAAATTGAGTACCACCCATATTCTCAAATGTCAATAGGATTATTTTTAGCCTTTTAACCATGTTTTGAGTTTAAAATAAAGACATAAAGATAATCCTGACATACAGAAATTATGCTGGTTTTACTCTGTTTCTAATTGTAAGTGGCTATCTTGACTTTGTGAGGGCACACAATTTTCTAACTATATTTGTGTGTTTCTTTCCCCAGCCTGCTATTTATGGCTCTGCTGTAGCAAATGCCTCTCTCCCCTTACCCTTTATTCAATTCTGGTACTGCGTTTTCTACCCAGGAAAAAATAAAGAAAAGTTATGCACAAATGAATAATGAATAGTTAGTAAGACTAAAGCTTAATATACCACAAATATGAACAAAGCATATTAAAATTTCTCATTTGTTTTGATTGACAATTAAATATTTGGCATTCCAGCTGCCCAGCCACATAAAGCAAGTGTCCTCTGCCTCACATGTGATTCCAGAGGGGTGACTGCAAAATTTACCTAGGCAGCAGCAGATCTATTTACTGTTTGTGCATACTTACTATTTTGAGTTCTTCAGTGAGCTGAAAAGTGGTGCAATACTCAAGAATTTGACAGAGGAAAATATATTCATGTTCTAAGACACACACTCTGAAGGCACTGATAAAATAATACGCTTGACTGACAATAAAAAAATGCAATGAATATAAGTAACCAAACTGGAAGCGCAACATTTTTGCATTTGAGGTATATGTTACCCTGTCAAGACAATTGCAAGGAAATGCAAGCTACTATGGCAGTCTTATGTAACCTATTTAACAGCTGAGTAACTAGCAGTTTGTTAGCTTTTCCCAGTCGCCAGCAGCTTCCTCATAAGGCTGGGGAAGGTCTTTAGTCCCTGCCTTGAGATTGTTGCAGAATGTGAAAGGAAGCAAGAAGCAAGTAAGCTAACAAAGATCAGCAGGTCCCTCATTAAAAATAAATTTGGAGAATTATTTCTGAAATACAACTCTTAAATCCAGAGAGTGAATTTATAAGAAATTTTTTTCTAATACTCCTCGAGATTGATTTGGACATATCAGAAGAAAACTACTTTCTTGCAATAGTGGTAGAGAACATAGCTCATTAAAAGACCAAAATAATTTAGAAATTCCATGAAACTAATAACAAAATTACTTCAAACAGTATAAGCAGCCTCATATAAAAAGCTGAAGGTGGTCAAGGAAAATGTGTAATATCCAGCTGCTCTTGCAAAACAAACAAACAAACAAAAAAACCCAAATTAATAATGCTCATTTTGAATTGCAGATTTTTTTGGTAGAAATAAAAAATTATTTAATGAACTTATTTTTCTTTATTTTCAGCATTTGGGGAGAAACACTATGTTTTTAATCACATGATGCTTAGAACATTAAGTCGAGACCTGACTATAGTATCAATTTAGTACTACCTGGTACAATTTCTTACTGTTCCATGTCAGTGAACCTCATATATGAGAAAATAGCATAAAAGCAAGATTGAAGGAAATCCATAATTCTTCATCCTACAGACACTCTGTCAGTTATTCATGCTACTAACTGAGAACTGATTGTAAGAAAACTATTCAAATTTTAAAGCTATAATTTGTGAATGTTAAAATCCCAGAAATCATGAAGGGCTGAAAATAAAATGGAAAGCTGAATATGAAATGAAACATTTTGAATAAAAGCATGTTTGAGAAAGAAGACAATTTTTGATTTTTTTTTTTTTTGAAAAAATGCAATATAAAATTGAGATGATCTTCCTTAAAAAAATACCATTATGGTTATAAAATTTATTTACAATTAACAAAAATATTTCTCACCTTTGCAAAGCATTCTTTTAACAGGCGTTAGCATCCCTACTATGCGTCCTTGCAAACGACATTAGAACCATAAACAATGCTGGAATTGCAAACAGAGTCACTACTGTTCAAATGGATTTGTCTATGAATAACACTTGGCAGCAGCTAATCCTTATGGTAGGATCAAATCACCTACTTTAGGCACTTTATTTGTACCTAAGGTTTAGGTGGACAGAGAAGCATCCATTTAAATTATATGTCTGAGGTCCCATTGCAGTCTGACAAGATAGCTACCTGCCTTAAGACCTGAGAGGGCAAAGTTTTCTGACTAAATGCAAGCACTGAAGTTATGTAAAAACACTCCTCACCTGAGAGCTTTTAAAGGCACCTACCTCTTTTCCTTAGGATACAGTAACTTTTACTTTAGCAGAACACCTTACTAGATTCCTAAAATTTAAGGAGAACTTTGATGAATTTCTCCATACCCATTAAATCTATTTAGGATATTCTCCTTGCTTGAGTTTTTGATAGTTTTATTTTCTTCAAGAAAAAATCCTAATTGCCTGATGTTACATCAAAATTGTACTTGGGAACAGCTAAGACTTCTATCATAGAAACCTGCAGTATTTGGTATTACTTACAGGGGAAGTGCCCTAAGATTAAAATGCCTTCCTTTTATACAAATTTTCAGTAGCAGGAAGTATTATCTGTGCATATAAGATGATTTCAGAAGGAAGGATAGGAATATGTTAAAAGTGCAACCAAATTATTCCCTTTAGCAATGACAAAATCCATTTCACTTGTGTATAAGACAGGGTAAGAGCTGTAGGAAAAAAAAAAAAAAAGGAAGGTAAGAAAAATCTTTATGTTTTGTTATGTTCACCCTACACTGGAAGCATCCTTCTGCAAGCAGCAGAGTTATTAGAGAATCTGTTCTCAACCATACAGAGCATCACAGCAAAGGATAGCATCAAGGCAACCTATGAATGAACAAATTAATGTTTCATGGAAGCTTTATTAATAGACAAGAAAACCCTAAGGCAAGTTATGTAAAACTGAGAGGAGGCTTTTTAGCAGAGTCTAAAGCTCTTCAGTGGATCTACCATGATATTTAAATTCATGCTTAACATTAGCTTGTGCTTCACTGGGCCTACTTACTATGCTTAGAGCCATGTGGGTGCTTAAGTCTTTTCCTCAATCTGAAATGGAGCACTTATTGTTTTCCCAGAGCTAAACTCCCAGGCCTAGAAAGAATTGGACTGTGGAACTATAATTTTTCAAATATATAGAAGCAGGATAAAAGCTCAATTCCTCTGGCAGTAGTTTTCAATAAGTAGTTCTTTTCTACAGTGAAGGCTAGTAGAAATTGTCTGTGTGCCAAGCACTTTTGAAAACAGAGGCCAAATTTTGGACACATACTTTCCAAATGTTATTCTGCATTTCGAACTAATAAGGGGGAGTATGTATGACCATGACAGCAGAAATCAAAATGACACCACAAAAAATATTGAATGAATATTCACTTAGAATTTTAGACTAATGCTGAAGATGACAAACTGATTCAGTTTGACTTTAATATTTGTTATCTCATAGACTCAAAATGTTTAACGGATAGTGGAAACTCTTACGTGTTACAGATAACACAGCTACAGACTTCTTATAAAATCACAAAGTTGCAACATTGTGAATGAAATAACTACTTTCTTTAAGAAAATAATTTATTTTCCATAGTCACAACATATAATCTAATATCAGTTAGTGTACATATATTTTCTTGCAATACTCTGACTGTCTATGAATACTGGATCCACAGATGCCACTTTTGCTGCTATAAAGGAGTGAATACAGTGTAAAACTGCTGTCAGATCCTGAAATTCAAGCTCCTGAAAGAGGAAGTAAAAGGGAAAAAAAAGGAAGAGAAAATGTGAATTCATATTCAGGTTTATAAACATTTCACATAAATACAGAACAGACCAGTCAGCAAACAGCAATTGGACTTTAAATAAAAATTTGAATCTTTATAGGGAACTCTAAGCTTTAAGAACAAAATGTGCACATCTGTACCTTGTTCACTGGCAGTGTCACATGTCAATTTAGTTTTCACTCTGTGTCTATTATATTATTTACATTTTACTCTGCTTGGACAATGAAAACACTCAACTTGCAAGAACATTCAAATATTGCAACACATTTTAAAGTATTAATAAGTTAAGGATGCTTGGGTATGACGCATTATCAAATCACAGCCAGGGAGGGGAGAAGGACACATGCTTTGGCAATCCCTGACAGAGAGTCAGATAAGCAGGGCAGAAGCTAAGGTGAAGTCACACCACAGCCTCTAAATAGAAATATGTCTGAGTATGAAATTCATATGCCTTAATTCACAAAGAATGGCAGAGTTACTTCTAACCAGTTTTCAAATTCCCTTGACTTTTTATAACATATTTCGTGTTCTGTTCACAAGTTAAATTTCTTTTCCCCAATCTCTCCAGACAGAACTGGAGTAATATTCTGACACAACGACAACAAATATGACAAAAGAAACAAGTTCAATTTACATTATTCTACTATTTATAAAGTCTGCAGCTGGTAAATCTATTTTGGGGACACTTGGGACAATTTTCAGTTTAGGAAGAAAACATTTGTTTTCAACAACATTGAATTAGTAGTTTATTGAGACACACTCCATATGCTTACTTTTAAACAAAAAGCAAAGTACTGGACTTCTGCTTTTCATACCACAGTATTTTACAGTATATTCTCAACAAAACTGCCTCAAAAAGAATATTTGGAATTCAAGGTTGCTATATTCTAGAAAAACTCACCACTGCACTATTTTGCTGTCAAAAGCCATGTATTTATGAGGCAGGAGTGGGCTTACTACTAATAAATGTCTTAAATTTTTCAGTGATATTTGTGGGTAGTGATTTTTTGAGCCTATATTGGACATAACTGGGATTTTTTTTTTTTTTTTTTTTTTTTTTTGGCGGGGGGAGATGTTGCTGCAGGAGCCTCTGTGAGGACCCAGCTGGTTCCAGCAGGATCCAACCCACCCACCACAGGGCATGGATAAGCCAACCCCGCAGCCCAGGTGTGACACCCCTGTGAAAACATATTTAAGAAAGGGTAGTAAATTCCCCAAAATTCACAACAAAGCCAGTGTGCTAGGCGATGATCCATGGCAGAGCAGGTAACACCGCTGAAGAGACTGCAACGGATGAAGGAGCTGCACTGGTGCAGAAGAAACAAGTAAGAAACAAGAAGCAGCAAAGGCAAAGGGAAACAAGGAGTGTCAGAAAGAAATCGCTACACCCTGACAATATTTGAGGGCTCTAGTTCATGACTTTGACATTCTATTGATTTTTTTTTAATTGTACACAGTTTCTTTACAACCTCAGGCATGTATAATTTATTGTCTCAGGGATTTGATTTCCCACTAAGCAAATTTATTATTCCCAGGAAAATGTAATTTTCTGTTACCATCTATTCTCTCCAGCATAAGGTAACAATAAGCAATATTACTGGACAATAAGAGTAATAGAATGACACTCAACAAGTTCCCAAGATACACTCTTTCCATGGTGTTACAGGCCGTAGAAATGTCTTTATCCTCTATAAAACATCCACGAAAACTACAGCGAAAAAACTCAGATGCGATAGCCTTGAAACACAGTAAGTTTGGCAGCAAGCTGTCCTTATATTGTTTGCTTAGTACACACAGAAGCCTAAGAGAGCTATGATTTAAGACCTTATATACTGCAAATAATATGCAAACAGAGATTTTTAGATACATGTAATCATTTGTCTTGTGTGGGTCATTATCAGAGAAACAAATTTTAACTCCTTCCACAACATAGAAACTCAAGAATTTCTTAATTAAACAACATTGAGAATGCGTTAACATAACCCTCCCCTCCCTTCAAAAATTATTCTCTGAAATTGTTAACTGGTTTTCCTACAACCTTCAAAAAAACGCCAAACCAACCCAAAACCATCTGAATGCAGAAACAATGCATAGCTGGTTTTGATGCCAATGGTTGAAGCAATTAGTTATTTAAACCAGATTATTATATGTTACAATCTAATACAAATTGCAAACTGACACTTCCAAGATTATAAGAAAAAAGTAAATACAAAACAATCCTAGTTAAATCCTAATAAAAAAATAGTGCCATAAACTGATACAGCCAATAAACAAAATGTGCTGTTTGTTATCATGTACCCCTAGTTAAATAAGGAGAAAATAAGGTAACATTGAGAGAAGCGGCAAAACTCTCTTAAACCTCTGCTTTTGAATACTTGCTAGTCAACAAATTAAGAAGTAATCATAATAAAAGAAGAAAAATCTCTTGAGAACTTACATCAAGCTAAGCACTTAGGTAACTCAATAACTGGGATTTGGCTGCTGAAGTAATCATTTGGGACTCAAAATTAGATATTTGTAAAATCAAAATGAAGCATGAACGTTGGCTAAAATCCTTTGAGGAATTTAAGCCCAAGTAATTTTTATCCTGATTCTTTTGGGGCAGAAGAAAATCTGCTTTTTGTATTTTGCTTGATAGTTATGGAGCAAGTATGGGAATAAGTTTTTAAAATGTATTTTATAGACAGTAGATGTCTACTGAAAATATTAATATAAGATTAATATAAAGATTTTAAGAAAAAAGTGTCATAGAATCATAGAATCATAGAATAGTTAGGGTTGGAAAGGATCTTAAGATCATCTAGTTCCAACCCCCCTGACATGGGCAGGGACACCTCACACTAAACCATGCCACCCAAGGCCCTGTCCAACCTGGCCTTGAACACCACCAGCGATGGAGCATTCACAACTTCCCTGGGCAACCCATTCCAGTTCCTCACCACACTCACAGTAAAGAGTTTCTTCCTCAGATCCAATCTAAACTTCCCCTGCTTAAGTTTGAACCCGTTACCTCTTGTCCTGTCACTACAGTCCCTAATGAAGAGTCCCTCCCCAGCATCCCTATAGGCCCCCCTTCAGATATTGGAAGGCTGCTATGAGGTCTCCACACAGCCTTCTCTTCTCCAGGCTGAACAGCCCCAATTTTCTCAGCCTATCTTCATACAGGAGGTGCTCCAGACCCCTGATCATCCTCGTGGCCCTCCTCTGGGCTTGTTCCAACAGTTCCATGCCCTTTTTATGTTGAGGACACCAGAACTGCACACAATACCCGAAGGGAGGTCTCACGAGAGCGGAGTAAAGGGGCAGGATCACCTCCCTCGACCTGCTGGTCACACTCCTTTTGATGCAGCCCACGATACAATTGGCTTTCTGGGCTGCGAGCACACACTGATGCTGGCTCATGTTCAGTTTCTCTTCTACCAACACCCCCAAGTCCTTCTCCGCAGGGCTGCTCTGAATCTCTTCTCTGCCCAACCTGTAGCTGTGCCTGGCATTGCTCCGACCCAGCTGTAGGACCTTGCACTTGTCATGGTTAAACTTCATCAGGTTGGCATCAGCCCACCTCAAAAGCATGTCAAGGTCTCTCTGTACGTCATCTCTTCCCTCCAGCGTATCAACCCAACCACTGAGTTTGGTGTCATCGGCACCCAATCCCACTGTCCATGTCACCCACAAAGATGTTGAACAAGACCGGTCCCAACACCGATCCCTGAGGGACACCACTCTTTACTTGTCTCCAGCTGGACATTGAGCCATTGAGCACTACTCTTTGCGTGCAGCCATCCAGTCAGTTCTTTATCTACCGAGTGGTGCACCTATCAAATTGACGTCTCTTCAACTTAGACACAAGGATGTCATGTGAGACAAACACTTTGCACACGTCCAGGTAGGTGACATCAACTGCTCTACCACTGTCCATCAGTTCCATAGCCCCACCATAGAAGGCCACCAGATTGGTCAGGCAGGATTTCCCCTTAGTGAAGCCATGCTGGCTGTCACCAAGCACCTTGTTAGTTTTCATGCACTTTAGCATGCCTTGCAGGAGAATCCGCTCCAAGATTTTTCCAGGTACAGAAGTGAGACTGACTTGTCTGCAGTTCCCCGGCTCATCCATTTTCCCCTTCTTGAAAATGAGGGTTGTTTCCCTTTTTCCAGTCATTGGGAACTTCACCTGACTGCCATGATTTTTCAAATATGATGGAGAGTGTCTTAGCAACTTCATTTGCCAGCTATTATTTAACTCTCATTGTCCAAGTGTTATAAAACTAAAAGGAAGTACACACTCATGATTATTAATGAAATGTAACTCAGTATGATATAGCACATCTCAGTATATCAGTTCCTGGCTCAAGTAAGAAGTTTACAGCTCCTGAATTATCAACTTTAAAACCAGTAAATTCTAAAACATGAACTCACTCACGTTCATCTTCGATGTGTTCCAAAATAACTGATATCATCGAACAACATCATCTCAGTTCTGATATTCAACACAATGACCAAATGTGGTCAAACAAAGACAGACTTTCCCAAAGCTTTTCATTTCTCTACTCTGGATTCATGCACTTCTAATCTATATATGTTTATCATGATAAGCAATCAGAAGTAACAACACAGATTGTTGGTAGGACTTCAGGCTGCTCTAAAAGTGTTATGTGAAGACTTCTGGGGTAAGAAAAGAGCAAATACAGGAATGTCTCACTATTGGTAATCAGTTCTTCTCAATGCCCCTACTGCAGAGTTCTCTTTGATTTTGTCAGAGTTCACAGTATATAATAGCAATATAAAAATATAAAATATAATACATAATGTATATTATATAATAAATAAATAATATATAAAAATTTTTACTATATAATATAAACAACAATAATAATATCTTTTCTATAAAATATAATCTACATACAGCTGAAAGAGGATCAGTACCATATCACTGAACTTATGGTTTAGGGGAAGATAGCACTTTATTTTCTCCATTTAATAGTGCAGGTCCCTCTGTCAGGGGGATTATTTTCAAGAATCGTGCTAGTTTTGGAAACTGCTACAGACCTTGGTAGCCAAACAGGTGGCATGCAAGCACTCTTCATGCACTTTAAGAGCAGGTTTGTTTCTCTTCTGTTCTCTCATGTCTTCACTATTTTATATCACATTATCAATGGGGGTGAGCGATCATCTGGGATCATAAAAGAGGAGAAGAACTCTGAAGGTGTCCTCTTGCCGTGCTCTGTTACATGTGGTTAGCTATGGTGGTTTCACAGTGGAGGGAGTTCGCCTGAGGTTTCAGGTACCACGGGCGCCCAGAAACGTAGCTTACCACAGTTGTATTTAACCCAGGAGAACACAAATGAGGGTAAGGCTACAGTGTTTTGTATCTGAAAGATGTCTGATGTCTATGCTGGCTGCCTTAGCAATCCTGAAGGCAGGAAACCTGCTAGTCAGGTGCAGATGCTGAAGGATAGTCATATACATCCAAAACAAAAGTTGGGGTACAAATTTTTGAATGCTCAGGACAGAGGTTTCTCAGGGAATGGGTATTCTGGTGGTGAATATGGTTTGAATCATATTACAACATGGAAAGTGGAAGAGGACTGGGGGTTAGTTTGGAAATATGTTTTGGTAAAAGGAAGGGATAACCACCTAGCTTGGAAAAATGTAGATGTTACATAGTCAGAGGACATGAAAACAATATGTCTTTTAGCAAGGGAATGTGGCTTTAAGGGTGGAAATTTGACATCTTCAGGTTTAGAATGCAATGTGAATTCGTCCTAGAAAAAATAACACCAATGACACTTCTTTCAAACAAATGAATTGCTCTGAAAAGTTGTTTTTCCTTTTTTTTTTTTTTTTTTTAAGTTACATTTCACTCCATACCCAGCCAGGTAGATGACTGACTAACTGAACATTTCATTTGCTTTCTATTATCTAAGACCACCCATATGCTTGCTTGCCTTATCTGTGATTGCTGTTCTTTTCTTTAATTATGATCATCAGTTTATTTTTACTGTATTTAGAAGAATCTGTGCATGTCTAGTATTTCAATAATCAAAGCTATTTCAGTTTACTTTATGTATCCTAATAAGTGGATTAAGTACAACAAAGACACCAGAAGGAAGACAGCAAGAGAAGAACATAAAAGATTGGATTAAAGCAGTGGGAGGACAAGACTGCAAAACTTCATGCTGGTACTGAGAATATAAAAAATGTGCACTCTGCACTGACCTCGATCGCTACATGTGCACAGGCAAGCAAGAAAAATATATGTTCCTGTTTTGTCCACCCACCTGTGAGAACTGGATTTATTACATGTCATAAAGAGCTTGACAAGCCTGTTGCATCATTACCACATACACACTTAATTTTATTGATTACTTCCAAGAGCTGCTGAATCACTATTTGAACAAGACATGAGCCTGTGTGACATAAAAGGCAGATAATGAAGGCACTGAAGACACTGACAGATAGTGTTATTGTGCCCTGTGAGTTTCATGACTTCTTGAAGGACTTTGGTAAGCCTCAGTGTTTATTAGTTGTTGACAAAAGCACAACTATTACTACTCTATTATTCCACTTATTTCAAACAGATTCAAATGATAACCATGTGTTTTGTAAAAAAAGAACAAAGTTATCCAGGTTTTAGTTCCAGTCCACATGGAATTCAAAATGGAAAACTAAGTTTAGTTTTATATCTTGCAAGTATACCAGGGTTTGGTTGCCATATTGTAGCTCAGAAGAACAAACGCATTAGTATTGCACAGCTTGCTAAGACTGTTATCAATATGGAGAGATAAATTATCAGCTATGGTATGAAAGCTTCTTCAGCTATAAACTTTTATTTGTCCTTCTCTGATTGTCACTTGCACAAAAAAGAAGAATAAGCTAAAATGGTGCTCTTACCCTGAAAGCATAAAAAACGTATCTATGACGCCAATAGTCAGAGCCAGATAATTGCAACTCTATCTACCAACTGTACTTACATCTTTTAACAGTGTTCTACAGGGACCTGGAAGAGTCAGATGGCTTTTCACTTTCATCTGGAGTGATTCCAAACGCAACTATCTGCTGCTAAATCTGAAACACTTTTAAATGATACGTTGACAGATGCAAACTTTGCTAATGCACAAGAAACTCGTCTGAAAATTTGTTCTGGAGATGCTTGTCTAAAAGCAGCCAACTAAATTCACCCATTCCAGCAAATATTAAAATAGATTTCCAACAGCAGTCAGACTGTCCAATACTGTCACACAGATGAAATCTTGACTCTTATTTAACATCATCTTGTAAATGTTTTTCAAAATTCTAAGATGTTCAGTAGTAAATTACCAGACTTTAGCAACCAAAACCCACGTTAATAAAAATACAGAAGGGCTTGAGTGCTAGATTACAGTTTATTGATGCTAGAGATTAATACTGCTGTAAAGAGAGAGTTTTGCTTGCACTCTTCTTGATTTGCCATATCTCTCACAAGTATCAATATGGAAAAAATATCTTCTCAGATGAGTACAGTTAATCTAAAAAAGAAATGTTTTCTTGACCACTCTCATGTTTTAAAGAGAACAGGATTAACTGAAAAATTGCTGTAGAGACTAATAGCAAAATAGGTCACATTGTACCACTCTACTACACTGAAATTACAGAAGATTTGAGACTAGAAGTCAGTGAAGAAAGCATACTGAATTTACTCAGATAAATACGCAGAGCTCTTAAGTTGCATGTGTGACAGAGAAGAGGTGTATGAGACCAGCAACATTTATTTGAACTTTTAATATGGCTCAAAATATTCTGGCTCCACCATGATTTCTTTCCTCTCTTTCTTCAAAGAAATATTTAGACCAAGCTGGTAAAAGAGCAAGTGCATTGAAGAAAGATAAATTAACTATCTTTCTGCTCTCAAGGTGAAGAAATTGTTAAAATATAATTCCATCTTTTTCACAGAGTATAAAAGGAACCAAAAATGAGAAGAAAATGGAAATTCTGAATTAAAATATGCTTGGGGAAAAAAGTCTTATCTTTCAGGTGTCTACAGTTCAGCCAAGGGAGATAAAGCATCCATAACAATTATGGAAGCACTAATCTTTTTTTTAAAAACTTTTTTTTTAAGCAACATTGAAAAATCATGGTATATGGCATGAGGGCAAAGAATATCCACTTGTGGAAAGATAGATAACTTGTAATTTCTCAGTAGTGGAGCCTGTGTTCAGGAACATAAGCTATATACAGCTTTTCCAAATACAAAATATTTCAGCTGTTATTTACCATACCAGTTTTCCACAACAGATTACCTTTTAAAAGAAAATTTCAGCAAAAATGGTTTAGTCACTCCTGAGACTCTGCAATTTGGAAGGAAGATTAGATTTGCACTGCGGGGTTACTTTTTACTGTGAAATCTGCCCACATTTGTTCATGGGAAAATTTACATGGAAAATTTATAAGATATAATATCTTTTATACTAGAGCCAACAGACAACTCAGGTTAAGTTTACTGATGAAATACTGAATAATTTACCAATATAGATGTATAAAGAAAGATATATTGCATTTGTTGTAACTTTATGGTAAGCAAGGAATGTCAGGGATTTTCTTCTTACAACTTTTTTTTATCACAGGACAGAATCAGTACAGATTAAGGTATTACAGCCAAACCCCCAGATGATGATCCAAACAACAGTCCTGAAGTAGAAACTGCTAAAATTCAAATGGGAATCTGAATTCTAAGTTTCACAATTTTATTTGATTGCTAGAGGAAAGGAATAAAAAGAAACCAGTAATATCTCATCTATAGTAGTGACTGGATGCCACCATAACTTAATTCCAGATTCTTAAAAGGACTGAGTGCTCTTATTTCATGGTAGAAGCAGTAGGTTACAAGAATTGTTTGGTCTCTTGCAAGAATATTCCTCTTTTTAAGCTACTGAAGTTTACATAATCTTATATTTTATTGTTAGCCTTAAGCTCATATTTGTTTAAAATGTATATTATACAGCAGCTTAAAAATGTATTTAGCATTTAAATAATTTTATTTTTCCTTTATTGTTTTAAAAGCAGATTTTAGATGTATCTATTATAGGTTGACTAAATAACTTCACAGAAATCATCTTTCTGAAACAATAAAACAGCATCCTAACACAACTCAGTAACAGGTTCGCACAAATACTGGAATACATCTATAAACACATTACTTCTGTTTACTGTGGAGTTTCTAGAAAACAGGAAAAAAAATAAACTGTGAAGTTCATCGTATGCATGCGCAGCAATAAATGGGATTTTTAATGCCTTGATAGCTATTCCATTTAAATTTTTACTAAACTGAGAAAGATGCTGTTACTTACCTTTGTCTCAATTTGTTTGGTGTCTAGATTCTGAAATAGCAGCTTTACTTTTGTTTTCCCATCATCTGAAGACCCTTTGAGCTGAGAGAATTTAAACCTCCACAGAACGTTCTAAAGAGAAAGAAATTTGATTAAGGACTCTGTTATACACTTTTGCCTAAAACTGTAAATTGAGGATGGAAGATTATATATTGAGATAAAGCGTCAAGGGTAAACATAGCACATGATAAAAGGCTGGTTGCAGACCAAATAAAATTAACAATTCTGTGTCATATATGGAAGCAAAAGATTGAATATTTATAGTCACTAATTAAATAATTATTTACAAATTATCTGAAATATAAGTATTTCAGTTGCCCACATAATATCAAAATTCATAGCATCTAGAAAGATCTGTGATGATATTTTTATCTGCTTCACTATGAGCATAGTTCTATACCATATCTTGATCTTTCATATTTCTCCTGATTCCTCTGCATAACATAATAATGTCTTACACAGATGCTGCAAAGCTGAATTTACTGATGTATAAAACGTAGTTTGAAATCTTAAGCTAAAATAAGCTACAGAAATGAAAAGATGTTATTATTGAATGTAGCCTCACAAACCATAAAAATACTTTTTTACATTACATTGAAAAATAGATACTGGTACCCTCCAGGTTTATGCATGGCATCTTACTACTGCTGGCAAATCCTAGATTGACAGGTATGGTTTAGTAGTTATTGTGATACTTCTTAAAGACAAATAATGGGAAATTATGTTTGAAACCAGTGTAATTTTCTGTATTTATTTGAATATTTTCTATTGATCACCCAAAACCATGCAAATATAAAAATCCACAAGGTAATAATTTTCAGCCAGACTTTCCACTGTTGTTTCCTTTGTAAACTGGTAAACTATAATCTCAATGAAAATACTATGCACCTGTTGAAATGTGATTCAGTCCCTGGACACTGTTGAAGAAACACAATTTAAATGCTTTGAAGGGGATTTCTGAAGCACATACATGAAAAAGTTTGCTATGTTCCATTTTCCAATATATCACATAGCAAAATATTTTTTTATGTAGATCAGTGCTTCCAGTGGTCTTGAGACACTACTCATAGTTTTAAAAGAAATGCTCTATAAATAAAAGAGTGTTTACAGAAGGCACACAAAGACTCATTCCATCTCCCTGGTTCCCTGCAGACGTAAACATCATTGACTTCTTAAACAAATGTAACAGATGAAGAAAAACCCAACTATGCTATAGCATCTTGATGGTGCTTAAACTTTACATTCATGAATAGATTTTAACTGGGTCCAGTGGTCCTAATTAGACCATGCACTAAGTATTCAAAGCTTAAATGAGTTTGGATCTAAACAGGATAGATGAATGTCCACTATATAACTGCTAGGGTGGAGATGAAAGAATAACTTAAGAACAATTTAGCAATAATAGGCACTGCTGGAGTAATCATCTCTCTCAACAGTTGACAATGAGTGGAAAAGAACTAGATGGCTCTGGAAGGCAGAAGAAAATGCACACTTTGGGATCCCTTTATCTCGGATTAGCAGCTGGAGGCACCGGATGGAGAAGATGAACCAACCAAGCCAACAAGATAAAAAGAAGCTCTATGATCAGATATTAAGCAGATGCAGGCCACAAGAGTATCTTTGTGACAGGCCCAAAATGGTGAGTTAATCCTCAAACAGAACATGTAGGAAATGAAGTAATTTTTTCAAATAAGTTTAAGAATCCCCTTGAACGTCTTGTGTTGGGTTTGCATGGCAAGGTTTTGGTAGTGGGAAGGGCTACAAGGGTGACTTTTGTGAGAAGCTTCTTGAAGCTTCCCCTATGTCCAATAGACCCAATGTCAGACGGCTCCAAGACAGACCCGCTGCTGGCCAAGGCTGAGCCCGTCAGCAACAGTGGTAGTACCTCTCAATAAAATGTTTAAGGACCTGTTGCCACTGCAGTGAGAGGAGCCTGTGCTGTAGCAGGTTTGCTGCAGGACCTGTGACCCCAAGGCGACCCACATTGGAGCAGCCTGCTCCTGAACACTATCTCCCGTTTGATGGATCCTACTCTGGAGCTGGGAAGAGTGAGGAGTCCTCCCCTGAGGAGGAAGAAGTGGCAGAGACAATGAGTGATGAACTGACCACAGTTCAGGAACTACCATTCCCCAACCCTCTGTGCCACTGGTGAGAAGAGGAAGAGAAAATTGGAAGTAAAGTTAAGACTGTGAAGAAGGGAAGGGTAGGGAGAAGATGTTTTAAGATTTGGTTTTATTTTATTATTATCCTACTATGATTTTATTAGCAATAAATTAAATTATCCAAGTTGAGTCTGTTTTGCCCATGATGGTAACCAATGAATGATCTCTCCCTGTCCTTATTTCAATTCATGAGCCTTTCAACGTATTTTTCTCCCCCTGTCCAGTTGAGGAGGGGAATGATAGAGCAGCTTTGGTGGGCACCCGGTGTCCCATCAAACTCCGAAAGTTCTTACCCTTTTTGTTTCATTATTTCTAATAAGAAGGCCCTTTTTATATTATTTCCTAGACTGTAAAAAAGAGTATTTTAAATGAGCACATGAGCTGGTTGCCCAAAATTTGAGAACCAGTCTCCGAGTCCTAAAGCAGACAACGGACTGGCCTTTATTTTAATAAGTCTGTATGAACACCTGCTGTGGTGTAAGAGCATTCTTTCCATCAGTAGGTGACTTTAATTTGAAATTCATTTTCTCAAAACAAAAATTTTTTTTTTCAGCAAAATTTCTGTGTCCCTGATGAACTGTTAATTGCTTGACCACTTCACCAATCGATTCAGTGTTGCTAAGAAATACTCTGAAAAACCTATAAGTATGGGGCAACACAGTTATCTCCAGCTGACAGTTATCAGAAGTAAGGATGACCTGCAGGAGCCACCCTCACTCAGAAGCCTCTCTCAGGCTTGACGATGCACCATCTCTCACACAGATGAAAAATGAATGTACTTGTATGCACAAAAGCTAGATCCTGCATCAGATTTTAAAAATTCAGTGTGTTTCCTCATCTCAGAATGACTGACTGAATTTCTTTAATATATCTTTAAAAAAAATCCTTTCAGTTTGGAGCTAAAGACTGTATTTCAGATGACAGACCTTCTACTGCACAGTTCTATTAATTCAGTAATATTTCATGTATGTAAGTTTGCTTCTACTGGCAATAAAATGTATAAATCCATTTATAATAATTTAAATAAAAGTATCACTACATTATATAGAAAATAGTAGAATTATAGACAGGGTTTAGAAGTTGGCATGCATCATAAATTACCCCATCGACACTATATATATATAGCCACTGCTTTGCATTATAAGTGAACTTAATCTTAAAAATTATGACTTTGAAATACATTTGCTCTTGTTCTGCTTATTTTAGACATGGCCTACATTTCTTATGATGGAAGAATAATTGAAACTACTTTATATTTGTAGCTTCAAAACAAATAAAATCAGGTGACACTTCATTTCTTGCATGACTGGTAATGTTTTAAAAATCTTGACGTTTCTTCCTTATAAAATACCAAGCTCTCTGCTAAATATAACCTTTCTTTGCTTGTATTACTTGAAAAGAAAATTACTTTTTTTTCTATATCTTTCTCCAAAATTTATCTTTACATGCTAAGGCACAGCTATAATTGTGCCAAACTGACTACATTTCAATATTGCTATATAAATAAAAAGGTCACTACTTTTGAGGAAGAAATACTCATCAACATAAAAAGTGACCATTATTGATCAGCATAAAAATTTATGGTGAATAAAAATTTCAACAATAGTAAAATAAAACAGAGCTGTGTTTTCTTTCCTTTTAATTCTTACCTTTGTTTTACTGTCAAAACAGGTAAATCCCAGAGCAAAGTCGATTGTGAAACACAGGCTATCCCCTTGCGAACTGCACATATATGTTTTAGACTGGAAAAAAAAAAAGTTTTTGAAAGAACTACCATCATCACCATTTATCACATAAAAATAATGTTTTATATAGTTTTTTTTTCTGTGGGAAGACAGATGGCAACACTGGTACTGCTTTATCTTATTACATTTTAAAATTGTCAAAACCTTCTGTCTGTAAGTCAGGATCAGATCTATCAGCTAGATATTAACTGGAAGTCTTCTTTATTTCAAGTCACTCTTCCACAAAATGAATACCATATTTTTGGAAAGCATCCCTTATAAAATGCAACAGAACGAACAAAGCCAAACTGACTATTCCAAACTTTTGGAAAACTGCTTAGATCTGGACAATTAATGACTTCTGGCATAATTTCCAGCAAATGTGCAGGTATCAATGCCTAAATGTTTAGTCATTGAAATTGAATTATGAAAAAGCTATCTGCCTACTTGACCTCTCTGTCAGTTTTAAACTCTGTAGACAGTCTTTATTAGTTTGCAGCTATTTTTCGTTTGCCAACTTGGTGACATGCCAGTGCAGCACCATGTTAATTAATGTTAATGTAATTTAATAATAAGGACTAGTCATTATCACTCATTAGTTAGTATTGATACTTGCTAGACAGTTATATATATATATTTATAAATTCTTTGATTGTCTTTAAGGTTAGAAGAAAAAGTCTGTTTTATTAACAAAACCTAGAAGTTTTGTTTAAACTTCTGAATAGGCTTTACAGTAAAAAGTCAATTAACATTCTTCTTTACATATGTTTATAATGCTAGCTAAGCTGAGTATGTGAAGGTATGTGAAAGCACATGAAAAATTTTCTGCTGATGATGTAATATGAAACAGCTTGATGACATGCATCATTCATAGCAGCCTTCCAATATCTGAAGGAGGCCTATAGGGATGCTGGGGAGGGACTCATTATGAGGGACTACAGTGATAGGACAAGGGGTAATGGGCTCAACTTAAACAGGGGAAGTTTAGATTGGATATGAGGAAGAAATTCTTTACTGTAAGGGTGGTGAGGCACTGGAATGGGCTGCCCAGGCAAGCTGTGAATGCTCCATCCCTGGCGGTGTTCAAGTTGGGGTTGGACATAGCCTTGGATGGCATGGTTTAGTGTGATGTGTCCCTGCCCATGGCAGGGGGGTTGGAACAAGATGATCTTAAGGTCCTTTCCAACCCTAACTATTCTATGATTCTATGGTTCACAGTTGATGACATGCAGCATTCACATTTAATGACAAAAAAGCTCACTGGCTTCAGAATGAGATCAGATCCTGCTTCCATCCTTTCCTCTCCTCCCCTTACCACCCATTTTTAAAAAGATACCCCTGTGTCTTATGAAATCTTTTTTTTTTTTTTTTTTTTTTTTTTTTTTTTTTTTTTTTTTTTTTTCCCCAAGGGAGCACTGCTTTGCTCTTACTGATATTTCAGGAACCACGGAGTTGCCTCACACGTAGACATTTATTTACATGAATTTTTCATATTTGAATAGTTTCCTTAAATTAAAAAAAAAAAATGGTTTTAACACAAGAATGGCCTAGGAGAGATTGAAAACATTTATAAATTTACTTAAGTTGAAATCTGGCATTTTAATTGTTTTGTATAGATTTTTAGTATGATCTATAACTTCTTCATTTAGTAATTGCAAAGCTTTCCTTGTTTCACTATTAATAAAAACATTTAAGATTATACTAAAATAAGCATTCCTGAGTTAGAGATATGATATTTTCATAGGGTATTTCAAAGGGTATTGAAAGGAATGGGAATTAAATTAATTTATTAGTACAGATCAGTATTATAATCAACTTAACAATGACAGAGATATATGTTATTTTGGAATAAATGATTTTGCTCATTGGTGTCCAGAGATCATACTATTTGGCATTTAAAAAGATTTCAGTGATTGATATTCAATTAGAATAACGTTTAAGTATCCCTGCACTTTATTTAGCAATTATAAGGTGACATTATCCACGTTATTATAATATTATCCAGTCATAAGTTATTTTCCATTATTTTCCAATTTAAAGGTAATACTATCTCAGCTCTGACTCAGCAAAGCAATTTTTAAAATCTATTAAATTAGATTCACCTAATGGTTAAGCACCTAATTGCTAGGCCACAAATGGCAACTACTAAAATGAACTATACACAAATAATTAGCCGTGCGTATTTTATAAATATCCAATATTTGTAAATAATGGCACTGGCTGGGAAATTATTTTCAGACAAGTACAACAGACAAAAAATATGCTGCATTTTCACTGTGATAAACATTTAAAATAGACATATAAGGTTTATACTTACAAAATACACTAACAGCAATTTCTTCACAACAGAATTAGTTTGAGGTTTGCTGTGTAAATTTAAAAGTCTGCCTACAGCATTTTCACAATAACTTTGAACAGGTTCTCAGACAGCTTTGTGATAAATACTCCCATCTCCATGCATTAACACTACTACAGAGCACAGCGCTTTTCTATTCTTGCTTTTGGAATATGCTTCTCATACACTTGCAATTGCATGATCACCCTTGGTTGCCTACAACAATTGTTTACGTGGAAGTTTAACATAAGTCTAGGCCTGGCTCTCTTCTAGTGCATTCTGCAGGAAATAAAATAACACTGCATGTTAGTTGGATTGAGAACTCACAGTTTAAGCAACAGAGAGGAGAATAATAGGTTACATAAAAATCCTTCCTTCCAGATTTGAAATAAGATTTGTTGTGTGCTTATGTCTAACACTAGCTTATCACAAAATACTTGGGGATTATAAGTAGAAGAGAATCTACAAGGTTATCACCCTTAAGATATGCACTAAAATATTTTCAAGTCATACAGCTATACCCTAATAACCACATTAAGTTTACATAGGTCATACACATATAAAAATTTGAAACATTAGCAAATGAGGTACAGTGACCATCTTTGGCTTGCACTGCTCCAGACAAGATGTAAAAGTTTTTCCGGCTCTAACCTTGGTGATTCGGAACATTATGGGGATGTAGACCAGGATTTGAAGCCTGATGAGATTCTTCAGGCAAAGTATTAAGAATTTAGCTGTCAAAATGAAGTCAGCATGCCTGAACTGCAACAGCTAAGAAATTTGTAGTATATAGCCTGGTGGCCAGCATGATACTATCATGGTAGGACTGAATTGTGAATATAGGCAGTACCACGCAGTACTAATATCATTATGCACTAATTGGCATTATCTCACATTCTGGCAAAACCAGCCTTGGGCAGTCCCAAGTACATGTACTCCCTGCCTATCTTGTCCTGACTCCACACTGGGTCCCCTTTACCAGAGCTCACGTGAGAGTAAGCAAGCCCATTTGCTCCAAAAGCAGAAGTGGAAGGTTAAAAGCAGTTTTCAATGTTTCCCTCTTGCTAATGAAATTCCTGCCTCTCCTCAGCAAATCACTCATACAAAGACAAAGTCTAGTCTGCGCGCAAATTGCAGGGGACTGAGGTCCCTGGAGGGAAGTAAGAAGGGTGAGTAGGGCAGAGAGTTAGGAAAAGGAGAGTGATAGAAGCTAAATTAGGGAAAAAAGTGCCTGCGTATAAGAGCAGAAGGTGTTGGTGCAAGTGTGTAAGTACTCTTCTACTACAGCCGTCAGAATAAAGGTCCCTACGTTTACTCTAGGGCAAGATTTCAGCCTTAGCAAGGTTGCATAATTCGATCAGTAGCTTTTCCCTCACTCCTGTCTACAAAACTCTTGGCATTTCAACCCCAGCATGATCGTTCAGCAAGTTAACATTGTGAAGCTTGAGGAACTTAGTACTTTTGTTGTTGCTGTTGCGATCCACATCAATTAATATCTCCCATGACTATGCACACGTCTTTGAACCTGCAGAAGATAATTAGCACTGAAGGTGCTAATTAAAATGTACACAAGTCCATGGGACCTGATGAAATCCATCCATGAAGGAGCTGGCAAATGAAGTTGCTAAGCCACTATCCATCATATTTGAAAAAATCATGGCAGTCAGGTGAAGTTCCTGATGACTGCAAAAATCGGAATATCACCCTCATTTTCAAGAAGGAGAAAATGGATGAGCCGGGGAATTACAGACCAGCCAGTCTCACCTCTGTGCCTGGAAAAATCTTGGAGCAGATTCTCCTGCAAAGCATGCTAAGGCACATGAAAACTAACAAGGTGCTTGGTGACAGCCAGCATGACTTCACTAAGGGGAAATCCTGCCTGACCAATCTGGTGGCCTTCTACGATGGGGCTACGGAACTGATGGACAGGGGTAGAGCAGTTGATGTCATCTACCTGGACTTATGTAAAGCTTTTGACACTGTCTCCCATGACATCCTTCTCTCTAAGTTGGAGAGACATCAATTTGATAGGTGGACCACTCAGTGGATAAAGAACTGGCTGGATGGCCGCATGCAAAGAGTTGTGCTCAATGGCTCAATGTCCAGCTGGAGACCAGTAATGAGTGGTGTCCCTCAGGGATCGGTGTTGAGGCTGATCTTGCTCAGCATCTTTGTGGGTGACATGGACAGTGGGATTGAGTGCGCCCTCAGCAAGTTTGCTGATGACACCAAACTCAGTGGTTGGGTTGATACGCTGGAGGGAAGAAATGATGTACAGAGGGACCTTGACATGCTTGTGAGGTGGGCTAATGCCAACCTGATGAAGTTTAACCATGACAAGTGCAAGGTCCTCCACCTGGGTCGGAGCAATGCCAGGCACATCTACAGCTTGGGCAGAGAAGAGATTCAGAGCAGCCCTGCGGAGAAGGACTTGGGGGTGTTGGTAGAAGAGAAACTGAACATGAGCCAGCTTCAGTGTGTGCTCGCAGCCCAGAAAGCCAACCGTATCCTGGGCTGCATCAAAAGGAGTGTGACCAGCAGGTCGAAGGAGGTGATCCTGCTCCTCTACTCTGTTCTCGTGAGACCTCACTTGGAGTATTGTATACAGCTCTGGTGTCCTCAACATAAAAAGGACATGGAACTGTTGGAACAAGCCCAGAGGAGGGCCACGAGGATGATCAGGGGTCTGGAGCACCTCCCGTATGAAGATAGGGTGAGAAAGTTGTGTCTGTTCAGCCTGGAGAAGAGAAGGTTGCGTGGAGACCACATAGCAGTCTTACAGTATCTGAAGGGGGCCTATATGGATGCTGGCAAGGGACTCTTCATTAGGGACTGTAGTGATAGGACAAGGGGTAATGGGTTAAAACTTAAACAGGGAAAGTTAAGACTGGATATAAGGAAGAAATTCTTTACTGTGAGGCTGTTGAGGCACTGGAGTGGTTTGCCCAGGGAAATTGTGAATGCTCCATCCCTGGCAGTGTTCAAGGTGGGGTTAGACATAGCCTTGGGTGACATGGTTTAGTGTGATGTGTCCCTGCCCATCCAGGGGGGTTGGAACTAGATGATCTGAAGGTCCTTTCCAACACTAACTATTCTATGATTCTATTCTATTCTACGATTCTAAGGTTTGGGTTAATTACCTCTTAATGGAAAAAGCCCAGAAAGGCTTCTTTCCTGTCTATCTTCCATCAGTTTTTACAATAGGGAGAGGGCAAGCGACAGGTTGCTTCATTACTCTAAAACAAAGACGAATGTAGGATTTTAACAATGAGAAGAGACTTTACAAATATGTTCAATGACAGGCCAATTAATTTTAAAAGCAACTTTTATGGGAGGCAATGTGTTTTTGAACAGATCTGCTAACCTAACAAGAAGGGCTTTAGACTTGGTTTATGGATGTTAAGTAAGGAAGTCAAGAAGTAAATGCTAAAACTGGAGAATGAATGCACAGGAAAAGACTACAAGAGGGACTTTCTAATTTTGACTCAGAGGCAATGGACAAATGAACCTCAAATATCTGTACATGGAGAGACAGAGCCTGGGCAGTAAATGGGGACCATTTCATGTGCAGTCACTGCCCTATAACATGGTGGGAAGCATGAGGACTTGGCGGGTAATAGGCACCATTGCAGCCCATGCACAGGCTGCTTAGGAAAGAGAGACAAGAAATAAAATGGGATCCCTCTTCCTCTTGAGTTGTATTATGTGTATAGAGATCCTTGGTCACACAAATCCATAGTATGAAATCAGAACAAAGTGAGCATGCTTGCTAGATCAGGTCTTTCAGGAAGGCTGGAGCCATATGTAAGTTTGGTTGCTTCAGGGACTGTGCAGCTGAAATGCTTCTAAATAAATCTAGCCATGCAATAGATTTTTGTGGTAATTGGAATATGGGTTCATTAAAATGCTTTAGCTGGAGGGCCTAAATTTTCTTAAGTTCTGTCATAGGTGTCCAATGTAGTGTCTGGAATTTTTTTAAGACATACAATCTTTTAATGTTACTCTAATAAGGGATTGTCTTCTGTCCAAGAAATAGGGGCTCCTATTGTTTATGTTTTTCAGTGAAATCCTTTAAAAGCATGATTCCTGTCAATAATGCATATCAGTTCTGAAGCCACATTCTGAGATCATCAGCAAATATTTATAATTAAAAAATACCATTTTACATAAGTTTGAAAGAATCAGAGTGGTCAGTTACTAACTTTTTCAGTCAGTATTTCTAAGTTTTCCCTTATTTCCTTGGCAAATAACGTTTCCAAGGATCAAATGAGATTCAGCGATGTTGCTCATGTAAGGGCAACACAGAAACATGATATAGCTTATATGCCTTTTAATGGAGTTTACTTTTATAACTCTAGTGCTGTTGTTCCTAATGCCTTATCAAGCTTACAGTTTCAAAAATTCAGATAATGCATGGCTATATTGTGGTTAATTATTGTCTTGCATGAAGAAAACCCTCACTTTTCCTCTAACTACAACATATGTATGCAATTTATTCATTCATTTTGGACTCTGCTATGTTCCATTGAGAGGAAATCCTAGTGCTTCTAATCAGCCAAAATACAGAAATAAATACTGGTCTTCTATTCTAAGTGAATAAAAATTTGGTATGTACATGATTTTGCTTGTTTATTTTAAAAAAAGCAATTAGAAAGTAGATAATACCATTACACTTTACTGCTTAAACTACATATTTCCCCTGCTACTCTGTCAACTAGATACATATACACATTTCCATATAGGTATATATATATATTTCTTCTAAGATGTGTTGCAGAGATTTATTACATGTAAATGGGAACACTGGCACTACTTCTCCCTACACTCATTCGACACATACTTTCTAAAAATGAATGATAAAAATAACTAGACAGCAAAGCATTTGGGCAAGAACCATACCCATATCCACATGCATAGTGTATAGAAATCACACACTGCATTCATATTATTCACTTGTTCACTTTAAGTTAAAATATGTGCTATGCCTCCATGAAGAAATAGTATGCCATCAATATAATAAATGCTAAAATCTAAATAAAACTTTGACTTTTCTGAGAACAAAGGAGCATTTCAATTGAAATCAAATTAGCATTATTTTATTGACCTAATGAAGATATGGAATGCAGTTTTCCAGAGACAAGTCATCCCCTTTACATGTAAAATAGCACAGCTGATGAGAACAGTTTTATTTGTTCAGGAAAAACAGTACCTACTTCATATATTATAAAAAGGCCATCATCATCTCGTTCTGGTTTATAGTTCACTACTAAGGAATATAACAACAATGCATATGTTTAGTGTGTTTAATTTAGTGATGACCCCCAAATCTACTAAAGTTAATTAACAGCAAATATCTTTTGAGTTATTCAAGATTTATCTGTTGTTATTTAGTGTAAAAAAAAAAAGTTTGACCATATGCAGATCAAAATTAAGTAACTAAAATTCCCAAACTGAGCACTTTTCGCTATTAAAACAAGTTGACTTTTCACCAAAGTCCATAACGTCATGAAGACTTAAGAAAGCAAACTGTATACAAATGAGCAGGACAGTGGGATTCTAATGAGCTAAATGTATATGAAGTGATTTGTCATTCTGTATTAAACTGTGGATTAACATAATAACTGAATTTAAGTCTACGATTCTAGAAATCAATTGCTGGTTAACATTTCAGTCATACCAACTGAAGACTCCGGGGTTGCCAATTTAACTGATAAAGTTTTAATATCATCCAAATATCACGGACACTTGTTCCTCCTTGATTCTGAGACCAAATCCTACTTAATATTTTTTTAGTCCTTTTGTCAGTGTCGTGGTTTAAACTCCTCAAACTCACGCAGCCGCTCTCTCACTCACTCCCCACTCTTTCTTCCCTCCGCTCCTGGAGGAATGGGAAGGAGAATCGAAAGAATGCAACTCCCACAGGTTGAGATAAGAACAGTTTAGTAACTAAGGTATAACACAAATCACTACTGCTACCACCAATAATAATAATGACAAGGCAAATACAAGGAAAGAATACAATAGCTCACCATCCAGCCCGACCAAGCCGTGCACCCCACCGTGCACCCCCCACCATGCACCCTCACCACCCTTCCGGGTCTCTGCTCTCCGTTTCTACATCCTGGACATGATGTGCTGTGGTATGGAATAACCTATTTGGTTAGTCTGGGTCAGGTGTCCTCTCTCTCCCTCCTCCTGGCTTCCCCTCCTCCCTAGCAGAGCATGAGGCTCACAAAGTCCTTGGCCAGCCTAAACATCACCAAGCAGTAACTGAAAACACTGGTGTTATCAGCACTGTTCCCAGGCCGCAAATCAAAAACACAGCGCTGCACCAGCTACCAAGAAGGAGAAAAATGACTGCTACTGCTGAACCCAGGACAGTCAGTGTTGGCATGTGTAAAAAATGGCAGGAAATCTGCAGAACTTGTCAGAGGAACTTAAATAACTTAAATAGAGAAGGATCTAAATGATGTGCTCTTTTAAAATACGTTAGAAATCAAATACTGCATAACAGTGTTTAAAATACAGTGACAGTAAAAAAAAAATGTCAACAGCAGACAATTTGGAACATAGATTCGTGCATTAAGACTTTATACAGTAGCTTTTTACAATCTACTAACTCAAACAGGAGTGACAGGAGTAAGGTTTCTTAATGCATACAGTGTATTTACTGAAGCACAGAGTTTGGTAAAAGCCCTAATATAGGACCATATAGGTCAAGAATGAGCTTTTTTGAAAATTCCACTTTTAGCATCCTCTGAGTAGGATGTGGAGATGATAAGAGCAACCAGAGTTGTTACGGTTGCACTAAGAATCTCAGCTCACATAGAGAGGGTGCACTAGGAGGCATACAAAATTAAACCCCTTAATTCTGAAGATAGCCTGCAAAATCGTCTTCAATAGTTATTTTTTTTTTTTTGCATAGAATTACTTGTGCTGAACAGAAGTGCTTTTGAAAGTCTTTGAAATTCCAAAGTAATAAAAAATGCACATACTTTTCTCATATTTTAAAATTACCATATGTTAAAATTCTGATTGTTATTTTAGGATGAAATATTTTATATTATATATCACCTTTTTTGTTTTTAAAGCAAAACTTCTAGAAGACATTTGTGAAATACATTGAAAGCATTCTCACTTGGAACCCACATTACATACGACAAAACGAAATGACAGTGAAATCTGACATTCATCACAAGAGTTTTCAGAAAGTTCATCCAGGACAGACTTCTGAAATTCAGGTGTATTCCTGTTACAGATAACTGTGTAAAAGGATCAGTGAAATAATTTTTGTGAGAGAAATCGAATGAATACGATCTTCACCTAAAAAATGTGGCAGATCCACTCATTTGGTCATACTGTTAAAGAATCAATCATGTCAAAATTAAAAGGTTATAGAACTGTGATAATTAGGGATAGATACAATTAAAACCACCTTGCTGAAACAAACCAGATCTGATTAAAAATCTTGTACATTAAGTTCTGCAGTTGCTGCAGTCAAAGGCAATTCATCTTAATGACCTAAAATGACTTTCTACATTCTTGACTGGATATTAGTATAGAAAAGTACATTCTCTTGCAAAAGATGGTGTTTTCAAGAAGATGCTACAGGGTTTTATTTTTAAACATGGATGTACATTTGTGGTTCAGCATATATTTATGCATGGGGCACACTGGCACTAGAAATATTTCAATGCTTTCAAACA
The DNA here is from genome assembly GCA_039720435.1 of Amazona ochrocephala. Taxonomy (NCBI): domain Eukaryota; kingdom Metazoa; phylum Chordata; class Aves; order Psittaciformes; family Psittacidae; genus Amazona; species Amazona ochrocephala. Next base: position 34,604,071 of record CM077878.1, read on the forward strand.
ATGGTTCATTACACTTCCACCAGACTTCAAAGAAAATTTCTATTGATTTCAGTAGAAGCGCTGCTAGCTCAGTGCTTAGTCCTTTAGAAAAATAACACCTATGCTTAATATGTTCATGTTTTAAATGCTGGCTTTCTCAGGATACTGCTATGCTTGAAACTTTTGCCCTTTGATCACCTATTACAATCTGAGCCACACTCACAAGTAGAATTCCTGCCACACGACATCTGGTCTAACTGAAATAAATATCTAACTGATCTAATCAAGATTGCAAATGACATTATTTCAGCTAACAGCAAAAATTGTTTTCTTAGCAGAGCTCTCATATAACAGACTGCCTTTTCAGAAAACTTCAGCATAGCAGGGATTAAGCATTAAACCACTATCACAGAGAGATTAGGGCTACATGCACATGTGCCTGAAGCAAATGTCCCTTGTGTTCCTGTAGAAAAATTGATAGGTCAACTAATTTATCCTAAACTGTTATAGGTTCAGCTATTACTTGGCAAGATGAGCAGATAATTCAGTTACAGATGCCTACTCATGGCTATGGCATTCTCTCTGTAATGCAAACCTATAGTTAATGTAAATCTGATCGAAAAAGGACAACTTGCTACCTCCTCTGCTGAACAGGCAGTCTATGGCCTAAAATGGTTGTAGGAAAAGCCAGTGGGAGAAATGGAAGTCAGAGGATAAAATTAAACACCAGCAGTTTAGCAGTGGTCATCCTCCAGCAGTGAAAATTCGAAGTGCATTCTTTAGCCTTGGTTTACACAGATTGTCCTTCCTCATCTCTGTGCCTGAGCAACAGCTTTGTGGGTTTGTAGCAACTCATTTTTCCATAAAGAAAAGCAAGATACAACAGTGACTTGAATGTTTAGCAGTTTCCTACCTGTAGATTTTCCCAAGTGTAAATTCATATACCTAAGGCAGATCCATATGGTTCTCAGTATCTTTCTTTGTGTTGGAGAATGGTGGTTTTTTTTCATCAATGTGAAAATGAATTAGAATCTAATAGCATTTCTAAAGACGACCAGTTAAATTGGAATTGTAATAAGCTTTCTGTACATAATGAAAACCATCTAAAACTTAATTGTGTAATTAAACTGAGTTATTCTGGTAATAAACTGATAAGTATCTTTTAACGACCCTATAAATCTAACCTGATCTAAATGCTATTTAATACATCACCCAAATTTAAGGAGGATATTCCCTTTGCTTATTTGTTTGTCTCAGAACTTGGTTCTGAAATTAGCATACTGTGTTGTTTCCATTCTTAAAGTGATTCCTACACATAATTCTGTTGCATATATGCTTTGTCATCATCATGGAAGACAAAAATAAAATAGCATGTTAAATGTATTTAGCATTTCTGTATTTCAAATATATTACTGGGAATTCATAAGGATTACACTGTGATCAACCAATCCTGTTACCCTCTCAGTTTAACATGAAGAATTAACAGATTCATAAGCTAGAAATGACAATTACATCTTATTCAGACTGCCTATTTTCTGCTAGATTTTGTTTATTTACGTGGACTTTTTTTTGTTCCGTCTCAGAAGGTGATTTCGACTATCATTTGTCAAGCACTGCTTAATTCCCAAAGATGCCTAGAAACAATGAGTGTGCGTGTTTTGGCTGCAGAGTTGCTGAGAATGTCTTCTGAGCATCTCAGAAATCAGGTATTTGGAAAAGTTTGGTTAGCTGTGAACAGAAAGATGACTGGAAAGATACCGACTCTCTGCCCAAGTCCCAGTGTGGACACAGTCTCTAAGATCTACTCTGATCATATCTAACTTGAGTTGTAGCAAGATCAATACAAAACGCCCCTGGAGAATGATGAGAAAACAGCTTTTGTGTAGTGTTCTAGGGAGGAAACCCAGGAACTAAACTTTTCTTAGGCTGCCTCGATCTGAACATCACAAACCTGTTTCTTCAGTTTTCTATAAATACAAAATCTTCAATTGCACGTGTACCTTTCATGCTAAGAAGTAGCTTCAGATGGGCCTAATTCCACACTTCCTTGCAGCTTGTCCGCCCTACAGTGGGAATGCAAGGAATACATGTCACTGACTAGTGCACATTGGTGTTTATGTGCTCAGGTGAGACAATCTCAGTGGCTTGTTGAATGCTCAACTTCAAGCACATGTACAGGAATGTTGCTAAAATATGCACTTATTTTCAGTGGCAAAAAAATTGCTTAGAAGCCATTTGAACTTTTATATAATGGAATTTTTCCAGCTGGCTCCTAATTTTGAAATCATGAGTTTATTATTATCTCCACTGGACTGAGAGTAAGCAGCCAAATAAATCAATTTTGTCTCTTTCTGGAGGTACTCAAAATGTGGGGGCTATTTATACATTTAATTTGGTGAAAATGCAGGTTTTTAAAATAAAAGTGCAGTTTTACACGGTCCTTTCTTCCTGGTCTCTCGTTGTAAGTGATTTCACATATCATAGGAGCACGCTGGAGATTTGGAATATTAACATTATTTTCCATGTTATAAACCAATTATCACTTATGACAGATTAGGAAGTAGTACGTATGCATACAGTCACTACTATATTGATATTTTATGCAATATAGTCAACTAAATGCTTTAAAAGGAAAATTATGAGAAATATTATGAAAAAAACTGCTTTCCTCGAAAGGTTATTGAAATCAGCTGGGAACAACCAATTCACTTCTGTGTGCTTTCAATTAGTTCTGGTAAGCCCTTCAGAGGACTTTTAACATAAATGCACACGTAAAATGAAGTAACAGTCCAGAACAAATAGCAAGTGGTCATAGGAATGAGGAGACTATTTCCTGCACTGTGAAGTAGGGATAAGAGGGCAGCATTGTATGGAAAAAATACAAACCTTTACTAGAAAAACAGGAGGTGAAAATCAAAACCTGACAACAGCATGGACACTGGAAGGCTTTGCAAAATAAACAATCTATGTTTCACAGAAAACGTACAGATGAGAATATTATTAATGGGTTAGAAATTATTTAAAACTGATGACCTGGTAAAATCTATGACAAGATACTACAAGGAAATTAAAATGATGAATAGAAGAGAGAATATAAAAAAGTAACTAGGACCATAAAATCAGAGATAGTACATCAAGCAAAAAAGGGAAAGTCATATAAAGTTGAGGAAAAGGTATATTGTAAACCATGTCTTCAAAATAACTATGTAATTTTGTTTTGTTTTAGTCATCAAAAATATGGTTACAGACTCAGGCACTTCATATAGATCATCCTGAAGAACATACAGAGGGAAGCACTAATGTCTCAAACAGGAATATAGTGAACTAAGGATACTGTAAAGTATGTTATTCTCATGTCAGTCATCTTTTGTAAGTGTGGAACACTGCTTGCGCTCACAGATAAAAACAGAGATTGGCTGGACATACCAGCATGAAAAAGGAATTCGTTGTTGCTTACAAACAAAAAAAAAATCATGTATTACTTGCATTTGTTTTAATAATTGCTTCTTTTTTTAGGAATTATAGTCATGGTGTTTTAGCAGCACAATATTTCTGGAAAAAAAACTGAAAGCTTCATGTAGGAATCATATAGCAAAAAAGCTCCAGGTCTGCATGCAAAATTATTCACAGAATTTATTTTTTCATGTATCCTGGAATAGACATAATCAGCAAGCAATTCTGAGCAACAATGAGCAGTCTGATTTATATGATCTGCATCAAGAATCTAACTATACAGAATGGTTCATTGTTAACGCTTAGGAAAATAAATGCTAAAAATGCATAAAAAAAGATAAAATATCTACAGAAGCATATACATGTTAACTGAAACATAAAGAGAGAAAACACAGGATAATTACATTGCACATTTATGTTCATTGTAAACTGGCTTTGGATTTCTGATACTGTTAATATGATTTGAATTTAAGTGAAATATTATTACAATATTTGTGATTTTTATTTTCAATGTATATTCATCACAGGAGGAATTTGTAGCATTCCAAGAACATGAATTTTACTGCTAATATTTTTCTTAGCACAATACATTCATATCCCTGTCCTCAACAAATATATTTTATATATTTATTTCCAGGGTTTATTTTTCTGTGAATATCAGTCATCGAGTTACAGCACAAAGTGGAAAGAAATTCTCCAGAAGTACTTGCCTTTAGGCACAGCAAAACTTCTTGATTTTTGTTATGATTGAGTGAAGTCCAACACATGACCTATTTTAATTTTTACAGTAAGTTATATTAAACAATCCTTTTTTACAAGCAATGTAAATTGTTTCATGAAACTAGGCTATTCAGCTGTACGGGGATTGGAAGGAGCTTGCAGCATCTGCATCACAGCTGGAAGCACAAAGGGAAAACTTTCTTCTGTGTTTAGAAATTGCTAGATAAATGAGGAGAGTATGTAACCATGTCTCCTTACAGCAAGTGTAGGCACTTTAGACACTGCAGTACGTGACTGTACCCCTGCATGCTTTTTTCAGTCTTCTGAGAGCTCTTTCATCTAATGAAGCAAGACTCCTCCTCTCTGTCTTCCGCCACACATGTAATGAGTGCCAAGATTCAAAATGCCAAAACAGTCCAACTTTTTTACAGCTGACAGCAAAGTGCATTACTATTTCCTCTGTTCCCTACCAAATACTATTCAAATATCCTCCTTTATCCTTCTGTTGAACAAGCTTGAAGACCCAAAAGATCCAAATCATCCTACTGAGATGTTTCTGTATTAATTTAACTACATATCCAAGTCTCACATGAGTCAAGATAATTTCTTTTGGAAATAATGGTTTGAGGAGTGGGAAGAATACTGATAAAGTAACTTTAAAAAGATAGCATTGAAAAACATGGAATAAAAGCCCATAGTACTAACATGATTACCCTGAAGACTCAAAGAATTAGTAAGAGATCAGGCAAAAGTGCTTGCCTTTTATTTTTGAAGAGTGTCGACACTGTAAAACAACTTTGAAAAAAGGAAAAGAAGAAGAAAAATTACTTAATGTAAGCATCATTAATTTACTTTGCACTGTTTTGGATGCTCCAAGTGAGTCAGAGAGGCTTGCTGGAATTTGTGGGAGATGATTGAAATTCGAGTTATGATCAGAAGGACTTCACTGCCTATCCTCCTCCACTGCAATGTTGACTTTCATTACCAGCCCCATGGAAATACCTTTTAATGCACTTCTTTTACCTTACAACCGTCTTCCTACTTCTATTGCATTGTTATTGTTCCCGTCTGTCCAAATTATGCTATCAGAGGCTATCATATATTTTATAGGAATAAAATATAAGTATTTCTAGCACGTAAGTTTGCTTGCTACCATTGTTTGTAAATAGATTTATTTCATCAGGATCACTGAATTTCACGGTTTCTTGGTAGATTCCTTTTGTAAGCATTTGCAGCTTGAAATATGGCTTTAAGATAGCTGAAAGGAGAATGATATTGTGAGGGGGATTTCCTCCTGCTTTATTGCACTCTTTCTGTCATTTAATGCTGCTGCCTTTCTCAGAAGAGATGTACATAAAAAAAAATCACACAACACAGGCAGAAAAAAATGCAAAAAAGCACCATTGCACCTTAATATTTCTTTTGGTAAACTGTGTAAGGACAGGATATTCTCAGAAATACAACTCTTACAGAAACATCAAACACAAAGAATGTGTACAGGGTAAGGTTAACAATGACTCTGTCAAAGACAAGATCCTAATGACCCTTAACAGTAAACAGAATCAAGCCACATCTAAATAAGAATGGTTGAAATGACACAGTGCAATCCAACCCCTGCCATGAATCTTCCCCAATCACTTATGAATAAGAATTAAATTCCAACTGCAATTATGGTCCTTCTCCAAAAGAAAGAATTTTTATAGACAACCTAACCTACTGGTGACAACCTTCAATTTACCTGATACCAAAGTGCCATTTCTTTTTCTATAGCTTGAAATAATCTATACAATGTTAAATTGCACCTCATTCATGCTGCTCTTGATATACTTCTGAAAAGAAGGTAATTCAAAGCAGCATTTATATTTTGAAGAAAGAAAGAAAATAGTGGAGTTAAAAGATTTTTCACTGCTGGAGAGTAACCATAGCACTTTGCATTCTACTAACATAGTGAGTTACAACAAACTTGAATGTATGCATCTGAGTGAGAGAAAATTAAGATATGGGAACACACATATGGAGACTTTAACACTGTAATCAGGTTTTTAACTGAGTACCTTTCCTGGAAATATCAAGCTGGTTAAACCACAGCAGGAAGAAATGTTAATATCTTCTGTGAGATACAGGTCTAGAGGATTGCTGGATTCAAAGGACAAAAGGTCATTCCAGAAGCAACGAATTGTTCCTTGATTTTAAGATTGTTAGGATGGCGAGGAACAAATGTTGAGATATAACAATAAATACTTCAGAAATCAAACCAGATACAAAACCAGATAATCTCCACCCCTGTTATACTTAATTTTCAAAGAATCATAGAAATATTTGAGTTGGAATGGACATTGAAGATTATCTATTTCCAACCTTCCTGGTTTTGATATGGATAATAAATAAGACAGTTGAGTGGTTGCTCAAAGAGTTGGATCATAATTTTTGAAGAGTTCATGTGAGAAAAGACTTTATGCATACTCGACATGCATTATTAGCCCCTCCCTGACACTCAGCAATTTATTTTTTTTTCTGAAGAACTGCATCTCAAAAGAGCAGGAGCAACACCATCACTATTACAAAATCTTTTTTGTTACTTTATCAGTCTGAAGAGACAACTGGAAGGGTTTTAAACAAGCACCTGCAAACCTTGTTAGAATCCCAGAGACTTGGAAATCTAGAAGAGCACATTTAATACCTGTGCTAGGACACCTGCTCCTTGCAAGCTCTGCTAATGCAATGCTGTGATTTAGTCCCTCACTATTGCAAACACCTTTAGGAGATCCCTGCAAACCCAAACATATCAGATAAAGCTTTCATTTATACTTAAACTGTGTCAATGTTTTTAATTGGAAAAGGCCTATACTCTTCATACATGTATTCCCATACCACTGGTCCAGTTCACTTGGGAGCATGGATCTAGATGTTCAGCAAGTAACTTCTTTATATAACAGTACAGAGGTGCTTTAAGTTGTAACTTGAATAAAAATCAGTTTATCTTCTCTGTCTTCATACCATAAAATATATCATTTAGAATAAAGTATCTAGTTCATGATAAGCCCAATCATTCTTTGGACTCCACTCATTGATTCTAATGGGCACTTAGCTACCACCATGCTAATAGACACCTACATTTAGAAAATTATACCAGAAATCTTGATCTGAAATTGGAAACCACCTAACGGGAAATGCACCCTCAGATCTGAGAAAATAATTGACTTGAGAATTTTACTAGCCAGGAGAAAGTGATGATATGCTGCTTAATTTTGACAATTTAAGACTGTCACAAACATTTACTTTTATGCTTAGTCTTCAGAATTTTCCAGTGTTAACAAGGACAATCCCAATTTACAATTAACAATGTAAGAGCAAAATATTTCTTCAGTGAGAATAGAAACATTATGTAAAACATAATATATTTACCTTATGTGAATGAAAAATAAGCTGTCTGGTAGAAAAATGTTCAGGGTCAACTAAATAATCTCTGCAGAATCTACTTTGCCATAGCAAAACATATTAATTATCGGTTTTTTATAATCAAGATCAACTTACACTTTACTATTTCCAGTTTTCAAACCATCCTATCACTCTCACAGACTGTTACTACATGGTCATTGACATACAAATACTGATGTGACGATGCAACTTTCAGACGCCTTGGGTATATTAAAATGTACTCAGGTCGTTAGTCACGGAGCACATCAATTTGATGCAAGTATTAAACATACTATTTATGTAAAAATTTGCTATACTTATTTAAAAGATGAAATGGCTCCAGGATTTAAAGTATTCATTACTTACCCCTGTTCTTTGAACTTCCAAGAAAATCGCTCTTTGAAATGATTTCTCCCACACTGCCAATTCGCTGCCCATCTCTACATTGAAATAATGACTCTTGCCATGTCCAACCATAACACTGAAACAATACGGCCTCTGGTCTTCAAGATCAAAGTCCTGATGAATACCTAAATACAAGTTTGCTTGTAGCCAGCAATCATCAGCAAGCCAGAGCTGAAAGACATGTTTCAGTATATGATTCTTCATCTAGCAAAAACAGTTAAAGCAACATTGTCTTCTGTAAGAATGGGTACTCAGATACATTATGTCATTCTGTTAATAATTACCTTGAACAAATATTCTGAAAATTAAGTAATAATTTCACAGACAACTTATCTCTTTGCTTCTTATTCACTTTACCATGTATCAAGTAATCTGAGCTACTTCTGCAGTTCCAAAATACAGTCAAAGTTACCTAAGCAATATATGCACAATTTAAAAAGAGCTTGTAAAACACTATATTGCTTCCAGTGAAAAGAAAGGAAATCCCTGAATTGTCTGAACTCAGTTCAAGAGCTGCGTACTAGCTTTACAGAAGAATATGACCACTCCATTCTAGCTGGGTTCCAATATGCTAAATACCAAGGAATGCGTTAATTTGTCGAGCACTGAAGTGCTAATTCTGGAAATGATAATTTGAGCTTTCAAATGCCCCCTAAGAGGTGTCAATGCTGTTCAGCAACTGCAAGAGGGGTGAAGTGAGATCCTACCAACACCTTCAAGATGAAGAAGAGAAACTTCATGCTAGTCTTTCATAACTAAAATAAATAAATAAATCCCTGTAACAGAATGTTTTGTAAATGAAAACAAATTCTTACCAGAAACTTTCAAGATTTTATTAATTATCACACATGTAAATAAAAAGAAAATTAAATAAAAAAATACCATACATATCCATGTACTTTCAGGTGGGAACTGGAAATATTGCTTGTTCTGGTCAATTACTGAATAACATAAACTAGCAAATATAACGTTCTGCAATTTACCCAAGTCAATCAAGTTAACTGTAAACTAAGGATGTTTTGTGGGGCACCTCAGAAGCAGCCACCAAGGTACACAGCACTTTGTTGTTAAAAATGGCCCTGCAGCTATCCAAGAACAGTCTTGAGGAAGTTCAACATTTATTTTACGATGCTCCTTTAGACTGTTGAAAGGGAAAAATGGAACAAAATACCTATATATAATCTGATGCTCAGCAGCTATGGAGTGACAGGTTTTACATCTACATCTGCTTCACAACTCAATGCCGCTCGTTCTGGCTTGCAGAACATTATCTTAATATTTTTTACTAAGTGTGTGAAAATGAGATGTGTGAAAATACCAGGTAATAAAACAACATAAAATGACTTCAAGACAGGTGGCTTTTAAAAATGTGTCTAATATTCTCACCCCTGAAAAACACAGGTTTTCAGGGACAGTTTCAGTAAATATGGAGCATAAGGCAAGGTATTGGAAGAAACATATGTGATAAAAGTGATTATGTTTTCAGTCATCTGTTTGTTACTAATAAATGTCCATGAATAAGCAAGAGCATGAGATATATGCACGTTTGTGTATACCTGTATGTACGTATACACATCTACAAATCTAAATTACATATACAAATCTAAAACATAGTGAATATTTTGTTCTAAAATGTAATTTCCATATTGGGTTCTTATTTTTCATGTCTAACTATTGTGTCAAAATAAACATAGATGACAAGGTGTGCAACAGGTGCACCTCCCCTTAAAATCCATCTTTTGTGAAAAGATCTAATAGCGGTCTCCACCACAGCTTTGCACTAGTTCTAACTAGATTCTGAAAATCCTTAAGAACACTCTCCCCAAATGGCAGTTTTTACGACATAAACTCCGTTTTTCAGACTCCAATGTAGAAACCCTAACTGCTTAGGATTTGCTCCTAATTTTTGAATTTGCTCAGTTTGCCTCACTGTCATTTCTGCCAAAGAATCAACAGAAAAGAGGTTAAAGAGTTGAATTTGAGCTTTTGCACTTTAACTAATGTATTCATGAAGACCGGCAATTAAACATTCGTTAAGATGTCAAGAACATTAAAGAGTTGAATCCTGGGTAGTTTACTTCCCACTGCTTTTTCTTAATGAAAAAGTAGCACAGAATTTGTTTTAAGGGTAGATTATCCTTGAAATCATGAGCATATGCAAGGAAGGACTGAGTTTAAAAGCAGTAGTAACATTTAAAGAAGAAAAAAATCCAAAACTCAAACCACAGCCAAATCTTTTCAAAATACACAATGAGTTTATATTTCATTGGTGCCTGACTTATTTACCAGAAAAAAGTAAATTTTAAAAAAGATTAATGGACAGAACCTCCCCCCTCCACCCCAATATGGTCCCGCTCAATGATTGCAGGCTTACAACAGAATAAAAACAGGAAGTGATGAGCTGTAAAATTGGCAGCTGCCATCAGCAGCTCTTTCAGCAGCTTGTTAAAGGGACTGACACCTCTCTTAAAATGCAGATGTAGGCTCATTTAAGAGATTTTTTTGTAGATTTTTATCAAATTCCGTGTGCTCCTTGATCTGTTCTCTGTTGCTTGTGTACTCCTTCTTCTGTTGCCTGTAACTTCATCACTTTTCCCGTTTCTTTTTTCTTTGTGTTTTTTTTTTTTTCTCGTTTTGTTGGTCGTTTTTTGTCATTTGTTTGTTTGTTTGTTTGCTTGTTTGTTTTTTTATTAGTCAAAAAAACTGGTGCAGGAAACATGCCCATGTTGCTGTAAGTCCGTCTGGGACAATTAGCTTGAGCAATCAGGACACAGAAACTCCCTGTCACCCCATTCTTTGAAGAATTTGGATGTTTGGGGCTACAGAGAACTCCTCTCTATGATGAACAGGGCAATAAAGGAGAATGGAGTGTTATTGTTAGGTCTGTGAAATTTTTTTGTTTGTTTCCTCTTATTTTTTCTTTCAGTAAATTGCTCTGAAAAACTGTGTTGAATCAGGAAGAAAACCCAACCCAAACCAAAAAACGTAATCTGTTCTCCTTTGGTGCAATGTTAAGTCAGGACCTGTACGGGTGACTGAGCAACAACCTTCCTTCTCCATATTAGTACGGGGTTGAAGGATGAACAGCAGAGAGGACAGCAGCTGGTGAGAAATAAAGCTGCTTTGTAATTTTTCAGTGAAAACAGCATTTTATCTAAAAGACCAATCTTTTTGGGTTTGGTTTTGTTTTTTCCAGGTAATATGATTTTACTCTCTTAGGCTGTCATCTAACCATACCTCACCTGCAAAGCTGATTAGCAGGTAGAGAAATCTGATGCAATTTATTAGAAAATATCTTCTGTAAGTCAATTCTTTAAACAGATTATTAAGTCTTTGCCCAAAATACTTGCATGGGACAAATTAAACAGAAACCATGATGCTGTCTCTAGGTGGTGGAAAAATATCAAGAATTCTGTAGTACACAAATGCATCATGTTGCCCTTTGCAAGGTCAAACCCACTATAATACTCAGAAGTTATACATGATCTAAAAAGGACAAAATTTAATACTTCTAATTACTGAAATTACCAAAGTATCTTTATATAGATCAGGAATAACAGTAATAGCAATCTCCATCACATTCACTTAAGAAACCCACTAAGAAAAAAGTGATATCCAGCTTCATTATGCTTAGCTAATGCCACATATACTTCATACAACCAGCTCTAATATTGAAAATTTTCTTCAAAATGGAAGCATTTTAGTAACTTGAAGATTTGGAGCTTAATTCATTTTCTTATACTTACATAGCTAATGCACTAGCAATTACAAATACTTTTTTAACAACAGATGAACTATTTGAATGTCATCTGCTCCTAGTTAACATTAACTTGACCTTACCATTAACAGGAAAAAGCAAGCTTTCTTTACTAAATAATATCATTGTAATTGTCAGGAAACCTACCTTGTGAATTTTAAATAGAACCTCACAGAGGTTATAGATTTTTTCAGCTCGCACCCAGTCTAGTGTGCTTACCTATAATATCAAAAGAAATTATTAGGAACACATTCTTTACACTAAAATCATACACTAAAATATTAGGAACAAATTCTTTACACTAAAATAAAAAATATAAAATATTTCACCCATCATTGTTCTATGCATGCTCCAAATATAATATTGGCAAATTACTACATTTAATATTCAGCATTTAGAAAAAAATGTCAAATAGCATTCAATTTTTACATAAACAGCAACTGCAGGAGTCTTACTGTAATCAGATGTATTTCATTAGAAGATTTTAATTGATTTTTTCCCTATTATTACTACAGTATGATGGAGACATCTTTGTAATCTCTGTGATAAGTTATATAATTTATATATAAAATGCAAGGGGAATACACATTATTTTGCTTATATATTTTAGAGCAAAATCCTAGCTCTTGGTGAATGCACAGAAATGGTTGCATATGTGAAGAATTTGACTAAATTGTAACTCTGAGACTGAACACATGGATATAAGTTTTTTAGTACCTCTAAGAGCAGCTTGAATACTAGAGCACATGCAGCTTTTTCCTGTTGTTGCTGCCTCCCAAAATGAAGAAAACAGAAAAAATTATTTAGATAAAACAAAATTTGACTGTAAACCATCTGGCTTCGGTGGATGAAACTTAACTAGGAAAAACTATGAAATTCAATGCTATATTCTTTTACTCTGTATTCATATTGGCACATAGTTCACCTATAATAATCAGCCTTGTTCCTGATGTTTTGCATGAAGATCAGCATGGGCTTTCCTTTAATTTATTTTTAAAGTTGAATTTCCAGGTCTTTGCAAATTCTAAACCGTTAAGCAAAATTGTAATAAAATGCTGAAAATCTAAACCAGTACCGCACTTAGGAGCAGACTGATGTGACTTCTATTGTTGCCAAATGTTATTTCAGAGTGCTGTTGGAGGAGTAACATGAGCTTGGTGACAGTTTATTTCTAATCTTAAATGCTGTTATGTCCACCACAACTGAAACTAATTAACATTATTATTGAGTAAATCTCACAGCTATGTGTTTCAAAGCAGTGTTTCAGAATTTACCTAAATTCTTTCTTCTTCATGAGGAAACCATCCCACCTAAATTTAGACATCAACAGTGTCTAATCTCAACAACTCAACCTAATTCTTGATAAACTAATCTTAATATCAACATATTGGGAAAGAATTGAAAAAAAAAAAAAGAAAAAAAAGAAACAAAAAAGGCAGCCCTTTCTTCCAGTTAGTCTCTAGATTTAGATTAGGTCTTTATCCGTGAGATTACTAAATTTATTTGAGATGAATCACCTATTGCAAATGGGACTGAAGACCACTGGAAAAGCAAATTCTATCCCAACATCTTTTCAGGATATAAAGGGACTCATATTGTAGGGTTCTCCATTTGAGAGTTTTTATATTTTAACGATCAAACAACATCTCTTGAATACAATGCATATGATAGAATATGTAAAACCATGTTATGTACTTTCCATTTTATTATGAGCAATTTCTTATCATAAATTAAAGCTTGAAATATTACATATTGTTAACTTAAAAAGTCCTAGAGTACTATTTTAAAGGAACTTCATCAAATTTAAATCTAATGTTAGCTGTTTTAGAAAGTTAAAACAATTTTAGATATTGTACTTGTCCTGCCATCACTTCATAAAATATCAGTTCTCAGTCATAGATTTCTAATTTTTAGTTATCTGTTACTTTTTTCCTTCTAGGAAGGTCCATTCAGTATTTTATCTGAGTTCTGTTTTTTAAGTTTTGCTACAAGTAAAAAATAACACAAGTTTAGAAAGAACTAAAACTGAGGAATTATAAAGTTGATTCATAAAGAAATATTGTACATTTAATCATGCTCACATACAGCAAGTACGGCAGGTTTTTGCTTAATCTTATTTACAGGGAAATATTTTTTAGCTTGGTGAGTGCTTCGAAAAGAAAATTATTAAATAGTATAGGCTTTGGCCCATTACTTTTTGTCCTCAAAAGGTATCTTCATGTTCATTGCAAAATGAGATTTACAGCCTAGAATGGCAGCTAGTTCATTATCTGGTCTTGAATTTCTCAAAGGGAAAGATTCTTTTCAATCTATCTCAGTTAAAAGCAGAAGAATCCTTAACGCCTATTAGTGGTTAGACAAGATATAAAAGCATAAGCACCGACTTAATCTGCTGTTTATGAAACTGAATTTTGTGATGCAGACTATAACCTAAAAGCTGTTGAGACCTGACTGAACATTCAGTTGCTCATATCCTTTGTTTTGATTCACGAAGATTAATTTAAACCATTGGGGTTCTTTGCTGCTACTAATGCTGCTACCACAGACAATGGTGACACTGCTGTGCCATTAAATTCACTCTGAATACCTCAGCCTTCTCCCCATTATCCTATGTATCTCTGTCATCCTTGGACTCTCTGTAACCTCTTATGACTTTTTCAGCAAAGATAGCTATTGATGCTGATAGCTGTCAGCAGTTACCTATATAAAACAAAGGAAGATATTCTTTTACTGAATATGTCAGGGAAAAGCTACTATACTTATAACCAAGAGTGAAACAGTAGGAAGATCATAGTGTGCAAGGTCGTCAGGAGAACACAAATGACATGTTGAGGGGGATTTTAAGGAGGAGAAACAAACATACTACAAAGGGATACTAGAATCCAAAGGGACAGCTGACATTATTTACAGTTTTCTCAGAACTATCATAGTATATCTAAGTTTAAAATGTCATTGTTATAGATTGCATTTAAAAAAAAAGAAATCACAACTGATCATATACTTCTAGTCAACAAGAAAAGATGGAAAGAATCAGAAAAGTTTGAAAAAGTGCAATATCCTTCATTTGATTTAAAGGGTATTTCAGTTTATTTCAGGCTTCTCCATCTTCATGCATTTAATAACTGGGTAATGATAAGCAACTAAGGTAAATAAGATACTGAAATATATTTCTTAAGCAATAAGTTTTTCCCATTATTTCCACTGGGAATGTAGGTATTCTATGCATTTCAATTTCTTGGGATGACTTTAGCATAACAAGGTAATTATTTTTAGTAAAGCATTTGACAAAATGTTTCGAAAAAGAAATATTCAAAATTAGTCACTTAATAAGACATACTTTCAGTCATATCAATTTAGTCCTGAAAGAGCATCAACAATAATGTCAAAATTCATGGAAGTACCAATTACCATTCACTGAGCTTCCACTTTAACTTTTGTTTATCTAATATATGAATTCGTGACCAACAGGAGCTGAATGTTATTATTATAAATTTGATGGATGGACCAGCCAGTGGACAAAGATTTAGCTGGAAGGCCACATGCGTCAACAGCTCAGTGTTCAATTGGAGACCAGTAATAAGTGGTGTCCCTCAGGTGTCAGTGTTGGGACAAATCCTGTTCAACATCTTTGTCAGCGACATGGACAGAGGGATTGAGAGTACCCTCAGCAAGTTTGCTGATGACACCAAGCTGTGTGGTTTGGTTGATATGCTGGAGGAAAGGGATGCCATCCAGAGGGACCTTGACATGCTTGAGAGGTGGGCCAGTTCCAACCTTATGAAGTTTAACCATGCCAAGTGCAAGGTCCTACACCTGGGGCGGAGCAATCCCAGGCACAGCTACAGCTTGGGCAGAGAAGAGATTCAGAGAAGCTCTGGTATATTGGTCAATAAGAAACTGAACATGAGCCAGCTTCCGTGTGCGCTCACATCCCAGAAAGCCAACCGTATCCTGGGCTGTATCAAAAGAAGTGTGACCAACAGGTTGAAGAAGGTGATCTGCTCCTCTACTCTGATTTTGTGAGACCCCATTTGGAGCATTTTGCGCAGCTCTGGTGTCCCCAACTTTCAGGGAGCTGTTGGATCAAGTCCAGAGGAGGACCATGAGGATGATCAGGGGGCTTGAGCACCTCCCCATATAAAGGCAGGCTAAGAATGTTGGGGCTGTTCAGCCTGGAGAAGAGAAGGCTGTGTGGAGACCTCATAGCAGCCTTCCAATATCTGAAGGGGGCCTATGAGGATGCCGGAGACAGACATTTCATCAGGGACTGCAGTGATAGGACAAGGGGACAATGGGTTCACACTTAAACAGGGGAAGTTCAGGTTAGATATAAGGAAGAAGTTCTTTACTGTAAGGGTGGTGAGACACTGGAACAGATTGCCCAAAGAAGTGGTAAATGCTCCATCCCTGGCAGTGTTCAAGGCCGTGTGGGACAGAGCTTTGGGCTACATGGTCTAGTATGAGGCCCACGGCAGGGGGGTTTGGAACTAGGTGATCTTAAGGTCTCTTCCAATCCTAACCATTTTATGATTCTATGATTTTATATTTTTTATTGGAAGACCAATTGCTTACCTAACACAAGGCATTATGTCTTATATTGAATACTTGGGTTTGTAGATATTCGGATATATTATTCCTCTCAGAAAGACTCCAAAATATTTGTAAACTCACAGATAACAGTGAGCTGATCACAAAGATTATAAAAAGGAACAAAGATAGAAAAATAGGGAGCCAAAGTTACAATTTTAAGTCCATAGTGAGAGACTGAAGTAAGTATGTAGAGTTACAAAAGTGCCAAATATTGCAGTACTTTTTACTTCAGCATGAGTTGCTGTAAGTTCTTAATGTTTTAAAACTGGCATTACATTGCATTTCTGAGAATAAACAAACTTTTAACATATCGTTTTACCTGGTTAGCCCAAGTAATCTCAGATATACTTGGCTTTAAATGTCTGTTAATCATTGATTTTTTCTGTATAAAGTTATCATTTAAAATAGAGAAAACAATAACCTGAAATTCATTTTGGCACATACATTTAGTAAACAAAGAACTGGAAAAGTTACTTCCTAGTAGAGAATTCTGCAATTATAATATAGGTGTAAAAGACTTTCATGTCTATTCAGGTATCAGCACTAAAGGGTTGACTAGATATGAGACATAAATATGGGGTGCATGTAAAAGTGAATCATACTTTCAAACTCCTTAAAGTAAAAGGGAACTAATACATTGGAGTTTCTGTGAACACTGAATCTGTATGTAGAATTCTCCACTGTCCCCCTATATATATATATATATATATATATGCACAAATAAAATAGAACACAATTAAAGAGTAAAGCTTAGGGGGGGAAAAAAGATCAAAATGGCTGTAGTACTTACTACTGGAATACAGAGAATGCTGCATTATCTGACAATTAAGCTGAAACATCTGACCCACCTAGAAGTACTAAAAAGGTTAAGGCAAAAGACTAAGTAGTTTTAGCTCAGGAGCAACTAATTTCACTGGTCTCTCCACTCTTCGGAAAACAAATGAGACAAATATAATTTAAAAAACAAAACAAAACAAAAAAACTTGAAGATATTGAAAAGGAAAAAAAATTAAGAAATGTTCCTGAGATGAATCATAAAATCATAGAATCATAGAATAGTTAGGGTTGGAAAGGACCTCAAGATCATCTAGTTCCATTCCCCCTGCCATGGGCAGGGACACCTCCCACTAAACCATGCCATCCAAGGCTATGTCCAACCCCACCTTGAACACTGCCAGCAGTGGAGCATTCACAACTTCCCTGGGCAAACCCATTCCAGGGCCTCACCACCCTCACAGTAAAGAATTACTTCCTCAGATCCAATCTAAATTTCCCCTGTTTAAGTTTGAACCTGTTACCCCTGGTCCTATCACCACAGTCCCTAATAAAGAGTTCCTCCCAAGCATCTCTATAGGCCGCCTTCAGGTACTGGAAGGCTGCTAGGAGGTCTCCACACAGGCTTCTCTTCTCCAGGCTGAACAGCCCCAACTTTCTCAGCCTATCTTCATATGGGAGGAGCTCCAGTCCTCTGATCAGCCTCGTGGCCCTCCTCTGGACTTCTTCCAATAGTTCCATGTCCTTTTTATGTTAAGGACACCAGAACTGTACACAATACTCGAAGTGAGGTCTCATAAAAGCAGAGTAGAGTGGCAGGATCACCTCCTTTGACCTGCTGGTCACACTCCTTCTGATGCAGCCCAGGATACGGTTGGCTTTCTGGGCTGCAAGTGCACACTGCTGGCTCATGTTCCTTTTTTCATTGACCAACATCCCCAAGTCCTTCTCTGCAGGGCTGCTCTGAATCTCTTCTCTGCCCAGTCTGATGAACTATGATATAGCGGTGTAAGAAGTCTAAAGTTTTCCAAACCAAATTAAACTTGATGGTACAAGGCATACACTAAAGAGTAGTCATATCCTAGTAAATATGTGAACAAATTTAAATGAAGAATTGTGTGTAGAGTTATAAAGTTCACCAAAAATATTCATGGTTAAGTCTATGTTCTCCAAGTCATTGCTTCCTCTTTCCTAATACATTGCATTGACATTATAATGTATGAAATTACAAACACTTAGAACTTACATAGCAGTGCTCTCTACCATTCAAAGCACTGCTCATGTGCTAATTACATTATAAGAGCTTTCTTCTCTGTAGTGTTTTTACATGTGGAACTATATTTGTTACTTTCACTTAATTCTTGCATTTCTTCCTTTTTTTAAAACTGTAAGCACCACATGGAGTGATTGCTTGGATGCCTTCATGCAAACCACTTCAGTGCTATTTATTTAATCATGTTGAAAAAGATAGATTTGTAATTAAGGATAACACAACAGCTCAAAAGATATGGTGACTTTGAAGACTTGATTGTAAAAGCCACAGTGAACTATGTGGAAGACATAAAAATGAACCAGTACAAACCTCCCCTATATATTGCCTGTATTCCATAAAAACAAAACATTTCATTTTTCTGGAAATTTTCGATGACATAAAAAAGTAGTTTCGTTTTGGATGACAATTTTGAATACTGTCTTTCCGATTTCTTCTAGAATGTGAATTTAGAACCTTTTCAAGATCTGAAAATTGACAGAAATGTTTAGGATGTAATAAAATACTGCTTGTATATTAACATTTACACAATAATAATTTCTATTCATTCAGTTGTGTTTTTCACATCTGAAGTTTTCAGAAATGTGTCATAATTCTAATATACCAATCTGTAAAGGAAATCTGCAAATTTCTTAAATACAGTCAGATAAGACACTTTAGGTGTGCAGAAAGACCATTCTCTGTTAATCACATAATTTTTGATATTTAGTTTTATGGTGAAGCTTCAACATTTTTGGAAACACCATCTGAGATATTGTTGAAATGGAATATAAATAGAGTATTATTTTCCACAGTAATTTCTTTCATATTATGATATCCACATTTTTTCCCTTTTTTTTTAATTTTTGCCCACGGCTAATTATGTTTTCCATTCTTATGAAAGTTAGCAGCTATATTTACATTCATATAATCTTTCACACAATGACGTCGAAAAAGAGTAGAAATTGTACCAGATCCGTTTACAAGCAGTTGCAAAGTTATGCATAAGGTCATTACAATTAAAGATAACTGTAAGTCATCTACTCTGTGCCCAGTATATTGATACACTGACACACTACACTGATTCCATAAATGAGTAGCAGTAACTTCATAGAAACATCTCTGAAATAAAACATGTTAAACTCTAATCTTCTAAAGATGAAGCAAGTCGAAACACCTTTTTTTCCATGATAGAACAATCCATTTTTTAAATACCTTGCCTGCCATAAGCTGATAGATGCCCGGCCAGCCTCCAAGCAATGGCTACTTTTGAAGACCAAATCCCTGTTTTTCTTGCTGAGCATGATGGTTTATGAGATATAATATCCCTTTTGGTCTACTTGGGTCAGCTGTCCTGGCTGTGTCCTCTCCCAACCCCTTGCCCACTCTCACCCTACTTGCTGGGTGAGCAGTGTGACAAACAGAGGAATGCCCTGCAAGTACTGCTCAGTATCAGCCAAAACACTAACTGCTGTACTAGCACTGTTTTATCACAAACCCAGTGCCATATGGGCTGCTGTGAAGAAAGATACCTCCATGCCAGCCAGGCCCAGCACATGCCCCACCGAGGACCAGGGCAGCTATTGTGAATGAGGGCAGTTACAGTGACTGAGGGCAGCTCTCTCTGGGCAACGGGCAGCTCCCCATGGACAGGGATGGGCTGAGGCTGGGTCTAGATGTGGCCCCTGGACATCAGAGCCTGTAGCTGGGCAGGACAGGACTGTGGGGAGCTGGAGATTGGTCCTGCTGCATTGCTGGGGCAAGGAGGGGCTGCAGTGGGATCCTGCATTGTAGGAAGGGTCAGGGAGCCGCAGATAAAGACTGTCAGGACAGTCAGAGTTGGAGGTCCCCTCAGGACACTGATAATCAGCTTTTTAGACCCAGGTTTGAATTCTTCAGGTGGGTGATTGCTGGAAACTGCCAGTTTCCCGTTTTGTTTTGTTTTCCTATAAATAGAAAGAAAACTGCCAGCATGTTTTATGTTTTATAGGCTCTGCCACACTTACTGGTGTATCTGAGTAGTGAGATGACATAACACATTGACAGAACCATTCGTCTCTGTTCATTGTTTTGAAAAGCCACTGTTTTCATGACAATATTGAGCAGAAATACAATAGACTGTAGTAGATACTGACAAGTAACATGATATGAATACAACCATTCATCCTCACTTGTCTGTTCTTAGTAGAGTGCTGAATATGATAAACAAAGTTGTTTATCCCAAATTAGTACTGTGTAGATGGATAGTTTTAATTATACCAAAAATGTTTCTTCATTGTGTATTTTCAAAAAAAGGTCTGAAAACAATACTTAAAATTTATAAAGAAAAAGCATTCATGTGGCTTGTTATTTATTTGTTTAATATTTTTTCATAGTTTTTGCAGTTTAATTGGATTGAAATAATTGAATCAAAGCTTAGTTCCTTAACATATAAACAATTTTTAGAGGGGAAAAACTCCCTCTTTTTCACAAATCTGCTGTTTCATTTTAAGAAGAATATTATTGGCTATTTAAAAATGCCTGAAGTTAATAGGAATCATTGGATGTAGAATTCAAATTTAAAGAAAAAGAAAATGTTACCGATTGCTTTTTATTTTGGTTCATAAATATGATTTGAAGAGTATGCGCTTCCCAAAGGTATTGCAGATGGTGCACATGGAAAGGATCAGATCCTTTTGCACAGCTGAAGATATGGGAGACTGACCACCCCCTGAGCACAACTGGCAAGAAGCTGCATAATGGAAATTAGAACCTTCTAATTCCACATTTTAATTTTTTTTAAATTTGTTTAAAGCAAAGGCTGCCTGGAAAAAAAAGGAAGTAAGGATAAAACCATACCATGTGGTAAGTATGGGTCACTTTTTCAGAGTTTAGAATTCTACAGATTCTGTCTGGTTTATTCTTTTAAATTAATGTTTCTTAGAGTTTAGTGTTTGTTTTTTTTTTTTTTTTAGAGAAGTTTTAGAGAAGTCATCTGTCGTAAGATAGAATTCTCATTACTAGCTATGTAAATTATCAAAGCAAGATGATGTCATCTGTTCAAACTGTACACATATGATTAGATTCTCTGAAACAGTTCAATCCCTTGCCTATGCGCAAAATCCACAAGCATCTACTAACAGTACGGATTGTGCACTTCATGATGGATCTTCTCTTTAAGAGAGTAACTACCAAATCATCACATCTATGAAATACCTTAAGAATAAATAAGGCAAGAAATATTGGGCCTAATAAACCAGAGAAAAATCTGAACCTGACATCTATAAAGAGCGAAACACGTACTCCCTATGGGAAATTCTTTGAATTTTCAGGTACAGTAGGACTTTCAGAGGGCCTTGGAAGAGGTTAAATATCTGAAACTTATTGAAATACAGTGAATTCTATGGTTTTGACTTCTGAAATCTCAGCTGACAACTCAACTTGGTAAGGAAAAACAAACCCAGGCATAACAAATAGGTTTCCATTTATAATGAAACTGTCACAAAATACAATTTTTTTACCGGTGGAGTGCTGAAAATATAGAAGGATGAACCCTTCAGTGCTAGAAACTTAAATTTGTAGAGTTGAGATGAATCAATTCCTTCAAGTCTCTCGTTTACCCATCCCATATGTATGACCTGTAAAAGAAAATAATTGAAAATTAAAGCTCTATTTTTCATTGAAGCATAAGATATATCTGTAGAGGTCAATTCTTTCCACAAAGAAGAGTGGTCATATTACAAAAGTATGCATCTTCTGCTTCTTCACATTTGCCTTCCCACCACTTCTATAGTCTTGAAGTACATGGTAACATGCCAGTCTGTCAGAATTCCTTGAAGAGACCTTGCAAGCACAGATCGTCTGAATCTTATCTGATATAATCATCACTGTAAAATGTGGAGAGCTATTTGGCTGTGAATGGGCATGTGAGCAATCCAGACAATTGCTGGACAATTGTAAGGTAGTAACCCACAGGCTTTGAGGCCTTGCCTGAAGGTTACTAGAGTTCATGTTCGTGCAGAAGTTTGAGAAAGTTGGCACAGAAAGCTACTGAGAGAGATGTGCAGGAGGAACTGATAACTGTAACCTTGAAACATATGCTTTAATAGTTAACCAATCATTAAGCTGTTACTAACACTTAGCTGAGAGATATTAACCAATCATATATTAAGCAGGACGCCAAGTAGAATGCAGGTGGAGAGCACTATGCACGTGGACAGAGGGTCTGAGCGAATCCTATTCTGTATTTAGTCGCATGAACAATGCATGTATCCAATTAGAGTTGTGTGTGTTAATGATAGACAAGTAGAATGCCCATATATACTGAGCTATCTGCACAATAAACTTGGCACAGCTTGATCATATTGGTCGTTTATGCTGTGTCCAGGACTTCTGCGTCAACAATAAAAGCTACCTGTGTATGTCTCAGCAGACTCCCACTTGAGCCAGCAAAAAAAGGTGTACTGAGATATTTCAGTCAGCAGTTTATAAAATACGTGTTCTTGCAGTATCTATAGCACAGTCAAAACTTGGATACACTGAAATTTCTTATATATGTACCTCTAAAGAATTACATCTGAAGAAATAAACAGCTTTTTGTAGGCTCATGTTTGCCACTAGCAAGAAAGTATCTGTCACACTGATTGTCTTTCAGGGTTTGTGTGCCTTCTTATACATACACTTTATCTTATGACAATTTATGTTCTCATAGAATTAGATGTCAAATTCAGTTGTTAGATAGTTTAACAGTATTACAATGTATGCCTTTATATTTCAGGTAAATTAAAGAAAAATAAAATAAAGATGTAAAAGTGCATTCTTCCTTTCTGAGGTAAATCCGAAAAATAAAAAAAATAATAATAAAAAGAATATAATTAATGTAGTTACCCACCAAAAATAACAAACAAACACATTTCAGGCTTCATTTTGCAAGCATTAACATGAACATATTACCCTTGAAACAGGTACTTGAACTTATACTGATACACCAATCTGAATATACAGCTATTGCTGTGTATTGTTAAGCATGCTTGTTTGCAATTAAGGCTACACTTATGGAAAATGCTGACTTGCACAGGGGAAAAAATGTCATAGCGCTTGTGAATATACTGAGCTCAGAGAGCTTTGGTGGAAGTCAGTGGAAGCAGCCTGAAGAGGGCATTCATTAAAATGAATGAAAATATCAGCGTTTGCCCTATGGATAAAATTGGGAAAATGTGATGATCTCAGGAATGTTTTTCTATTGAAAGCCCAGTGTGTATACCTGTTGTTATTTTAGCAACAGACCACAGAGATGGCAAGTAGGGACAGGGGGCAGCTAATAGCATAGATGTATATAGATATACAAGCATGACATAACTCTTGTGTCATGAAAATCTAGCACATTATTTTCTAATTTTGTTATTTAATGTATCTATTACGTCTCCTACTAAGCAGCTTATCAAGAAATAAATAATAAATAATTAGCTGGACAGTCATCCTCAGTACTCTTCTACTGAGGTCTAGCATCAACATTTTAACCAGATCTAAGAAACAGCACAATAAACATAGCAGCCCTCCCAGGTTTCAAATTGCTATTCTGTAAATGTAATAACTCATTAAAGCACTGTTTCTATAGTAAATGTTTAGAAACAGGATGTTTTGATATTTCATTACTTTAACGAATATACTATAGTATTGATAATCTACTACAAACTGCATTTCATATTATCAGTGTGGTAATATAATATCAAATAATGCAGACAAAAAGAACAATGTCCAAATCACAGGGCACAAAGAGTACAATATTCTGCTGATTGTTGACTTGCAAATGGACACCATTTATTAACCTGTAACGGCATTAAAATCTTTGCTAAAATCCTAGTTTACTGATTAAATTGTTAAATCAATAAGCAAAGGATATGGTTCTATTATGTTCTTCATTCATCAACGTTATCATCACCATTTATTCTTACAGCAGCACCCAACAAATAATTTTGGAATTGTTCACCATGTCAAGTGGCAAAACTATGTCATAGGTAAATTCCGCAGCTTCCCTAGGCTGTTAATCAAATATCATACATTAAAGCAAACATGACACATTCTGAGAAATATAACTATATATATTGTTAAAAATCAAAGATGTTTATTTAATAGACTGAAAGAAGGAAAACATGAAGTTCCTAGCTGATCCTCAGAGCAGAATATTACTAGAAAACTGGAATTCCAAAATACATGTGATTTCCTATGATTGACAGGAAAAACTTGATTTATCTAGCTGACAGAAACCACAGGTTGGAATTCATGTGAAGGCCCTATCATTGTATTCTTATCTATGGCTGCAAGATGCAAAAGGAGTGCCAAATGTTATAACATCAATTTAATGTAGCACTTAATCTTCTGGGTAATTTTCTTAAGTATGTATTTAGCTACAAACACAAGACTGCATTTTCTAATTAGCTGCAGACTTTGTTTTTGGCATCTGTTCTAAGTGTTTTACTGAAATGGAGCTGTATTATTACTGGTTTCATTGCAGCCACATCATACTGTGACCAGTCTACCCACGTTAGATCAGAATCTGGAGACTTGAAGTATGCCCTTCTCCACACAAAGAAACATTTTTTATAGTTATTAACAGCTATAAACTCAACGTTAATCTGCTTTGTATGGCTTTTCTACTTACTGAATTATTAGAACATTGTGGTATCACTCTTAATATATATGGATTGTACTAAAGTCACCTATTCATTCTACTTCATTGAAGTCTACACAAAACCAAACAGTAATACTTCAG
Organism: Amazona ochrocephala; assembly: GCA_039720435.1. Classification (NCBI taxonomy): domain Eukaryota; kingdom Metazoa; phylum Chordata; class Aves; order Psittaciformes; family Psittacidae; genus Amazona; species Amazona ochrocephala. The sequence continues at coordinate 34,629,166 of CM077878.1, forward strand.
TAACATTTTGAATACATTGATCTGAATATTACTCTGCTTGACTGAAATGACTAACAAAAAATCCAATTCCAGGAAAAAAGATCTTCAATCAGAAAAAAAAAAAAAACAAAACAAATATTATATTATCAAAGCAAAGAGAAAGTTTCAGAACCCTTAAAAATATAAAAGGACCCTTTTTGTTTTTAAATCTGATTATAAGCCATCCAGAGGGACCTTGACACGCTTGTGAGGTGGGCTAATGCCAACCTGATGAAGTTTAACCATGCCAAGTGCAAGGTCCTACACCTGGGTCGGAGCAATGCCAGGCACAGCTCCAGGTTGGGCAGGGAGGAGATTCAGAGCAGCCCTGAGGAGAAGGACTTGGGGGTGTGGGTTGATGAATAAATGAACATGAGCCGCCAGTGTGCGCTTGCAGCCCAGAAAGCCAACCGTATCCTGGGCTGCATCAAAAGGAGTGTGACCAGCAGGTCGAGGGAGGTGATCCTGCCCCTCTACTCTGCTCTCGTGAGACCTCACTTGGAGTATTGTGTGCAGTTCTGGTGTCCTCAACATAAAAAGGACATGGAAGTGTTAGAACAAGTGCAGAGGAGGGCCACGAGGATGATCAGGGGACTGGAGCACCTCCCGTATGAAGATAGGCTGAGAAAGTTGGGGCTGTTCAGCCTGGAGAAGAGAAGGCTGCGTGGAGACCTCCTAGCAGCCTTCCAATACCTGAAGGGGGCCTATAGGGATGCTGGGGAGGGACTCTTCATTAGGGACTGTGGTGAGAGGACAAGGGGTAATGGGTTCAAACTTAAACAGGGGAGGTTTAGATTGGATGTGAGGAAGAAATTCTTTACTGTAAGGGTGGTGAGGCCCTGGAATGGGTTGCCCAAGGAAGTTGTGAATGCTTCATCCCTGGCGGCGTTCAAGGTGGGGTTGGACATAGCCTTGGATGGCATGGTTTAATGGGAGGTGTCCCTGCCCATGGCGGGGGGGTTGGAACTCGATGATCTTGAGGTCCTTTCCAACCCTTACTATTCTATGATTCTATGATTCTATAACTCCCAAGATATATCAGAAACTGAGTAAAAGTCTTCCAATTTTTATTTTCTGTAAAACTATTATTTAGCTTTGTATTGTCAATATAATTTGTGGAAGCGGAAACAATTACATACCTAACAGCAGAAATAAGAAAAAAAAAAATGATCTGCTGATTTATATCTTACAAAAGAAAACAAAAACTTACATGAAAAAAATACCCAGTACATTACAGTTCAATATCATTAAAACCAAACAAAAACCCCAACACAACAAAACAAAACCCACCTCAAAACAGTAAAAACCCTTCCAAAAGTCCCAAGATTATGGTTTCTCTGTTAGCACCAAGAAACACCTAAGAAATGAATGTGCTAGTAAACCAAATGTTGCAGCATTTTATGTACTTCCTAAGGCACTTATAAAATGAATACCTGCATCAACTTGTTAAATTTTTTAGGGTTTTTTTTAATGAAGATGTGAAAAAATTCATCAAATATCACATTTGTAGAGCACCTTGAGATTTGGAGAGTATCTCTGCAGAGTAATAATTGAACTCTCAGTACTTACATACATTTAGAGAAATATAGTACAACTAGAAGACAGACAAGGTTTCTGTTTGTTCATTTGTTTTAGAATTTTTGTATATTGAGGAGAAAAGGAAGGGAAAGAATATGGAATATGATTGTCCCATCAGATATAAAAGACTAAATCAGATACTTCCTTGGGAAAGAAGCAATAGTCAGGCTAGGTAGCTGAAGAGGGATAGATACTGGTAAGATAAATGGTGAGCTCATTGGGTGTAGAGCTGCATTACTGTTATTTGCATGGCTTGGGGATAACAGGATGGCAAGCTAAAGGGTAGTTACAAATGAATATGAAAGAGGAGGAGGAATAGACATTGCAAAACACTTAGGAGGAGAAAAAAATCAATCCAGTTAGATAAAAAATAAACAGGAGAAAATATGAAACTAAAATAAAAATAGCAAATGAAGAACATTATACAAGTATATAAGGAGGGGAGAATCAATGAAAAAATATTTGGGAGGGAAAAAAAAAAACACAGAAAAGAGGATTCCCAATGTCTACTTGCCTATAAAGGTATAAAGTCCTTAAAAAAGTAAAGAAGGTAAATTGAAGAAATTCATTTATTAGAATCAGTAATTAATTTATGCAAATATTGAAAAAAGTAATAAAAGTATGCATCTTTTTATAGAGATATTAGAAAAATCTAACATTTTTTTTTTCTTTCCACACACCTTTCTTATTGACTGTTTTATTTAATGGTCATTTAGACCACAGAAATGGAGAAAGAATAATTATTCAGTTCAACAAAAGTCTATATACAACAAAAGCAACTGAGTGTTGGTACTTAATAACAAGCTGCTTGTGGTTCATAAGCAGACTACTGAGATTTTGTGTTTCAGCACATGGGTGTGAACATTAGTTCCAAGATAAAAACTGTTCTGTTATTTGGATTGAAACCTGCCATTTGAAGTTTAAGGAGTGCTCATAAGGCATAATACTGCAGACTGTCCCATTCTTAGCACTGCCTTCACCAATGCCTAATCAATTTGAGATTGCTATTCAAAACTATTGAAAATTACCCATACATCTGGAAAATTACCCATACATTATAGGTATGTTATTTTCTAACATGTTTTAATATACTTTTCAAAAGTTCCTGTAGGAACAAAATGAGCAAGGGAGCTCATTATGGGGAGATTAAACAAGTCACTAACAAAATGTAATCCAATCTTAGCAGGTAAATGAAAGTTCTTATTTGTACTCATTATTTTGCTACAGCAATAAAGCATCTAGATGCTACAATGACTGTAAGCTTAATGTGTTACACTTAATAAAGCAATCAGTACATTTTGTATATAGTACTTCTAGTTAAATAGTTATGAAAAGTAAATTATGCAAAACACTCCAAAGGGAAATGAAGAAAGAAAATCAAGTAGATATCTGATGTATGACACAGAACAGATGGGTGCATTTAAGTAACTGAAGTGGGATAAGAGTCTACAACAGATGCCAGATTGGCCTGCAAGCTAACAGTGTCATACTACAAAACACAATGGAACAATGCAAAATTAAGAAAGCAAAGAGAAGTACATCTTGAGGTAGCTTTTTTATCGTTTCCAAAGCAAGTGTTAGCTTGCATATTTTGAAAACTACAGATACTGGAAGAAAAAAAGTGCAGTCCTTTCACATACAGAATGATTTACTAAAAAAAACCCCAAACAACAAAAAAAAACAAAACAAATCTCCCAAAATTTGCGATGCTAAAAGTTTTCATGCTTTACATTAATGCTTTCCATTGTACACCAATTGCATTCAGCTATGTCCAAATTACTAGTATCCAAAACACAGTGGTTTAAAGATGAAATTACACAGAAATGTAGAAGTTGTGACACTCAAGTGTTTTATGTTCTTTGGCTCAAGAATGAAATCTGTAAGTCCAAGCTGGGCACAGTCTGAACGCCCCAAAGAGCACAACTAACCAGAGGGGAACTATAGAGGCAGATATGTATTGAATTTGTGTATCAACACTGGAATTGGCTGCCTGTGCAAGATTTGGATTGTGAGTCTTTTTGTCTGGGTATAATCGTTTCTCATCTTTCTTTATTTGTTTTAACAAGGAGGTGGGGAAAAACACCACTAGCTTTTTCTCATTATAGCCTCTTGCTCAAGTTAGGATTCAAAACACAAAACTCACTCTGGAAGACAGGTATCAGTAAGATGTCTTACTGGTTATACAATCTTATATTATTCTAAATCAGCAGCACTCTGTGCAGCAGGAACTAAACAAACTAAATAAAAGTGGAAAACTCAGGTCCTTCACTTTTTTTTTTTTTTGTCTTACATATCTACGTTGTTTTTTTAGCAATGTTACAACAACAATAAAATATATCAATGACCCATTCTCTTCCTCACCAAATAAAGACTAGAATCTTTTCTTCTGCAGTTTGGGAAACTAAAAAGAGAAAACCTTTCAAAATATAGCTGCTTGCTACAGCTGTGGTAAAAGAGTTCTCAAAGAAGAAAACTCGGTCTGAAATTTCAATATCAGTTTCCATGTACGTGTTAATCAATAAAATGATAATTCTGCTTAAAAATGCAACATAATTTTAGTTGGAGAGTAATCCTGAAGAAGGATCTCATAGTAATCTAGTGAAATCACAGTTTGCCAATAAAGATGGAAAACCAACAGGTCTTAAAAGCTGTGAACAGTAGATGCCTGTGCAGAAAATCATGTATTCTAAAATATTTTTCACAGTCCACAAGGCAGAAATACACAAAGAAAATGATAATAAAGAAGAATTGGTTGGGGTTTTTTTTTAATTTTTTATTTTTTTAATATTCTACGAGCTAAGGAAATCTCAGGAAAACAGTTTAACTAGAGACCATGATTTTTCACCAAAGATAGAACTGCCTCGTGCCACTCACTGCCAGAGACACTACAGACCTAGCGGACCATCACTGACAAATATATTAGGGCATGAAACCCCTCTTAAATACACTATTTCCACATTTTTACTTTAAATAGTAGTAGGTTTCCTTTATCTGACACATTTTGTACAGTTTATAGAATCCAGTGTTTTGAAGTGTTTGAACTTCAAGGAGAAATCTGATAGGAATATTTCATTAACACAGAAACAGTAGGAATACCATGAACAAACATACTATAATTGTATCGGTCTTACAAGCATTGCGAGACTTCATGAGATATGTTCAGAAATACAATCACAGTTTTCAGAATTCTACTATTTATAGATTTATTTTGTTGAGCTTGGCTAATCTCGACTCTTTTTTTTTTTTTTTTTTTCAGTTTGCTTGTCTTTAAAATCAACACAGCAGTAATAGCTATTTATGTTACAGAGGCACCACGCATTAGCTGAGTAGAGGTTTGTCGTGGTTTAAACTTTTTAACCTAAGAAGTGCTTTAAAGTGGTACTTCTGTTAAAGCAAGCTTTTCCAGTAGAAGCGGAAGACCAGATAGAAATCTCTGAAGCAGACCAGGAGAATTTCGGAGCGTGAGCGACCCGGAGTGCGGCGAACAGGGCGGGCGAACAGGGCGGGCGAACAGGGCGGGCTCGAAGCAGTTTGCGCGGCAGTTCGCGCGGGCAGGCGAGCGGGATGGTGAGCGGGATGGTGAGCACTCGCCGTACGGGCAAGGCTCGGTCTGGGAGCTCTGCTCTGGCTGCGCCGGTGGTGACCAGCGTAGGCACCCAGACGGAGCCGATGGGAAGGGAGGCTGTAGTGCAGAGCTCGGGGTATCCTAAGGGAAGGGTGAGCAATGGGCAGGGCTACACTCTGCGTTCCCTGGTGGAGGTCCTCCTGCAGCAGGTGGCTGAACTGCAGGAAGCTGTTACCAGGTTGAAAGGTGTCAGGGAAGCTGAGGGGGAGCAGCAACGCTTGCTCCAGGACCAGCCTGTTCCGGGGCCTCGAGTGTCTACTGTTGCCCATGCAGGAAAGGAGGCTGCTAACCCAGGAAGCTGGGAAAAGGTAACAGAAAAAAACAACAAAAAAAGGAGAAAGAGGGTAATTAAAAGCAAGGGGCTTCCTCCTACATCTGTTGTCCCCACCCAGAACTGCTCTGCTATCCTGCAGGGGGCTGATGAGCAACAGCGCTCCCACCAGGCGCAACCAGCTAGTGCACTGGTAAAGAAGGTCACTACTGGTGCTGCCAGGAAAAAGCAGTGGACCATAGTAGTCGGGGACTCTAATCTGAAAGGCACAGAGGCACCCATCTGCCGGCCTGACCCAGGCTCAGGGGAGGTGTGTTGCCTACCAGGGGCTCGGATCAGGGATGTGGCCGAGAAGCTGCCTGCTCTAGTCGGTCCCACTGACTATTACCCACTCCTGGTAATCCATGTGGGTGCTACTGATATAGATAGCAGTAGCCCGGAGACCATAAAGAAGGACTACAGAGCTCTGGGAGAGGTGGTTAGGGGCTCTGGAGCTCAGATTGTCTTTTCGTCAATTGTCCAGGATACAGGGCAGGACCTTGAAAAGGCTAGGAGGATTGGGCAGGTTAATAAATGGTTAGAAGGATGGTGCTATAGTCAGGGGTTTGGGTACCTTGAACATGGGACTCAATATAGTAGGCCAGGTCTACTGGGGGCTGGTGGAGCTGGTCTGACAAAGAAGGGGAAGAGTGGATTTGTTAGGAGGCTTGCCAGACTGGTCACGGATGCTTTAAACTAGATGTGTTGGGGGAGGGGGGCAACATTCCATCCCAACACACCCAGTCGGTTGGTAACACCTACAGTAAACGTTCGGAGCAATGTAGAGATATTCCAGCTGCTCCAGCCAATGACCCGACTTCAACTGGATCTCGGCTCAAATGCCTCTACACAAATGCCCATAGTATGAGGAACAAACAAGAGGAATTAGAGATGTGTGCACATCTACGGGGGTATGATATCATGGGCATCACAGAAACATGGTGGGATGGCACCTATGACTGGTGTGCTGGAATGGAAGGTTACTGGCTCTTTAGGAAAGACAGGCCCGGCAGACGGGGAGGGGGAGTTGCTATTTATGTTAGGGATAGGCTGGAGAGTATGGAACTCTGTCTGGGGACAGGTGAGCAGTCGACAGAGAGTTTGTTGGTCAGGGTTAAAGGGAGAACAGTGATGGGTGATATTATTGTGGGGATCTGTTATTGACCGCCTGACCAAGGGGACTTGGTGGACGAAGCACTCCATAGGCAGATAGGAGCAGCCTCACGCTTGCAGGCCCTTGTTCTCATGGGAGACTTCAACCACCCTGATATCTGTTGGAGGGATGGTACGGCCCGGCACAAGCAATCCAGAAGGTTCCTCGATTGCGTGGAAGACAACTTCCTTCTGCAAGTAATAGAGGAGCCGACAAGGAGAGGTGCCATGCTTGACCTCGTCCTCACCAACAGGGAAGGGCTGGTTGGGAATGTAATGCTCCAGGGCAGCCTTGATTGCAGCGATCATGAGATGGTTGAGTTTGAGATCCTCAGGACAGTGGGAAGAGCGTGCAGCAAGCTCATTGCCCTGGACTTCAAGAGAGCAGACTTTGGCCTCTTCAGGAACCTGCTCAGTAAGGTTCCATGGGATACAGCCCTAGAGGGCAGGGGGGCCCAAGACTGTTGGTTGATATTCAAGGCTCACCTGCTGCAAGCTCAGGAGCGATGCATCCCAACTAAAAGGAAGTTCAGCAGGAGGGCCAGGACACCTCCTTGGATGGATAAGGAGCTGCTGAGCAAAATTCGAAGGAAGAAAGAGACTTATAAAAGGTGGAAGCAAGGTCAGGCGGCCTGGGAGGAATACAGGGATGTTGTCCGGGAAGCTAGGGACCAGGTTAGGAAAGCTAAGGCCCACTTAGAATTAAACTTGGCTAGGGATGTTAAGGATAACAGGAAGGGATTTTATAGGTACATTGCCGATAAGAGACAGGTTAGGGACACCGTGGGCCCTCTCCAGAAGCTATCGGGAGAACTGGCTACCCTGGATTTGGAGAAGGTTGAGGTTCTTAATGACTTCTTTGCCTCAGTCTTTACCGGCAAATGCTCTGACCACACCACCCAAGTCTTGGAAGGCAGACGCGGGGACGGTGAGGGTGGGGACCCTGGGCCCACTGTGGGGGAGGATCTTGTTCGGGACCACCTTAGGAACCTGAATGTATACAAGTCAATGGGACTGGATGAAATCCATCCACGGGTCCTGAAGGAGCTGGCAAATGAAGTTGCTAAGCAACTGTCCATCATATTTGAAAAATGATGGCAGTCAGGTGAAGTTCCCGATGACTGGAAAAAGGGAAATATAGCCCCCATTTTTAAGAAGGGGAAAATGGATGAGCCAGGGAATTACAGACCAGTCAGTCTCACCTCTGTGCCTGGCAAAATCTTGGAGCGGATTCTCCTGGAAGGCATGCTAAGGCACATGAAAACCAACAAGGTGCTTGGTGACACCCACCATGGCTTCACTAAGGGGAAATCCTGCCTGACCAATCTGGTGACCTTCTATGAAGGGGCTACAGAACTGATGGACAGGGGCAGAGCAGTTGATGTCATCTACCTGGACTTGTGTAAAGCCTTTGACACTGTCTCACATGACATCCTTCTCTCTAAGTTGGAGAGACATCAATTTGATAGGTGGACCACTCGGTGGATAAAGAACTGGCTGGATGGCCGCACGCAAAGAGTAGTGCTCAGTGGCTCAGTGTCCAGCTGGAGACCGATAACGAGTGGTGTCCCCCAGGGATCGGTGTTGGGACCGGTCTTGTTCAACATCTTTGTGGGTGACATGGACAGTGGGATTGAGTGCGCCCTCAGCAAGTTTGCCGATGACACCAAGCTGTGTGGTTCGGTTGATACATTGGAGGGAAGGAATGCCATCCAGAGGGACCTTGACACGCTTGTGAGGTGGGCTGATGCCAACCTGATGAAGTTCAACCATGCTAAATGCAAAGTCCTCCACCTGGGTCGGAGCAATGCCAGGCACAGCTACAGGTTGGGCGGGGAGGAGATTGAGAGCAGCCCTGCAGAGAAGGACTTGGGGGTGTGGGTTGATGAAAAAATGAACATGAGCCGGCAGTGTGTGCTTGCAGCCCAGAAGGCCAACCGTATCCTGGGCTGCATCAAAAGGAGTGTGACCAGCAGGTCGAGGGAGGTGATCCCGCCCCTCTACTCTGCTCTCGTGAGACCTCACTTGGAGTATTGTGTGCAGTTCTGGTGTCCTCAACAAAAAAAGGACATGGAAGTGTTAGAACAAGTGCAGAGGAGGGCCACGAGAATGATCAGGGGACTGGAGCACCTCTCGTATGAAGATAGGCTGAGAAAGTTGGGTCTGTTCAGCCTGGAGAAGAGAAGGCTGCGTGGAGACCTCCTAGCAGCCTTCCAATACCTGAAGGGGGCCTATAGGGATGCTGGGGAGGGACTCTTCGTTAGGGACTGTGGTGAGAGGACAAGGGGTAATGGGTTTAAACTTAAACAGGGGAGGTTTAGATTGGATCTGAGGAAGAAATTCTTTACTGTGAGGGTGGTGGGGCCCTGGAATGGGTTGCCCAGGGAGGTTGTGGATGCTTCATCCCTGGCGGTGTTCAAGGTGGGGCTGGACATAGCCTTGAACGGCATGGTTTAGTAGGAGGTGTCCCTGCCCATGGCAGGGGGGTTTGAACTCGATGATCTTGAGGTCCTTTCCAACCCTTACTATTCTATGATTCTATGATTCTATGATTTTATGAATTTCACTAAGAATTTCATAACTGATCTCCTGTATAAATGAAGTTAAAACAATTACCAAGGAAGTTCTCTGTTCTATCTTTGCACTGTACTTGGATCAGAACAATCCCATACAGTACTACAGGCTTGGGGAAAAGCCACTGGAAAGCTGGTGGAAAAGGACCTCGGGGGTGCTGACGAACGGCTGAACATGAGACAGCTTGTGCCCAGGCAGCCAAGAAGACCAACAGCATCCTGGCCAGTATCAGCAATAGTGTGGCCAGCAGGGCGAGAGAAGGGATCTTCCCCCTGTACTGGGCACTGGTGAGGCCATACCTCGAATTGGCCTCATGCTGTGCCAGGGGAGGTTTAGATTAGATATTAGGAAAAATTACTTCACAGACAAGGTGATCAGGCATTGGAACAGGCTGCCCAGGGAAGTGGTAGAATCACTGTTCCTGGAAGTGTTCAAAAACTGTGTAGGTGAGGCCCTCGGTGGTATGGTTTAGTGGTGGCCTTGAAAGTCCTGGGTTAATGGTTAGACTTGATGTTAAAGTTCTTTTCCAACCTAGCTGATTCTATGATTCTATGGTGTCTTCAAGTTTAATGGAATTTGGTCATGCTCCCAAGTCTGCAAGAATCTAACTTTTCCAGACTAATAACTAGGAGAATTTAACTTTATTGCCATATAATATATATATTCAAAATATTTCAATTTTCTTTTGAAAAAAAAAACAAAACAAAAAACCAAACAAAACACACAAAAAAAAAAAAAAAACAACAACCAAACAAAAAAATTACCTTACAAGAGCATGTCCATGATTTCTTTAATTCTGCAGGATGAAGGCAAGCAAACATGTTCATGGCATAGCTGGGACAGCAGTTCTTCTATGAAGAACAATGGGGAAACCTTCCGTATTAGAAAAGCTCCTTAATTAGAATTAGGATCATATAATTAACAAAAAAAGAGGGGAAAATAGGCTTCTGAGAAATTTAGTATATTACCCCCTCCAAAATGCTGCACCTATGATACCTATTTTATTTCTAAAAAATGCTTCCTTAATGTCCTAAGGATCTCCAGTAATGGGGACCTCAAAATCTCTCTCAACAATCTATTCTAGCACTTTAGTCCTCATGATGTCAAACATGAATTGCTCTTGCTTTAGCCAAAATTCAGGACTGTTTTTGCCCAATCCATTAAAGACTCAAAACGATTTTAGCCTTTGACTGGAAGAGCAAAAAAAAAACTTATACAGTTCATACCTGGAGCAAAAATCCATGAACAAAAATATGTAGCTCGTGCGCCTTCATTCCTTGCTTCTTTTCATATATTTCACTCAGAGCACAAAGTTACCATTTCTGAATACTTCTTTCATATGTCCCCCTCTTTCAACCTGTCCGCAGAGGCCATGGAAAACCTCTGGTCAGTATTTGGAAACACAGCGCACAAAATCAAATGCAGTATTCCTGCCAAGGCCCTACAGCAAAAGGAACACTTTGCATGTCTTGCAGTAACTCATGCATAGCCTGTGATGCTTGCCTCTTTCTGAATGGCCACAGAAGAGGCATAGTTGTTATGGCATGCAGGTAAATAGCCATCCTTGGCCTGACATTTAACTGACAAGGTAACCATATGAAAGACTACAGTACATTGCATACAAAGCAAAGGGAGAAGTTGGCTGGCTATCTCAAGCTGCAGCTATACCAAGAAAACAGTAAGGGGATAAACTAGCAGGTGAAATATATGAAAAGGAATTGAAAATGGATAAAAAATGTCTAAAGATAATGAAACAGGAGTGCTGATTTACAGAGAGTGGTGGCAGTATCACAGATTAAAGCTGAAATAACCAAAGCAGCATGTAAAAATCAGAAAATACACAGGCCAATGTTGAAGTAGCAAAATGTGGGTGGGTTCCTTATTTGGGAGGGGTTAAAAAGGAGAAAAAAGGAATATAAGGTAAACCATATGAATGGGGTGTTTTGGGGGTCTCAGTTGATCAGCCCTGTACCTGATTATCACAGACTAATGCAATAATAAACCACAATAATAAATTGTAACAATGACTATTGGTTTCCAGTCTCTACCTGACTGTTTTCTGCAGACAGGGGCATCTGGGATGGCTTCCGTAAGCGCTAGCAAGGCAATGGAGGATGGCCCAAACCTTCCTAAAAGAATTTACATCCTCAGATACTTTTCAAGTATTTTCCAGTGACCACTTCTCCAGTTGTTTCTCACAGCCTCTCACATACTCTTGATTATTCTTGTGCATGTGCTGTACTCTAATTGGCTTCCACCCAGTTTTTCAGACTCATTCTTCAATATATCAAGACCATTCTTTTCTGTAACACCGTATTTTAAACCATTTTCAGATATTTATTGTTTGCAAAATTAATAGATTTACTTTTGCTAATGCACCATAAGGCAAGTATTCAAGGGAACTGGATCCAAGACAGACCTTTTCAGGAGTTCTAGTCAATACGTCAGTTTCTAAAATGAATCATTTATACCTATTATTGGCTTATCCAGCAAAGTCAGCATAACTAAATGTATATAATACTTGTTTAAAATATTGTAATATCAAGAAATGCCAAAAATCTTACTGGAATCAAGATACCTTTCAGCAACCACCTGTCACCCATCCACAAGATGTGTTGTATTATCACAGAAGGAAATTAGATTGATTGTCACTATTTATTCTTCACAAATCCTTCAGGGCAGTCATTCATTTGTTATATTGCAGCTGCATACAAACATTTTGTTTATGTATTTTAAATTTCCTCCTAGAGGTTGAAGTCAAATTGACTGTCTCTAATTCTCCAACTTCTCTTTCTTTTTCCATTAACAGCCATGATGCTTACCCTTTCCTTATCTTTTGATATGTCACCTGGCAGACACAAAATCCCTGAACTATCTTGATAATAGTTATGAGATTACGTTTACCTGTTTTTCAAATATCACCAGGTATTAAAAGCACACATACCACTAAAACTTCCCTTTGTAAGGCAATCTGAGATTTAGAGATTTTATTTGGTTTTGCTAGTATTTTTGCAGTAACTATCTTTTGCAGATGACCTTTTTAGTGAAGGCTATCTCTGATATGCTGAGTAGAAGACAAACCTTTTTTCTTTGCCTTTTTGTTGTTAATGCACTTGAAGAATAACTTTTGTTACCCATCTATCCCATGCTGGTTGCATTTTAATCTGTGCCCTGGCCTTCCTGGTGCTATGACATGGTGCGCTTTTACAACCCTTGTCTCTAGATTTCACTTTCTGTATGATTTCCTCTGGAGGTCAATGAAGAGGTCATTGCAAATAATTAAAACAAACAAGTGAAGAGACATTCTAGGAAGTAGTGAGAAACTGTTTCACAGCATCACAAGAAAAAATATACATAGTCTTAACCAAAATGCAATCTATATTTTCTATTTCTACTAAGAAACTTTTTTTTTTTTTTTTTTTTTTTTTTTTTTTTTAAGCAGAGGACAGGAAATGATCATATTAATCATAAAAAAACACCCAGAAAAAAAAAATAAAAACCCTTGTAAGTAGCTTTTCTGTACAGAGAATTGCCTAATTTACTGTTTTATAAAATATACCGATACAGCTGTGTGTATCTTTTTGAAAATTGAGTCTCCAATCTAGCTGCCTACTGATAGCACAGAATCAAGTGCCTTTAAGTCCCTAGAACACTATAATAAATTATATCAAGCAGAATTAGAAGTTATAATAGTTGGAGAATGGTGGCTGTAAACATCTTCCACACTCAATAAAATAATGTACAAACTGTCTCAATCTTCTCCTGTCCTTATGGAGCAACGATATGCTCTAAAAGTATTCAGTTTGTAGATGCTGTGTGCTTTGTCACCTAACATGAGCTTGAAGCCAGAGCTTCAGCAGTGGTACTTATTTAATACCTTTAAAATATGTGTAATCCCTGCACAGTCGTAGTCCTTGATGGGGACTAACTAGCATGGCATGCCCTGGTATAGCTAGAACTGCTGAAACTATTCTCAGGGACAGTCTGGGATTTAAGCATTACTGGGAACCATTTCTCTTAAAGGACTCAAAGGTAATGGAGAAAACTTATCACGGGTGATACAATAATGAAACTCTAAGGACCTGTTTAATTCTTCAGGAAAGTCTATACTCAAAAGCAACAATAAATTAGCATCTATTACCAAGTTTACTTCAAGGCAGCTCTTCAAGTGACCTTCAATCTCCTAAGTTTATCCTTCCTGTAAATTTTAAATCAATTGCATCAACAAGAGATATTCAGGTTTGTACAAACACTATGTAGCTGACTTTAATAGGCTCTGTTAATCTAGGGCAGATCACGGCCTCTTCTGTTTTCAGCTTTCATTGTCAAGTTTTATTTTATTCTTTTGTGACAGATAGATATGATTCACATTTTATTTGCTTTTAAAGTAAATTTTCACAGGACATTTTAAAGCCTGAGTTTGTCACATTTGCTCCTTTAACATTTTTATGTTTGCTGGTTTTATTTACTTATCTGCCCAAATTAATCATAAACTTAATTTTTTCTTAGTTTTTGGCAGAGAACAATGTTTTGTGTTGTGAGTCCCACCTTAAATTTTTAACTCCTGAAATTAAGGTCCTAATTGTATCTTCCTTTCTTTTCATATTTGGAATGAAAAAATTGGAGTAGATTTGTACTGCCTAAACTTAGGCACCCACTTCACATGATACATTAAGAGGCTCCTCTTCTTAGGACCTCAGTACAGTCAAGACAGAAAAAGTTCCCATAAAGCATATTTTAAAGCACTGATATGAACTCTCTGAAATAGAATAATTGCCTCCACTGACTAGGCAATTTATGGAGACCAGCCTGCTTATTTAGGAAATCAAATTAGGTAGTTAGTCAGAGATTGCATGACTGTCCCCAATGATTTCTAAAAATGAGAAAAATACATAATCCTTTTTTAAATTAAACCCATTACATGTGCCCAAACTGATATGAATAAACTTTGAACAGTTACCGAAGTGCCTGTAGTAGAGAGTTGCGAAATATCTAACTTCAATACCTTTCCTCCTGGCATTCATAATCACACATTTTCCATATCAGTTTAGAATCATGGAATAGTTAGGGTTGGAAAGGACCTCAAGATCATCTAGTTCCAACCTCCCTGCCATGGGCAGGACACCTCACATTAAACCATGCCACCAAAGGCTCTGTCCAACCTGGCCTTGAACACTGCCAGCGATGGAGCATTCACAACTTCCCTGGGCAGCCCATTCCAGGGCCTCACCATGCTTACAGTAAAGAACTTCCTTTTTATATCCAATCTAAACTTCCCCTGTTTAAGTTTGAACCCATTACCCCTTGTCCTATCACTACAGTCCCTAATGAAGAGTCCCTCCCCAGCATCCCTATAGCCCCCTTTAGATATTGGAAGGCTGCTAAGAGGTCTCCACGCAGCCTTCTCTTCTCCAGGCTGAACAGACCCAATTTTCTCAGCCTATCTTCATACAGGAGATGCTCCAGTCCCCTGATCATCCTCATGGCCCTCCTCTGCACTTGTTCCAACAGCTCCATATCCTTTTTATGTTGAGGACACCCAGAACTGTACACAATACTCCAAGTGAGGTCTCACAAGAGCAGAGTAGAGGAGCACGATTACCTCCCTCAACCTGCTGGTCATGCTCCTTTTGATGCAGCCCAGGATACGGTTGGCTTTCTGGGCTGCAAGCGCACACTGCTGGCTCATGTTCATTTTCTCATCGACCAACACGCCCAAGTCCTTCTCTGCAGGGCTGCTCTGAATCTCTTCTCTGCCCAACCTGTAGCTGTGCCTGGGATTGCTCCAACCCAGGTGTAGGACCTTGCACTTGGCATGGTTAAGCTTCATAAGGTTGGCATCAGCCCACCTCACAAGCGTGTCAAGGTCCCTCTGGAAGACATCCCTTCCCTCCAGCGTATCAACTGAACCACACAGCTTGGTGTCATTGGCAAACTTGTTGAGGGCACACTCAATCCCACTGTCCATATCACTGATAAAGATGTTGAAGAAGACTGGTCCCAGTACCAGCCCCTGAGGGACACCACTCGTTGCTGGTCTCTAGCTGGAAATTGAGCCATTGAGCACAACTCTGTGTGCAGCCATCCAGCCAGCTCTTTATCTACCGAGTGGTCCATCTATCAAATTGATCTCTCCAATTTAGTTTAATTAGTAATTTAAAGTCATGGAAAAAAGAGTAATTAATTCTTACATAGAATAGGTATTTATTTTGATTTTGTAGGTAACTTGATTATCTAGTATACACAAAATTAAAGTCTGTAGAGGATTTCAAGGTTGGTTTTTTTTTGTTTGTTTTTTTTTTCCCAAAATACTGACTCAAATATAAGGAAACAGTTTCATGTTTTAAGAAAATGCCAATGGTTAAATACTTTTAATAACTTCTAGAAGAGTCTATAAATGTCCAAGTATATTCTACAAATAAGATGATGAAATCGTGACATATGAATAAATATACAAGCTGTGAAGCCAATAATATTTATTTGATTTCAGTAAGAGATTTTTTTTACTCAGTTTGACCTGTGTAATAAAATTCCCTAATAAATTTCTGCAGTAAAACACTGTAAAAGGCACTTTGCCTCATTTTCACTTTATTAATCTAAAAACCCAGCATTTTTGAAAACAGAAGGGATCAGATTCTTTTCTTCTGAGTAATGATTCAATGCCAGATTGATGCAATGAAAGAACATGTAAGTGAAACTTATTAGTTTTATAATACGAGCTTCAAAACACTTCCCAGAATTACAGAATTAGCTTAGAAAACGCTACTACTATATTTTACAAAGTAAATTAAAAAATCACTTTGCAGCACTATAAGGAGTAAGAACACCTTCCAGCACAGTAAATTCATCTGTGTCTTCACAACATTTGGCATGTTAGAGCAGAAGAAATACCTTGTTAGGCTGCTGAGCTTCAGAAGTCCCAGAGAAACAGTCATTACAAATGCAATCTGCACAGTATGACATATGTAAAAGACTGAATTTTTAATACACTCCTTGGGTATGTGTGCACCATATGTGATATAAATACAGAGTTAAATTGTCAGACTCACTGCTGCAATATTGAATGCAAATATACATTATGCTTTCCAAGACCTGGTTAGGAGTTCCATTGTCCCCCTCTCATTTATTTCATGGCTCCACCTAATCCACTTTTTTAGGTCTAAAGTGGAAAATTCAACTCATTATGGTGGATTAGTAAGAATCTGCTGAATTAAGAAGGTCATTTCAGAACCTCAAACCATAGAAAACTTAGGTTTAGAATTTTAAAACTGATTAAATGTACGTATGTAAGCTCTACAAATTTTGCAACTTAATGCAATGACAAGAATGTTAAAAAAAAAAAAAATAACACAATGAAAGTCTTACCTGGTCTGAGGGACAACAGCATTTATTTGCCATTTTCATCTATGAAAGAGAGATGAAAGAATACCCAGAGATATTAATATGCGGAAGAGTTTCTAAGATGCAATTAACATTGACTTAGATGCTGAATACTGTATTAATATTGTAAATCATATTTATAATAAATTAAATCATTCAGTGCTTATATACTAGATTTTTACTATTACACTATATTTACAAAATCAAGGACACAAAAGATGCTAAGCCTTTTATCAGTTTTCATTAAATTCTTCACAAAAATTTGCATTTATAAATTCAACTTCGTCATTCTGAGAGAAACTATTATACTGAACTGCAGACACCTCACTTACTTAGGTCTAGTTAAAAAATTGCTTACAGATCTTAAGTGAGGCATCTGATTAAATACTTGTGAAACGAAGGCTATAGAGTGTAAGACATGCTTAAAATAAAAGCAGTAGTGTTTATGCTTTCCTTTTATTTTACTCTTCTAGATTCAAGTTATCTTTCTTTTTCACGTCTGTTCAGATAATGATGAGTTTTGTCGATTTTGGATTTTTTTTTTGGCAGTCGCATTTTGTGCAAATAAGTGGTGGAAAAACCCTGACAGATATTCCCTTCCTTAAAGTGAAACACTTCTTTAAAGTGCAAAATTAGTAAGTGTAGTAATGATACAGTATCCAGACAGAAAAAGATTAGGCAGGAAAGACAGACTCCCCTATAATGAAAGGATACAAGCTGCAAACTGTCCTACCATTGATGAGTATTTCCAAAGGATCTTGTTCTCTAAAATCCTGTTTTATAACTAATGAAAAGCTTGTGATAGAAGACCAAAAGCTATAGGTATGCACAAGGAAAAATACAATTGCCACAGGAAAAGAGCAGAAGAATTCCAGGACTATTACTTGTCTCTTGGCCATACCAGTATGATCAAACCTGTGGATGATCTTTTGAAAGCAGAGTATGTCTGCAGCCATGTAACTCAATAAATATGGTGATGCCATTGCCTGTTGTGGTGTGTTGACTCTGGACAGAGGGTGGTGAGGCCCTGGAATGGGTTGCCCAGGGAGGTTGTGGATGCTTCATCCCTGGCAGCGTTCAAGGTGGGGTTGGACATAGCCTTGGATGGCATGGTTTAGTGGGAGGGTGTTCCTGCCCATGGCAGGGGGGTTGGAACTCGATGATCTTGAGGTCCTTTCCAACCCTTACTATTCTATGATTCTATGATTCTATGACAGCAGCTGAGCACCCTACACAGCTGCTCACACCCTGCCCCCTCCAGGCAGGAAGAGTAAGGGAGTAAGAAGAGCAAAAGGAAGAAAATCTGTGGGTCAAGATAAGGATAAAAATTTGGGGGTTGGAACTAGATGATCTTAAGGTCCTTTCCAACCCTATGATTCTATGCTTTACTAAATGAAGGAAAGAGGGAAAAAACAGCTGATATAAAGGAAATCACTCACTGCCTCCCACAAGCCGACTGATGCCAAAACAGTCTCCAAGCAACAGCCACTTTGGAAGAAAAACCCCCACCTTCTTTGTCCACTAGATCACTTTTATTGCTGAGCACAACATTATGTGGTATGGAATATCTCTTTGGCCAGCTTGCATCAGCTGTCCTAGCTGTGTCCTTTTCCAATTCCTTGTACATCCCTGCTGGGGGGTAGGACACGTCAGAGTGAGAAAAAGTCAAAGCCTTGATGCTGTGCAAGCGCTGTACAGCAACAATCGACATACTGGTATGTTATTAACATTGTTTTATCCACAGTCTGTCTTTATCCACATGTCCTGGGTTCAGCAGTAGCAGTCATTTTTCTCCTTCTTAGTAGCTCGTGCAGTGTAGTGTTTTTGACTTTTGGCCTGGGAACAGAGCTGATAACACCAATGTTTTTAGTTGTTGCTCAGTAATGTTTAGTCTGATCAAGGACTTTTCTGAGTCTCATGCTCTGCCAGGGAGGAGGGGAAGTGGGAGGCAGTAGAGACAGGACACCTGACCCAAACTAGCCAAAGAAGTATTCCATACCACAGCATGTAATGCCCAGTATATAAACTGGGGGCAGGGACCCGGAAGGGCAAGATCAATGCTTGGGTCAGGCTGAATATCGGTCGGCAGGCGATAAGCGATTGTGTTCTCTTCCCTTGTTATTTCCTTTATCATTATTATTATTGGTGGCAGCAGTAGTGATTTTGTGTTATACCTTAGTTACTGGACTGCTCTTATCTCAACCCGGGGGAGTTACATTGTTTCGATTCTCCTCCCCATCCCTCCGGGAGTGGGGGGAGGAAAAACGGGGGAGTGAGCGAGCGTCTGCATGGTTCTGGGCTGCCGGTTGGGCTTAAATCATGACAAATATAAAATACAGCACCATATGGTTGCTATGAAGAAGGTTATCTCCGTCATAGCCAGACTCAGTACACTTCTGAGAGGCCAAAAGTCTCTGTGTTACGGTAATGACAAGGGCCTCAGGATGTGTCAGGATTTGTCTGGGGACTGTCTGGAGCTGTATTACAGCTTGTTTAGCTGTAATGTACACACTAATGACTATGGGACCATTGCCTACTTGGTATCAGCAAATTACATTTGTATGGTGTAATTATATATATAAAACATATATATATATATAAATCTTATAGGTGCATATGCATATATGAAGTATATAAAGTATAGACACGCATACACACTTGCAGCTAATAGATGGCAATAACAAATTATTTGGCACAGAGTGAACTATCTATGACCATAAACAAAATGACCCTAGGACAAAACACAATGTGGAGGATTACAGGACAAGAGAAGGAGTCTTGATTGCATGGACACAGGATGATACAAAGTTTCAGGGCTGTAGCACTCATTCCCAACCTATTATGGGCCATTAGGGCTCCTTCTGCCCCGTACTCCCCTTTTCAGAACGCTGGAAACGGATCGTGTGGTCAGATGGTGCAGGTATGCTGGTGAGGCAGACAACTGAGAGTGACTCAGGCTCTGGGGATGATGGAGCCAGACCTGCTGGGAGACTGGGCATCTGCCAGGACTGACTGTCATTTGGGTACAGCCCTGGAAGAGTTTGCCAGCCCCTTAAAGGGGCCCTGCCAGGGGAGTAACAGGGACTACTACGGCAGAACAAAAAACAGCAGGCACTGACACCTGCACCATAACAGGAATGATAATGAGGATGGAGCTGACATGAAGCTGCCAAGCAGAGCGGAGGGGCCCCAGCAAGACTCCTTGCAGCTCTTGCACAAAGCTCTGCCTACAGCAACCTGACCCCAGCCTGCATGGCTGCAGTATGCCAGAGGTGGTCTGGAGCACTCTGGGAGGGGGAAGAGGTGGCACAGATTGGGGCCCCGAAAGTAACAAACCAGCAGGAACTCAAGAACCCCCCTCTGTAACCTGGATAAACCAAACTAGTGATCAGACCTCAGGCTTCATCCTGAGCAGTTGTGCAGGATGTGGTGAAAAGGCACCCGGAATACTTCAAGGTTAGTAGGAATGCTGTGCCACCCTGCCCATATTCAGCTCCAACCTTTATCCACGGTTCAGACACAAATACATACACAAAGTATACAGAAGCCATGTTAAACATACAGAAAATGTTATTTCCTTGCAGGAGACAAAGACATGCTGAATAAAAAGATTACTATAGCATAAACAAGTGCAAATAGACAGGACTAGCTGGGATTCTGTCTCCTTTCACCCCTATTTTTGGTTCAGTCAAAATACTTAAGCTCCTTGTGTGACAGGAAGAATTTTTGTTATGCTACTTTTTATTCTATTGTGTTCAGATGTGTCTGGAAAAATGTATGTAAGACTGGCCATGCAGGTTTTCTGCAGAATGGGGGCTGAGTATTGCAAGAGCCTCCACCTAGCCAGTACCACTTCCCAATAGTAAGGGCAATAGGGAAGAATGCTTTGGACTCCACAGCTATTCCCTCAGCTCATACCCTATTCAAAGCAGAGACAGATGCAGCCCTGATATAACTGTGGGGAGAGGAAAGATCTCCTCCTGCATCACATTACATCTCTATGTCACATAAGACAGAGAGAGAGAAGTATGCACTCTCCTCTTCACCTGGCACCACATGTTCCCTGTATGTGTCCACAGTTGGTGCAGAGAGACAGGAATACAAATGGGGTACACTACACCTTGCTGGCAGCACATGAGCTTTCAGCACTGCAGTACAGCAATGAGAGTTAGAGACAACATGGGAACTACTAAAACCAAAAACCTGGATCTGAAAAAAGACTGCAGGAAATTTGGAAAAGGAACTATTAAGCAACTGTAATTCTTATACTCTGTTCTAAATGCATACGTATGGGTCAAGAACAGGATGGGGATTAAATTATGCAGAACCATATACCAAAACCTGCATACCTCCCAGAATGGGTTTTATCTCACTTTGGCAAGACAAAAAATAACGGAGTTACACATCTAATACACCTATACTCTTTACAGACAGCAAAGAAACAGAAGGATCTTGATAGGCACCTACGTTATTTTCCTGCCTATAAGAATATCCAATGTGACTGCTTTTTTCTTGACTAAATTTAGGTAACGTGATTCCCACCCTCACTGACTTCCCTTTGCAACCTCAGTGGTTTGAACTGTGGTACTTTCAAATGGAAATTTTTGTGTTTAAAAACACCCAAAAAAAGCAGCAGCAAAGAAAAATTATCATGTGTTTTTACACTGGAATAGAACTGTTTTCATAATCACAGAGGCACTTAAATTTGTATACTGCTTCCTATACACAAAGATTTTGTTTCCATCTGCATGTACCCCAAATTCTGCTGTGTAAAGAAAGCAAGTCCTTCTCAATCCTTTCTTTCTTTATATGCATGTTCAAAACTCATATTTCATAGGTTTCTCCTTATTCATACAGAAATGCCATTCCACTGCAATACAGAGTATCACTTAAATTTATGTAAATATACATAAAGGCATAAAACAAAAGGTTTATAAATTGTGACCTATACAATTAAAAAAATATTTCAAAGGCATAAACATGATTTGGCTTAATAACCCAGTTTTGAAGCAAGATTTCAGGTTTCTAGCACACTCCAATGAAATTGCTGGAAAAACTTATAAAAATCATAAATAATGTTCAAAGTGGAAGAACTACATCTTAACTTGATCTCTTGCCTGCTTATGAGCTACTAATCTATGTATTTATTTTTATTTTAAATTTTATTTTAAATAGCACCATTAAAAGATACTGGGAAAAAAAAAAAAAAACAACCTTGAGAAATATAAGAAGTCTTTATAATGTAAATGAACTGGCAGCATTACCTTTAGGTGCTTCTACTGATTATGACTGCATTAATGTTCGGTGTTATGTTTCAAAGGAAACAATTATGATCCATGAGAAAAGATGCATGTACTTAGTAGCTGACTATCTGAATGGTGTAAAACAGAGAGAGAAATATAAATTATTCCAAAGAACTTTCACCTAAAAAAACATCCCCAGCACAGCATCGCTACTTCAGCCTACAAAGGAACCTCTAGTTCAACAAATTAAGAACAGGAGCAGTGAGAAACATGTGCAGATCAACTTGTTTCCTGTCCTTCTTGTTTCATCTTGGCAGCTTCACTGCCAGTTTCTCTTCCATCTCTCCCCTCAGTTTTTTCAACTGTACCTCCTTCTGAGAGAAAAGAGGTGTATGAAGAAATAAATGTGAGGCGCTGATTCATCTCTATTTATTTCTGCCAAAGGTAAATGTGAAGAGCTTTGCATGCACTGAGAAGTTTGGGGATTGAATCACAAAGGAAGATGGTAGGGAAGTTTCACACTGGCAGAAAAGCATGTGAAAAACAAGAATATGAATAGAGGAATGAATAATTTGGGGTAAGGGTCCTCAGGAAAAAAAGTGATCCATACTGCTTTTAAACCTGATTATTACTTAGAGATTTTCCAAACTAAATGTACAAGGCATATATCAGTCAGCAGATAACCTTACATCTTTTTCCATGTTACAGTATTCCCCGTGCTCCTCCGTGTTCTAAGAACTAACTCTCTCCAGGCGAGTACCAGTATTTTTACTTCTCATGTACCAAGTAACACTTTCTAGATATACTAACTTCCTGGGGTAGCTTCCTTATGCAGTGATGCCTTCTCACATCTAACAAAATCTAAAAATATGTGGAAGCTTAAAGTGAACAATTGCAAGTATTGCTTACATAGTAATAGGTCAGATAAAAATGCCAACATTTTTTCTGCCAACAGTATCAGCAAGAAGTTCCATTGTGACCGCACATCTAGCAATTAATTTATACATAGAGATGATAGCAAAGGACAGGATAGGGAATTAACAGTTTAAATATTTGGAGAAGCAACTGAACTTAGAGTCAGCAAGGACTCATGAAAATAACCCTGAAGTAGATAAGGGATTATCTGAAATCATCTCTAAACCAGTAGTGATTATCTTCAGTTACTCCTGGAGAATGGGGGAGATATGCTACAGAAGTGGAGAAGTGCAGAAAGAGGAAAAAACTCTGAGGAATTACAGATCCACTTCCCAACATCAATTTCAGAAGCACAATAAGGAAAGAATCATTTTATGAAATTGTACTATTAAGGTAATAAAAGTAATTCAAAATGGATTTTCAAGAAACCTTAACCAGAGGCCCTGCTCAAAGCACTGTGGATGTCAAACTATATGTGTTCTCTAACTGTCAAGAGGAAGGAAGAGCTCTCCAGCCACCTTTTGCTGTACACTCCAGTTGCACTCCAGCCTCAAACTCCTGGTCTTAAAAAATGGCATGCAATGAAATGGATTCTCACTGACTACTGCATCTCCTGTTCTGATGACCACTAATTAAAATACACAGGCTGCACACCTGACAAAACCTCTAAAGCTTTAAGTACAACCAAAATGTTTACTTGCTTCTGATATGTTCTGTATAGAGTTTACTCTCTTCATCAGCAAGAACACAAAACATGTGAATTTATTATCCTAGTTGCTGTTTCTTAGACCCTTCCCCAAAACAGACACTTTTATGACCACTAGGTGGACTACTTTGTTTATAGAGTTCCTTACTGCAATAGATAATGGAGAAGACCAATGCAAGTACTCAGTATATAAAAAAATACTGCTGCAGACTGGTCAGAACACAGTCACTATGTCAGACACTATGTCAGAACATGTGCTGCTGCATATAGTGCATTTGAAAAAAAACAGACTAGAATTCTATGACTAATAAACCTGCTAGCATTTATAACCACTTTTTATTGACTTATTTACCTATACCCTTGGAATGGCTTTTGTTGAGTAGATTTCTTTAAAAAGCAAAAGAATTTGGCTTAGTAACTATGAAATAGAATCAGTCTAAAAATATTACCATACTCTTCTTTCTGCTATTAACATGTAAGGAATTATGAAATTTCACGAATAATTTATATTACTTTCTTAGTAATGTAAAGTAATGTAAAATCAAATAATACCCTGTAAACTATAAAAATCACTAGAGAATAGAAAATATCTATAAAGAAGGCGTCATAAGCAAAAATGATCAATTTTGTCAAAGACATTGCTTAATCAATTGAATACTTGAAAAAGATTAACCTAATAAATGAACTATTATGATTCTATGAAATGTGATTCCAAATGACTTTTGAAGACCAGAAAAATAAATTCAATTTATAATCTGTTTCTACCAAAGATTTATATTGAAATCCAGTGCAAATTCTACACAATATAATTTGAAGATTTAAGGAAAAATTAATCCGAGTGCAAAGTATAAATTAAAGACATGTTACTAAATTGTAATTTATAAAAGAAGTTACAGCCTGAACACATTGAAAGAAAAAAAGATTAAGAAGCTACGCAGGCAATTCTCCCAGGAGCAGCTGTGCTCTTATAATTTTGCCATCAATTTCTACCATTCAAATAGATGGAAATAAATTTTCAATATTGTACATTCTCAAGAATCAATTTAACTTCATGTTTCATTCCAAAAGCTTCAATAGTTTTCATTTGATCTTTCTTGGAATAGCAATGAGCTGCCCAACTAATAATTTTATATTTTTCCAGGGTTTGTTTAATACTTCTGCTTGTATTAGCAAACGCTACTTATGAATTTATAGGAATAACTTAAAGAAGTGTTAAGCACCTTTGTACTTCTAGGAAGAAAGATGGAATAAGACAGCCTTAAATAAATCAACTCCTAGTCAACTTATAGAGGTAAAAGTACTGTCTCTCAATAAACCTCTGTTAAATCTCACTTCACTAGCTACAGGATTTCAACGTGCCTACTTCAGAATCAACAAAATTAATTTCGAGCCAATTTTAATTAAAAAAATGTAAAAATTAAGTATTTGGTCACACCTAAAGATCTGTAAAATGACCAGAAAGGATACATATTTTGCATTAAAAAAATCTTTAAAATAATAAATGTAATCTTTTTTTCTACCATTCTCTTTTCTATAATAACACTGCAAGTCTTGAAAATGTCTTGATACTTTTGATTGACCACACAACCTCTCCCTGCTCTTTCCTTCTCCTTTTCCTCCACATACACGTGTTTTATATATTGCAACTTAAATGTGAATTATTTTCTACCCTTGGAAAATTAGAAATATCTTACAATAGCACAGACAAGAAAATATGCAGGAAGTAACATACATTTTGAAGTGTCAAATCACTGATGTTAGTTGACATTGCTCTCAGCCAGTCAGCACTCTCCTGGGCTGTATAAAACTGAAGTATCCCAGTACTAACTCCATCGAGTGCCAGCACTTCAAATGCATTAGATCTGCAGTAAGAAGAAATATATCCGTAAAGGAAGTTATATCAGTTTTCTGAAACTGCCCAATATTTCTCAGTGTTCAAGTGATTTTTACACATTTTGACAAGTTTTGAGTCTTAGCTTTACAAATCAAAAGAAAGGCAACAAAAAGAAGAATAATAATGGGCAGTACCAGGAGCAATACATGCAGTAAGTACTTTCTATATACCAGCATATATGTGCTGATCACTTACTTCCCTCGAGTGCACATATTATGTTCGGAATTACTGAACTTATGGTAGTGTATTCAGGAAGTATGCATTAGATCTTTTTGAACAAACTTTTTTTTTTAAACAAAATGATTATTTTCTTCATTACATTTTAATTTCACTTACTAGTTATGTATTAAGCTGCAAAGACTGATTTCTCTAGCTTTAATTTCTTGAATTCCTACACTTTTCTACACAATATTTTAAGCAACGTTTCTTTTAAGATTTTTTATGACACAGAAATTTGAAAATGTACTTAGAAGCTTCTTTAAATAATTTTTGAATGTAGGGCCTTTTCTCAAAACAGCACTGACATGTGCAACTGCCATTTAATGTGGGTTTTTTTCATCTTTTAAGTGTTTATAGTGACTTTATTCTGCAAATGCCAATGCTTTCCTTACTATCTGCAGCAAGTTAGGAACAATGTATCTAACTATGAAATCCCACATTTAGATTCTGATGAGATATGCATGATAATATTCTTTTTTCCACAGGAGCAACAAAAGTTTAAGTAGCTGTATGGAAGCCTAAATTTAAAACATGTGACATGCAATAGTCTCAGCAACTAAACTTTGTCAACCTACAAAGGTTATTTAAGTTGTCATGGGTTCAGCAGTAACAGTCATTTTTCTCCTTTGTAGTAGCTGGTGCAGTGCTGTGTTTTTGATTTTGGGCCTGGGAACAACACTGATAACACCAGTGTTTCCAGTTACTGCTTGGTAATATTTTGGTTTTGACCAAGGACTTTCTGAGTTTCATGCTCTGCCAGGGAGGAGGGGAAGCTGGGAGGAAGGAGAGACAGGACACCTGACCCAGGCTAACCAAAGAGGTTATTCCATACCACAGCATGTCATGTCCAGGATGTAAAAATGGAGGGCAGAGACCCAGAAGGGTGGGGGGGCACGGTGGGGGGTGCACGGCTTGGTCGGGTTGGGATTGATGGTGAGCTATTGTATTCTTTCCTTGTATTTGCCTTGTCATTATTATTATTAGTAGTGGTAGCAGCAGTGGTTTATGTTATATCTTAGTTACTAAACTGTTCTTATCTCAACCTGTGTGAGTTGCATGCTTTTGATTCTCCTCCCCAGCCCCCCGGGATTGGGGGAAGAAAGAGTGGGGAGTGAGTGAGAGAGCGACTGCGTGAGTTTATAGAGGCTTAAACCATGACAAAGTGCTCATGAATGCCACGAGAATTAGATTTTAGTCATACACTATTGTGAAAGACAATTATAATTTTCTGAATGATTGTGCAAATGTTTGTTTTGTATATAAATATGGAGAATATCACTGCTACCTTCTACATTCAAAAATTAGGTATTTATGCCTAAATGATATATTGCTTTCTTTTTGATACTAACCTAGAAGGAAGCAAAATACTGAACGAAGAAAACTGCTCTACAAAGCTGCTGGGTTTTCCTGGGATTCTCTGATCTAAGGTAAAGTCTTCTACTGCTTAATTTATGATACATGTCAATATAAGTACTCAAAATGACTCATAGAGGTTAATAGGCATTTGTTCATTCATGCATTACAGAAAAAGTAATCTAACATTAGTCACTTGTAGGGAATTTGATGGTGAACCTGAATACTATATACTCTATATACTTGCTAAAAAGGTAATGTAAAATACTTATCACATACAATATTAATAAGACAAAGTATTCTAATAGATATGCTTAAGTATTAAAAGAATCATGAAGGCGTACACTTGCTGTTCCGAAATCAACATTTTTGGCCTGAACTCTTTAAATGTATATCACAGATTCCTTTGTTTTCTTTTCACAACTGAATTATCATGGTAACTACTAAAACCTGATGGCAATGGCACAATTCTGTGTCACTTTCATTTCAGTAAATCTGTTTCACCTCTTCAGAAAGAAAGGTCAAAACAAATCCTTTTATTGTCTGTAAGTAAACTAAGTGAAATAATCACCTCTCAAGCACACTGTTCCCTTTACCTAAGGCTCTGACAAAGATCCTGACAGTGTTGTAATGGATTGACTTACAGTAGAATCTCTTCAACATCTCACTGAGACAGTGAAGATCGGTCATCGCCTGTGCTTTGACACACAGTGGAGAATGGAAACAGACTTAATTTGGTGCTGTGAAGAGAAGCCATTCACAATACCTAACTTGGACATCAAATTCAAGTATCAAGCTAAAATACTAGAGCCCTTACATGGAGAGAGAAGACAATCCAGAGCATCTTACAGTTAAGAAATGCTCTTCACTGAATCCAGAGGGTGCCTAGACACTAACTCAGCTTCACTTCAAAAAGGCATGCAGTGTGAATGCCTTATCCAGGTGCCACAAAGCTACACAAGAGGCTGACCAGAGATCACAGAAGGGAACTCCTCAGCTAGGACCTAATGCAACCAACACAGGCAATCAAGATTAAAAAGTAAGAAGCTTTATTATAAAAATTAACCAATCTTTTATCATTTGAAGCATGGTTCTGGCAATAGTGAAGATTGCACTAAAGCCCCTGTTGTCTTTTACTTTAAAATGTAGTGATCAGTTGTAAAAAACAATTAACAAGTTTCAAACAAACGCATCTAGGGATCTGAACTCTTCACTGACAGGATATTTGCACAGAATCTAATCAGGTGTGAGGGATCCCGCAAGTCCTCTAGACCAGCCTCCTCACTAAGTGGTTTAAGATACACATCTCTTTTCCACTGGAGATGAAACTGCACACAGTATTTTAGATGCAGGTATTTCAGATGTGGCCTCAGGTATGCAAAATAGAGGAGAACAATCACTTACCTCACCCTGCTGACTACAGTGTAGCTAATGCATCCCCATGTGTAGGTCTTCACCACTGAAAGTGCATACAGCTAACTCATGCTCAACGTGGTGTCCTACAAGATCCCCAAGCTTTTCTTGCAGTATTTTGACTTTGGTTTATTTTGAGTTAAACTTGGAGTAATGATGTAAGATAACTGAAGTAACACAGACATTATGCTTCTATTAACTGATGTGGCAGTAGAAGCAGCTGTATTCCATTAGATTTGTAAGAACTTGTGCAGAAGAAAGTGATAGTGGGAGGCAGGACAGTTTTAGCATTCATGAGACCTCTTATTCTGACACCTTTGAACTCACAAATAGTTACACTGGCACACTGAGGAAAAAGAACAGGGTTAATATCACCAGCTGAAAGAGGAGAGAGTAGAACGCAGGTGTGGGGTATTTCACTTTGTTACAGACAGAAAACATCTGAGGAATTACAGTCTCAGCATGCTTTATTTGTATGGAAGAGGCAGAGTTGTTTTGCAGGGAAACAGGAACAACCTGAACGACTGAAAGCTATATGCAGTATCAGTGTATTACTGTTGTCTCTTGAGTGCAGAATGTGCAGTGGGCAGAGTGATGAGCTGGAGAATGAAGTGCGCATATAATTATTAATTTTCTTTTTATAATTCCAGCACAATTATGAGTTGACGATGATGCAAGTGAGATGGATTTCACTCCACTTGAGCATATAAAATGCTGTTGCCTAAGTAAGTATATGGATGACAGGCAGCAGACACAAGCCGGAATATGGCAAATTTCAATTCAACATTAGAGTTTTGTTTTGTTTTTTTCGCCAGGAGGTGACCGAATACTGGCATAGCTTGCCCAGTGCAGTTGTGGAATCTCCATCCTGGGAAGTGTTCAGAAATTCACAAGAGATGGCCCTGAGCAATTTGCTTTCATGAGACATGCTTTGAGAAAGGAGCTGGACTAGCTGACTTCCAGGATCCCTTCCAGCCTGAATTATTTGATTATTTTATAGTGAATCATGCTAAACTCAGGAGCTATTTTGCTTTACCATAAGCAAGAGCATAATACAGTTGAACTGGATAATTCTCTGGAGATGCTTATTTTCTTCCATTTACTCCAAAGTGAGCCCGGGGATTTAGCACATTGATAGGTTAATGATTATTAGATGTCTACAGTCAGAGGAGATGAATCTCATCCCTTACAGTCCAATCCCACAAGAATTTTGTGAATGGTCCCACAACATTTAGGTAAAATATCATTTTGTCTTCAGTTGTTGACATGCAGATGTCTTTTTAGATTCAGAGTGTAAAAGGCACTTGTTAATTCTACTCAGGAACTGTAAGAAAATACTAGTAAATATAGATTAGCAAATTAAGTAAGATTAGTTTCACCATCTTATTGAATGAATTGGCAGATAATTATTATCAAGGTTAAAAACTCTTCAGCTATATTTTTAAAAAGTCTTAATGCAAGTATTTACAATTTATTTTAATCACTAGGATACTAAACGTGCATATTCTTTTCTATTTGCTCCTTAAGCACAATGGAAGTATGCGGGAGTGGTTACAATTTTAAAAAAAAAATCACTCAACTGTATTTTACAGTAACCCTTGTAAAAACTTGATTTATTTCAATGATGTGTTCAGACCTGTTCAACATCTTTGTGGGTGACATGGACAGTGGGATTGAGTGCGCCCTCAGCAAGTTTGCCGATGACACCAAGCTGTGTGGTTCGGTTGATACATTGGAGGGAAGGAATGCCATCCAGAGGGACCTTGACGCGCTTGTGAGGTGGGCTGATGCCAACCTGATGAAGTTTAACCATGCCAAGTGCAAAGTCCTCCACCTGGGTCGGAGCAATGCCAGGCACAGCTACAGATTGAGCGGGGAGGAGATTGAGAGCAGCCCTGCGGAGAAGGACTTGGGGGTGTGGGTTGATGAAAAAATGAACATGAGCCGGCAGTGTGCGCTTGCAGCCCAGAAGGCCAACCGTATTCTGGGCTGCATCAAAAGGAGTGTGACCAGCAGGTCGAGGGAGGTCCTCCTGCCCCTTTACTCTGCTCTCGTGAGACCTCCCTTGGAGTATTGTGTGCAGTTCTGGTGTCCTCAACATAAAAAGGACATGGAACTGTTAGAACAAGTGCAGAGGAGGGCCACGAGGATGATCAGGGGACTGGAGCACCTCTCATATGAAGATAGGCTGAGAAAATTGGGGCTGTTCAGCCTGGAGAAGAGAAGGCTGCGTGGAGACCTCCTAGCAGCCTTCCAATACCTGAAGGGGGCCTATAGGGATGCTGGGGAGGGACTCTTCGTTAGGGACTGTGGTGAGAGGACAAGGGGTAATGGGTTTAAACTTAAACAGGGGAGGTTTAGATTGGATGTGAGGAAGAAATTCTTTACTGTGAGGGTGGTGGGGCCCTGGAATGGGTTGCCCAGGGAGGTTGTAGATGCTTCATCCCTGGCGGCGTTCAAGGTGGGGTTGGACATAGCCTTGGATGGCATGGTTTAGTGGGAGGTGTCCCTGCCCATGGCAGGGGGGTTGGAACTCGATGATCTTGAGGTCCTTTCCAACCCTTACTATTCTATGATTCTATGATTCTATGATATGTCAATGGCTTCAGTCTCCAGTATAATACATAAGTATCTCATTAGTTTTTTATATACTTGAAATGGCTAACAAGACCTATATCCAGATATCATGACTGCCTGCCACTGTAATGCCAGTTTAGATTCAGGTTCAAGTTCAAGCTTTTTAAGTCTTTTGGCATGAGGAGTGTCTATAGCTGATGACAATAGATCTCTGTCGTTACTACAGAGAGATCATCAGTGTCATTATATTCTATGCCAAAGATTGCTTTTTTAAGATGTTCAGTTCTCCACGCTATCTAAATATTGAATTTATACTGCCTACAAAATTCAGATATGTTTGTTAGGGAAAAAGAGATGGCCATGTGTTTAGCTTACACTTAGTGATGTAGAGGGTTTCTTTGAAATCGAATCTTTAATTTTTGATACACTTTCAGGCTGCAAGTACATTGTACGCAGAAGTATGTCTGATTTCTGGCCAAAGCATTTTACATCACTTCTGAGGTAAGGAACAGGTACTAACGCATTCCCAGCCTCTGAGAATCAATATTTGGTGCTAATCTTTTATTACATGTGGCATAGCTCCTCTTTAGCTTCTTTTTCCTGCTTACACCTTGATTTATCTCTGATTTAGCAGCTTATTCAAGCCAAGGGTAAGTGGCTAGAATTGAAGAGAGATCTGCACAATGCCTGGTCACTCTTGGGGTAACTTTCTGCTTACAGTCTGTTGAGCAGATCATATTCTGCAGCCTGCATTTACCTGATCCCTTGCAATTGATTTCCAGAATGTCTTCCCGCTTGAGCAGAATTGTGACAAACACACTGGAAACACTTATTTTAATGATGCTTTTAAAGAAAAACACACATAGCAGTCTTCAGGCAGTCTTTAAAACCTGTACATAGCAAAACTGCTTTAAAAAATCCGCTGACTTCATGGCTTATTCTTTTCACATACCACCTGAACAATGTAGTAAAAAATTAAATTGTTCTGTGCCTTAGATTTCTGGAGACCTAATGAAGTGTTTGTTGGAGTGCTCTAAAGACCAACAAATTCAGAGCAAACATTACAGAATAGGTTCTCATACAGTCAGATTTACTGTGAGGGTGGTGGGTCCTGGAATGGGTTGCCCAGGGAGGTTGTGAATGCTTCATCCCTGGGGGCGTTCAAGGTGGGGTTGGATATAGCCTTGGATGGCATGGTTTAGTGGGAGGTGTCCCTGCCCATGGCAGGTGGGTTGGAACTCGATGATCTTGAGGTCCTTTCCAACCCTTACTATTCTATGATTCTATGATTCTATGCCAAGCTAGTTTTAGTACTTTGTAACTATAGTCAAAAAATCAATAGGCGTGGTAGAAATCACAAAATATACCAAATATATCAATATTATTACATGAAATATATCAATTTTATTACATGGCTATCAGGTCTAAAAGTCATTCAAAATGAATGTCACATTCCAACTCTATGCAAAATGAAGAAAAAAAAAAAAAAAGTTAGAATTTCTTAAGGAAAAGGAAACCCCAGTTGCTGAATCCTACAATACTATACTAAAAATAAGAATGACAAGAGACAGTACAAAACCTTTTGAGAAAAGAGATAATTTCCAATATAAAATTTTGTTTTAATTTGAACAATCAGAATTGTACATAGATCCTATATGGGGCTTTAGTAGTGTTTGTGCAATGGTTTTAATGCTTCTTACTTCTGGAAACACTTCTGCTACATTCTAAAATATTTATTTCTCATTTATAAGTTTGCAAGACAGTGTTTTTTTCAGAGCTATTCTCTGCCTAACTCTGTACCCAGTCTTTGCCTTCCTCTGCTCCCATCTACCAATGGGCTTCATCAGGCTCCCATAAAAAAAAGAATATTTCATAGGTTCGCTATTTTTTTTATAGTGACAATCCTTAATGTCATCCCCCACACTTTGTACTGTTATGTTGCATCCCATTTCCAACAGTTCCACTCTTTCACGACATATTGTGCTACTCTTCTGTGCTGATGGTGCTGATTCTGTCACCAGTAATTCTAATTAGTGTACCGTTTTCTGCATCATCAATCAAATAGCCCTTAAGGCAGACTATTAAAAATATCCCTCCAAATCTGTACTTTCCTTTTCATCTTACCTTTCATCAGGCATTAATCTTTGCCACTGTTGCCACCGTTGCCACCATAATAGTTTGGTCATGAGAGTTTTCAGGTGCATACTTTTGTTCTTATCCTCCTATTCAGCATAATTGTTAATGAAAACTGTGAGCGAATACTCATTCAGGTTTTGAAACGCAGAGAGATTTTGTTTAATTCCTGTACCTTTCTCAAGATGGTTTATTCTATTTCTTACTTTCCAATTTATTTATCTAATTAAAGGCATCTTGTTAACTCATTGAAATGCTAAAATGGAAAATAGAATCCTTCAGAAAGATTCTCTTACTAAACAAGTGCAACAATTAACCTTCCCTTCCCCCCCAAAAAAAATAAATTAACAAATCACACAATATTCTGTAGTAATTGCAATGGCCAGAATACTATGAGATAGACAATAACACATCTAATTAAGTTGTTTTGTAATTGGGATCATAGCTACATGGGCTTATAGCTACTGCGCCTGAGTTCACTCCACTCATTTCTTCAATTTAATTTCCATCTTCCAAATAAGCATTTTTTTTCAGTCTCTAACTAAAAATGTTTAAGAGATTATAGCTATTGTACCTTCACTTGAAGCTCCAGCCAATACAGAAAATAAAAGTTATTACGTAGCACTGTCGAGGACAAAAATACTTAGCTACACATTTTTCCAAATAAGGATTTAGACATTCCATACGAAAAAATGAAATATTATAAATAAGTGAAATATGTTCTCCACCTTCTGTAAGACTACCCATCTTTACTTTTCTATCTTAAAAATAAAAACACCCCAAATTATATCATGAACTATAAATTCTTTGGGTGAGAAAGACTTACTGATCCCATTATTTCTGTTAAACTTTTATCACATTTAATGATGAACTCTATCCTTGACAGTTCAATCATGTTTCCATTACCACCTAGCAATTTAGAGTATCCACAGGAACAGTCCTCACTGTATATATGTTATCTTACTTCCTACAGAGAAAAATGAAATTGACAGATTAGTGAGAAGTGTAGAATGATAGAAGTAGTGATACATTATTATCCAGGCAAATGAATAAAAAAGTTGATGAATTAATAAATAATGAAAAAGACTAATCATTATATATATCCAGATAGACTGCAATGGTGTCAACAACATGAAATACACTAATTGAAGTTGATTTCAGTAGTTAATACAATATTTCTCTTCCATTGAGGAGACAAATGACGGATACCACATTTTTTATCTTTCCTTTAAAATATTCTGGGGAATATTTTTGCTCTTTTTGTGATACAAATATATTTTACAGTCTCACTCTGCAGCATTTTCATTCATTCATGTAGAAGGAAGGAAAAAAAATGTATCAAATTCTCTCCTTTTTCTGTCAATATGTGCTGACAGAATCTAAAATACATGAAAAATATAGTTTTCTCTCATTAGGTCACCAGTCATAAAACTTTCTGGGAAAAATAAAATGACAAGTCAAGCGAAATGAAAAACAAATGGTAACTCCTTTCTCTTCTAATGAAAAAAAAGAGTAACAATCCAACAGATTCAAGTTGTCCTGGCCATTTCATGACAGAAGAGCTAGAAGTATGCCCTTTTTTTGCCAAAGTTACTGGAAAACTCGAAGGACAGAAAAATTTAAGATGCAGAGTTTAACCACCAAGGAAATAACATAGCCTAATCTGATTAAATTAGGCTAGAATTGCTGAGATGAGTAGCTCGAGAGAGGACCCCATCAACACCTGAGGCGGGGAAGCTCAGCGCCCAGGAGCCTCAACTCAGAGCGGCAACAGCCACCGAGGCAGCTTCAAGTCCTCGACAGCACTTGCCCAGGAGCCGGCAGCTCAGGTGACAGGCGCAGCTGACTGATAGGGGGTGGTGCCAGGAGAGGAAGCACCAGCCCTGATGGGTAAAAACCTGCCCCAGGGAGTGCTGGGAACAGAAGTGCCTCGAGGCAGTTTGAATGGGTGGGCGAGCGGGAAGGTGAGCAGTCCCGTTATGTGCAGGGCTCGGTCTGGGAGCTCTGCTCTGGCTGCCCCGGTGGTGGCCAGCGTAGGCACCCAGACAGAGCGGATGAGAGGGGAGAATGTAGCGCAGACCTCGGTGTGTAGAGCGTGCCCGCGCTGCTCTCCTGAGGCTGGGATGCGCGACGGGCATGGCTGCACTCGGTGCTCCCTGGTGGAGGTCCTCCTGCAGCAGGAGGTTGAGCTGCAGGATGCTGTAAAGAGGCTGAAAGATGTCAAGGATGCTGAGAGGAAGCAGCACTGCTTGCTCCAGGGCTAGACTGTGCAGAGGCCTCAAGTGTCCACTGTTGCTCATGGAGGAAAGAAGGAGGCCACTAACCCAGGAAGGTGGGAAACAGGAACAAAAAAAAAAAAACCACAAAAAAAAAAAAAAAAAACAAAAAAAAAAAAAAAAAAAAAAACAAAAAAAAAAAAAAAACAAAAACAACAAAAACACACACAAAAAAAAAGGTGGAAGAGGACAATTAAAAGCAAGGGGCTTCCTCCTACATCCTTTGTCGCCAACGAGAACCGCTTTGCTGTCCTGCAGGGAGCTTATGAGGAAACACACTCGCACCAGGAACAACCGGCTAATGCACTGGTAAAGAAGATCTCTACTCGTGCTGCCAGGAAAAAGCGGAGGGTCATAGTGGTAGGGGACTCTACTTTGAAAGGAACAGAGGCACCCATCTGTTGACCTGACAGGTTGCGACACCAGGGATGTTGCAGAGAGGCTGCCCGCACTAGTCAGTCCCACTATTACCCACTTCTAGTGATCCATGTGGGTGCTACTGATATAGATAGCAGGAGCCCAAAGAACATAAAGAAGGACTACAGAGCCCTAGGAGAGGTGGCTGGGGGCTCTGGAGCTCAGATTGTCTTTCTGTCAATTCTTCAGGATAAAAGCGAAGACCTTAAAAAGGCTAGGAGGATTGGCCAGGTTAATAAATGGTTAGAAGGGTGGTGCCATAGTCAGGGGTTTGGGTATTTAGAACATGGGATTCAATTTAGGAGGCCACATCTACTGGGGGCTGGTGGAAATGGTCTAACAAAGAAAGGGAAGAGTGGATTTGGTAGGAGGCTTGCCAGACTGGTCAAGGATGCTTTAAACTAGATGTGTTGGGGGAGGCAGGCATCATTCCATCCCAACACACCCAGTCAGTTGCCAGCACCTATAATTAATGTTTGGGGCAATGTAGAGATATTCCAGATTATGAGCCGGCTTCATTTGGAGCTCTGCTCAGATCCCTCTGTACAAATGTCCATAGCACGGGGAACAAACAAGGAATTAGAGATGTGTGCGCGTCTAAGGGGTATAATATAGTAGGTAACACAGAAACATGGTGGGATAGCTGCTATGACTGGAGTGTTGGAATGGAAGGTTACAGGCTGTTTGGAAAATACAGGCCTGGCAGATGGGGAGGGGTACTTGCTGTTTATGTTACAGATAGGCTGGAGAGTATGGAACTCTGTCTGGGAATAGGTGATCAGTCAGTGGTGTTCACTGGCAAATGCTCTGACTACACCACCCAAGTCTTGGAAGGCAGACACATGGACTGTGAGAAAGAAGACCTTAGGCTCACTTTAGGAGAGGATGAAGTTCAAGACCATCTTAAGAACCTGAACATGCACAAGTCCATAGGACCTGCTGAAATCCATCCGCAGGTCCTGAAGGAGCTGGCAAATGAAGTTGCTAAGCCACTATCCATCATATTTGAAAAATCATGGCAGTCAATGACTGGAAAAAGGGAAATATAGCCCCCATTTTCAAGAAGGGGAAAATGGATGACCCAGAGAACTACAGACCAGTCAGTCTCACCTCTGTGCCTGGCAAAATCTTGGAGCGGATTATCCTGGAAGGCATGCTAAGGCACATGAAAACCAACAAGGTGCTTGGTGACAGCCAACATGGCTTCACTAAGGGGAAATCCTGCCTGACCAATCTGGTGGCCTTCTATGATGGAGCTATGGAACTGATGGACAGGGGTAGAGGAGTTGATGTCATCTACCTGGACGTGCGCAAAGCGTTTGACACTGTCTCACATGACATCCTTGTGTCTAAGTTGAAGAGACATCAATTTGATAGGTGGACCACTCGGTGGATAAAGAACTGGCTGGATGGCCGCATGCAAAGAGTTGTGCTCAATGGCTCAATGTCCAGGTGCTGACCAGTAACGAGCGGTGTCCCTCAGGGATCGGTGTTGAGACTGATCTTGCTCAACATCTTTGTGGGTGACATGGACAGTGGGAATGAGTGCGCCCTCAGCAAGTTTGCCAATGACACCAAACTCAGTGGTTGGGTTGATACGCTGGAGGGAAGAAATGACGTACAGAGGGACCTTGACATGCTTGTGAGGTGGGCTGATGCCAACCTGATGAAGTTTAACCAAACCAAGTGCAAGGTCCTACAGCTGGGTTGGAGCAATCCCAGGCACAGATACAGGTTGGGCAGAGAAGAAATTCAGAGCAGCCCTGCGGAGAAGGACTTGGGGGTGTTGGTAGAAGACAAACTGAACATGAGCCAGCTTCAGTGTGCGCTTGCAGCCCAGAAAGCCAACCGTATCCTGGGCTGCATCAAAAGGAGTGTGACCTGCAGGTCAAGGGAGGTGATCCTGCCCCCCTACTCTGCTCTTGTGAGACCTCACTTGGAGTATTGTGTACAGTTCTGGTGTCCTCAACATAAAAATGACATGGAACTGTTGGAACAAGTGCAGAGGAGGGCCACGAGGATGATCAGGGGACTGGAGCACCTCTCGTATGAAGATAGGCTGAGAAAATTGGGGCTGTTCAGCCTGGAGAAGAGAAGGTTGCGTGGAGACCTCATCGCAGCCTTTCAGTATCTTAAGTGGGGGGTATAGCGATGCTGGGAAGGGACTCCTCATTAGGGATTGTAGTGATAGGACAAGGGGTAAGGGGTTCAAACATAAACAGGGGAAGTTCAGATTGGATATGAGAAAGAAATTCTTTACTGTGAGGATGGTGAGGCACTGGAATGGGTTGCCCAAGGAAGTTGTGAATGCTCCATCCCTGGCGATGTTCAAGGCCAGGTTGAACAGAGCCTTGGGTGGCATGGTTTAGTGTGAGGTGTCCCTGCCCGTGGCAGGGGGGTTTTATCTAGATGATCTTAAGGCCCTTTCCAACCGTTTCTACGATTCTGTAAACTGAACTGTATTCGATGTAAACCACACTAAGTATACTGCAGTCTGACAACTCTAGATGTATAACATGTTTCTAACTGCAAAATGGTCAAAAATATTCAGCAAATGATGATGATACCAAAATGCCACATTGTAATACTCTATATTTTTAAAATATGGCCACCAAAGATGTCCTTCAGTAACATATCAGACTATTCAACCTTAAGATAGACAATCATGAAAGTTTGAGCTTATTTATACCACCAGAAAGTTAATGCTGCAAATTTGAAATAATCTTGAATGTGACAGAGAAAAAAAAGCAAATGAGGTCAGAGGGGCCATCCAGACTGGCTGACAGGAGTTTACCATATCAGAACAGCAAGAGTGCTTGAACTTACAGATTCTCTACACAGAATACACAATACTATGTAGTAAAAAAATATCATTATGTGATTGATTTTATTAATGAATGTATGCTAATTCTGCTGTAGTCAACTACAAGATTCTCGCAGGTGAAAAAGCTGTCTTTCTATTATGGAAAAGAAGGATTGTAGAAAGCCAAGTGTGCATTACCTGTGAGTGGACAGACAGCAAAATAATCATACGGTGTTCAATTTCCTTTCACAAGCCATAACATTTTGCATAGATACAATCCAATATCAAAAGCCAGAGGGATGTAGATAATTTTTATAGAAAGAATGATACAGAACTCTCTGAATTTAATCTGGGTAGGGAATAGCAGAAAAGACCTTTCATACAGTTCATGTAGCTGAAGAAAAGGCACACAACTATGTATGGGACACTACAGAAGATAGTTCCAATACCTCAACAACATTAAAAAGTAATCTGGCTGTTCTGGTGCCAGTGCCTCCTCTTGAGACCAACTGAGGAAACTCAGAGGAAAAGATATAATGAAGCATTTCAACAAAGCAACGTTAATGACAAAGAACATGAGGGAGATAAAAAGCTACAAGGATGACACATAGACTCATGGACTCATTTAATACTTAAAAAGCAGCCATCCTGCCTGCCAATGTATGCAAATAGGCTCTAAGTGAATATTCAGAGAATAGCAACATTAGCATATTGGTCAGCAGGGGAATTGTCATGGACTCATTAAATTTACTTTAGACTGATGGCTAAAATGTGAAAGGGAGCAGAGATGTCTGACTGATGTTATCATTTATACTTCTATTAGCTTGTAGGTTTTATTTCGTGGAAAGCAGACACTTGATTTTAGAGAGCAATTACTGAAGACAAATGTTGGAATTTATGTTTCTATGAACACTGGGAAATGTAAAAGAAAGGATACAAGTGGTATAATAGTAAAAATATGTACATGCACTTCAGAGAAGGAGAGAATTGGGTAAGAGCAGTCCGGTACCCCTTAGGCAAAATAAACAGCTTTGGTAAGAACATGGGAAACACCTCATCCACAGTTAGTCTCAAGGTGGTATTCCTTTAATGCTCATATAGATGTGCTTGTTGATTTACCAAACTAAGCAAGAAGTATTTAGTAGCACTAAAGTGTCATGGGATAGTGATAGGCTTTATGGAACAATTTCATCTTCCTTTAGACTGTTTACAACAAAAAGGAAAAAAAGCCACCAGTA
The DNA here is from genome assembly GCA_039720435.1 of Amazona ochrocephala. Lineage (NCBI taxonomy): Eukaryota > Metazoa > Chordata > Aves > Psittaciformes > Psittacidae > Amazona > Amazona ochrocephala. The sequence continues at coordinate 34,668,990 of CM077878.1, forward strand.
ATAAAGGAGTGCTGTGTATATTAAATGTACAGGGGGAAGCAAGACACATCACGAAAGAGTACATCTCTCCAAGACTGAAACTGAAAGCATTAAAATCTGCAGTACGCACACGAAAAATATATCTGTGATGGGTTGACCCTGGGCCAGCAGCTAACCATCCACACTGCCCCTCACATCCCTACACCTCTCCAGTGGGACAGCAGAGACAATAGGAAGAACAAGTAAATTTGCAGGTTGAAATAAAAGTATTTCAATAAGCAAAGGGAAGAGTGGAAAAAAAGCCCAAACCAAAGAAACCCACAACAAAACAAGTGATGCAAAGGCAACCAATCACCATCTCTCACAAGCAGAATGATGCCCAGTCAGTCTCCAAGCAATGGCTAGCTCATCTGTAGCTCCTCTTCTCAGTTTTTATTGCTGAGCACAATGTTACAAGGCATAGAATATCCATTTGCTCAATTTGGGCCAGTGGCTCAGATTCTGCCCCCTCCCAGCTTCTCGCTCACCCCAGCCTACTCGAGTGGGAGCAGAGCAGGAAAAGGAGAAAGTCTTGATATTTCAAAAGCGCTGCTCAGCAACAAACAAAATACTGGTGTGATATTAACGTTATTTTAGTCAGAACCCAAAATGCAGCACCATATGGGCTGCTATGAAGAAAACTAAATCCATCTCAGCTAGACACAGTGTGATACCAGGTGTTTTACTTTCAAGAATTCTCAAAAAGCACATACTAGTTTTGGAAACTGGAATCCCTTGGGATTGCTCCATCTAATGTGTGCAGTGCACAGAATAGGAGTGAAACTGCTTCAAGCTATCAGGGTGATAACTGAACTCAGGGATTTAAATTCTTGTCTTCCTCTGGTCGCTTTTATATTTAAGAACAGTGATAAGTTGATGATGAGTTGATATCTAAATGTGCACGCAGAGATTTGTTCACTTAATTCCAGGAGAAATTCTGTGCCTTGAATGATTGGAGGCCTGTGGTAGACTGTGAAGCATCAGACCACATGAATTAGTCAGTTGAACCCAGAAGGAAGAAAGTGGTGGAGGAAGTGATGAGAGACGAAATAAAATGGAATTAAGAGTTCAGACTGCAGAAGAGCCTAAAACTTCTCTGGACAATTTATTATTATTATTCACCTGTGATGCTTTAACACAAAGTTTAGGAGAGGAGCTGCCAAATGATTTGGGAGAGTAATTTCTTCACGTTAAAACAGCATAACTGTCCTACTACAAAATTTTTTTTTTCAGGTCATTTTCAGGAAACAGGTGACAAATCTGACATAGATCAAGAAAGGTATACGCATGAATTTCTGCTACCTTCTGGTAGCATATAACCTACATAGTTGATGCCTAAATAGAGCTTCCAATTATCTCATTTGAAAGAAGTAAATAAACATAGAACAACCCATAAAGAAAATGGACAATATTAACAGTGAATAAACTTCTGTCCTCATATATATGGAGAACTGTGGGCTACTTGGACCACAACTACTGGTAGGTTTGAAGTAGTCCTACCATACAGAATATTTTGCAGAAAAAAAAAGCTGATGCATGCTGCAATGTGTTAAACCTTTCTCAAGTACAATATTTATTGAAGGTTTATTAAACTGCACTTCTGCTTTCATGTTTCCTGAAGTTCAGGAGAATCACCTCTGACATCCTATTCCAAGGCTACTTTATGAACCATTACATAGGTCTCTGAGAAGCAAAAATATTGTACAATTAAAAATACAATATTTTGTAGCATGCAGTTTGCCAAAACCTCTTGTCAATATGAGTTTCTATATGACAATGATATGCAGCATAGTCATGATGATTGTGTACAAATTATAATTTGTAAAGAAAAAGAAGAATTAATTGACAATATTAGAATTTGGGAATAGAAGTATTCTATTGAAAGCTATGGAATGAAATGTAGTACCTTAAAAATTAATTGAATTGACACCTAGCTTAATCTCTATACTAGCTCCTGATGCTAGCTGAATTCCCAAAATACAACAGATTATAGAAACATACTTGTAGAGCTAAATGTTGTCCTTTTTTACTGTATCTTTGGTAGCCGCCATGCATGCCATTAATCTCAAGAGAAGATGGACTGCATATTTTTTAATAAGATGACTTTCATATCTCCACGCAAAGAATTCTTACAGAGCAAACACTCTCCAGCAAAATATTTGATACAGTTAGCTAATCCAGTGCTTCCCTTTTTGGATTACAAACCTTAATTTATCTGTTCCAGCTTTGTACCTCGAGATTCGAGCCATTGACAGAGGAACTGATAAGGTGTCTAGCCAGCGCTTCTCATATTTTGGTTCATTAGCTATGGGTGAAGAAGGTGATGATGGAGCCTGCGCAAAATAAATGAGAATCAGTAAGTGCAATTTATCAGACGACATTGTGAAAAAACCACTAATATGCATCTCTGGCTCTGCTTGTCTCCAAAGTGAGTAATCATGGCAATAAAATTATTCAAGAATCTCAGGATTCAGTAGAGAATTAAAAGGAAGCATTCCTGCAGAAAGGAATGCTACCTATATTGATATTATGCTTGCGATTCTAATTTCGTTGTTGCCTTAATATTAAATATATACATATTTTTAATATTTATAACTGGCAATAAAAAAGAAATAGTTTTTAGCCATAAGTGTCCTTCATTTTGTCTAAATGTAACATAAAATACATTTTTGGTTTAAATTTATTTGGTCTTTGCAACTCCTCTACATCATCAGAGAAAAAGATGCAAATAATAACCTAATGTAAAGACTACATTAGAGAATATTGGTTTCTTATTTGTGCATTGTGACTTTTATCCATAATGTTATTTAATTAGTAGATTTCTGTATTATTGCTATCCATATACAGACTGATGAATTTTGAAATGTCATCTATCTTCGAAGTTTTCCTTCAAATGCTTCTATTAGAAAGATTGTACATACTATCTAAGCAGTAAAGGCTGTCCAGATCTCAGAATAGTGAAAATATGAAATTTTACAATCATCTACTCATTTTATGTAACTATGGCATAAAAAAGAATACTTTAAAGCAGATATATGCAAATGCAAATTAAGTTAGGAGAATTAGCCTGGATATATAGCTACTGATTAATAGCCTAAACCAGAGCTTATCGACGAACCTGCTCATATATGCAGCATTCTTTTGTATTGCAACCAAATAGTTCATAAAAGCACAAAGAATGAAACATTATAAAAGGAAATATTTATGAAATATTAAAAGTTGCCATAAAGTTGCACTAAAATATTCAGGAAACTGCAGAGATATAGGTATCTTAATTGATATAGACTTGAAGATCATGTAGTTTGTTCCTTGTGAAATACTATCCAGAGGTTTCCATCACTGTATCCATGACTGGAAATAAAGAACTATGCCCAATATTTCAAAAAAGATTGTAACTATTTGTTTTCACAGGCAAAAATTAGAAAATGCTGGAAACCACTGCTCAGTGTACCACCTGAGATTTATGAGCATGATTAGGAGTTTGAAAAAATGCTATTAAAAAATAGAATAAAGTGGGAGTTTCATATAGAAAGCATAAAAATCATAAATTGAAAAGTATTTATTGATATTTATATCTCTGCCCTACCATGACAGCTGAGCATTTCACTTTTATAAAGCTAGTAATACTATTTATAGAGAGGCAGCCGAGAAGGATTCACAGACATAGATATTTAGGTCAAAGTTTGGCATTTGTGCTGTCTCTGAATCAAAATTATTTGTCCCATATCGTACAGAGCACTTTCTGTTAGAGAAGGGAGTTGAAAGTTGGTTGTTTTATACAAGCTATAAACATGCACTGAGTAGTACTTACAAAAGCAAATAAACCGTGGAATGACCCAACTTCAGCTCTGTTGTGCCCAGGTGTTTAAAAAGCCATTAAAGTTACTTAAAGAACATTCTGGTAATGGTTCTATTTCTGTTTCTTTTTCTTGTTCATAAGGATTTCGGGTTCATTTCCCCCTCCACCTAAAGCTCTTTCTTACAGTCATCAAGGGCTGAACTTTCTATTTACTTCTTTAAATAAATTACAATAGTGAGTTTCACATTCTAACAGGATGACTGAGAGTTGGTGATCAAGGGACACTTTCCAGCTAAATGAAAAATTTGTATGAAATTGGCAGTGTTGAAACTTCCTGAGCTTACCTATGAGGATGTTATTGGAGGCAGTGTCAAAAGCCATCTGGACAAGATAGTGAACACCATACTGACCAAGTTTATTAGACACAATAACAAAAAACGATAAAAAGAAAAACAAACTGCAAGCATCTGCAGAAGCAGCTCATGATACTGAATAACTGAGAGATAAAAGGACTGCTAAAAATACAGTAGATAAATGTACAGTAATGCACATGAAGAAAGACAATATTAACTTCCCCCATACTGTAATAGGATATGAACAGACCACTAACACTCAAAAATAAGATCCTGCTGTTGTGGGAAAAGCAGGTGTTGAAAGGAGTGGAATCGTTTTCACACAAATAATTAAGTAAACAAAGATTCATTAATCTGGAAAAGAAACATCTGAGGGAATTGTGACAAAGGTATGTAACGAATAACAAAGAAAGAGATTAGGAAACAGTGGTTCACTTGCCTTTTTCATATAAGCAGAAAGGGTATCGATTAGAAGTAAAAATGGTAGGATGAAACAATGAAAGATTGTTTTTTCTCTATATAACAAACTGACTCAGGAAGCCCCTATGGCAGAAGTAATTGGAGGTGCAGGAAATAAACCCGATAAATAGTTGTACATATTTCCTCTGGTTTTGTATTCTCTGGAGGGCATCAGCTGAGAACAAGCTATTTGGCTAGATGATCCTTTGGTCTGACCCAGTGTACTGAGCTGGCTGACCTTCAAGACTTCCGTCTACTAAGCAGCTGCTGCTGCTCATGTTGAAAACTCTCAACAGTGTTTCTCCAAAGCACTAAAAAAAATTGGCTATTTAGAGATCATCTCTGCAATCACAGCTTTTATCCTCTGGTTCATTTCACACCTTTGGCATTCTGCTAGAGACCGCCAACAATGTTGCCAATTAATGCCAATTTGTTTATAACATCTGTCCATTAAGAAATGGATTGAACACAAAAATCTCATTTTTGACAGAACACTGAACAAGAATCAGGTTGTCATGACACGTAATCACTACCCACCTGGGACAGCTGTGTACTGTGTACTAGAGCAGTGTGTGATTCTCTATCCCATTAGCAATTCTTGACCTACGAAGGACAATGTAGGCAAGTGCTTTGCTGCTTTTTAAAGCTCCTATATAACAACTCATTATGGGGCAACCAAGAAATCTTCACAAAAGTAGAATGAGACCACAAAGTCCTCAACTAAGTGAGACATAATGAGACCACTCGGTGGATAAAGAACTGGCTGGATGGCCGCACACAAAGAGTTGTGGTCAATGGTTCAGTTTCCAGCTGGAGACTAGCAACGAGTGGTGTCCCTCAGGGATCGGTGTTGGGACTGGTCTTCTTCAACGTCCTTGTTGGTGACATGGACAGTGGGATTGAGTGTGCCCTCAGCATGTTTGCCGATGACACCAAGCTGTGCGGTTCGTTTGATACATTGGAGGGAAGGAATGCCTTCCAGAGGGACCTTGACATGCTTGTGAGGTGGGCTGATGCCAACCTGATGAAGCTTAACCATGTCAAGTGCAAGGTCTTACACCTGAGTTGGAGCAATCCCAGGCACAGATACAGACTGGGCAGAGAAGACATTTAGAGCAGCCCTGCGGAGAAGGACTTGGGGGTGCTGGTAGAAGAGAAACTGAACATGAACCAGCATCAGTGTGCGCTCGCAGCCCAGAAAGCCAACCGTGTCCTGGGCTGCATCAAAAGGAGTGTGACCAGCAGGTCGAGGGAGGTGATCCTGCCCCTCTGTTCTCGTGAGACCTCACTTGGAGTATTGTGTGCAGTTCTGGTGTCCTTAACATGAAAAGGACATGCAACTGTTGGAACAAGTCCAGAGGAAGGCCATGAGTATGATCAGGGGACTGGAGCACCTCCCATATGAAGATAGGCTGAGAAAGTTGGGGCTGTTCAGCCTGGAGATGAGAAGGCTGCGTGGAGACCTCATAGCAGCCTTCCAATACCTGAAGGGGGCCTATAGGGATGCTGGGGAGGGACTCTTCATTAGGGACTCTAGTGATAGGACAAGGTGTTAAAACTTAAACAGGGGAAGTTTAGATTGGATCTGAGGAAGAAATTCTTTACTGTAAGGGTGGTGGGGCCCAGGAATGGGTTGCCTGGGGAAGTTGTGAATGCTCCATTGCTGGCAGTGTTCAAGGTGGGGTTGGACAGAGTGGGAGATGTCCCTGCCCATGGCAGGGGGGTTGAAACTTGATGATCTTAAGGTCCTTTCCAACCCTAACTATTCTATGATTCTATAATTAATTTTTTGCTAAGAACATAGGAAGGAACGTGAAAGAGCACAGCTAACTGGGACTGTCAATTTTTGCAACTTTTTATGACATAAAATTTGCAGATTTTGGGAACAGTTTTTTTTACTTTATTTGATTTTTTTTAAAACTGCCATTGATTCTAGATTTCAGCAAGAAAAATATCATGTCCTCAAAAAGAAGGGTTTCTGAATCCTCCCTAGTAATGTGATTCACAGTTTCTGCTAAGGCCACACCTTGAAAGCTTCCAAAGCGATATTTTAGGCTGACACAATGCTCTTTTCTTAAACATGGGCCTCAGGCATGGGTTGATTTACTTTTGGAGTCACAAATACGCAGGATGATATTGCTTAGTATGATGAAGCTTGCTTTTAAATATACTTTTCTGCTTTGCAGAAAGGCAAGTTTTGCATAATCTTCATAGTGGATGCAGATGAAGGACTATACCTGGAGCAGCAATTTATAATTTGCAAGCATTCTCATACCACGGTTAAAGTGAAGAGGCAACAATAATCAGCACAGTTTATTCTTATGAGACTAAGGTAATTATCATTAATGCTTTCTTCCCTTGAAACAAGCTACTTTTTCTCTTTACCATGATGCTTTGCTGCTGTCACCAGCATTGAGAAATTGAGGACAGGAAAAATTCTTATAAATATCTGAGCTTTCACCTGTACATGTACCAGTGCAAATTATTTCACAAGAGACTTCTGAGCTATAAGAGTTTGATCTTCTATCAAAACGCCTTAATTTTTGCAGTTATTTTCTAAACTTGTTGGAGGGTTTCAAAAAACAGGTAAGATACACATTTGCAAACTTAATTTCCAATAAGTATTTTTTTAATTTATGTGAAATAATAAATAATTGTTGAAAAAATAATAATTGTTGAAAATTATTTGGTGAAAATTGAAAGATGAAACAATCTAAAAGGATGTAAAAGGCTAGCAAATAATGCAAACATGGAATCACAGAACAGTTTATGTTGGAAGGGACCTTAAAGATCATCACTGCGGGTGGGAACTAGATGATCTTAAGGTCCTTTCCAACCCTGCCTGTCTTGGGTGACATGGTTTAGCATGTGGTGTCCCTGCCCATGGCAGGGAGTTGGAACTAGATATCTAAGGTCCTTTCCAACCCTAATTATTTTATGATTCTATAACCTGGGTCCAAGCCCCCCGTAATGGGCAGGGATGCCTTTCACTAGACCAGGTTGCTCAAAGCCCTGTCCAATCTGGCCTTGAACATTTCCAGGGATGGGGCAGCCACATCTTCTCTGGGCAACCTGTTCCAGTGCCTCGCCAGCCTCACTGTGAAGAATGTCTTCCTTTTATCTAATCTAAATCTACCCTAAGGACCTGTGGATGCATCTCATCAGGTTCCATGGACTTGGACACCTTCAGGTTCCTTAGATGCTCTCGGAACCTGATGTTCTACAGTGAGCAGTTCCTCAAACTGGCAGTCCTTGCCTTTGCCTTCTGTCACTTGGGCCATGGGGCTGGAGCACTTGCTGTTGAAGACCAAGGAAAAAAGTTGTTGACTATCTTAGCCTTCCCTATATCCTGGGTGCCCAGGTCTCCCATTTCCTACATTTTCCCTAGTCTTCCTTTTTTCCACCACCGACCCTACAGAAGCTTTTCTTGTTGCCCTTAATGTCCTTAGCCAGATTTAATTCTCTCAGGGCTTTAGCTTTCCTAAACTGATCCTTGGCTGCTCAGACAATTTCTCTGCATTTCTCCCAGGCTACCTGTAGTTGCTTCTACCCTAAGGAGGCTTCCTTTATGTACTGAAGATTGACCAGGAGTTTCTTGTTAATCCACACAGACCTCGTGGCATTTTTGCTTGACTTTCTCTTTGTTGGGATACATGGCTTAGTGGTGAATTTGGTAGTGTTAGGTTAACATTGAGTTGGACTTGATGATCTTAAGGGTGTTTTCCAACCTAAATAATCCTACGATTGCATGAAATAAGAATCGTGTGATACTGACAAGGAAAAAATATAACCTTTTACTGATCATTTGAATTTATCCCTTTTTTGCTTTAGAGGATTTATTATTTCAGAGTATATCATTAAATCCTAAAGCCTGTCCTGTAAACTGGTATTTCTACCAAGCACATGTATACGTTGTAAGAGGCATGACTAATTCTAGATTACTGTCTTTATTGATACTGGTTCAAAAGGAGATGATTATGATGAGGTTGTTATCTATCTTTATCTATCTCTTGAGGTATTTTTGCTATATCCACTTTAGTTAATATTGCTGAGAATTTCTAAGAATAATATAAAACATTCCTCCTCAAAACATGTATACAAAAATGCTTGCAATGTTAATACATTTGATATTTATATACTTAAATATTTTCCTAGTAAAAACATCTCTGAGGTTGAAAACATATAATCATAGAAAATTTTAAGTTGGAAAGAACATATAACTATTGAGTAAAACTTCCCGCTCCTTCCAGGACTACCTAAAACTGAATCATATGACTAAGAGCATCATCCAGATGGTCCCTGAAATCTGAAATGCTAAAAAATGGCTTGGCATAGCTTAATTTCCTTAATGTATAACTGAAAACTTCTAATGGATTTTGGGAAAAAACTTTTAGATTAGTAAATACTATCTTGCATCTCTCTGGGATAAACTAGAGTGCATCTTGTCAAAAGTCCATTACTAAAAGTATTACAGCTATTACAGCATACTCAAGTGAAAGCCCTCAATATAATCTTGCCCTGGGTTCTGCTGTAACAGTTATTTTTCTCCTTTTTAGTAGCTGATGTGTTTTCTTCTTAGTAGCACTGCTGTGTTTTCGACTTTAGTCTAAGAGCAATGCTGATAACACATTGATGTTTCTAGTTGTTGCTAAGTAATGTGTACTCTGATCAAGGAATTTTCAATCTCATGCTCTGCCAGTGAGGAAGGGCACTGGAAGCCAAGAGGAAGAAGAGACAGGACACCTGACCCAAACCAGCCAAAGGGGTATTCCATACCACAGCACATCATGCCCAGTATATATACTGGGGGCAGTTACCCAGAAGGCCCAGATCGCTGCTTGGGTCAGCCTGGGTATGGATTAGTGGGTGGTGAGCAATTGTACTGTGCATCACTTTGTTTATTGCTTTCCTTTGCCTCTTTTACTTTTATACTCTCTCCTTGTTATTTCACTTATCATCATTATTACTGGTGGTAGCAGTAGTAGTTTTGTATTATACCTTATTTATTGGACTGTGCTTATTTCAACCCACGGGAGTTACATTCTTTCGATTCTCCTCCCCATCAATTCGGGAGCAGGGGAGGGGAAGAAGGGAGTGAATGAGCAAGTGGCTGCATGGTTCTGAGTTATCAGCTGGGCTTAAACCGTGGCAAGTCTGATTTTCAAAGAAGGCAGATTTGTCTTGCACATATTCTGGAGGGAGAGAATTAGAGTCTTATAATTTCTTGCAACAGCACCAGCAATCAACAACTCACTGTGAATTGTATGAGCTCTCTCTATAGTCTGTGACTGAAATATATGTTTATATTATATATACATATATATATTTATGCATATAAGTAGGGTTACTTATATATGTAAGTATAAAAGTGAACCGATCAGTCCAATGTATGGCTGAGCATTCGCTAATACTTATTCCAGGGACAGACAGGAAACAGAGGCTGTAAACTAGCTGGAGAAGAACACAAGACCGCTCCATTTCACAACTAAGAGAGTCTTACATTAGCTTATGTTAATGCTTGAACACCACCATTAACAAGTATTCAGCTGGTAGTAGAGACATGAATGAAAATCTTGTGATGCCCAGCTAAAGAAACCCATTATTGTGATACCTACTGTAAACAGAAGTCAATTAGAGCACTCAGCTTGTCTCCAAATTCAGAGGGATTTAATGACGATTATCAAGATACCTGTGCATTCCTTTGATGCAGCATCAATTCAGGAGAAAGTCTGTGTTTATTTATTTTTAATGGCATTCTTCCATGCAGGTGCACAATTCTGTGACAGCTTTAAGAAGACAGTAATTACCTGGTAAAGTATGCATCACCAAATCATTTAATAGATAAAGGCTTCTATACAGGAAACAAGCTCTTGCAGATGAAGTAACAATTTGGACTAGTAATTTGATGTCTTTAAAATTCAGTGAAAGCAGCAAATTTTAATTATACAGCTCTATTCTACATTATTCTAATTGACAGTCATTGCTTAATTAAATGGGAGGAAGGTGAAACAGCATGTGAAACAAGCATACTACTCCCTTTCTATCACAGAAAAAGAAACATTTTAAATTCTAATGCTGCATCAGATGCATGCTTTTGAAATTTAATGACTGCTCTTGAAGACATTTAATGCTTTTTAATTATTGGATGGTTTTGCAGACACTGAGCACCTATATTTGGTGTTTACATGGAGGCTCTGTATAGAAGTACATGTTTGGAACTTACACTGCCCTATTCACTGCAATAGCTATGCATTTAAATCAATGGGATTGCTATTCTACCAGTGAGGAACAAATTAAAAACCTTTAAATTATGTAAATTTCCCTAGAAGTGATTTATGATGGAAATATTAATGAATATTTCATTACGGCTGTGCTGCGAGGTCCTACTACATTATTATTATTTTTTTAATGAACCAATAAGGTACAAGCCTGACTAAGATATTTTTAGAGAATACAAATGGACCATTTGACAGAATCTCGCACCTTTTCCTCTAATTTGTTTCCCTCAGGCTAGTCTGTAATTTGTTCCTGAGTAACCTCAACAACCTTGCCTGGAACATCGTTCCAGATATATCCCTCCTTTGGGGTAAAGGGGACACGGGCCAGAGTAGTTTATCTTAAATCGCAGCATAAAAAGCAGGAAGTAATTATGACTCTTCTCAAACTATAACAGCAGTCAGAAATCAAACCCCAACATTAAAGGTATGTAAGGAAAAGAACAGAAGAAAACATAATGTTGAGATTATTATGGTATTACATTATTAATGAAAGTGTACCCAAACTTCAAGTGTTACAGACAGTTTTGGTAGCCTTTCATATCCCCAGATGGGCATGCTGTCCTTGCTTAGAAATATTAGCTCAAGGTGGAAAATTCTTTGAACTCCACAAAGTCTGCACACCGCTCAGGATAAATTTGAGGCTTAACTGTTTGTATCCTTAACTAGAAACTCAGTAAGTGTCAATTTGTTGTAGGAATGACACTGGATGAAACTCTGTGGGAGAACTTGTTGCCTAAATTTTACTATCGGTATTCACTGTAGGCCATTTCTAGCATGTACCTGAACTGCTGGACTTCATCTATGCTAGCATCAAATCTAGAAATACGCCATCACTATATGCTTCTCTGTTTCCATGCTGATCATTACCACAGCCTGGCATTTGTAACAGTAATTGAACATACCTTGGCAATAGCAGACAGATCTTGCTGGTTTTTTTTGTTTGTTTGTTTGTTTGTTTGTTTGTTTTTTAAAGGAGAATAAAATAATAGAAAAAGCTTGTATTCATTTATTCTAACACTTCAGCTTCCTCATTTAGTCATCGGTCTCATAAATGGTACCACATGTATTTTCCTCTCACCAAGGACTTCTAATAATCCCTGCTAAAACGTGTGAAAGAAGTCTGCTCTTTTTGTTCACCATGTTTGCAACAGGTGAGAAATGGTTATAATTTTGTTTACTCATAGAACGGAGTTTCAAATTCTGCTTTTATAATCTAGCTCTTCCCTGAAGTTGTCCATTTTGCACCTTTATAGTCATTGGCAGGAAAACAGATCAGAGAAAAAAACAGAGATGAGTTTGTCCAAGAATCAAATGTAAATTAATTAACTAAATTTCACCACAGCTCTTATTCTGCACACTTGAATATCATAGGCCAAACAGGAAAGCTTCACTAATAAGTAAATAAGTTGTTTGCCTACCTTTGCAAATGAAAGGTACTCAATGCACTTAGTGCAGCTTATGCAAGTGCATGAGGATAAAGAAAATATTGCCCAATTTCTACCAGGAGTCATTAAAAAGGGTAATAGACTGGGTTTTATCTCCTAAGCCATTTTCTTTTTGCTGCTGCTGCAAACTACAATGACCAAATTCTTAAGAACTATAAGAAGAAATGCATTTTATGAAGTGACAGTGTATGGCAAAATGGTGTATAAATAAAAAATAAAACAAGATACCTAACAAATGCAAGTTACTGTTTTCTACTGAGCTTACTTCCATTCTGATCCTGCTGCACCTTTTTCTGAAAGATATAAAATAAAGCTAATTTTATCTGAGCTTTCTTGGTCATTGGCCTCTTTTCTGGTGGAAATAGATTTGGATTGAAGCTGCCTGCTTTGAAGGTGTGTGACTATCACGTTAATTTTCAGTGTTCTAAGTGAATACTTTTAAAATTAGTATCAGGTGTCATAAAGCAGCAAATATTGTTCCATATTCATTTATTTAGCAACTAGTAAGACTTTCTTTGCATTTTCAATGCCACATTAACTTTCACCAGCTTTTGTTAAGGCTTTAAATTAAGGAAATCCTAAAGCCGTTGTAATTTCTGTGCAGAAGAAATGACCAAACAAGATCAATCAGATGTTAAATACTAGAAGAAATAAGTCTGCTGAAAGGATTAGCAGTGACAGTGGAGATCAATACAACTAAAAGATAGGACTTTTAAAGATACCTTTTATTCACTTCATTAATCTCATAGTGAAAGTCCCAATCAACTCTAATCAGAATTAGAAAAACACAGCAATTTTGAAGAGCTAAATCTAAATCAAACAATTTCAATACTCAATATCAAATACATGTCTTTAACAATTCTACAGTCGTGGAGTAGGAATGTGTTATTTGATAGGCTTTTTCCAGCTTCTACTGCTATGCTTTCTGAAAGGTGTAATCAGAAACAGAAATTTTGGAATATTTTTCCCTATAGGTGGAAAGGGAACAATCACTTAGTATTTTATTAATTGAGAAAAAGAAGCACACTTATTTCCAGTGTGTTTATCTCATTTCATAAATGTCTTCAACACAGCAGCAGTCCAAAACATTTAAGTGTAGCTAGCTGTGTTCATCAATTTTAAGTTTCTCTTCAGCGAATAAATGGAAGAGATGGTGATGATTACTTTCATGAGAATAACCAGTGCTGTACCTCTAAGTGAGCCATTTATTGTATTTATTACATTAACTACATTTTATGCACATACATTACCATATGATACACTGTGAATTGGAAGTCAATTTAAAGCTACACTGCTTTCATATTCCGTGAGAAAAACATGGATTTTCAGATCAAGAGTTGGCAGTCTATCGGTATCACACACTAAACCATTCTAATAGAAAAGGTATTGATCTGTAATCCTGAAACTTTTCTTCTTTAAAATGAGCTACAGGATAATAAAAATGAAGAATAGAATAAAGTTTAAGAATGATCAATAGTGTGTTTACACTGAACTGGAAGACACTACAGGAATATTAAAAAAAATGAAACTATTGAAACTATTTCAGATGTAAGGCATCAGTTCAATCTCAATGCAATGATCTGGTCACACACTGCGCTAAAGTATACATCAGAATAGATTTTACTCTCTGTCAGAGAGGGTCCACCCCCCCTTTCTTAGGTCCTCTTCCTTTTTTGCCTCTCCTGCTTGGAGACTGAGTCACACCATTTTCTCACTCTGGAACCAGGACTATAATCGACATTAGAGATTTAGCATCCTACTGGTCCCACCAGAAGTTGAACATCTGTATTTTTAATTTTTAAAAACCTGAACCTGATGATAAGGTAGGCAATGTCTTTTTTAAAGCAAAACTTTTTAATTTAACAGATGCAAGAAAACCCCCAAGGAAAAAATACTTTAAGCCTACTTAGAAAATTTTAAGTGCCCTTTAGTTTCATTTAACCAACTAAACTAAATGTGCATTATCAAAATTAAATCAGAATTCTTAAATTACATGAACACACATAAAATAATGATTTACAATGGTCTCACTTCACTTATTAGAACATCCCTTTTAGACAATTCAGGTAAGTTGGATTTTCAAAGAAATGGAAACCTACTTCATTCTCACTTTGCATTGTAGCTATCATATAACTCGATGTCTTAAACAGGAATTTGTTTTATTTCTCTTTTCTTATCTCCCCTAATTATTCTGGGGAGCTGGCCTGGACATTTAGGATATATGGACATCTAGGAGAATCTCTCTACAGTATTTGTTGTTTTGTAGTTAGAATCCTTCAGGTAAACAACCTGTAATCACTAACTTAGAGACCACCTCCTTTGAATGTTTTAATATTCCCTTCTGAAATTTCACTTTGTGTTTAATAAACCACTTATAAAATACAGATGAATGTATCTACCACTACTAATCTCCACAGCATTTGTCACAGTGCCCAAGCACAAAATGATTAGGTGTGAAGAGAGCACTTCAGCTCATTTCTCTGTGTTCCAGAGCACCCTGTTAAAATGCTATACTGCAAACTCCTCTGATATCATAGGGAGGATGTACATATATCCTGAAGATGATACTGCATCACATATAACAGATGTTTCACGGCCAAGGTGTTAAAGGTATGTCTAACAGAGGCAAGCTAGCACCAGTACTGAAAATGGTATAATCATATTAGGCAGAAACAGCTTGCTGTTAAGATGGCTGAACTACTGTCTATATGATACAAGCTAGCTGAAGTGTCTCTATACACTGTTTTTCAGAACAGACATGCTGAATAACAGCTTGGTGAAACTGGTGCATCAGTAATTCCTTGCATCTCATTCCCATCCATTCCTTTACATTTGATGCTTTCCCGAGCAGTATTCCAGTTAGTATTTCTGAATCTGACTGTGGCTAAGAAGATACATACAACTGCTACACAAACTTACAAGACACAATATGCAAAGTGAGTCAAATCTCCCCTAACAAGGTGACATTAAAAAAGGATTTAAATATCCTTATCCCAACTGGGCAATACAATTATAGGAAATGTTAGTTCTGCTCTTCCTTCACTGTAAAAAATCATAGAATCATAGAATAGTTAGGGTTGGAAAGGACCTCAAGATCATCAAGTTCAAACCCCCCTGCCATGGCCAGGGACACCTCCCACTAAACCATGCCATCCAAGGCTATGTCCAACCCCACCTTGAACGCAGCCAGGGATGAAGCATTCACAACTTCCCTGGGCAACCCATTCCAGGGCCTCACCACCCTCACAGTAAAGAATTTCTTCCTCATATCCAATCTAAACTTCCCCTGTTTAAGTTTAAACCCATTACCCCTTGTCCTCTCACCACAGTCCCTAATGAAGAGTCCCTCCCCAGCATCCCTATAGGCCCCCTTCAGGTATTGGAAGGCTGCTAGGAGGTCTCCACACAGCCTTCTCTTCTCCAGGCTGAACAGCCCCAACTTTATCAGCCTATCTTCATACAGGAGGTGCTCCAGTCCCCTGATCATCCTCGTGGCCCTCCTCTGCACTTGTTCTAACAGTTCCATGTCCTTTTTATGTTGAGGACACCAGAACTGCACACAATACTCCAAGTGAGGTCTCACGAGAGCAGAGTAAAGGGGCAGGAAATGAAAATACCTTATTAAAAAAAGTAGAACCACTCACCAGCTAGAAGTTGAAATGTATTTATAACCACTAGGAAAGTTCTGACCACAGTTCAGTTAGTTACATTCATAGTTTACTCTGATAGAAGTTTGACCATGTATCTCCAGCAGATCATCTCAAAAGCCAGTCATTCCTACCCAGAATACTTATAACTTTGCTTTTGTATTTCACAATAAGAATCCATCAATTTTTCATCTTGTTTCCTATGAAGGGAGACCATGACTTTTTTATTAGGCTAGATATAAGGTAGATTGTTCTGCTTCACAGTGTCTGGTGAATACATAGCTCCTTATGTGACTTTATGTCAAGATTCAGAAAAAATAAGTGCGATATAAAAGCAAGCTAGTACCTTAGTATTCTCCCTTTTTGCTTTCTGTTTTTCCACTTCTGTTTCAAGCTTATGCACATTCTTTTGTGTGCTACCTTGGCAACTAACTCTAAATTACTCTGTTACAAGTCTACAAAACCCCAGCCACTTATTAATGTTTTTATAATGTGTAGAATTCAAAGCGTGCAATTCCCACAGTACAGTCATAATGATTATTGAAAGTTCTTAAGGCACAATCATTCTAGCACTTAATAGGCATTGGTTTACTGAAAGATGATAATGCAGTCACAAGCAATCATCTGACCATAGCCCTGTTCTCATAATACGAGGTCTTTGCAGAAAGGACTTTGTCTGTAGAGTACCTAGTAGACAGGTGTTGCGGAATGCTGGACTCTGAGGACAGATTTGGGTTCTTTAGTAAGGCTACAGTTCAAGGTGATTAAAAGTAATAATTATCTGCATAACTATAACCAAATAAACATGAAACCTTCTGTATCTATGCTCAGTTTGGACCCCTAGCACTAAGGTATAGGTATCAGCACAGAAAAGCTTATTTCTATTTATTCATTTGTCATATGTGTATATTTATATTATCTCATATATATATATATAATCAGATGAAAAGAAGCCTTAAGTTTAGAAATACAGTGTTCAAGGGAGTGTAAAGCTTGGGAGAAGAGGAGCAGTAAGCAGATGTGATGTCTCTTGCTGAGTAGGAAAGAGGAAGATCAGTAGAGGAGAAGCTTTCATTCCATTCACTGGGCATTCCTACTGTAAAATTTAATATCCAACTGAAACACTACAGCTGCAATTTGTTAGGAGCTGAAGAAGTTTTGAACATGAAGGTCCACATCCTTGTACAGCTAGTATCTACATCTTTAGTCCTCATTTTCAAAAGAGCAAATGTTGCCTACTAAGACATCCTATCTTCTTTGGCTTTGGTGACTAGTATTTTTCCCAGAGTAATATGTCCCCTCCCTAACCCCCTTCCCCACTGCTGCAATTAATTCGATCACAGCTGGTTACTGCAGAAAAAAAGAATTAACATCCTCTGTATTAAAAACCAGACCTTTCCCCCCTCCCATGTCTGCTTTCCCATTTGATTTCTTTCTCATTTTCTCACCCTTTTTCCCATCACAAAAATTTGCCTCAGTAGCTCACCTTTACACTGTTTTCTGAATTCCTTTCAGAAACTCTAGCTGGACTAAATTCAATGGTACTATACCACAATTCAACAAAATATGAAAAAGGCTCCCAGGAATTCATGTCTAAACAATGATTAAATCTTACTGTGCTCATTCCTCCAAGCTTCCCAGTTGCCTCAGATTAAGAAACTAGCAGTCCAGGGCCCCGTGTTGACTATTTTGTAAGTACAGAATTTTACAGTATGTGCACTTCAAAATCAATCAAAACAAGTAAACAACAAGAACAATGAAATTAGGGTAATCTTACAGCCTACATTAGCATTCTGAAGCTCAGAATGGGAAGAAAACTCACATAGCTTACACCAAGTATTTATTAATCATCTGCTTACAGTGTTAGTTGAGTTTCCATTTAAATGTAAGCCACTGTCAAAGAGAGGTGACGAAGCTCCACTGCCGTGATCACTAGATGGTCCAGGGGAACCTAGAAATCAGATAATAAAAAATAATTGCTTATGTTAAAAATGTATGTATATGTAAGTTGGTATCTATTCCAGCTGTAAAATACATGAAAAAAATTAAATATAGATCACCAAACCAAGACAGAAATACTACCTCCATTTTAAAATGACAGTCAATAAAATTTCCATATGCTATGCTTTAAGTCTAGAAAGAAAAAAGCTAGATGTCATTTTATAGAGGTTGTGCTGATGGGAAATACTTTTATGCTTAGCTGTTTGCAGGATTTAGCCTTTTTTCAGTGAGAACGAGATATTCAAAACCACTTATACCGAGTAAATTCAGTTACACAAATCCTATTAATTTAATTAAAAATAAATCCTATCGAGTCTTGAAAGTCTCATCTTAGAGTATGACTGTGGACTGTATTTATAAACAAAGCTAATAAGACGTTCCCAGGCAAGTACTAACTGTACACATAAATACACTTTATTAATGAATATAACTTTCTCTTAAAATGCTAATTATTTTCAAGAATGATGCATGTTCTCAAACTGTGAAATTAAAAGCAATCGTCTTGAAATGTTG
This sequence comes from Amazona ochrocephala, assembly GCA_039720435.1. Classification (NCBI taxonomy): domain Eukaryota; kingdom Metazoa; phylum Chordata; class Aves; order Psittaciformes; family Psittacidae; genus Amazona; species Amazona ochrocephala. The sequence continues at coordinate 34,687,503 of CM077878.1, forward strand.
ATTCTATGTTAATATATTCAGATTACACATATATATCAATATATATTTTCCTTTAGTAGTTACGCATCATGAGCCTCCTTTAGTAGTTCAGGTGACTCCTAGAAAGATTAATACTTTTGTAGCATACAATAATGGAAACAGCACAAACTTACATCATTGTGTAATTTCTGCTTAAATATAAAATGTTAACATACAGCACCAATAATACACAATTACTGTCAGACAGCACTTGGTCTTATCAATAAAACACATAAAATCAATTTCACAGCATTATATTCATCATCACTGAAAACTCATTTTTCCATCTGAAGAAGTCACCTGAAATTGCCTGTAAATCTTTTTACATTAATAGGCCTGTCAAGTCTAACATTGTGAAAGTCAAAAAGTCATTCTTAGTCACATATTTTTGTATGTATCTATTCCACACATACAGAAGATTTATCAAAATTCAACAAAAGCTCATTTTCTCCATAACAAATCTCTGCCAATGCAGTGCTGAGGTCTCAGAATTACATCCTGAGTTCTGAAGTTTCAGCATGATTTCATTTGGAGTCTTTTCGGTACAATGCTAGATAATGGCAGCAGAAGGAAGAATTATGCAATTATGCTTTGCTTGTATGGTTCTTATCCAAACACTGACTTCAGTAGCTAGCTGCAACATTTTTCAGCTACTATATAAGTACAGTAGACCACAAAAATCTATGTTTATACTCATAGATGACCACAGTGACTTGCTAGAACAGAAGATAACTTGTAATTTTTTGTAATAAAAATACTAAAATAAAAAAGTTGGCATTAAATTATCCACTGTAGAGTCCGCTTGTTGGGGAATCCCACTATCTCTATCAGTGGGCAACTGTGGGAGTTCCAAGAACCAATGAAATTCCTGAAGTGGAATTATCTCACCTCTTCAGCAATCCCACACCATCGCTGCAGATTTCCTTTTAGTTCAGCAGCTTTCTTTGGTTTTCTGAGTCACGAGAAACTACAAGCCTTTCTCAACCTATGTCACCTCCACCGCCTGATTGCAAACAAGTTCACAGATGTTTCAGTCTGCTCGCTGTGTATTCTGCCTCACTCACTCATGGACTACTCCTCCTGGTCTTGTTCAGCATTTTAGAAGATCCCAAGGAAGGTGAAGTGCTCGCATCTCTTCAAGGAGCTTGGTCTGACTCCCTACATGGCAGCCCTAGAGCAATCAGGTAGTCTTTCCTCCCTGTTCTTACAACAAAACATATATGATACAAAATATACTAACACAAAGTAAATCTTGTACTGTCTGCTCCTGTAGCTCTTGCCCAAGTAGCTGAAACTCCAAATCAAGTGTTAGGTACCGGTCCAAACTCTGGAACAACAGTTTGAGAACAGTTTGCTACACTCCATGACCACAGTACAGTATCCTGATGGGTACTGATGCCAGGTATTTGGTATATCGTGAGATTTTCAGCAATTGTTATTACCCAGCTGCTCTCTTATCCCACCCAAATCATAGACAGCCAGCCTATGAGAAATACAAACCTACACTATGTCAGGCTTCATCTCTTTAATTTGTGTATTCTCAGCTTATTCTGGCTTTTTTTTTTTTTTTTTTTTGTCTTTTGAGAAGGCTGTGTCAGGAAGGATCCTGTGGGAAAGGAGATGATCTTTGCCTGATCTTTACCTGGGCAATATCTGAGTATGCTCATAATAAAAATCACAACACCTTACCCTGTAAGGTGGGAAGGGCTCAGAGAGAGAGAGATAGCAAGGATATAGGAGACTGCAGAACTCCTGGGGACAGCAGGAAAAAGACAGAGAGAACTCTGAGGTGAGAGAAAGAAACTCTGTAAGGATCACAGGGGATTTTGCAGAGCTAGCAGTACCCAAGAATTCTGAAATATTTCATAAAATTGCCAATCAAATTCCTGTGGAAAAGAATATTTCCTGGCATAATTTAATTTACTGTTATGGACAGACTCATAATAGTCTAGTAAGGGCCAAGAGCCCCAGGCAGCTGTGAAAGAGACAACAATCAATGCTGGCATACCACCCTGAGTTAGGGCCTTCTCCAAACAGAAACAAGTAGTCTTTGTCTCACTCCTCAGTGCCAGTTCGTCAGTATTCATGCCAAATCCTGTATTTGTTGCTCACAATAATGAGTGAAATAACCAGAAAAATTGATGAGACTTATAGGCAGATATTTCCCTGTTGTGACATCTTCTGCTTTTGCTAGCCATGGCATGAGATGGTGTAGGGAAGGGAGAAGTATGATGAGGAAGCAGGGGAGACAGACGCTACCCCTGACAATGTACTTACAGAAACAGTAATAATATGGCTTAATAGGAAGAGACAGTTTGTATTTGAAGTGAACACACCACAGTACTAAAACTGCCAGTATAACTGCTGGCATGGCTAAATGCTTGAAGGTAGAGGGCTATATGCCCGAGTCTTCTGGGATGCTAAGAAAAGCCAAAATACTTCAGAATTATGCACTTAAATCTCACCTGCAGTGTGACTTGGGAAGTACTTTATTGCAGAATAGAATTGTTACTTAGCTTGTTATATGTGTCACTGGTGCTCCATGACTGGAATTCTCTTTTCTGCATGGGCTTGTGAAAAGCTCTTCCTGAAATAGGGTGTTTTGTCCAACAACTATTATCTGTAATTTCAGTGTACACCCCAAAACCAGACCTATTTTCCATTCTACACTTTATTTGCTTATTTCCTCAACACCAAAATGAGTATATATGTCAAGTCACCATAGGTATTTGACTCATTGAGCTTGGTTTTAGCCCGCATTGGATGGCTGCACAGAACATCCCAGAGAGGAGCAGCTGAGTTCTGTGCTGAAGTCCAGGTTCAGTTCACAAGGGCCATTTAAGTTCTTCACCTGTCTGATCATACTTAACAAGTCCTTTTCTTGAGCATGTAGTATAGGACTGAAGGTGTGGGATCACGCATGGAACTGGGTAGGGTACTATAATGCTTGCCAAAGATTTTCTCATGCTCTGCATAAGGGGGCAAGCCTGATAACCTGCCAAAAATTAGCAATTTGTATTCAAGACGTGTCTTTAAGAAACATTTCTTCTCTGCTGCGCTTTTTGATAATCTGCGATAGCTTGTCTAAAATGTCACTGTCTTCCTTATTCCAAACAGGTTTTCTTTGAACAACAGTAGTCAGGGGCAGACTCCAAATGGTGCTAGTTGGCCACAGGCCATGAAAGAGGCTCTTTGAATGAGAGTTATGGGTCTTCTAAGGTGAAAGTTCCTGGTTCAAGTGCTCATGGAAGCTATTAATCTACAGAAGTTTTGCACTCACCTCTGGTCTCATGGAGATAGAAGGTGATCTAGCCTCCCTTCTAATCACTGCTTTCTCTTACCAGAAGTAGCACTTTATGGCAGCAGTGCCATAATCTCAGCCACCCAGACAGGAATGGCTGCAATGCCTCCTGGTGGGAAAGGCAATGTAACCGTGATGTACCAAGAAGGCATGAATATTTCTGGACCTGTGTGAACTATTTCTGACAGTAATGAATAAGTGGTCTCCCTATTTCTGTCTTGACTCAAGAGCCTTTTCATTGTATCTTCTCCCCATGTTCTCTTTGAGGGGAGGGAGTGAGAGAGTGACTGCGTGGGAGCTTGGCTGTTAGTTAAGATTAACCAACCACAATGATGGAATCCAAGTGTGTGTGATGTCAATCAACACGATGAGATAAAATTACTCGTAGGACTGTGTCATAACCACAAATGAATGTGGCCACACAAAATTTACTGGTTAAGACCCTACTACCCTGCCAGAGTCGTATTTAAGCTTGGAAACAGTTATCCAAGACATTATAGACATTGAACTATAGCCGTCCCATTACCTAGCAGGCAAGTCTGGAAGACAAAACTTGAAGTTTCATTAAAAGGAACACTGACCAGAAAATATCTCCAAATATTAACATAAGATTTCTTTGAATTTAGATTGCATATTCAATTGGAAATTATACGTAGTAAGATATGAAATAAAGGTTTTAGCATGAAATGTATAGTTCAGCTTAGTAGAGGCCTGTCAGATTTGCTTTTAATAGGTCTAAGAATCTAGATTAAATAACAGATGCTCATCTAATGACAAGAGCTAGACCTATGAGAACTATGATTCTATTAGAATCGAGAAAAAAAACCCATGCACATAGTTGAGCACAACTTACACAAATCCCCAGCACTAGACATAGTTTAAATTTGTTTTGCTTAAATTGGGAAGAGAATTGTATGTAAGATAAACTAGTACAAAATTATTCAGGCTAAGTTAGCTGATATATGATCATGAGATGGTCGAGTTTGAGATCCTCAGGACAGTGAGAAGAGCGTGCAGCAAGCTCACTGCCCTGGACTTCAAGAGAGCAGACTTTGGCCTCTTCAGGAACCTGCTCAATAAGGTTCCATGGGATACAGCCTAGAGGGCAGGGGGGCCCAAGACTGTTGGCTGATATTCAAGGATCACCTGCTGCAAGCTCAGGAGCGATGCATCCCAACTAGAAGGATAATGAAGTTTAACCATGCTAAGTGCAAAGTCCTATACCTGGGTCGGAGCAATACCAGGCACAGCTACAGGTTGGGCGGGGAGGAGATTCAGAGCAGCCCTGAGGAGAAGGACTTGGGGGTGTGGGTTGGTGAAAAAATGAACATGAGCCGCCAGTGTGCGCTTGCAGCCCAGAAGGCCAACCGTATCCTGGGCTGCACCAAAAGGAGTGTGACCAGCAGGTCGAGGGAGGTGATCCTGCCCCTTTACTCTGCTCTCGTGAGACGTCACTTGGAGTATTGTGTGCAGTTCTGGTGTCCTCAACATAAAAAGGACATGGAACTGTTAGAACAAGTGCAGAGGAGGGCCACGAGGATGATCAGGGGACTGGAGCACCTCCCGTATGAAGATAGGCTGAGAAAATTGGGGCTGTTCAGCCTGGAGAAGAGAAGGCTGCGTGGAGACCTCCTAGCAGCCTTCCAATACCTGAAGGGGGCCTATAGGGATGCTGGGGAGGGACTCTTCATTAGGGACTGTGGTGAGAGGACAAGGGGTAATGGGTTTAAACTTAAACAGGGGAAGTTTAGATTTGATATGAGGAAGAAATTCTTTACTGTGAGGGTGGTGAGGCCCTGGAATGGGTTGCCCAGGGAGGTTGTAGATGCTTCATCCCTGGCGGCGTTCAAGGTGGGGTTGGACATAGAATCATAGAATCAAGAACAGTAAGGGTTGGAAAGGACCTCAAGATCATCGAGTTCCATCCCCCCTGCCATGGGCAGGGACACCTCCCACTAAACCATGCCATCCAAGGCTATGTCCAACCCCACCTTGAACGCCGCCAGGGATGAAGCATTCACATAGCCTTGGATGGCATGGTTTAGTGGGAGGTGTCCCTGCCCATGGCAGGGGGGTTGGAACTCGATGATCTTGAGGTCCTTTCCAACCCTAAGTATTCTATGATTCTATGATTCTATGATTATGTGCACTTTTCTACTTGCGACACTGATTAAAAGTGAGTGTCTTGGATATTTTTATCTGCTAACCAGAACAACTAAAAACTTCCCTCATCTGCATTTTTCATAAACAATTTACTACTGCTACCATTAAATTACTCAGTTGTCACATTATAATTTTACTCTCTGACAAAAATTATCAAAATGTATGAAATACGCACAATTAACGTTATCCATTTGTTTGGAAAATGTCCTGAAAATACCCTTCAATGTGAATGCATGATTCAAATGTTTACAAACACTATTTTATTGTATTCAGGCAAAGTTTCTGTAGAAAAACTTTCAGATATCACCCATGATTGTACCGCATTTTAATCAGTTGTTCAGTTTTATTTTGAATAAACTATACAGAAGTAGTCATGCAGTCTGCATGAGATCCTTACACGTTAAGCAACAAATTACACTCAGTTTTCTGTTTCTTCCTGTAAACTACTCAAGGATTTAATTCCTATTTCTGTCACTGTCATCTTGTTTTAAGAATACTGCAAAGAGGAAAACAAATTACTCTTATTCATTAATTTCTTCTTACCTAATGGGAGCTTTAAAAATGATGGAGCTTCCCTGAGGTACTGAACAGTGATGGTGACTTCATCGCCAGCATTTCGCAGTAGGTGTACCTGTCAGTGTGACAAATAACAGCTACTTTAAACCAAAGAACCAGCAGTCATGACAAGCACATTACTTGCAATCAAATCAACATCTCTGTTGATCTATAATAAACTCAGTATAAACATTTCTGACTGGGAATGAAAAAGATATCTTGAGGGTTAAGTCACACCAACAACAGATAAGAGTAGGCAAGACCAATGGAACAACCAGAAAAAACAATTTGGTGGGCAATTTGATATTATGTACCAGCTGAACACAACTTTAAAAAAAACCCTGATGCAATAAAACTTGCATAAAATAGTACGGAAATATGTTTTTATGAAGATGTAATACATTAATTGTGTGTGTATACACATAAAAAGACACAAAAAGACAGAAATATTTGGTTTGATTAATTTAGGTAATACATGAAGCACATTTCTCTGTTTCAAATACAGTCTTGACTTTTGTGACTGTCTTCATTATCTGGAAGTATCTGCTAACCAGAAGGGAACACATACACACACATGCACATACACACATACACACAAACACATATGTGTATAGACACATGTATTAATACATCAGAATTAACTTTAAGATATAGCTTGATACTGCATAAAGAGCTTTTTTAAACACAGAACTTCAAATAAAATCTTTAACGGGACTTGATTTCTATTAAAGGGCAGAGGTATTCCCTAGTTTCATATTCATGATACTCAGTAAAGAGGTACTACATTTGCTTTGCATGTGGCCTGTATGCAGGGGCTACAGCCCTGATCCCATTTGTTTGAGCTGGATGCAAAGGCTTATGGCCTCTAATCTGAACACAGTCAAAGCATGCATGTATCAAGCAGAAAAGTAATTGCATCAAACTAACTGCAAACTACTTGTTTACTGGTCTAATGTTGTACTTGGAAGAAGCTGGTGGTTGTGTTGTTTCCACAATTTTAGCAAAACGCTACACTGGCAGATTGAGATGCAGGATTACCTCCAACTTTATAACTCTTGTGCAGCTGAAGTAATGCTTGTACCAGTTTACTGTGAGGGTAATGAGACACAGGAAGAGGTTGCCCAGAGAAGTTGTGGATGCCCCATCCCTGGCATCATTCAAGGCCAGTTTGGATGTGGCTTTGAGCAACCTGGTCTAGTGGAAGGTGTCCTTGCCCAAGGCAAGGGGGTTGGCACTAGATGATCTTCAAGGTTCCTTTCAATGCTAGCCATCCTATGATTCTATGGCCTACATGAAAACATCAGTCTTATGCCTGATGGATATGAAAAACCAGGACAAGTGAAGAAATCAAGTAAGCAGTCACACAAGCTAAGAATTGTAGGATATAAAAATATTCTGGAAAAGTGTGAACAAGAGAAGCGACTATAAAATGCCCAACACTAATACTGAAGAAACATTGTCTGGACGTGTTCTGATTTGACTGACTGAGGGACATATGAATCACCCATATAAAGTACTGTTGCTAAAACCTTACTGTTTACTGTACCTGCAAAATCCATATCTTTTAACAAAGACAGTGTCTGCCTCCATTCTCCCCACCCATCTTTCAGTCCATCAAACAGTGACCTCCACTGCTAACAACTTGCAGTAGCACTAATAACCACAGATCAGTCCCTGGGAGGGAACAATAGCATTTTGCACTCCGAGTTAGGAAATACAGCTATGCAGTGGAGAAGAAACAGCTCAATAAGGGCAGAGAAAGCACCTAACAAGGAGTTCAATCAGATTACTAAGGTGGGGGAATGAGGGTCCAGAGGCAAAAGGGTAGAGGATGCATAAGAGAAATCATTAAAAAACAGAAGTAAAAGATAAGTGCCATCAGCTTAAGCAAGTTTTCCCCAAAGAACGTGCATTTCCTTTCAAGTTCCTCCTTCCTGATAGACCGACCTCTCCCCAAAAGCCCCATTTCTTTACTTTTCTTATTCTCTGTTCAAGCATTTTTACCTCCCCCCTCCGGGCTTAAACCACATTTAAATGATTTACTACCCAAAAATACAACAAGTAGTGCAACCATGCTACCTACTCACTCCCAGTATTTCGATATGAGGTGTTCCAACGATTTTGTTAACAATTGACTATAAGTGTACCTGATGTCTCATTATGGAAAAAAATCCCATTAATATCACTATTTTTCACTAAACCACCTCATGATGATCACAATAGAAATAACCAGGAACTGAAGCACAGCAAAATTAGAATCCTTCTTTAAGCTAATATAAAAGTGTGCCAGAACTGCCAAGCTAACAAATGTGTTTTGAGTTCTAATGTTCTAATGTAATATTTTAATTTTTAGGGTATTCATACAGTTCTATCGCCACTTAATACTTTCAGCAGCAAGATTCAAAATTAGTACTACTGAATATAGTTCTGTTTTGGAATACATTAATGATGAGCTGAATGTGAACTAAAAAACCTTATGTCTTATACAGCTTCACTATCTTTACAGCATATATAGCTGAGCTACATATGTATATATGTATACGCACACACACATATAGAAGTTATGCTTACTATGTCAAAAAGCTGAAACAGACTTTTGCAATAGTCACATTGGACCATATGTGAAAATACAGTTCAGACACTTGTACAAAAATTTGTATGCATTCCATATGTATATATAAACGGATCTAGAGATGAAAAATGTGAATGATAAAAATTGAAGAAGTTGTAAGTATATCCTTGTATACATTTAAATTAGACTGCAGTAACTTTTCAGTCTCCAGTTGATTAATTTGTCTTCCCAAACTTCATTAATATCAGCATTAGGCCTTGAAATGAACTGCTGTTCTTCTAGGCCTGCCACACCACCTAATGACTTTGCACTATTTATGCTAAACTAAATTGCAATGGAGCCTTCACAGATACATCATACTCTTTTAAATGTGATTAAAATGGTTATAAAAGACAGTAAATCAATCTTTTTTGCCACACTGTACTGATAGAACCACTGAACTTTGGAGCCATTGACCAACAAAGCTAATTGGAAAAGTTTTCTATATGTATAAAGTCAGTGAATAATGAATTACTTTATTTTCTTAAAGCCCCCCACGTAATTGACGTAAAATCCAAACTCAGGCCAAGTACATATGGCTGAAATAAATTCAGCAAGTAGCACAGAGGGGGCAACAAATGACTATGGTATAATAATAAAGAATTTTAACTTCCTAATAGGTATAAAGATTATATACTAATGCACTGCTTTGTGGTGCTGAAGCTTTTGCACAAGTCCAGTAAGTCCAAAATGACAAATCCTGTTTTGAGTAACATTCACTGTTGCACTGTGTCTTTACTGTAGCATTAACACAAAAGGAGAATTGTAAAAGTGTTAAAAACGAACAAACAAACAAACAAACCACAGTTGATTTCTGAGCACCTCACTACAAGAAATACATTAAGGTGCTGGAGCAGGTCCAGAAAATAGGGCAGAAAAGCTGGCAAAAGGTCTGGAGAATAAGTCTTATGAGGAACAGCGGAACTGGGGTTATTTAGTCTGGAGAAGAGAAGGCTCAGGGGGAACCTTATTGCTCTCTATAACTATCTGAAAGGAGGTTGTAGTGAGGTGGAGGTCAGTCTCTTGTCCCAGGTAGGGGTCAGGGGAAGTTTAGGTTGGATATTAGGAAAAATTTCTTCACAGAGAGGGTGATCAGGTATTGGAACAGGCTGCCCTGTTGGGGCACTGATGAAATCACTGTCCCTGGAAGTGTTCAAAAACTGTGCAGATGAGGCCCTCAGTGATACAGTTTAGTGGTGGTCTTGGGAAAGCTGGGGTAATTGTTGGACTTGATGATCTTAAAGAACTTTTCCAACTTAATTGATTCTATGATTCTATGAAATACATCTACTGCAGCTGCTTGTGCCTGCACTTATGTGTTATAAGTGTGAAGGAGAAAAGGGCATTAAGGAGAATCTTTGCTTTTCATGCTGGCTCTCATGTACAGATTTTGCATATCTCTTAAATGCATTCATCAAGACAGGGTTTATTATGCTTCTCTTTTTCATATGCATTTCTCAAGAAGAGAATAGAGAGAATGTTAAAAATATAAATGTGAGTTTCTAGGTCTCACTTAGCTAACTACAGTCTAGAGTCTGCAGGGAAAAATATGACTCTCATTTTAGAAAAACCAAATGGCCTTTGCTGCCTCACTTTTACTGCCAACACACATTTTAGGGACAATCTATATAGCTATAGGCAAGCAAGTCAATGTCACCATTTGTAGCTGATGTGCATTCTTTTAAAATTCTGGTGCCTTGTGTTTACTGTGGCTTGCTTTAAACATTCACACATACCTGATCACTAATATTCACACTGCTTAGAGGTTTAGACAGGGGTTTGGCCATTTCAATCAGGTTCTGCCTTATTATAGATCAGAACTGTAATAAAAATTAAAACTGAAAAGGGGCATGTCTTTCTTGAATGAATTCACCCATACAGCCCTGTTTTGAGAGCAACAATCACATCGTTTAACTTTGTCCATTTAAAAGACTCAACTTTAAAGTAGCTGTTAATATTTTTTCTAGAAATCAGTAAAGATCTTTGGATAAACAGGAATCATCACCCACAGGTCTTTATCTCTAACTATGGAGAGTTTGGAATTTTACATTTTAAACATCTAAAGTTAGATGAAACATCCTATTTCACATCTACAGATGAAAATTTAAAATGAAATACCTATGTCAGATTAAAAGTCTGAAGCAAAAATTCTGAAGTAAAAGAAAGTGAATCTCCAGATAAATGTCTGATCTTGAGGTATATGCATTTCACAAATAAAACACTTGAAATTCAACAAAGTGCAAGTCTTGACCTTGACAAGTACCTGGGTGCAAGATTATGTACAGGCTTGTGATGCAACAGGAAAATAACCAAAAAGTTGTAGTAAACCATATGAATTAGAGTATATCATATAATAGTTAAAAAAATAATGAAATGTAGATAACTAAAAGCTTTTAAAATTTCCTAAACCTTCAGAATGAAAATGGAACAATAGTATTTAACACTTAAAATGCCTCCCAGAATAAAGCATGTTTGGAATTATTTTTGGAGACTTGGCAGTTTCAACTCAACCCATTAGTAGAACTGTAAAAAAACCCATTGTGTATGAGTAGACAAGGAAAATGCATGTAAAATGGAAATCTCTTAGCATAAGTAGTCTTCAAAATGTCAGTGAAAGCAAAATGGCTTTAAAAAAAGTTTAGAAAATTAAAATTGGATTGCAAACAGTTTTGGAAGGGCTTGAAGCAGAATGAAGTTAATTCAAGAAATAATGATTTCTTGACACTTGTCTTTTTTCTATTGGCCCATTATGAAGTAGTTTCTAATAAATACTTCTGATTAACTTTGCAGCATTCAATGAGCAATACTCTCTTCCTTAATGCTTAATTGGCTACTCCAAAACAAACATTTGTGTCACCAATTTATACAAATATTTTAGGAAAATAACAGTCACCACAGATTATGGAAATTTTCACAGATTTAAACTAAACCACAATTGCTCCTAGTTCACTCAATTAGAACTTTTATTTCTGCCTACAAATACAGTAAAAGATGTTTTTAACCACAAAGCTTTAGTATCAATTTAAGCCAATAACCCTGCTCATGTATGATATAATTACCAGGAATTACAGGGGAAAAATATTGAAATGTTTTTTCATTATTTTGTATATCATTTTTTCTACTTAATTACACACTTCAGTCCGTATTTCACTTCAAAACAATGCTTACTCAAATATCCAGTACATGAAAGATGCTGATACATACTGTGCTTGGAAAATACATTTTGAGCCAAATCATCTGTCTCCTAAAGCAATGGAAGTTTAAGAAAGGTCACTTATGGCTAACCATTACCTGAAGCATGAAGATCCATCCCTGAGAAAGTAACATTGCTATCCTTCAAGAAAATTCTAAGAATATCAGAGTGTTACAGGGACTTCTGCCTGGAAATTGAAGTCAGTCTCAACTATTACCAATGTACTATAATTGAAAAGAGTTGAAAGCCACAGAACTCACAATTTTACATTAAGCAGTATGGTTTATTACTCATCTAGTGTTGCACTTACAAAAAGAAAGAATTGTCTCAGGTATCAAAAAATCACAACAGACAGAAATGGCCAAATTACCAGAAAGCAAACATAACATTCTTAGTTTAAACTTTATTAAATCGTTACTGACATATCTTGTATGTCTCGTATGTCAGCAACACACACTATAGTATCAAACTGCCACTGCCAGTTCAAATGCACAATACGTATCTGACTGAGTATGACTGGAAACACATATGTTTAAGTGAAATCAGAATCTGCAAAAACGCGAACACTTCTATCCCAAATGCAGGCCTTTTCAACCAAACAAATTGGAGCAGTCTAACCCTGCAGGTTCATATTCTTCAAATATATTTGAAAATCTTTCTAGGTGACAGTTAAGTTGTTGTGTTTATATAGGCTCCAATTGGAACAGATTGAACTAAAAAGACTAAATAGAGGTTTTTATGTAGTTGTTACTGTTCCAGTTTTCTTTGTCATTTTTTCTTGTATTCACAACATACCTGCAGAGTTCTCAGAAAAGGATTTTATCTGACAAAAAAGTGTCTCTGAGGGGAGAAGTATCAGTCAGAAAATTTCTACCATCTTTTAGTGGCGATGGTATGAAATTAAGGTAATTTCACTTGAATGATGGACAGTATTTACTGAAGGCTGTCTTGTGCTACAAAGTGCAAAAGCTAAACCAGGAGCTTTTGAAGTTATTGCACCCAGCAGGTCATATGCTGCATTTGCAATTTAGAAATTGTTGACAATTTGGACACTGTTTCTTTTTCTTACGACAAACTTTTCCATAGTGACCCTTTTGTACTAAGTCTTCTTAATCTAACAGAAATTTCACAGACATCCAGAGTTAATACAGGACTACATGTAAGAAGCACCAAGAACTACTTTTATTGTCTACACATTCACTTCTTAAGTACAAGACAGAAGTCCTAGACCTATGGGCTGATCAGTTCAACAGACCGCACTTCGCTCTGGCTCAAGCATAGAATTTATTTGTAAAATCATCCATATGTTCACTGTTTCAGGCTTAAAGAACCAGGGCACCTAGAAAATAAAAACCATTCATCTTTTACATTTACAGCATGCGGAACATAATAGGATAATAAGAATACCTAGAGACAAAATTCAGCTCTGTTTCATAGTAATAGTAACCTTGTACGTCAGTATGCAATGCTTTTGTTTCCACAGCTCCCCAGACATGAAACTGCTACTACCACCATAAAACAGCAGATCACCTGCAATATTCAGCACACATCAGGAAAAAAATTGCATTTGGTGAAGTCCCATACCTGACCCTTCTGCACACTACCTCAGGACTGCAGACCTTAATTTCTTGCAATTGCGTTACGGTACAGGCCAATATTTATTCAGCACAGGTCACCATAAAGTATGTTCCTTTATCCAGTACTGGATATTTCCTATACCGGAAAAAAATAATTCTAATTGATGCAGGGAACATTACACAAATCTCACTGACATGTTAGTCTTCTGAAGAATTAATTTCTCTTCCCCCACACTGATATGGCTGCATATGGCTAAAGCTGTATTTGTTTAAATACAGGGTTACACTTTTTTTCTATTAGACTTGCTGCTGTCTAATGCCATATTAGGCAAAAAAGCAACAGCAAAAACCTTTTGAAATCCTGATCCAGTTAATAGCTTTGATGCAAGGTGCTAGCTTATTTGTCGCCTGAAGTGTATCAATACACTCCCTGCTCTGTGAGTGTTTTGCCTGCTATCTGCAATAAGGAACAAGAGCAGGCACAATTATCCAGCCTCAATTCAGTGGCTAAACAAATATGCCTGAAATATGAGTGACAACTGTTAAGAGTTTCACTGTTAAGATTAGTGAGTGCTAAGACATTCACTCTTTAGATAACAGTCCCATTAAGTCAATGACGGTTTGAAGAGAAACAATACCTACATGCAGCTCATACAGTGATCTTAAAGGAGTTAATCTCCATTGTGATCAGAAACATAATTTTGGTAATGAGCTAATTTTATGTGGATATAAGTCCTCTATATAACTTACATTTCCCTTTTCAATTCATGAAATTCGCAAAAATGCAAAAAACCTGTTTCTCTTCTGTGAACAGCATAAGTCTAATCTTTTACAAACACAATCTATTCAATATCACAAGAGTGTACACTAACTCTGTTTCTGCTTGCAGCTTGGTCCTCTTATTTACACTGAGCTAGAGTATACAGCCATATGTATCTCTTTATACCCTGATGAAATACTGAGAGTCACCCAATATAAGGTAGTGAATTAGTAAAAAGCACAAAACATTGTTTAGATAGGAAAAGGAAGGCTGGGAGGGAGAAATGAGAAGGAAAGGGTACTGCTTCAGAGAAGACAGCATATCCAGAGTGAAAACCCAGCAGAGTGATCAAAAATTAAACTAGATTAGACTAGTTTGTGCACAGGATGGAAGGATCAAAGGAAGCAAGAGTAGACAGGTCTTCCTAGTGATTCCTCAGGAATAAAACAAGGGACATCCTACAGCACGTTTCCTAAATCTATCAAGTCCTGTTCAAAAATCAGGTAATTTCTCTTCCTAACAGCCCTTTCAAAGACCCTCCAGACTTATCCACAGGTAGTTTACATACTTTTGTTCATACTGGAACATTCTCCTTTAGTTTAAGCATTTGGTCTCTCTCCACAGTGCTCAGTTTTATAAAGGTGGGAGAAGATGGAAGACAGAACCCTTTTATTTATGACTAAAAAGGCTAGTATAATTTGTTAGAAAACCTTTGTAGGTCTTTCACATTTATAAATGAAATAAATATTAAGTAAAAAGGGTTAAGAGACAGAATTTTTATTTTATTTTTTACCATCTTAACTCCTTTTATCCCTAGGAAGTACTGATTAAAAGCGCAGCTACCCAGCGGCACCCTCTGTTGTGCTTTACCTAAAGAATGCCACATTTTTTGTCCATAGCTTAACAAAGACTTCAGTTCTTCCCATAGCTCGTTTGTGCAAGGTAACTGAATTCTTCCATCAGTTTTAATTATAGTAATTCTGCTTTTGTACTCAAAGATTACGCACATCATAAATGCTCATAATGCCAGACTACTTGCTGCTTCTCTGACCCAGGGAATTAAGTGATTGGGAAATAGATGGGAGTAAAATAGTAGCACTGAAATCTGAACTACTTAATTGTAGATGCTTTCTTAATGTGTAAAGCTTGAAAGAAGTAGATTTCCACAAGAACATTATGGAAATTGTGTAATATTTTAGGTATACATTTAACATGGGTAATATAATATGTTACTGCATGTTTTTAAATCTTTCTCTGAAATTTTGCTATACTTTACAGAAGCACAGTAAAGGTGCAACAGGGTGTAAATTTAAATGGCAAAAATGCATTTCAAAGCATGCAAGTTTTATCATTTACATGTAAAAGACACTGGAGACAAAAAATATACTATAACTTTCTTCTTAATGAGGAATGCTGCCAGATACATTCCTTGATGAAATAATCACATTTCTTACAGCACCTGGAAACCATGAACTTGAACTGTGCATCCCACAAAATTTTAAAGTTATGCTATAATTTGCTGATTTTACATAGCTTTATTTTTATGCAGTGAGGGGGTACAGAATACTCATGTCAAATAAGCACCCAGAGACATGAAATTAAACCCTGATCTTTTTCATTTAAGCAAGGTGAAAAATACTTTTGATTATCTGTCTCACTGCCTAACAGGGCTGCTGTTCTAGTATGACCAAAGGTCCAAGAAAATAGCTCAGAAAAATTCTATAGAGGAGCTGAAAGAACAGGATAACTATGAACAACAGAATTTCCCTCTGTACGCTAATACCAAAAAGTAGCATTCTTGCTATTTAATGTGGGGTTTTTTTTCTCTCTTTCTGCTACTGCCCACTTACATAACAGTGGTGAATTTTCTAAAACATGTGGTAAGTCTTAACTAGTGAAAGCAGCTATGTTAAACCCATTAATAAATGATCCCCCAAAAACCAGTTCATTCACTTCATTCAGTTCGTGCTTCGTCTCTTTGATGCATGCAGTTGTTTTGCAGCTACCTACTCACTGTGACAGGTATTTGTTGTCCACAGAACAGATGACTAAAACATTCTTTTAGGACTGAAGCAATTACAAAGGAACTCCATGAGAACTATGAGATGAAGTTAACACAGCAAAATATTCAGAAGCTTGATATCTTTAATTTTTGGTATCTCTAGTCCAAAAAATACATTAAAATACTTTAACTAAACAGAAACTTAGTGAATGTTTCATGGTTAAAGTTTCTTCATGCAAAGTTATTTATAGAAATATTGCAGTTTCTCCTACAGCTGTGTCCTAAAACTGCACTGTGTTTGAGTAAGTTACAAACGCATTCAAACCTACATGCCTGCTTTGGCTGATCCCAAAAGAAAATATCCCAATAATGGGGAAAGCAAGTGGTCAGAGATCATTTCAGCAAGCTCCCTGTCAGTAATATTTAGGGCCGATGCATTCTAGCCATGTTGTTTCTGTTAATATGTCTGCGTGGAACTTGGGGATGGCCTCTTAGCCTGGAGCACATCAAAACCTTATGCTAGTCAAAATACACCTTACTCCATGCCCCGAATTGCCTGCTTAAAGTAATAAAAGTTTACAGCAGCATATTGGGAATATAATAAACTTAATAAAAGAGATTTCATACACAGAAACTAGATATAGAAAAGTTGAAATGTAAAAATCTCTACATTTCCAATATCCAATGACAGTCAGTGCTCAAAATCAGCTACAGTAAAAAAGTACAATATGCCAAAGATTTGAGCTTTGTTCTTGTCAAACATTTTTTTTCTTCTTTTTTTTGGGAAACAATTGTAAAGCTATCGAAGAATATCCAGAAAATGTTCAAACTATCTTCTAAAGATTAAAAGCATTTCATATAAAAATACTTTGGAAAAAATAAAGGGAGACACAGTGGGTATCCATAAGGATGGATCCCTTAAGTTATTTTACAGCATAGCCCTGCCACGTTGTTCAAGTGAAATCTCCATTACATTCCTCTTCCTCTCTCCTGAGCTGTCATGAACAGAGAGAAGGGAAGTGGCAATGTTAAGGTTGTGGAAGTATGTATCTTGTTCTTTTTTCTGCAAGTTTTTATTAATGAAGTTCTCTAAAACATACACATGAGAAGGAAAAACATTTTATCTCTAGGTTGGTCAACTGCACATCTTAAGTTTTTACTTAAAAAAAATAAAATAGATACTTGAGCGAGATCAGGAAAAGCACCAGCGAAAGCCCTTTCAAAATGTCACTTGAACAGACTTCCTGTGCTTTCCTACTGCTGCTCCTTTTCTTTCCTCTCTGACATTTTCCTGAGACTTGTTTGTCATCTCTCTGCAACCACAAAGCTTGTTTGGTGTGATTATTCCATCTAATTTCCTCAGGGATCTGATGATAAAACATATACCCCCCAAAAAACAAACACACTTTTCTCTATGCATTCAATATAATTTTTACAGGGACTGATTTCTTATTTCCACTCTACTGCATCTGCATTACTTGAACACATTGCAGTTCCTGGAAATAGTGCAATGTTGAGGTGATTTAAGACACTGGTAAATTTCTGTGCAATTCCACACACTTTTTTTTAACTTGCATTCATACAGTAAGATGCAATTCCAGCTGAACTTTGCAGTAATGGATACAGACTATTTCAGAAAGTGCATATAATTTTATTGACTCTTTTTTTTTTCTTTTTGGTAACTGTTCATTTTTGAAACACTCAGTAAGTAGCATCCACCTGTTCCTACTACAGCCCTTCTAAAAGAACTAGAAGAACAGATTGCTTTTGTAGGGGTGTGTGTGAGGGTTTGGGGAACACAACTCTCAACAGAAATAATTTATTAAAATCGAGAAATCTAAAAGCTAATTTTGGAAAGTAC
This sequence comes from Amazona ochrocephala, assembly GCA_039720435.1. NCBI lineage: Eukaryota > Metazoa > Chordata > Aves > Psittaciformes > Psittacidae > Amazona > Amazona ochrocephala. The sequence continues at coordinate 34,705,544 of CM077878.1, forward strand.
CAATAAAATGGGAAAGTCACACAGCTCTTCCGTCAAACAGTTTAATGACATTCAAAGGAATCAGACAATTGTCACGAGATATAAGAAAATCTTAGTTACTGGTTCTTCTGGATCTGGTAGAATTAGCGTTTCAGTATTAGCAGAGTATTTCTCCTATGTCAACAGAATGACAGAACTGCAGTTCTAACTGCAGGACTAACTATTCAGATGAATATGCAGAGCACTGCCCAAAGTACTGTGAATATTAATATTAGCAGTATTAAGATAGATCTCCAAGAAATGAAACATGCACAGTCTTTGTAGAAAAATACTTGCCTTTTCCTTCATTTAACTGGTCAAACTCTCATTTTATACTTGCCGTATTTCAATTACACTGCTCTTTTTGACTTCAAAAAAATTTTTCTGTTGGGAGAGAAAGCATCTGCAAAACGAAAATATTCTTGCAGGGAAAAATGTAAAAGGTCAAGGAATAACCTGAAGTTAATTGTCAGTCTTGGGTCAAAAAGTGTGTATGTCTGTAAGGATATCCATACATGTTAATGCGGCAACTACTTGGACAATCCAGCAAAACAATGGGCATTTCTCTTGAACTATGATCTGTGCTGCTGATTATTTCTGGCGGGAATCGAAAGGTATTAAGCCCTCTCTGGATAATGAAAACTTTATTTTTACTTTCTCCAAGTGTCACAAGGTTGTTGCCTCAAGTATTACTGAATAACATATTCAAGTATTAACATGTAGTTAAACCTATATACCATAATACTGCATTTTTCATATGGTAAATATGTATCTTAATTTGATATAAGTTTAATGATTCTAGAAACAGCATAAATTAACAAAATCTACTCATTAATATCTTTGAGATACTACTGAGTAAAATTAGTAACTCACAAGCATATATTTTTGCTACTTTAGAATCATCTATCGAGTTGAAAAGTTATAACTCTTTTTATGATTTTATTGATTTTACTAATTTATAACTATAATCTTATGGGGTTTATTACCCTATGAAATTTTATATATTTGCTGAGCATTTAAGCATTATTTACCTTTCTGGGTATACATTTTCCAAGTTTTTTCTACTTAATCCTTTCAGGCTGTTTAGCCTAAGAGAATGTTCTAGGGAGACCTTAAAGCAGCCTTCCAGCACCTAAAAGGGGCCTATGCGAAAGCTGGAAAGGGACTTTTTACAGGGGATTGCAGGGATAAGACAAGGTGGAATGGCTTTAATCTGACAAAGGATAGATTTAGATTAAATATTAGGAAGAAATTCTTCACTATTAGGGTGGTGAGGCACTGGAACAGGTTGCCCAGAGAAGCTGTGCATGCCACATCTCTGGAAGTATTCAAGGCCAGGTTGGATGGGGCTTTGAGCAACCTGGTCTAGTGGCCAATGAGAGGGGTTTTGGAACTATATGATCTTTACTCTCCCTTCCAATCCAAACTATTCTACGATTCCATGATGCTTACCAACCTGAAAAATTATGTTGAATCAGCAAATAATCAACTTGTGATTCATTTCCTTTCACAGTTTATTTTGAATATCTTGAAAACCAAAGTCCCAACCAAGTGGATATCAGGTGGTATCCCTTCATTTTGAAGCTCAACTGAATTAATCTTCTCCTTGCTTCCCTCTCTCTCCCCTCAGGAGATCTGATTTTTCATTTTGTGTCATAGAAGATGATAACCTGATTAGCCACCACGGAAACAAAATTAATTTTCCCCTCAGATGAGCAATACAAAACCAATATTAATCTCTGAATTAACATTTTTTGTATTCATAGTCTCTTCACACCAACACACTATTTCTAAAAATACTCTTATTTTTCAAGGAGAATAAATTATTTTCAATTTTCCACAGTTTATTCTATTACCTACTGCAAAAGCAGGATTTTCCTCAGTCCTTATTTAGAGTTATTTATGCTTCTATCCATACTGTTAGCCAGAACTAAGGTCTGATATTAGCAGCATGCAGAATTGTGGAGGAAAGCAAATTCTAGTAATTATAAGTGAAAAACAGGAAAGTCATTCTGTTGTGAAATTGCTGCTGACAGACCAGTTGGTCGTTTGGCTTGCAGAGAACTAATCACCTTTTAACCTCGCTGGTAGTTCAACGGTCAAGAAAGAAAACTGCATACTGGGTAGAACTGGGATCAGCTATATACACAAGCATCTCCAGGGTACCAGCTGTGAAGATGGTAGGTAGCAATCTGAACAAATTTTTCCTACAATTCCCAGATCTTGTAGCCTTCTTTCCCATGTATTTACCCCAGTGGGTTTTAAGTCTGCCACCCAACCTGGCGAATGATTACATGTAATATTTCATTTAGTAAAAAATCTTAACACCAAGGAATCCAGATATGCCATTGTGAAACAAAACAAAATAAAAGATGCGATGAAGATTCTTGAAAACATTTGTTAGAGCAACAGTAAAAAAAAAAAAAACATAATCAAAGCACCGAAAGACAAAACAGGAGAAAAGCAACAGCTCAACACCAAAAAGCCTAAGAATCACATACCTGCTTCTGCCCCTCAATAGCTTATCGCTATGGCTGGGACTAGTGTAGTAATTCAGTATCTTTACCTTTTCCACCAGCATCCCTTTTAGTAGTCTGTGCTGTGTTGACCCCAGGCAGGGGCTAAGCATCCACAGAGCAGCCTGCTCACTACCCCACCCCCCCAGGCAGAATAGGGGAAATAATAGGAAGAACAAGAGCAACAAACCCTTCAAGATAAAGATGGTTTAGTAAGTGAAGCAAAGACAAAGGTAAAAACAAAAAAAAGTGATGCAAAGACAATAATTCGCCACATCCTACAAGTAGACTGATCCCCAACCAGCCTCCATGCATTGGTTGCGTCTCCTAGAAAAACCTCCTGACACTTTTTATGGCTGAGCATAACGTTACATGGTGCAGAATACCCCTTTGGTCAGTTGGGGTCAGCTGTCCTGGCTGTGTCCCCTTCCAACTTCTTGCCCACTCCCAGCCTATTCATTGAAAGGAGGAAGAAGGGGAAAAAGGGAAAGCCTTGACGGTATGCAAGCACTGCTCAGCAGCAATGAAAACACTGGTGTGTTATTAACAAACCAAAATACAGCACCATCCTGGCTTCTATAAAGAAAATTAAATCCATCCCAGACAGACCCAGTAAGCAGCCCCTTGGATCACATTGTACAATTCATAGTCTTGAGTTAGGTATTTACAAGAGTCTTCTCTACCCAGAATACCAGCTGCAAGGTTCAAACTATATGGGAGGATGACATTTCAAAAGTCGCATCTTGAAGTAGATAACTGAGTAGATCATGGTGCCAGAGGAAAGTAAAGTAACCCAAAAAAATTATTCAATAACCTTTGATGGGCTTCCATTAATTAAATACTTAGTATGATGATAACAATACTAAGTGTAAAATGTAACCCAGTGTGAATTTAGGCTATGCAGGCTTCAATGATGAGTTTTTTGAACAGAATTGTTTGAATGCCTCTCACCTAATCTGACTGACACACTTAGAAAATAGGGCACTTTTTCATTGGTAGTATGACTTCCCTAAGTTAGATGAGTCCTCCATCCTTAAAGTCCTGCTTTCTGGACAAGTACCCTTAATCACTAAGCTACTATATTAATAGTTTAATACACTGAGACACTTCAGTGTTTTTTCTAGGTGCCCAAACCCAAAGCTATCAGCTGACAGGTAGCAGACAAGTGCATCACTACTGACATGATCCATTTACAAATAGCAAGTACTGATTCCTATAACCTGAAAGCCTGTGGGCATTAAATGAACCCTTCTTTCTGAAGCATTTCTTTCCAATTGCAAAGCCACCATGTTCAAATAAGCAGGTTTTTATTTTGCATGACAAATTTCAACCATTATTTCATAAAAAAATGCAATGAATGACATAATTTTGATAAAAATTAGAAATCAGACAACTTCCATTCTCTCAGGAACTTTGGCAGTAGCCCACCTCATTTCAAATCTCACAGAATCAGCCCCTCCTCTAGCCATTTATCTAACTACACTCTGATTATGACAGCCTGTTGCAGTAGTAGAAAGGTCTCTTTGCAGACCTATCTCCTGGACCAGCGAGATCTCTCTTCCTTTGGAGTTTCTTTCAGCCATACAACCTACAGTTGTTACAGGCAGTTTTGTTTAATGCTTCTACTGGATTCCCACGTACAGGGCAAAAAGCATTGTTATGCATTTCTCTGTCATTCCTCACCACTGCAGCATAGGTGTGTTACATCAACAGCTCAGGAGCACTTCTTGGTACTTAAAAACAATCTTTAAGGAATATAACTTCGCATTTTGTGAGGAGTAACTTTCAGGAAGTTTTGAGTTTTGTATGTGCAATAACAATACAAGCAGCAGGAGGGTAGTTCACCAATACAGAATAGAGCTGACTGTGCTGTACTGAGACTGTCTGTAATTATTCTAGAGATTCAGCCTGATGTTATTAATCAACACCAAAAAATGGACCAAAAGATCATGGAGCTGTGCTTTGTCTTGACCTAGAGAGATCACCACCAAGTAATAAAAGCAAGTTTAGCTCCTCTGCCCGTGTAATTTCTGCCTTGCTGATAAGACTATCAAAGCCCATGTCATATGGTTGCTACAGATACTATTCTGAGACACAGTTGTTAATGAATAGACTGATAACTCCCAATAAATAGGCAACAGGGGGTAACAATTTTTATCTATCCTGTCTTGCACTGCAGACAGAAAAAACATTGCACATAGAGTGAATGTGAACTGGCTTTATCCCCATACAGTCAATCTGATAAATGAAATAAACCAGTTAAAAATTTACCACTATTTTTTTTTTCCAGGTTAGACCAAACATGGGGATAAACTCTTGCTTCACGACTGCAAGAAATAACTGGAAGAGGCAGCAAGAGGAAAAAAGTCAGTGAGAATGGGAAGCACCCACTAAATATTCAAATGAAATCCGATAAAATTTTCATAATCATAAGGCCAGGTATGAATCCTTAGAAAAAGCCTTGAAGCTCATAAACCTAACTTAAGCCATCCATTACCAAGTCAGCATTCATCACTATAGCAGAGGTAGTGGCCTAGCAAGGCTATGTGGTACAGAATTGTTGTAAGTAATGTACAGGAGAAGGATGGAAATTCAGCCAGCAACTTCTGAATTGTCAGCTCTTTTAAGACTAGCGGGATTTTGGTGTATCGTTACATCTGTACATCATGATAACTTCTGGCTTACCTCTTGTCTGCTCTGATAGGTAATATAGAGTAACTATTAATACGTGGGTTTTTTTTAATTTCAGGTTTGACTGCAAGCATCTAAGCACTGAAAATGCTACAGAAGCAGTATTTAGAAGAAAGTAGTTCCCTATTTTATTTTTTCCCAAAAGAAGTTCTACCATCTTAATTCTATAAAGCAATGTAAAAAACATTTTAGTAATTTTCCTTTTAAGCAAATAAAACTCACTGGAGGACCTCGGTGCATTTCTCGAACATTACTATGAAAATGAAAGCACTAGGAATAGTCAGCATATTGGGCTAGAATTCTTCACTCTTAAGATTCCTCTTAACTGAATATCATCAGATTCAAAAACTATGCAGAAACTGTGACTGCATTCCACAGCATGCTGTGGCAAGGGGCCTTTTCAGTGTGCTACTGCAATGCACACACACTGGTTTTCCCATGAAAACCAAGACACAGATGTGTGCCTTAATCTCCTCCCAGACTGAAGTTGAGATCTTTGTTTTCTGCTAATTCTCTTGCACGTGGGTAAGGTCTTATTAGCTATGAGATTTCTTTACAATGGCTATTTATTATCTATAGCCTTATAAACTCTGGGAGTACCAACTACCAACTACAAGGGATTTGGATGTGTCCAACATGTGTACTCTGTCTTGAAGACAGGAAGCGCATCTTAGTCCTATGGATACCATCAAAAAAGAGTCAGTGTTTAAATGCATTTCTTGCTTCCTAGAAAACTTAGACAAAGTCTCATAAATAGCATCTTAAAATCACTTACAGAATGAGATGAAATTTAATGTAACACCTCTGCTTTCTTGATTCCTCCCATTCTTGTCAAAGCATACAGAAAGTTTAACACTGTATGCCATTGCTATTACTATGTATACTTCTGTAACATTTGATAATTCTTAACATAAAATAGAAGCCTTGTGCAGTGCACCACAGTCCACAATAATAATGTATATTGTACATAAATATAAATAGGGCAAAAGCTAAATTGTTACACCATTTCATAAAATAAAAAAAATAACTGTGTTCCTTTCAACATTTTCCATCAGGAATCTCCATGTTCTCACACAAGTGCACATTTAGAAATATGTAGCAAAGCATTAATCAGATTTTCTATTTTTCAGTACATGAAAGGATAAGGCTTACAAAAGTTGAGTCCCTTTCAATTGTACAGAAGGCAGTTGGGATCAAAGTTTTTAAATACCTGAGTAGGACCATGACACCCACCTCACATAATCTAATTTTTAAGCGCTGTCTTTACTAAACTAATTCAATCCCTGTTCCTGCAATGCTGAGAAGGTGAGAATTTTATTACCATTTAAATGTACTACCAGAGCAGGTACCTCTTTTAGGAGCACCTGCGATCCCAGCAGATCAGATGCTATACCGAAGGCACAATCCATCAAGACTGCATCTGTGCACAAACACATATCTATATACACATATTTATATAATATATAAATATCTATAAAAAAGACTATTCAATTAATTTTCCACCCCTAAAAGACTGATTGTGATCACCCAAAGGACAGTGGAATAATAAAAAAGTAATGCACGTTCTTCATATTTTCACCATTCATTCTTAAATAGGAAAGGCCTTATAATTTTTAATTTATATTCTCTCAAGTTTTTGTGACAAGCAGCCCAGTATACAGGAAAACAAAAGATCATATGATAAAACTGATAAAGCTTCTATTCCGGGAAAAGCAGTTGCATTGCACTGAACAGAACAGGAATAACCAACCAGCATTTTTCAGTTTTGCTTTATTTTGTGCTTTGAAATACTTACTTTATCTAACTGATGCAAAAACTATAATGATGAAGGCTCAACTTTGGAATAGTATTTCTGTGTCAAGTGCACATCTTAGAGTCACAGTAAGAGTACAGGAACTATAGCAAATGCTAACAGCCAAAATCAAGCTTTTAATAATTACACATATGAGAAACCTGACTATAGCACTTTGTCTTTATGGTAAAAACAGCAAACCCATATGAAGCAAGGCTAGAAACAGAACAGGATGGGCACAGGACACTGTACACTATTAAAAAGAAATCAAAGTGAAATGACTTACCACTTCTTCATGGGTAGCACTTTCTACATTTATACCATTAACCTAAAAACAGATACGATAAGGAGAAAATGATTTGCGATGTGCAAGTTAGTTAACGAAATAAACATAAAGGTAAGTGTGAAACAAATGTCTGTGGAAAAAGTGAATGTTTACTGACCTGTATTATTGCATCTCCTATAAATAACATTCCTGTTTGGTCAGCTGTGGGATTACAGAAGGAATACATTTTAATTAAAATTACTACTGAAAAATAATGCTATATTGTCTTCCAGCAATTTGTTTAGCATGCTGTTTGCAACCTTCATTTGCAAATGATTTGGTTGTGAAGATACCAGTGGCACAGCAATCAGTATTCATCCTACAAAGGTAATAGATTCCTAGCAATTTTCAACAAATTGAGTTACTTTCCAAACACAAATAACTTATTTAAAATGGAATACAAATGTCATTTCTCGCTAATGAAGGATTTCATTAAATTATGTGGAAAGTGTGATTCACACTTTTCATTATTCTTTCACAAAAAGGAGATAACAATTTCTGAAAAATCTTTCCAGTTTCTTTCCCACTGAACAAATTTACAGGGACCGGTATAATTAAAGAGGTTGTGCCTAGAATTTAATACAACTCTTTAACATGACGTTGGAGTTAACTTTGTTCCTGAGAATAACAAAATACATTATTCCAGTCTGTAATTGGTATGCTTCCTGCCTTACAGACTTCTTGGAAATAAAGTTATAAAATGGCAAACGATTCTTTGCCGGTACAAGCAATGACATTTTTGAGGTGATTTTTATAACTTGTCAATTCTTTACCTTTTAGGGGAATTTGAGGATGTTTATCCCTTAGAATGCAATTCTTAATTGAAAGTAAGGCCCTGACCCTGCTAAGGCTGATATAATTAAATAAGGCATACTTGTCTTATATATGATCTTACACAGTCACAGCTTGAGGCTTTGAAGAACGCAATAAATGTTAACAGTATTGAGAGATGGAAATTGAGCTAAAAAAAAAGAAAAAAATAAAAAACTTCATAGACTATTTTTACCATTTCTGCAATATAGCCGTAGTCACTACAAATGTACCTTTGGTACAAAATATCTTTTTCCTATAAAATTTACCTTTCTGATAGATTTAACACCACTCTTTTGGCAGATAAAAGATAACAGTTCATTAGCCATACTTATACCAGTACTTAGGAAATATTTCACTATTTACTTTAAACACCACACTAGAAGTTGCATTGAAGGTATTTACAAACTTCTTATGCTGCTTTGCATTCAAAAATATGCACACAATTTATAATGGCTGGTAGAGAAAAGAGATCTATGCACAGAAATCCAACCAAGTTAAAGCTGTTGAAAAGCATCACTAAGCAATGGGAAGTAGCCTATACTGGGTACACACATAGCTAGAGGTGCTGAGCATTAGCTTGAGCATCTCAATGCTAAACTTCTGTTTAAGATGTTAGTAACCATTAGTTATACCATTAGTGAAAAATATAGTAATTTTTAATTTAATGCTTATGTTGGGGCCACTGGGCTGTTTTAGGAAAGTGGGAGCATACTTTAATTTGGGATAGAAAAAAGAGGGTGTGTTTGAAATTCCAGTTGTGGGAAAACACAAAAGGATAAAGTCAAAACGTGCATGCCTTGCTTACTGTGAGTGATTTGAGTCAGAACTGAGTGGAGAAATTTTGAGTATGTCTGCCTACAAGTATATGCAACAGGACCCTGCAACTTGAAACAGTGCAGAGCCTGGAGATCAACTGTATGAGGTCTAACACAGGGCGAGTGGATTCTCAAACTTCTTCAGGAGGACACCCCTAATATGCCAGTCCTGGGCTACCATTCTGTCTGTGTGTGGGTTACAGTAGGACTCACACTGCAACTTAACTTACTCCAACAATCTACAGCAAGGCAGAAGTGTTTACTTATACTTCAAGTATTTACAGAACAAGTACCAGACAGCTGATCCACAGATGTGATGCGGATGGCACACATGTACTGCAGGTAGCACTGTTTTCGTGAGGCCCTGTCTTATTGGCACTCCTGGGAGGCCAAAGCAGCTGCTGCCATTGGAAAGATCAGTTGGAAAGAGCAATGTTGCAAAAAGAAGCACCATAAAAGAAAAAGAGGTGGGGATGCGAGAGATGTGTTTGGAAAGAATTTCTGTAAGAGGTGAAAACAAAAAAATGTAGGATTGGTGATAAAGGAAAGTGTACTGAGCCAGAAAGTGTTTGAGTGAAACATGAGATCCTGATGGAAGAGAGCATCATGAAGATTTGTAGACAGGTATTACCATGCTCCTGGATGTTCATCTACCCATGGCGTGCTGCATAATGACACAATTTCTCAGCTGTGTAATCTTGTTTAAATCTGCTGAGAAAACTGCTTGGTTTAACAAAAGTTATAATAAAATACATAGAATGGTATCAATGCAAAACAGGAAAGGAACAATTCCAGACACAGGTAAAATTCTTGAGGTCGTTTAGCTAGCAGCTCAAGACTTGAAGAGGAAAAACATTGACATGACAAGGTGTAAAATCTCAAGGAAGAGAGCTGGAGGATGGTAACCCAGCAGCACTGAAGACAAATCTCTTCCAGGGAGCAATAGAAGCTGAACCTTTCCAACCTGTCTGTTGACTGCCAGGTCAGTGAGAACTCATCGGTCATTCCACAGGGATGATGAGTACTGCAATATCCCCAGCTACCTGCTGTGTGTGTTAGCCAATACATTTTATAGCTTAAGAGCACAAAACAATTATATCCTGCTTGCAAAGTCTCTACACGCAGTCAGAGCTGTCCAGATGAGTAAATGAGAAAAGAAGCATTATGTGGTCGGTGCCAAACATTCTGTGAACTGAAACAAAGCACAGAAAATGAGGACAAACATGGCGTTTGCTCCAAAAGTATATTATATTGCAAACTAACCAAATAATGTAGACACCTCCATAGCTGCTGCCATCAGAGCCAGTGATGGTACCGTGGCAAACTATGTTTGCACGCCTGTGATGAAACACTTTGGGTTTAGGCAATTGTCTAATTTAAAATCAATGATGGTTTTAAAGAAAAATATTTTGCACAAAAATTTATAGAGGATATAACACTATGATGCAGAAGTTACATTGTCGTTTACTATACTGCATATTAGAAATAAATTGATTTGAAAAACTCCTTCAAAAGAGACAAAGAGGTAGTACTGTTTCTCTAAAGCATATTTTAAATCTGAAGACATCTACTAATGTTTTCATTAAGTCCCATATTCTTAACATGACTAAAATATGAAGTAAAAGGTTCCAGGCTATGTGGGACGTTTTTCTCTCAGTCATAACATCCTCATATACAAAGTTGTCAATGAAAGGCTGCTCCACAATTATCAGTCACTATGTGTAAAATCAATCAGTACTAAAACCAAAACACTCAAGAAACAGCTTCAGAATACTAAGAAGCATATAACCGTATTCAGAGAAACAGTATATATAACTTCTTTAGAATTCAGTATGCACCCTGAAGTTTTACTTGAAACAGTATTTTAGTAGCAGTGAATTGAGCACACCTAAAAAAAAAGCTTGAAAGTAAAATAAGCACAAAGTAGTAATAAGCAGAAATGTACCAGGCTGTAAAAGAAAATGAAGTGCGTGTTACACCACTTAGTTCTACATAGTTTTTTTCTGTATCTTAATTATCTTTAAAAAGGTTTAATATTGACTAAATGCTGCACATTCACAAATGATTCTGAAGTAGTATGAAAGCATCAGGAAAACCCAAAGGTGCTTCTGTTGAAGAAATGAGTCTGTAAGTAATATGGCATCCTTATATTTTTCAAGATTAATCACAATACATATTTTCACTCAATTTTTTTAAATTCCTGGAGTACACAAGAAACATACCAGGTACTATGTCCTCCGATATTATTAGTGATGCACAAAATATGTTGCTTAAATCACACAATGAGCTGCATTGACTTCAGGGACCTCTCAATTAAGAAACTTAACTTTAAATACATGCATTTCAGAGCATAAAGAAAATCTAAAAGGCTAGTTAAGAAACTAGATTGAATCAACAGAGAATACAAGAGACTTCTCGAAGTCATCCAGATGTATTTTTCCTTCTTCTTACATTAACTGCACATAACTACAGTCATGACTGTAAGGACAGACCGGCTCCAACTTGTTCTATTTATCTAAGACAGGTAGTTTGACATTTTTAATCTATGTTTTGAACAGAACTATATTAACCCAAACATTGAAAACTACATCCTACAGGGGAGGACTCCTCACACTCTTCCCCTGTTCCAGCATGTGGTCCCTCCCACAGCAGACAGGTCTCCATGGACTTCTCCAACATGAGTCCTGCCCACAGGCTGCAGTTCTTCATGAACTGCTGCAGCACGGGTCCCTTCCATGGGGTGCAGACCTTCCAGAACAGGCTTCTCCATCATGGGCCCCCACAGGGTCACAGGTCTTGCAGCAAACCTGCTCAAGTGTGGGATCCTCTCTCCATGGGGCCACAGCTCCTGCCAGGAGCCTGCTCCAGTGCGGGCTTTCCACAGGGTCAAAGACTCCTTCAGGCATCCCCTTGCTCTGTCATGGTCTGCACCATTGGCTGCAGGGGAATCTCTGCTCCCATGCCTAAGGCATCTCCTCCTCTCCTCCTTCACTGATTGGGGTGTCTGCAGGGCTGTTTCTTTCACATATTCTCTGGCTGCAGTTTCTGTTGCACAGTAACTTTTTCCCCTTCTTAAATTATCCCAGGCACACTACTGCCGTCACTGATGGGCTTGGCCTTGACCAGCAGTGGGTCTGTCTTGGAGCCGGCTGGCACTGGCTCTGTAGGATGTGGGGGAAGCTTCTAGCAGCTTCTCACAGAAGCCAAACCTAGCTTCCTTGCTACCAAAAGCTTGCTACACAAACGCTATATAGGCAGGAAACACAGGTTTGGAGAGGTAATACTGGGCATTATGTGAATTAATAAGAAGGATATCCAGCAGTGCTACAGAAATTGCCACTGATCCTCCTGATTATGAATGCCTTAATGGCAGAATGAATCTCCTGCTGAGTCACAGAAGATCAGTGAATAAAAATGCTACTCTGGGAATAGGTTAGGGGACTGTTGAAAAGCTGAGGACATCCTGCAGAAAAGTATTTTAGCTGGCACTTTGCATACCTGAATAAAATACAGCATTGTATCTGCAAAGTTAACACAAGATAAATATGGGTTGGCCTGGGAAGTCAGAACTGTTTTCTCTTCAGCTTGGACTATACAAAGAATAACATGAACTATAATAGTGCACAGGCACCAGAAGCATCACCAGGAAAGGCTATCTTTTACCCAAGCATCTGAGTGAGGACGGGACATAGCAGTCCTTACAGTTTGGCATATCGCAACACATGCCTGGAATTGATCCCAACAATTGTCTAGGACAATGTACAAGCTAGCAACGTGTCCCATCAACTGCACCAGAGAGGATCCTGTAGACAAAATAATGCTGTGTTTTTCTTGTAAGACTGGAATGATTGGTAAATTCATGGACAGGGATCCTATCTGGAAAATCTCATGTGCACAAAAGGTGGGGACAAAGACCAAACAGGTGTGTTGGTCAAAAGGCAACTCCTTTTGCCGCTTAGAAGTGATAATAGGAGAGAATTTGGGAAACCATGATTTATAGCAATATATTGGCACTCCTGTATTCAAAAGAGCAAATGATAATTTTGTTCCATATAAAAACCACGTGGTTTTGAATGGGAAACCTTGGGGAAGGGAGAATAAAAAGAAAATCCAAATCCTTTACAGAAATAAACACAACCAATTAAATGTAATTTGTTGCTTCTCTGTGACACAGGAACTGTATTCAGAGAAAAGACTAAGCATCATGAGAGGCAAAGAACCATAGATTGGGAGCAGACAAATTTTCCTTGAAGTTTTGAGTAAAAATTGACAGGGAAATTAAGAAGAATCATCCTCCAAAATTACATGTGAATAGCAGAATCCTAGCTAGAAAAAAGCAAACAAGTCAAATTCCACTGTGGAAAAACCCTGAAGCGCTGGACATTTCTAACCATATATATACTTCCCATTTTTAATGTCACATCCAGCATTGTGCTGCAATGACACACGATTTTTGCCATTCCATTACTGTTTTGTCCTTCTCCTACACTTTATCTATCTGTACCTGTTTATGTTTGTGATTTCCTATCTCTCTCTCTCTCTCCATTAATTTTCAGTGTGAGTGTCCCTTAACGGCAGTTCCCTCACCCCAGTCTGAACTTTGTTCTCAAATGATCATCAAGTGTATAATTTTATCTGGAATTATGACCATTTAATAGAGATTTTACAGTTAGCAGTAAAGCACACTGAAAACATGAGACATGAACTGCTACAACTTCAACATTTTTTCAGATGAAATGTTTTAATTCTAAACAAGTTGGAAAATATTGAATAGGAAAATTGCAGCTCAGATTAGCTTGCAGACGGTGCAGCAGAGAGAGCCCATAGGAATGGTTATCAAGATAAATTTGTACTAGAGAAAAATACTTCCAGTTTTACATTCAGTCCTTCATCATTTGATTTTACCTTTATAATAAAATACTCAAAGTAAGGAAAAAAATTGGAACATTAATAGTGTTAAGGACTTTAGGATTTTGCCTTTTTAAGAAAAATCATGACAACTAAGATGTGACTATAAGAAAAGCAAAGCCTTTTTTTTTTTAATGTATTGTCTGAAAATTTGACAGTGACACATTATTACCATCATTTATTACTTGGGATACTTCCGTAACCACAGCTGTAAGTCCCTTGAGTTTGAAAATAAACGTAAAAATACTCATGCATCTTACATGGACAGAATTCAGAAATAAGTAGCAATAACTGAGAAGCAAAAGCAATAGTTATGACTAGAGCAAGTTATATTTTATTAAAAAAAAAAAACCAAAAGAGTTCTACTAGCCATGCACAACTAATACTTCCTTAAGGGTCAGTGAAAAGCTACTTAAAATTGCAAAAGTGCATTTTTTCTAGGAATGTGGTCAGTAGTGTTAGAAACTCTAGGTTATCTACGTGTAAAATCAATCTAAACTTGAAAACATGATAATGACCATGAGGATGATAAAGGGGCTGGAGCACCTCCCATATGAAGACAGGCTGAGAAAGCTGGGGCTGTTCAGCCTGGAGAAGACAAGGCTGCATGGAGACCTCATAGCAGCCTGGGAGAATCTGTAGGGGGGCTACAAAGATGCTGGGGAGGGACTTTTCATCAGGGACTGTGGGGACAGGCAGCAGTGGGTTCAAACTTAAGTGGGGGAAGTTCAGGTCAATGACACTAAGCTGCGCGGTTCTGTTGATACGCTGGAGGGAAGGAATGCCATCCAGAGGGACCTTGACACGCTTGTGAGGTGGGCTGATGCCAATCATATGAAGTTTAACCATGGCAAGTGCAAGATCCTACTCCTGGGTCACAGCAATTCCAGGCACAGATACAGACTGGGCAGAGAAGACATTTAGAGCAGCCCTGCGGAGAACGACTTGGGGGTGTGGGTTGATGAAAAAATGAACATGAGCCAGCAGTGTGAGCTTACAGCCCAGAAAGCCAGCGGTATCCTGGGCTGCACCAAAAGGAGCGTGACCAGCAGGTCGACAGAGGTGATCCTGCCCCTCTACTCTGCTCTTGTGAGACCTCACTTGGAGTATTGTGTGCAGTTCTGGATGTCCTCAACATAAAAAAGACATGGAACTGTTGGAACAAGTCCAAAGGAGGGCCACGAGGATGATCAGGGGACTGGAGCACCTCCCATATGAAAACAGGCTGAGAAAGTTGGGGCTGTTCATCCTGGAGAAGAGAAGGCTGTGTGGAGACCTCATAGGAGCCTTCCAGTATCTGAAGGCAGCCTATAGGGATGCTGGGAAGGGACTTTTCATGAGGGTTTGTAGTGAGAGGACAAGGGGTAATGGGTTCAAACTTAAACAGGGGAAGTTTAGATTGGATATGAGGAAGAAATTCTTTACTGTGAGGGTGGTGAGGCACTGGAATGGGTTGCCCAGGGGAGTTGTGAATGCTCCATCGTTGGCAGTGTTCAAGGCCAGGCTGTAC
The DNA here is from genome assembly GCA_039720435.1 of Amazona ochrocephala. Lineage (NCBI taxonomy): Eukaryota > Metazoa > Chordata > Aves > Psittaciformes > Psittacidae > Amazona > Amazona ochrocephala. Next base: position 34,720,932 of record CM077878.1, read on the forward strand.
AGAACCTTGGGTGGCATGGTTTAGTGGGAGGTGTCCCTGCCCATGGCAGGGGGGCTGGAACTTGATGATCTTAAGGCCCTTTCCAACCTAACTATTCTATGATTCTATGATTCTAATATAAGGAAGAAATTCTTTACTGTAAGAGTGGTGAGGCACTGGAATGGGTTGCTCAAGGAAGTTGTGAATGCTCCATCCCTGGCAGTGTTCAAGGTCAAGTTGGACAGGGCCTTGGGCAACATGGTCTAGTGGGAGGTGTCCCTGCCCATGGCAGAGGGGTTGTAACTGGATGATCTTAAGGTCTTTTCCAACCCTAGTCATTCTATAATTATATATTTTCAGAATTACTACAATATTTTTCCAGGTAAAGATAGTCACATGCATTTCAAAATTAATTCATCACTAGGTGAATAAATTGACAAATGAAAGCAGCACAATGTAAAGGAAGATGAATCTGATCACACAATTGCAATATTCTAAGGCACAAGGTTAGCTCTAAGACATATGATTAATATCACATGTAAAAGGCTTTCTGAGCTGAATAACATCATATTAAGTTAGACAAGTTATGAATAAGTAACATTATCTGAGGAAATAAATTATAATCTGACATCTTAAATCTTTTATTTTTTCCTAAATTATGAATCTAAGCTTCCATTATATTATATTCTAGTATGCCGAAAAGGTTGAAATGTTTTAGAGATGATAGCTGAAAAACAAACTTGGAGACTAAGGTTGGATGCCAAATGTAGTAGAAATACATGCTTTAAATGAATTACAAGAAAAAAAAAGAGATGTAGTTTCTAAAATAGCCTTAAAATTCTCTGTTCAGAAATCAGTAAGGGAAAGATAAGAACAGTGGAAAGATCAAAAATAGAACTTTCCTGAAATTGCCAAAGGATGTTATTAAACTTCTCATATTATCCCATGTGACATTATCTCCAAGCAGAAGGGCTGTTACATTTCTCTGTTCTTGACTGCTTCAGCCTCAAAATCAGGTGGATAAGTTTTATTCTTTTAAGTAGTATGTTTCAATGCAATGGGAATCTTTGTTACAGTTAAAAGATGTTTTCTGTCTAGCTGTTTGCTTCTCCAGTTTCTGTACCAGTTTCTGCGGTAAAAGCAAGCTCCAAATCCAAAATCCAAAGCAGCATCTATCCTCAAAGGGACTTCAGGCAGTTCTGTCCTGAGCGTATTACCTGAATCAAAAAATACTACACAGTTTTCTGCAGTTCATAAGGGAACTACATTGTCAATCAGAGGGAGGTGAGTGGAAGAAGGAACAGAAACTCTATACATCAGTGGCATCCTATGGCCACAGCTGATTCACTCAACTGCTACCTCAACAAATGACAACTCTGGAACAGATAACAACTAAAAAAAAGAAAAAAAAATGTATGTTCACACCTTTCTCTATTTAGTCTGGAGTATAAAAATGATAGCCATAATCTTAGAGGTCCACTGAAATTACAAATAATGTTTTTCAGATTTTATATCTACCTTTTTGTTTAATAAACTGCAAAATGCACCCTCTGAAGAAAATATTCGTCATACAACCCTTTAGAACTAACATTTTATATTTTGACTTAGCTGTTGTGCAAAACTAATTATTGAAAGTTGATCATCTTCACATGCACGGAGAAGAATTTGACCATTAATACACTCTCTGAATGCAATTATTTTTCAGTATGAGGAACTCAATGCACACATCTCTCGACAGAATCATGTATCTATGTATACATATATAAAGCCTCATTTTGGGAAAGTACCTTAGCAACTGCTTAATTCTAGAGCTGTTTCTGATTTTTAGCCAAACCAAAGGAATGAAATCAAATTTCAAACAGACATAAAATGAGAATTCTTTGGTTTTCTCTGTAAAGATGAGTTCTGGATTCATCGAGCTCTTAAATCCTATTCAAAAAATTAACACAAATTCAACAACAAAACAAAGCTGCTAAGCAAAACTTAAAAATATTTCATCCCAAATTGTCTTCTGTCCAGGAATTATGTATGAGTAATTTATTTAATTGTAACAATGAAAATACTACCATCTAATAAAATATTTACTACCTCATTTTAAGTATGTGCCTGTTCAGTTAAATAATCACCTAAAAATTTACCCTTTGCATTCTTCTACACAAAGAATTAATTTGATTTAGGTCAATAATTTAAGTGTCTTGCTTTAACATTTAATCCTCAAAACAAATTCCAGTAGTATAAAACATCCTAGAACCTCACCTCAAGAATTCATCTACCTATATGCTTCTCACTAAATATACAATGAATGCTACTGGGCCTCAAGTATGTTCTCAACTATCAGGTTGAATAAAAACTCTTTTCTGAATCAGGGATCAAAATACTTTCTTTTTACTTGCTGGCTGATCTTTAACAGTTCATTAAGATGTCCTTCCTATTTAGAAGTACTGATTTTTATGGCCTGCCTATTCTTGAGGAGGTAACAATAATAAAAGAAATCCAATATCCTAAGAATATTCTTCTATGACTTCTGAAAATAAATTCAGAACTGGAGGCACTGGTCCAAGGGAGAGAACAGTGAGTAGATTCTATCTTCACTAGCTTTCCAGTAATAACGTTGGCAAATACAATTTTAAAAAATATACAAAATATGAAAAATCCTAAAAAAACACTGAAGAAATTTGCAAGTGATATTAGGAAACAAGTGTACAGATATTAAATACCATTCAGCTTTAAATGCCTATGTTGAAATAAGGCCTTTCTTATGTTTAAAGATGGCCTTGTGTTCAGTCTTCACCTTCATTCGCATAAGGCTTCATGCAAATTTGTGATCTATTCTGACTCCCTTTTAAATTCAAATGCCTCCATTTGGGTTTAAAACATCCTTAATCTCCACCTTGCTGGCTCAGTGGAATGAATCTCTCAGGCTGATGAAGTCAAGGCAACTGTAGGGATGAAGAACATCAGCTGTGAACTAGACCATGCTGAGCAGATTGACTGTAATTTCACATCATGTCCACCAACTTATTATGACTAGGCTTGGTTACCCCAGTTCTACCACCCTTGAGGATAACCATAGTCAACACATTAAAAATACCTACAGGGAAAGTATCACACATGCTTCCATACTAAACAATCTTTGCTTGGCGTCTAAGTATAAATGAAACTGTTAAAAGCGCTCATCAAACTGACACTATGTCCTCCAAACAGATGGTCCTGAATGCAGGCAGCCAGCATGTGATATTTGGACACAGTCTATGTTTGCAGAGCACATGGTTTTAAGCCAAGAATGTTTCAGTGGCTGAATGTCCCAAGTTCATTCCAGTCCTGCCAGGGTATATAGCATCCCCCATCAGAAAGGACTAAACATAGAATAGAAGATTGTTCAATGCAGTAGAATGTGTGTTATAAGTCCCTTTTTATCACAAAGAGCAGGAAAATGTTTTCAAGTTAAGGTCTTAATGAATTTCAGCTCTTAAGACCTTTCTTGAAACTGGCGAAATGCAAACTATACCTGTTCCACCCAGATTTATTTAATTTTACTTAAGTATTGTCAGCACGTCTAAGTGAGCTGAATCCACTGTACCATTTCATTATTGCTGCCTGTGTGACTCCACATGTTATATGAGATGAGCAGAGCCCACAGCAGTAGCCAGATTACTGCAACATGTCTCATGAAAATGGAAAGTTTCATCAGGGTGACAAAACATGACTGCTAACTTGGTCATTCTGCAACACAGATCAGAAATATGATCACTTGATCGTTATACAATTAAAATTTCCAATACTATATGCAGAAAGTCATTTGAATGTATGACAAGGTTAGATTTTAATGTTCATTTGTTTTTACAGTCTCCACCCTTTAACTTTTACAAGTTCATAAGGATGCTTTAGTAATTACAAATGGGAGTAACAGATAGGAGAAGGATGTAAACACACAAAAGCTCATTTACTCATATATTGTGTCTAAGGATTCTTTCTATTCAATGGATCTGACAAAATTTCTTACAAATTCATTGTACAAGTAAACCTGACCTGATGCCTTTCAAAGTTCCGAATATTCAGTTACACATCTCTGAGAATAAGACTGTACATCTATTTGATTGCAAGCCTTCAGCAGTTTTTAACACAAATAAATTATTAAAACTAATTCTACCACATACATAAAAATAACACACACCTAGAAGCTCTTAGGAAATCACCAACTCTTGTACAATGATAGAACACAATGCACTCTATTTTAAGCCAGTTACAAATGAAAATACAGGAAAAGCAATATTGTATTAAATAATATTAAAAAAAACCAACAACCTAAAGAATGCATAAATCACTTTGAGAAAGTCTTCTTGAAATACTCCAACATCAATACTATCTTTTCATCACCTGGGAGATTATAAATCATGTTGCTAATATGCTGCATGAACTGGATGATTTTATATATGGGTAGGAGAAAAAAATCCTTGTTTTGAAGTGAAGTAATAACCAATAAGATTAAAATTATTCTGCAGCTAATTTTTGACATTACTTTTGATTTTGTAATGTGTTTGTATTTACTTGTTCTCATTCCAGCTGGAGACAAGTAATGAGTGGTGTCCCCCAGGGATCGGTGTTGGGACCGGTCTTGTTCAACATCTTTGTGGGTAACATGGACAGTGGGATTGAGTGTGCCCTCAGCAAGTTTGCCAATGACACCAAGCTGTGTGGTTTGGTTGATACGCTGGAGGGAAGGAATGCCATCCAGAGGGACCTTGACACGCTTGTGAGGTGGGCTGATGCCAACCTAATGAAGTTTAACCATGCCAAGTGCAAGATCCTACTCCTGGGTCGGAGCAATGCCAGGCACAGCTCCAGGTTGGGCAGAGAAGAGATTCAGAGCAGCCCTGCGGAAAACGACTTGGAGGTGCTGGTTGATGAGAAAATGAACATGAACTAGCAGCGCGCACTTGCAGCCCAGAAGGCCAACCGTATCCTGGGCTGCATCAAAAGGAGCGTGACTAGCAGGTCAAAGGAGATGATCTTGCCCCTCTACTCTGTTCTCATGAGACCTCACTTGGAGTACTGTGTGCAGTTCTGGTGTCCTCAACATAAAAAGGACATGGAACTGTTGGAACAAGTCCAGAGGAGGGCCACGAGGATGATCAGGGGACTGGAGCACCTCCTGTATTAAGACAGGCTGAGAAAGTTGGGGCTGTTCAGCCTGGAGAAGAGAAGACTGCGTGGAGACCTCATAGCAGCCTTCCAGTATCTGAAGGGGGGTTATAGGGATGCTGGGGAGGGACTCTTCATTAGGGACTGTGGTGATAGGACAAGGGGTAATGGGTTCAGACTTAAAGAGGGGAAGTTTAGACTGGATATAAGGAGGAAATTCTTTACTGTAAGGGTGGTGAGGCACTGGAATGGGCTGCCCAGGGAAGTTGTGAATGGTCCGTTGCTGGCGGTGCTCAAGGCCGGGTTGGACATAGCCTTGGATGGCATGGTTTAGTGAGAGGTGTCCCTGCCCATGGCAGGGGAGTTGGAACTAGATGATCTTAAGGTCCTTTCCAACCCTAACTATTCTATGATTCTATGATTCTGCCTGGCACAGTCCCTCAGAAATTAACTTTATCAAAAACTTTTGTAGTATGAAAAAAATGTAATCTCTGTTAGAATGGAAGACAGAATCCACAGAAAAATGCAACAGGCTTAAACTCAGTGATGAGTCATTGACACTAGCAAAACTTACTGTTACTTAAAACTGCTCAGGAAAAACTGAAGACATTCTTCCTGTAATTTGTAATACATTGCACATTAGTCTCCAGCACTGAATAATCACTTAATCTTGTCTTTCAGAAATATAAAGTTACGCTCTTTAATTGAGTTACTACATATGTTTCAGTGAACTCATTCAAGGAAAGTCTTATTGAATAGAGTGAACTAGGATAACTTAATTTGGAAGTTATAAACATAGTGATCACAGCCAAGAGGTCTCTAAGCCAGTCAAAAACTGTAAGAATAATATTTATTAACGTCTCAATAACTGAAGTGTAAATGCCTTCAGATGCTGCTTAAGGTCAATGCTAACAAGATTACTTCTCCTATATCTGAAAAATTTAAAGAACACAAAGTTAGCTGACTACATTATTTAGGATAGCACAAAGTTTATACAGCTACAAAAAAAGAAGCAACTCCTCATTATCCTTGTAGCTTTAGAACTACAAAATAGTACTGTATCCCAACAAAGTAAGGGCGCAAACATGATCTTGCAGAGTTTTCATGTAACAGGCCCTACATTCCACAAAACTGTCAGGAGCTATCAGACTTTTCGAAAATCAGTACTTTAGTCAGTCAGGAGAATTTTAAAATCCCTCATAGTAAAATTCCTGATAAGGAATCACTTCTTATCAGGTAACTGGTGTATTTTCAAATGTTACATGGTACATGAAACAAAAGTTGCATGATAAAGCTTTTTTTTTTTTTTTTTTTAATTCAGTATATTTGCTTGAAGCAGCAATAATTTCATTGCTTGACTCAAAGCCTCCTTTTAAGCTATCCAATCAGTTTCTCTATTATAAGTACCTTGTATAGTGAAAGTACCTTGTATAGTGAAAGTCCAATGAAATCACCAATGAAAATTGGTGATTTATTCACACTAGGAAAATACAGAAGTTCAGTCCAAAATTTGGTTTGCGATAACTCTGTATGCGTCTCATCTCCTCTCATTTTATACAACACAAATATTTTCGCAGATATATAAAACATATATATAAGTAGGAAGGGACTATTCATTAGGGACTGTAGTGATATGACAAGGGGTAACAGGTTCAAACTTAAACAGGGGAAGTTTAGATTGGATATGAGGAAGAAATTCTTTACTGTAAGGGTGGTGAGGCCCTGGAATGGGTTGCCCAGGGAAGCTGTGAATGCTCCATCCCTGGCAGTGTTCAAGGTCAGGTTGGACAGAACCTTGGGTGGCATGGTTTAGTGTGAAGTGTCCATGCCCATGGCAGGGGGGTTGGAACTAGATAATCTTAAGGTCCTTTCCAACCCTGACTATTCTATGATTCTATGATTCTAAGTAGGGAGAAAGAATGCATATATTTTTAAAACACTTATTTTCCTTTAAATAATATTACCAGGTTGTTTCCTCTAACATTAAAGCACTAGAATCTTAAAACACAAATAGTCCCTCAAGTTCATATGTGAGATAAGTTTAACATACTCTCTTCATTATTATTATTATTTACTAATTAATATGATAATATTGAAGTAATTACTTTTCAAGCAAAATAAGGACCCCCTGAAGAAAATGCAGAGGAGAAAACCAAGCAGAGTCTGTGAGCTAGTGAAGCATAAGGCTGAATATGTTGCCAAGGAAATGCGCTTAATCTCCACTGCAGCAAAGCAGTAAGAGAGGCTGGTGAATTCAAAAGATTGAGTCAGTGGGTCTGAGTTGTTTAAGGAGCAGGACATGCACTGAGGGCCACAGTGCAGGGCTCTGTCTTTTTTTTTTTTTTTTTTTTTTTTTTTTAGTAAAGATTTGATGAAAGGGGTAGATTAACTGTAGAGAAGAGAGGAAACACATAGAAGCTTATAACACACTGAATCTTCAAATATGTGAAAGAATGCCTCAGCAAAGAAAATAACAAACTAGTCCCCACACCCATGTCTAACAGAGAAGAAAATATGACTTGGTTTTTCATCAGCTAAGACCCTTAGTTCATGTTTCAAGGCACTGCCCACCCATGTGAAACTTACTGAAGGGTCCCTTTGTTTTCAGTGCACCTCTTCAACTAACCAAAATCAGTCCAAGCTCTGACACAGTACCCCAAAGGCTCCTCTTGCTAGATAAATGTCAGTGTAATACTTAACTGGGATAGACTACACTGATTTAGAATTTGTGATATTATAACCATAATAAATATTACAAATCACTCTCTGCTTGCGACTAGGCACAGTTAGTCATACCACATAGCAGTGTATTACTGTGTGGGGAAAAAAAATACGTCTGGTTTGTATTTTGTATATCCGCTGTGTTATTAAAATTAAGTATATCAGTAGATTTCCTATGTCACAGTTTTGTTTCCGAAAGTAACTTTCAATATTTTGTTTACAACACAATTGCCTTACTGCAGTAAAAAATATGTTTTCAGAAACCATTATTACCAGTAAAATTGCAAGTATAGATCCTAAAGACTTGAAAAGATAACAGATTTTGAATTCAACACAAAGGCACGTGGACCTTTTGGACATTACAGAGTATCTTAGAGTGTGAGGCTGAAAGAATGAGCCACACGTGTTTCAATTCTCAGTTTAAAGAGAATTTAATTTTTCAAAACAATCCATATATACTACAGTACTGTTTAAGTAAATAACATAAATATAAGTTACCTGCTTGGTCTTTAAATATTTTTGATATGACGACAGGCACTTTGTGCTCAGCACCACCCTGTAAAAGATGTGTATTAACCATGAGCTCTCAATTAAGACTGAAGTGAATTATCTGTACTGAAAAATTAAAAGAAGAAATGAGAAGGGATCATACCTTTATGCTTAAGCCCAAGCCACCAACTGGTTGTCTACGAAGTGTAACAGTTCTGTGCTTTAAAAAATTGTAGAAAAAAATAAATTTAGGTGAAAACACAATATCTGAATAAGCATAGAAGATGGTTTTAAACTTTCTGGTTTTACTTCTAGAAAATTCATTCTCAGAGGTAGCCTAGAATCTAAGTGATCCAGTTCTGAAGTATCATTCAACACCAGTTTATAGGCACTTATTTAATTCTTCACCATAGGGAGCAGAATTTCTGTGTGAATTCTGCATGCAGACTTTCAGTACACTTTTTTTGTATCACTTAAGTGATATTCTTCCTACACAGAAACTTTTTACATGCTTTTGTTTTGAGATACGCATTTTCACAGTTATCACATATGCATGACATTTAGTCTCACTTTTCAATCACAAATACCAACATTTTCTAATCCATATCTTAAGACCTTTACTGTTTTTTGCAGCATATGCCATAAGACTTTAAGTGAAAGTCTGCTTCAAATGGTTATTTTCTTGTGTTTCATATTTAAGCACATAAAGAAGAAAACATTTATCAATATTTTTCTACAGCAACCTCTCATATGTTTAACAGTATGCTGAATTTGACATTTCATTAGTATGTAACTCTTGGTGCCTGACAGCATAATAATAGCACTTCATTGGCTGACAGTGATTATAGAGTTGAGAGGAATTTTTTTTGCAACATGCTGAACAGCACTGCAGAGAATGCCATCTTTACAGAGCTTCCTGAACATATAGGAGGGTAGATTTAGATCAGGTATTAGGAAAAAGTTAATTCCTGTGAATTAACCTTTGTGAGACACTGGCACAGGTTGCCCAGAGAAGCTGTGGCTGCCCCATCCCTGGCAGTGTTCAAGGCCAGGTTAGACAGGGCTTTGAGAAACATGGTCTAGTGGAAGGTGCCTCTGCCTGCAAAAGGGGGGGTGGAAATAGATGATCTTTAGGGTCCCTTCCTACTCAAACCATTCTGTGATTTTATGATTATTTATTTTTTCCTTTTCAGTAGATAAGAAAATATATATGAGATTACTCCTATATGTTTATTTCTTGTTGGGTATTTTACAATTTCACTAATTCAGCTAAATATAAATTATTATTTCAGTAGTCAAGCCCATAAATTTCAGATGATATAACTCAGCTTTACTGAAATCTGTGCTAATTCAGATTGTTTCATAGGTTTTCTTCATTTTGAATTGCATCAAAACTTTTTATCTAAATTATCATGTGCACTGATAAAGCTCTGATTCAATCTGACTTAGAATACTACTCTACCTTTAAATTCAGCGGCTCATTCCCAAGAATAATTTTCTATGACATAAATCCTGTCTGCTTGCTGAATTCATATTTCTTTTCACCTATGCTTATACATTGTAAATAAATTATCCCAATATATCCCATCACATAGGGATGATGGAATAAATATTTTGAGAGCTTAAATTGCTTTAGCATTATCAAACAACAAACACAAAACCATTATGTGGATAGCTTTAGCCATTTTATGAAAGACAAGCAAGGTATTATTTATTGGCATCTTACATATTCAACTGAAAATACTAACATGTATTTTCATATGGTTGATAGGTACATTTGAAATTATAATATTGATGATATAATTGAGATTGTAGCCCTATGAAGCAGTTTCTTTATATAACATTGCAATAATCATTTTTATGATTTCATAATCCATAGCATTGCTTATTTCAGAGCTTCAATATTTCTATGAAAGACACTTTAAAATAAGGTATTTATCATGTACCTCAACATTTCCTTTGTAACGGATTTTTTTTAATTAGAGCTATATTTAAAAAATGAAAAAAACTTCCTTCCTTTAAAGATATGTAAAAGTAAAACGCCAAAAGCTGAGGATCATCAAGTGTCATAACCAAGATCATTTACACAAGCTGACACAGATTTTTTTTTTTGTTATTGATTTTGAATTTCAACAAGTTAAACAGCGTACAATTCCAGGGGATTAGAAGAAAACTAATACTGAGTCAATATTGAAAACATATAAACAGAGCCATAGATTTTCATTATATTACAATACTTTAAGGTCAGATGATCATAAATCTGGTAACGAACTATCCATTCCATTACCGATGAATGGTAAAGCCAATTCATAAGGATTTACAGAGGAATAATTTTAAAGAGTTTTATGGAAACATAAACCTTTTCAAATTACATGAATACTAGCTACAAAATTTAAAATCTTTATGACAGAGTACAGGCCTTGTAATAATCCTAACAAGGCATTGATCTGACACCCTTGAAAAAACTCGATCAAAAATGTAAAACAATTCAAAAAAATATCGTGTAGTTTAAGCACATGTAAATTGGCTAACTAAAAAACCAAATCAAAATGTAATTCACATAAAGCAAATATTTATTGGCTATGCTTCTTGTGGGATAATGGCAGCATATAGATGACTTTTAAAAAAATAAAAAGTAGTGATCTGAAAAAAAAATCTATGTTAATTGCAAGAAAGTTTTTAAGGACTACACCTGTAATAAGGGTAATGATAGACAGGTTGCAAGCATACAGAACTTCAAGGTCATTTAAGGTCATCCTTATAATAAAGAAAACAGCTGAAACAAATAGAGAAAAGCACTCTATCTCTCTGCAGAATTTGGTCTTCCAAAAAAAAAAAACTAAACATGAGTCATGAAGACTACGAGAAAATCCTACATTCCCGCAGAAAGCCATGGACAAAATCACTAGCATAATCCTACATCATTGAGAGACTGTTAAGAAGAAGCAGAAAGACTATAAGTTATTTCTGCACCTGGCAGTGATCCCCACTTTAAACAATACAGGTAGTTCTGATATGCTCATTTTGAAAATGACGCAAAGAAATCGGAGACGTAGCAGGCAAGAGCCACAGGAATGCCAAATACCTGGACAGATTTGTTTAGTAGCGAAACAGATGCCAGGAGTTAAATATATTTACCTTTTTCAAAGGACTTTTAGAGATGGTTAAGCACAGTTTTAAAGCATCTTCCTTGGCAGAAGACAAGCAAATCTTACAGACAGATACAGTGAAGATTTCAGTGACTTGAAGTGGAAAACAGACACATGCAGACAAGATTTTAAACTCTGGTAGCATGACACATCACAACTAGACTTCTTAAGAAACACTTTTCTAGTAGTAACGTGGCTTTGAGACCTTACAGTGTACAGCTATTTCTTTCTTCATCCTTATTTAAAGCATAATCTGTCATATTATTTCATGAACACAACTTTAATTTAGTTCTAAACATAGTATTACTAAACTACTTAGGGCTTGTTTTGTACTGGTAAGCAGTACAATATTTAGGTACATCCACATAAATTAAATTAGTTTACCAGCCTGCATATATATCCTCATTCTACAGAGCAAGAATGGAGGCACACAAAGACCCAGGGACAGCTATTCTGTTCTAGTGATGTGAAATGCCTTAATATTTTTTCAAAGTATTTGTATGAACTTCATCTGTTCAAAGTATCTTGCTGGCCAGCTTCAGCCTTAGCTTTGAATGCTCAGCATTTTAACACATTGTAATTTCAGATTAGAAAAGATGCACCCGATGCCTGATCAACAGTGTTAATTTGGCATAATTCTAACTTTCTAAAAATTGACTTTGCAACTTCATTTTAAAGGAAGAAATTAAATTATTATTTTTTTTGAGGGGGTAAAACCTACAAATTCACATGGCGCACACTATAGGCTAGTTTCCATTTAGTCCTTTGTTTGGACCCTTAAATTCATAAAATAGATGCTCACTACTCAAAAAAAAAAAAAAAAAAAAAAAAAGGTGTAATTTAGGGAAGAAAATCTGTGGGTAATTTAGAGATTTAGAGGAGATTCAACATTTGATACCTGCTGAATTAAATTTCAGGTTTTGTAGGAAAGCATGTTAAACAGTAATTATTGTCTTCTTTCTGACTTCTGCACTCTGTCCCCTCTAACTTATCCTGTTGTCCTATTGTCTTTTCAGGATCTTTATTTAATTTTGTTCTTCTTGATCTCGTAACTCAAAATTCAGGAAGATATTTTCCACTTCTTCAAACCAAAGAACAGACTGTTTTACAACTCCTGTCCCACAAGCCATGCCTATGCTAAAATAAAGCAGGCTGGAGGATTTTCTCCAGCAAAGCAACACAGTAAAACTCCCAAACAACACTACCAAATTTTCTTTCCTTGAAAACATTATGACTAACACTGCCTAGCTGGAACACTGAATGACACTTGTCATCTCTTCGTTTGGTCTGAGGCATTGTTTAAGAGAGCTGCAACTGACATTGGCCAAAACTGACACACAAAGTGAGTACACCAACACCCATTATAGACAATTTGGCACAAGCCAAAACGCAGCCAGAGACTGCTCTCACTGTGGGACAATGTTGAACTTGTTCTACAGCATGTGTTTTATTTTCTAGAAGAGATAAAATCACATAGACCTGTGCATTCCAGATCTTGCAGTACATAAACAGAAAGGAAAAGGACACTGATACACATTAACTACAAACCCAGATGTAAATTAAAGATTTCTAATTATCTCTACAAGTACTGGTGGCATTGGCAGTCATGTACAACAGAAGCATACATGTAAAATAATATACATCTTAATAGCAGATTTTATTTAAATTCTGATAGAAAAGCATGTAACATTCTGACAGCTGTTCCATAGTTGAGACAAAGTCCAAAGAACATTTAAAAAATAAATCTTTTCATACACTCTAAATGATGATGCTTTTATACCTGGCACTACAGATACAATTCTAATAGCACCACAGTAATAAATCATTTTATAAACTATGTAATAAATATACTAATACTGGTACAAACAAAGGTTAGCCAAACTCAGGTTTCATGAAAGCAAGTCCAACTGACAACATTATCTGCCAAAGCAGAATTTTCTGGTTGCATACTTGAGCAATTACTGGTAACATAATTCCTGAATGTGGACTACTTTACTAAAAGTAATGCTGTCTGCTTGCATCTCCTTTTTCCTTCAAAATATCAGCTGTGCAAAGTTGGAAGGGCAAGACTAACTGACAATATGTTATCAAGAATTGCTTGCATTAGAACCTAACCTTCTATACAACTGTGGATTATATACCCAACCAACAGGTTTCAGCATGGTTAAGATGACCTCTGTGAGAACAGAACTGTGTGCACATACAGTATGTTTCAAGTGCAGCAAAAAATAGAAAGTTTTTTTTAATTTATCGAGGTAACAGAATAAAGTTTCCATCAAATATTTGATTCCAGGCCTGCACACTGAAATTAACCTGAAATTAAAGTGATCTATAGGGAACACAAATCATGCCAATGTCCAGCCACAGGAATGAAGCAAGGAGGCAAAAGCCATGACAGAAGCAGATATCTGTATTAGTGGAGAAGTAATTCCATTAGTAGTTCTCATAACAGATCATGTCAGTGTACTTTCTTGAAACGTGAATGCCTCCTTAAAGTGGACATCCCAGACAGTTGTAATGGTGGTAGATGACCCTTTTGCAACGTGGACAACGGCTCGGGTCGCCATCTTGGCTCGTCTGGGGGCAGCTACGCTGAAAGTGGCCAGGTTTGCCTTAAGCGCTAGTTCTGCGGACTGGCGTAAAATCTCTGGGGCCAGCCGAGCCTGTAGCTGCAGCGTGTTAACAGGAGGATCCCCCATTAATTGCGGAATTCCGGCCCCCACGAGAGGGTCGCCGGGATTCCGACCGCGATTCTCCCTCGCTGCTACACTGCAGCGCTCCCGCCAATCTGACAGAAATACCGCTTTCTGGGTGGGGGTGAACAGCATTTCGGCAACGGCTTTGATATCAAACGGAGTCATAGGATCTCCCTGTAATACAGTCTGTAAAAGGCTCTGAGTATACGGTGAGGCGAGCCCATAGTGCCTAACAGTCGTTCTCAGTTCTTTAATCAGTTCCCATCTTATCGGTTCCCAGTCATTAGGGTGATTATCTCGCATTATTACAGGAAATGCCATATGAAAATGCTCCCCGTCCGCTGCAGCGCCATTTTGCAATTTTTGCCAGTGTTTACAAGGGTCGTAATCTTCTCCACCCCAAGCGGCTATGGGAAGTACCGGATGGGGGGGCGGGGGGGGGCGCGGTGGGGGGATTTGCCGGCCGGGGGATCACGGTGGGGAAGATTGCAGTGAGGGGATTTCTCGGGAGGGTTGCAGTGGGGGGGGGTCACTGCCAGGGGAGTCGCTGTAGGGGGGGGTGCGGTGGGGGGGTAGCACCATGTCTGTTGGTGGTGGCGCAGATGGCACCACCGGCTCCGGAGGGGCAGCGGCAGTCAGTTCATTACGATTGTCAGCGACTGCGCCCCGCGATGGGCTCTGCAGCTTCCTAAGAGCCACATAGAGTAAGTGCCATGTTGCTATCAGCGGAAAAACGTTTTCCTCCCCCCTGCACGCAGCCTCCCAAAGAGTCTCTTTAGCCAAATCCCACTGCTCCAGCTGAAGCGCCGTCCGAGAATCGACACCAAATCCCCGCCCCTCAAGCCATGCAAGCAGGGCACGAATAAAGCCCTGCTGCTTTAAAATGTACTTTAGCAAAGAAACAGTAGTCTCTTCTTCCGCAGACATCTGCGATCCCATCTTCCTGACCGCTCAGCTTTCTCAAAGGTGCTTATTATCCCGGGAATACAGCTCTCTGGTCTGCTGTCGGACTCGTTCGATCAGGGTCTCCACTGGTGCTCTTCATCCGCTTCTAGTGTCCCTGTTCGGGCGCCATTTGTGGAGACTAAGGCACGGACCCCGTTTCTGGTGATGAAATCGTTTATTATTTGATGGTCCAGGGTTGATACAGGCTTCCTGAAGTACTCGCGTGTACGAGTGGCTAATACAATTGGATCACTAACACCCCCCACGTAGGTCTCTTCACTTCTTCATTGGGGGACATCTTGCTCACTGGTTGCCTTGATTGGCTGCTTGCTTCTCGCTTCTCTCTTCCTTCTTATCTTGCCCACAATACTCCCAAAACTTTCCCATCAACATTCCTCAGCTGTCTCAAAGCTTTCCCAGGAGCTGGTCGAACTCAGAAATCTTTCACATTTACACCCACACCTGGGAAGCTCTGCTAGCCTGGGATGGGGCTGGAGGGAGCTGCTCTCAGGGAAGGCTTGGAGAACAAGTTAAGTTGAGCCAAAGGACCTGCCCTGCAGGGTGGCAGAAGGGGCTGGCCAGGGCAGGGCTGAGAAGAAGCTCTAGGAGTAGCAACCGCCTTGCCCAGGCTTCTCCTTACAGCCTGATCCTCCTGCTGGGACAGCACAGCTTCCCCAGTGCCCTTGAGCCCACCTTCCCTTTCCCATCCCCGATACACCCTGCCCCTCCAGTAGGGTTTAGTCCACTTGCATGGCTCTTTGGAGAACCATCAACATGTTTATTCACAAGAACAGAGGGCTCATGGAGAGTAGGAGCTCCGGGAAGCCTGGCCCTGCCTCTCTGCACCATGGCAGCTGCATTCAGTGGTACAGCTCTCCAGGGATGAGGACATCTTTCTTCGCCGCTGCCGAATCTTCTCCAGCAGCACATGCGAGGTATTGCTGGTTGATGCTGCTGCAGTGTCCTGGGCATCCTGAGCTGGGCTGTGCTGGCTGGGGATCCCCTCTGGGCAGCCGCGGTTTGAGGTTGGAGCCATCTCGGGTGGGCTTCCCTGTGAGATGCCATCAGGAGTCCATCTGCTTTGCCTGTCTGTGCTCCCGGAGGTGCCCTGGGACCATGTCCCAGAGCCTAGGGAGCTCTCAGAGCTGTCAGGGCTCTGACTCCTCGAGGACCACCACTTCTGCCTGCCCTGGCTTGGTTCACTCCCCTTGGGCTTGGATGCTGTGTTCCCTTCTCTGCTGGTGCTGCTCGTGGTGCTCTCTGGATGGGCTATCCCACATGGGAAGCTGCCATCAGCAGGTCTAGCTTGTTCCTTGCAGCAGCCGCAATGGCTCTGTGGGGTTCCTTGGGCTGGTGCCATGAAGCCTTCATGGGCTGACCACATGTGTGCTCCCTGTGCCTTCCCCGACTTGGTGTCCATAGCAAGGAATGCTGGGGCAAGGCTTGGGGACACAAGGGTGGATGCTTGCCCTGCTGAGTCCTTCACTATCCCACGGGGTGTTCTTGGTGCATCCTTGGTGTCTGTGCCCATCTCATTCACAGAGCTGCAGGATGTGCTGGGCAGGGTCCTGGCCTCCAGGGATGCCTGGCTGCTCTCCTTTCCTGGAACGGGGCTGTAGGAGGGAACACAATCCAGGCAGGAGCACAGTCTCATGGGGACCACAGTGCAGGTGAGGGATGCCTGAACCTGCTGCTCCATGACCCATTCCTTCTGGATGAGCTGCTTTGCTTTCGCCACAGGGGCAGAGCCCTTGTGTGGCTGCAGGTGCTCAGCCCCAGCCTGCCTCAGTCTGGGCAGTTTGCATCGCAACATGGCCATGGACCTCTGCACTGCCAGTGGGAACATTTGGAGTTTTATCTCCAGGCATTTCCTTGCTGTATGGGTCCAGAGTTTGCTGTGGACCTTCTGGTTCAGCTCCAGCCTTGCGTTGCTGATAGGTGCTGTGGCACAGGACCAGCTCCCGTCCTCAGCGTGGGCCTGGCCCCTGCCTTGTGTGGGGGCGTTGATCTGACAGCCAGCATCTTTCTTCAGTAGGATGGAAGCTGGTCCTCCTGGTCCTGCTGCTCCATTATGCAGGCTGAGAAGGGCAGGGGGGGCTGTGGGTAAACCAAAAGGCCACAGGCACTCCTTGTCCCATGGTGACAAACCGCTGTCCAGGTGAAGGAGGCTCTTCCTCAGTGTATCCTCCTCTGGTGCTTGGATGGCTGGTTTCTCCTCAGAGCCACGTGAGCTCTGTGGCTCCTGCTGTCCTGCTTCATGCTGCTGCACTGCACTGGCATTGTCCAGGGCCCTGGGCTCCCCAGCTTTGCTCTCCTTTGGCAGCTTTGGGCCCAGGGGACCAAGCAGCGGTGCAGGGCACAGCATCAACAGTGCCAGGGACTCCTCGGTGGGGTTTGGGTCCCCCTGTAGCCTCCTCAATTCCTTCTCTTTGATGGTGTCCACAGTAGCATTCGCCTTGGCCTGCATCGAGGGGCACAGCTCGTGCTGCAGCAAGGGCTGGCTCTGTCCCGGCAGGATGAGCTTCGGCAGGACACGGAGGCGGCCCTGCTGCTGTGCTGCTTGCTCCTGGGACTGCTGCACCGGCACAGGCAGAGCCCCCAGCCGTATCTCCAGGGCTTTCCTAGCCACATGCCTCTTCAGGACTGAAGAGACTCTGCCAGCACACGTGGGTTCGAGGGAGCGAACAGACCTCACCTCCATAGGGGTTCCTCCATCTCGAGTCAGGAGCGTCACTGTCAGGCTCTCGGGGGGACTGGTGCTCTCAGGGTAACTGGGGGAGCCGCAGCAGCTCAGCTGGTCCTGCTCCACCAGCTCCTCCAGGTCCTGCCATAGCGCCTGCCATGTGCCCGCATCCAGAGCGGCTGCAGCTCCTCTCCCAGCCCACGCTGACAGCACCAGCTCCTGCAGCTCCCGGGCAGCCTTGATGCAGTCGGTGCAGCCGGGGATGCAGCGCCAGGGCCCACACATTGGGGGCACAGCATTACCTGCAAGCCAGGGAGGGGTTCCTGATTGTCGGGGGGCTGGAACCAACCTGGGACCGTACACCCAGCCTGCTCCACATGGGGCTGGGCTCCTCTGCGGGGACCTGTAGGGGACTTACATGGCTCTGCTGTCCCAAATCGCCGCCTCCATCTCCGGCGTTGCTTGCCCTGGCCATCACCCTGTGGGCACAGCAGTGTGGCACAGTCACCCTCCTGGGGACAGCCACTGCCAGTGCTGGAACCAAGTGGCCCCCGTGGCCACAAGCAACCCCATTGGCGATGCCTGATGGCAAGCAGGATGGCCCCAGCAGCCAGGACCAGGATGCAGAGGCCCATGAGAAAGCTGTTGCTGCTCGTGTGCAGGGACAGTGATGACCACATTGGGAGCTGTGGAATAGTGCCACGTGTAGCTGTGAAGTCCGAGCCTGCTGCTGAGAACAGCCAAGTGATGTCACAGTCGCATCATTCCAGTGTTCAGCCCCGCTGTAGGCATCCAGGGGTGCGTGGCAGCCTGTACTGCTGTCACAATGGAGGTTGTGCTCAGGATGGCAGTTGCCAGTGGTGGGGTATTACTGCCCGATTTCCTGTAATCCGTTTGTAGAATCCCAGACTGGTTTGGGTTGGAAGTGACCTTACAGCCCATCCCGTTCCACCCCCTGCCACGGGCGGGGACCCCTTCCACTGGAGCAGGGTGCTCCAAGCCCCTGTGTCCAGCCTGGCCTTGAGCACTGCACAGATGGGACGGCCACAGCTTCCCTGGGCACCCTGTGCCAGCACCTCAGCACCCTCACACAGAAGAGCTTCTGCCTAAGAGCTCATCTCAGTCTCCCCTCTGCAGGTTGAAGCCATTCCCCTTTTCCTGTCCCTACATCCCTTGTCCAAAGCCCCTCTCCAGCTTTCCTGGAGCCCCTTCAGGCACTGGAGCTGCTCTAAGGTCTCCCCTTCAGGAGCCTTCTCTTCTTCAGGCTGACCCAGCCCAGCTCCCTCAGCCTGGCTCCAGAGCAGAGCTGCTCCAGCCCTCAGAGATGAGAAGGCTCAGGGGGCACCTGATCACTCCCTACAACTGCCTGAGAGAAGGATGGAGCCAGGAGGGGGCGGGGCTCTGCTCCCAAGGAACAAGGGATGGGACAAGGGGAAACGGCCTCAAACTGCACCAGGGCAGGTGCGGATGGAGCTGAGGAACAATTCCTGCCCCAGATGGTGCTCAGCATTGCAGCTGCCCAGGGCAGTGCTGGAGTCACTGTCCATGCAAGTGAAACTGTTGGAACAAGTCCTGAGGAGGGCCGCGAGGATGATCAGGGACTGGAGCACCTCCCGTATGAAGATAGGATGAGAAAGTTGGGGCTGTTCAGCCTGGAGAAGAGAAGGCTGCGTGGAGACCTCATAGCAGCCTTCCAGTATCTGAAGGAGGCTTATAGGGATGCTGGGGAGGGACTCTTCATGAGGGACTGTAGTGATAGGACAAGGGGTAACGGGTTCAAACTGAAACAGGGGAAGTTTAGATTGGATATGAGGAAGAAGTTCTTTACTGTGAGGGTGGTGAGGCGCTGGGATGGGTTGCCCAGGGAAGTTTGAGCGCTTCATCACTGGTGGTGTTCAAGACAAGGTTGGACAGAGCCTTGGGTGGCATGGTTTAGTGGAGGGTGTCCCTGCCCATGGCAGGGGAGTTGGAACTAGATGATCTTGAGGTCCTTTCCAACCCTAACTATTCTATGATTCTATGATTAAGCAAATAGACAAATACATTTATGACTAAAGAGAGATGACTCCAAAATGGTTACCTGAACAGGTACAAGGTGGCACATCCAACAGGAACCCTTGCTTAGCCGAAGAAACACTAGGCAGATTTTGTCTGCATTTGTACCAAAAATGTAGGGAAACACAGCAACTAAGTCCTAGATACAAAAAATAGGTAAGCAGAAAGGAAGCAGGAGACCTGGACTTCTACAGTAAGGTTCTCCAAAACTCTTCCAATAGCCCCTTTAGGGCTGAGATAGGGAAGATCTTAATGCATTCCTAGAGAGATCTCTTAAGGAAGATGGATTCAGGTTTATCAGAAACGGAAGCCATTTTTTAAACAAATAGAACCTGTGCAGGAGGCACAGTCTCACCTGAACTGTAAACAAATCAAAGCTGCTGGTACTTAAAACTCAGGAAAGCCACACTTCAAGTTTTAAACTGTAGTATTGGAAACACTGACAGGTACAAAAGACAGTAAAAGTATGGATGATGCTTCTATTACTGATATAAACAGAGATTTTCTGTGTCTTGAAGTGAAGTACAGGTTGGGAAGGGAAAAATACAAACACGAAATATAAACCAGAGTTCGAGGAACAAAACCAAAATTGTAGTAAATCTTAAGTAAATAAAGTTATAAGCATTCTGGAGATGTACAAAAATCTCTAATTATGGGATGTATATAAGAAAGGTAGAATAGGCTACAAAAGCAACAGAGTAAATGCCTTGTGCTGCAAAGGGCTTAAGACTCCAGTAAAACTAATACCCAACAGTAGAGATACAGGCTAAAGACAAGCAAGAATCTTTACTAGTGACCACTCAATTAGCATGATAACAATGACTGAGATATGCAAAAAAGCAACAGGAATGAGAAACACAATGGTGGTAAGACTTAACTTCTGGTAGATCATACAGAGATACACAAAAGCATATAATGCAGTCAATAAACACCATGTCTCTCTATAAGTCACTGCTTCATGGAGCTCACAAGATAAGACTAAGTACTTGCCCCGGTCCTGAGTATAGCATGTAGGATCTAGTTAAATTTTTTACAGATGAAAAGCTACTGTGCAATAGCAGCTGCTATGTACTTTACATTCAAAAGTCACCTGCAAACCCAAGAAGGGAACTATGAAAAAGTGAGGAAGCTTCTTGGAAGGAAAAATAAATAGGGCAGGTAAGAAAACAAAAATGTTATAGGCAGTGTGAAAAGTAGTTAAGGGTACCACATAGGAAACACAGAGCTAATGAATGCCACTTATTAAAAGGACTTAATAAAGAGGGAAAAGAAAACTGCATGGCTAAAGAGGAGGTTAAGAGAAGTTATTACATGTAGAGTGATGGACATTCTATTCATACGAAAACAACAAAAAGGAATACAAGCAAATAAAACTGAAAAATAAAATAAGGCAGCAACAGAAAAATGAGTTCCAAAAACTGCCAAAAAGAATAAAAGTTTATAATACACCTTCAAATCTACCAAAAGCAGGAGGTCTGCCAAAAAAACTACAGGGTTGATTCATGACAGAGATATAAAAGGCATACTCAGTTAATAAGGCTATTGGAGGGAAGATAAATGAACACTTTTCATTAGCATGAAAGAAACTAGAGATGTTCTTCCTACATGCTTTGTAGCACAAAGGATGTATGGGTCTGTACGAATTTGAAACCACTTCAGAAGCAAATTCAGTAAATAACAGTAGCAAATCACCAGGGTCACATAGCATTCACCCTAGTATTAAAAGAACGCATGGATGAGACAAAGCAGACACACTGGGGTGATACTTCTCAATAAACCCTTGATACACGAAGACTACAACACTGAAGCTAAAATCCCATTTTTTTTTATAAAAGGTTCCTATTAAGGCTTAGGAAACTTAAAGCCTGCACTAAATAAATTAGAACTGGGGGAGGAAAGGAGAGGAAATAAAATCTGCAGTGAGAGAAACTCTAAGAAAGAGTTCCATTGGACCAGAAAAAAAAACAAACAAACAAAAAAAACAAACAAAAACAACCCAGGTGATTCTTTGTTCAACGTATAGCAGATTCTGGAGTCTGTTAAGAAATAAAAATCTGGATGTTGAAAGTCTACCTGTGTTCAAGGGGACACTGGAGAGCTGTAGCAAAAAAGAAATCTGTTAAGAGCCGCTATGAAACTGCATTTTGCCCAGGAAGGCACTGAAAAACTTGAGGCAGGGAATGTGTTAAAAGAAGCATCACATATTCTTGTCCTGCTTGGCTCTTCTAGGGAAACATTAGCAGCTGCTGTTGGAAGAAGTGGGCTCAGTAGATTTTAGGTCTGACTCAGTTCTGAGCTTCTTATGCAATTACAAAATTTCAAGTCTACAAAATTTCAGGTCTACAAAATTTGGACAGAAACCCACACTAATTTTGCAAGCAACTACAGAAGAAAATTCTACCCAGCACTTCTTGCCAAAACTGTACTGCAATATTTGTGTAAAAAAAACACTATCTTTTTTTTTGGCATTAATGATAATGTCATGCTCATATGCATCTGAAAACCCAGTGTTTACGTCTCAGTCAAACACACAAACAACTTCACTTTTTAGTTGCCTGAAGGTTAGATACAATTTTTCTTTTCAAGCTAATTTATTTATGGTTTGAGGCTAAAGTGAGGCAGACATCTGTAACTGCCTTAAAAACCAAAAACAAATTAACAAAAAATACTGAGCTAAAGTTGACTGCATGATGCCTATATTATAGGCAAGGAAAACTCTTTAGAATGTGTACTAATTATCAATCTGTACAGGAAATTTGAAATACTTTCTTTTTCTTTTTAACCAATGTTTTGTTTTGCTAATGATATCTTTCAATAATATCTACAGTTTATTAAAACTCTTCATTCTGAAGGCTGTGTGTATACTGTAATCATTCATTCCAGCTGTGCTGCAAAGCGGAAGTAATTATGTATCCCCCATAGCATGCCACATAGTAGACCTGTTTTGTTTTCTCTTTTTAGGAGATTAGAGGAAGAATAAGTTCCCTGCATGAGACTTCAGGGTACATTTGAATAGAAAGAATGTAATTATTAAAACTGTAATTGGCCAAGATACCAACATGAAATATTCTTTCTAAGACCTTTTATTGTTTCAAGTTATCAAGGACTGTTTGTTTCTCAAAGCAATACTGGCTCTGTAATAGCTACTGCTTTAAAAATTGGAGTAACAATTTGGTCATAATATCACCTAGCATATAAGTTTTAAGAAACAAATGCATTGACTAGTGTCAAACGTACCAGCAATGGAAAAAGAAGCTATATTTACCTGCTGTTTGACAGGCAGTTTGATCTGCTCGCATGTCAAGCAGTCCTTTGAGCAAGCAGACTGGCCATTGCATCTGAACTTAATCTACAGTGGAAGAGTATTTATTTTGGAAATGTATTTTCAGTCTGAACAAGAAACTGCAAAGCTCAGAAGGCCATTTTTGCAATGCTCCAAGTATTAAAGGAAATTCATATAGTAAAATTGCACACCTGAGTAAAACTTCTGTCTTGTGCTGATGAATG
The DNA here is from genome assembly GCA_039720435.1 of Amazona ochrocephala. NCBI lineage: Eukaryota > Metazoa > Chordata > Aves > Psittaciformes > Psittacidae > Amazona > Amazona ochrocephala. The sequence goes on from CM077878.1 coordinate 34,744,298, forward strand.
AAAACACTGGAGCATATAGCTGTTGACTGGAAAAATTTCCATATGTTCAAAGACAAGCAAACTGCATTCAAAAAACCAGCCTACTCTCTGTGAAAGACTAAGATTTACAGACACTGAGCTGCTAGCCATGTACAAATTCAATTCTTAGAGATGAAATTCGCATATTTGCAACAGTGGAAGCATAGAATGTAAATTTGGGGTTAGAAGCAATATTTAGGCATGATCAATCCGCCTTCTTCACACTCACTACCACCCCTGTGGAGCAACGTTTACTCTGTAGGAGGCTCAGAGCATGACCAGTGGGTCTGCAATCTCATAATAGCATACAGACTATTCGTTAAGTAAAGTAAGTAGATAAACAGGAGATAAGAAACAGCAAAAAGAAATCATTTATTGCTGCACCATTCAGAGTACTTCATATATATATGTATTATATCTCCACACATTTTATTCTACACTGCTATAGTTGCATCTGTCATTTATTGGAAAGCAGTCTCAAAAGGCTTCCTTGTTTGTTCAACGTAAAATGTCAAATTTAGAACAGGTACTACATGGCAGGTTGACAACAGAAAATAAAAGCCAGTCTTAGGCATTGATGGCAATAAAAGCAGAATCTGCCACCCCGGCCCTTGGGAAACATGCAGGGGAAAGGAAAAAGCAAACCAAGAAAGTATAATATGAAGAGTTAAAAGGGAAGCCTGCAATCTGTCCTGCGTGGACACAAGGGAAGAAACAGTTTAATACCAGACGGGGTAAGAAAATAAAGATAGGTACTTAACACACCAGCCATTTCTAATAATTTTCTTCAGCAACTCTGGAAGCTACCATAAGCAAGTTACAGGATAAAAAAATAATTGAAGAACCAGATCTTGTTAGAATGTGAGACCTGGTAAATATATCATAAAATGCAGACATCCTGCTCTTTGTTACATATCCAAAAACAACGAAAGAGGATGTGGTGCACAAGCACATGTGAAATTCTTCAGGAATTTTTCTCCTCAAGATGAGTTCTCATAATGAGGATTATCTCAGCTCTCACCGCCCACCTCTCCAGCCCTAGATCTTCCCCAGCACATTGTTTTACATTTATTTAACATTTTGCCACATACAGAGATTTCCACTTCTGCTCACATAACCCTCAGTTCTCACTGATCAGCAGCAAACTTTCACCTACCCAATGACTGCAGCTCCCCTACTGTCTGATTCTCCTCATAGAAACATGGAATTCAAGCTACAGTAGGGTTGTTCTTGACCAAACTATTTCCAGATGGAATTTGGAAGAAACACTATACTGAGGGAAGAGTGCATGCAGCATGCTAACAAGAGATGCCACTGGATTTTGATTAATCACCAAGTCTAATGATACAGGCATCTACATAATAAGGCTTATTATAAATAGCCTTATGCTGATTTGCAAAGATATCATTGGACTTAATCACACAGCATGTTAGATGAACTGTAGTGCCATCACCTAGGAAAGTGACAGAGATACTCCTTCTTCAAGAACGTGGCAGACCAGGGTCAAAGAATACTTAATTAGAAGCCAGAAAGCACTGAGTTTTGATTGCTTCCTTACTCATTAGTGTTACTACTTATATGTCCCCAGACTTTATTAAAATTTGTGAAGGTACAAAAATCTTCAGAAATCAGTGGAGCATGAGGAAAATGTAAACTTCACAGTTTGCCACTTTGATCAGACTGAATGTACCACATCTGTGCATTTCCACAAGCCTTAATCCTTCCCTCTCAGGAACTGTAGCCCACTTGATATTTCCAAAAAGACAGAAAATGTTATTAGCTTTTTAAAAAACAATTTTAGACTAAAATACCATACCAGTAAAGGTAGAACAGGCACTGGGTAAATACTTGTATTAGCAGTTATCTAGACAGAAATTTCCTTAATTTCTGCTCCCTGGGGGTTTGCTAAAATATCATTCCTCTTTCTCCTTATTAGCGTCTGAGTCATAAAGAAAAAGCCACAGTAATCTTATCAGGGATTTAAACAGTACTTTCAGGCACTGTTTCTATTTTTTGAATCAACACGACAGCTAATCTTGCTATTTTTCTTCCCTATTCACCCACCTTGCTTCATTCTGATAAAGTCCAGCTAAGACACAGCTTGTGAAGCTGGACAATTGGGTACCCAGGATGCAAAGGTTTTTGTTGTTCTAATCCTATTAGACTCACATAAGCCTCTGAGGAGTCCTCTTCCAATCAAGATGCCAGGTGCTTGCATTAGAAAACTGTTTGCCCAACCACTGACCAAGTCAGAGACAATTCATCTCTGTGAGAAGGACTGAATTTGATAAAAAGCCAGATGCATTTCTTTTATTTTTCTTACTTTGGAAGTGGAATTAGGGGGGGGGAGGGAGGGAGGGAAGGGAAGATACAGAAATATAAGACAAAGTAAAAGAAAAAAAAAATTCTTATGAAAAGAGGTGAGGCGTAAAACTGTGGGCTGACAACAGGAGAAGGATGATAGCAATATACCCAGAAGAAGACCAAGGAGTATTGATATTAAGGTGAGGTGCTGTGTGTAAGAGATTAATTTTAGCATGCAGAATGCAAAAAGTTAAAGGAAAATCATGCCATAATGAAGCATAAAATATAAAAATTAATTCCTCCCTGTTTTTCCTTTAACTGAAAATGGATCTCTCCCTGTCTGTCATAAAATTAATTCCTTTTTGAGAGTAATGATAAATATGGGGGAAAAAAACCCATATTTTTAAAAAAATTTATTTTCTGTACACCATTTCTGTCAATACCTTTGTTCCCGGCTTCTGTGGGTATGTGCTAATTCTGATGCATCCATTAATTCTCCTTTTTCCTATGAATCAGAACACCCAAAACACAATACTAAGTCATGGAGACTTGCTTAGAATGCTTAGATTTGCCACTACTGAAGCTCTGAAATACAGCATGATAAAAAGATCACATATTTAATCATGTAAATATAAAATATATAAATATTCTATATCGTCACATAAAAATTATTTTTATAAATGTAACAGTATATAATAAAACACTGGAAAATATTATTTACCACTTCCACAAATATTTTTACAGATATTTAAAAGCTATCTTGTCTACTGTGAAATATTTGAATTCTAAGGGAAAGAAACAGTTCCATTTACATTATTTTTCCATACATATCTTAAATTTCACAAAGCATGCTCTTTTCTCTCATTTCCCTACATCCATGTCCAAGGCAGCAAGAACCAGTGAAACAGGATGAATTTCCATTAAATTACAGAAATCCAGCTCTACAATTTCTAATAAAAGGTGAAGCTTTCTCAGTTTTAAAAATAGCACCTAAATGAATGGTAGATAGCAAAATATGAAAAAAATAGATCTAGATGATGGTAATAAAACGTATTTTATAGAGAGAGCCTTATATGCTTGGGAATAATCTCTACCGCTCGATATCCAACCCACAACAGTAGCACTAGCGATCACTGGTGACTTTACCAGTCCTCCCTGCAGCATTCAGAAGTGGATGGGACAGGAAGAGCTAATTATGCATGGCTGCAAATTCTGTCCTCAGCATTCCTTAGGATCAATGAACCTGTCAGCAAAAGAAAGTCTGGAAGCAAATGCATCCCATGAATTCTGTCCCACAAAACTGGTGGGACAACAAAATATTACTACAAGTAGATACAGAACTTTCTTTTTCAATATTTCCATTTACATATCACACAAAAGAAGAAAAGTTACTCAAAAACAAAAACATTTTTCTCCCTCCTATGTGTTTGAGGTGACTACAGAAAGAAGGCAAATGAGTTATTTCTATTTTTGTTGCGAATGAACTAGCTTGATGAATGGCCATGTGTATCAAAGATTCACTATGAATACCTGAGAAAGAAAAAGTATGGAAAGAAAGAATAAATCAGTAAGGCAATGTGATAGTTTACGGCTGCTATAGAATTGACTTTCAGGTTATATTTTTCTATTAATATTTTCAATCATACAGCACGGGATGAAAATTATTTTCTTGAAGCAATTGAAAAATAAAGCCTTTATCTTTTTGGAACTTATTTTGTGAAGCTGTAAATGTAAAACTTTAGAATTACCAAAAAGAGTGCTAGAGAATTACCAGCTATTTCAGCCTGATTTCAAATTCTTCTTTTGAGCTCTATATGGTAGGAATTTACATACTGTAAAAAAGGCAGTGCTCATGTTACAGTCAATTGGCTTTTATATAAAATGTCAGTATTTCAAAAGTTTTTATTTGGTTCTAAATACAATAGGAAAAATAAAACATTGACATGAAGCCACAGTTTAGCCAATTTTTGTCATTAGAGTTAGTGAACAGAAGCCCACAGTGACTGAAGATAACACTTTCAGAAAGGAACATGTCCTGGGTTCAGCAGTAGCAGTCATTTTTCTCCTTAGTAGCTGGTGCAGTGCTGTGTTTTTGACTTTCGGTCTGGGAACAGCGCCGATAACACCAATGATTATAGTTACGGCTTAGAATGTTTGGTTTGACCAAGGACCTTCCGAGGCTCATGCTCTGCCAGGGAGGAGGGGAAGCCGGGAGGAAGAAGAAACAAGACACCTGACCCAAACTGACCAAACAGGTATTCCGTACCACAGTACTTCATGCCCAGGATGGAAAAACTGGGGGCAGGAACCTGGAAGAGTTCAGTTTGCGGCTGGGTCGGGCTTGGTTTCGGGTAGTGAGCAGTTGTATTCTCTTTCCTTGTATTTCTCTTGTCATTATTATTATTAGTGGTAGCAGTAGTGGTGTGTGTTATACCTTAGTTATTAAACTGTTCTTATCTCAACCTGTGGGAGTTGCATTCTTTTGATTCTCCTCCCCATCCCTCCAGCTGGGGGGAAGAAAGAGGAGTGAGTGAGTGAGCAAACTGCGTGATTTACGGCTTAAACCATGACAGAACATCAAGGGGAGATCTTGCAAGCGACACAGAAAAATAGATCAGTGCCTTAAAATTTAGTTTTCAGAGTCTTTAGTGAGAAAACTTAAGGAAAATAAGGAGATAATGTTAACAATGTTTTCCAGGAAATGTAGCAGAGCTTATCCTCCTGTCCTGTTTTCCACCAGGAAATTCTTTTTAGGGTACCCTAAAATGTAGGAGCAAAATGTATCAAAATCAAAATTAACCCAAAATGTAATATTAAGAGCGGTGGGTTGCTGCTTGGGGTGTTTTTTTTTTTTTTGTAATGCTTTTATTTTAGTGGGTGTTTGGGGTTTTGAGTGTGTGTCTGTTTGGTTTGTTGTCTCTCTCCCCACACAAACACACCTTTTTTTTTCCTAGGTGATCAAAGAGTGATGATTGATAGATATACAGATTTGATACATTTTCTGAAATGCAGTCAGCCAATAGTGATTCAATCCAGAAGTAGTCTGGGACTAGGTAAAGTAGAATTCTTATTCTTTTTCTATGACAGCTTATACATGAAACATTTAATTTAAATACTATTGAGTCCCGAGTAAACATGCATACTTATATGCACAGACACCATATATTGCAGCCACATGATATTTTACTGTGACTCTTGCAACCTCAATTTGCATACAACTTATTAGAACTACCAGCAATGCCTGCAGTTAAAATCTGCTGTTTATCGTGCTTCCCACTGAAGTAGGAAGCATATGCAAGTTGGTGGTTTTTGACTGAGGCTTATATTTATTTCAGCAAACCAACCAGAAATGAACACACCTTTCACTTCACTGAGTGGCCTCCCACTATTTGCCAAGTGATGCAAGCTTTTTGACCATTTTAAGAGCAAACCACATTCCAGAGTTCCATGGAAAAGTTTTGCAACCAGTACATAATGTTTCTGACTAGTAAAAGCTATTTCAAATTAGGCTTTGTGTGATATTAAACAATTTAGATAAATACTTGCTATGGCAGGAATAAAACATGGGTTTGTGCTATATAAGCAGACCTCTTTCTCATTGATATACTCACATAAGTATATATGTGATATATATATATGGATACCACTATATATACCACTATATATTTATTTTGCTCCTAATTCTTAGCAGACTCACAAACTCACTTGGTGTCCCCTAGTGCCAAATTCTATGTTTACACGGCATATGCAATACACCAAGCAGATAGAAAAGCTCCCCCACTTTTGCCCTCTCTGAGGAGGCTGCCATGAGTTGTCACTCTAGCAAATACAAGCACAGTTCATGAAATATATTTTACTCTGTAAAATTTGGGATAACTACACTTAGTTTTAAGAGGAATACTGTAATATGAGGAACTAAAATACACTACTTAGGGATGTCCGTAACCTAGACACCACTGCTTTACTGCTTATGCAAAATGCCACCAGTTTCTCTAGTGACATTAATAAACGTTGATACAGAAGATTCCTCTACAGCTTAGGGGTAGCAAACATTTTGAAAAAGCAGCATAACTGATTTTTTTTTTTTTTTTTTTGGGAAAAAGCATGACATACATGCTGCCACTGATTAAACTCCATCTGTGCCTGAAAAAGAATTAAATAAGTGCCTCTCAAGTGTTCTCAGCCAGCTCTATGCCCTTGAACAGACATCCTGTCAATACTTGATGTAAAAATGAAGAAAACTCCGGTGTATGAAAATGCTTTCAATTGAAAACATTTTTTTTCCCCTTCATTTAATGGCCTAACAGTATTTGGTGGAAGAATGCTGTAATGTCAATATTTACAGATATTGTCTCTCCTGTTAAGGTTATGTGTGTCAGAATAAATATAACAATGGCCAAAAAAGTTTTGCCTGTAAGTATGCACAAAAATCCCAACAACTGATCGTTATGTGTATTTCTATTACCCAACAAAATCTCCGGCACTACAATACCATAAAATGATCTCTGCAGAAGACATTAAAGTGTGTGGTCAAAAGCACAGAGATACAGAAGCACTTACATTTGCACTGTGATCACTTCCGCTAACACAGACGACATCTTGCTTTTGAATTGTTAATACCTCTTTCATAAGCTTCAGTCGGATGTCATAAGCATTTTCGGATACTTCATCATACAATAATGCAATACCAGTTTTAGTCTGTGAAAGCAAGCCACAGAAACAAATATTTAAGAGTATGAGCACTTCATAATAATAAATAACAACCTCTATCCCATGCAATACATAAAATGCATTTAAATGATCACTGCTTACACAAAGTGGAAAACTGGTCTGCTTTTCAGTCTTCAAATGGATTAGATATAAGAAGCCTCTTTTGTACAGTAAAATATAGTCTAAATGGTCTTTGAAGTAGGCATTAACATGTATTAAAAAAAAAAATTCTTCGTTGCACTATTCCACAAAGTAATGTTGCCATTCAATGATGTCCTGTTTGTTGTTAATTGTATAACTTATTATGGCACTGTATTAGAAGCAGACAGGTACGTATAAATGTGAACACAGTTTCCAGTTTCAGCAAGAAGTGAGGAAGTGCAGTTTTGTTCCAGACTTAGAGACATTCCTTCCACTGTGTCAGAAAAAGACCTGTACCCTTCCTAAACACTGTCTTTAAGATACAGAGTCCTATTACAGTGCAAAACTGCATTGACATTGTAAAAACCAGAAACAAATACAGGTGTTACAGAATTTCTATTTATTTATGTCAAGATGGACATACATTTCTGAAGTTACATCATACTAATTACTAGTAAACTTCATAGGACAGTAAAGTATTAGGTATAAACAACATTTTCACCATGAGTAGTAAAAAAGAAATTTTAGTTTAATTTTTGGTTTATTTACTTACATGCAGATTTCCCACTAATATTCAGTCAGATATTTCCTTAAACAAAAATGAGGATTTAGGACTGCTTAGAGGTATTTGTTAAAATAAGCAGACTAACACAATCCCAGAGCTTTACAATCACTACATAGAAGAGAAAAACACTTGTACTGAAATGGATTATTATATAAAAAAGCAATATCTGCTTATTAATTTACAATGCATATAACAGCATCATCACAAAATTGTACTTTTCTCTATGCAACTGAAAAATAACCACATATAATACAGAGTTTAGCTAAGGCGTATGTTACTTAATGGTGATTTAAAATCAAGGTGTTCATCTATGTTTTATTAAACAGTAGACTGTGTAAAGAACAGTAATGGAATTCAAGAAGAAACATGTCTTGTGCACTAAATGAATGCTTGAAGGGATTTTAAAATTAAATTAAACATGGAACATTACCTTCATAACAGTATTATCATTTCAACAAAATTAGGGAGAAAGGTCTGTGGTAGTTGTCAATAAAACCTTTTGGCTTTAAAGACAGGATCTCTTTAAGTTTAAGACACATAAATTTGGAGGTGGTGTTGCCCCATGCAACAACCAAGTCTCAAAACCTCTCTTACAGTAGAAATGAAAAATGGAGCCTAAACAGCAATTCAATTTACCCAGACGTATATACACAGCAGTTGCTCAGCTGAATTGTTCATGTGGCGGTTCTGTCCCGGGGTTCAAAGCAGTTGTCCCCATGCAGGACACTGCTGCCACTTAAGACACTTTAGGATATCACAAAATCATAAAATCATAGAAAAGTTAGGGTTGGAAAGGACCTTAAGATCATCGAGTTCCAATCCCCCTGCCATGGGCAGGAACACCTCCCACTAAACCATGCAATCCAAGGCTACGTTCAACCTGGCCTTGAAAACCGCCAGGAATGGAGCATTCACAACTCCCGTGGGCAACCCATTCCAGTGCCTCACTACCCTTACAGTAAAGAACTTCTTCCTCATATCCAATCTAAACTTCCCCTATTTAAGTTTGAACCCGTTACCCCTTGTCCTCTCACCACAGTCCCTAATGAAGAGTCCCTCCCCAGCATCCCTATAGGCCCCCTTCAGGTATTGGAAGGCTGCTATGAGGTCTCCACGCAGCCTTCTCTTCTCCAGGTGAAACAGACCCAATTTTCTCAGCCTATCTTCATATGGGAGGTGCTCCAGTCCCCTGATCATCCTCGTGGCCCTCCTCTGCACTTGTTCTAACAGTTCCATGTCCTTTTTATGTTGAGGACACCAGAACTGCACACAATACTCCAAGTGAGGTCTCACAAGAGCAGAGTAGAGCGGCAGGATAAACTCCCTCGACCTGCTGGTCATGCTCCTTTTGATGCAGCCCAGGATACGGCTGACTTTCTGGGCTGCAAGCGCACACTGCCGGCTCATGTTCATTTTTTCATCAACTAACACCCCCAAGTCCTTCTCCGCAGGGCTGCTCTCAATATCCTCCCTGCCCAACCTGTAGCTGTGCCTGGCATTGCTCCGACCCAGGTGGAGGACCTTCCACTTGTCATGGTTAAACTTCATATGATTGGCATCAGCCCACCTCACAAGCGTGTCAAGGTCCCTCTGGATGGCATTCCTTCCCTCCAATGTATCAACCGAACCACACAGCTTGGTGTCATCGGCAAACTTGCTGAGGGCGCACTCAATCCCACTGTCCATGTCACCAACAAAGATGTTGAACAAGACCGGTCCCAACACCGATCCCTGGGGGACACCACTCGTTACTGGTCTCCAGCTGGACACTGAGCCATTGAGCACTACTCTTTGCGTGCGGCCATCCAGCCAGTTCTTTATCCACCGAGTGGTCCACCTATCAAATTGATGTCTCTCCAACATAGAGAGAAGGATGTCATGGGAGACAGTGTCAAAGGCTTTACACAAGTCCAGGTAGACGACATCAGCTGCTCTACCCCTGTCCATCAGTTCCGTAGCCCCTTCATAGAAGGTCACCAGATTGGTCAGGCAGGATTTCCCCTTAGTGAAGCCATGTTGGCTGTCACCAAGCACCTTGTTGGCTTTCATGTGCCTCAGCATGCCTTGCAGGAGAATCTGCTCCAAGATTTTGCCAGGCACAGAGGTGAGACTGACTGGTCTGTAGTTCCCCGGGTCATTCGTTTTCCACTTCTTAAAAATGGGGGTTATATTTCCCTTTTTCCATTCATCAGGAACTTCACCTGACTGCCATGATTTTTCAAATATGATGGACAGTGGCTTAACAACTTCATTTGCCAGCTCCTTCAGGACCTTCTCTTGAAGTCCAGGGCAGTGAGCTTGCTGCATGCTCTTCTCACTGTCCTGAGGATCTCAAACTCAACCATCTCATGATCGCTGCAATCAAGGCTGCCCTGGAGCGTCACATTCCCAACCAGCCCTTCCCTGCTGATGAGGACAAGGTCAAGCATGGCACCTCTCCTTGTCGGCTCCTCTATTACTTGCAGGAGGAAGTTGTCTTCCACACATTCGAGGAACCTCCTGGATTCAAGAGAGCAGACTTTGGCCTCTTCAGGAACCTGCTCAGTAAGATTGCATGGGATATAGCCCCAGAGGGCAGCGGGGCCCAAGACTGTGGGTTGATATTGAAGGCTAACCTGCTGCAAGCTCAGGAGCGATGCATCCCAACTAGAAGGAAGTGCTGCAGGAGGGCCAGGAGACCTCCTTCCATGGATAAGGAGCTGCTGAGCAAAATTCGAAGGAAAAAAGAGGCTTATAAAAGGTGGAAGCAAGGTCAGGTGGTCTGGGAAGAATACAGGGATGTTGTCCGGGAAGCTAGGGACCAGGTTAGGAAAGCTAAGGCCCACTTAGAATTAAACTTGGCTAGGGATGTTAAGGATAACAGGAAGGGATTTTATAGGTACGTTGCCAATAAAAGACAGGTTAGGGACACCGTGGGCCCTCTCCAGAAGCTATCGGGAGAACTGGCTACCCTGGACTTAGAGAAGGCTGAGGTTCTTAATGACTTCTTTGCCTCAGTCTTTACCGGCAAATGCTCTGACCACACCACCCAAGTCTTGGAAGGCAGACGCGGGGACGGTGAGGGTGGGGACCATGGGCCCACTGTGGGGGAGGATCTTGTTCGGGACCACCTTAGGAACCTGAATGTATACAAGTCCATGGGACCGGATGAAATCCATCCACGGGTCCTGAAGGAGCTGGCAAATGAAGTTGCTAAGCCACTGTCCATCATATTTGAAAAATCATGGCAGTCAGGTGAAGTTCCCGACGACTGGAAAAAGGGAAATATAACCCCCATTTTTAAGAAGGGAAAAATGGATGAGCCAGGGAATTACAGACCAGACAGTCTCACCTCTGTGCCTGGCAAAATCTTGGAGCGGATTCTCCTGCAAGGCATGCTAAGGCACATGAAAAGCAACAAGGTGGTTGGGAACAGCCAGCATGGCTTCACTAAGGGGAAATCCTGTCTGACCAATCTGGTGACCTTCTATGAAGGGGCTACGAACTGATGGACAGGGGCAGAGCAGTTGATGTCATCTACCTGGACTTGTGTAAAGCCTTTGACACTGTCTCACATGACATTCTTCTCTCTATGTTGGAGAGACATCAATTTGATAGGTGGACCACTCGGTGGACAAAGAACTGGCTGGATGGCCGCACGCAAAGAGTAGTGCTCAATGGCTCAGTGTCCAGCTGGAGACCAGTAACGAGTGGTGTCCCCCAGGGATCGGTGTTGGGACCGGTCTTGTTCAACATCTTTGTTGGTGACATGGACAGTGGGATTGAGTGCGCCCTCAGCAAGTTTGCCGATGACACCAAGCTGTGTGGTTCGGTTGATACATTGGAGGGAAGGAATGCCATCCAGAGGGACCTTGACACGCTTGTGAGGTGGGCTGATGCCAATCATATGAAGTTTAACCATGACAAGTGGAAGGTCCTCCACCTGGGTCGGAGCAATGCCAGGCACAGCTACAGGTTGGGCAGGGAGGATATTGAGAGCAGCCCTGCGGAGAAGGACTTGGGGGTGTGGGTTGATGAAAAAATGAACATGAGCCGGCAGTGTGCACTTGCAGCCCAGAAGGCCAACCATATCCTGGGCTGCATCAAAAGGAGTGTGACCAGCAGGTCGAGGGAGGTGCTCCTGCCCCTTTACTCTGCTCTCGTGAGACCTCACTTGGAGTACTGTGTGCAGTTCTGGTGTCCTCAACATAAAAAGGACATGGAACTGTTAGAACAAGTGCAGAGGAGGGCCACGAGGATGATCAGGGGACTGGAGCACCTCCCATATGAAGATAGGCTGAGAAAATTGGGTCTGTTTCGCCTGGAGAAGAGAAGGCTGCATGGAGACCTCATAGCAGCCTTCCAATATCTGAAGGGGGCCTATAGGGATGCTGGGGAGAGACTCTTCATTAGGGACTGTGGTGAGAGGACAAGGGGTAATGGGTTTAAACTTAAACAGGGGAGGTTTAGATTGGATCTGAGGAAGAAATTCTTTACTGTGAGGGTGGTGAGGCCCTGGAATGGGTTGCCCATGGAGGTTGTGAATGCTTCATCCCTGGCGGCGTTCAAGGTGGGGTTGGACATAGCCTTGGATGGCATGGTTTAGTGGGAGGTGTCCCTGCCCATGGCAGGGGGGTTGGAACTCGATGATCTTGAGGTCCTTTCCAACCCTTACTATTCTATGATTCTATGATTGCTTGTGCCGGGCTGTACCATCCTTCCAACAGATATCAGGGTGGTTGAAGTCTCCCATGAGAACAAGGGCCTGCGAGCGTGAGGCTGCTCCTATCTGTCTATAGAGCGCTTCATCCACTGAGTCTCTTGGTCAGGCGGTCTGTAACAGATCCCCACAATAATGTCACCCATTGCTGTTCTCCCTTTAACCCTGACCCACAAACTCTCTGTCAACTCTTCATCTGTCCCCAGACAGAGTTCCATACTCTCAAGCCTATCCCGAACATAAATAGCAACTCCCCCTCTCCATCCACCGGGCCTGTCTTTCCTACAAAGCCTGTAACCTTCCATTCCAACACACCAGTCATAGGAACCATCCCACCATGTTTCTGTGATGCCTATGATATCATACCCCTGTAGATATGCACACATCTCTAATTCCTCGTTTGTTCCCCATGCTACGGGCATTTGTATAGAATCATTCTCACTTATTTGGAAACCAACATTTCTCCCTTTTCCCAAGGTTTTGAAATTTTTTAGATTTCCAGAATGTGTGGAAATACAATTTTGTGAATGACGACACATTAAAACTGTGCCAATATTACCTGTTTAAAAGCCATTCTGCATAACAGGAAGTATTTTCAAACAGAACAACTGCCTTGAAAACCACCATTTCTGTATTTTGCTGCTGTCCAGGAACTGTGTATTGCTATCCCACCCAGACTGGCGATTGTTTTTACTTTAGCAGACTTACCAGAGCATGCTTTACAGAAACATTGAGAGAACAGAGCTCTAGAGAGCTGTTCAGACAGCCTAAACCTGTAACTTTTGTCTAGCTCGTAATCACTACATATGTTTAGCAGTAACACGTTTTAAAAATACCCAAATTTTCATTTGTAACAGATGATCAAGTAAGGAATGAAAAATGTAGTGCAACTGATTAAATAGCTCAGCATTTTCTATCACTCTACTTACACTGAAAATCTCACTGAATCTCATCTAGTCCTATTAAAATCCAATACCTACCTCACGCTCCACCTAACTCCTGACTTGATACAAGATGACGGGCAGCAATACCTTATTTGCTTTCAGAATCAATAAGATTCATTTAGATTTCCCTCAGCCTTTCAAGTCAGCTCTTTTTAGACCATTATAAATGGCTTTGAATCAGAGTTCAGCACAGTCCCTTGTTTTCTGTTTGTGCTAAAGAGATGGCATATGTAACCCCAGAGGGCAAATCCCAGTCCACACAAAATGCTCCTTCAAACAAGGAACTTTTAATAAGAATGTAAGTCTCTGTATGTACGTGTATATCCAGCATTTTAACTATGCTGTGCTGGTCTCAATTTCTCATTTAAAACCTCTCTATATGGTAGCTGTTCTAATAACTGGTTTCAGAATTTGAGGACTAAAAAGTGGAAATAACTCCCCAGAATGATGAAGTAATGTTGGAGATCATATACCAAATTTACAGGTGTTTTGCAATAAAAAAAAAGCCACCAAAACATGTGGAAAGTGCATAAGAAATTACATTTAAACTGCTCTTTTGAGGCTTCACTTGGATTATTGTGTGCAGTTCTGATGTCTTCAACATAAAAAGGACATGGAACTGTTGGAACAAGTCCAGACGAGGGCCATGAGTATGTTCAGGGGACTGGAGCACCTCCCATATGAAGATAGACTGAGAAAGTTGGGGCTGTTCAGCCTGGAGAAGAGAAGGCTGCGTGGAGACCTCATAGCAGCCTTCCAATATCTGAAGGGGAGCTATAGGGATGCTGGGGAGGGACTCTTCATTAAGGACTGTAGTGAGAGGACAAGGGGTAATGGGTTAAAACTTAAACAGGGGAAGTTTAGATTGGATATGAGGAAGAAATTCTTTACTTTAAGGGTAGTGAAGCACTGGAATGGGATGCCCAGGGAAGTTGTGAATGCTCCATCACTGGCGGTGTTCAAGGCCAGGTTGGACAGAGCCTTGAGTGGCATGGTTCAGTGGGAGGTGTTCCTGCCCATGGCAGGGTGTTGGAACTAGATGATCTTGAGGTCCTTTCCAACCCTAACTATTCTATGATTCTGTGATTGAAGAGGAATATATGTTTAAACTTACTTGGGCAGATGAGGAAATTAAAAGTTGATTTTCATATCTGACAGTTTTATAGACACTGGCCTCAGAAAGAGGGGTGTGTGGTGTGCATACACACATCCATATACATGGTGGGAGGAAGAAAGAAGGAGATCAATATCACAAGCATCACAGTAGCTGTGGCTTTTAAGAAAGCTTAGTCACAGCTGCTTTTGAAAGAAAAAGAGAAAAAACACTGAAACCTACTTTCTCAAGCAAGCTCAAAAACTCTCAATACCACAAAGAACAAAAAATCACTCTCAAGAGGGATCCAGAATTGCAGATGAATCCTTTTATCAGCTTTATTGTTGACTACTTAAGGCAGGTCCCTAGCCAGTGTACCTGCTTTAAAATGGTCTCTGCTCAGCATAAAGTTTTGGGACCCTACTCAAAGTACTAGAACTCTTTCAGTGCACTACATCTGCAACCTAAAGCTCCCAGCTGCAAATTCCGTTTCAAAGTAGGCATCTCTAAGCCAAACTTCTGTCTTATTGGCATAAAAAGCATGCAAAAGATGAAGTAGACTTTAAAGGTAGTGTTGAGGTCTACTAGGTTTCCTCTAGAAACTATTTACTTGTTTACGTCCAAATGTATCAGAGCAATATTTGTTAGGCTATTCATGCTAGGAACTGTTTGAAGAGATGCAGAAAATATTCAAGACTCTTAGATAGATGATCAGGAAATTCAGATGAGATCCATAATGAAATCACATAATATATTTGCATGCATTCAGGGTAGATATCAGAGTCTGCACTGCAGTAGTACTATTATTTAAATGGCAAAGCTCTCAGTATCTCCAAACCTCTCTTATTCCCTCTGCCTAAGCGTATTTTAGCAGTGATCACAACTACTGTTGGCAACAAAATAGAGTATTAGTGTCTTTGACCCTTAAAATGGATCAGCTGGCATTTCCC
This sequence comes from Amazona ochrocephala, assembly GCA_039720435.1. Lineage (NCBI taxonomy): Eukaryota > Metazoa > Chordata > Aves > Psittaciformes > Psittacidae > Amazona > Amazona ochrocephala. Next base: position 34,759,722 of record CM077878.1, read on the forward strand.
ATATTTTATCTAAAAAATCCTCTGCATTGAGTTACATTGCTTCTCCAGGAGAAATCACCATTTGTTTCTTTTCATACTTAATAAATATATCCATACCTTCAGTGGCATGGCAGTTCACTTTTTAACTGTTAAAATGCATTTATAAATTACATTTCTTAATTTGCAAATAAAATTCTTTAAGCACTATATTTGAACTTTTTTTCCCAACTGAAATTCTGCATTGTGCTTCCAGAAAAATATTTCAGCAGCAGCTATTGCACCTCATAGATCTCAGAGTGTTATGATTCTCTAAGCAAAAGTATTTTTTTTCCCATTAAAACAACTTTGTTGAAATTCCATATTTGTGGTATACCGACGGTTGGAACACTTATTGAAGACACATGAGAACTGGAGCCACTGATTTTCATCCTACATGACTTCATATTTGGCAGACAGAGAACTTAGGCAATCTCTGTTCCACAGAGCCAGTACTCTGATCTCTTCAGTTACAGCAGGCTCAAATTTAGTGTCTCTCATAATTAGTTTGGTATGTTTCCTACACCACATCTCCTATCATGATCAAAAGATCACAGAAGGACAGAATTCAACTTTAAAATAGCCTTCATTAACATTAAAAAAAAATAATCTAAAAAACAGGATGAAGTGTAATGAAAAAAAAATATGCAAGGAAGAACAATCACTTGCAGGGAAGAAGAAAAATTTTTCATCACCATTTGTTAAGGAAACAGGTAGGTAGCAGTGAGGATTGACAGCAAAATATTGGCATCAATATCTTGTGGTTGCAATAAAGGCAAGCATACGTTTTGACTGCTCGCCTTTGGATTCTTCCCTACTGATTTGGTTTTTTATCACTCTCACAAGACAGTGCCCAAAAGTAAACACAGTTCTTCAACTGGTTAGTACAGGAGGTTCCTTAAATACTGATGAATGTGAGGGAGGAATAATTTCATGCCTATGAAATAATCCATCACCAGCACTGCATTTAATACATCCCAGTATATTGTTTCCTTTTATACAATATTACATCAGCTTGATTCATGGCCACACTACACAGAAGAAGTAATGAACTGAAACAGCTCATGAGAAATGCAAAAAAAATTAGAAGTGACAAGAGATATGGAAAATAGGACCTGTAACTTATTCTGCATAAATTTGGGTTGTTTAGTTTAAAGATAGAATACAAGAGGACAAAACGACAGTTTTAAGTACTTCAAAACCTATTGCAAAGACAAATGGAACAGTCAGATGAGAAAATAATTCAGAAATCTTCTTTTAACATATTCCAAATACAAGGAAACTGAAGTCCTTGAGCGCATTGCTGTTACAGATTACAGACATCCATAGTTAAGGGATTAGAGAGAGAAATGAACAAACATCTGTCCAAACGGTATAGGTACTAATCCTCTCACAGGGCAAAATCCCAGAAAAGCGAATTTCTATCAGATCTATTTGTCTCTGATGCCAATATTCAGAATTCTGTCACATCTTGTATATGACTGAAACTCTGCATCCAGGAGAAAGCCTGACTGCCTTTAGGAGGACACCTGCACTAAACAACTTAAAACTGCCATAGGAGAAATGAAAAATTACTATTAAGACCTGAAGGAGTTTGTCATTTAGGGGCCTTAACACAGGATGAGTGACTTTTACAATAAAATTCATTAATAACAATAATTCTTCTAGCACTTAATCTGAAACCCTAAGAAGAACTGCACCTTTGTCTTTCACAAGAAGATAATACCATGGTTTAATGGGCTTTGAGTGAGAACACAAATACAGGCTCTTAAATGGGCCAATACAAACGGATGAGGACAGCAGATACATAGAGCAGTAACACAGCTGTGGAATACAGAAAACTAATGATTTCATTAGCACTATGAGCACACAAAAATCCATTCAGTAAATCTAAAAGCAGATACAAGACAGAGAATAACTGTAACTTTCTGAAATTAGTTATACGGAGCTCCTTTACAGAACATGTTTTTTCTTGTAAATATATATGGAGCTTTCTAAGATTTTACACATACTGACAGTTTCACATTTGCTGAGACAAAAATCTTTAACCATAATACTCTTTCCCTGAAGAAGTTCTGACAATAATAAAGTCCTTAAACAAATTGTTTGGACAACTTAGGGCTTTCTAGTTTTAAAAGGGTGAGGTGCTTTACAAAGAAGTCAGAAGAATCATCTATAAAAATGCTATGATGGACAAAATGGTACGGATTTGTCTCATAGTCTCAGAGTAGTTGAAGACTGTAGATCAGGAGACATACAGGAGTGGATAATTTTACCATCACAGGTAGGAAAGGACCTTGAGAGGTTTGATGGGGGGTAGAACTAGATGTTCTTAAGGTCCTTTCCAACCCTAACTATTCTATGATTCTATGATGCCCAACCTCAAAGCAAGGCAAATATGCAATCAGCCCAGGCTAAAAGCCTCTAAGGATGGAGGCTGCTCAACCCTGCTGAGCAACCAGTTCCACAGCTTGACTATCCTCACAAGAAAAAACTGCTTCCATGCCCTTCCCCAACAAGGTGAACTGCAATGGGAGCAGCAGCACCAGCACCTCACTGCACTGTTGCAGCTGACGAATCTTGCTGCTGCCCCAGTGGTCCAGTCCTTCAGCTTTCATGTGTCTGAAGGGAAATATTTTAAAGTAGCTTGAAGAGAATTATTTAAAATTAAAGCAAAACCAAGGCAAGTCTGAACTTCATTCCAGTTGGAAAACTGCCAATGTTAATTTTTAACAGTGGATTATTTTCAATATTGCAAAATCAACGCCAGTACAGTTTTTAATCTAGAATAATACTGAGACAAGGGGGGGCACAAAACTACAAAAAGAAATATAAAAACCTTTAGGATCAGTTTTAAGTAATGTTAAGTTTGATGGCTTTGTAACGGTAGCAAAGGAAAATTTCTGAGGTGCATGATTCACAGAAAAAAAAAAAAAAAAACTAGAGTACAGCTAGAGAACATACTGAGAATTATTGCGTAAGATAAACCGCTGTAGCTGACATAGCTTTAGGCCCTTATGACCTTAGTACAAAATAAGTGTAAGAAAAACAGGATAGAAAAACGGGAGGTAAGGATAAGGAGTATCTGGGAATGGCAGGTGTCCAGGATGGGCTGCAGTTACACTCAGTCTCTCTCTCACTCCTCCCCCACATCTTCCCCCCACCACCCCGCTCCCAGAGGGGAGGGGAGGAGAATCGAAAGAATGTAACTCCCACAGGTTGACATAAGAACAGACCAGTAACTAAGGTATAACACAAACCACTGCTGCTACCACCAATAATAATAATGATAAGGTGTGGGGGACTACGGCAGGTACGCGGACCCCTGAATGAGGGCATGGAGTCAGGATTTGACCTTGGAGATATTAAAGCATATCCTTAAAGAATGAGGAAACAGAAGGCATTCAGAGGAGCAAACAAGTTAAGGGAAGTAGTTAACTGCAGTACAAGAACTCGGCAAGATAGCATGCTTTGCTAATGCAGCAAAAGGTCATCCAATAATATGCTGATGCCAACGGATGCAACCAATGGCAAAAACAAACATAGAATCATAGAATCATAGAATCATAGAATAGTTAGGGTTGGAAAGGACCTCAAGATCATCGAGTTCCAACACCCCTGCCATGGGCAGGGACACCTCCCACTAAACCATGCCATTCAAGGCTATGTCCAACCCCACCTTGAACGCCGCCAGGGATGAAGCATTCACAACCTCCCCGGGCAACCCATTCCAGGGCCTCACCACCCTTACAGTAAAGAATTTCTTCCTCAGATCCAATCTAAACTTCCCCTATTTAAGTTTGAACCCGTTACCCCTTGTCCTCTCACCACAGTCCCTAATGAAGAGTCCCTCCCCAGCATCCCTATAGGCCCCCTTCAGGTATTGGAAGGCTGCTATGAGGTCTCCACGCAGCCTTCTCTTCTCCAGGCTGAACAGACCAAATTTTCTCAGCCTATCTTCATATGGGAGGTGCTCCAGTCCCCTGATCATCCTCGTGGCCCTCGTCTGGACTTCTTCCAACAGTTCCATGTCCTTTTTATGTTGAGGACACCAGAACTACACACAATACTCCAAGTGAGGTCTTAAAAGAGCAGAGTAGAGGGGCACGATCACCTCTCTCGACCTGCTGGTCACACTCCTTTTGATGCAGCCCAGGATACGGTTGGCTTTCTGGGCTGCAAGCAGACACTGCCGGCTCATGTTCATTTATTCATCAACCCACACCCCCAAGTCCTTCTCCGCAGGGCTGCTCTCAATCTCCTCCCCCCCCAACCTGGAGCTGTGCCTGGCATTGCTCCGACCCAGCTGTAGGACCTTGCACTTAGCATGGTTAAACTTCATCAGGTTGGCATCAGCCCACCTCACAAGCGTGTCAAGGTCCCTCTGGATGGCATTCCTTCCCTCCAATGTATCAATTGAACCACACAGCTTGGTGTCATTGGCAAACTTGCTGAGGGCGCACTCAATCCCACTGTCCATGTCACCCACAAAGATGTTGAACAAGACCGGTCCCAACATGTATGCTAGAACTACATATAAGCAAGAATTTGCAACAGTAAAGCGAAGCTGCTACTTGATCAACAAACTGCGCCCTCAGCATGTTTGCTGATGACACCAAGCTGTGTGGTTCGGTTGATAAGTTGGAGGGAAGGAATGCCATCCAGAGGGACCTTGACACGCTTGTGAGGTGGGCTGATGCCAATCATATGAAGTTTAACCATGACAAGTGGAAGGTCCTCCACCTGGGTCGGAGCAATGCCAGGCACAGCTCCAGGTTGGGCAGGGAGGAGATTGAGAGCAGCCCTGCAGAGAAGGACTTGGGGGTGTTAGTTGATGAAAAAATGAACATGAGCCGGCAGTGTGCGCTTACAGCCCAGAAAGTCAACTGTATCCTGGGCTGCATCAAAAGGAGTGTGACCAGCAGGTCGAGGGAGGTGATCCTGCCCCTCTACTCTGCTCTTGTGAGACCTCACTTGGAGTATTGTGTGCAGTTCTGGTGTCCTCAACACAAAAAGAACATGGAACTGTTGGAAGAAGTCCAGACGAGGGCCATAAGAATGATCAGGGGAATGGAGCACTTCCCATATGAAGATAGGCTGAGAAAGTTGGGGCTGTTCAGCCTGGAGAAGAGAAGGCTGCGTGGAGACCTCATAGCAGCCTTCCAGTACCTTAAGTGGGGCTATAGGGATGCTGGGGAGGGACTCTTCATTAGGACTGTAGCGATAAGACAAGAAGTAACGGGTTAAAATTTAAAAAGGGGAAGTTTAGATTGGATCTGAGGAAGAAATTCTTTACTGTGAGGGTGGTGAGGCACTAGAATGTGTTTTCCAGGGAAGTTGTGAATGCTCTATTGCTGGCGATGTTCAAGGCTGGGTTGGACAGAGCCTTTTATGGCATGGTTTAGTGTGAGGTGTCCCTGCCCATGGCAGGGGTGTTGGAACTTGATGATCTTCAGGTCCTTTCCAACCCTAACTATTCTGATTCTGATTTTATGTTTGTGTCATTTGTTCGTCTTAACAATAAGGGAAGCAACAAGGGAAGAGAATACAACCACTCACCACCAGCTGACTGATACCCAGCCTCACCAAGCAGTGATCTAACCCTTCTGGGTAACTGCTCCCAGTATATATAGTGGGCATGACATGCTGTGGTACGGAATATGTTTTTGGTCAGTTTGGGTCAGGTGTCCTGTCTCTGCTTCTCCTTGGCTTCTCCTCCTCCCTGGCAGAACATGAGACTCAGAAAGTCCTCGGTCAGAGTAAACATTACTGAGCAACAACTAAAACCATCAGTGTTATCAGCGCTGTTCCCAGGCTTAAAGTCAAAACCACAGCACTGCACCAGCTACTAAGAAGGAGAAAAATGACTGGTTCTTCTGAACCCAGGACAGGTGTTAATGAACCAATTAAGCTAGTATAAACATCTACTGCCGGTGTTTCAAAGGCTGCCAGAAGTGATGAAGATTGTTGGAAGAAGTAAACAACCCCCAAAGACCACCATCTCATTTTCATACACATGTGGGGAAATTTTCTAGAAAAATGATGCAATACATAAGTAGCCTCATGAATATGCATGTATGTACATAATCATAGAATCATAGAATAGTTAGGGTTGGAAAGGACCTTAAGATCATCTAGGTCCAACCCCAATGAATATGTATGCTTAGTGACTATAAAATGACAGCTTGCTTAGCAATTTGGCAACACACGTTAGGAGGAGCTACCCCCTGTGTCTCCTGGTGGTGCAATAAAGAATACCTGCTTGTCAACTTGAAAATTTTTTTGGCAAGTTTGCTCCTGGAGTTTTTTCTGAATCAATATACTGCAAAATTGATTAAATAGCTGCCTAGCTTTGAAGATCTATTTGGAAAATACACATCATTTGGAACATATGCATCTTCTTTCAGCTCCTATTTAAAACAAGCAAACCCTCAAGCCAAACTCACCAAAAATTAAGAAAAATAAACCCATCTGCGTTGTAGCCTTCAGTAAGCAGTTACTAGGAGTCCTTACCTTACTATTATATACACACTCTTGAGCACTTACTTAAAGACTGACATTACACTGTGCATTTTTATTAGAGCTGTAACCCCGTTTCATAGTGTTCACTGTCACTGTTCTCAGAGAAGATCAAAAATTCCTAATAACCCATTTTAAGGAGGTGATTCACATTTACAGCAAAGCCAGTGGAATGTATCTAATGGACATCATTGATTTCAGAGTAGATCAATTAAGACTAAAGACACTGGCTTTCAATATATTGTAGATTTTCAATGCCGTATATTGCAAGAATCAGCATCAGAAATAAACATAGTCAATAACATATATTTAAGAATCATTTGAACATTTTCCCAAAAGCACAGATTATATCTGAAATATGCACCTTGGAAATTGTTGTTTTCATAACGATTGTAGTTACTTTTTTTACATCTGCATTTATTAATGCCAATATTTTGGATTGACATTTGACTACATAGAATTCTAAAAGGTATATTGTCATTACAAAATTTCAGAACATTTTAACTGCAGTGCAACAGTATCAGTTTCTACCAATTCAGAACAGAGTTCATCCTAAATTTTTAAGTCGCATATAGAAATCTACAAGAAAGAATATTAACTCAAGATAACAGAAGGTTAAAAAGATGCACTCAAAATAAAAAATTTGGAATTATATTGTTGCTTACATCATGGTCTATCCATCAAAAGACCTGTTAAAAATAGCCTTAGGGGTAGATTGTTGGGATTTTCTGTTAATAAAATTAGCCTAGCAAGAAAAGTGATTAACAGCTGGCTCTCAATCTGTGTGATCTCAATCACTAGAAAGTAAGCAGCAATGTCTTGTTTAATTGCTGCAAGCTCAGTGTGTCATGAGCTAATTAGAAATGATTGATTATTGTCATCCTCATGCACCTCTCAAAACATCAGACACAAATATTTGAATCCAGGAACATGTCTAGAAATGAACTTTCAGGATAGCTAGGAAAGCTAAGGCCCAGTTAGAATTAAACTTGGCTAGGGATGTTAAGGATAACAGGAAGGGATTTTATAGGTACGTTGAAAATAAAAGACAGGTTAGGGACAACGTGGGTCCTCTCCAGAAGTTATCGGGAGAACTGGCTACCCTGGACTTAGAGAAGGCTGAGGTTCTCAATGACTTCTTTGCCTCAGTCTTCAATGGTAAATGCCCTGATCACACCACCCAAGTCTTGGAAGGCAGATGCAGGGACTGTGAGAATGAAGACCCTGGGCCTACTGTAGGAGAGGAACAGGTTCGAGACCATCTTAAGAACCTGAATGCGCACAAGTCCGTGGGACCTGCTGAAACCCATTCGCAGGTCCTGAAGGAGCTGGCAAATGAAGTTGTTAAGCCACTGTCCATCATATTTGAAAAATCATGGCAGTCAGGTGAAGTTCCTGATGAATGGAAAAAGGGAAATATAACCCCCATTTTCAAGAAGGGGAAAATGGATGAGCCAGGGAATTACAGACCAGTCAGCAGCGCCTCTGTGCCTGGCAAAATCTCGGAGCAGATTCTCCTGCAAGGCATGCTAAGGCACATGAAAAGCAACAAGGTGGTTGGGGACAGCCAACATGGCTTCACTAAGGGGAAATCCTGCCTGACCAATCTGGTGACCTTCTATGAAGGGGCTACGGAACTGATGGACAGGAGTAGAGTAGTTGATGTCATCTACCTGGATTTGTGCAAAGCTTTTGACACTGTTCCACGTGATATCCTTGCCTCTAAATTGAAGAGACATCAATTTGATAGGTGGACCACTCGGTGGATAAAGAACTGGCTGGATGGCCGCACGCAAAGGGTTGTGCTCAATGGCTCAATGTCCAGCTGGAGACCAGTAACGAGTGGTGTCCCTCAGGGATCGGTGTTGGGGCCAATCTTGTTCAACATCTTTGTTGGTGACATGGACAGTGGGATTGAGTGCACCCTCAGCAGGCTTGCAGATGGCACCAAGCTGTGTGGTTTGGTTGAAATACTGGAGGGAAGGAATGCCATCCAGAGGGACCTTGACACGCTTGTGAGGTGGGCTGATGCCAACCTAATGAAGTTTAACCATGCCAAGTGCAAGGTCCTACAGCTGGGTCGGAGCAATGCCAGGCACAGCTACAGGTTGGGCAGAGAAGAGATTCAGAGCAGCCCTGCGGAGAAGGATTTGGGGGTGTTGGTTGAGGAGAAAATGAAAATGAGCCAGCAGCATGCACTCGCAGCCCAGAAAGCCAACAGTATCCTGGGTTGCATCAAAAGCAGCGCAACCAGCAGGTCAAAGGAGATGATCCTGCCCCTCTACTCTGCTCTCGTGAGACCTCACTTAGAGTATTGTGTGCCGTTCTGGTGTCCTCAACATAAAAAGGACATGGAACTGTTGGAACAAGTCCAGAGGAGAGCTATGAGGATGTTCAGGGGATTGGAGCACCTCCAGCATGAAGATAGGCTGAGGAAGCTGGGGCTGTTCATCCTGGAGAAGAGAAGGCTGCGTGGAGACCTCATAGGAGCCTTCCAGTATCTGAAGGGGGGTTATAGGGATGCTGGGGAGGGACTCTTCATTAGGGACTGTAACAGGTTAAAATGGGGGGAGTTAAGACTGGATTTAGAATCATAGAATAGTTAAGGTTGGAAAGGACCTTAAGATCATCTAGTTTAATCCCCCCTGCCATGGGCAGGGACACCTCCCATTAAACCATGCCACCCAAGGCTCTGTCCTACCTGGCCTTAAACACCACCAGGGATGGGACATTCACAACTTCCTTGGGCAACCCATTCCAGTGCCTCAGCACCCTCACAGTAAAGAACTTCTTCCTCATATCCAATCTAAACTTCCCCTGTTTAAGTTTTAACCCATCACCCCTTGTACCATCACTACAGTCCCTAATGAGTAGTCCATCCCCAGCATCCCTATAGCCCCCCTTCAGATACTGGAAGGCTGCTATGAGGTCTCCACATAGCCTTCTTTTCTCCAGGCTGAACAGCCCGAACTTTCTCTGTCTATCTTCTGGTATATTTAAGGAAGAAGTTCTATACTCAGGAACATTTAAGGAAGAAGTTGCTTACTGTAAGGGTGGTGAGGCCCTGGAATGGGTTGCTCAGGGAAGTTGTGAATGGTTCATCCCTGCCGGTGTTCAAGGCCAGGCTGGACAGAGCCTTGTTTGACATGGTTTACTGGGACATGTCCCTGTCTGGTTCAGGGGGGTTGAAACTAGATGATCTTAAGTTCCTTTCCAACCCTGACTATTCTATGATTCTATGATTCGATATCACATTGAATATAAATTGCCTCCTTAAAAACAGTCTCATATGTTAGAATATAGATTCTATCCCAGAAAACAGCCAAGGCACTAACAGAACAATTGCCAAGTTTTATTTTGATTTAAGTAATATCCTTACATAAGCAGCCTGAGAAAATAAAGCCTAAGAATGTAAAGATGCTCCTGTGCTTACAGCAGGTTCAGGGCAGTTAAACAAGTAATCAGAAATTCCACACTTCAAACTAAACCACAACAACAGTCAAAAAAGACCATGAGAACATTCTCTCTGGAAGTCTAGGAGGAAAAAAAAAAAAAAAAGAGAAAAAAAAAAAAAAACAACCAAACAACAAAAACCAGCCAAGCAACCAAAAACAAAACAAAAAAAACCCAAAACCAATAAGACCAGCAAAATCACTGCCCCCAACTTCCCAACTTTTACTTACATCTCTAGGTATTGTTTTTACAGGCTGGTTGCTCAGATAAACCCAGAAGACTTGGTTATTCTCTGCCAATTCCACTATTTTTTCTGGAGGTCTAGAGGCTTAGAAGTTCAATCTGGTTTTATTTTTCATCTTATAGAATCAGAGATTGGTTTGGGTTGGAATGGAACGTAAAGATGAGTGACCAAGTAAGACATAAACCAGGCAGGATGATGGTAAATTTCTAAGAAGGTACGCTTTAGATGTCAATCTTGTATTCAAAAGCAAAAATCAAAGCACCAGCCAGACAGACAGGTAGAGAAGAGCCTTCTTTATAGGCTGATTGCATGCCATGCCATGGAAAAAGATAAAACAAGCTGTTTGCACCTCAATTTCAAAACCAAATTGTCCTTCAACAAGAATGCATTACTAAGAAACACCTACAGTTACATTCTGTTCTTAAGGGAGAATCCTTAGGAATAATGTCAATAGATAAATCCAGAAGGTATACAGGCATACGCAATTTGTATGTAGTTGATTAGTATGTTATAAACTTTATAAAGAGTGGACTTTTTCAAATGGATATACAAGTTTTCAATCAATTCTTCTGAGCTTTCTGGGACTTCTCCACTGTACTCACTGAATTTATTAAATGAAGGTATCAGTCAGTGGTAAGCACACAAAGATGGGTGAGAGTCTCAACTGAATCTTCTGCAACAAGTAAGAGTTTAAACAAGCAACTATATATTAAACAACTGTTCAATATCACTTCTATAATCTTGTAGAATCAAGCCTGAACTAAAAAGTAGTATTGGGCATCAACTATGAATAGACAAATGTTCGCAAAATGCAGAAGCTGAAAAAAGGACTGTACATATCAGAAATGGAAAACAAAACTCAATTCCAACCAGGAATTAAAAAAAAAAAAAAAGTACTAAAGCTTACTGCTGTGGACAAAAAAAAATAATTAAAAAATGAATTAACATACAGATTCAAGATCTAAAACAGGTACCCTTCAGAAAAAGGAAGCATATAAAGACATATCAGAAAAAACACAGGAAAATTGGGAAGAACCGAAGGTTATCTGGAATAGCCAGTAACTGAAGAAAAATTGCAGGTAATGTAAGTATTGAAACTCAAATGATTTCTCCAAATTAGGTTTCTTTAAAGATTTCTTAAGATAGAATCATAGAATCATAGAATAGTTAGGGTTGGAAAGGACCTTAAGATCATCTAGTTCCAACCCCCCTGCCACGGGCAGGGACACCTCCCACTAAACCATGCCATCCAAGGCTATGTCCAACCCCACCTTGAATGCCACCAGGGATAAAGCATTCACAGCTTCCCTGGGCAACCCATTCCAGGGCCTCACCAAGATGAATGATATGTATTCTAAACCACTCTTCAAAGGCAATAAAAACATGTAATTAGAGGTGTCAAGTAGAGATGTATGCTCATCTGTAATATTGAAAACAATAAATGCTCTGGGAAGAATAAATGTTTGGAACTCAAACAAAATTCTATTTTGAAAGCATGCACTATCTAGTCTCATGAACATCAAGATAAACAAGATGATTAGTGCTAAAAAAAACAAACAAAGAAGTATTCTGGAACTGGTGCTAAGTTTGATTTTGGCAGCTACATCTGAAACTTACTTCATACCTTGCTCAGCCTCAAGAGTTTGTTGATTGACAACCAGTGCAAGCAACTCACTGTGATAGAGAACCACTGTAACCATTTGGCTTATGCCTATAGAGGTACATTTATGCATCTGGACCTATGCGCCAAAGATCACCAAATTAGCTTTGACTGGATACCTAAGTCAGCACAGCACATTAGGGACTGGGCAGTCATTCTGTTGGGCCTGCAAGCAAGATAACATGAAGAAAGACAATAAAGGGAGAAGACATCAGCTTTACTAAAAACATATTGAAACAGCAGTCAGTTAGGCAAAAAGAGAGGTCCTGCACAAAGTAAAGCAAGAATCAGTGCTTAGCAGGGAAGAGCATTAAACATAAGTCAGCTAGCCAAATGGCTCAAGAACTTTTAACTTCAGGATTTTAGGAAATATTAAGTTAACTTTGCTGTCAGAGGAAGGTATTCACCAGAACAGTATGAGCAGGACAAAGGAGCAAACTTGTATTATTGAGAAACAGCAGGGAGAAAAGGGGAGAAAAGGGCTGAAGGGATTTACTTTAAGTTCAAAAAATAGTAGCAAAGAACTAAAACAGAAACTGACAAAGACCTACAGTTAGAGAGAAAGCAGATATTTTAACTGCTTCTTTTCTGACAACATCACACCAATACTGTAGTGAAATCATTAGCAGATTTTCCTAGTTATATTTCACAATGTAAATGCCAAAGGAGGTAATGGCCATGTGTACACAAGTATTTCAGTGATGGGACAGTGTGAATACAATATCCTGTGTTGTGTATATTTGAAGCATATTTATGAAAATCCTGTATTGGAAAAGGTATATGTTCTTAAGCACACCATCAACAGTTTCATATTTTTATGCAAGTAATAAAAGTCAGATTTGCAGGTCAAGAGACAAGACAGTTTGTGAAAGAAAGCAAGAAAGTAGAAGCATGGATGTGGAAAGACAAGGGAATGGTTCTTATCATAATATAGTGTTAAAGTAGAGGACAAGACAACTAAAATTAGAACAGAAAAACAATAAGAGGAATTTAACAGTAATAATGGGAAAAAATAAAAACAAAAGAAAAGGAATACTGAGGAGGAAACGAAAAAAGTCAGTGTTTAAAAAACACATGTTTAAGAGTAGCTGCCAATGAACAAATACATCAATCTTTTGCAAGGAACAATCACCATGGGTTACTAATCCATAGACAAATTTGACAAATTAACTCTTATAAGAGTATTAAAATCTGTGTGAAAAATGGAAACAGAATTCTAAAAAGCTGTACTTAGCAAAAGTGCTAACCAAACCAATTGAAAGCACAGCTAAATAACAAGCCCAGAAAACACAGCTCGTGGTAACGAGGATCCTGCCTAAGGTTACACTGCTTCTCTCACTGTCGGCAGGCTCACTGGGGTGACCGTTAATGTAAACTGTGCCATCACTTCTGCAACTTCCTTCTTGACATATGCCAGCAAACGGACCAACCACCACAAGAATCACTGCTACAGCTGATCATCAGCTATCTAACCCCACTTACCCTTCGCAACTATACTATTTACATGCATGTTATATATCCTTTTTTTATGTACCGTCATACTTTCTATTATCCCTATTCTGCAGAGTACTTTTCTATACTAAGAGGCAAAACAGTCTGGATATTACCCTTCCAGTTTTTCTGTAAACACCACATAAAGCATTGCATGTAAAGATTTTCTGGTTTGCATATAAGGATTTTTTTATTAGAAGGGGCAGTACAGGGCACCTCCTCTGTTCCTGCTTAAGTTTTCTTCGTTTCATAAACATCAAAGGCTTACTTTAGTCTTTGTTACCTTCCTTTGATTTCTGTGCTACAGGGATACACCTTTTTTATATTCAAATGATTCACACTGATGTTAATGGGCCATTAAAAATCCTAGGAGTAATCTTAAATAATCTCTTTTCCTTGTACCTGAAACTGAGCTATTTCTTCCCTCTTATAAAAGAGAAACAACATTCTAGCACAAATACTCAAAAAACATTTTAGGGATTTAACTGTAGTCCCAATGAAGTTGAGGTCTATTGAAAATTCTCAGTCAAGTCAGCCTCTCATTGTAAAAAAAATTAGTCTAAATTTTGTCACAAATGTTGACAGCTTTTCAAGTTGTAACATTCATACCATAGCTATTACCATAACTATAAAAATTCATGGAGAAGGACATCTTTCAGGATTCTGCAAATTTTTTAGATGAAATCCATCTTAATCACTTTGTCAGCTCATAGCAAGACACAACAAACTATGCTGGTTTTCATACTTCATTAACTATTCCTTCAAGTTCCTGAACAAGTAAAGGGTACATCAAATTATAAACATATACATCTTCATTATTTAGAAATTAAAATTATATTTTAAAAAATAATTTGAAGTTGTTAAGATTAAAGTAAGTAATTTTAAATTTGACTATTTTCAAGCTGGACTTCATGCCACCAGTCACAACTCTGCGTCTGGTGATTCAGCCAGTTTTCAATTCACCTCTGCATTCATTTAGTCCATACTTCATCAATTTGTCTGAGGATATGATGGGAGACAGTGTCAAAAGCCTTGCTGTAGACAAGATAAGCAACATCCACTCTCAACCGTCATCCAGAAAGCCAAGGAATTCGTTATGGTAATCTATGAAGTTAGCCAGGTGAAATTTCCTTTCCCTTGCTTCTACCTCTTCTATGCTTTCTTTTTGTATTTGAGTTCAGTGGGAACCTTGCTCATCTATGCAGGCCCCCAGCTGCTTTTGCTTGTTGGGATAGACTATTCCTGAGCTTGGAGAAGGTGATCGTTTAAACCAATGAGCGGTCTCTTCTGGACCCCTCTTCTCTCCAGGACTGTATGTATACTCTGTAATATACCAGTGGTACAGACATCATGCTAATATATAGGCAGTAGAGTGGATAATTAAGTATAATGGTCTAAAGTCTGATGCCTTACTTAATGCATACTCCCAGGTTGTCTGTGAAAATGGTGTTTTCCACTCCAGCCAAAATGTAAGGTTATTATGGGTATGGGTCTTCCTACATAGGAAAACGTCATTCATATAAAAGTCAAACTGTGAGAATGCTATAATCGCGGATACAAATACATGACTTCAGAGATCATCTTCTTGTACCATTATGGAAGAGAAACTAGACATATTGAAGATCTGACTTCAAAAAAGAAGGGGGGGGGGATGTATGTATGGGATTAATTCATTTCTCTGCTGAAGCCTCAAATGAGTTCCTAATGAGTTTGGATACACCATAATTTTGAGACATCAGTATCTACAAAGTCAAAATAAGCATCGACTCTTTTCATTCTTCATCAGGAAATAAGCAATGAACATACTGATATGAGTAGTCCTGCTGTTTCAATAAAAGAGACTATAACATTTCTAATACATGCATATATATACACTCAGAGGTGTATATACCTTTTTCCCCAGACAAAAATACACATATATGGGATATACATAAGGTAAAGTATCTAAGTTTTATATGATCTTGTTATGATGTTGAAAAAAAATTAGCTCTTTTAAGATGATGAGTTGCAGTAGTTTACCTTGTTAAGCATGTTGTCGACTGAGAACATCATATTGCTACAACTAAACCAGGTTAGTTACTTCAGCTTTTCATGTAGGGACCTTTGCGTGACTGTATGTGAGGACAGGAACCCCCATGGGTTGCCCAGGGAAGTTGTGAATGCTTCATCGCTGGTGGCGTTCAAGGTGGGGTTGGACATAGCCTTGGATGGCATGGTTTAGTGGGAGGTGTCCCTGCCCGTGGCAGGGGAGTTGGAACTCAATGATCTTGAGGTCCTTTCCAACCCTGACTATTCTATGATTCTATGTTTGAAATCAGTCCTACAGACTCCTATAGACTTTTTTAAGCGTTATGTTTCAGTTTCCATGTTCTTACATGAAGACAATGCATGCATCAGATAATTGTTTTAAATCATTTTGAAATTACTCAAAATACGCAAAATATGGTATAGCTGTTAAAATGGTTTAGATTTTATTTCTAAAAGCCACTTTGAAGTTCATAAATTGCCTGCCAGTCTGTAAGGGAAAGAAGGCAGGTTTTTCTCCATGTTATACCACTGTATAATTGTGCAGAATTTTTGCATTCTTCTAACGGTCACAAAATTGGCTCCCAGCATACACAAGATAATGGATATGACAGATAATAATGGCACTGGAATGGGTTCCCCAGGGAAGCTGTGAATGCTCCATCCCTGGCAGTGTTCAAGGCCAGGCTGGACAGAGCCTTGGGTGACATGGTTTAGTGTGAGGTGTCCCTGCCCATGGCAGGGGGATTGGAACTAGATGGTCTTAAGGTCCTTTCCAACCCTAACTCTTCTATGATTCTATGCTCTATAATCGGTGCTTGCTGAAAAGGCTCAGTCTGTGGTCCTACGAGCTGAAGGATAAACCAACTGGCAAAACAGGAGCCTGAAGAGTCTTTTTTACACTGAATAATAGTTCAGATTGTCAGGTAATCTGGAAGATACAGTAGTAAAGAATAAGATGTTTAAGAGTAAATTGGACCAACAGTTAAATTCTAAATGATCCTGAGAGAGTCCTTATTTGTGCTAAGTAGCCTAACTCCTACTGACCAACTCCCCATTCATTGGCATGAAGAGAACACTCCAGGCTAGACACAAGTTTTTCATAGAAAGTATGCAATTAAGCAAGTTAATAAAAGAGAACTTTCAGAAGTCAAATAATAGAAACTTGCTCAAGTTAACTTAGGGTAAAATTCTGAAATAAACCTGCAAGGAGATTCAGGTTGCCTAGTCACTTTGTCACACTACCGAAAACTGGCAAGTCTATTGTCAGTTTTTCAACCAGGTGTCTCCATACAGAGCAGAAATACAGAACTTATGGAAACAAGCCCTGTGGCATAAAGATATGCCGTCATCCATTAAAAATCAGGCTTTGGAGCTTGTTTGAGGGAGAATTCAGAGCAGCTCTTTTACTGTTAGGCATTAGCTTTAAAACAGCTGACAAAATTGCAGGTTCCCAGACTACAAAGAGGTATCAAAATGGCATTCAAAATATCAGTGGCATCTACTTGATGAACTATTTGCCCTTCTGACAGACAATTATGTACATTTTTGAAAAAGGGCTTTCAGCATAAACGAGTATTTATTTAAGGTGGGAATGTGATGAGAGTGAGAAATTATCAAAAATACCTAGGAACAGATTTATAAGTATATATCTCATAAAATGCAATTCTTAGGGAAGACATTATTGAATTGCAGTTACAAAATTAATTTTTCATTTTACATTATATGTGTTCAACATATCTTAGGACTGGAACAGTTAATTGTTTGTGAACAGCTTCAGTGCTTTTACAGTTAAAAGCAAAAATTTTTTAAAGTTACATAGATAGAAAATGGATTACTAATCACCCTGCTAACTGGATTTAATGATTGTACATTGTACACTGTAACTGGAATCTTAATGATGGACTAAAAACCTTTGTTCTGTGTGTACAGAATTCGTCACACCAAATTCTAGGTATTTTGGTGAAATGCCTAAGACAAGAATGCATTTGTACTAACCCTCCTGAGATTTCAGTGAGCAAAGATAGGGATCTGCAAAGGAACTGGAGATTAACTACCCCTTGAAGGCGCCTCTCAGTCAGGTAAACACGGGTTCCAAACCAGTAATCCAACAGAGAAATGATGTAACAAAAATTTTGGATAAATATTCCCCAAATATTAAAGATTTGAACTTTAGGGAAGCTTTTTATTATTTTTTAATAAGCCCAGTCAAAAATAAAACTTCAGAAAATATAATTTGAAACTATATAGTCATTAGGAAAACAGAAGTTGGCATTATGCTCTGACAATAGGCAAAGGCCAGCCTCATTACCAAGCTAGAGGAAGCAGGTAAGACAGCAACAGGCAGTGAACAAAGAGAAAACTGGTCTGTGCTTGAAATGGTAAAAAAGGCAGAAATAGCAAAGAATAGAAAACAGAAGAAGAAAGCAATGGCATCTCACAGCCTGTTCACAAATCACAGGCCTCCTTACCTCAACCACTGTGTGTCCTTTTCACATAGCATCCATCTAAATTGAGTCTATCACGGCTGAACATTCCTAACTGTGAAGGTTAGCGAACTCTTCCCAGGGTAGCTGCAAACCCTGTCATAACTCGTTAAACTAATATAACTATGCTAGTTCCACCAGCAGCACATTTTCTCCATGCATACATGTTCATTAATAATTCCCTCATCATTCAGACAAAAATCCCCAAAAAGCTTTAGCTGGGGGCATTGAAATGCCAGTGAAAACTTGAAGACTCAGTACTGTCCCAGATGTGACATCCATGCCATCACCCGCATCATAAACGTACATCCTAACACATAGAAAAAAACAATTTTAATACTATGAAAATTAGTAACTAGACATAAATCTTCTGAAAATTAGATACATATATGAATAGCCACAGGCTACTGGAAATGTAGCTTACATTTATAGGTGCAAAGGTTCCTTACAGGTGCAGGTGTTCACAGAATTTCTCAGAAACTAAGTACAAGTTAAAACACTATATATTCCTGATTTTGGCACTAGATTTGCTTATACAACTTCACAATTTACTGAAATCTAAGATGTCAAAGGGATGGAGTCAGATGCCATAAAGTAACATAAGTAAAAATAAGCACTTCCCAGAAAGCAGCAAGTTTCAACCTTGACGAGCTCCACTAGCTTATTTTCTCTTGCTTTCCCTAACATCTCTCTACCAAAGCCTTTCTTTCATTTAAAGGATGGTGTCTGCATAGTTACCGACACCTGCCCCAGTGTTAAGCTGCCTGTTTTGTTTTTTTTAAGTTATCCAAAAATGTCACTGTGGGGTGGGGTGAGACCCACACAGAGTGGGTTTCCTTTTTTGGCAGACTTCTTTCTACACTTTGTAAAAGCAAGGTTATTTAAGAAAGAATATCTTTATTTGATTTTTAGCATGCTATTTATGACTCAGGCTTCTCTGTGTTAAATTAGAGACAATTCATATTTCAGAAGCACAAAAAAAAACGTGGTTTGTTGGGTTTTTTTCAATCAGGATATTATTTTGGGTAATTCTGTCTTGTTTACACCTAAAAAGCATCCCAAATTATTATGTGGGCAGAAATAAAAGTATGAGCATTCTTCTGAATATATATTTTTGTCATGCACAAATACAGAAATACATCTTTCTATAGTTTGTTATTCATATAATTAGCACTGAATTCCAACAGAGCAGTGACAAATCAGAATATAAGCAGACATACTCTTACTTTTTCATTTGTTTGGTTGGTTGGTTTACCCCACTGTACCCAGATGGGGTCATCTGACATCATTCTCTCTACAGTATTCATACTGCCTCAAGTTAGACATCTTACAGGTTTTGTTTGTTTCTTCCAGGGAAAACAATATCTTTTTGTGTGCTTCTTTCATATCTTTCTATGGTCTTGTTTTCATACATCTTGAGATTGGA
Organism: Amazona ochrocephala; assembly: GCA_039720435.1. NCBI lineage: Eukaryota > Metazoa > Chordata > Aves > Psittaciformes > Psittacidae > Amazona > Amazona ochrocephala. The sequence goes on from CM077878.1 coordinate 34,779,041, forward strand.
TGTACTTTAGCAAGAAAAAAAAGCAAAAAGAAACACAGAAAAGAGAGAACATAATCACTGCTGAAACAGTAATACAAGCTACAAAATCACTGCTGAAACAGTAATACAAGCTACAACCAGGGGAGACTCATTCATAGACAAAAAACTGACAGAATTCTGCTTGGAAGATACTGATGACACAGCAACGGGGTCCCCAATTTATGGAGTAACCCTCCTTAAGCTGGCAAATAAACCCTTGCAATATAGCCAAGAGGAAGTACAAATTATGCCTACTTGTAATCAGCAAGTTTAAGCTGATTCTGTTATAGATGTTTGGGTGAGGGAAAGAAAAAGATACTAATAACATAAATATAGACATGAAGTGTGTTCTCTTAGGCTACACAATTTTGAATGTGAATTTCATTAGCACCAAAACATGTCTTACATCTGAGACTGGAAGGAATAGATTGAGAATATTGAAAAAAAATACAGTGTTCTGCAGCCTGTTCTCAAATATTACAAAGGTTGTGGAAGAGCAGCAGTTGGATTTGGCCCTTTCTGTCTGTGTTATTTTTCACATTTTCTGTTCTGGCCTAACACTGCTTTCCAAAGTCAGACATACAAAACAGCATTAGATAAAATGGGTAGATAGATTTCCTAAGTTTAATGATTTCTCAGACTTAATTATTATCCATGACACCACATTCTTACATAGCAGGATAGCCATGAGAAACATGCAATACCTGCATCTGCAAGAACATAGCCAAATTCCTGAAAATGAAGCTAACAAATCTCTTGTGCTTTCATTAATTACCTATTCCATTTTTTTTTGTCTAGAACCACTCTGCAATTTAAATTGTGGCAGTACCTACAGCAGCATCCCATAGCACTAAGGAATTGATTATGGTCAATTGTTGAGGTGAGTAGCTGGAGAGAGGACACCTCCAGCACCTGAACAGGGGGAAACTCAGCGTCCAGGAGCCTCAACTCAGAGCTGCAGCAGCCACAGAAGGAGCCCCAAGTCCTTCACAGCACTTGTGCAGGAGCCTGCAGCTCAGCTGGCGCGAGGACCTGACTCACAGGGGGCGGCACCAGGAGGAGCGGCACCAGCCCTGACTGATTGAAAACCTGCCCCAGGGAGCGCGGCAACTAGGGCGGGTTCGAGGCAGTTCGCGCGGGCAGCGAACGGGATGCTGAGCACTCGCCGTATGACCAAGGCTCGGTCTGGGAGCTCTGCTCTGGCTGCCCCGGCAGTGGCCAGCGTAGGAACACAGCCAGAGCAGATGGGAAGGGAGGCTGCAGTGCAGAGCTCGGGGTGTAGAGAACGCCTGCACTGCTCTCCTGAGGGGAGGGTGCAGAATGGGCAGGGATGCACTCGGTGCTCCCTGGTGGAGGTCCTCCTGCAGCAGGTGGCTGAGCTGCGGGAAGCTGTTACCAGGCTGAAAGGTGTCAGGGAAGCTGAGAGGAAACAGCACTGCTTGCTCCAGGACCAGACTGTGCAGGGGCCTCAAGCGTCCACTGCAGCTCATGGAGGGAAGAAGGAGGCCGCTAACCCAGGAAGCTGGGAAACAGTAACAACAACAACAACAAAAACAAAAACAGGAAAAAAAAAAAAAAAAAAAAAAAAACAGAAAAAAAAAAAGGGGGGGAGAAAGAGGACAATTAAAGGCAAGGGGCTTCCTCCTAAATCTGTTGTTGCCACTCAGAACCGCTCTGCTGTTCTGCAGGGGGCTGATGAGGAAACACACTCCCACCAGGAACAACCGGCTGATGAACTGGTAAAGAAGGTCACTACTGCTGCTGCCCGGAAGAAGTGGTGGGCTGTAGTAGTAGTAGGGGTCTGTACTCTGAAAGGAACAGAGGCACCCATCTGTTGGCCTGACCCAGTCTCAAGGGGGGTGTGTTGCCTACCAGTGGCTCGAATCAGGGGTGTTGCAGAGAGACTGTCTGCTCTAGTCAGTCCACTGACTATTACCCACTTCTACTGATCCATGTGGGAGCCAGGGATATAGCTAGCAGTAGCCTGGAGAATATAAAGAAGGACTACAGAACTCTGGGAGATGTGGTTAGGGGCTCTGGAGCTCAGGTTGTCTTTTCATCAATTCTCCAGGATACAGGGGAGGACCTTAAAAAGGCTAGGAGTATTGGCCAGGTTAATAAATGGTTAGAAGGGTGGTGCCATAGCCAGTGGACTGGGTATCTTGAACAAGGGACTCAATTTAGTAGGCCAGGTCTACTGCAGGTGAAGCTGGTCAAACAAAGAAAGGGAAGAGTGGATTTGGTAGGAGGCTTGCAGACTGGTCAAGGATGCTTTAAACTAGATGTGTTGGGGGAGGGGGGCATCATTCCATCCCAACAAACACAGTCAGTTGCCAGCACCTATAATAAATGCTTGGAGCAATGTAGAGATATTCCAGCTGCTCCAGCCAATGAGCCAGCTTGAATGGGATCTCGGCTCAGATGCCTCTATACAAATGCCCATCGCATGGGGAGCAAACAAGAGGAATTAGAGATGTGTGCATGTCTACGGGGGTATGATATCATAGGCATCACAGAAACATGGTGGGATGGCTGCTATGACTGGTGTGTTGGAATGGAAGGTTACCGGCTCTTTAGGAAAGACAGGCCCGGCAGACGGGGAGGGGGAGTTGCTATTTATGTTAAGGATAGGCTGGAGAGTATGGAACTCTGTCTGGGGACAGGTGAGCAGTCAACAGAGAGTTTGTGGGTCAGGGTTAAAGGGAGAACAGCGATCGGATACATTATTGTGGGGATCTGTTACAGACCGCCTGACCAAGGGGACTTGGTGGATGAAGCGCTCTATAGACAGATAGGAACAGCCTCACGCTCGCAGGCCCTTGTTCTCATGGGAGACTTCAACCACCCTGATATCTTTTGGAGGGATGGTACAGACCGGCACAAGCAATCCAGGAGGTTCCTTGATTGTGTGGAAGACAACTTCCTCCTGCAAGTAATAGAGGAGCCGACAAGGAGAGGTGCCATGCTTGACCTCGTCCTCACCAACAGGGAAGGGCTGGTTGGAAATGTGACGCTCCAGGGCAGCCTTAATTGAAGCGATCATGAGATGGTTGAGTTTGAGATCCTCAGGACAGTGAGAAGAGCGTGCAGCAAGCTCACTGCCCTGGACTTCAAGAGAGCAGACTTTGGCCTCTTCAGGAACCTGCTTAGGAAGGTTCCATAGGATATAGCCCTAGAGTGCAGGGGGGCCCAAGACTGTTGGTTGATAGTCAAGGATCACCTGCTGTAAGCTCAGGAGCAATGCATCCCAACTAAAAGGAAGTTCAGCAGGAGGGCCAGAAGACCTCCTTGCATGGATAAGGAGCTGCTGAGGAAACTCTTAAGGAAAAAAGAGGCTTATAACAGGTAGAAGCAAGGACAGGTGGCCTGGGAAGAATACAGGGATGTTTTTTGGGAAGCTAGGGACCAGGTTAGGAAATCTAAGGTCCAGTTACAATTAAACCTGGCTAGGGATGTTAAAGATAACAGGAAGGGATTCTATAGGTACATTGCAAATAAAAGACAAATTAGGGACAACATGAGCCCCCTCCAGAAGCTATCGGGAGAACTGGCTACCCTGGATATGGAGAAGGCTGAGGTTCTTAATGACTTCTTTGCCTTCCTCTGTGCCTGGCAAAATCTTGGAGCAGATTCTCCTGCAAGGTATGCTAAGGCACATGAAAAACAACAAGGTGCTTGGTGACAGCCAGCATAGCTTCACTAAGGGGAAATCCTCCCTGACCAATTTGGTGGCCTTCTATTATGGAGCTATGGAACTGATGGACAGGGGTAGAGCAGTTGATGTCATCTACCTGGACTGGTGCAAAGCGTTCGACACTGTCCCACATGACATCCTTGTTTCGAAATTGGAGAGACATCAATTTGACAGGTGGACCACTCGGTGGATAAAGAACTTGCGGGATGGCCACATGCAAAGAGTAGTGGTCAATGGCTCAATGTGGTCCAGCTGTAGACCGATAATGAGTGGTGTCCTGTTGACGCAGAAGTCCCAGACACAGCACACAGGACCAATATGATCAGGCTGTGCCAAGTTTATTGAGCAAATAGCTAAGTATATATAGGCATTCTATGTGTCTATCGTTAACACACACAACTCTAACTGGATACATGCATTGTTCACGCGACTAAATACAGAACAGGATTTGCTCAGACCCTCTGTCCACCTGCATAATGCTCCCCCCCCACATTCTACTTGGCGTCCTGCTTAATATATGATTGGTTAATATCTCTCAGCTAAGTATTAGTAACAGCTTAATGATTGGTTAACTATTACAGCGTATGTTTCAAGGTTACAGTTATCAGTTCCTCCTGCACATCTCTCTCAGTAGCTTTCCATGCTAACTTTCTCAAGGCTTCTGCACGTACACGAACTTTAGTAACCCCCAGGCGAGGCCTCAATGCCTGCAGGTCACTACCTTACAATTGTCAAGCAGTTGTCTGGATTGCTCACATGCCCGTTCACAGCCAAATAACTCTCCACAGTGTCCCTCAGGGATTGGTGTTGGGACCGGTCTTGTCCAACATCTTTGTCGGTGACATGGACAGTGGGATTGAGTGTGCTCTCAGCAAGTTTGCCGACGACACCAAGCTGTGGGGGTCGGTTGATACGCTGGAGGGAAGGAATGCCATCCAGAGGGACCTTGACATGCCTGTGAGGTGGGCTGATGCCAATCTTATGAAGTTTAACCATGACAAGTGCAAGGTGCTACACGTACTCTGCTCTTGTGAGACATCACTTGGAGTATTGTTTACAGTTCTGGTGTCCTCAACAGAAAAAGGACATGGAACTGTTGCAGTGAGGACAATCAGGGGACTGGAGCACCTCCTGTATGAAGATAGGCTGAGAAAGTTGGGGCTGTTCAGCCTGGAGAAGAGAAGGCTGCGTGGAGACCTCATAGTAGTCTTCCAATATCTGAAGGGGAGCTATAGGGATGCTGGGGAGGGACTCTTCATGAGGGACTGTAGTGAGAGGACAAGGGGTAACGGGTTCAAACTTAAACAGGGGAAGTTTAGATTGGATATGAGGAAGAAATTCTTTACTGTGAGGGTGGTGAGGCCCTGGAATGGGTTGCCCAGGGAAGTTGTGAATGCGCCATCCCTGGTGGTGTTCAAGGCTAGGTTGGACAGAGCCTTGGATGGCATGGTTTAGTGGGAGATGTCCCTGCCCATGGCAGGGGGGTTGGAATTATATGATCTTAAGATCCTTTCCAACCCAAACTATTCTATTATTCTATGAATATTACTATAGAAGAACTACCTATTGTTTGCATAATAAAATGTAAGTATTTATTTTTTATTTCTAACCTATAAGAAACCTATAAGAAAATTAAGTATTATACATACAGTGAATACTTTTTTTCCCTTCCCTATTTGGTATAGTTGAAAGTCTCTATACTCAGCAAAACTTTCAGGAAGCCTATTTTGTCTAAAATGTCTCCTAATCACCAATACAGAATCTATTTGAAGTACTTATAGCTATTCTAAGCATTAGTTATTAAGAAATTGTTTTTTTACTAAAAGGCACTACACATTACTCAGTTCTTAAAACATCAATAACTTATGTTAAAATACAGTGGGATGGCCAAATTGCTTACTGGGCAAAAAGAAACAAGTTGTGAGCCATTCTTGTGCACAACAGAAATAGAACATGAGTCTATTTTATTTCTCATTTCAAAATTCCAATGCTGCAATGCTAAAAAAAAAAAAAAATTCCCATCATCACATAAACATGATCAAGCTGCCTTGCATCAGTGACTGCTGCCTACCTATGTAAAAGGGATCATCTACCTTCAATATTTCCTTTGCGCCTTCAGAATCACCAGCTACTGATAATAAAGTTTTAATGAGGCATGAAACAATAGCTAAAGGATGGAGGGAGATTATCTAAGATGCTATAACTTCTATATAAAAAAGGGAATTGGTAGCATAGATTGAAATGTAGAAAATGCAATGAAAATTAAGGTTAGTTTCTAACACTTCAGTATACCTTTCATTTTGGTTTCCACTTTAAGCAACATGCAGACAACCTGAATCACACTCCAACGTGCAATTTCACATTGAGCCCCAATGTCTGCCAGCACCTGCATAGCTACTTTTACACTAGTAGCACCAAATTAAAACCTAATTATTTTTGTTCACACACTACACCATTTTTTGTCAGAGCAGGGTTGAGAGGATACACTCTGCACATAAATTCACAAACTGAAACATATAGGTTTAGAATAGTGAGAAAAAAAGCCACCTCACATCATCTACATGCCCCATCCTCAGTCTCTTTTCCATGCACCGACTTCCACATAGTGTAAAGCACATCACTGTGATTGATACCCCTGTACCATTCATTCCTGTACATTTCATTCCTATGACAAAATTTCATAGCGTCTACATCAGACACTGAGCCAAAGCTCAGATCTGATGTGCAAAAGGAATAGGAAGACACAGCACACATTCAGCCTGAATGTCTGAATTCTCAAAAGCAGTCGCATGGATTTGTTTCAACAGTTAAATTATAATGTGACAGTAGCTTACTGGTGTGGGTCAGACTGGAGGCCAGATTGAATATGTGTTGACAAACGTATTTGAAATCATTTAAGAGGATTAATTTAAAGACAAAGCATTATAAATTTTATATAACACTAATCTTAGTAAGGTCATGTTTTACAGTCAAGTAGAAATCTTTCCATATTCGCAGACAGGCAAATTTGTAAAATCATGGTAGTTAATTCAGTTCTTATGGGGATACATAATGGCTAAAACACAGAGCTGTCACTGTCCTGAAAAGTACAATAATTTGAGTATATTTAGATTGAATGGGAAAATAAGGTGATCCAATAAACTAAGTGACCTGTCAGTGACTCAAAACTCATTCATTAACTCAGCAGTCCTTTTAAGTATGCACTCAGGATTTAAAAGGAGCATAGACTGGTCCTACTAGAAGTAGGTCTAGTCCTACTACCAAAATCAGCAGGTTACTGCAGGGCATCACAGTGTGGGGACCTCTACCTCAGGGTGCTAGCACAACTTTGATGGGACTTCTGCACTGGGACAAGCCCCAGCAGGCTGTGGGGAGTGGCAGGTGAACACAAATAGCTGGAGCACCTACATCTCCAGCAGCAGATTTGAATGTGTGGTGTGTAAACAGGGGCAGTTCAGAAATTTGGGGGTCTCAAGAGTTTGGTAAGTGTCCACTACTGTGGTTTATCTGCTGTATTGCTGGTACTGATCTTGAACAGGCAGTATACGAAGCATCAGTTAATTATGTATCTATCATTAATAAATAAATTGCTTCATTCTTGGTTTGATTTAAACAACGTAAATGAAAGTTTTTCCAGCAACACCTCTCCAAACTCAGACTCTGACAGCTCTTTGTCAGGGAAAGGATAAGGACAGCCTAAAGTGAATAGCCTTTGTTGCTTTGCTTGAACACTCAAGAGCAAACTATACTTATGAAAAAAACCCAAGTCTTATAAGAGAGAACATACTGTCTAAAAATACAAGTGCAAATTAATTGACAGTAAAGTACTTCAGGGTGTTCAGAGCTCCTGTTCTGTAATTTTGCACTCCACTTGATGGATTGTTCATAAAGCTAAAGCCTAAGAGAGAGGAATAGCTGAATAGGAGAGATGAAGGATGCTGAAAGGAGCAGCAATGACAGAATACAAATAGCAGATTACCAGCTTAACAAGGGCAGATGTGAGAGGTCAAGAGACCAAATGAATGAAAAAAGACCAACACAGGAAAGAAAGAAATATTAAAGTCTATCTTGTCAATCCATTAGGTTTTTTTTAATATTCTAACAAATAGGAAAAATATAATAGAAATTAGCAAAAATCAGACTGTATAAATTGCCAAAAACCTGAGAAAGACACATCAGACCATAATAAAAATAGTCTTGTAAAATTATGACAGGAGCCATTTGATAGCCATACAGTACAACTCAACAACCTCTCAAGCCACTGACATGAATTATTAAGAAATCACAGAACAGAAGGAAAATTCCAGATGACTACAGAAAGCACAGTGTCACCCTTAGATAAACAAGTAAATACCCCAGGTAACTACAAACTGATTAGCAGATATTATATACAGGTAAAATAATCACTGTCCTCTGATATTAACACACTGGAAAACAGAAATTGTCAGTCATGAATTCACAAGTTACCTTGATAAAAAGTGAGTGGAATTTACTTACCCTGTATATGCTGGTACACTTGAATATCAGCAGTGACCTGGTCAAACAAGTGGTTTCATGAGTAGCAAAACTTATGGTTCTATAGATTTCCATCCAGTATCATAGGATCATAGAACCAAATAGGTTGGAAAAGACCTTTAAGATCAAGTCCAACTGTTAGCCCAGGACCACCATAGTCATAAACAGCCTTTTTTTAAGATCCCAGTTCACGATGCTCTGCCCTCCTGCTATCCCCCAGAGCTTCTTGTGTCTCGCTCCTTACTTTGGGCTGGGCAAACTGCTGGACATGCATATATGCACCAGGGTGTCCACAAGAGCAAGTGTCACCCAGCCACACCATCAAGCATAACAATCATGTAAAGGCAGTTATCTTAGTAAAATAACTAGTTTAGCTTTCTCTAATAAGTTAAATTTGTTATGTATTCCTTATTTGTTTCTAATTAACTACCAAACAGTCATGAAGGGAAACCAAAGGAAAGGGCAAAGGTGGATTAAGGGACAGTTAGATCAATGGACTGAAAATTGGCAAGTTCAAACACACCTAATATTTAGGTTAAAAATAAAGGCTACCAAGATAGCTTGGAAGACACAAAACATAATTTATTGATTATTAATAACTTAAAAAACTTAATTGGGAAATTATAGTTGAATGCTCTGATTCTTAGTAAGTTTTGGGGCTATATGAAGTTATATATCCCAGAACATCTGTAGCACAATCAAGAAGATACTTTGGGAAGAAGAAAGGTTGCACAACTTGTCGTGGTTTAAGCTTCTCAGCCACAAACAGTTTTGCTCACTCACTCACTTCCCCCTCTATCTTCCCCGGGGGGGGGGGGGGGGGGCGCGGGGGAAGAAGAATCGAAAGAATGCAACTTCCACGGGTCAAGACAAGAACAGCCCAGCAACCAAGGTACAACACAAACTACTGCCATCACCACCAATAATAATAACAACAAGAGAAATACAAGGGAAGAGGACAGAACTGCTCACCCCCCGACGACCGAGCTGTGAACTAAAACCACAACTCTTCCGGGTTCCGGCCCCCAGTTCTTTTTCATCCTGGACATGACGTGCTGTGGTATGGAATAACCTCTTTGGTCAGTTTGGATCAGGTGTCCTGTCTCTGCTTCTCCCCAGCTTCCCCCCTTCCCTGACAAAGCATGAGACTCAGCAAGTCCTTGGCCAGCCTAAACATCAGCAAGCAGTAACTGAAAACACTGGTGTTATCAGCACTGTTCCCAGGCCCCAAATCAAAAACACAGCGCTGCAGCAGCTACCAAGAAGGGAAAAAAGAAAAAATGACTGCTACTGCTGAACCCAGAACACAACTCAACATTAACATCCAATGCAACACACTTAAAAGAAATTATTGATATAATGACTGACAGCAGATAACTACGCAGTTATCTGTGTATATTTCTGCAGAGATAGGCTGCAAAGCCTAAAAACACTCCATTAATTTGTGGTGTTATATCTTTAAAAAAAAGTAAAATTAGAAAAAACAGGAAAAAACTATAAAAATTGCATTCCTTCAAGAACTAAAGAATGAGAAAAACATGAGAAACTTCTGGCATTTAATCTTAAGACTACTAATCAAAAGAAGTTTAGAGATCCTGACTGTTTTGCCTAAGTATCTTAGAAGGTGAGAGGAACATCAAGACCAATGGTTGGCCTTTAAAAGTAAATTAAGTAATGTTTGACAGTACATAACTGAAATGCGCTCAGATTTTTCTTCCAGGGGTTGTCTTGTACCCAACCACAAAATAAGCACTAAGTTTAACAGAGGTAAGTAGGTAAAGTTAAATGCTGTAGTATATGTGATATCAGAATTAATTATGGATTGTCCTTTAAACCTAAATGCTATGAAACAACCAAAAGTAACCAGTATCTCATATGTTAATTTTCTACTAGCAGTTTTAATCCAGAAAACTACAGAAAATAAAATAATAAATCACTACACACTAGATTATAGTTATAAGTTTCCTTGTAATTTATACTGTAGAAAAGAGCAAGGAAGATACTACTTTAATTAAATTTTAATATCAAGTTTACATTTATAATTGCAGTTCTAAAAAAGAGGATTGATATTTCTATGCTTAACAAAATGGTCAAATGAACTCAACTCAGTCTTTTAAATACTATTATTTATAAAATATTATTTTTAACACACTACTAAAGTTGTGATTCAGACAGATATGATGAAACAGTGCTTATACAGATTGTACATGGGAGTATGTGAACTACACCACTATAATGTACTGTTGTCCAGATTTATGGTCACTTCGTGTGAGCAGAATGTAATGCAAACCATTTCACTTTTTCACTTTGATATTTCAATGTTTTTCTAATAACAACCTTAAGTCACTACCATGACTATTTTTTAAAAGCCATACTCCCTCAACTTATTCTTTCATCTTTATTTCCCATGTATAAAGCATCTTACTGATTTCTTTATAGAGCTACCACATCAGCAATGTTGGCACATTCCAGGACTCTCTAACCTCTGGCTACAGGAAAACACAAGTTCCTAGGCTGCCTTCATATTATCTTAATACACACTCCAATGCCATCCAAGACTCAAGAATTTGTAACAACTAAAAATTTCAATTTAATAAACTTGAGAGATTGTATTTCAGAAAGCTATTCACGTATATTTTCATTTCATATTTTTTCTTTGACTTTACATATAAGTGCACTCTCACAAAATTCTTGGAAGATCAGAGGTTTGACAATTCAAGCTCCAAGTCCCAGTAAACATGCTCCTGTCAAGAGGCTGAGATAAGAAGCTAGTGCTTAACTTCCAAAGTGGAAATCTCCTATTTTTTTAGTGTTCATGTGAAAATTCTGTAGGTTCTTTCTTCATTCCTGACATCTGAAAAATGTCAAAGATCTGATTTCGTAACCAAAAAATTTTCCAGAATCTGCTAATTCTTTTTCTCTATTTGCATCTTCTACCTTGTGAAGCTCTGCAAATTTTTCTCTTCATCTAGCTATCAAAAAAAGACGGTTTCTCAAAGAAAGAAACACTACACAAGTTCATAAATCTTTGAAAATGAATCTTTGAATGATGAAAGTGATTTCAGCATGAATGCAAAAGAACAAAAAAATATAAACTAGAGAGTGACCACTGTGCAACTGAAACACCAGGCACAAACAGGTGCAATAAACAGCAGCAAAAACATATTAAAAAAGAGTCTTGATTAGAATTGATTATAAACCTATGCATGCTTGTATTGCATCAGAGGACAAGATTTTTGCAATCTTGTACACTTGTACGCAAGATTAAAAATACTAGCTAGAGAAGACAATTTCATATGAAGCCCTCAAAAACTGTTTTGATGAAGCTTCTGCTTAATAAAGCATTACACTGATCATATTAAAAAGCAACCTAAGCAGTATAAAAAAGTAAAAATGATAAATGCATGCTTTGGAATTACTTTGCTTTACTTCTAGATGTTTTGAAATTACAAATTATTTGATCGATTGGACATACCAGCAAAATGTATATTTGGACAAGTTCCTAACCTTATTTATTCCATTGGCATTATTTTCTTCTTTATTACCTTAAGCCATCTCTTTCCAAAACAAACAAGTCAGAGGAAAGGCTGGAATACATAAGTTGTCCCTTAACTGTTCTGTAGCACTTATTTGCCAGCACAATGTAAAGCTGTACAGCATTATCTAGTAAGGATTAATTTAATTTGATTTTATGAGTTCAGTTGTGTCTATACACATTGCTGATAAAGAGGGATCATTATTTCCCCTTTTTGGAGCCCAGATTAGTTTTGATTCAAAATGTTTGTTAGCTCATCCATTGGGTTTGCATTGTGGTTACTGCATGTACTACCTCTGAACTTTCAGAAACATATGCTTTAATTGGATTAGAGACAAAAAATCTATATTCTTATGTACTATAGGCATGTCCTATTTAATAAACACAAGGAAAGAAAATCTCTTCTTTTAAGAGCTAAACACTGCTGAATGTTTAAAAGTAAAAACCACCTGAAATGAGCTGGTACAGCAATATCCTCCTTTAGGAAATTTATCCTCTCCTCTTGTAACACAGGCACTGGAATTGTTTGGTTTTGGGGTATTATTAATGAAGACTTTGTCAGCATTTTTTTAGCTGACTGCAGAGATACAATGATACAATCCTGGGGAACCATACTGACTAACATTATATGAAAAGGATGCCAGAGTTTTTAAAAACAAACAAACAAACAAACAAACAAACAAGAAACAGCCCTTGCATTCAAGAGCTCAGTAATATCCATAAATAAGAAAATTGAAAACAGATTTTTAATATTTTTTGGCAATACTTCAATAATTATCCCTATGAAGTGGTTTACCATTGCTATATTTTACATTTTCTTTATTTCTTAGAAACACAATTTTAATTTTTTGCAATCTTTTCCTTATTTCACAATCTTATTTTTTTGTTTCAATTAATCTTTATTATTCCTACAAAAAAATAAAAAGAAAGTTGATGTTTGAAACAAAAAAAATCAAGTAGATTTTATTTATTCCTAACTCAGAAATAAAGACTGTATTTTGTTAGCAAACTTTCAAACTGAGTACCTCACCAATTTTGGAGTATATTTCCCACCACCAGGTGCCAATTCTAATATAAGCCATACCTTGGCAAGGTTGACAAATGTCATTTCAGTAACAGGTATTTGAAATACGTATTACTTGAACAAGGTGTTGAAAGTGTGAGCTGCATTTTTAGAAACTAAATATGAAATAAAGATGGAATTTTTAAATTTTAAGTGATACGTAAAGGGCAGTCCTGCAGTCAAAATACATATTCAGGGAGTGAAGAATAGTGACAAGTGAATGGAACAGACACATACTTCTTAGAACACTTGCCTATTCATGATTATTATTATTAGCAAGACATATGGGAAACAAAATATGGCTGTGCATTAGTATTTAACAACGTGGAGATCTCTTTGAAAATTATTAATTTCCTTTAAATACAGATAAACTTTGACTGAAGATCTTGCCTTAGAAAGAAGAAAAAAGTAAGAACAATGCTTTGCCAAAAAATCTGAGTTATTATGATTTATAGCTGTATATTTTTTGCAAAGTATGAAAAAGAGCTGGAAAAGTTTAGATTGGATATAAGGAGAAAGTTTAGCTCAGACTGGATACAAGGAAGAAGTTTTTTACTGTAAGGATGGTGAGGCAAGGGAATGGGTTGCCCACGGATGATGTGAATGCTCCATCCCTGGCAGTGTTCAAGGCCAGCTTGGACAGAGCCTTGGGTGACATGGTTTAGTGCGAAGTGTCCCTGCACATGTCAGATGGGTTGGAACTAGGTGAACTTAAGGTCCTTTCCAACCCTAACTATTCTGTGATTCTATGATTCTAAGTATGCCTTCATGGATCCTAATTTATTTACAGAAAAAACAAAATATGCCAAAAGTTTCTCAAAAAACACACTGAACAGCCAGTCATGTGCATTTCATTTATGTTCATCCCAAAAGGTGCATTGCAGTAAATATGGATGGACTAAGGGACCCTGAAACCGAGCAGGACAGTAAAATGAAAAACAAAAACAAAAACAAAAAAAAACAAACAAACAAAAAGAAAAACCAACAAAGAAAAATAAAATTAGGCATTTGGATGGGTTGTTCACTGCCTTCTCTCAGCAGGGCAGACAGAATATGTCAAAGAGAAAGGACGGCTAATGTTACTTTTTCCATCATTTTAAGTAAATGAAGAGCATTATCCTATAACTGCAGAAAAAAAAGGAAAATCCTTTAACTAATAATTTTCTACTCTGCATATAAAACACTGACATTCACCCCCCACGATCTCTAGGATGTCCTCGTGAAGACAGCAAGAGTCCATATCCAAAGCCGAAATCAACAACCTGCTGTAAAAGGATTAAAGTCAAGAAATGAGCTCCTTTCTTATTCCCCAAATCCCCTTAAAACCCTTGTGCCGTTCTTACTTATCTGCAATACTCTGGTAAGTTCTCACTTCTTGAGATAATGGCCTCAAGCTGCACCAGGTGAGGTTTAGATTGGATATTTGGAAAAATTTCTTCACTGCGAGGGTGATCAGGTATTGGAACAGGCTGCCAGGGAAGTGGTGGAATCTTTATCCCTGGAAGTGTTCAAAAACCATGTAGATGATGAGGGCCTCAGTGACATAGCTTAGTGGTGGACTTGGCAGTCTTAGGGCAATAGTTGGACTTGATGATCTTAAAGGTCTTTTCCAACCTAGTTGATTCTACAATTCTCTGTGCTTCAATTGGGTGCTGACTGATACTCCAATGACTAGCTTTAAAAAAAGCACAGCTTTCTTTTGACCTAAGAGATACTATAACTGCAGGAGAACAAAGGCAGGTGAGCATTACCACCCCATTTACAGCTATTAAGGTATTCAGAAGGACAGAAGGCACAGCAACTAGGGTCTATCTGCAGATGCTCCCAGATCACATCCATTCGCTTCACTGGGCATAAATCTCTGAAAAGTTTTAGCAAAAAAGTCTGTTTTACTGATGAACATCATAATCAAGCATATCACCAATCAAAAAAAAAAAAAAAAAAAAAGAGAAAAGCTAAGTCTAAGTGCTTTATTCTATGATTTGTCTCTTTACATCTACCTGTGTTTTTTCATCCATGTGATATTTGCTGGGTTAGCCAAGTAGGTTATGACAAATACACTCAGAAGAGACAGATCAGATAAATCTAGCTGTTAGTAGAAGGAAGTGGTTTGTTGCACTGAAGGCATTTATCTAGAAGAATTTTCATTATGGCTTAACTTAATTTTTTCTTTTCAACAATTAGTTTGCTAAATTTATAATGAACCATTAAAAAAAGGAAGAGAGCAATCCAGTGTGCATTGAGACAGTTTTCAGTTCTGCTTTACCTTTAAACACAGAAGATAAGATATACTAATAATGTTAACATAATATCCCCATAACATGGTCAAGAAAGAACTGTTGGTATATAATGCAGTGGAATGTAACTGGACTTCATATTTCTGTCCCTTGAACAATTTCTGAAATATCACACTGAATCAAAAAGTCATCCACAAAATATAATGAAGACATCAGAGCAGGAAAAAAAGACATGAAATACTTCACTGACACTGTAGCAGCACTATAATTATCAGCACTCCATTAATCTTCCTCCTTCCAGAATAAATCACTTGGTTTCCCCTGTTTTATATCATACATGGTAACCGCTGCATAAAACCCTTGTGTCTGGCTGCCTGCACTTGAACAACCGTTAGCACTTTGTTTAAAACCCATTAGAAATTTATCATGGATTTATTAAAAAAAAAAAAGATACTATAAGCTAGTTGTATCGTTTGGGCATGGGACATTGTCACCCATCATGGTTTAACCCCAGCAGGCAACTACCTACCACACAGCTGCTCACGCACTCCCCCCCTCAACCCCTGGTAGGGTGAGGAGGCACATCAGAAAAAGGCAAAACCCACAGGTTGAGATTAGAACAGTTTAATAATGAAAATAATGCATAATAATAATGATGATGATGATGATGAACAGGGAGATAACAAAAGGAGAGAGAAGAATAAAACCCAAGAATCACAGAATGGTTTGGGTTGGAAGAAGCCTGAAAGATCATCTAGTTCCAGCCCATCCTGCCACGGGCAGGTACACCTTCCACTAGACCAGGCTGCTCAAAAGCCTGTCCAGCCTGGCCTTGCAAGGCCTCTATAACTGTCATGGTTTAGACCTTGCCGATAACACTGCAACATGCAGTCCCCGAGAAAATTGGGGCTGTTCAGCCTGGAGAAGAGAAGGCTGCGTGGAGACCTCATAGTAGTCTTCCAGTATCTGAAGGGGACCTATAGGGATGCTGGGGAGGGACTCTTCATTAGGGACTGTAGTGAGAGGACAAGGGGTAATGGGTTCAAACTTAAACAGGGAAGTTTAGATTGGATATGAGGAAGAAATTCTTTACTGTGAGGGTGGCGGAATGGGTTGCCCAGGGAGGTTGTGAATGCTTCATCCCTGGCAGTGTTCAAGGCGGGGTTGGACATAGCCTTGGATGGCATGGTTTAGTGGGCAGTGTCCCTGCCTATGGCAGGGGGGTTGGAACTAGATGATCTTAAGACCCTTTCCAACCCTAACTATTCTATGATTCTATGATTCTAACTTCCCCATACTCCCTGCCCCAGGTGGTAGGAGGAGGAGAATGAATGTAAAACCCATGGGTTGAGGTAAGAACAGTTTAATAACTAAAAATAAAATATAGGGATAATAGAACGAACAGCAACAATAAGAATAATGATGATAACAGGAAATAAGAAGAGAAGAAATAAAAGCTCAGAAAATACGAGTGATACACAGTATGATTGCTTACCATGTGCTGACCAGTATGCATAACATCAGGCTTCACCTCCCTTGCCAAAGCTTAACTCCACTGTGCCACTGTACAAAACATCCAGCATGCTCCACTAAAACAGGGTGAGGTGTGTCTGATAAAATTGTACTACCATGACAGCCCAATTAGATGGTATCATCTACCTGATTGTTTTAAAATTAAATTCTAGCATGAAAAATTCAAGATTTTACTCTGTTACAGGTCCTACGAACGCATACATAACAGTTTCTCTTCTGGAAAACATACTACTGCATCATTAAAGATGGAAGAAAGAAAAATAACAAACAATCACTAATTAAATACCAATCAACAACATCTCCTAAATATATTACTCCTCCCAAACTCATCACCATTTTAATTACTGGAATGAGGACATGGAAAGTCTTTAAATTATTCATCCATATTACCAAATTAAAACCTACTGAATCAGAAAGCATAATTTAAATATACTTGCAGTCCTACTAAAGCAATAGTAAGGTGAAAACAAAAACAGTCAAAGAATCATAGAATCATAGAATAGTAAGGGTTGGAAAGGACATCAAGATCATCGAGTTCCAACCCCCCTGCCATGGCCAGGGACACCTCCCACTAAACCATGCCATCCAAGGCTATGTCCAACCTGGCCTTGAACACCACCAGGGATGGTGCATTCACAACCTCCCTGGGCAACCCATTCCAGGGCCTCACCACCCTTACAGTAAAGAATTTCTTCCTCAGATCCAATCTAAACTTCCCCTGTTTAAGTTTGAACCCATTACCCCTTGTCCTCTCACCACAGTCCCTAATGAAGAGTCCCTCCCCAGCATCCCTATAGGCCCCCTTCAGGTATTGGAAGGCTGCTAGGAGGTCTCCATGCAGCCTTCTCTTCTCCAGGCTGAACAGCCCCAATTTTCTCAGCCTATCTTCATACGAGAGGTGCTCCAGTCCCCTGATCATCCTTGTGGCCCTCCTCTGCACTTGTTCTAACAGTTCCATGTCCTTTTTATGTTGAGGACACCAGAACTGCACACAATACTCCAAGTGAGGTCTCACGAGAGCAGAGTGAAGGGGCAGGAGCACCTCCCTCGACCGGCTGGTCACACTCATTTGGATGCAGCCCAGAATACGGTTGGCCTTCTGGGCTGCAAGCGCACACTGCCGGCTCGTGTTCATTTTTTCATCAACCCACACCCCCAAGTCCTTCTCCGCAGGGATGCTCTCAATCTCCTCCCCGCCCAACCTGTAGCTGTGCCTGGCATTGCTCCGACCCAGGTGTAGGACCTTGCACTTGGCATGGTTAAACTTCATCAGGTTGGCATCAGCCCACCTCACAAGCGTGTCAAGGTCCCTCTGGATGGCATTCCTTCCCTCCAATGTATCAACCGAACCACACAGCTTGGTGTCATCAGCAAACTTGCTGAGGGCGCACTCAATCCCACTGTCCATGTCACCCACAAAGATGTTGAACAAGACCGGTCCCAACACCGATCCCTGGGGGACACCACTCGTTACTGGTCTCCAGCTGGACATTGAGCCACTGAGCACTACTCTTTGCGTGCGGCCAGCCAGCCAGCTCTTTGTCCACCGAGTGGTCCACCTATCAAATTGATGTCTCTCCAACTTAGAGAGAAGGATGTCATGTGAGACAGTGTCAAAGGCTTTACACAAGTCCAGGTAGATGACATCAACTGCTCTGCCCCTGTCCATCGGTTCCGTAGCCCCTTCATAGAAGGCCACCAGATTGGTCAGGCAGGATTTCCCCTTAGTGAAGCCATGCTGGCTGTCCCCAACCACCTTGTTGCTTTTCATGTGCCTTAGCATGCCTTGCAGGAGAATCTGCTCCAAGATTTTGCCAGGCACAGAGGTGAGACTGACTGGTCTGTAATTCCCTGGCTCATCCATTTTCCCCTTCTTAAAAATGGGGGTTATATTTCCCTTTTTCCAGTCATCGGGAACTTCACCTGACTGCCATGATTTTTCAAATGTGATGGACAGTGGCTTAGCAACTTCATTTGCCAGCTCCTTCAGGACCCGTGGATGGATTTCATCCGGTCCCATGGACTTGCATACATTCAGGTTCCTAAGGTGGTCCCGAAGTTCAGCCACAGTCTTTAAAAGTCTTATTCTTCAGGAACAAAGGATTAAGCATTCCAACTCATTGCAAAGTCTCCCTCTGCTATGTCTGCATTAGGTATGTCCTTCAACTCTACTGCTTTTTATCTCAACAGAAAAAAGAAAATTACTTTAAAATTTTGCCCTCCCAGCCACAACCTGAGAGCTGCTGTTCTCAGCACAAAAAGCCACAAGGAAGCCTAGATAGGAGTTTTACAGTTTAGCAGCTCCTCCACAGCAGGTTGCTCACTGTGGTATGCCACTATCCTTAAGTAACAGAGATATATCATAAAAAGAGATAAGCCATCATACATTCATCACAGCACAGAATGATGATGAGGAAGAGTTTCTGTGGAATAAATCATCTATTTTAAATTCACATGCTGTTTGCACTGTCGAGATAGATAAAATAATAAAGAAGTAAGTTCAGTGGTAAACAGCTGACTGTACAACAGTTAATACTGCAGTAGGAAACTGTGGAGAGCTATTTGGCTGTGAACGGGCATGTGAGCAATCCAGACAATTGCTTGACAATTGTAAGGTAGTGACCCGCAGGCATTGAGGCCTGGCCTGAGGGTTACTAAAGTTCGTGTACGTGCAGAAGCCTTGGGAAAAGTTAGCATGGAAAACTACTGAGAGAGATACGCAGAGAAGGAATGTTAACTGTAACCTTGAAGCATATGCTGTCATAGTTAACCAAGCTGTTACTGACTGAATCCTATTCTGTATTTAGCCGTGTGAACAATACATGTATCCAATTAGACTTGTGTGTGTTAATGACAGACAAGTAGAGTGCCTATATATACTGAGCTATCTGCGCAATAAACTTTGGCACAGCCTGATCATATTGGTCTGTGCGCTGTGTCTGGGACTTCTGCGTCAACAGGAAATAATGCTGAAAACCGTATTTCTGAGTTCACCATTACACTGTTGAAACAACCAATGATGCTGGTCTCAAATATTAAGCCCTCTATCATTCCAGCTGTAACTACCCCTTGCAAAAGTAGCAATTCTGTATCAGGTACTATTTTAAAATAACTGATGAACAAAACAGCTCTTTGTTGATATCCAACATCTCCATAAACCATAATTAACATATTTTTTGCCATAGGCGTGAAGGCAGGTGTATGTACCCTGTGAAGCCCCTCTCCTGCAACACATGTTTATACAGCCTCCAAAAGTCTACATAAGCCAGACAGAAATGCATTATTCAGCATTTGCTGGTTTTGCTAGCAAGTTACCTAATTTAGACATAACAATGTGATGCTCTATCATCATAATTAGCATCAGTGAGAAGCTGATTGACAGAAGAGAACAAGAGTAGTCACAGAGCAGCCCAACAGACAGCAAAAATCATCACATTTCAAGGTGAAGAGATGGGAGCATCTCTTACACATGCTGAAATTGTAAAGAGGTTCTGAACCACTAATTTCTATAAAGCATGTCTAACTGTAAAGCTGTAAGAATTACATTTGGTTACATAATACAGCATAAAACATGCAGAGGTTCTGCATAAGCATGATCTTTTCTCTACTCTCCCTATCCATACTTGAATGGACTAAGAGCTAGCTTTAATCCTATTTCTGGTACCTGACTCTTGCAGAGCCTCACAAAGCAAAACACCATAATACACAAACATGAAGTTTCACTTCAAAGAACAGTCTTAAAATGCCTCGCGCTTCACTAGTCAACCAACATCATGATCCTTGAAGGAAATAAAGTGCAAAAAATTTCATTGGCTGTACACTGAGGGCTAAGGTCCCTGTATGTGGCAAGTAGTTTTGCTGTTTAAATTACAGAAATATTTGACCCTTTGAAATTTTAACTTTCACTTTTGCTGTTAAATATTGGTACCGCTATTGTTAATGGCAGTAGTCTTATGAGTCACGATTGTGCTTTTAGTACTCATTTTGCTAGAGTTCAAATTTTGCCAGGGGAGAGTTGGAGGGCCTGTTTGGTTTTAGGTGTTATTTGCTATAAACAGATTAGTTTGGTTTGCTGGTCATCTTACTGGAAAAAAAAAAAATAAAATACCTAAAACGGACCTATTCAATTTTTGTGTGTGTATATGTCCCAGCCAGGCCTTGATTTTAAGTTTCAAACCCCTAACACATAACTATTCAATTTAATTTATGTATTTATGTGTATATACGCATGCACAACCGCAACATAATGTATTTCATTCAGAAGTCAAAATGAGTTAATGAAGGACTTTAGACCAGAATGTGATCCTTCTACATGCTTGCGTGCAGCAGACCTCTTTCCCTTTTGAGATTCAGAACATGTTTAACTCAATGACACAGCAGAGAAGTTAAATGGAAACTCTGAGAGAAGGTACATTTAAGCATGGCAAATCTTCTGGAAGTTGTGAGCAGGTGCTATGCCAAAAGCATCAATTCAAGAAAGCACTGGTCTTCTTGGGGTCTGTTTTCCTTCCCAACTACCCTGATTCAAGGTGGTTCAGTTTGGTTCTCATTTTAAGCTTTCATTTGCTTATTCTGTGTAATAGGGGCAAAGAAAACTTGACAAGCTGCTAGGGGTGAAGTGCACCCATGCCTGCTCATGGCTTCTCTTGGCTGCCTTGTCGTACTTTCCTTTATTTCTACTATTTCTCAGTTGCATACTCCTATATTACAGAATTCTCTTTTCTGAATTACATTGGTCAGATTTTCTACCTATTTTGCATCAGTCTATTATTTTTCCTATTCTTTGCCTTGCTGTCTCTGGTTTGCCTCCCCTCTACTCCCATCCCTTACTTTTGCTGTTTCACAAGAGCGTACTTTCCATCAAAAGTATGAGCCATTGGCTTTATCTGCAAACTGCAATCAATAAAATCCTGACTTTTCATTTTTGCTAGGTAATGTGAAACAGAATTGGTATGGGGGACCTCCTGAAGAGATTTTAAGGGAACACTAGTAGAAGACCGTATCTGAAAAACAAGCTTGCTAAAGTCCACATCACAAATTCCCATCCCCTATTTTTTAAGTGTGATTTAGTTTGTGCTCCACTACATTTTCCACACCAGCAATTAAACAAAAGGAAACTACACTGGTGCTAATATACCTTGATAACTGTATCCTAGCACACCTCCTATTACATCCATCATCTTACCATTCATGATCATGCAGGAGGAGAAGCTTGCCAAACAAACTGAAATAATTTCTCTCTGGCTGTCTTTGACAAATGGAGAAAGTCTTTGGTGGGACTAGGGGGAAATTAACTAAAGTTCAAGGGAGAACCACTAGAGCTGCAGTGCAGAAGGCTGCTTAAAGGGATTGTATTAAGTCATCTATACCTGGAGTGCTTTCGGAATTATGGTTCATGACAGGCTGCACTTGTATGTAGTGTAGCTGCTAGATGGCTACTACCTAATAAATTTTTTTACCAATTTTGTAATTTTTCTGCCATCTTCATCTGACAAGAGGAGAAAATCAGTGAGAAAACACAAAAAATTACAAACTGTTAGTATGGGACTACCTAAATTGAAACCATTACAACAATAATTAAGCAAATAAGAATTAAAAGGTAGAACTTACTTCACAGAAAGTTGCCACTCCTTTGAAACAGGGATGACCTCTGCCTCTTCCAGTACATTATTGGATATGAGCTGCCTGTATGATCGACTCTGAATAAATTCAACATTAGTTTTTCTGCATTAAAAGAATTTTAGGTCCAGATGCTTCTTCTTCTGCTAGGGTGTTTAATTTGGTGAGACTACTCAGATTGAGATGGCAAGGCACTTAATGAATTTATTTCTGTAATTACAGGAACTGCAAAGTTTTCATTAAATGTTTATCTGTAGGCTTCTCAAAGAGTATGAGATACACAGGATTATACTTATATATTCCAATGATCTCAGTGGTGCTTCTTATTTAAGAAGAGACTAAAAAGGTAATCAAGTAGGACATATGATTTGGACAGTTTTGGGTTTTTTTTGGGGGGAGGGTGCTGTTTGTTAGGTTTTGTTTTTAATTTAGAGGTATATGCTCCACCCTGAAAGAATTCACGAAATTTTATTATTTCCTGTCAATAATGTGACACCTAAAAATATATACAGCCACTGGCTTCTGGAAATGTACTAAAAAAAAAAAAAATCCTGTCAAATTTTCCAGTTAGAAAAGAGGAAAAAGCTATTTTGACAGGTATATGCTGTAATGTCTGACTAACTTACATGGCAGTTAGTGGCATTGTGGAGTGATTCAAGTTGTGTTCTCAAGACCTGCAAGAAGTTTAAGGAGTTTTTAGTTGTTGTTTTTAAGTATATTCTCTTTAGGTGTGGGTTTTTTTGGGTTTTCAGTTTTCTTTATATATTCTGAAATATTTCATGAAGAAAGTCTCTTTCTTTGTAGAAATTTACTTTTTACTTCATTGGTCTGGGAGAGATTCAGTTAGAACATGAATTCTCCAAAGGCCACTGCAACAGCTGGGGAGAGCCCTGCCAGGAGAGGTTGAAGCGGGTGGGCTTGTGCAGTCTGGAGCAGAGACAGCTTCAACGGGACCTAGCAGCAGCCCCACACTGCCTACAGGGAGATTAGTGATCAAACTGAGCTAGGCTTTTCAGTGGTACACACCAGAAGGACAAGAAGAAATGGGCACAAATTGAAGTAAGACAAGACATAAAGCAACATTCTTTTTTTTTTCCCCACGAGAACAGTCCAGCAGTGGATCAGGCTGCCCTAAGATGTTGTGGGGTCTTTAACCTCAGAGATTTTTAAGAATTAGCTGAAGGAAGACCTTGCAAATCTGGCCAGATCTCAGAGCTGACTCTGTTTCAAGCAGAAGCTTGGACTATACCCTCTGCCAACATTCCTTCAACTTGAATTATGCTATCAACCTATAAAAATCGAGGCAGCAATCTGCCAGATATTTCTGTGAAAATATGCTAAAAGAAAATCAAAACCCACAGAAACTTCTTTCATAGTCACATGACTTGAAAACTTTATTGAATATTTTATAATATTCTGGTGTCTAAAAGTTATCTTTAAACTAGCCTACTAGTAAGTTGATATATACAGGTGTGCGTATACACATATAATTAGTAACTTTGGCATATATAATTTTGGTCTTTTTCTCAGAAAATAAATTAGTCAAGCACAGCCTCACTGTGCTGAGCTCTTCACAATGTAACAACTAAAGGCATCTTAAATTTAAGTTGCAGGTTTTCTGCCGCTGAGCATTGAAGATGAGACCAACTGCCCTGTTAACTACAATCTGATACCAAGTAGGCCCAAACAGGATAACAGCACTGGTGCTTCACATAAATTGTATGATGGTGGGAGCGATGAGCAGACAGAAACCACCACAAAAGCAAAGCACTGTTTCATTATTCCCTTCTATGTTATGTGTGGGCAACCCTTCTCATCGTTGTAAGCGCCGCCAGTAAGTCCAGTCCATCCCCTCATTGCTGTTGCCTCTAAAGAGTGAGGTTCAAAGCATGTTTTCATTTTCTCCTGTATCTCAGGTATCAGTGGCCTCGCTTGATCTGTGGCAGGTGACGAAAATATATAGTTGCTTAATAAATGAAGCTGCTAAAAACTGTTTGCCTTCAGACTACAACACTTCAGAGAAACACAGTTAAACTTACCAGAGCAAAAGGTGGTCTATGTTATTTATTAGGGCCTTAAAAAAAATTCTGAATCAGTACATCCTCCTTTGCAATTAGTCTACCATTTTGAAAGAAGTTTTCTACTAAGCTCTACTTTGTCTTCCTCAATTTCTGTAGGAAGCAAGCACAAACCACTATTCAGCAGCAAGTAGGTATCTGTGATTCATTTCATCAAAACCCAGACTACCCTGATTCATCACAGGATGTGCTCATTCTAATAGTGACATGAACAGCTCCCCCCAGCTACTATAGCTGCATATAGTGTCTGAAGAGCCTCTCCAAAGAGCCATTTTTTATCCAAGCCCAGCAGGTAATGTGTAGAGAACTACCACGTCCTGCCTCAGACCTTTTGCTGAGAAGAAAAGCAACATGAGACTTACTCATCTCATGAGATGGCTGCTCTTTACCTCAAGTGTAGGAGCTCATTTTGTACCTAATCTGGAATTAGTGTTTCCAAAACACACAATTAACACAGAACAGTATGTGATTTATACAAACAACCTGCAATTGCCAATAAAAACCACTTTCTCCACCTCTGCATTTTCAGTTTCTGTGTTTCAAGCTCATAGCAATGCACATACATAGAGATATTTTCCCCCCTTAAAATTCATTAATGACCTTGAACTTTTTTAGCATTAAATTTCACTCAATTTCATTATGTGACTCCTGGTCATCAAAGGCATGTATGTTATTCTTGTTCTCAAAGATACAGATTTAATACCATCTAATATTGAA
Source organism: Amazona ochrocephala (assembly GCA_039720435.1). NCBI lineage: Eukaryota > Metazoa > Chordata > Aves > Psittaciformes > Psittacidae > Amazona > Amazona ochrocephala. The sequence goes on from CM077878.1 coordinate 34,804,050, forward strand.
TCATCAGTAACTTTATTGATTTCACTGGCAGATTCCAAAGTTCTCCTTAGCTCACTAATGAAAACACATATTTAAAGATTAATACTGCAAATACTTCTCCCTTACAGAGTACTTAACCTTTCAGCCCGCTGGTGCCTTCTGCACAGCTAGTGTCTTGGCATTTCTATGATTCTTCTGAATTACAAACTCAATTACAAACTTTTTAAACCGAAGTATTCCATCTAGCGTATTATCAAATGGACTTCTGTAAAGCTGATACACACATTCCGAAACTCAAACCATATTCGTGCTTCGTCAGGTTAACCTACATAATACCTATATCTTACAGTATTGTATGATATCGGTGTCAGAAGCCTTGGCAAGGCTTCTGACACTACATTAAATAATATGAATCCAATTTGGTTTTTTTTAACACCTCCGAACTAGTTTTTCCTAGGTAGATAACAAAAGTTGCGTAACAATTTGAAACTATCTGCTTTCCTGTTGTTAACCGTGACAGTTTTGGTACCTTGACCTCACAATTTACACAGCCAAAGAAACAGGAGCCAAAGAAATTCTTTGGATAATCCCTGAAGTCCACTGAGTCAGAATCCATTTGTAACCTGATGACTTAATCCTTCTGATATGACTGCAGTCACTGTCCTTATCAGCCAGATGACCAACTCAGTAAATCTTTTAGAACAGAACAACACAAAAATTATACATTCAGTTATGGACCGAAATGTACCTAACCAGGTTAACCTATGAACACAAGTCACAGACAAGCAAGGTCAGAATACTGCTGGAGGTAACTCCTGAAGGTTGACAGCCCTCATCTTGACTGGTGAATGAAACATGTTTTGGGTTAATTCCCTTTAAAACTTAAGCTTAAGTCAGTCATGTAGTATTTGATTCTGCTTTACATCACAGACCTGTAATTTACTAATGGACTGGAGTATTAAATGATCTTTTATTAGAATAGATTTTCTTTGGGGCTTGTAACCTATCTAAGTCAATTTTGTGGGCCTCCATGACGGTGACTACTAATAGCATGCTCTACTCTGAAATGTTGTCTATGTGATATAAAGGACTTCTTGTGCAAATATACATGTACTTCTTCAGACATAAACCACTGACTATATCTGGGACAGCAGTTGATCCAGCCTCACTAAACACCTCTTTGAGGAGTTGAGAAAGCAAGGGGGTCCTTTCTGAACCTCATGGTTCCATGGAAGGGTCTCCCTGACTGTTCTATCTAACCCTGTCCTCTATGCCATCGGTAGTCAAGTTAACTTTGCCGCTGAACCATATTAAACCACTGTCACATTTCCCATTGAATTTTATTATCTCAATAAAGTATATTGTTGCTTCTCTCTTATAAATGAAGCGCCTGGTTTCTCTGATGCAGTAAGATACAGTCAGTCTCATTTCACTTTTATTCTGAACACTGAAAATTCTAATACTACAAATTGTTTCATTTCTGAAGCTCAGACTGGGAAGACCTTCCTGGGTTTCAGCTGTCAAAAGGCAAAGAAACTAAGCTGTCATAAGCCAGAAACAGTGGTTTTTTGTTTTTTTGTTTTTTTTTTTCTTTTTACCTGCTTCAAACCTGTTAATCATAAGTCAAAAAGATGTTCCATTACAAGCAATCCATTCACAAGCAATCCATCATTTGACTCAGCTTGTCTTTATTCCTTCTGTTTTTACCCTTCATCCATTTTAAAAAAGTGTCATCGTCTAACTGTAGCAGCTATACAGTTGTCAAAGAATTATTTTCACTGTTCATGTAATAGAATCATAGAATGGTTTGGACTGAAAAGGACCTTCGAAGACATACTCCAGGTAAGTGGATGTACTCTAAGAACTGTGTAGAGGGAGAGAATCACCTCCCTTGACCTGCTGGCCACACTGCTCAAATTTTGCAACTGGCTTTCTGGGCTCCAAGAGTGCATTGTCAGCTCATGTCCAATCGGCCTATCCACCAGCATGAAACTGAACATGTCCAAAAGTCGGATTCTGCTGCTGCAACAGAATAACGCCAAGCAGTTATAAACGAGTATAAACTAGGAGAGGAGTGAGTGGAGAGCAGCCCTGCAGAAAGGGATCTGGGGGTGCTGGTAAACAAGCAGCTCAATAGCAGTCAGCAGTGTGCCCTGGCAGCCAATAAGGCAAACTACATCCTGGGGTACATCAAACATAGTGTAAACAGGCAGTCAAAAGAGTTGAATACACTGTGTTCAGTACTGGCACAGCCTCACCTTGAGTACTGTGTGCAGTTCTGGGCCCCATGATTTATGAAAATTATGAAGATATGAATGTGTCCAGAGGAAGTCAACAAAGGTGGTGAAATGGCTGGAAGGACCTATGCGTTTTCACAATACCTTCCCATTTCACTCATTTAACATCTTATTTTCTTTCCTGGCAAGAAATATTTTGGCCTTATACCCTTCTCAGAACAACTTCAGGGCTCTCTAGTGAACATGAAGTGTTGACGTAAAAGCTAGGTCGGGACTTTCAGAGCGCAAGGTGTTCTACTAAACTCCCACCAAAATAACACATTTAGAAGTGCGCCATTGTTACTGAAGGAAAGTTAATGTCGTGGGTTCAGCAGTAGCAGTCATTTTTTCTTTTTCCCCTTCTTGGTAGCTGCTGCAGTGCTGTGTTTTTGATTTGGGGCCTGGGAACAGTGCTGATAACACCAGTGTTTTCAGTTACTGCTTGCTGATGTTTAGGCTGGCCAAGGACTTGCTGAGTCTCATGCTCTGCCAGGGAAGGGGGGAAGCCGGAGGGGAAGCAGAGACAGGACACCTGATCCAAACTGACCAAAGAGGTTATTCCATACCACAGCACGTCATGTCCAGGATGAAAAAGAACTGGGGGCCGGAACCCAGAAGAGTTGTGGGTTTAGTTCACAGCTCGGTCGTCGGGGGGTGAGCAGTTCTGTCCTCTTCCCTTGTATTTCTCTCGTTGTTATTATTATTGGTGGTGGTGGCAGTGGTTTGTGTTGTACCTTGATTGCTTGGCTGTTCTTGTCTCGACCCATGGGAGTTGTGTTCTTTCGATTCTTCTTCCCCCGCCCCCCCCACCCCCCCCAGTAGTGGGGGGGAAGAAAAAACTCTTCCCTTGTATATTTTTCTCTTATTATTATTATTGGTGGTAGCAGTGGTGGTTTGTGTTACACCTTAGTTGCTGGACTGTTCTTATCTCAACCTGTGGAAGTTGCATTCTTTCGATTCTCCTTCCCATCCCTCCAGGAGCGGAGGGAAGAAAGAGGGGGAAGTGAGTGAGTGAGCAAAACTGTTTGTGGCTGAGAAGCTTAAACCACAACAGTTCTTTTTGGCGCCCAATGTGGGGCACGAAGGGTTGAGATAACGACAGGATTAATAGCCACTTGTCACAATGCTGATTTATTGGCTCTCAAAGTTGTTGCTCTGGTTCTCACAGGTTCAGTGTGTGTACAGACGGTAATTTTTATCTTAACATTTTTCAGGGAAGGGTTTTGGGTTAAGGCGCTTATTTCATTGTACTTTATTGCACTGTTTTTTGATACAATAGACCCAGTGATCCTGAAACTGACCCGGTTTTTATTCCCAATGTGGTCACCAACTCTATACTTTGTGAGGTATATAATAGAAGTGTTTAGGAATTATACATCTTTTTTCACCTCCTCGGGTGGTCAACCTGTGAAGGAGACATTCTTTTATGCTCCCAGCCCCCCCATCAGACCGTTTACAGCATCTTTCGAAAATTCTGAAGGTTTCGAATGGCCCTTAGACACCCTTGAGACCTGCCTGCTGGTTGTGATGGGGATAGCCATGTTGGCGCGCATATCGAGTGTGCTTTATTCACGACCATTTCGTCTGGTCCTGAGAGTTATGCAGATTCGGGTTTGGGCCTTGTCTAGGGTTAAACAACGATATAGGAGGTCCAAGAGATTTTCCCCGAGGCTGGACAGTCATGAGTGGCAGGGTGTGTGGGATAGCATGGGCAAGTATCTAGGCCAGTGGGCCCCTCCAGTGCTTTGGAACTTCACCAATGAACATGTGCAAAATCCAGAAAAATTAGTAGAACACTTAAAGGAGGTGTGTTGTCATTCTGGTCACACCAGAGATGGACAGATCATGGCTACATGCTGGGGTTTGGCCTATGCTTACAGAGCCCTGTTCAACACCATCCAGCACCTTCAAAAGGAAAAAAATGCCCCTGGATCTGAGGGTGGAGTAATGGACAGAGCAGCTACTCTATCTCCAAGCACAGCAGCTACACCACCCCCAGAGACAAGTACAGCCACTACTCAAACTTCAACGGTAATGGACAGCGCAGCTACTCCATCTCCAAGCACAGCAGCTACACTACCCCCAGGGACAAGTACAGCAGCTACCCAAACTTCAGCCATAATGGACAGCACAGCTGCTCCAGCTCCAAGCACAGCAGCTACACTATCACCAGTGACAAGTACAGCAGCTACTCAAACCACAGTGATAATCACCGCAGCTAAACCAGAGGACCACCTCGTACCAATACCGGTTGCCCCTGTACGCAGGAGGAAAACCAAAAAAGAGGAAAGGAAGATGAAGCAAGATGAAGAAACAACGTACTCACCACCTGGGACAGCATCTGACCAGGAGTCATCATCACATGACGAAGAAGAAGAGGTAACTTCCCGATTGCGGACCTCGACCGAGCTACGGAATATGCGAAAGGACTTTACCCGTCAGCCAGGGAAGCACATCACCACCTGGTTGCTCCGATGCTGGGACAACGGGGCCGATGGTCACGAACTAGAAGGTAGTGAAGCCAAACAGCTGGGATCACTTGCTAGGGAAGGGGGAATTGACAAAGCAATTGCAAGAGAGAAACGGTCCCTCAGCCTTTGGAAGCGGCTCTTGGCAGCTATGAAAGATAGATTTCCATACAAGGATGATGTTATGAGTCGTTCGGCTAAGTGGACTACTATAGAAAAGGGCATCCAGTCTTTGAGGGAATCAGCCATTGTAGAGATGATCTACAATATCAAGCCAAATAATGGGGATATACCCATAGATCCAGATGAAGTCGAATGTACACGACCCATGTGGCAGAAGTTTACACGGAATGCACCCCCATCATATGCCCACTCATTGGCAACAGTAACCTGGAATGACATAATACCACCAACAGTGGATGAAATGATTCATAAACTCTGAGAGTTTGAAGACAATCTCACCCCTTCCATCATCTCAGCTGTGGAAAAACTGTTCCAGGACCTCAAACAATTAAGAGACGATCTATCCAGCTCCTCACATGTACCAACACACGTCTCAGCTATTAACAAAAGGCGCCCTACTGTTCGAGACGAGAAGATATAGAAGGTATACACCACGGGCCACCTTCTGGTTTTACCTGCGGGGTCACAGAGAAGATATGACGAAGTGGGATGGAAAAGCTACTTCAGTTTTGGAGGAACGGGTGCAAGAGTTGAAGAGGAGAACAAAAGTCAAGGCTGATCACCCCATGAAGGCTGCGGCTTCAGTCTCTGGTGAGCAGATTCCTAGATGGAGTGGAAGAGCCGATTTTACTGCAGCTCCTGTGATAACGAAGAATAATCCCTTTCTACAAGACTTAAGTGTCCAACGCTGTGATGACCATTAGGGAGGCCCTGCCTCCAGCCAGGTGGAGGTAGGGGACAATCGGATTTACTGGACTGTGTGGATCAAATGGCCTGGCACATCAGTCGCACAGAAGTATAAGGCTCTAGTAGACAGCGGTGCACAGTGTACCCTGATGCCATCAAGCTGTCAAGGGGTGGAACCCATTTATATTTCTAGAGTGACAGGAGGATCCCAAGAGTTGACTGTACTGGAGGCTGAAATCAGCCTGACTGGGAGGGAATGGCAAAAACACCCCATTGTGACTGGCCCAAAGGCTCCATGCATCCTTGGCATAGATTACCTCAGGAGAGGGTACTTCAAAGACCCAAAAGGGTACCGATGGGCTTTTGGTATTGCTGCTTTGGAGACAGAGGAAATTGAGCAGCTGTCCACCTTGCCTGGTCTCTCAGAGGATCCTTCTGTTGTGGGGTTGCTGAAGGTCAAGGAACAACAAGTGCCAATCGCAACCACAACAGTGCACCGGTGGCAATATCGCACCAACCGAGACTCCCTGATTCCCATCCATAAGCTGATCCGTAGATTGGAGAGTCAAGGAGCGATCAGTAGGACCCGCTCACCCTTTAATAGCCCCATATGGCCAGTGAAAAAAAAAAAGGAAGAGAAAAGCAGTCACAGAAGTAGCAATCAGTGGTTTTATAAATTTCATATTTTTCCTCAGTCAGCTTCATTTGAAGTCTTTTATAATAATTCCTCAACAGGGAAATTAAAATAATTCTGGTTTTGTCATATGTGTACAGGGAACAAAGTCTGTATGGCTAAAAAGGGAGGAGGAAATTTCCTAACATCATAAATCTAACATGATTTTTACTAAACTTATGAGGATTCTTTCTTATTCCAGATTTCTCAAGGGGATAATGTTGTTATTCCCAAATACCAAAACCAGTAATTCCAGTATCATCATAAAAATTGCAATACAAAGGTTAATGATTTTTAAAATAATGTGATGAACAGAACTTGTTTTGCAACTGTAACGATAATGCAATTTCAGATGGCACCTGAAAAAAGGACAAAAAAATCTAGAATCTGAAAATCTAAATGTGACACAAATTTTTAACTTACACTAACATTAAAGGCAGAAAATAGGTAATGAAATACAACGACAATCAGTTTTTTAAAGAGCCTACAGATGATAGTCTAACAATTATTTCACATGATATACAAAAAGATAACGTAGTTGAACACAGAAAGACTTCACTAATAGCTTCCATGCGTGAATCTCAAATATCTAAGAAAAAAAATTCCTTAGTGCTTTAAGCAATACTATTAATAGTAAAAAGAAAAAAGCTATTCAATACATAGAATAAAATAGTACTCTAGAAATAGAAATGTGCTTTTGTCAGTCTAAAATTCACGACTTCTGTAATCAAAATAATTTTTACGTCCCCAGCCCACCTGAATCTCATTTCTCTAAAAAAATCAGTCTTTGACTTCAGATTTTGTTTTTATATATACATGTACACACACATACAATTGAAGGCAGTAATCACTAGTACAAACAAGTAGATCAGAAACAGAAGATCACTTTTCCTAGAGCAGCTCAATATGAATAAAAAATTACAAAACTCAAATTACAAAGGAGAAGTTCAACACAAAGGCGCATTTGTGTTTGACACAATACTTCACCTATTGAAATGAAGCCTTATCAAAGAATCATAGAATAGTTAGGGTTCGAAAGAACCTTAAGATCATCTAGTTCCAACCCCCCTGCCATGGGCAGGGACACATCACACTAAACCTTGCCACCCAAGGCTCTGTCCAACCCCGCCATGAACACCACCAGCGATGGAGCATTCACAACTTCCCTGGGCAACCCATTCCAGTGCCTCACTACCCTTACAGTAAAGAATTTCTTCCTCAGATCCAATCTAAACTTCCCCTGTTTAAGTTTGAACCCCTTACCCCTTCTCCTATCACTACAGTCCCTAATGAAGGGTCCCTCCCCAGCATCCCTATAGGCCCCATTCACATACTGGGAGGCTGCTAAGAGGTCTCCACACAGCCTTCTCATCTGCAGGATGAACAGCCCCAACTTTCTCAGCCTATCTGCATATGGGAAGTGCTCCAGTCCCCTGATCGTCCTCGTGGCCCTCCTCTGGACTTGTTCCAACAGCTCCATGCCCTTTTTATGTTGAGGACACCAGAACTGCACACAATACTCCAAGGGAGGTCTCACGAGAGCAGAGTAGAGGGGCAGCATCACCTCCCTCGACCTGCTGGTCACACTCTTTTTGATGCAGCCCAGGATACGGTTGGCTTTCTGGGCTGCAAGCGCACACTGCCGGCTCATGTTCATTTTTTCATCAACTAACACCCCCAAGTCCTTCTCCGCAGGGCTGCTCTGAATCTCCTCCAGGGCAGTGAGCTTGCTGCACACTCTTCTCACTGTCCTGAGGATCTCAAATTCAACCATCTCATGATCACTGCAATCAAGGCTGCCCTGCAGCGTCACATTTCCAACCAGCCCTTCCCTGTTGGTGAGGACGAGGTCAAGCATGGCACCTCTCCTTGTCGGCTCCTCTATTACTTGCAGAAGGAAGTTGTCTTCCACACAATTGAGGAACTTCCTGGATTGCTTGTGCCGGGCCGTACCATCCCTCCAACAGATATCAGGGTGGTTGAAGTTCCCCATGAGAATAAGGCCTGCGAGCGTGAGGCTGTTCCTATCTGTCTATAGAGCGCTTCATCCACCAAGTCCCCTTGGTCAGGCGGTCTGTAACAGATCCCCACAATAATATCACCCATCGCTGTTCTCCCTTTAACCCTGACCCACAAACTCTCTGTCGACTGCTCCCAGACAGAGTTCCATACTCTCCAGCCTATCACTAACACAAATAGCAACCCCTCCTCCCCGCCTGCCAGGCCCGTCTTTTCTAAAGAGCCTGTAACCTTCCATTCCAACACACCAGTCATAGGAGTCATCCCACCATGTTTCTGTGATGCCTATGATATCATACCCCCGTAGACATGCACACATCTCTAATTCCTCTTGTTTGTTCCCCATGCGACGGGCATTTGTATAGAGGTGTCTGAGCCGAGCTCAAATTGAAGCTGGCTCATTGGCTGGAGCAGCTGCAATATCTCCACACTGCTCCAAGGATTTACTATAGGTGCTGGCATCTGACTGGGTGTGTTGGGATGGAATGATGCCCCCCTTCCCCAACACATCTAGTTTAAAGCATCCTTGACCAGTCTGCAAGCCTCCTACCAAATCCACTCTTTCCCTTTCTTTGTCAGACCAGCTCCACCAGCCTCCAGTAGACCTGGCCTACTAAATTGAGTCCCTTGTTTAAGGTACCCAAACCCCTGACTATGGCACCACCCTTCTAACCATTTATTAACCTGGCCAATCCTCCTAGCCTTTTTAAGGTCCTCCCCTGTATCCTGAAGAATTGATGAAAAGACAACCTGAGCTCCAGAGCCCCTAACCACCTCTTCCAGAGCTCTGTAGTCCTTCTTTGTACTCTCCGAGCTACTGCTGTCTTTATCAGTTGCACCCACATGGATCACTAGAAGTGGGTAATAGTCAGTGGGACCAACTAGAGCAGACAGTCTCTCTGCAACACCCCTGATTCGAGCCACTGGTAGGCAACACACCCCCCTTGAGCCTGGGTCAGGCCGACAGATGGGTGCCTCTATTCCTGTCAGAGTAAAGTCCCCTACTACTACAACCCGCCGCTTTTTCCTGGCAGCACCAGTAGTGATCTTCTTTACCAGTGCATCAGCCCGTTGTTCCTGGTGGGAGCGGGGTTCCTCAGTCCCCTGCAGGACAGCAAAGCTGTTCTGAGTGGGGACAACAGATGTAGGAGGAAGCCCCTTGCTTTTAATTGTCTTCTTTCTCCTTTTTTTTTTTTTTTTTTTTTTTCTGTTCCTGTTTCCCAGCTTCCTGGGTTAGCAGCCTTCTTTCCCTCCATGAGCAACAGTAGACGCTTGAGGCCCCTGCACAGCCTGGTCCTGGAGCAAGCAGTGTTGTTTCCCCTCAGCTTCCCTGTCACCTTTCAGCCTGGTAACAGCTTCCTGCAGCTCAGCCACCTGCTGCAGGAGGACCTCCACCACGGAGCACAGAGTGCAGCCCTGCCCATTGTGCACCATTCTCTCAGGAGAGCAGTGCAGGCGTTCTCTACACCCCGAGCTCTGCACTGCAGCCTCCCTTTCCACCGGCTCTGTCTGGGTGCCTACACTGGCCACTTCCGGGGCAGCCAGAGAAGAGCTCCCAGATCGAGCCCTGGTCATACGGAGAGTGCTCACCATCCCGCTCGCCTGCCCGCGTGAACTTCCGCACAAACTGCCTCGAACCCGCCCTGGTCGCCAGGCTCCCTGGGGCAGGTTTTTACCCAGTCAGGGCGGGTGTCAATCCTCCTGGCACCGCCTGCTGTGAGTCAGCTCCTCCCGTCCGTTGAGCTGCCGGCTCCTGGGCAGGCCTTGTAGAGGGCTTGTGGCTCCCTCGGTGCCTGATGCTGCTCTGAGGTGAAGCTCTGGACGCTGAGCCTCCCCCCGATCAGGCGCTGCAGGCGTCCCCTCTCGAGACAATCAATCTGCAAACCTTTCTGTATTAAGACTCTTACTCTAATGGTCTCAGCAGTGTCATACCAGATCCCACTGTATCTACTTAATTATTTCACTTTCGTATGAAATAATTAAACTGAGACAGTAATTATATTTTAATTAGTAAAGTAAGCCTAAAGTAATCAACTGTCAAGTACATCCTTAAGACCACAAGTCTCGTTGTCTTAACTCCCAAGGGAGTTAAAAACTCCTCTAGTTTTACAGTAGTACTGCTCAATGGGCTACTTCTACTTCCATGTCGTCTGTGTTTCCCATCATGGTAACAATCTACTCAGTCCTATTTATGTATCACCAGTGTTAAAGGTTTTATTGTCCTCTTTGGTCCTAGAACAAACAGGGAGAACAAGCCTTGCCAGCCTGGCTGGAGCAAGGCCAGGAGTACTCCCCTATCAGCTATTTCTCCATGCCCTTGGCATTTCCTGAATTGTAGCAGCCGTATTCAATCTTCATAGCTGCTTGTTTCAAACACAGACTCCAGCAGTCTCCTTTAAATCCTCACACAGAATCAGGTAGGCAAATGTCAAGCGTATGATCCTAAGAAAGACCAGTACACTGCTCTTTTCTTTGTAACTTCTTTGAAATGCAAAACAAAGTCATTATACTAATTACTTTCTCTGAATAACACAGACCATATTATTTCATTCCGAAAAAGACATTCAGGTGCATGCAGTTCTGTTTGAAAATCAGCCTTTTATGACAGCTTCTGAGTAATGTTTGAAGTATACTATATGAAGACAACTAAGTTAAATTTAAAAACACTAAAAGTTATAGCAAATCCTAATTGGTTTGTCATCATTAACCCCTTTCATACAATGTGGTATAAAGAAACTGCTTGAAACTTATTTCTCATTTAAATTTATATATTTTCACAATCTAACAGTCCTTCCGGCAAAGAAATCCAACACTTAGTAATATCTTCTAGTCAGACATGGAGAGCTGACTAAATTGATTGGAGCCAGTAATTTCCTTATGTAAGAGAACTGCAGGGGAACAGAAAAATCATCGCAATTAATGTCAAGGTAGATCACTAAAAATTAACTGCTATACTTGTCATTGAGAAACTATGTTGAAAGATTCTGGTCTTTGACCATGAATTCAATGTGCCTGTTGTCCTTATAGTCACTTTTCAGTTCAAGTCACAGCCTGATCCTGTGGTGTGTACTGAGCTCACAGGAATACTGCACTTGCTTTCATAGACTCACAGAATGCTTAGGGTTGGAAAGGACCTTAAGATCATCTAGTTCCACCCCCTCTGCCATAGGCAGGGACTCTCACACTAGACCATGTTACTCAAGGCTACATCCAACATTAACACTCTATCCACATCCCTTTGGAAAGAAGAACAGGCCCTGCACAATGAAGAATAAGTTGAAATATTATGCCTAGAGAGTATGCTGTCACCCACATTGAACTGAACCTCACTAGTTTTTTTAATTAATTACTTCTTAATACACATCCTTTAAGCAGTCTTATTAAATAATTTGTTGCTCTTTATTGGTAAAACAGATTAAGGGGATTAATGTTATTTATTAGTATTTGTAATTCTTTTAAACTCTGACCTCCAGTTCTATGCTACTGATGGGAAACAATGGAAAATGCAAATCAACTCAAGATGCAGCTGAGGGCATTAAAAATGTAGTACACTTTGGAAGCCTGGCTCCACTTAATGTCTGTTTATAAAGTTTGACTCTAAAGCAGGCAGTATAATAGGAACCATGGCAACTACTCAACTATGGCAAAAGAGGCAGGAGCATAAGCTATAAATATTCAAACTACATGAAGCATATAATTTTATTTTTAAATATACGAGGAATAAAGAACTATTAACTTCCTACAATATATGTCTGCTGTAATTTCCACTAATCATAGAATCACAGATCATAGAATAGTTAGGGTTGGAAAGGACCTTAAGGTCGTCTAGTTCCAAGCCCCCTGCCATGGGCAGGGACACCTCACACTGAACCATGCCACCCAAGGCTTTGTCCAACCCCGCCATGAACACCACCAGCGATGGAGCATTCACAACTTCCCTGGGCAACCTATTCCAGTGCCTCACCACCCTTGAACAATTTCTTCCTCATATCCAATCTAAACTTCCCCTGTTTAAGTCTTAACCTATTATTCCTTGTCCTGTCATTAGAGTCCCTAATGAAGAGTCCCTCCCCAGCATCCCTATAGGCCCCCTTTACATACTGGGAGGCTGCTATGAGGTCTCCACACAGCCTTCTCTTCTCCAGGATGAACCGCCTCAACTTTCTCAGCCTATCTTCATACGGGAGGTGCTCCAGTCCCCTGATCATCCTCGTGGCCCTCCTCTGCACTTGTTCCAACAGTTCCATGTCCTTTTTATGTTGAGGACACCAGAACTGCACACAATACTCCAAGTGAGGTCTCACGAGAGCAAAGTAGAGGGGCAGCATCACCTCCCTCGACCTGCTGGTCACACTCCTTTTGATGCAGCCCAGGATACGGTTGGCTTTCTGGGCTGCAAGAGCACACTACCGGATCACGTTTATTTTTTTCCATATACCCACACCCCCAAGTCCTTCTCCGCAGGGCTGCTCTGAATCTCTTCTCTGCCCAGCCTGTAGCTGTGCCTGGGATTGCTCCAACCCAGGTGTAAGACCTTGCACTTGTCATGGTTAAACTTCATCAGGTTGGCATCAGCCCACCTCACAAGCAGTCAGGGTCCCTCTGGATGGCATTCCTTCCCTCCAACATATCAACCAAACCACACAGCTTGGTGTCATCAGCAAAATTCCTGAGGGCGCACTCAATCCCACTGTCCATGTCACCTACAAAGATGTTGAACAAGATCGGTCCCAGCACCGATCCCTGAGGGACACCACTCGTTACTGGTCAGCACCTGGACATTAAGCCATTGAGCACAACTCTTTGCGTGCGGCCATCCAGCCAGTTCTTTATCCACAGAGTGGTCCACCCATCAAATTGATGTCTCTCCAATTTAGAGACAAGGATGTCGCGTGGGACAGTGTCAAACACTTTGCACGAATCCAGGAAGATGACATCAACTGCTCTACCCCTGTCCATCAGTTCTGTAGCCCCATCATAGAAGGCCACCAGATTGGTCTGGCTAGCTCCTCAAAGTTTTCAAATGCTTCTAAAGCAGGCACAAGGACCACAGTGCAATGAACAAAGTAGTAGTGAACTCACAAAGGCTTATGCATAAGACATATTAAATATGTTGTATAAATTAGGTTCTTATCCTATGAACACCACACATAGCGCAGCTTAGAACACCCCAATAAATAACTAGCTGTCATGGTTTAAGCTCAGTCAGCCATGCAGCCTCTCACTTGCCCCCTTTCCTCCCCACCACTCCAAAAACAAGGGAAGAAAACACAACTGCTCACCACCCGCCGATTGATATCCAGCTCGACCCGAGCAGTGATCTAACCCTTCCAGGAAACTTCCCTCAGTTTATATAGTGGGCATGATGTGCTGTGGTATGGAATACCTCTTTGGCTAGTTTGGGTCAGGTGTCCTGTCTCTGCTTCCTCCTGGCTTCCCCTCCTACCTGGCAGAGCATGAGACTCAGAAAGTCCTTGGTCAGAGTAAACATTACTTAGCAACAACTAAAACCATTGGTGTTATCAGCGCTGTTCCCAGGCTGAAAGTCAAAAACACAGCAGTGCACCAGCTACTAAGAAGAAAAAAAATGACTGCTACTGCTGAACCCAGGACACTAGCTATAAGGCCAGATTTTCTCACACCAGCAAAAGGAAGCATTTCAGCCTAAAGATGCCCTTCTCTGTCCTGGACACTTGCTATAGAGTCTGAAATCTTCGTCTGAACATGAACTAGCTATATTTACCTGGCCTATTCTGGTTTCTTGATGTTCTAGAAATAAAGAACTTCTTTAAAACTAGTATTTTGTCTGCACTATTTCAAAACTGCATCTCAAAATACCGAACTCTGGCTCTGCAACTTACAGCTAAAGCAATTTAAGCTAGGTTAAAGCTAGCAAACATATCATTAGTTCTGCTTTTCTACTTCCATATTCCACCTCCTCCTTCACACTAACTCTACAGCTTTGGCCTCAGACTGATGAAAGAACACTCATATATTTTTCTAGGTTTAATTTTTAACCAGATGAATTTGTACAAGAAGTTGTACAACTTGACTGCAAAAGTGATCTTAGAAAATAGGGAGTAACTTCATTGAATGAGATATGGTATTCTCAGAATCTATATTCAAGTTATTAAATTATGATCTTTTTGTCATTTAAACAACATCAATTGCTTTAAGAAATAAAAATTAAGGAAAAAATACATGAGTTTATGCAGACCAGGAAAGCATCCCATATCCTAATATCTGCGGCTACTAATACAACAATAAAAAATGAGACTCACGTTGCTACTACAGAATGAGATGGCAGATCAGCTATATACACAGATGGCAGTTTATCTTCCAAAGATACAGAGAATTTATAGTTTAGCTTTAGAAAAAGAACATTTAGAGCCCTAAATTAGGATTGCAAACCAATTTATTTGGAGCAAAATGAGGTACTATTTTTCCCCATTTAATCCTACACAATTTTCCCAAAAGACACAGAATAGAAAAGTAGTACCTCTATTTCATTCTTGGTTTGAAGGATTTTCAGTTCAAAAGGTAGCACCGTGTTCAAATGAAATGATAAGAAACTTCTCAAAACACTAAGAACTATTCTAATAGTTTATTTTCTTTTGTTGTTAGCAATTGGCTATTTAAAGAATTGGGGCTCGAAACATTTGTTCTTTAAATCTTCTAGGACTTACAAACAAGTATTTTTTTTCTGGCTTTGTTTCAAGGGAGTTCTCGCAAAATGTAGCAATGGTCTTTTCCTGGTTTTAAAATAAAAATACTGAGTATCAGTAACATTTATCATTTTTAGTACTGATCTCCAAGTTATGCTGTCTAAGTAAATAAATTGATACAATTCTATAGAGTACTTATGAAACTTATGGACATAATTCTTCAATATAATGAAGGAATGGAAATAGTTCTTCAACATAATGAAGGATTTCAAGCAATCCTCATTATTAGTTACTGTCAGACATGCAGCATTTCTTCACTAGATATACACCTTGAGCAGGAACGGCTTACTATAAATAACTTATTTTGAAGTTCAAACACTGTCCTGAGAAGCCTTCTTATGTATACTTACATGGAGCCTGTAATAGACAAAAGAAACACCACAGTATATGCACCAACTTAACATCTAACTCCTGTCCAGTAATTACACATATGCATTACTGTTTTATGCAAACACTTGAGATAGCTCAGTAAAAACACTACCAAAATACATCCCTCTGAACATGCAAGTTTTATTTAAGAGAAGAGTATTTTTGCAGTCCCAAATTCAATACAGAATCAGTCCTATACCCTTAAAATATCATGTGCATTAGACCTGTACACAAATATGTACTGAGATAATACACCACTTAATTCTTCACCTAAGAAGCCTCAGATACTTCAGCACTCAAGTTCTGCACAATACTTAGGTCCAATTATAAGTGACTAATAAAATTGAAGCAGATGACCAGTCAGTTTATCTCTTCAATCAGCTTCTGAGCTTCACTTCGATATACAGTACATTTAATACAAAATATCCTGAGTCATATTCTAAGTACTCTTACCTATTTCTTTTTTTTCCCTTAATATTCCTACTCCATCTTACAGATTTCCATATGTGAATTATAAAACTCAGCTTTCACTCACATTATCATAATAACATTCAACACAATTCTTGAACATTATTATTATAAGGATATCCACCTACTATAATATGACCAGTAACAATCCCCATTATACATCAGCCATATTACGTTCCTAGACAGGAGTTGTGCGGTAAATCGATACAAAATACCCTTCTAAATTACTCATCTATAGCACAGGAACTTTAAAGGCTTGCAATTAATTCATCAGAGTATCAGGTACCTACTTGTGAAGGCAAATCAAACTTCTATTAAAGGAAGCTAGCATTTCATGTTAAGGACTCATTACCAGTGCTTCTGAATCACCGTAACTGACTGTTCTATTGCTACAGAAGTGATAACAGAAATAGCCTTCATTACAAGAACATCATCATACTTGAGGAAGCACTTATTCTTCCAGACTTAGTGTTCCCTCTAATTATACTCAAGACAACTAGAATCTTCATATGCACAAAGGGTTATTTTATTGCTTGCTTGCCAAGATGACTAGACAGCAGCCAATCCTGGTTGAGTGGGGCATTTGGCTACTTAAGTAAAGTGCTGTACTCAAAACCTTTTAGCAAACTGGAAACTGGTCTTTGCTAACAAAATTATACTGTTTGCACAATGAAGATAAACTTTCTTTTGCTGGCACAGACTACAGCAACACACGTTTATACCCATCCGTTAAATGTAACTTTATAAAATATTGGCCTGTGCTCACAGAGTAAGCGGTTTGGAAAGCTTCATTTTAACTTGTGTCACCTTTAATTTAGATATTTTTCCTAACAGTGCACTCTAATGGAGCCCAGTATGCAAACTCTCTCCTGGCTCCATCTCTAAATTACACTGTTCTGAATGAGGAAGAGCAGTCAGACACTGAGCAGACAGTAAACAAAACTCACAGCTTAGTTTGATACTGCAACGTGCTGAAATTGCCAAAGAGTTAATTAGAAAAGGCATTAAGCAAAAGATATTTTTTTCCAATATATTTATTTTCACAGGACCTAGTCATCATTAAGGCACACAAAGCCAGTAAAATCAAAGCAT
This sequence comes from Amazona ochrocephala, assembly GCA_039720435.1. Lineage (NCBI taxonomy): Eukaryota > Metazoa > Chordata > Aves > Psittaciformes > Psittacidae > Amazona > Amazona ochrocephala. Next base: position 34,820,989 of record CM077878.1, read on the forward strand.
ATAACATGATTTAGATGCAAATCTGACTGCTCTTATTCCAATGATTCCTTGTATTCCTTGTAGGCAAAAGCTTGTTTCCTATAGAGCTTATTAAATTCTCTGCCTACATATCCTTTATTTTCTGGTTATGTACTCCGATGAGACTGAAGGCCTTAAGATGAGCTGGGCAGTGGATGGAACAGTCAGACAATGCTTATGCACAAGGTTTCTGTTTCTACTCTGTGTAACAGAACATTGCTTTCTGAGTCTTGCAACAGGTCAATGGGTCTTTATGCATCCCTTCAATTTACTAAAAATATTCTGAAGACTGTTTTTCTTGAGAGCAATATGATCATATTTTTTTTCTCCTGGTAATGTAAGAGCAGGTGAGATAAAAATAAATACATAAAAACCCAATTGCACTCAGATTACCCATATATCCATGCTTCTGTGAGCATCTATCCATACATGTACACATGCACACAAATACATAGTACATGTACAAATATGGCAATGTTAATAAGCAGAAAGGCTGAGGTTTTTCTAGTTATATTTGCTCAGTCAGTGTAGTGTAATGTAAACTTAATACCATGTCAAGAAACTTTAAATTAATATCCAACTCTTAACCACCTGTCCCGCACCTGCATTTTCACAGGGCTAGATAACTGATCGTTATAACAGCTCTTTTGACATGCAAGCTTGCATTGTCAATGGATATTATGGGATAATTACAAGAAACACAAATTATTCTTCCCCTGGAATAATCTTTTATACTTTGCTTGTAAAGACAACCTTAGTTGTTACAGAATCATGTATTTCCTCTATAAAGATCTGGATAGACTGGATGTAAAGCTCCTATATTACCTTTGAGAGGAACATAATGGCAAGAATGACGCCTTACTCTGACCTCACTGATCATGCAAGTAGACAGAACAATTTATAAAGGCAATAATTAAATGACAGGGTAAACACAAAACATGATAAAATGCATTATCATTATAACAACAACTACCTTATGCAAATTAGTTTGCTACCTACCCGGTCATTATAGATGAGAAGTACCTGACAGATCTAACCTTTCCTAGATGTCAGTAAAACAAGAAAACAGAAAGCAGGAAACAAGTAAGGAAGATAATGACATGCTGCAGTGAAGGGAAAAGGTACAGAACTAGAGGCACGGAACATGGAGAACTCCCCAAAGGATACTTTTCTGTCCAAATGTATCTAATACCATCCTTATAATTTATTATAAGGGTCTGATAAAAGAAAATTTATTATGGCAGGAGAGTAGGATACGTGGTCAGTAAAAACAAAACAAAAAAAAAAGGTTAGAAAAGGAACTATAGCTGTTGGTCTTCTTAAAGGAAATAGTTAAGATTTGATAGTATGGTTAAGGCTATGAATGTCAAGACTAGAGACATTAAGATCTCTGTGGCTGGAAGAGAAGGAATGCTGCACAGAGCTACTCTGAGCCATCAATATAGCACAACCACAGCATTAAATAATGTTACAAATTTCAATTAGAAAGAGATTTCAACTAGAGCAAAACAAAGATTCAAAATTATGTTCAATTCTAGTCACTTTTGTTCAAGGAGGACTGAATTAAAGATAAGAACATTACAAGGAAATAATTTGCTTTGCATAGCAAGAAGAGGGAGAGGAAAATAATAGGATTGCTGTCAAACATGGGTTGGATTGAGAGAACATGTGGGAGGTAAGCCCTAGACAAGCTGAAGGCAGCATTTTCATCAGAACGAGTGATACGAAAAAGCAAAATTAAGCAGCCAACTCTATTTCTAAATAGACCTATCAAAACTGTTCAGTAACAGCAATAGAAGAGGACCCCCTGACTAGGAAGTATCCTGATAAATGTTCTTACCTATTCAAAAAGAAACATTTCTGTAATTCACAGAATCACAGAACAGTTTGGGTTGGAAGGGACCTCCAAAGGGTATTTAGTACAACCCCCTGCAATGAGCAGGGACATCTTCAACAAGATCAGGTGGCTCAGAACCAATATCCAGCCTGGCCTTGAATGTCTCCAAGGGTGGCACATCTACCACCTCTCTGGTCAACCTGGACCAGCATTTTGCCACCTCATTGTAAAAAATTTCATCCTCATATCCAGCTTGAATCTCCCTTCTTTCAATTCTCAACTTCGTCGCAGTGCTTCTAATCCCTAGCAGGGAATTGATCTGCCTCTAGTATGCAGAAATATCTCACCACTTCCACTAGCCATCAGGGAGATGGGCAGAACAGTGTGTGCCACTGAGGACTTTGATGGATTTGTTTCAGCTTTTACTCTTGTCCTGGGTTCAGCAGTAGCAGTCATTTTTCTCCTTCTTAGTAGCTGGTGCACTGCTGTGTTTTTGACTTTCAGCCTGGGAACAGCGCTGATAACACCAATGTTTTTAGTTGCTGCTTAGTAATGTTTAGTCTAACCAAGGACTTTCTGAGTCTCATGCTCTGCCAGGTAGGAGGGGAAGCCAGGAGGAAGCAGAGACAGGACACCTGACCCAAACTAACCAAAGAGGTATTCCATACCACAGCACATCATGCCCAGGATGTAAAAAAACTGGGGGCAGTTACCCGGAAGGGTTAGATCACTGCTCGGTCGGGCTGGGTATCGGTCGGTGGGTGGTGAGCGGTTGTATTCTCTTCCTTTGTTGTTTCCCTTATCATTATTATTATTGGTGCTAGCCGTAGTGATTTGTATATACCTTAGTTACTGGACTGTTCTTACCTCAGCCTGTGAGAGTTACATTCTTTCGATTCTCCTCTCCATCCCTCCGGAAGCGGGAGGTGGAGGAAGAAGGGGTAGTGAGAGAGCAACTGCGTGAGTTATGGCTGGCCTTAAACTATGACAACTCTAACAAAATTTGTTTTCAGAGTTCTTCAGTTTCACCAGTATTTTCCTCAGATGAGCAGCAAGAACTGATTTCAAATGAACAAAAATGTGTATTACTTCTTTCACCATCTTCTCTGGCTTAAGTATGTTGCACTGTGATTGTATTTAAGTTACTATTCAAATTGAAGATGCAACATCTGTTAATAGAGAGAAGTTCCATTTTTTGACAGTGGTTGATAGTGACATTTTCATGAACTACGATCTATGGGCATTGAATGGATGTAACAGTAGGCAACATCAAATACACCATTTTCTAAGAAGAACACAGCATTATACAGAATAGTTGGAAACTATTTACAATGATTTATAAATCAAATATAATTTTTAGTCTTTATTTTGAGCTTAAAAGAAGAAAATGAGAAAATTTAAATATGTATTCATGAAGCCTAGAGTTGGCAAAATAAAACAGAAACTCCAAGTTTCTCTCACTGATTCTTCAAACATTCCTTAATCATCAATTTTTTAGTTTAGTTAACAAAATATCACCAGCTTGCTTTGAATATTCCTTCAATTTTTCACTTTCCATACATTACAGTATTTTAAAACATCTGATATTCCCTTACTATAAAAGCTTCATATGCAAATATGCTTCCAACAAAAAGGTATTTCACCTCTACTCTAAAACTAAGAAAAACACAAACTTACAGTAAAGTCCAAGAAATGAAACAGAAACCCCACCTGACCTCAAGAAAACTGAGGTTTTACTCAAAAACTAAGAAGGTATTTAGAACAATGCAACATCAGCAAATTTTCTAAATTTTTTTCCTTTATAAAAGAAAAATACCTATTTTGATATTTTAAAACTACAGTCACACCATTAAACTTAGAAAGTCAAAATTCGCATTTACTACTAGGAATTAGGAAGAATAAAGTCCATTTTTCTTATTAAAAAAAAAAAAGTTTTACATTTTTCTTTTGCTTGCAGATATACCACTGAACTGATATGGAACAAGAAAAGAAAGAAAAAATGAAAAATAAAGTTGTTCTTTCAGGAGTTCTATTTTATTCTTCATGTGGGTCCCACACTTGAAAGTATAGGACCATATGTCTGAAACCATCCCTGAATGCTAAAAAAGAACTTAAGAGAAAACAATAAAGTAGCTGTTATACAAGCTGTGATGTAAAGGTTCAACACATCTTTTTAATAACTACTAAACTTGAAAGGGCAGCAGACATTTACACCATTTCTTCCTCCAAAAAAAACTATACTTTTTTTTTTTGAGAAAAAAAAAAGAAAAAAATTATCTTTGTTTCTGCAAGTTATTGCAAGTTATCACAACAGTGTATTAAAGTGACATTAAAGTCAACATCCTGCAGGAAATTTTAAATGTTATTTTTGAAAATGAAAGCTTAACTGAAAGAATATAAATTAGAAACAGACTACAGGCTAAATCATAAAATAATAGGATTAGCTAGGTTGGAAAAGACCTTTAAGATCATCAAGTCCAAACATTAACCAAGGATTGCCAAGACCACCACTAAACCATGTCACTGAGGGCCTCATCCACATGTCTTTTGAGCACTTCCAGGGATGGTGATTCCACCACAGCCCTGGGCAGTCTGTTCCAATGCCTGAACACCCTCCCTGTGAACAAATTTTTCCTAATATACAATCTAGTCCTCCCCTGGCACAGCTTGAGACCATTTCATCTTGTCCTATCACTTGCTACTTGGGAGAAGAGACCAGCCCCCACTTCACTACAACCTTTCAGGTAGCTGTAGAGAGCAGTAAGGTCTCCCCTGAGTCTACTCTTCTCCAGACTAAACTCTCCCAGGTCCCTCAGCCATTCCTCATCACACTTGTGCTCCAGATCCTTCACCAGCTTCGTTGCCCTTCTCTGGAGCAGCTCCAGCACTTCAATGTCTTTCTTGTAATGAGGCATCCAGAACTGAACACAGTATTCGAGATGTGGCCTCACCAGTGCTGAGTATAGGGGGATGATCACTGCCTTGGCCCTGTTGGCCACACTATTTCTGATGCAAGCCAGGATGTTGTTGGCCTTCTTGCTGGTGGCCTTGTCTACCTGGGCACGCTGCAGGCTCATGTTCAGTGGCCATCAATCAACACCCTCAGGTCCTTTTCTGCCAAGCAGCTTTCCAGTCACTCTTCCCCAAGCCTGGAGTGTTACATGGGGTTGTGACCCAAGTGCAGGACCTGGCATTTTGGCTTGCTGAGCCGCATGCCATTTGGCTTAAGCCCATTGATCGAGACTGTTCAGATCCCTCTGCAGAGGTTTCCTATCCTTCAGCAGTTCAACACTCTCAGCCAACTCGGTGTTGTCTGCAAATTTACTGGTGGTGCATTTGATCCCCTCATCCAGATCATCAATCAAGATATTAAACAACACTGGCCCTAATATGGAGCCTTGAGGGATACCACTAGTGACTAATCACCGATTAGATGTGATACCATTTACCATCACACTTTGGGCTCAGCCATCCAGCCAGTTTCCAACCCAGTGAAGAATACACCTATCCAGGCCATGAGCAGCCAGTTTCTTCAGGAGAACACTATGGAAGACAGTGTCAAACTGCCAAATAAGCAATGTCCACAGCCTTTCCCCCATCAATCAGGAGGGTCACCTTATCATAAAAGGAGATAAGTTGGTCAAGCAGGACCTGCCCTTCATGAGCCCTTGCTGACTGAGCCTGATCCCACCATCTTCCTGCATGTGCTTTATGATGTCACTTAGGATCATCTGCTCCATGACTTTCCCCAGCACTAGGGTGTGGAGAGCTATTTGTGAATGGGCATGTGAGCAATCCAGATAATTGCTTGACAATTGTAAGGTAGTGACCCGCAGGCATTGAGGCCTGGCCTGAGGGTTACTAAAGTTCATGTACGTGCAGAAGCCTTAGGAAAGTTAGCACGGAAAACTACTGAGAGAGATATGCAAAGGAGGAATGATAACTGTAACCTTGAAGCATATGCTGTAACAGTTAACCAATCATTAAGCTGTTACTGACTGAATCCTATTCTGTATTTAGTCGCGTGAACAATGCATGTATCCAATTAGACTTGTGTATGTTAATGATAGACAAGTAGAGTGCCTATATATACTGAGCTATCTGCGCAATAAACTTGGCACAGCCTGATCATATTGGTCTGTGCGCTGTGTCCGGGACTTCTGTGTCAACACTAGGGTCAGGCTGACAGGCCTGCAGTTTCCAGAGTCTTCCTTCCTGTCCTTTTTGTAGAGAGGCCTCACACTGGCCAACCTCCAATCCTCTGGGGTCTGCCCATTAGACCAGGACTGCTGATAAATTGCAGAGTGGCTTTGCAAGCCCTTCTGCCAGCTCCTTCCGCACTTTTGGGTGTAACCCATCCGGCCCCATAGTTCTATATGTCAAAGTGGAGCAGGCGGTCACTAACCATTTCCTCCTGAATTACGGCGCCTTCAATCAGCTCCTCATCTCTGCTATCCAACTTAGGGAACTGAGTACCCTGAAGATGACTGGCGTGACTATCAAAGACTGAGGCAAAGGCAGCATTAAGTACCTCAGTCTTTTCCTCATCCTCATTCGCTAGGTTTCCCCTATTATCCAGTAGAGGATGGAAGTTCCCCTTGGCCCTCCTTTTATTGCTACTTTTATTTGAAAAAGTACTTTTTTATTATCTTTTATGGCAGTGGCCAGATTTACTACCATCTGTGCCTTTGCCTTTCTAACTTTCTCTCTACATAACCTAACAACATCCTTGTACTTTTCATGGGGCAGCAGTACCTTCTTCCACAGGTGATAAATTCTTTTTTTTCTCCTGAGTTCCAGCAATATCTCCCAGTTCAGCTAGGCTACTCTTTCCTGCTGGTTTGATTTTTGGCACATACGCATCACCTGCTCCTTAAGGATTTAATTCTTGAAGAGTGTCCAGCGTCGCTTTGTCCTTTAGTAATGTTTCCCAGGGAATTCTGCCAACCATCATCCTAAACGAGCCAGAGTCAGCTCTCCAGAAGTCTAAGGTGGAGGTTTTGCTGACCTTCTTCCTGACTTCTCCAAGGATTGAAAATTCAATAATTTCATGATCACTTTGCCCAAGACAGCCCCCAGTCATCGCCTCACCCACCAGTCCTCTGTTTGTGAATAGCAAATCTAGCCAGGCATCTCCCCTAGCTGGCTCACTAACCAACTGGGTTAGGAAGTTGTCTTCCACACCCTCCAAGAACCTCCTGGATTGTTTCTTCTCTGCTCTGTTGTACTTCCAGCAGACCTCTGGTAGGTTTAAGTCCCCCATGAGAACAAGGGCAAGCGATCATGAAACTTCTCCCAGTTATTTGAAGAACGCCTCATCTGTAACTTCATCCTGGCTAAGAGGTCTATAACGGACTCCTACCAGGATATCTGCTTGGTTGGCCTTCCAACATACTACAAACGTACATTTTTAACTATATCAAACCATGTACTGCCATTTTTTAAGAAGGAAGAAAATTAGCACTATCTGCCTCCCACAGGGTGAAGAAATAAGCCACTACTACTGAAGTTCTCCCAGACAGCTTCTGTCCTTTTTGTACTTCAGCAGCATTTCTTAAATCTTGAGCATCTGAAGGACTGTGGGAGTTAGCATCAAGTGGCTCACAGACAGCAATTTCTGCCCTCTTTTCCATTCAGCAAAGTGCTCTGACATATCTCAGACAGAGTATCACATCTTAAAAGACGTGAAAAACAGCTGAGAAATTTGGCAAAAGAGCAAAGCACTGTAAGGTGTGATCAGGAGAGGGTGCTGGGCTTAAGCAAAAATAACAGCTAGATAGAACTCAAAGTGTGGCTATTTATGTGGACACAGTGGGTAACTCCACCCCACCACAGTGATCACAGTAGAGGTAAGGCTGGAAGGGACCACTGAGGACTGCCTAGGTTCAGGCAACTCACAGCAAGATATAATAGAGCAAGCTGCACAGCATAATGTCCAGACAGCTTATATATTTCAACAGAATTTCCTGTGTTCCTGTTTGTGCCCACAGCCTATCAGTGGGTACAACTGCAAAGCCACTGCCTGGCTCCATCTTCTTTATTCCCTGACCAGTGACAGGATACACGGAAATGGAATGAAGTCTCAGGGGAAGTTCAGACTGGACATTAGGAAAAGGGTCTGCACTGAGAGGGTGATTGGTCACTGTAACAGGTTCCCCAGAGAAATGGACACAGCCCCAAGCCTGTCAGAGTTCAAGAAGGATCTGGACAATGCTCCCTTCTTGCTTTAAAAAATGCAGCGAAACAACAACAACAGCAACAAAACCCCACAAAACTTGAACATGAAAGTATTTTTTGTCTGCATAGAATACAATACTACAAGACTAAATGCAAAAATTTTCACTAACTTGAAAGATAAGAAATAAACTCAGATTATTCTTTGAACGGGGTGCAAAAGATGGGAGAAAATTTCTAAGTGCTTCTGTCAGACATTATCAAAAAATCTATGTTATAACATCACGTTATTTTTATGATTGTAACAGGTACTTGACAGATTGATTTCAGTACAATGAAAGAGTAAAATTTTCCTCCTCTCTTGAGCCAATAGTTGATATATTTGTAGGCATTCATGCATATATATTTACACACACATTTTAAACATTCACAGCAATTTTTTATGACATATGAATATGTATAATAAAATGAAAGGGATGCTGGCAGAGAGATGTGTAAATGAACTAGCTGCTCCAGAGATGGAAGGAGACAGTATGTAGAGGTATAAATACACTGAAATTGCTATGCTTCCATTGGCAACTGTTTTGTACTGAGCCAACATCACTTCTCTCTACAAGACAAAAAGCCTAAGATCTTTAAGCTAATAAACCTAGACACAAGCAACCATTAAAATTTTCCCTTGATATGATATTTTGGAGAGAAAAGGGGAAACAACCAAAACACTAACGAGTGGCTTAATATAAATTCAGCTTAACTTCCTGTAAGGTATTAAAACCCCTAAAAAGACAAAAACCACAAATAACACAAAACATAAGAAATCTAAATAAAGTACAATATATAACAGGTTGCAATTCTAATAGAAAAGAGGTATTTTGCATGGCAGTTGCAAAAACCAGTTAGGTACATTTAATTACAGTAATTAGTTAGACAACCCATACGCTTTCTTATTGCTTACATTGGTATCTTTCTTGAAAAGTTTTCTTTGAAAAGTGCTTTCAAATGTACTTCACACCAAAATAATTTAACTAAACATTGCACATATACTTCCTCAAAATCTTTAACACTTAAGTTGTCATTGAAATAAACTTTAAATTTGTTCTCTAATTACACAGCATCATCATGAAATTGTATTTTTCTTTACATTGATTTTCTCTGCTAAAAATAGGAAAGTAACAGACATGAAAGTACCATAAATGAATGATTGCCTTGTAAGAAGTCCCTTGATCAGTTCTGAACAGCAATTAATAAAATTGGGTTTGGCAAAAAATTTGCGAGGCTCTACACTTACTCCTTCATGAAGTCACAGCTGTTAAGCTGGAAATGAACTGCTGCAGCATCTCCTCCAATACTGGACTTGTTCCAAAATTAATGCATGTGAAAAAAAAATCTCCACTACACAATCTGAAGTGCTGTATTACCCAAATACAGAAACTGTACTTCTGTGTACTAAACTTAAGATCACCCTCCAGCCCATATTCCCTAAGCACAATAAAGCGCACAACAAACCACACCAGTCTTACTCAGAAATCTCTCTTCAACTTCTAATGACAAAATTCAGTGCGTCCACACCACAAGTCCTAAGTATAGTTACAGCCTCTGTATCTCAGGGCAGACAGCAGAGTTGAAAGCGTAGAGCCAAGTGCTCTACACTTGGGAGCAGCTGCCCTTCAAACAAAATAAGGAACATGAACTCTAAAAGGTGAAAGTCTGGGGAAGATTAATACAAAAGTGCTTTCCACCAAGCCCTGTGCAATACTAGAGACTCAGCATCAACTGGATCAGTTTCAAAACAAATAAAAATGCCTCATTTAGCCAGCAGGTAGTGATCCTGGGGAATCTGTCATCACAAGTGTTCTTCAGGCAGACAGCATTTATCAGGTTGAAAACAGAAATTCGGTAACTTAAAAGAAAACACTTTTCAAAATTAATGTACTATAGAATCCTAGACAGGTTTAGCTTGGAAGGGACCTTAAAGATCATCTAGCTCCAACTTCCCTGCCATGGGCAGGGACACCTTCCACTAGACCAGGTTGCTCAAAATCCAATCCAGCCTGGCCTTGAACCCTTCCAGGGATGATGCAAGCCACAGCTTCCCTGGGCAACATATTCCAGTGCCTCACCATCCTCATAGTGAAGCCCTTCTTCTTAATATCTAATGTAAATCTTCCCTCTCTGAGTTTAAAGCCATTTCTCTTTGTCTTATCCCTACATGCCCTTGTAAAAAATCTCTCTCCAGATTTCTTATGAACCTATTTAAGTGCCTGAAGGCTGCTCTAAGGTCTCCCCTGAGCCTTCTCTTCTCCAGGCTGAAGAGGCCCAACTCTCTCAGCCTGTCTTCATAGGAGAGGATATGGAACAGCATCCTGTATTTCCACTGCCAGAATCAGACAGGTAGGCTAAGACAAACTGCTGTTCTGACCTCAGTAAGAAGCTTCTTTTGTTTAAATTCTTAACTTCTGTATTCTTATCTCATGTTTGAAACATACCTATACGTACGCCTCAGTTTTCATTCTTCACTTCTGGCTGCCTTTGTAGACAGAGTGTCAGAAAGGCCATATAGGATTAATTTTATTACGCTATTTAAGAAGTGAGCATCACTATATGAGAGACTTCTTTCTACTCTGCAGCTCACAGTAAAGAGACAAACAGCTTATCTGCGTCAATCTTTCCTGAGCATAAAAACACCACCACAGTATTCGAGAAATGCTCTTCATGACTTCCAGACAAATTATTTTCTAACTTGCATTTAGCTGCAACTAATGGCACTTGTCAAGTCCTGTTATGCCAACTCATAGGAATCTTCCTCATTCTCCTCCACAAGATTTTCACAGGAGTCATTCAACCAGCTGTGTGGCAACTGTGCACCAGAGGCTGAAGCCTGCAGGAAACAGATCTGTTTGCATGCACATTCATGTTCTCTATTGTTCAAGTTACCTCACACAGAAATTTATGTATCAAATCTTGTTCCTCAAACTGTTCTACAAGATGTCTTACCAGATAACCTTTTAATCTCAGGAAACTGTTCTCTCTAGGGTTTTATCTTAGGGAGCTATGGCAATAGAAGATAGGAAAAGTCTGATTCTTGTCCAAACCTCTGCAAAGACAAAGGCTTGAGAAAGCTTATGCAGTCACTACATTCTAAATTCCTTCAAAAATCTAAGCTTATGGCATCCAAAAGCCTCCGGACAGTGGGAAATAACAAAAAGTGACAGTTTTTGATGTGGGTTTATCAGAATTAAATGTTGATAGGATCAGCACAACCCAGATAAAGTAAGAAAGTAAAACATTTGGAAGAAATTATAAGAAACATTTCTTGTGTTCCAAAGTATTCAGTATGGAAAATTAAAAACATTTGATTTCATACTGATTATTACTGTGCAAAAGCCAAGTACAACTCCGTGAGAGCTGGCTAAACTAAAAAGCAATACAAAGACACCTTTGGGGGAAATAAAAAACAAAAGCACAAAAACAAACAAGCAAAAAAAAAAAAAAAACCAAAACCCACACCAACTCAAAAAACGTCTAAACCACACAAAAAAAAAAAAAAACAAACAAAAAACCAAACACACCTCAACAGCCAAACAGGAAAACCACAACCAACAGCAATAAAAAAACTGCCAAAACCTCAAACCAATAATGCAAGAGAATACAAATGTTCTAAAGCATACTCAGCTGTGAATAATATATTTTTTCAAGCCATTATTAGTATACTAGATTAAATCATTGAGGTATACAATTTTCTGTCTGTGGTAGTGCATATCCTCCTACCCCAATCCCCTGGCAGCTCTACTATATCTCAGAAGTTCCCATCAGGCCTTTTGTGTAATGAGTTGGGTGGTGAAGCATCCCTTGACTGTACCAGGAACTTCTGCGCGGCTAAGGACGGTGTCACTGATCATACCACAAACTTGGGTCATCTGGCTAAGGTAGTAAGTGAGAACAGGGATATTGATTCATTCCCCGACAGCCTCAGAACATTCTTTTCCTCAATCATGCACAAGTGGAATGGTACCATTGTCATTGGAAGTTTAAAAAAATTTCTAGTAACTAGTGGCTGAGGATGAAATTTTTCTAACGACAATTGTCTTATGACCCTATAAACACAGTCTTAAGTGAAGCCCTTTGAACTCTTCTGGACCGCAGTGGGCTGAAACCAGCATCTCCTTGTGAGTGGGATGTCTCTTAGATTACAAACTCTCAAGTTCAGGATAATCAGAGGACCACTGTCAAAAGCTGATGATGAGACCTGGGCTGAAGTGCCATCCCTTCCCTAAAATTCATTTTTAAGATTTCAATTTGTGCTTAAGGGACACAGTGTAATGCCAAATTCATTCAGCTAGTGGCAATATGATTACATAGATTTTTGTTCTGATTTTTAGTCCACTTCAGAAAGTCTCCACAGTAACTCCAGCTTGTGGCAATTAAGTCACTGAGTAGATGGATTATTTCTTCTTTTTTCTCAGAAATTTGTATTTCTGAGAATATTCAGAGCACAGACTGCTTTCCTTCCTCAGCAAATATTCCAGCCCTTGAGGATACTGTTTACAGCCCCACTTGTTTCACTGAAACAGTAAAGATGTTATGCAGTAATTTTATTCTCCCCAAAGTTTGTGTTGACAAGTTGCATACCATGTGCTCACATATTATGTGTATTATTCTCCTAAAACAATATTTATGGTATCATTAACTCAGAATAACATAAAAAATCCATTATTCTTTTCTGATTACTGTAAAGCACACTGTGTGCAACATGTGTAATAAATGTAGCTATAAAATAATTTATGGGTACATGAAGTTTTTCACTCGCAGTAGCATTCAATATGTATTACCAAGAGGTGATATCATATTCCTCCACTGAAGTAACAGGTATGATAAAGGCCAGTATGAAGCAGAGATTAAACCTAAAGATGAATCAAAAAAGTAAGCAAAAAACTGACTTCCATGCTCCACTCAGTTCTTAAAGCAAGACTGTACAAGGTTACAGAGATGTTTCTGCAGATATCCATTCTGGCTCACTATTGTAATCTTATAATACACAGAGTACACAGAAGACCCTGCTGGAGTCCCCACAAGTAGGAACCTTTATCGCATCCTGTAATAAACATTTTCCACTACATTTGACTTCATAAACAATGCTAATTGTACCATGCAAGGATTCCCATTCTTCTTCCAAGTGAGCTATTAATAAGCAAACTGCTGCCACAAATAATCTTCACCTGAAATTTATACAACTTAAAATGCTTAAAATGGGAATACTTCCATAACAAAGGATCCATTCCTATGCCCTCTGTACCACCACTGTTTTCCAGATTGATTCACTTTTTAGCCAGGTATCTATCTGATTAGGATCAAACTAGCCACATCACGTGTGATGAAATATTTCTTGCCAAAGAGATAGAACATCATATTTCCTTACTAAGAGTACTAATTTACTCCCTATTCCTATTGGAAAGTGCTGATGACAGAAAAGGCTTCTGGAAAAAAAGATATCAGTTATGGGATGCGGCGGGAGAACATGGACAACGCAGCAACGACCAATGTGATCGAACGTTGACAATTTATTAAACGCAAGCATCAGCTTTTATAGAAAAGTTACAAAGTACTGGAACAGTCGTTATCTGATTGGTTAACTTGTGAAACATCCATAGCGACAGGCTCCTGCCTTGCAAGCAAGGCCTGCTCCGTGGTAATCTGATCTGGCGCCGACATCCTGCTCAGTGCCTTTGTGGCAACCTGAATGCAGGTGCTCAGTGCCTGATTGCGGTGCTCAGTGCCTTTGTGGTAAGCCTGCTCAGTGCCTCCCCAAGGCAACGTCCTCTTCATGTCGGCACGTAGGCATCCTGTGTTGACCCTTTCAGTAGCCTGTGAAGCCCTCAGCTCACTACTCGAGTGAGGCTAAGTCAGAGGCTGGATTGCTCACAACAAGAAACTCTGCAACAATTCCCTCTTTTTGTTTTTGAGCAATCCAAACGTGTTTCATAGCTTTAGATAATGACCTTTTAACACAACTAAATATAATTCTACACATAATCAACATGACAATCACAATAACAAAAATTTTAGATTCATACAACACATTCCTTCAAAGTCAGTACAACCATGACCCTGTGCTAGCAGCAAAAATCAATGGCTGCACAACTTTGCAGCAAAGCATGTCAGAAAAGCTAAAACATCAAAGAGCAGAATTCCCAACAAACAAGTTTTAAAGGGATCTGTGGCTGGCTGCATGACAAGGCAAAATGCATCTTTGCCAGTTTCATTTTGCCCAAGTGATCCACAGATTTACTTGCAGATTTATTCCATGCACAAAACTTGTTATAACATTAACAAAATTTAACAAGATTAACCCAACAAACTTAGTCAGACTCGTCATGATCCATTACAGCATCCACAGTGGGTGGCATCTTCCACGGATGAGTCCAACGGGCAGGTACCCAACAAATCCCATTATCTGTAAGTAAACACATATATCCTTTGCCTGCTAATTTAACCTCTGCAGGACCTTTCCATTGTCCTGTATTTAAATCTTTGTACTGAACTAGGATTTTCTCAGTTTTATTATCTGTTACTCCTGACTGCATGGCTAGTCCATGAATGACCATAGGCGGTTCATTCCTATCCCCTGCTAATCGCAAAAAATTCAATACATACAATGCTTTGGCCAGTCTCTTTGCAGGTGGGAGTACCTCTCCCCCTTTTTGTTTTAAAAGAAGAGATTTTAGGGTTTGGTGTGCCCGTTCCACTATAGCTTGTCCAGTAGGGGAACGAGCAATGCCTGTAATATGTTTAATTCCCCATGTTGTGCAAAGCTGTAGAAATCGTCGTGATGTATAAGCAGGACCATTATCTGTTTTAATACTTTGTGGAACTCCAAGCACTGCAAAAGACATATAAAGATGGCGTTGTACGTGTTTAACTGTTTCACCTGTCTGAGCAGTTGCCCACAGTGCCACAGAAAAGGTATCAATACAAACATGAACATATTTAAGTTGACCGAATTCTGGAAAATGGGTAACATCCATTTGCCACAGTTGCAGTGGTTGCAAGCCTCTAGGATTAACTCCAATTCCTAGACCGAATCCAATTTTTTGACAGGATGGACAAGATTTCACAATGCCTTGTGTATCACTTAGAGGAATGGCAAACTGTCGTGCAAGCATTTTTGCAGATTGATGCAAAAAGGAATGTGATTCACGGGCTTGTGCAAAACTATTAATGGGCGGTCCAGCCCAAGCAGGAGAAACTAATATATCAGCCCTATTATTACCTATGGCTAATCCATAGTTTGATTTGTGGCTGCGAAGATGGGTAATAAAATAGGGAAATTCACGATTCTGCAATAAACGCAACAACATTAGTAATTGATATAACCAGTTGTTTTTGACTTCTTTTAGAAGTGATCCTTCAATTCTGTGTACAACTCCAACAACGTACAATGAATCAGAGACAATGTTAAGTGGTGTATCATTCCAGTTTTCAAAGGCCCAAATAACCACGTCTGCAAGGAGTCATCAATAGTACCATTAATCAAATGTCTCTCCCACTGCTGGTTGTTTTGCCAAACACAAGCAGCTAATTTAGAACGCTTGCCAGTGTCTGTAAAAACAGTAGTACCTGACACAGGCGTTTCTGAATGCTTTGGAAATGTTTCAAACTTCTGATTACTCAACATTGGCAACAGTTTATATGAAGGATAGACATTGCTTATTTCACCTTCAAAGTCTGCTAAAGCACTTTGTAGGGACAGAGAAGTGTGTAACAACCACTCTAAATATTCTTGAACAACAGGGATAACAATTTTTTGAGGATTTTTCCCAGATATTTCCAATGCTCGACTACGTCCTTTCATAATTAACAGAGACAAAATTTCCGGTTTTGTGGTGATGGTTTTCTTTGGTGTGACAGGAGTAAATATCCATTCTAATATTCTAAGGCTACAGGCAACGCTACTATCCCATTGCATAGTAAGTGCAAAAGGATATGTGCGCTGATTGTCAATATTAATAATCATTAGAATTATGGGAAGTGATAACACAATTCGCTGAGCATGATTATGACAAATTTTCTCACTGATAATGTCAAGAGCATTTTGTTGTTCAGGGCCTAAAGACCGGGACTCATCAGCTTTTGTAGAGGTTCCTAACAATTGTATCAAAGGTTTCAAATCATCATTAGTAATGCCAGAAATATTTCTGACCCATTGAATATCCCGACCAGTTTTTGCACATCATTAAGTGTTCTAACTGTGGAGGTAATTTTTATCTTCTGAGGTTGAATTGCACTGTGGGTAATAACCCAACCCAGATATTTCCATGGTGTAGAATCCCGAATTTTTTCAGGGGCAATTCTCAGACCTCTTGATTCTAAGTCAGATTTTAAGATGGTCAAAATCTTATGCTTTTCTAGTGTTTCTCCACAAATTAATATATCATCCATATAATGATAAATAATCAACTGTGGAAACTTTTGCCGAAAAGGTTTCAAGGCCCAAGCAACAAACTGTTGACATATCGTTGGTGAGTTTTTCATGCCTTGTGGCAACACAACCCAATGATATTGTTTTGCCGGTTCAGACTTATTGATTGAGGGAACAGAAAAGGCAAACTTTTCCATATCCTCTGGATGCAATGCAATTGTAAATAAACAGTCCTTTAAACCAATAATTAGAATTTCCCAGTTTTCAGGCAACATGACAGGTGAGGGCAGACCAGGTTGCAAAGTTCCCATATCTTCCTCTTTATCTTGGTACGTGTGCTCGTGCTCGTCAGGGCGGGCGCGCAGCGGCAGGCACAGGAGTAGCAGCAGGAGCAGCGCGGGGGCCGCGCACAGCTGCAGCCCGGGCGCCAGCACCTCGGGCCTCGGCGTCCACGCACACGCAGCAGGCTCCCCCCCGGAGCCAGCCCGCGCAGCCAACACCTTGAGGAGCCGCGACGCCCTGCGCCTGTGCGCCTGGCCGGCTCCTCCGCCCGCTCCTCCGGTGCCCCCCCGCCGGGGGAGGGTGGAAGCGCCCCGACCGCCGGGCTGGCGGCGCGCGGCGAGCGGCGGCGGGGGGCAGGTGCCGGGGGCAGCCGCCGCCGCGGGGCCGCGCTTTGCCCGCGCCGGCCTTAACCGGGCCGGGGCCGCCGCCGGCTCTGGCCGGTCCTGCCGGCCCCTGCGTCGGGACTTACCCCGCGCCCCGCCGCCTGTTTCCATAGACAAAGTACAACCTGGACCAGATCCCTCTCTTGGCCCAAAAGTATTCAGCTTCTCAATTACCTCCTGTAACAAAACTTTCGTCTGATCGTCCTCCTTGGGCTCTCTGGGGGTTTTTCCCCCCGGGGTGGTTGCAACAGAAGTTTTAAGGGAGGACTCAGACGATGAAAACGAAAAACAAACAGGTTCCCTTGGCTGGCAGCAATCTGCGTCCTGTGGGCTAGCCAGTTCTTTTTCAGCGTGACTACTGATAGCTCCGATAACATCTTTACTCCTCTTTTCATTCTTTCCTTTGTCTTGCGGTGGGTTGTGAAAGGCACTCTTTGCAGTTTTAGTTAATTTCCGAGGCCCCGGGGCAGCAAGACGGTGCTCAAAGGGATTCGCGGCAGCAACGGCAAGCAGCACTAAAGGCTCATTTTCCCGCTGGGGTATAGGAGGTGAAAGAGCACTTGCGGCAGATGCTACTGCAGCTCGCTCTGATTTCACTGTCCGTAAAGTCTCACGAATAAGCTTCCATAATGTGGAACATTTCTGTGCTTCCTCTCCAGCCTTGCCGCCATCGCTAACAGTGTCCCATAGCTGCACCCCTTTGGCCTCCCAAGTATAGAGTTCAAGAGCAGTGCCTACACCATCTAGTAACCCTTCATCTTTACTCCATTGTAACAACACCCTCAGGGTGTCCTCTTCATATTTAATCCCTCTCTTAGAAAGGATATGTTTGAGGAGCTTAACTACTGCCTCTTCTTCCTTTGAGAGTGTAGACCCCATCTCCTCTCCGACCGCTCACCTGATCAGGGTGAGATTCCGTCACAGCGCGCTTCCAGCCTCTTTCAGCTCAGCAAGACTCCACTTCTTGCAGGGGCAGCAAGGAATTCACTTCTTACTGCTTCTTCTTCTTGCCGGGGCAGCAAGGATCTCCGGCCGGCTTTCCCGCTCCCCTCCTATTCCAGCCGTCTTCAAAGCTCCGGAAAGCGACGACAAGAGGGTCCCTGTTCGGGCGCCACTTGCGGCGGGAGAACATGGACAACGCAGCAACGACCAATGTGATCGAACGTTGACAATTTATTAAACGCAAGCATCAGCTTTTATAGAAAAGTTACAAAGTACTGGAACAGTCGTTATCTGATTGGTTAACTTGTGAAACATCCATAGCGACAGGCTCCTGCCTTGCAAGCAAGGCCTGCTCCGTGGTAATCTGATCTGGCGCCGACATCCTGCTCAGTGCCTTTGTGGCAACCTGAATGCAGGTGCTCAGTGCCTGATTGCGGTGCTCAGTGCCTTTGTGGTAAGCCTGCTCAGTGCCTCCCCAAGGCAACGTCCTCTTCATGTCGGCACGTAGGCATCCTGTGTTGACCCTTTCAGTAGCCTGTGAAGCCCTCAGCTCACTACTCGAGTGAGGCTAAGTCAGAGGCTGGATTGCTCACAACAAGAAACTCTGCAACAATGGGAGATGAACATCTCTATTATTTGTTCAAAAGAAAGTAATATAAAAAATACCCTTTTTTTGCCTTCAACGAATTACATGGGAAAAAATAAAATATATATTTTTTGCAGTTAGCAGTAGGCAAGGAAAATGGTAAATTTCAAGTGAAGATAGACACAGGGGAGATTTGGGTTAGATATAAGGAAGAAATTATTTACTGTGAGAGTGGTGAGGCACTGGAACAGGTTGCCCAAAGAAGTTGTGGATGCCCCATCCCTGGCAGTATGCAAGGCCAGGTTGGACAGGGCTTTGAGCAGCCAGATCTAGTGTGAGACGTCCCTGCCAATGGCAGGGGGTGTGGAACGAGATGATCTTAAGGTCCTTTCCAACCCTAACCATTTTATGAGTCTATATTCCAAAGCCAGAAGTATCCAGAACTTAAACTTCTCCACACTGTCTCTGCTGAATATCAATGATGTTTGCGGTATGGGTTCTGGTTTCTCTCTCTCTTTTTTTTTTTTTTTTTTGTAATCATTCAATTAAAGGAGCAATGTACTTTAAAAAAAAAGAAGAGTATTCATTTGAACTAGAAATAAGGGATTAATCAGAAACCTAGTTCAACACATCACAAATCAGCCAAAATCGTATTAATTCACTGACAGGTTGGTCTGTAAGGAATGCAAAATCATCTGCTTCAAAGAGATTATTGTTCTGACTACTTAAGTATTCATAGTCCATTTCTTAAAGCAGTTATGTCTTCAGTGAAAAGCAAAGTAACAAAACCACCTAGTTCCATGTACCTGACTATTTTGTTCAGGTATTCAAAGAGCCAGATAACATACCTGTGATACTAAAACATATGCACAGTTATAAACTTGCAGATTAAGTGATCAATTACTAGGTCAGTAATCACACGCATGAGCAACTGCTAAATGGATCTGATTCCCACATGAAAATACTGTTCAAAAAAGTAATTTTTAAAGGCTACTCTTAATAGAGCAGGTTTTCACAAGGAGAATAATGTTGAAGTAATTTAATTTTATCTTTTAGAACCATGCAACTTGCCAAGGATTAAGTTCTTTTCCTTTAGCATAAAATGAAATGTATTTTACTGAATTTGTGGGTGACATGGACAGTGGGATTGAGTGCGCCCTCAGCAAGTTTGCTGATGACATCAAGCTGTGTGGTTCGGTTGATACATTGGAGGGAAGGAATGCCATCCAGAGGGACCTTGACACGCTTGTGAGGTGGGCTGATGCCAACCTAATGAAGTTTAACCATGCTAAGTGCAAAGTCCTCCACCTGGGTTGGAGCCATCCCAGGCACAGCTACAGATTGGGTGGGGAGGAGATTCAGAGCAGCCCTGTGGAGAAGGACTTGGGGGTGTGGGTTGATGAAAAAATGAACACGAGCCGGCAGTGTGCGCTTGCAGCCCAGAAGGCCAACCGTATCCTGGGCTGCATGAAAAGCAGCGTGACCAGCAGGTCGAGGGAGGTGCTCCTGTCCCTTTACTCTGCTCTCGTGAGACCTCACTTGGAGTATTGTGTGCAGTTCTGGTGTCCTCAACATAAAAAGGACATGGAACTGTTAGAACAAGTGCAGAGGGGGGCCACGAGGATGATCAGGGAACTGGAGCACCTCTCGTATGAAGATAGGCTGAGAAAATTGGGGCTGTTCAGCCTGGAGAAGAGAAGGCTGCGTGGAGACCTCATAGCAGCCTTTCAATACCTGAAGGGGGCCTATAGGGATGCTGGGGAGGGACTCTTCATTAGGGTCTGTGGTGAGAGGACAAGGGGTAATGGGTTTAAACTTAAACAGGGGAAGTTTAGATTGGATATGAGGAAGAAATTCTTTACTGTAAGGGTGGTGAGGCACTGGAATGGGCTGCCCAGGGGAGTTGTGAATGCTCCATCGCTGGTGGTGTTCAAGGCCATAGCCTTGGGTGGCATGGTTTAGTGAGAGGTGTCCCTGCCCACGGCAGGGGAGTAGGAACTCGATGATCTTGAGGTCCTTTCCAACCCTTACTATTCTATGATTCTATGAATGCCTGAAGCCTTTCTATATTTGTCAGTTATACAGAGGAGTTACTATTTAGCAGTCAGGTGTATGCATCACTGCATATGTGAAATAAAAGTAGGCTGTGAGAAGGTGCATAGTCCATGAATTTGGACTAGAAAAAGCAGAATGTCTGCAAAAAGTTTCATTATTTTGAGAAGCAAATATCTTTGAGAAATGTTTCAGAAATCTATTCCTCCACATGAACAAAGGAGCTCATAACCTTCTCTATCAGAACAGAAGACATCCTTCCTGTTCTCAGTTCTATGAGAAAGCAAAAGCACTTTTTGTCCCAGGTATCACGCTTCCCATACTTCAAAACACTGAAAAACTATATCCTTCCAAAACAAGCATCTTTCCAGTAGTTTTTAAAAAGAAACTGTAAATGGGTGGCGGATGGCCTTAATTTTGTGCTCTCTGTATACAAGTACTACATGCCAGTAGATACAGATTCCACAAAAGTAATGTTTTACCCAACGAGACTTACATTTTCGTCTCATTTTCTATTGTAATTCAGGGTGGGATTGAGTGCACCCTCAGCAAGTTTGCAGATGACACCAAGCTGTGTGGTTTCGTTGATATGCTGGAGGGAAGGAATGCCATCCAGAGGGACCTTGACACGCTTGTGAAGTGGGCTGATGCCAACCTGAAGTTTAACCATGCCAGGTGCAAGGTCCTACTCCTGGGTTGGAGCAATTCCAGGCACAGCTACAGATTGGGCATTGAAGAGATTCAGAGCAGCCCTGTGGAGAAGGACTTGGGGGTGTTGATTGATGAAAAAATGAACATGAGCCGGCAGTGTGCACTTGCAGTTCAGAAAGCCAAATGTATCCTGGGCTGCATCAAAAGGAGTGTGACCAGCAGGTCGAGGGAGGTGATCCTCCCCCTCTACTCTGCTCTCGTGAGACCTCGCTTGTGTGCAGTTCTGGTGTCCTCAACATAAAAAGGACATGGAACTGTTGGAACAAGTGCAGAGGAGGGCCACGAGGACGATCAGGGGACTGAAGCACCTCTTGTATGAAGATAGGCTGAGAAAGTTGGGGCTGTTCAGCCTGGAGAAGAGAAGGCTGCATGGAGACCTCATAGCAGCCTTCCAATACCTGAAGGGGGCCTATAGGGATGCTGGGGAAGGACTCTTCATGAGGGATCGTAGTGAGCGGACAAGGGGTAACGGGTTCAAACTGAAACAGGGGAAGTTTAGATTGGATATGAGGAAGAAATTCTTTACTGTAAGGGTGGTGAGGCACTGGAATGGGCTGCCCAGGGGAGTTGTGAATGCTCCATCACTGGCGGTGCTCAGGGCCAGGTTGGACAGAGCCTTGGGTGGCATGGTTTAGTGAGAGGTGTCCCTGCCCACGGCAGGGGAGTAGGAACTAGATGATCTTAAGGTCCTTTCCAACCCTAACTATTCTATGATTCTATGATTTTGCTGGTGTAATCAGGAGCCATAATCTGACTGCCTATGTACCATCCAACCATAAAATAAATATGACTCTCTCCCTGGTGTCTTCTCTTTACTTCTCTTTCCTTTAGGTCTGCATGCTACTGGTTAGGTAAATGTATTCTTCAGTACTTGGAGTTTTTTAAACAAGTGAAGGATATTTTGCTCAAAATATGAATTGTCAGTCACCGTGAGACAAAGAATATTCAAGAATGTTAGAACGGTATTTCTTCCCCTTCATCCATCCGTGTTTAATTGCGTCATGTTTCCATGGGTGGCCTTTTCCAACCTAAAAGTCCCATTTTGCCTTACCCATACATTCCTATTACTGCTCACACATTAGCAACCAAGGGAATGTCAGACCAGACCACTAGTAAATTGAAAATAAATAGTTAGAAAAAAACATTTTCCGCTGGAAACTTTGCATGCCTCTAAAGGTCAGGCCTGATACTGGAGGACCTGGGAATACATGGCTTAGTAGGAGAATGACCATGCTCAGCCAATTTCTTCCACGGGAGCGCGCTGAGCAAGAGGCTGAACTGAGTGACCACGTGGTTGGGGTGTGACTAATCTGCTTCAGAATCAAGATACAGGGTAACATCAACAATAAAAACCTTTGGAGGTCGCCTTTCTGGCCTTGAGCTTTATGTGGCAGTATGTCCAGCAAGAAGTTACCAATTCAGTTGTTGCTTTGCCTAGCTAGGTCTTGAAAAACTTTACTGGAAAGAGATCCTACGGCCTTCGAGAAACCTGCTCTAGTTCTGCACTATCCCATCCTCCAGAAGGAATTTTCTTCTCAACCCAAACAAACCAAGCTGTGCCTTGTGCTCTTGTCATGATGCTTAGCATATTAATGTGATTTTGGCTCCATCGACATTGTAACTGCTCCTCAAATACTTGTTGGCAGCTACTAGATGACCCTTTTGGTACACCTTCACCAATGTTTAAAAGCAGAAAAACAACATAGCCAACACTTCCAGGAACCTGAACTTTGACCCTTCAGGACCTTGAATAGTTATCAGCCCACTACAGAGCCTAGGAACACACAAGTTGTTTATAATGACTTGGAAACTTTTACATTGAGCCTAGTAGCCTGAGACATCAAAAAAAGGGGAGTACCTCTCACAATAAGGCTGGACAGTCTAGGAAGATATCTGTGCCAGAGCCATTTGAAAACATGAAGACAAGCAGTGGCATAACTGGAGGCTTTAAGTGAACCATGACAGCAGGTGGTTACACGCACAGGACAGTTGAGCTGATCAGACACAGAGTAAATTACTAGAACAATTTTCTCTAGCCAACAAGGTTGTATCTATCTCCATTTGTGAGCTCTCTCTCTGCCCTGGAGAAGCTTTTGCTGATTTCTACTACCTTGCAAAGTCTCTCCTATCTTTTGCAAAGAAGCACCTCATCACTGCTGCTAGAGTAAGGTTGCACCTAACAGAAACTGTAAAGCCTTCAGGCAGTCTTTTCCACTGGAGTCCCTGGTAGCTTTTCTAAAGTAAAAAGGGATAAATAAACAATTGAGATAAACAGACTTACCATAAAAAAAATGTAATTGTAAACTTTGTAGAAAAGCTGACTGAGGAGCATAAAGGCACACAGCTTAAACTAGTAGTTGCAGCAGATGTATCTAAAGCAGAGATGTAACTTTTTTTTGGGAGGGAGAGAAGGCTTCTGCCAAGGTATAAACAAAAGACTCAGCACGTGTTGTTACGTTGGCACATACTTCAGGGTATTGTGCCACAAAATGTGGCAGAATTAATTACTGTAATATAATTAACAGTCTATAAACTCAGTGCCAAATGATCATTTTTGCTGAAAACACTTTTTAATTACAGATAAAAATTTCAAATCTAAGCTGACTTTATGTACCTCAATATGAGACCAACTGTGTGGCATGTACAAACAATTTTGGGAAGAGGAATTTTTTTTCTCAAGTTTTATTTGGCAGTGGTTCGCTTTTTTATGAGAAAGTTATTTACATGGCAAAGAATGGTTTGTAGCTAAATTTAGAAAAACCCAATAAAACTGGAATCTGTACAGCACAGACTCCAATATTTGCTCTTATGGGAAATATTGCCACTCCTATTTGGAGGAAGGTAATCCCTCAGCCATCTCTTCCATGGTAGGAAAGTTTCTGAAGGAGTTAGGAATAAAGGTTAGCTGTCAATTAGTTCTATTTGTTTTCATCTTCTCCATTCCCAAAATCCCAGGACCTGGCATGAATGCAGAACCCCCATTTGAGCATCAAGTAAGTGCCTCTAAAGAGTCAAACCAAGGCAAAAGGGGCAAACATTTTTCCCCTGTTACTGTTTTATGGGATGCCATAGTGAGGATTAAGACTGGAGTAAAATAATCCTCTATCAGTTAATGTAATCCTCTAAAGTTTTTGGACTTTTAAACTATGCCAGAAAGAAAGGCTGGTGTCAAGAGCCCAGCAGCACTCTCTGGGTGGAGTGCAATCTTCTCAGAATTGATTTTCACTGAAAACAAACCTACCAGAATTTCAAAGTGCCTTCTTAGATTTCTGGCTATAAAACTGAGAATTTTAATGTGATCAGAAACCCATTACCCTTGTGTATCAACAAAAATCTGCTTAGCACAGAAATAAGCCTTTAACAGTCTGGAAATATTTTCTATAAACAATATGACTGAAGATCAATTCAGAACCTATTGGGAAAATAAGTATTATTTTAACAGTGTAATCAAATTCTCCAGTTGGGTACAACAGTTGTCAGAAGCCAATAACGTGAATTTATATTGCTTTCACATACCCACTAGCATAACAACTCTTCTGTTTAGGAACACAAATAATACAACAACAGGAAAATTCTATTATACTATAAAGATTTGTTATACTCATCAGGGGTTTCATACAAACCATAACCCAGGTTAAATATAAATACTCATATTTATTGACAACTCCCTAAGCATAAAAAGTAAAAGGTGTCAGAAATCTCCCCACTATTTCCATAGCAAGCTAACAGACACAACAGTGTAAAACCCAAATGAATTTAATGACACCATAATCGCCCTCTGTCACCAAGACCAAATGTCAATGAACAGCTCAGGTCCGGCCTGCTGATCTCTTTTACACCCCCAGAAGAGTAGGAAAACATACCTTTTGCCTACTGGAAACATCACCTGTCCCGGTGAACTCCCATGCACAGGACAACAGATGAAAGGAAATCATACCTTAATCTTACTGCAGTAATAAAATAAAAAGTGATGAGAGATTATTTTTTTCCTCCTCTTCTGCAGAAATTAATCTCAAATTAAAATATATGGAAAAAAGCTTTAAGCTGAAAACAGTTAGGAGTTTGAATTTGTAGCCCTTCCCCAGCATAAAATTTTCTGCTTTTCTATCTTTTTTTCCACTTAAAAAACAGCTTCAAAAAGGTAATATTAATAACTGAAGATTTCTTAATTTCATTTACATCTTTTTCCCATTAAAAAGGTACATTGATCTCAAACTATAAGAAGTTATGAGAATTTAAATATTTGCTTATATTTACCAAATATGTCTTCAAAAGTGGCTTCAACACTTAAAACTAACTTGTATAGCAAATTCAGTCACTTTCAAGCATTGAAACTGAAGATAAAAGCAGAGGAATAAAGACAAATTCTAGTGCACACGTGTATGCTCTGCCTCAAGTTCATCAAGTGCATTCACAAAAATGTAGTGTTATGTAGCAATAAGAGGGACACAGATATCAGTGTGTTCTGATATGAAAACACAATACAGAAAACATCAACTGAAGATTTACAAATACCTTTAATCAAAATCTGGGAAACCAAGTCAGCCCTTTTTAATACATCTCTTCCTTTCGTCCTTTCCTGTCCTACTTCTCCTTTCTTTAGCTGAAAGCAGAAAAGCACTGACACTGAGACCTGGCTGCCTTCTGACCTCTTAATGCAAGATCTCCATACCCATCATTCACCAGGGAAACACCTTCCCTCACAGAAGATGAGCTCAATGAAAATTAACTCGTATACGCTTCTTTATCTTTTTTCACTTGGAAATATTAAAAGATATTTTCCTTCCACGGTTACACTTTAACTGAATTAGACTTTGGCATTTGACAGACGCTGGGAAAAGATCAAAGCAGACACTGAGACTGGGGCTATTCTTGATTAAAATAGAAATCTTTCCAAACTTTCTATTTCCCTATTGCATGCAGAAACTCTTCCTTTGTCAAAGAAAGTTCTGAATGTTAACCTAATCCTGCAGCCTATGAGCAAGTGCCATTCCCACACACACACACACACAAAAAAAAACAACATAGCAAAAAGTTCTCATTTATTCCTACGGTTTTAGTTCAGTGACAGAAATACAACAAATCATTGCATGAGCTTATCTTTTGTTCCTGCTTTTTATTTTTCCAGCTCTCCCGCAGGATTGCCCTTCTTAAACACTTGGTTCTCCCATCTTTGCCAAAATCGGCATGTGATTATTTACCTTAATAAATCACCAAAACATTTATATTTTCCCAGCAAAAGCAATGATTCCTTAAGGAATGCCACCCAAGTGTTATGTTATCTCTATAGCAATTAACTTCCAAGGGTCCTTGTCTGACCAGAAACTAAAGGGCATAGCGTGGCAACAGCTGTTCCTCCAAAACCTTTCCTTCTCCTAAAAGAAAGAGGCACACCGAAACTGCCAAGTGTAGACGGCCATTAGTCAATGCCAACTCCTACGCTTGGAACTGTTGGCAGTCTATGCCCCTGCACTGTTTCATTTACTGTCACTACACCATTGTATTAATAAGCAGTGATGCAAATACAGGACATTAGTAAAATATACCTCTGCATTTAGGTCAGTCTTCATAACCTTACACATATACCCATGCATATAAGTCTCCAAATTGAAAATAAAGAAGTTAACATCTCCAAGAGAACTGCATAAAGACTCAAAAAATTTGGAATTTTTACTACAGACAACTTTCAGAACATTCTGAATCTATTACCTTTTGGGAGGGAATTGCCCAGTGTTTTAATCTGTCTAGAACAAAGCAGTTTAGAAAACATGACAGGTGTTAGAAGAACTTTATTTCCAGGGCACTTCAAATTGTTTTCTTACTTTCATAAGCAAATTTGAGTACTAAAACATTTGAGATAAGCACTGAAACCTGATCTTCCAAAAAAAAAAAAAAATAAATTGCAATGTCCCTCCTCAGAAATGATGAAGGGTTTCCTAAACAGAACTTACAACAACTGATGTCATAGTATGCTTGAGCCAAGAGAAGATTTTATTAAGATGTTTACATATGCTGAGCTCACTTTGGAAAGATTTCAGTGGTTGCCTCAAGTTCCTCACAGTTATTAAGGCATAAATTAGATAATGCCAAGTATCAAAATGTAGATTCAGCATGTGCTAGATAAAACACCTGACAGCATCAGGAATTAAATAAGATGTTCCAACATTACACAGCCTGTGATCAATACCAGTACTGTAGAGCCATAAGCTAAATCAGACAAATCTTCCTAAGAAGAAAGTAGCACTTAGCTGACTTCAAAGAATACGAACCTTTCCTGAGAAACTGCCTCAAAAAAATGTCATTCAACTAAAAAAACTGGGCTTCGTTTAAGAAATTTCACCATCTATTTTTGGTCAGTTTAGCAACACATAAAAACCTAATTCAGAAAACATGTAAGTGCATACAAAATTTCACCTCCAAAAATAGGCAGAAACAATTCTAATCCACTAAGAGTCAGTCTTATACTAAGATCCTCACACTGTCTACACTACTCTGAAAGTTAAGTAAATATTTCAGAAGATGCAAGAAAACTTGAGATAATACATATAGACCATTGCCTACTAAAAATGTGGCAATGGAGATCGCTGGCTAAAGCTCCATTGCCTTTAGAAGAATTTATTGTTAACCAAGTGTATGAATTTCCATCATCTTTTAAAATATAAGGCCTGAGTTGGTCTGGTCAGGGGCAACAAGAAAAAGAATTAGATGTGCAGAATTAGAAGCACTGATATTAACTGAAATGAAGTGAAATTTGCCATGCAGATGCTGAGTTCCAAGCTTGTAGTAACAAGTAGTCTTTTCCACTAGTAACAGAAAATTAATGCGGAACTCCTCTTGCAACACTAAATTTTTAAAAAATTCTCTTTGCTTATCAATCATTTGTGCTATCAAAATGAGAGAGTTTGCAATATATATGTCAGGCACTTAACTAATGAAATAATTCTTTGTCAAAAAGTAGTATAATTTTACTGGCAGCTGGCAAAATAGATTAAGTCAATTAAAAAAAAAAAAAACCAAAAAAACAAAAAAACAAAAACACAAAGCAAAACAAACAAAAAAACCAAACAAGCCAACAAACATAAAAAAAATGAAATCTCTGCATAAACACAACTTAAAAAGATATCTACAGAAATATGCAGCTTACGATTCGATCATATGCCACATGGACCCTTTAAGGGCTTTATGTTTTTATTGACTTTAGTAAGCGGTAGCTCCAACAGACTTCTTCTATAGCTCTATGCATAACCTCTCTGGAAAAAATATGCTCCAGTTGGGTGTGCACAGGCCACAGACAGCCTTCGCTGCAGTGGCCCCGAGATGGTAGTTAACGGTCTTAAAAGGAGGGCAGAAAGCAAAAAAGCAGGATGCAACCACAGGATTTCAGGCAAGAGGACTTCGACCTTTTCAGGGATTAGCTTGGAAAGATCCAATTTGATACAGTCCTAGAAAAGGAATTCCAGGACAGCTGATTAATTTTCAAGGATTACCTTCTCCAAGCTCAAGAATGGTTGATCCTTAGAAACAAGAAGTCAAAAAAGATGGCAAGATGCCTGCACAGATGATCAAGCTACTCCTGACTGGACTGACTCAAGGGAAAGCAGCATCTAATAGGTGGAAGCATGTACAGGTGATTCTGCTACGACTTAATTATGCCTAAGCTAGAAACAGTAGTTTCTTTGGATCTGGAAGCATGATATTTTTACTACAGTACCTACGGTATTTTGAGGTGGAACACATACTGCTTATTTTCACTATTACTAATTTATACAAAAAAATAAATATTCATTTAAAATGTTTTTCTGGGACTTGCAATCTTAAAAAATCGTGATGCCAGAAATTAATTGTACCTTTTGAAATCTCCTGTTATATTGACCTTAAAAGATATTTGAGTGTTATATCTGCAGAGAGAGTTTGCTCTTTTGCATATAGGACAATAAGGACAGATCTATCAACCAATGAAGCAAATTAATATCTAGGCAGTAAATAAATGTCTAGTGATCAGGCATCACTACTATAGTTATTTCTGAGGAAAAGTACAAGCCCACAGCAAATCACTTACCAAATTATTCTTACAGATTTGATTGGAATTCAAGAAAATATATGTTCTTACCATGCAATCTAGTAACAGCAAGCATGTTTAAAGGGACAAAGATTTAGTGTGTTACAGAAGGCTTGTCATTTTAACAGACAAGGCTTTATTATCAGACAATGACAAGAGGCTGAAATAATCTGAGTCATATACACGCTAAAAGTGATGTCAAATACTAATAAAAATCTATGTCTTCCTCACAGCATAGTCATTCTAACAAACAAACCAGGGCTGGGACATGGACAGAAATCACCCATACTAATTAAATTTCAGCTTCCTCCTTGGTACAGTCTAGGCTGTGCTAACTAGCATTCCTCAGCCAAGGGCCCCAGCACAGGTCAGGAGACAGCGTTGACCAAAAACTGTATCTAACATGTGCTACATGAGGGACAGAAAACAGACCTTTTAAGCTTTTAAGTGAGCTGTCACTCATCCTTAGGTAGCAGCCTCACAAAATTCACTCTTCATCCCTTGCTCCTTCTTTTTTTAGTTGGTACTTAGTTTCCCTTGTACCTCATAACCTTAAGAAGTTCAGATGGAGAATTGCATCAGTCTCAAGCATGACACAGGAAATATTAAATACAATTTCTATTAAAAATGAAAGATAGTACAAGTTAAAAGTGTGCACTAATTTAACAAATTGTACAGTTAACCCATTTTCCCAAATTTTTATGAAATAACTGGTATTCCGTGAAAATAAAAAAAACACAAAACACTATGAAATACTAGGAATACTGCCGTTCAATAAGGCAGCAATGGAAGTAAATTGGAATTATAATCTCTAGGATGGTGCATAGTACAATAACATTTATATTTTAGCATTTATATTAAATTTTAACAAATATTATTGTCCTTATTTATAAAAAGGCTTTGTTAGACAATAATCACATCAGAGAATATAAAATCTCATTGCAACATATTAAAGTATATAATTTTTAAACCTTATAAAAATTAACATAATGCTTTTAACTAAACAGTTTTCAGCATGAACAATTTACTCTGAAGAGACATAGCAAACAAGACCAACACAGAATGCTAGTCAAAACAGAATCCAGTTGCATTTTTAATGGCTTCCATGGTTTTCTTTAAAAAAACAGTCCCTATCAATTAATATATGCCAATTGTGCCAAAGTCACTGCAGATCTGGACTGTTAAATATTTTACATACTCAATTAGCAAATGCATTTCTCAAAACCACAATTAAGAATCAGGCTAGAATGCTCTGCCATATGTAGGCTTCATTTGCAGTTAATGTTTTATTGAGGACAACTCCAACTCCTATTTTCCATTTCATTACAAAAACAGTTTGTAAGCAAGGATTATTTTTAGTTCTCAAAGACAAGTGAGATGGGCATATTTTGACAAGAAAGGAACTCATCTTGCCAAATAGCTGTGAAAAAGTTTATTTGCAGTGTCCCTTTGCCAATTAAGACCTAGGGTCTGTCATCCTTTAGTCTGACTCTGTGGAGT
Organism: Amazona ochrocephala; assembly: GCA_039720435.1. Classification (NCBI taxonomy): domain Eukaryota; kingdom Metazoa; phylum Chordata; class Aves; order Psittaciformes; family Psittacidae; genus Amazona; species Amazona ochrocephala. The sequence continues at coordinate 34,851,949 of CM077878.1, forward strand.
TTTCAGGCAGTCCTTACAGAATATTCATTGACATCTCTTAATTAAGCCCATACATTTCTTTTAGAGTTTAGTGCAAAGGAAATAAGAATTTCACTCTTGCACCCTGAACAATATAAAGTACATCACAAACTTCCCCAATCACTCTTAGACTTCCAAAAGTGCCCCTTCAAATTATTAAAAAAAGTGGAATTTGCAATCTGAGGCAAAATATAGAAGTCTTCCCTCTCTACGTATTTTCTGAGCAAGAAGGCATAACATATGGCACAGGCATTATGTTTTCATGATTAAAGAACATTAATGAAACAGATGATGCCTGCTGAAAAACAATAATATAATGATGCATCCATTAAAACAAGATATATGCAAACCTTTTAATTTACTGTAATGCCACTTCAAATTAGCACCACGTTTGTTTATGCATACTACAGCTGCCTGGACAGAGTTGCCATTCTAACATATCCTTCTCCCATCGTTGTTATGCCACCTAACTATAAGCTGTTCTCTAATTTTATAGGACTTTCCTATTATCATCTGCTGTATTTTCCTTATTTTACAAGACTGTGAAGAGAATGGCACTTTAAAGATCTCTCTTGATATCTTGAACCTAAACTGTAAGTCTGTAAAATAGAAAAGCCTTATTATATTGCTAAAGGGATTATGAAACTGTAAGTATGTTAATTTTCTTGTTACTACCAGAGTCAGAAAATAATTTGCAAGCACATTCAGAAGGACTTCTCAGAATATCCTACAGATACCTTTAGTCTACATGATTTTAAAGAAAAGAGCATTTTACCCAAAGAAGTAATTAGTCAATCACTTGGTGTAGTTTTACTATGAGTGGGTCAATAAAGTACAAGACAAATACACAGACCTCAAGGGAAAACACTCTCTCAGATACACTTCAGCCTGTCTTTGGTGGCTGGCCAGGCTGAGTCAAGGGAACTGGAGAAGAAATACCACCCTTTTAAGCCTCTTCTCCCAGTCTGTCCTGGCTCCAGCATCACTGCCTCACCAGCAAGATGGTACATCTCCTCACAACAAGGCCTTAGCCCTCAACCTGCAAAAAAATCACATTCTACGAGCTACAGCTGAAAAACTTTGCTCTTAAGTATTTATCTTGCCCAACCCATGTCTTCCGTTAGCTGGAATGAGCAACAGTTCACATTAAAATAGTATCTCAGTGTCAGTAGCCTTGTTTCTTCATGGAGATGCCATCAAATGGAGAGCTGGGCAGGGTTCTGGCATTAGAAGGGTACCTAAGCACCTGTGTCTCTGTTCTGAGAGGAAGCAAGAGATTTTAACCAGTGGAGAGCATGCCACCACGACATATTACAGAGAAATTCACTGTGCCGAAAAGGATGGTGTTTGGCTTCTCAGCTCGCTGACTGCTATGCGCCACAGCCTAGCACAGGTTTTGTCTGTTCAGCAGGTAGAAGCTCCGTTCCTTGTTGTATTTCCACAGCAAAGTACCCCGCAAGGTGAAGAAGAGTGCAGTCAGCTCTCATTCAAAGCAGGAGTGACACTGCAGAAGCCTGGTCTGTGCATTGCTTATCTACTCTGTTGCCTGCTGCCCTGAGTATGGCTTCAGTCCAAAAAACTATGTCTAGACTTATAAATTAAATGTGCTAGGACTGTACTCTGGTCTGTAGCCCTGCTGACAAAGCCCATGTCTTTACTATCGAGCTCTTGCTCTCTGTCCCAGCCGCAAGGGCTTCACCCAAACTCTTCTGGCTTTTGCTAACCTGTGACTACCTGAGGAGGGTTTAGGTCAATATAAGCTGGTTTGGGTCAAACACTGCTAGTCTTCACATAGACCCATCCCAGTTCAGACCGTCAAGTTATCACTGCAGCAAGATGCTGTACCATTGTACCCAAGCAAGGAGAATGGTGTGTAGGATTTGGATAGATACCAAGATGCTGACTCTGCATACACTACTGTACTAAAAAAAGCAAAATCCTAAATGGACCTTACTTGACAAAGTTGCTACCTTACAGCTTTAACTTTGACTGTCATTCTGTTTGGTGTGTTTGTTATGGCACCTTTATTACCGAGTCACTGTTAGAAATAAAAGCAGATACATAGAAAGGCAACACTTTTCAGGGCCATATGTAAGGCTTGAAAGACAGGGCTTTGGAAAGAAGGATACTCCATATCAGATATGGTGGCATCACCAGCTGAACAACTTTGTTCTCTGACCCCAACCCATGGCACTGAGAGGTCATAAGCTGCAGAAGGACAAAACAAGACCATCACTGTGTGAGATCCATTCAGCAACTTTAATTCTCCTAGAAAACATCCAGATGACAAAATTCTGGGGTTTTCTGGGGCAGCACAGGAAATAGGTTTTTGTCTTTAGTTTAAAAGGTCACAGGATCTGCACCAACCTGATGGTGCTGAGCTTCTGCACTTCTAAGGGTTTGGACTGATCTTGGCCTGAGCTTATTTGAGCTTGTTCTAGCTGCACTCACTGTTGTTTAGCATCCAGGTGATTAGTGCTCCACTTGTCCAGGTTAACTTGCAATCGCCTTTACAGCCAGGGTCTAACGATCTTGACAGCCAGCCTTGGCAGCAGCCAATCCCTGGACAGGGGAATGGGTGACCTGGGTCAGGGACCATTCTGAGAGGAAGCAGGCGAAGGGAAGAGCCTGGCCAAGGCCCTACGAGGCAGGGGTGCTCCAGGCACTGGTTTGCATGGAAACTGGCAACAGTGCCGACACGCAGCTAAGTAACCCCTCAGGCTTGTCTTTCTCTTGTAGCTCCTTGCACAGCAGCATTTAAATATGCTACCAAATGAATCTAAAATAGAGTGACTTGCCCTTAACTCCAGCTCTGGATTTTCAGGGAGCATCATCTCTGTGTCCTGGCCTCCTCTAGAGTTGAGGAGGCATCATCTCTCCTCTCAGCCCCTAAATGTCCATGGTGCGTAATCTCCAGTCTTCCACCATATACAGCAGTCTTACTGAGAACTTCACCATGAACCACAGGGTTGAGAACACCTGATCTCAATTCGGGATATTACATGTCATTGTAAAATAAGTCACAATCTGGTTTTCTGTCTAAGAGTTGTTTCAGCTTTCCAGGCAGGTATATTGTCACAAATACAGACACAGATTGCATGGGTTAATGATCTTGAATGCTTTGCATTGTTTTGGAATAAGCAAAACTCAGGTACAATTCCAAAAATAAAGAATAAATATTTTTAACTAGAAATAATAAAAAAGTTGTATTTATTATTACACAGTGTGATTTTTCAAGACTAAAATCATAGCGACTAGTCATTAAAAAAAAAAAACAAAACACTACTACAAAAGAAAATAAACACCTCATGACAGATTTACATACTGACATTCTACAATCTATAACATATTATGAAAGCAACATTGGCCATATCTTCATCAACATCAAAGCAGACACGCATTCTACACCGCTTTTAAAACCATCAATATATCACAGCAGTGTGTGAACACAGCAAGAAACACATCCATCTGACACTGACAAGGTATTTGGATGCCTGAATGGAAGCAACAAAAAATCTCACAGTTATGTTGGGATGTAAGGAGCAGAAGGCCAAATAAATACTTCGGTAAATCTCTGTTTTCTTTGCATTTTGCTTTTCCTCATTTTTTTTTTTTTAAGGTTTGAAATCAGCTCATAAAAACAGTTTGTATCTAATTCTGCCGTATAGAGAAAAATATTCACTGAGCTGCAGTGACAGAAAAGCCCACTTAAAGCTCTGCAAGACAAAGTATTACTGCAAACTTGCTTGTAAGCAAACTCTGATGAGTATCTTTGTAAAGATCAGAAATGGTTTAAAATTCTGCATGCCAGTCAAGTAGGATTTGTTCGATTTTAATGGCTGCTTTGTTGGAATATATCCCAGGGAATCAATTTAATTTCATAATTATGGAGAGTAACGTAAGTTCTTAACTGAGAGAAGATTTCCAAAACACACATTTTAAACATCTAAGGCCTGATTTTGAATGTAGGCCCCTTAAAAACATGTATTTGATATTCTAGCCAAAAATGGTTCCTTGGAACAAGCAGAAGTCAGCACTTAAGCTCTCAGTGGAATAGGAGAGATGTACTTCAGCTAGTTTGGTTCTGAGAAGCAGCATAGCATTAGAGTGGCTCCAAAATGCCTGAAGTACTACATTTCTCAGTAAGGATAACTGATTGAAGGACACTAATGCATCTGTATTGCTTTGGGTCTAAAATACCTGGTCTAGATCAATCAGGTATCTCTTCATTAAATTGCCTTCCTTTACATCACAAATTCTTCAGAAGTGGAGTCCAGACCAGCTTTGCGGAGTACACCAAGATGCTGGAAAATGTTGTTTTAACATTTACAAATAAATGCGAAAGACTATTCTATCCCTTAAGCCTCATCAATTTCAACCTTTGTAATGCCCTTCCTTACCTTCAGTTATAGAGTCTTTTGATCCCAAGAGAAAATTGAAGAAAGCCTTTGGTCTGTAACATATTGAGCCCACAGTTCTGAACTGGTGGAAACAAGAATCTTAACTTTAAAAACATGGATGTGCAAGCTATTCTCACACAGATTCAGATTAAAAATTACGTTGGTAAAACTATTTTTCACCTGGAAGAAACCACCACACAAATAGCACACATTATTTTTACTTAAGTGATAGCTCTATCTATCCCCGATTATTTATCTACTTTTCCCTATCATTTTTCTTTCTCTGCAGCATGCTCATCTTCATATTTTTATCAGACATCCAGATGAAAATTCAAATAGTCACTTTCCTCAAAATCATTGATAATAATCTTACCTGCTGAATTACTGATTTTTCACTTACTGACAAGTTTTTCCCTGCATGTAGAGTAAGTGTGCATTTATAATCAACTTTGCAGTGCATTTTTAATTATTTCTTCACACAAGCAAAAATCTTTCCCCTTACTACAGTTGGTTCTAATCAGGTGTACCCAAATATAGTCCAGCTACTTCATTAGGACTAATCTATTGTAGACAGTTCCAGACAGAAAGAAACATTTCCTGAAGTCAATAATTTCATTATTGTATCTACTCCCAGCTATGTCATACAAAACCACACACATTTGGTACTTGCTTTCAACTGCATACTGAATAAGGACTTCATCTAGTCATTGTGAAATGATGCAAGCGTTCATAGTGCAGTCATCCTCTTAATTTCCAATTTTATGTGTCTGAGCTTATTTCTGAGATTCCAGGAATTAGTATTCACCATGCTATTGATTTTGCGTTATATCATTTGATACTTTTGCATATTTAAGTTTGCATTTAGAATTTCTTTAAAAATGTATATTATTTTTCCTGAATATGTTGATTAACATCTTATGTATTTATAAATAAGGGAGCTATACAATATAAAATAATAAAAATTCTTTGTTTGGAAAGGAAAAGTGCAGCATAACAGCTTAACACTTTCTTTTAGAACATTCTGTTTATTCTTGCTTTCATAACGTGCTTATTCTCTCTAAATATTTATATCTATATTATTATTCTCTGTATTTTCTTATTAGTCACAGCTTCCCTTTTAGCTACTACAGTACAGTGTTAAACATACGCCATTACGTACTCTCAGTCTCACTTTGCAGCCATGAATAGTTGAAGAAATAGCACACTACTGTATCTTAATTCAGTTTATTACATTTAGAAATCCTAGATTAATAGACTAATTTTACTCTTCTCTCTGACTATTTTCGGAAGAGAAACACAAATGAAAACAAAATGTATACATTAAATACGACATTTTCCATTAGGATCACTTGAAAATAGTGGACACAGATCAAGAGTCCCAAGCTCAGACATACAACAAAATTTTCACCCAGGATAAAATCGGTGGAAGAAAATATTAAACAGACTTTGAGAATATATTTTACATAAAAAGCTAAAAACCACATTAATCGACCCCACGGCAATTACTTTGGACAACATCATTCAACAATTGACACAAAAAAATATTTCTAGATCTCAATTACGGCATTATTTCAAAGTCATGATGAAATTTCATTTTAAATACAGGCAGAAAATCCTCAGAGATTCAGATTCAAATCCTAAGAACAGGTCAAGAATGCATTTTCCTTGCAGTCATGTTCAGTGCCACTTTGAGGCTGCTCTCTCAGCTGCTTTGATACTACATACATTCACAACCATCCCACATGATTCTCAGAGTTACAAGGCAACGCACAGATTTGACGGGTTCCATTGCAACCCTCTTAACACAAGGGTTTTCCCATGCTGAAAGGAACAAAAAAGGTGATTTTCTTATTCTGGTTTTCAAAAAAATCCCAAACACATTTGCCTGAAATTCTGAACATATACAGAATATTTATATGAGCAAGGCTAACTGAATTTCACTGTAACCTGTAGTTTTTCACCCTAACCTGTAGTATTTCAACCTCCTGTCCAGGCAATAGGCTTACAAGTAGGTATGTCACAGGTATGCTCTTTTTCATACCACTCACCTTTGTGATTAGCTGCTCTTGAAAAATGATGGAGCTTTGAAAACTGATATCTTTGTAAGATTCCTTAGAGTGTGAAAGTTGTAAAATGAAATATAAAGAAGCACCATCCTGTCAAACACTTTCCATTATTCCTCTTCTTCTAGAGATTTTATGGGAGACCCCAGCGATATGAATAATGTTTGAAAACATGAGACAATATTATGCAAGTTTCTGTCTTTTCCTCTTCTATCTGAACCAAAATAATGATATAGTATGATCATTTCAGCCCTCTTTCTTTTTGAGGTTCTTGGCACCCACATTCCTTCCCCAAGCATGTTAGAAACACTGCATTTAAAGGTTCTTGCTTTCCTTTCAATCTGACTCCCAAGTAGCATTAAAGCCTTCCAAACTCCTTTTTCAGTGGAGAAGTATAAACATTTTGCCCTTATTCTTTACAGTCCTTTTATTTTTTCCTCCATGGACTTAGCTGCTCAGACTTCTGCGCAGCCTCCCTTTCTGATCTGCTCTGCCAAAGCATGAGCAACTGTATCCAACAGCACAAAACCATCTCCATACATTTTCCTATATTATTCATAATGTACAAGAAGGTCTTTCTGAGAAAAGCTGCTCTCGTCTGTCAATGACCAAGAATATTTGAGAAGTTTCACATTACTGAAATCACTGTGGACATGAAACCAAGCACAAGACCCTGAGTTAATCTATAACACAGTCACCCCCATAAGGATTTTAAAGGAGAGCTGCAGTAAGGCCAAATGATTCTAATAATACATGGAAGAGAAACCATCATTGTGTTTTAGGGAAAAGAGCAAAAAGCATGCAGCAGTGTGACAAACCATACCCTAGACCTCTACTTAAATTACAACTGGACATAGTAAGTAAGGAGAAGGCTTATTGTATATAAGGTAAGTAGCAAGACAAGTCATAAATTCTTCTTCCCTACTTCTGGTCATACTGTGAGGCTTCTATGAGGATAATCAAGCACAGAAAGAGGTTAATCAGAAAAGCTGTGAAGTGTACAGCCTCGCACACACTCAGTATCTGGCTCCTCCAGCTGAATCTGCTCTGAACAAGCGGTTGAAATAGAGTATCTCCAGAAGTGGCTTCTCAACCCAACTCTAAGAAATAAGACAACCTGAACATCAGCCAGCCTGAAAGAAGCCACCAGAATGTCTACCCATTGGCTCCCATGGGCTTCAACTTTCTACAATGAGCTCCTGATACACCTCTTTTCCTACAGCACTTCTAATTCCTCAGACTCTACACCACCTTCTCTTCTCCTTTGTCTTCTTAGGGGTTTTAGCTTGCAGGCCACTAAGATTAAAAAAAATAAGCTTCTATAATTGTATCACCAGCAATTCTCCTTTCTGTGACACAATTTAATTTCTAATGTGTGAATGTATCATTTGATACTTTCTGATCGCTTGATAGTGAAGAACAGATGTTTATACCTTTTGCACATAAAGAATCTATATGTAAAAAAAACAAAAAAGGAAAAAAGACAAAAAAAAACAAAAATAGAGCTGAACAAACAACATGAAGATGTTGCTGTATAACTCAAGCAATACATGCAAATAAATAGATATGAATACGCATTCATTTTGTATCTGGATGCAAAATGTCTTTTCATCAGAAGTCACTCTAACTCATACTTCAGCATTGAGTTTCTAGATATCTGGCCTACTTTCATTTTTAGAACAATTTCTTTATGTAATAAGCATGCATATCCACAACTCAGACCTTAGACATCTCAGCATAATCTAAATAACTGCAGATTGACTTAAAAACTCTGAAAAACAGTGGACTAATATGTGAGAATTTACTTCTTGATTTTAAGTACCTAAGATTACATTCTGCAGTCAACATACATGATCTGTCTCACAAAATGTTGGAAAGTCAGTAACAGAAGTCTTAAAAGCAGAGCATTTTGGTGAAATCGTTTCTTAGAAAGAATGAAAATGTTGAATTTTGTGTTTGAATTATAGACTGGGCCAATGACAAATGCAAATTAGCAAGTTTCTGCCACATGCATATATCTTTGTCATTTAAAAAAATATATCACAAATCATTACATTTAGAGAATTTGATAAAGTCACAAGGGTCTTTAAATGTAATGTATAATGACATATTAATGGTTTTATAGAGACCTCTGGAGATTTCACAGCATTATACATTAATGAATTCTTCCTGACATTTGATACACAAAATTGCAATGAAAAGTTTAATGCTCCAATGGATCTGATGCAGATACAGAGTAGCCAAGTTTCCTATCTGAAATGTCCACATTTAGCCAGATGGCCGACGTTGCTGCCTTTTCATGAGATCAGAAACCATTTTGAGAACATCTGTATATACCTATGTTTTCTGAAAAATCTAAATTCAATGGTTGTTGGAGTCAACAGGAAGATAGATACTGATGTTACACTGGCTTTAGACCAAGTATGCAATGTCAAGTTTGTTAAGCATCATCAGCTTCAGATATCTAATCCTGATGTTAAACATAATGATTTGTGAAAACTGGAACATTTGGTGTTCCATCTTGCATTAAACTTTGTTGCTTATAACGTAGTAACAAAACAACTGCCAATAGAATGCAGGCAAAAAAATAAGCATATATTACAAAAAACAAAAACAAAACAAAAAACACCCAACTAAACAAAATTGCTAACTTTAGCAATGTTCATTCTTTTAAGTTGCTAGATAGAAATGTAAAATGTTTCAAAGATTTAATCTAAATCTACAAAAGGCAGAGACAGGTTTGCATCAATGCTATGTTTTAATAGACTTAAAATGAATTTAAAAGGAGCATTTAAGAAAGAAAAAACAACCCAGACTAAATAATAAAGTATTTGTCCCACATTCACAAGCAAAAGCATTTTGCATGTTTCAGTTTTTTTAAAGGACAACTGAGCACATCCAAAGTGCCATTCTGAAATCAAATTCAGTGACATTTGTGAATACCTTGGCAAAAATTCTTTTTCTCATGAAACTATAGTTGTAAAAAAAATGAAAATATTTAAGATGTAGAATGTTTTTAACCATGCTTTCCCTTTCTTCTATGAAAAACAGATGTTTAATAGAAACTACATAAATAAAACTAAAATATCCTCTTTAGACACCATTTATCAACATTAGTGCTTCTGCAGTTGTTCAAGCTGAAAGAAAAACAACCCAAAACCTGCCTTGTAAAAAAAGGTACTCCTGAAATTTTTTCTCATTAAAGACATTGAGTTGCCAAAGTTTTACATCAGTCAAATGGAACTGAAAAAAAAAAAAAAAAAACCCTCCACACTTTCTGTTCTAGATCAAAGTTTAATATTTTCATGAAACTTCATATAACTTAACACAGGAGCTACCGTGGCTAATTTTAATTCACCATTAAAGAAAGAAAAATTGACAACATCCTTCCCAAAAATGACAACGGCTTTCCTTTCTAGGAAGAAGAAGGAAGAAAACTGACACAAAGTGACAGAACACAGTTGTTTGTCATGTCATTCTCCTAATAAAGCTGGCCTGAAAAAAAAAAAAAAAAAAAAAAAAAAAAGAGAGAGAAAAAAAAATGTTTGTTTTTTCAGTTTTGGTTTTTTTTTTATTTTTTGAGAAAAAGAAAAAAGCTTAGACTTAAAAGCTTGCAAAAAACTTCAAAAGCTACTTGCTGGCATGAACTGGACAGTTTAGAAACAGAAAACTTGTGAAAAATGTAAAAAAGCACTAGCTTCTACAACCAAAATATCATGAGAAGTTATTCCTGGCATCTAGACTGTGTTGTAAGGCACTATTTTGGTGTGCATTAATTGGCGAAATTCTCTGACAGACTGCCAAAAGCTGGTGTAAAATACAGGACTTCATAATAGCTTCTTGACTCATGCTGAATACCTCTGTTTACAAACTTGAAAGAGTTCAAATCTAACCCTTAGACAGTGACTATGACAGAGTGGGAGTATCTGTTCTAACTTTGCAGAATTGTCCTCATGGGTGCATTAACAGGGATGAACAAAACTTGCCATCATTAGGAGGAACAATCCTAACTCTAGTGAAACTAAGATCTCTCCCAGGTAGCAAGTTGCAGATATTATCAGCTTTCACTTTAACTCTCTGTATATTTTTCCCCTTTTTAGCTCTTAAGTAGCCATCCAGGATCTCTGTCAATTAGGAATCCAGAATGATTTCATACACTCAGCCTTTCTTCCATCTCTTTCTTCCATAAGAACTTTGTTGATGGAAGACTAGAAAAGCAATGAATTAGGATATGCATTTTTAAGTTTATTTTTCAAAATCAAATTCTCATCAATTTATCCAAAAATGTTTCATATGGAGAACATTAACAGCATGAATATATATTCGCTTCTATAAAATGTGCATTTTCCTATTTTATCACTATTAAACAAGACAAAAAATGGGGTGGAGGTTGGACTTGATCTTAAAGGTCTTTTCCAACCTTGATTGTATGATCATTGTATGATTGGTTGATTCTATGATTTTATGAAAATGTTGTTTATTACAAGCATCTAGAGTATATCTCATAAGCTTTTGAGATGCATATTAACTAAACAAGTTTCACTAAGATTTTATTGCTCTGTTCTCCCAAAAAGTATTGTAATGTTCTCTTTCAAAAACTAATTTAAATATAAAAGAAGGTCTCTTTAAAGCATTCTTCACTACTGAGATTTGGTATTTCTTTCCAAATGAAATGGAATGCTTTTTTATTAAAATAGAATATTTTAATAACTAATTTACTTTTAGTTAGAATATGGCCTCAAAGGATTGCCAGGAGTATTGTGCTTAATCATAACACATTAGCCTTTCATTGGATTAGCAAGGAAAGCCTGAGTGACAGACACAATAATACAGCATGACAGAAATTGAAACATTCATATTTTTTCATCTGCTTGGAAAAGTAATACTGACCCATCAAAAATTAATATTTTCTATTTTAAGCTGGTTAAGACTCATACCTGGCACACTCAGTTATTTTTCTGCCTATGCAACATCAGAAGAACAGTTCACTATTAAAAAAAATTGATTAAAAGGGCAAAGAGATAGAAAAGTCAGTAAGAAAGACACTGTTCCTAAAATATGTGGAGAAAGTACAAACTCACTACATGCCAGCAATCCCTCATGTACAGTACTTTATAAACCCCTTTCACACAACATCTAAGCATTCTACAGTCTTGAAAACATTACACACAACAGGCTTGTGAAGCAGAGCACTCTTTGCTGGCTGTGTAGACACTTTGACAAGGAAAGAAAGATGACTGCCAGCTACCGAGCAGTCAGACATGAGCTTTCTCTGCCTTGCTCCAGAAAGACCTACCACAAGCGAGTTCCAAGCATGCAGCGCAAGCACTAACACAGCTCTGTGTTAAAATTTAGCTTTGTTAAGAAAAAAACTCTGTGCTGAATAAAGCAGTTAACTCACAGTTCTCTGAAGTACCCAGGCTGTACCTTCACCAAGTAGACAACACTCTCACTTCCTTCTAAGTGGAAAGACTCATGAACCTTGCACAACTATTATCAGGTCTGATTTTTAAAGCTGTTTTGCATGATTTTCAGACACACAAGACTGGTAAGCAGCTGACTGGCATAACTATTCAGAGTGAGAAACTGGATGTTCACTATCCCAAATCGTTTGGCAAAACTTATATACCAGAAGTACTAGAATTTTCAGCTGTACAAGAGACACTTACTTGCATGGTCTGATTCCACTTTTACAAAAGTCAGTTCACTCAATTGCATCTAAATCAAGATTGCACAGATTGTGCATAAACTTTCCCACTGCTCATCTCTTTTAATCAGGTATTCATGGCTACTGTGTACCAATCACATGTTCTGATAAGACATACAAAATCCTTGAGAGGAGGGCACCAATGGTTAATCAGAAAAATCTTTTTTTTTAATGCCATTAATGGCAGCTAAAAATCTGTTCTCCACATTAATCCTGATCACAAGTTCCAGAGGGCTATAAATCCAATTTTGCAAGTAGAGATTTCATAAGTAAAAGATATGATGTTCAATGTCTATTCTGTCTTTTGTTTGGGAGAAAAAAAAAAGGTCTTTTATGTTAACATCACTATAGAGAAGCTAATCCTAAAGGATGCTGTCCTGGGTTCAGCAGTAGCAGTCATTTTTCTCCTTCTTGGTAGCTGGTGTAGCACTGTGTTTTTGATTTTGGGCCTGGGAACAGTGCTGATAACACCAGTGTTTTCAGTTACGGCTTAGAATGTTTTGGTCTGACCAAGGGCTTTCTGAGTCTCATGCTCTGACATGGAGGCGGGGAAGCTGGGAGGAAGGAGAGGCAGGACACCTGACCCAAACTGTCCAGAGAGGTTATTCCATACCACAGCACGTCATGTCCAGGATGTAAAAATGGAGGGCAGAGACCCAGAGTGGTGGGGGTGCACTGCTTGGTTGGGTTGGGATTGGTGGTGAGCTATTGTATTCTTTCCTTGTATTTGCCTTGTCATTATTATTATTGGTGGTAGCAGTAGTGGTTTGTGTTATACTTTAGTTACTAAACTGTTACACTTTAGTTACTAAACTGTTCTTATCTCAACCTGCGGGAGTTGTATTCTTTTGATTCTCCTCCCCATCCCCTCAGGAGCTGGGGGGAAGAAAGAGGGAGTGAGTGAGAGAGCAACTGTGTGAGAGGCTTAAACCATGACAGATGCTAACAGCGCATATGTACTCGTATCTCAGTATGGCATATCCCAGTATAGCGCACACTTACTAATCACTGTTTCAGTGAAAGATGCAAGAAAAATGAAAAAGCAAAATACATCATTCTGTAAGCCTCTCCAATTACAGAAAGTGTATATGTTCCTGGCAGTCAGACAAAGAAGGCCCAGCCTGGCCGTCACCCTGGGATTCTTGTGCAGCTGTTCATTCTTGCTGCCTCTGCCATGCACGGGTTGAAGCCCAGCAAGCCCAGCACTACCGCACCAACTCTGTGCTAGTAAGAAAACCATACCTGTGTGATACTGCCTTATAGATGCTGCATAGGTAACAGTGGCAGCCTTAAACCGTGACACAGGCAATTTTGTGACAAACAAGCTGCAGTAAATAAAACAGGTCTCAGCATCCACACCATACACTTCTGAATTTGGATTATTTCACAGCACCACAGTACCACAAAAATTATGTCTTTCATAACATTAATCCAAACTACCGCTGTACCCATATTAATGACATTTTCTCAAAGTAGTGTGAATTGATGTGAATTAACAGTTATTTCACGGTTTAGGGCTTTTCTGGTGCCATCTACATCTTACCTCCTTGTTGCTTCTTAGTGTTTGTGCATAACAAGACCAGGAAAACAGGCTGTTCATGGCGCCATGAACAGGACTCCTAGTAATAGTGCCAATGAACTTCTGTATCACAGAGAAGCACCACCAGACACCTAATGCAACCAGTCTACAGCATGTTTCTTAAACAACAGGTGAAAAATCTATAGCTGTGCATGGTCAAGGTGAGAGATAACAATAAGGACAGTCCTAATGGCACACGAGGACTCCTGCAAGGATACGATGACATAGCTGGCCAAGGAAGTTTTCAATGAGCACTGCCAACTGAGGATTATCTGATAGTGAAACAGAAGCGGCTCACTGCATATCACCTTCAGTCAGGTATAATTTTGTTGAAATTAAGATTACATGACAGACAGAAAGGAATAAAGTATCATAATCATGTCTCAAAACATTTAAATAAAAAATACATGTAGGGTTTATATAAAAGTTACTTTAACAAATATTATTATTTTTGCAAAAATGATTCTGGGTTCCCAAATGACGGTGTGAGTAGCAACCTACTCTTATTCCATGACATGATAATAAAGTTAATCTATGGATATACATTTACTCAATTTAATCAAGTCAAACTCAGCTATGTGTATTATGAAATGAAAACAGCTCCCGGGAAACAGCTTAAAAAAAATGCCCTGCTTCTTTCAGATAGCCTACTGCTAAGCAATTGCCCAGCATCACACAAGGGATAGAAAGCAAACAGAAAAAGGTTATATCTTGCTTTAGTTGCCTGCCTTTATCCCTAAAAAATTATTCTTACTTATTAACCTTTACTTTGTCTCTTTCAGTAGTTGTTACCTAACCGCATTAGTAAATCTTGCAACTATTCTGCAAGCAAGTACAAGACATAGGCACTGCAACCATTTTTAAAATACTTCTAATATTGAAAGTGTTAGTTACTATGTTGTACATATGTTAAGGAGTCTCTCTCCAAAGACACTGAGTCAGCTTTAATTGTTTATGTAGGGTTTTAGTAGCACACTTTGAAGCTAGACAGCAACACTTTGATCTTTAAAAGCTTAAATGAGAGACTCAAATGTATATCCCCAAACTTGCATATAATCTGAATTAAGACTCAAAATGAGTCATATTTCAAATGAATCAGGCATTTTAAGATGACACTGGCTAACTGATTAGTCCCCAAAATATGTCATTCTTAAAGAGAAATAAATCCTAAGAAACATTTATCCTGTAGATTTCTTTTTTTTTTTTTTTGTAGCATTCTGATATAAAGACCTCATTCTGTACACATGCAAAAAGAAGCAATTTCAATTCTTCCTGGAGTCAATAGACTATATATAATGACAGAATAGTCATGTAGATTAGACATAAGAACTTAACAACTTCAGCTTTGCTCTTAGCTAAAAGAAGGCAGTATTTCAAAATTGCACTGGTGCGCTTCACATCAATGTTGAAAATTCCACTATATAACTGAAAAGTAAAATATAAGACTAAGTGATTTTTTTTTCTTTACATAATGGTAGTTTGATTTTTCCATATTATTTCCAAAATGAAAGGTTTCTTCACCTTTTTCCTCTTCCACTTCTGTAATTATGCCTCAACACCACCCCCAACACACACACACACACACACACAGACAATCCTTTTTTAAGTGATTAAACCAGCCACATTTTGAAAAAGAAAAAAAAAAGCTTGAAAGAACACTAGTACAATGATTCCTGATACTTCAGTAACTTCATACAATACTCTTTTCAAAAGGCCAACACACTTAGAGCAGATGTGCTAGCATACTTAAACGTACGCTTGGTACGCTCAAAGAAAGCACACACAGATACCTGATTTACAAAGATGACTGTGGTTAACTCTACAAACAACCTTAATACAAGAAAAGTGAGACTAGCAGTGTCCTGCCATGAAACAACTCTTGAATCCTGGGGACCCCACAATCTCTCATCAGTGCAAAATGACAAGTTAGGTTTTGTCAGGCAGCTGCAAACTGAGCATAGGATGTAGCTGAAAGCACCAAGTGAAACTCTGAGGAACAAGGTCTGTGCAAAAGGGTGGATGGGGTCTATTCAGGGGTGGATACACAGCTACGTGCATACACTGAGCTGAAACTGCAGAGCTGCTGGCCCTCTCCTAGAGCCAGGAACTCCAGAAAAGTCTCTCTCCTCAAACAGATGACAACATATGCTGCCTTATAATGAACAGGAAAAAGATACAAGTATTCATCTGATTTGAATTTTAATATAGATAGTAAGATCCTATGACACTATAAAAAAGTAAATAGTTTGGAAGAAAGGAGAGTAGGGGTCTATATAAACACCTGGCTCAGAAAGCTTTCTCAATCACCTTCACTGAAGGAGTATCACAGGGCTTCTCAGATGCCGTTCATACAACTGCACCTACTTAACAATATTCCTTTGTCACATGCAACATGCGGGACAGTAATCCCAAAATCCATAAATTAGTCTCATCACAGAGGCACTAGTTGACATTTATTTGTGCTACAGATGCTCGTACATGCTCAGTGCTAACTGTAGTCTTCAGCTTTTAATCAATGATGACTGCAGAGCCATGCTAATAGAAAGCGTTGCCTTCAAAAATTATATAATCCATTTACTTGTCACTTATTTCGAAAGTCCTGAGGAGCAGCTTCAAGTTCTCCTCTATTATAGCTAGTTTCCTACTTTCTCCTCTTTATTTTAATATTAAAGCCTTATGAGCCTGACAAGAGGAAGATATTTTGGTTGAGTATTCAACCAAGTTTCACTGATCACAGGGGTTCTGAAAAACACTTATATGCTCAGCATAAAGTTGCATTATTAATTACAGGAAACATTAGTCATACTTACACACAACTTATTTCAAAATATTAATTACCTTTAAAATGAGGACTGTGTAACTCCTCCACACAGGATTAAATAACTATTTTACTATCTGGCAAGACTTTTTTGGGACCTCTACACTGCTAGCTAGTCAGGCACTGCAATCACATGGGACAGTTGTGGCCTCAGATTCAAGATTTCTGCACTACATCTGTCATGGTGCTAAGGAACACCTGTCATTCCAGTGCAAATGTGGATGCTCTTTGAATAACAAGACTTAAAAAAGAAGACTGAAAAAAGCATATAAGCCTGTACTCTCGTAGCTGTTCATACAACTACACCTCACTGAGAGGGTAGTTAGTAATACATCATTATCACTGACATTACTAGGTTTCAGAATTAATTTCCTGCTAAAAATAGTAATATTACACAATAAACCACTGTCTTTAGTTATGATGCTAACTTTGGGCTCCCATGAAAACCAAACACTACCCTATATTTGTCCTAAACTTTCTCATCTGCATTTTCCATCTCCCAGCCCGCTTCATGATGAACTTGTGAACTTTCAATTCAATGTGTTACTGCCTACAAAAACAATTTGAAAATTATCAAAACACACATGCTCTGCTATTTGCAAACTTCAATGAATGCAGTTTCCACAATTTCCATTATTTAAATAAGGAAAAGCAAACAAACAACAACAATAAAAAAAGCCTAAACAAACGAACCAAACAAAACCCGTAGAGGTTGCTTTCCCCTGGATTTTGGTCAGTCTTGCTCCAGAACACAGGAGATTTGCAGTCAGGAATGTAGCTCCTCTATGGAAACACAAAGATGAAATATTCCTAATTTGACTCCTCATCTCCAACTACTATTGTCATTTTATCAGACCCTTTACCGGGCTGCACAGAGGCATTACAAAGAAAATTCTTATGGTGGAGTTGACAACTGTTTTATAACGTAACATTACAGATTTGAAAGAAAATCAGAATCGATTAATTTTGTTTGTTGTTAATGACAGAACAAGAGGCAGCACTTCAAGCTCCAGTAGGGTACATTAGCATCCCTAGCAGAGAAAAAAATTACAGTCATCAGATCATTAAACAAGTTGCCAAGTGAAGTTACAGACTCATTATCACTTAAAACATGACACCTATCAAAGGACCCAGAAATAATAAATCCATCTTGCCAAAATGGTAATGGGTTGTCCCTAAATTCCAGAAGAAACCCATTCCAAAATTGAAATGGTTTGATTAGGTTACAAAAATTACTTGTTATTACAATCTGCATTCTTCTATTTAGTCAGGAATAATGAACATGAGAAGTGCTACAGCAAACAGCCTCCTGAAAGATTACTCAAATAGCAGACTATTTAATAAAGCTTTATGTTATAAACCTTCACTTCTTTTCTTACTGTTTGAAATTCATGACTTCAGAGAATATAATGCACTTTGGGGCAGAAAATAGCATCCCTTCAGCTGCATTTTTTGCATCTATTTTCTACACATGTAAACAAAATCAACACCACTTGCTTGCCATTACCACTCTATACCTTATCTGAGGACAACCACTAGCTGGTACAGGACTAAACACAGCCTTGGGTGACCACTGCAGCATTGGCAGGTGGCTAGGTGCCACAGCCACCTCCCGCAGTGGGAATCTGGTGTTGGGGAGCAGTATTGGGCAAAGGTGCAAGCCAATGCCAAGCCAAGAAACCCAAAGAATAAGTCAGAAGTAAAGCTGGCACCAGCCGATGCCAGCATGGCCCAGATGGGGACAGAGGGTGCTGCGCTGGGCCCAAATGGGGCTCCTGAGTCTTGGACAGGAACACCCCAGCTCAGCCCTCAGGGTTCAGATGCTCAACTGCCACCACCAGAATGTGCTGATTTTAGTTTTGAAGGCACAGAGGCTTTGTCAAATGCCATACTGGAATCCAGATGTCCTTTATCTCAACCTTAAAGGAAGTTCTATTTAAAATAACCTGTTAGTTGTGAAAATCAAATATTATTTCAGCACAATTGGGCTAACCTCTGACAACATGGTACAGCCATTACAGTACTGAGCCATGCTGTGCTTAAAATGAGCATCTCTGAAGACTTTTGCCATGTTGGGAGGAGTTTTCTTGCATACATTAGAGATTTAAGTAAATGGCACAGAAGTCTAAAAGAAACAAAGTCTAAATTGTGAAAATATTCAGCTTAGTGGCATGCACACATTAATTTAGGGGGAAAGAAATTAGCATGGGCAGTAACTAGTACTACAGCGATGACAAGTACTGCACGGCCTACTTTGCAAGCACTACCTTTGGCCAAGTTTCCATGGTTTAGGAGAGGAAATACAAGACCTGCTATTTAATCATAAAAATCATCAGTTTTATTACATAGATCTCAAGCTGCACGTTAAATTGTTTTCACAGACAAAACATCAAAATGCATGCATCAAAGCTTCAGCACAAGTCATCTCCCAGACAGAAAAGTCATTGGCAGATCGGCAAAGAACTGATCTCTATCCAGCAGGGCACCCACTTCAGTTTCAAGGACAGCCCAGAATAACATTTTGAAAAGACCATAAAAAGGAAATAAGTAAAAAAAATTAAAAGATATAATCTTTTGCATAGAAAACAGCTAGCTGTAAAATAACAACCAAAGTCACAAGGTTTGACAATTTACCAAGGTTCTTTTTTCATCTTAGATATTAAAGTTAATTAAAACTGGTGAAGTCATGGAGTCATTTATGACCTATCCTAAATGTAATATAATCTCATCTGAAATGCATGAAATTACTCTGCCTATATATATTACTTCAATTCTTGATAACTATTATAGTCATTCAATAATCCAATTACTATAAATTACATTGCAAAGTAGGCCCATGCAATAGCTAAAATAGAAATTATTTGTGACATTGTCTGCACAACATTAATGGACCAAATGAAACTTATTAGCAAAACAAACTGAAAAAACAAAACCCCAAAACTTGCTTTGACTTCCCATGGTACCTATATCTGAAAATGTTTGACTTGCTGCAGAATACGACACCCTATGAATATATATAGAATTACTATTTTCAAATGTAAGAGTCAAAATGTATACTGAATCTAAAATGTTTTTAATGTAGTTGGGAAGGTGCTAAGTGTGGTATCAATAAATAGGCATTCTTGGACACTGGCCAACCAGACTTCCTGGAATGCGGGAACAAGCACTTATTTGCGTAAAGATCCATTTTCTGGTGCCCAGTGACTTCATCTAATACTTGAGAGTACGAGTCACTGAGAGCCAAGCTTTGCTAATCCCCAGCAAGGAAGAAGTTCCCAGAGGAAGAGGTAGTTAACAAACAGTGGTGGGCATTGACTGGCCTCCACTGTTTGCAGTTCAGAGTTTTTGAACACTAATAAATATTTATCTTATGTTTATAAACACAAGGAATAGTTTATTTTGGCTAGAGTCTAGCCCAAACATATGAAAAAAAAATCTGTCATTTCAGGTACAGATCAGGAATCAAAGCCAAAATCATGGCTTTGGGAGAAAAGATGACACAACCTTAAGAGTATAAGAGTACAAGATATTTTACTGAAAAGGTGAATGAAGGAATGAAAGTAAATCAACAACTGTTTCATCTTCCAAACTCTTTCAACCAAATTTAAAAATTAAAATTATGCTGCTAAAAAAAAATAAAATAGTAATTCTTGGAGTATGAGTGCACCTCATAAACAGTGAGTTTAGAAAATAAAACCAGCAGCTGTTATGCAAAGGTTGAGGAATGCCAAACCATAATAAAAAACATTTGTATTTATCACTTCAAGTTGTGAGGATACAACATTCAAATGAACAGGTCACCAAGCCTGATGTAAACCTACTGTCATAGCTGCCCTCAGCCAGCTGGGATGCGTGATCTGACGTCTAACATCTAACTAGTAGACGCCTAGGGCTAGCAAGTTGAATGTCTAAAATCCAGTGTCCCCACCCAAATCTAACTGCACTTTTTTCTTGGTGCAGAAAAGCATACTTAAACTATCCTAAAAAAATTATCCCTCTCAGCTAGGATTTACGGAAGAGAAGCACTTTGTAGAACATTTGAAACTGTCTTTTGAAGCAGGAAGAATGAGATGTTTGTCTATTTTGTTTACAGATTAGTGGATTATAATGATCATATGACTTAATTTTTCAATATGTGTTTCACTCTATGGAACTAATGAGCTTTCTAACATCCATATCCAATAAAAAAAAGCCTTCAAACACACTAAGCATTAATTATTATACGTGACAGTAAAAGATGGTTTTGTCTTTTTTTTTCCCTTTTTGAAATGATAAACAGTTTCAGGTAAAAATCTGAATTGCACAACATTTTTTTAAAAAGCAACTTTTCAGGATTTGTTGTGTTGCTTAGTCCTATGCTAGAAAACTGAGACCAGAAAATAAACTGTTTCCATACGTTTCTTTAAGGTATTTACATTCAGCCTTCATATGCATTACAAATGAAATCTATGCTTCATGGAACATGAAAGCATGCTCTCTGAAATTCTTCATAAATGCAAAGCACAATCTGTCTCTGTACTACTGAGGGGTAAGGTGGGCAGAAAAGAAACTAAATATGCATATGCACACTCATGCACAAGGGAAAACAAAACTCAGGCCTAAGTTTGACAATTTAGTTACAAAAATTCATACAAATTTATATACTGTGCACCCTCACTGAAGTTAACGCACCCTTAGAAATTGCATTTATATTAATGAGATCCAGCAGATCTAAAAAATTGCTTCCACAACAGTGTAACGATCCATGTGGAGTGATCATTATTGTAGGTATGAATATGAAAAAGGAAATAATTAAACTTCAGTCATTAATGCAAATTGTGAGCCTGATCTAGTGGAAGGTGTCCCTGCCCATGGCAGGGGGCTGGAACTAGATGACTCAAGCTGTTCTGTGACTCTGTGATGGTTTTAAACTTTCACTACCAGTATTCTTTGTAGAACCAAAAAGCCGTCTAAATTAAATACTGAACAGAGGGTACCCAGTTTTCGTAAGAGCAACATCATGGACCTATGCCAGAATCTGCCAACAAACCTGGAGTGTAGCACACCCTTTACAAGTGCCTTTTATTATACAGACCCACATTGTTTGATTTTTTTCTTTTCCCAGGTTGTAAGATGTCCTGGGTTCAGCAGTAGCAGTCATTTTTCTTCTTCTTAGTAGCTGGTGCACTGCTGTGCTTTTGACTTTCAGCCTGGGAACAGCGCTGGTAACATCGATGTTTTTAGTTGTTGCTAAGTAATGTTTACCCTGACCAAGGACTTTTCTGAGTCTCATGCTCTGCCAGGGAGAAGGAGAAGCCAAGGGGAAGCAGAGACAGGACACCTGACCCAAACTAGCCAAAGAGGTATTCCATACCACAGCACATCATGCCCACTACATAAACTGGGGGCACTTACCCGGAAAGGCTAGATCACTGCTTGGGTCGGGCGGGGTATCAATCGGCAGGTGGTGAGCAGTTGTATTCCCTTCCGTTGTTATTTCCCTTATCATTATTATTATTGGCGGTAGCAACAGTGGTTTGTGTTATACCTTAGTTACTGGACTGCTCTTATCTCATCCTGTGGGAGTTACATTCTTTCAATTCTCCTCCACCCCTCATGGAGCTGGGGGGGGGGGGGGGGTTGGGGTTGGAGTGAGCGAGCAGATGCATGGTTCTGGGTTCCCAGCTGGGTTTAAACCATGACATAATATTCTCACAGTTTGCAGAGATCATCTTGCACCTTCCAGACAAAGTTCTTCGCTTTACTGCACCTCTTAATTTGCATTACAAAATTGAAAGTTTAGTTAAATTCATCAGGATGTTAAAGCAGTGCTACATAAATATATGCATCTTACAGATTTTATCCTGGCATGTGAATGTAAATGATGACACAGCACTTCGGAAACAAACACGTCTCTGAAATTGTGTGCAAGAGGGTTGTTTTTTTTTTTTTTACAGAAATGTTTTGTAGAAATGTTAATATTCTAAGGATAGAGATTCTAAACTTGAACATTGCATTTGGGAATCATAAACTCACATGCTATCTAGATATTTCAGATATCTTACTTTCAGGAGGCATATTCTCCCAGCTCAAACTGAAACTTAGCTCCAGACTGGCAAAGCAGGAAAACATAAAATATACTGATGGAACTGATGGACAAGGGCAGAGCAGTTGATGTCATCTACCTGGACTTGTGTAAAGCCTTTGACACTGTCTCACGTGACATCCTTCTCTTTAAGTTGGAGATACATCAATTTGATAGGTGGACCACTCGGTGGATAAAGAACTGGCTGGATGGCCGCACGCAAAGAGTAGTGCTCAGTGGCTCAGTGTCCAGCTGGAGACCAGTAACGAGTGGTGTCCCCCAGGGATTGGTGTTGGGACCGGTCTTGTTCAACATCTTTGTGGGTGACATGGACAGTGGGATTGAGTGCGCCCTCAGCAAGTTTGCCGATGACACCAAGCTGTGTGGTTCGGTTGATAAGTTGGAGGGAAGGAATGCCATCCAGAGGGACCTTGACACACTTGTGAGGTGGGCTGATGCCAATCATATGAAGTTTAACCATGCTAAGTGCAAAGTCCTCCACCTGGGTTGGAGCAATCCCAGGCACAGCTACAGGTTGGGCGGGGAGGAGATTGAGAGCAGCCCTGTGGAGAAGGACTTGGGGGTGTGGGTTGATGAAAAAATGAACATGAGCCGGCAGTGTGCGCTTGCAGCCCAGAAGGCCAACCGTATCCTGGGCTGCATCAAAAGGAGTGTGACCAGCAGGTCGAGGGAGGTGCTCCTGCCCCTTCACTCTGCTCTCGTGAGACCTCACTTGGAGTATTGTGTGCAGTTCTGGTGTCCTCAACATAAAAAGGACATGGAACTGTTGGAACAAGTGCAGAGGAGGGCCATGAGGGTGATCAGGGGACTGGAGCACCTCTCGTATGAAGATAGGCTGAGAAAATTGGGGCTGTTCAGCCTGGAGAAGAGAAGGCTGTGTGGAGACCTCATAGCAGCCTTCCAGTATGTGAAGGGGGGCTATAGGGATGCTGGGGAGGGACTCTTCATTAGGGACTGTGGTGAGAGGACAAGGGGTAATGGGTTTAAACTTAAACAGGGGAGGTTTAGATTGGATATGAGGAAGAAATTCTTTACTGTGAGGGTGGTGGGGCCCTGGAATGGGTTGCCCAGGGAGGTTGTGGATGCTTCATCCCTGGCGGCGTTCAAGGTGGGGTTGGACATAGCCTTGGATGGCATGGTTTAGTGGGAGGTGTCCCTGCCCATGGCGGGGGGGTTGGAACTCGATGATCTTGAGGTCCTTTCCAACCCTTACTATTCTATGATTCTATGATTCTATACACGTACACATATATGTGGGTGTACATCGCATGCTATATGGCATGCCACTCCTGAAATCGTAAATTTCCCAGTGTATGTTACTGCAGAAAAATTAAAGCAGCAATCTAAGCAGAATAATTCTCACACACAATTCATGAAATAAACTGAACAGCCATTAATAATCCCATTTCTCTCACATATATCAAGCAAATTAGTGAGAGTAAATCTGTGGGTTTGGTTCGTGCCTATACCTCTGAATACTCTGCATAGAACATGATAGACAGAAATCACACAAGTAGCTCTAACTCACATTTTAACTGGTTATCACTGCTATAAAAAGAATTAATGATTAAGTGTTTAAACTTTGTCATGATCAATTCAGTTTTGAACCTGTTAATAATACCCAGAATACAATAATTAGCCACAAAATAGTGTTCATTCTGCAATCATATAGAGGGATTCTGCTATCAAAAAGGCAGTAAACCTGGATGCCAAATAAAACAACAGAGTCAAGAAGACAAAACCGTTTTAACAGGAACAGATACAAAAAAATATTGGAACTTTTGCATAAAACAAATTGGAGGATTAGGGAAAATCACAAGCCAAACATAAGCCAATCATCTATTTCATGCCCCAGGGTGTGTAATTATGAGTACTTCATGAGATAAATCTAGAGTAATCCTCCTCGATTTAGCATATTGACTAGGCGACAGTTTGAGTTCCATAAACATTTTTTACAGAGATATGGGCCAACTAGAAAAAGTCAATAGCAAAGAAAAAGTATGACTCAAAAAGTGAGAGGATTGATTCTTCTTGAAGTTCTTTCTCCTACCATTCAGCTGATCCACAATGAAAAAGCTTTGTGTCATTTTTCTCTTCACTAACATTATAATCAAATTGTTGGCAGACGAAGACTCAAGATACTCAAGATATGAAGAGCAAGACCTGACAACCTGTAACAGAAACTAGGAATAACCAGAAATTAAGTCATTAGTGCATGGGTAACTTCTGTTTTACTGCTTTTTGTAGGCAGAAAAAGCCGTCTATTACTGCCAGGATGTGGGTGTTATCTCTTTTTCAAGGATGCTTTAAACCAGAATTAAAGCACCTGAAATATTCTTTTAAAACGATTTGTTGTTTTGTTTTGTTTGTTTGTTTGTTTTTTAACTGCAATGTCACCCCAATCTTTAGTTTATTTTCTAGCTTCTCCTGATGAATTAATAGGAAGAATAATTTCCCCTAGCAAAAAAGAGGATGTTTTGTATGGCTCAAAGACTACCTATGTCTATGGCCTGGAATATTTTTCACTAATCCACTTTGCCTCGTTTCTTAAAAGAACCAAGTAACGATGAGTACTCTGCAGTCCATGAAGAAGAGGAGCAAAACAAGCAGCAGAAGTTCCTTCCTCTACACAGTTCCTCACTTTGTGTAACTAAGGGAATTTGCAAACGGAGGGAGTATTTTTCATTTTAGTTCTCATAGCACATTTGAGAGTAATCAAATCACACCCTCTCAAATCTAAGGAACTGGGCAAGGAGTAGTAAGAAGGAGGAAGAGAAAGAGCTGTCACCATTTATTTTTTTCAGCTTGATCTACAGTGGTACTTATTACACTTGCAGCCTAAATATTCTAAGGAAAATCATAGAATCATAGAATCATAGAAGAGTAAGGGTTGTAAAGGACCTCAAGATCATCAAGTTCCAACCCCCCTGCCATGGGCAGGGACACCTCCCCCTAAACCATGCCATAAAAGGCTCTGTCCAACCCCACCTTGAACGCCGCCAGGGATGCAGCATCCACAACCTCCCTGGGCAACCCATTCCAGGGCCCCACCACCCTCACAGTAAAGAATTTCTTCCTCAGATCCAATCTAAACTTCCCCTGTTTAAGTTTAAACCCATTACCCCTTGTCCTCTCACCACAGTCCCTAATGAAGAGTCCCTCCCCAGCATCCCTATAGGCCCCCTTCAGGTATTGGAAGGCTGCTATGAGGTCTCCACGCAGCCTTCTCTTCTCCAGGCTGAACAGCCCCAATTTTCTCAGCCTATCTTCATACGAGAGGTGCTCCAGTCCCCTGATCACCCTCATGGCCCTCCTCTGCACTTGTTCTAACAGTTCCATGTCCTTTTTATGTTGAGGACACCAGAACTGCACACAATACTCCAAGTGAGGTCTCACGAGAACAGAGTAGAGGAGCAGGAGCACCTCCCTCGACCTGCTGGTCACACTCCTTTTGATGCAGCCCAGGATACGGTTGGCCTTCTGGGCTGCAAGCAGACACTGCTGGCTCATGTTCATTTTTTCATCAACCCACACCCCCAAGTCCTTCTCCACAGGGCTGCTCTCAATCTCCTCCCCGCCCAACCTGTAGCTGTGCCTGGGATTGCTCCAACCCAGGTGGAGGACTTTGCACTTGGCATGGTTAAACTTCATATGATTGGCATCAGCCCACCTCACAAGCGTGTCAAGGTCCCTCTGGATGGCATTCCTTCCCTCCAACTTATCAACCGAACCACACAGCTTGGTGTCATCAGCAAACCTGCTGAGGGCGCACTCAATCCCACTGTCCATGTCACCCACAAAGATGTTGATCAAGACCGGTCCCAACACCGATCCCTGGGGGAAGGCAAGGAAGAGATAGGTACTCTCTTCATTTGTACACTACTGGAGAGAGAGTGAGAGAGTGCAGATGATGAGGACAAAGATAATAATAAGACTGCATCTTTTAATCACATCTGGAATATAAAAACATAGAATTGAATATACTGAGCCTATATCCAGACAGAATAGCAATGCATTACAACAGAAGAAGATGTGCAGAGTAAAATTGCTTTTGTCAAGGGTGAAACACTCCTACACCATGGGTGTTTTGTGTAAGCTTTATTTTGTACTTGTTATAACATGGTTCCATGACTGAACCTTCACTAGTTGCTGCTGTTAATCAGGTGCATCTTTGAAATACCTTTCAGTTTAGTTCCATCTGAAAGAAATTCAACTTGGATGCTTGTGTACCAGCATTTTAGTTCACACTAGAAGTAGATTTTTGAAGCAATTCTCCCCCAGTCATTCCCATTTTTCATGCTGTAGTCTGCTTTGTAGTGTGGTCTCGGCACATGAGACAGAGGTATGCTCCAGGGGGAAACCTAGAGAGCCACTAACAGGCATTCAGTCCACAGGATCAGGCTACAGTAAACCTGAACTAAAACCGCAGAGATCCATATAATGTGAATTGTTCAGTCCCTCTGTCCTACCACACAAATCTACTCATATTAAGCTTTGCTCCTTACCAGCATAGGATATGCCTTTGGCGCACTCCAAACCACAGCACAGAGTACATGGCAATAAATAAGGATGATAATGGGCTTCACCTGAAAACCATGTCCCTAATCCAAAGAAAAATATTAATACACATGTCCTAGGATGAAATAAAGACTCTTCGGAATTGAATATTTTCAATCACCATTTTATGCAAGTCCTTTATTCAGTTCACTGGTGGTAAATTCCCCAAGCAAAAGGGTCAGCAACTCTCAAACACATCTGACCACATCAGGTTAGTATCAATAACAAACAGGACAGCTACATTGGACAAGACTAAGCAGTAGCATCTATACAAGCAAATAAAGAAGCTGAGGTTCCACAGGTCAGCCAGCAGAACTCTTATTAGTGAATCTAAGTGCTTCTGCTCTGCTTGAAGACATGAACCACAACTTTGATGCCCACAGGAATGGTCCCAAGTGCAGTCTGGATGTTGTCCAGAAGACTGCTTTTTTGCCTAGGAATAAGTAATGCTAAGGAAAATGCTAACAGTTTAACAATATGATCAAATGCATTTTAGTGCTTGGAGCTAAGACACAGCCTTCTTAGTGTCAGTGGTAGCCAGTAATTCCCACCTGCACAAGGGAAAGTATACCAAAAATCATCTTCAGAAGGGTAGTCTGAATGGACTATTATTCTGCTTCTGCAGCAGTTCCTCTACCACATCCAATGAAACTCCCAGTCCCTGAGATGTGGCTGTACCTCTAAATCGTAGGTTACTCTGTACCACCAGTGGAGAGGCTGAAAGAACTATTAAGACCAAAAAAAGACAAAAAAATAAGACAAGTTGTTATATTCCAGTTAACTGAAACAGTCATAAAAGTATTTGTAGAGCTCATTAGTGAAAGCACCTTAACTTCACACAAGCACATGAAATCAGTTCCACAGGATATTTGATCTGTAAATATCAAAGATTGCAATTTACAATTAATGTATCTAAATCTTTATTCTACACAATAATGTTCAAGACAATAATTTTCTATTGTATTTAAGAAAGAAAATACTTTTTAGTATTTCTTCCAGAAATATAGAGAGTACATAGACTACTGCTTGTTCTTTTAAATCACATCCAATTAAATATAAGATAGAGAATTAACTCTCAGTGAGCAGAAGCTCTCCTAATGAAATAGCACCACAAATAAAAGCAGAGACTATAGTCAGACAAGTCAGTTGCAGAGAAACACTATTCTGATGCCTAAACAGTGTTCACTCACACTTTCATTTTCGAGAATGTTTGGATCACTTAAATGGAAAAGATCCCTTCTCCCTAGGAGTTTTTCAATTTATATTGATAACATTCTCTTGTCTGGCCTCAGTTTGCCAAACTTTCACAAAAGTACTTGAAAAATAATCATGCTCTACAAGACAATCTACTTTTTACCACTTACAAATTCCATTCAAAACAGTATTATAGAACTACATTATGTTCATCTCACACTTCACTGCCATTAAATCGTGGCAATAAGTTGGTGGGTTTGTTTTGGGTTTATTTATCTTACTTCTGCTAGATATGCTGAGCTAATTCATAACTTCTGTAAGGCAGCACAGTCTGGAGCTAAGTTTCAAAATACAAAAAAAATTTTATAGCTCTCCCAGAGCAGACAGCTCTAACATTAATTGCTTAAAAAATACACATGAAGCACACTTGGCACTTTTTTTGTGGCACTTGATAATGAATCACATATTGAACTAATAGAAGGGAATTTTTATAAATTTTAAAAGATTAAGTCTTCATTTTGTGTTATAAATTGATGAAGCAAGATGGTTTTTTGTGAAACAGAATTAGATTGACCCTGGTCAGATTAAAATGACACTAGAATTAGAGAATTACAGAGTCAACTCAAGAAGGTTTGCTACATTCAATTATATTTAGCTATGAAAACTACAGCAAATAGACATTAGTTAACCTTTCTGACATTCACAAAAGTCTGTCAAACTGCTGAAAGCTGAAAAGAAGAAACATAGCTAGCAGAGATTTAAGTATGGACTTTCCCTACTTATATACAGCTGCAGTAACCAATTAAAACCAACCCAGTCCTCCCTGAAGTCTCGGTAACACTTGTCTGCCTACTCACTTTCACATCCATTCCCCTTAATAACTACCCTGTAATGTTACTGTCCTTAAAAAAAAATCCCGTCTCTTTGTTTTTGTTTACTTCTTGTTGACTGGTCTGATAAACTGTCAAATGGAACGTCTAAAAGACTACATGTTCAGCTAATGAGAAAGCCTGGTTTTTTTGGTTTTTTTTTTAGGTTTCTTGGTTTTGTTTTGTATTCTTTTCTTTTTTCAGGAATAAAGCAAAAATTATAAAAGAGAAGCAGAAAGCAGCAAAGCACAGACATAGCACAACAGCACATAAGGACAATTAGTCACACAATAAATTAAAAAAACTGAGAGTGACAGAAAGCATATAGTCAGATTGTTAATTGTGGTTGTTTTGGCTCTTTCCTGGCTGGAAGTCAGTAAAAGATTACCCATTCTTTTCTCTTTTCCTGACATGTGAAAGAAATATTCTTGAGGGTATTAGTCACAGATGGTTCCAACTGCTACAAGATTGCCCTTGGCACAGATTACAAATCTAGTTTTTGTTTTCTTACTCTAAAGGTTCAATTACAGGTAGTAAAAATCAGGAGAAGGAAACATTTTTCCAAGCTACATTTTATATTGTCTAACTGTCATAAACAACAGAAACCTTTTTGGGGTTGTCCATGCAAATCAGATCTAAGCAATTTAAGTTCATTAATTCTCACCAGTAGGTTGCTGTAGTAGCATTTTGATAATTCAGACTTCAGACTTGCTTCACAGACCACCTATCTTTAGGAGCACCTACATATTCCGAAGATAGATATGCTTAAAGAATCATAGAATTATAGAATCATAGAATAGTTAGGGTTGGAAAGGACCTTAAGATCATCTAGTTCCAACCCCCCTGCCATGAAGACCACTTTCTTGTTGGATTCAGTATGTTTTCTGAAAAGATCATGCTACTTTTGAAAGTCCCTCAAGACTAACATATTCTTCTACATCTCCAATCAGGATTGCTTAAATTGAGCTGTTATAATTCCATGTTTTTGTTAATGCCACATTTAAGACAAAAAAAATGAAGTATTTAAAACATTTAAAACTTCTGGAAATCTAATTTCAATGAAGACCTTTTTTTTTTTTTTTTTTTTTTTTTGAGAAATGGCAGGTACGTTGGGTAAATTTAAGCCTTATCTTCTGAAACTTCAGAAGTAAAAAGGGTGATACAGGTTGAATTTCACTTGACCGTGAACAAACAGGTATGACTTAAAGCAGTAAATAAACTGGCCCATATCCAATTTCTGCCATCAGTTGGTAATCTTGGCCACGGTAGATTTCTGTAATTTTCCAATGTAAAATGAGTGTGAAGTTTTTCTTATGTATACCAAGGAAATTGGAGGTTTGTGTGGAGTTAAATGCAGTGGTTGAAAGGTATCTATTACTTACACGATATCTGAAGACTGAGATCTCCACTGAGTGTTTGATAACATTGGAGAATATGTGAATTGTTTAGACAATAAGAATACAAATTTCTTGCCTTATGAATGGTAACTATATGTACTAGTGATAACCTATTCTGTGCTTATCACTTAGAAGTATCATATAACTAACCCATGTATAATAAAGGTCTTTTCAGAAAACAGTGTCTTTCTTCCCCCCTCTAGTTTTCACAGATTACAAGTACAAACACATAGAGGTATGCACACTTGTTCCAGTAGAATCAAAGATTCCCTTAATGATCACAAAATGCTGAATAACAAACCTGGAGGGTTTAGTGCAATAAAGTTACTCTTCAAAGAACACTACAAACTCTAATCCTTTTATTAATGTCATTTTTTCTCTTACTATTTAAAAAAAAAAAAAAAAGACTATTCTGTTTAGCACATCCGGCATATGCACCAGATGACACACCAGATGCTTTAGTAATTAATTCATCTTTTCAATGAAGTGTGCAATGAATAGTTGCATAAACCAGTGTGTTGATTCAACTGATAACTACACTGACAATTCAAAACTAGAAAAGGAAAAGATCTTATAAAAAGCTATAGCTACATCACAAAACAAGACTGTCAGACTGAACTGGCAACATATGCTTACTTAATGCTTCAACTGCATTCTGGAAATAAGCACCCAGCACACATTACTGTATATCCTTAGATTGTCATTCCATCAGGCCTCATGAGGGGTTGCAGAAGAACATCTGAATGCTACATTTACAAAAAATGATGCATAAGACAGTGGGATATGTTGAAAAAATAAGAGAGGAAAAGACATCTCGTATAAAATTAGATTGCATTCCTTGCTTGAAGAGAGTAGAATATTTTACCAGAATAGAAGAAGCTTGCATTTTATTAACACAACACCACTTATGATTAATTCCTTAAGTCTTTCAAAAATCATGACTGAATACTGTCAAGACAGGATTTGTATGGAAAGATGTGCCTATGAATTCCTTTCAGTATTTATGTCTTACCTGCAGCCAGTGAAACAAATGAAAACTCTATCTCTTTACCTGTTCATTGAAGAGGCTTGCTGGAGAGGACAAAGCAACACACGCTTGTGACAAACAGTTTTCAAATATGCATGCATCCTTAAAAAAAAAAAACAAACAAACACAACAAAAAAAAAATCTCATTGAGGTACAGAAGAAACTTTCTCTATATAATGTTTGGGGAAGTTTCATCATATCATCAGACAATGTTGAAGTACAGAAAGGCAATTTACTCAATCCAAATCTACAAAAAAAAAAAAAACCAAACCAAAACTTTAACTAAAACCCCTTCCTTTCAGCTTCTCCACTGGTAAAGTAGGAACAATAATGCGCTCACTCAATCACAATGTACTCTCAAACTCAGTAGACTACTATTTACAGTTTATCAAGTGTTAAATGTTAAAAACGCTTAGTAGTATGAACCACAAATTGCACTGCGGAAGCTTTGTCCACCAGCATGCATAGTGAGTGTTTTTCCACTGGCTATGTGAAACAGCCCATCACAAAACACGCTGAGCTATACTGAGCCCCATTTGAACTCTTTGCTTTTGCTGATGGGCCTCTTCAAAGCTTGGCATAAAAGGGAATTCATATCAAAAGGTACAACCATCAAACTGCCATTTTGTGGCAAGGAAGAATCACCAACAGCTGATGATAAAGATTTGTCACTGAAAGGCTATGATTCTTTCTCTGCCTGGATAAGACTGCTCCTGTGGTCCTCAGCACATCAGTCAAGGCTTCTCTGCTACACATAACCCTAAGGGCAGAAGTCGGTACGGCTTTAGATCAAAGAAGTGCTATGGAATTTGCCTGCTCAGAGTCTGGGAGATATGTTTACAGTGTGGATGATAACCACCTCTGAAAAAAGCTGCTCTGGATGCACTTTGTACAGCAGATCACATTACACAGAACTTGCCTGTTCAAGGGGGAAGTTTCTCCTTGGTTTTGATTCACCCAGTGAATTACAAGTCTCATATAAACTGTGCAAAGACAAAAATCCCAAAACAATAGGCATAAAACAGTCACGCAAGTTTGATGTTGTGGAGGGAAGCATTATAAGGCTAATGGTTTTATAGTGCCATACAGCAGAGTAAGCACTGTGCCTATTAAAATACAGTACAAAACAACTGAGCTTTTGCATTGATTTTCTTGCTCAGAATTTCTCTAAATACTACAAACGCATTTTGTTTCTACTACAATCTGAACTTCACAAGGAGATGATAAATGAGATAATATTGATTAAATTGTGCTAAAGGGTTCCAGCTCTTCAAGGTTATATCCTTCAGAGAGTTTGCAAATTTCATTACAGAAACCTGCCTGCTGATGTACATAAATAGTGGCAGAAGAGTTTCAACAAGACAGCTCTCACTGAAGTCACACTGTTCTTCAGACAGAAAGTTCAGACAAGCAGGTACAGAGGAGTTCAAATTGGTAGAATGAGCCTGCTGTTTTTAAGAAAAATTACCAAAAAAATTTAGATTGTATCTGTATTATGTGAATGTTACTGACAAAGGGTGTCTAGAGTGAAGCACAATCTTGGGCCTCTGTTGGCTTTAACTGTCAGCTTTGTCAGTAATATGGAGTGCAAATCCACTGAATTGTTCTAAGTACTTTCTTCACTAGGGACTGTAGTGATAGGACAAGGGGTAACAGGTTCAGACTTAAACAGGGGAAGTTTATATTGGATATAAGGAGGAAGTTCTTTACTGTAAGGGTGGTGAGGCACTGGAATGGGCTGCTCAAGGAAACTGTGAATGCTCCATCCCTGGAGGGGCTCAAGGCTGGGTTGGACAAAGCCTTGGGTGACATGGTCTAGCGTGAGGTGTGCCTGCCCACGGCAGGGGCATTGGAACTTGATGATCTTAAGGTCCTTTCCAACCCTAACTATTCTATGATGCTATGGTTCTAGGATTCTATGATTCTACTTTAACATACAGTTTTTATAGTAAATTAATCTTAACCTCAGATGAAAGTCAGCAATAACCCTTCCCTGCTTCTGGGGGTATGGGGAAAGGAATTACTTGAAACATCACAGTCCCTAATGAAGAGTCCCTCCCCAGCATCCCTATAGGTCCCCTTCAGATACTGGAAGGCTGCTATGAGGTCTCCATGCAGCCTTCTCTTCTCCAGGCTGAACAGCCCCAATTTTCTCAGCCTATCTTCATACGAGAGGTGCTCCAGTCCCCTGATCACCCTCGTGGCCCTCCTCTGCACTTGTTCTAACAGTTCCATGTCCTTTTATGTTGAGGACACTAGAACTGCACACAATACTCCAAGTGAGGTCTCACGAGAGCAGAGTAAAGGGGCAGAAGTGTAAAGGGAAGGGAGTAACAGTGGAAAGAAGCACAGATGCTCCTGTTCTGCTGGACAGAAGGCTGTACAGTGTTGCCAGTGCATGCTACCAGCCATGAAGGTTAACAGCATAAGCAGCAACAGATATGCAATCCATGTGATCCTTTCCCTTTACTTGGCACTCATTAGACTGCATCCAGTTATGGGCCCTGTAATACAAGAAATGCGTTGACAAACAGAAACAAGTCTAATCAATGCCCACCAAAATGGTCAGGGGGGTGGAGCATTTTCCCTGTGAGGAAAGGCTAAGCTGGACTTGCTTGAACCTAAAGTACCCGAAGTGGCTTTGTATGGAGCTAACAGCAGCCCCCTGCTTCACCATAAAAACAACCCAGCAAGGGAACAGCCTGTCCAGGGAGGTTGTGCAGTCTCCATCCTTGGAGGTTTTAAAGATCCAATGGGAAAAAGAACTCGAGCAACTCATACCAAGTTCAGCACGGTCACTGCTTTCAGCGAAGGCTAGGCTCACAGGCTTCCCAAGGTCCCTTTCAAACTGAATGAGTCTGATTTGTGTTTGCTGTCTATTATTGTGATGCCACTGACAAGCAGTATTAGGTGTCAGTGTTGTAGGAATACGGTCATGCCCTGTTCCTTCTGCTGAGCTCTGCTAGCATTTCTACTCTCAGCAGTCTCTGCACTCCCAAGTAAAAGTGATTCTATTAATATTCATCTCATAAAATGTTTAAAACATCAGTAAAAGAATGCTTACAATAGGAACCACAGATCTAAGGTGTAAAAAGAGTACCAATGTGCTGTTCTTTTTCTGAGATCAGACATTGGTTTT
Organism: Amazona ochrocephala; assembly: GCA_039720435.1. Taxonomy (NCBI): domain Eukaryota; kingdom Metazoa; phylum Chordata; class Aves; order Psittaciformes; family Psittacidae; genus Amazona; species Amazona ochrocephala. The sequence goes on from CM077878.1 coordinate 34,886,802, forward strand.
CAGAGCAGCAGGTTGGTACAAGTCTTATTTCCATTAAGATGTTAAAGCCATAAGCTTGAATATTGTCAGTTTAATGATTGTTTCATGGAGATATATACAGGTAGCACAGGATTCAGATTAGTTTTGTGACAATAGGGAAGCCCCTTGAATACTCTGCTATTTATTAAGTGCTTGGTAAGTTTCTTTAATAGAATCTTGAAATTATTAATTTCACAGATTTTTCAGGGGGGGAGGGGAGAATATCTTCCCCAGTTAGAGGGAAGTACACAAAATATACCCTGGAAAGTAATTACTAGGATTCACATAACAAAATACATGGACACCCCCTCCTTGTCATGAAGCTCCACCATCTGTTTTTTCTTGTGTTTTCCATCCCCAAATCAGGAGACAAAACCTCTTCACTTCACAACAAAAGTTTCTGAAGTCAGCTTTTGCCCAGCAAGAAATTTTAATAGAAGGTGAGTGTGTGGGAGGAAGAGCTTCAATTAATAAGTATATGCTATTGATCTGTCTTGTGGAATTTGTCTTGTAGACAAAGCTTGGCAATAATCTTGAAATCCATGCCACATTAGTGCTGATCTAACTTTTAACAAAAAGCATAGGAAAGTTGAAGCTTCTTAGAGCCACATACAGTATGACCAAATGCAGTCCAATCCTACCAGAATACTGGAATGGAATATCAGTGGTGGTCCTCTGTCTGAGGAAAATGGCAAGATTAAGTGCTGATCCTGAAAAGACAGGTAGGGAAAAGGCTAGGCCGGGATGTTTGTGGTAACACGACACCTAGTGTTCACTTCCAGGGAGCTTCTGTATGGTTTGAAAAACACCAGCAATGCCTTGGGACTTGCTTTCCAAAACCAAACAAAAGGTAATAGTTACATTAGTGTCTCTATCCAAGTATCCAAATTATATAGAAATGGGGGGGAGGAAGAGGAAGAAAGGAACCGAAAATCTGCATGTGCTGCATTTCCTCCTCCTATTGAGTACACAAGTTGGGTAACTCCAGAAAACAGCACACTACCAAAAAAAGTTTTATATCATCTTTTTCCTTTGGGTTTCTGTTGGGAGGGGAAAAAAAATAACAAAATAAATAAATAAAAAAAAAATAGATATAACGTGAAGCAAAAGTTTAAGAGAATAGTCTTAAACTTGTGTCAAGGTTTATTTATACATAGGAATAAGCTATATGCTTTTATTTCTTCATTTATAATCCTGGCATATCAACAGTAAGAGTGACTGTAAAGCTACCATTCCCTTTCATGCTTCTAGCAACACAATGAAAACCACAGTACCTAATGCATACTGGATCAACGAGACCGTAAAATCCATGTAAAATCATGGCACAGGCATTGACATTTCACGTAACAACTCCTAAGAGATTTGACCTCTTGAGTATCACTAAGGGCAAAGAGGAGGAAAAATTACTATGAGAATTCAGAACAAAAATCTCACTACAGATAGAGGAAGCATACACTTCTCTCTGAAGTCATCTCAATAAGAATTACACATCTGATCTCAAAGAAAACAAGTATCAGAAATTACACTGAGACTGGCGAGACTGGCACAACATTAGAAACAAGGTCTGACTGAAACTTCAGTTCTATAGAACAGAACATGAACAACTGCACTTCAAGAAATTTAGATACATTACGAGAAACATTCTTAAAAGAGTTGTTAGTGTTAAAAATACAAGCCTACAAAACACTATAGTATTGGATTTCAAATGTACCATGTTGTCTTGAATTTAAGAGTTACTTTCCAAGGAGCAGTGTTTAATCTGTCACCCTTTTGAAGACGAAGAAAGAAATTAAAAAAAATAGTGGTACATTTAAGTGTTAAGACTGCCTAGCTACCGCAGTCTCAAACAATGAATTGGACTCAGCATGCAATATGTAAAGTTAAATGATAACTGGTGTTATTATATCCTATTTCTGAGAAAAATGTGCACGGACACTGTCAAGGCACTAATATTAAAATATCCATTTTTATTTTGCAAGGCAGACAGACCTAGATTCCGATACTGTTAAATAACTCAAGAAGACACAAGTCAAGCACGTATCACACTGCTAATTGCAAAACAAGTCCTTATTTTTTACAATGTCTGAAGCATAATTCTCTGCAGAGATTGAGTACGTGGCATTTCTGCAGAGCCAGGCAGAATTCACCTAAATAAATATCTGCCATAAGATGTCCCTGTTGAACTTAAAAGTCTATACAGCTTTTTTTTTTTTTTTTTTTTTTTTTTTTTTTAGGACTATATATTCATGTCTTCTTTCAATTGTACACCTCTACTTAAAACACTCTGGAAAGTGAGGCTAAATTGTTCTGTGTTTATCGGAAACAGCCAGCCTACCAAAGTTTCAGTTTCATGGCACTATTCCCATTTAGGGTCCAGGCAACCTACACAGCCACAAGCCTTTAGTTGCTACCACTCTTGTCCACAAGGTCAGTTCACCGTTCATTCAGCATCTTGTTCAGACCCAGGCAGAAGTCCCATGAGTATCAGCAGGAAAAGCACATCCGAGTGGCTTTAAAAATGTACATTTAACACAACTACGAGAACACCAGTCATAAATTTCACCTAATGATAGTGATTATCTCTCACTTTTAATGCTGAAATATTCTAAACTGCCATACAACCTACTCAGCTCTTAATATTTTAGGTAATTGCTACAGATTATTTTTGCAGTTCAGGAACAAGTCTTACAAATGAAGAGCTGCGGAACAGCTTTAAAACACAGGATTCTACAGTAGGTTTAATTCGATTACTTCCTTTTGAATTATAGAAAATCTGAAAACCCAAATGTTAAATGCTTTCATCTCTTCACATACGGTCAAAAGAGAGATGCAGACACACAGTGCATACAGGGCAAAAAGACAATAGTTTGTTTCCACCGATATCTATGCAGTTGTCATACACACTGATGATGCCAGGTATCTTCTACCCTTTGCTCCTACACTTGCATCTTCCAAATATTTGCTCTCAGCTTTATGATTACAGAGGATCAAAGCAGTTAGAAATTCACTGTGAGGGGGAACACATCTTTAAGTCATCTTGCATGCAGCTGAAAGGAGATGCCTTCTGAACAACATGGGATAAAACATAAGGAAAAAAATGCAATTTTCCCTGAAAAATTGCAAGGCTGTGGTCACAGAAATAGCTCGAAGGACAAAATAATAAATTAAAGGGCTGTTTTAGCACCGGTAAACTATTTTATATAAATGCAATGAATAACATTTTAGATAGCGACTGAAAAACACTGTGATTACGCTCCAAAAAAACAACTTCACATGCCAAAAAGAGAGGCACATTAAACCACAGAGTGTAATGATTTTGAAAGGTACGCAGTGCATACCCGCTACACTTCAAATAAATCAGGGACAGCTGAGAGCTGCCGTCAGAGGGCATCATTCATAGGTGATGCTCCGAATAGGCTTCCATGAAGTAGCAAGTTATTTTCCAACTCCCTCACGGGCTTCTCTTGAAAGTGCATGAGGAGCTAAACACGTCTCGGTAGCTCTTTTTTGTTTGTGGTTTCTTTTATTTTTTTTTTTTTTTTTTTTTTTTTTTTTTTTTTTTTTTGTTAGAACAGGCTTGCAGCTGGGTGACAAACGAGCGATTCAATGCTGTCCCCCTGAGGGTAAATCCGACCCTCAGGCTGCAACCTGTCACGGCGGGCTGCAAACCGCGATCGCAGCAGGTACAATCCCCCCTAGCGCAGGGATGAATCCCGCCAGACAGAGCCCGGGCCATCAGTATCCGCCCTGCTCCTGGCCCGGCGGCCGGGGACGGGATGAGGAAGCGAAGCGCGGGAAGGGGTCCGCCTCGTCCCCCCGAGAGCCCCTCAGTGCCGTGCGGGGCTAGCCGCGCACCACAGCAGCCCGGCTTCCGCCGACCCGAGCCCCGCTCCCCTCCTGCCAGCGCATCCCTTCCGCCCCCCAGGTACAGCACCGCCGGTGGGACCCGATGCACCCCGAGCCCCGCAGCGGGAGTTGATACCGGGACGGGGTGAGGGGAGAGCGGGTACTTGCCCAGGTGGGGACGAGGAGACTGCCGGGGCGCTCGAGCGGTGCAGGAAGTGGCTCCTTCCCCGCCACGCTCATCTCCTCCCATGCAGCTGTCGTAGTCCTCTCAGACGGGCGGCTCGGCGGGACGCGGCGCTTCGGGCACCGACTGCCCAGCGCCCGGCCCCACCGGCAGCGCCGGCGTCCCGGCTGCGCGGAGCAGGCTTACACCGCTCCTCTCCGTGCTCTGCCCCGGGGCCCGGGCGGGGCTGTGGCACCGGCAGGGCGGGAGGAGGGTGGGATGTGGGGGACTCCCCTGCGGCTCAGAGCCAGGCGGGGAGAGGAAGGCGGCGGAGTCGCGCTGGCTATTTAACTTCGCTCTTCTGGGGAAAGGCACCACGGCTCCCGCTTCCTTCCCCTCTGCGGCCGCATCCCGACAGCCGGGCTCTGGGTGCTGCTGCGAGCGCTGCCCCTCTCCTCCCAGGTACGGCTCGGCTCCGCTTGGCCCGCCCGCGCCGCCCCGATGGGCTCCCGCCCGGTGCCGCTTCCCTGCGGGCCGGCGGCCAGAGGCAAGGGCGGGTTTGGGATCCGGCCTCTCCCAGCTTTCCTCCAGGGAAAGCTCCGGACAGTGGAACTTCTGCCAGGGGAAGGCGGGTGGAGTGACGGGAAGCTGCGGGGCCAGGAGTATAGCCACACTAAGCGGCAGACCCCCTCACTTCCCTCTGGCGTCTACCACAGATCTGAGTCAAAACCAAGAGATCTGTCATCCCCCGAGTAGTGTTGGTACCCTTGGTACTGGACAACAAGGGGCAATCTGTCTTTTGCAAGAAGAGCCCCCATCCCTGAAAACTGACATCAGATGTTGCTCTTCACCTTCCATTCAAGTTCCAAATCATAGCCCACGGCCTGAGCCGTCAGTTTTAGCGGAGCTTCGCGCCGGTCAGCGGTGGCAATGCTAAGGCTGGTCATAAGAACAGATTTAGTCAGCTCCTTGGCATACTACTGTATGAGTAGGCATATTTTCTTCTCTGAGGGGAGAGGTCATAACTTTTCCAATCAGCTCATTTAAGTGTTTCACACACATACCCTTCTGTTTTAGAATCACAGAATCATAGAATAGTTAGGGTTGGAAAGGACCTTCAGATCAGCTAGTTCCAACCTCTCTGCCATGGGCAGGGACACCTCCCACTAAACCATGCCATCCAAGACTCTGCCCAACATGGCCTTGAACACCACCAGAGATGGAGCATTCACAAATACCCTGGGCAACCCATTCCAGTGCCTCACCACCCTTACAGTAAAGAATTACTTCCTTATATCCAATTCAAACTTCCCCTTTTTAAGTTTGAACCCATTTCACCTGGCCCTCTCACTACAGTCCCTAATGAAGAGTCCCTCCCCAGCATCCCTATAGGCCCCCTTCAGGTATTGGAAGGCTGCTAGGAGGTCTCCACACAGCCTTCTCTTCTCCAGGCTGAACAGATCCCAATTTTTTCAGCCTATCTTCATACAGGAGGTGCTCCAGTCCCCTGATCATCTTCGTGGCCCTCCTCTGCACTTGTTCCAACAGTTCCATGTTGAGGACACCAGAACTGCACACAATACTCCAAGGGAGGTCTCACAAGAGCAGAGGAGAGGCGCGGGATCACCTCCTTTGACCTGCTGGTCATGGTCCTTTTGATGCAGCCCAGGATACGGTTGGCTTTCTGGGCTGAAAGCACAAACTGAAGCCGGCTCATGTTCATTTTCTCATCAATCAACACCCCCAAGTCCTTCTCCACAGGGCTGCTCTGAATCTCTTCTCTGCCAAACCTGTAGCTGTGCCTGGCATTGCTCTTACCCAAGTGCAGGACCTTGCACTTAGCATGGTTAATCTTCATCAGGTTGGCATCAGCCCACCTCACAAGCGTGTCAAGGTCCCTCTGGATGGCATTCCTTCCCTCTAACGTATCAACCAAGCCACACAGCTTGGTGTCATCGGCAAACTTGCTGAGGGTGCATTCAATTCCACTGTCCATGTCACTGACACAGATGTTGAACGAGACCAGTCCCAACACCGATCCCTGAGGGACACCACTTGTTACTGGTCTGCAGCTGGACATTGAGCCATTGAGCACAACTCTTTGCGTGCGGCCATCCAGCCAGTCCTTTATCCACCGAGTTGATTTGTGGTAGTCTCATCTAATAAATTTCTTTACTTCAAGGGACAAACAGGTTTATAGCCTAAGAAACCTATGAGCTTTTTAGGAATTGATGCCTTCTTCAGTTTGTTGCTGGTGGAAAGCTTATATGCATTTTTCCCTTTCTTCAGGTGGTAATTTTTCAGTTTTACTGCATCCCTGACTTCGCGGGGGTTTAGGAACAACGAAACACAGATCAATGTGATCCACACTGAACAATTTAATGTGCGCAATCATGCCTTTTATAGGAACAGATTTCAGAACAGTAGAACATTCGATAACACTTGATTGGTTAACTTCACTTAGCCGAGGGCTAGCAACAGTTTACTGATTGGTTAACTATTACAGCATATGTTTCAAGGTTACAGTTAACATTCCTTCTCTGCGTATCTCTCTCAGTAGTTTTCCGTGCTAACTTTTCCCAAGGCTTCTGCATGTACACGAACTTTAATAACCCTCAGGCGAGGCCTCAATGCCTGCGGGTCACTACCTTACAATTGTCAAGCAATTGTCTGGATTGCTCACATGCCCTTTCACAGCCAAATAGCTCTCCACATCCCTGATCCTGCAGAAGGTGTTGCTTTCACCATTCCTGAAATATAACAAATGGAAGCTAGCTGTAAAGTAGATATTTAACTGATGAGAGATTTTATTTCTCTGGATTACACTAAACCCTATAATCTGGAATAAGGCAACTGCTTGAAAATTTCTAGCCTTTGAGATTTTGAAAAATCTACGAATTATCAAGAAAATAATTATACAAAGAGACAGTAAGTCAAGACAACTCTGAATGTTTTCAATAATATGCCATGATTTTAAAACAAGCTCATGATGTTGGAACATTACTTTGGATAATGTCCAAGGAGTTTCATTAAGATCTGACTTGGCTGGCAACAGGAAAATTGCAAATTGCATGAAAGACTGGAATAAAATCAGTATTCATGAAAACAGACATGAACTGCTGAATTTCAAAGACATCGTATTACAGACCTGTCTTTATTTTGTTCTGTTTTCATGCCCATGCTTGCACTCCTTACAAACACATACCCAGAGATAATACTTGGCTTAGAGAATGGAAACAGAAGACTATTACCACTAAAACGATAAATAGTTTATTTTACTAAGCTTAATAGCTGTCAAGGTTAAAGGTTTTCTAAAGAGAAGTGGATGAAAGAGTATAACTAGATTTTCCAGGGTATATAGGTATGTCTTATGTCAATATTGAAAACATTACACTATTTGTACAAAGAATTTCACACAACTATTGAAGTCAAGTCATTGTCTCAATATGAAGTCCAAGATTTAAAGATGTTCCAGTTTCATTTGCAGATGTTCCAGTTTTAGTTTGTATATGTTAATATTTGCTGTATTCATCAGGAAAAGGGGCCTTTTTGTAAAACTTAATTTTTTCATGAGCTTTATTATATTTAATATTGTAATACCAAAACAAATGCTCCTTCCTTTAATTTTGTGTTGTGGGAAGAGAACAAAGCTATGGGGAAGAAATGCATACTTTTCTAAGGAATACAAGTTACAGGTTTCTGATTTGGAAATCACATACACAGCAAGGTAAAAATGACACAAGGCACAAAGATACTGCTGCCTGTCTCAATGAGGATGCTGCCGTTTAGCTACCGGTATCCCCAAATTTAGGAGTAGGAGTAGAAAAGACTCTGTACAGTGACAATCAGTATTAGACTCCTGCCTCAATCTACTCTCTGCTTGCTTCTTTTATTGTGTATTAAGCTCATGAGTAAGGGGCAAATTACCAGAAGTAGCAACTTGACAGCACATTGGAGGACTGGATGTACCAGAGGCTGCTTAAAATGTACAGTGATAAACTGCTAAGATTTCAGAGGTGTGTTATTTTGTTTCAAAAGACAAACGCTTGCTCTCACGAATCTGTAATGTGCATCCAATACGCAGTAGCTCACTGTCCCTCCTCATTTCATTGCATAGGGTAAGAAACTAACTCTACATACGGCAGTAGCAAAATGGAAAGAGGCAGTAAAATTACCTGTAACATCAAATGAAAGCAAGGAGCTGCTCTACTTCAATCAAACAAACAGAAACTTTCTGTCAACTGCTGTTCAAATGGGGTTTGAAAAGACACATCTCATGTTTGTACAGCAGCACTTGCTTGAGTAGGAGAGACGGTAAGTAAGCTTTGGTGAGCTATCTTTTCTGATTCCTGGCCCCCTTATTGGGGCACAGATACACCTTACCAGTCAGCTTACTGCCGAAGTCAAGAATTGACTAGGGAAAACCAGTACTATTTTTGCTGTCGCTATTGCAGGAATGAGTATTGCCTGCATCAGTCAGGAATTCAGCATCCTAGGCTATTCAAGAGAGCAATTTGTCATTGCTGCCTTGAGGAGGTTATTGTGAAAGGCGATCAAAAATGGGTATCTGAACAACTGGACATCTGAAAGATGTATTCCCAGCTGGTGTTTATAGAGGGATATTGGACTGATCAGTGTGTAGTCTTCAAAAGCAAACAGTTATGAGAACAACAACGTAGACTTCCAGCACTCATCAGCAGCTGAGGCAAAGCGAGTAGTAAATGGCAAGCAAGTAGCTGAACAGCACTGTGGAACCAGGGAGGATTTTAGTACTGTTTCTTGCAGCTGCTGATAAAACACTTGTTCTTAAGCACTTTCTTTTTTTTTTTTTTTTTTTATTTTTGTTTTTATTGTCTGTCCTTGAAATCTGCCTTGTATTACCAAATGGAAGAGCTGATGCTCTACAAACTGTAGTATTTTGTGTGTGCTTGTTCTCTACAGGCAACAGTGTGCCAAGATGTTGTCTGGAAGCTGAGCCAATATGCAAGAGGGAATACAGTCTTTTGTGGCCAAAGAAAGCACAAACAAATGCTCAGCTTGCGAGAGGGGTAAGAGCTGAGTTCTGGAAACCTACTGCCACTGCTCAGCTTTATCCAGTGATTGCTTGGCACCAGAATAATTGCCAGTTCTGAGACCAGGCACTAGGATATAGAAATCCCTCCTTCCTGGGAAGTGCCTGTGTCACTGCGATAGCATGTGATGCTCCTTTCAGCTTTCCCTTTCACTCTGGTTTCTGCTCATTACATTTGGTAGCCAACGCATAAGCCTAATTGTGAGCTATTTGTCATATCACAGTTTGTTTGCTTAGATTAATTATTTATGTTTCAACAGTAGTTAACCAAAGTCTATCCAATCATATGAGTGTAGGCAAGTTGTCAAGACTCATTTAATTAAGCAAGAAAATGTTTTTCACAAAGAAAGTGAACTTGATTGCAAGTCAAAGCATTGGTAAGCTATAATCAATGAACAAAGGCAATGTTATATGGTTTGGGTGACCAATAAATAAATCAGAAACTTATGAGTATAATTCATGGCCTACTTCTGCCAACAATTCCATATCCTTGTATGTTGAATAATTTCAGTACTGATGGACATGATTTTTATGGATTTATGGATTCATTTGTGGGTAATTCATGAGCAGAATCAAGGGTGCAATATATTTCTTTGATTGTTCATGTAGCTGCATTACTATACTATACTATGCTATACTATACTATACCTCTTTGAAACAATTCTCATTTTCAAAGGTAAGTGGCTGCAGCTGCATTTGAAAGAGACATGCTTTGTTAAAAGAAAGAAATAAAAAGTAGAAGTGGACTATCAGAATAAAATAAGAAATTTATTGCTGGGTTTTTTTTTGCCTGAAAAATGTTAGAAGAGTCTATAATTAATAATTCCCAAGCAAAATAAAACAGGAAATAAAAAAAAAAATGTTTATTGCAGTGGTAATATCCCTTTTCTGCTCATCTTTCTGTAACAGTGCAAAAATTTGCTATTTGCTCTGGCACCACAAACTATTATTTTTTTTTAATCCATTTTTTCTCTAGCTTTTGAACTGTAAATTTCTATTCAGTTAGAATACAGGAATACAGTTGTATTCTAAGAAACAGGAAGAAATGTACCAAATGTTCATACCAAATGACTTTTCCAAAGACATTTGGCTATCTTTACCAAGTTATTTGTAATTTTAAGTTTCTTCACTATTCAGTCATACTTATAGGATCATCAAATAATGTGTTGATTAAGCTTATTTCCTGTCATTACAGATGATTTAAATGCAAACATTAAGTGGATCTAAACAAAAGCAACCAGTATTTTTTATACACCCTTGTGCTCTGAGCAGCTGACCACAAGCTTTTTGATAAACTTAATAACTACAGGAGTCTTCAACACTTGCCATGGGCTATTACGTGTCTGTAGCAGCAAAATGGCGTAGGAGTTAGGAGGCTATTGTCTAGCTTGGTTTTGGTTCAAGTTAACACTGACTCTTCAGTTGTATGCTGTAGGTAAGTACAGCAGTGAAAAAGTGGTCATTGTATAACTACCCTGGGATGAACAAGAACAGGCAGGGCAGTCAAACAGACCTGTACAAAAATAACCCTCAGTAGACCCAAAAGCAGACAGAAAAGTGAGTTCTAGCAGAGAACTTAGGTCACTGGTGACTCAGTGCAAACCCTTTCTCTTCTCAAGTGGCACTGGCAGTGTAAGTATTAGGATCCTGAAGGTTATGGGAAGGGTGAGTGTAACATTAGGAGAAAGGGTTAGATTGCAGAAAGCCGGTATATAACTAAAAGAATAAAATTAATAGGGATTATGAATAATTGGATAATTTGGAATACTTGTGTTACCATCATTGTAACTGGATTAATATATGTCTTTGTTGTATTAGGCTGCCAAGGCACTAATTAGACTAATAATAAATACATGGCTTTGCATATGACGAGTGTTCTGTTAAGCCAGAATAAATTACATGTATTTTAATGCATTTAAGTGGTGGAGTATGAATGAGTGTAGGCAAACTCTTAAGGATTTGCTGAAAATTTGAGAGGGGGAGAGCAGAGACCGAGCTGTGGGAAGCTCTTCATTTGATGGTGACGAGTAATCAGAGGAACCACTTTTAAATGTCCTTGGCCAAGAAGCAGTTTTCTTCTTCGCTAGAGGAGGGGATCTCTGAATTTATTGAGTAGCCAACAAAGCTCAAAAACATAAAAATTGAAACCCTATAGCTCTGTAGAGGGGATAAAATGTACAAAGAGGGAACAAAGTTCAAGGGGATAACCAACCTTTCCACCATACACAAGAGGAAATAAACCCTGCTGGATCAGTATTTCTGATTTCACTCACACATGCACGCATAGATGACCCAGTTCAGTCCTGAGGCTTTTGTTCTGGAAGACAGGCTTTTTCCTCTAAACTAAGGTAGAGACCAAAAAGCTGGGCACCAATGGGAGTCACTAAAATGTCGTGTAATAATACGAATTGGGGTTGCATGTGTGAGGCTGCCAAAATAAATTTGTAAGCAAGCACATAAATTTGTAAGATTTCTGGTTTAGTTGCCTTAAAAATAGTATATGTCCTAGTATGTCTCAAATTATCTTAGTACCCCAGTGAAGGTAATTATTCAATACCCCAGTGAAGGTAATTATTCAACCAAAACTACACAAAGTCAAAATAACTTTTATAAGAGTTTCAGGAGAAGAAAGAGCCCTCTCAAATTCAGAGTATTTCATATAAGATTATGTTCTCAGACTTTACCATTTCAAGTGCAAGACCTGTATCTAATAGGCTGCCACTACACAGATATCTTGTGTGAGGAATGTAAAACCGTATGGGCTTTCTAGATCCCAGGTGGGATTTAAATAGTAGAGGCAGGGTTTAGATACAATTTTAAGTGCATATCACAGCAGAGGTTCTAAATTTAATCAATGTAAAGAACTGTGACTATAATCCTGTTACTTGCTTTTCCCGACTCCACTCCACCCTCACTTCCCCCCCCCCCCAACTTTCTGTGATTTCCTTTACGAAACTGTCGTATTAAATAACAGGTTTATACCATTCAGTTCCTTCAGATTTTATCAATCTTGTTTTAATGAACTGAAAAAAATATAAAAAACTAGCCACTGATTCAATTGCTACTCTGCCTCTTAGATGTGACCTGTTTACTCTGAATTGTTATTAACATTTATGTCCAAAGGAGTTTGCAGTGAGCTGCAGTGAGACAAAGATCTAGCTGTAAATGTCATACTTTGTGTAAAAATGCTGTTACTATTCTGATCAAGCAAGTGGTCTTTTCTTTGTACACTCAGAGACAGGTTTTGCAAAGCAAGAGAAAATCATTTCGTTAAAATATCCTGCGTATAACTAGTATGTGATGTTTTATAAATACGTTAATTGATTACCCATGATGTTGGATTTTTCTAGTTCTTCTTGTAATCCTCATCTACTTTTGTATCCTTTTACCAGTTGTTAGCCTGCTTCAACTTTTGACACTAATCAGAATTTATGGGTTTAGGCGAATCTGAAATTCAGTCCAATTCAATATATATGGATAGGCCATACATTGTAAACAGGAAATCACAGAGCTGAAGAATTCTCCATTCACTGAGGGTATATTACAAAAGGGATTGTTAATGTTTTATGCAAGAAAATAATTTGGGCAAAAGGTAAAAATACAAACAAAGGGAGTTTTGAGTTAGAATTTATCTGCTGATGAATGAAAGGCAGTTGTATGGATTGCTGTTTACATAGCAAGAAGAGAAAAAATCCTGCTAAAAAAAAAAAGACAGCACTTTTTTGTTTGTTTACTTTCTTCTAGGATTCTTAATTCTATTTAATTTTGATTCTTCTCCTTTGAAAGTAAACTATTCTGGTTTAGGTTTTATAAATTAAGGATTGGTTGTAGTCTTCTACTGCAATATGTAAAAATTAATGCAGTGATATGTTTACCTGCATTATCATTGTGATAGAAATAGAAAAGAAAGTGTTCTTCAAAAGCTCAAATGTGGGTTTGGCCCTGAAGATACTACTGTTAATTACGCCCAGAGAAAAGCAGCATCATAAAGAGGAATCTGAACTAAAAATGAAGTATTGTAATATAATTAAGAAACTGTAGAACTATGGAAATAATCTGGGTTAATAAGTAGTTCAAGAAGATCTACTCAGAGACTGCAACCATGTGTAGCTTGGACTTTCTCAAAATGACAAAAGTTCAGTTCTATACTCCTACAAAGAAGAATGAGAAAAGATGCTTCAATTCAGGTAATAATACACAGTAATAAAAGTAACCAAAATTAATTAGGAGCTGATTTTTTTTTTTTTTTTTTTGCCTGTCATGTATAAGACAACATGTGTTGTTTGTCACTCATAGACAATAGTACATTATAGTTTTATCTATAATGACATATTTAAACATGATTCTAAAATTCCAACAGTAGTTTCAGAAAATAACATTGCAAGGCAAGGAGAGCTAAAGAAGAGTAATGAAGAAATCTCCTCACTGTGAAAAGCATCATTGACTTCTTAAGTGTCAGTGAGCAAACCACTTATCTCTATTTCCCTCCGTACAATCAGGCTTAATTTTATTAGAGGATTGTTACTGGGACAAATAAACCAGGATTTTTGAGGAATTAAACTAACCTAAGGGCATAGTTAATGCAATTGGGTCATGATACTTGCTACATTAACTAGTACAGGAATTAATCTGTTCTGAGCCAATGCCTGCAATTTTATATATGTGTGAGAACGGGAAACAAAATCAATAACAGATTATGTAAAGAGAAAAGGCATTAGCTTAGGCTGTTTAAAATTTAGGAGTTAGTTACAAAATGATGTTAAATAGGATGACTTACTGGGCCAGTCATATGATTCAAAAGGAAAGGAGAAATCTATTTATTTTGCGTATGTATCCTATATATGTACCTAATCTGAAAATAAAAGCATATATACATAGGTACATACGTACCTAATCGGAAAGAGAATAAAACAAAAAAAAAAGCACAATGGTGACAAAGCCTTTTCAATTAAAATAGTCATGACATATGAGTCCATAGTTCCACAATGAGAGCAATCTGATGGTAGCACTTGATTAAGAAACCTCCATATCCATCCTGCATGTGCTTGTGCCACAGCAGTTTTGTTTGTACTGCTGTGGACCACATCCCATAACATTAAAAATTACCTAGCAAATGGGAATGAGCTGCTAGGGGAGCGGATAGAACAGAGAATCTCCAAAGCCAGTATTGCTAGTAATCCTTCATAAATTGAATCTTAAAACATTTATTTGAGTCCCAGGAAATGGAAGTTTCATGATGCTGTAGATAAAAAACAGCCAACCCAAAATATCTCCTAATATTCCATCACTCCTTGAATTTACCAGCTATGACTACACAAGCAGTGATGTAATTAGTATGGTCCAAAAATATGGTGCAGAAATAGGTGAGAGGACCTTATGCCCACAAAATACGTGTTTCTAGGAGAGTAATTTTTTGTCTGCTCTCCAGACCTGAACATTCCAGCAGTTGGAGAGCACCTTTCAATTTATTTCCAGCCAACACATCATCACCTGGATGAATACCTAAAAGCATTTTAAGCACTCTTAGACCACTCCAGAGTGCTGACCCAAGCATGATAAATCAAAAGATTCCCTTCAGAAGTGAATCCAAACTAAAGCTCTAATGTAGATGTATATTTTTAATTCCAACTCTCTCATAAGGAAGCATCAAAAGATCTTACAATTTGCTTAGGGCTTTCCTCTAAGGTAGGAAGGAAGATCCACAAGCACAATTCCATGTAGTTAACAGCACACCTGTGAGAACTAAAAAACATGTTCCGTAGCATCTCATTTCAAAGACCTTTGATAAATATTAAATACATTAGTAAACCTCTAAGCTTGTCTGAAATTGACTGATGACCTAAAAGCCAGATTTGTGCTTCCCTCTTGACTAGAGAGAGAATTCCAGAGAGGAAAGGGCTGCCTTCTGCCCTCTCACTGTTATGACATTTGACCATAGGTTACCTCCAGTTTCCAAGTGTTTCATAGAATGGAACCAATTGAGCTGGACCAATTCTGTTACTTAAGGGCTCTCAAAATTGGGCAGGTTAATGAAAAAGCTGGAAGCCATGTCAGTGTGTTGGGCTATGAATTTTAACCACCTAATAGAAAAAGATTTTTAATAATCTTGCTACTCTGTTCTGTATTATCTGCAGCATGTGTTTTGTTATAATTTAAAAAAATTGATACACAATGAAACAGATATCACCACTCTGAAAAAATGATGAGTCACCTCTTGAGGAACTGCTCCTGAAAAACTACTTCTCCATACATCTTTGCAGTAGCTATAGGGTACCAATTAGGCAACACATCTGTCTGGATTAATTTAGCAGGAATTTACATGATCCATACGTTTATTTGTAGTGAGTCAGTCATCTGCACTTTTACGAATCTGTTCGTGTGATGTAGTAATTCATCAACACTTTTCCTGTCACTGGGATTTTCCCAATTTATTTATGCACCTGCCAACATCAAAGATTACTCCTGAAATAAAAGATCATCCTATTTCATAGCAAAAAGAATTAAAACATCAAAGTTTACTAAGGATTCAGTACATTTCATGCTAATTTTTAGTACCTGACAGAAATGCCTCACTAGGTCAGAATTTTGAAGCTTTTCCAAAAAGGAACATTTTGCCTTACAGAAATATAGAATAATTACTTAGTGCTTTCGTAGTTAATCTGTTAGGTAAATATTTTACCTGAAAGAGTTGGCAGAATGTGTCAAGTGATTTGATATGTTCAAAAGCATTTGTTTAGTTTAAAACTAAGGAGAATTCTGAAATACTGAATGCATCTTTGATCTCAAAAGTGTATTCTTCACAGCAAAACAGGGCCTCAGTGTATCCTTAAAGAAGGTTCAAGATTCAGCATCAAGACAGTTTTCTGAAAGAAAGGTCAAATTCTTTTGTTAAAAGAAATACAAAACAAAAAAGAATCATTACTTTTCCTTTAATGTAAAGACATCTAGCATACTCAAGCATATACTTCTGTTGTATTATAAAATGACAGCTCAACCTTAGTTCCAACACATCTAGTATGGTAACCTGATTCATGAGGTTTTGCCCTGCTTGTATTTCAGTGTCATGTATATCCAAGACCTTCAAAGCAAACTATAACTAAAATTGTTAAGTTTTGATTCCCTAACCCACTTCTTTGTATTTGAAGGTGTTCTAATTTGTCGAAAGATCCAACTTTTGCCTCATTGAGGTCACTAAGAAATAAAAAGTAAAATCTGAAGCCAATGATCAAATGCTATTTTCTTTAAAAAGTTTTGGGGGAATCTAATATTTTCCTTCAATATTAGAAACCAGCAATATTGGATCATTCTACTAAAATCCGTCAAGCTAGTCCACTATGATCAGATTGTGAAATGGACCAGATCTTCAAAAGTGGCCTCTAACCTGCAAGCTGTTTTGTGTGTACCATTGATAGTATCTTTGTTTGAATCTGCAAATTGTGTTCTGAATTGAGAAGTCTTGTGTCT
This sequence comes from Amazona ochrocephala, assembly GCA_039720435.1. NCBI lineage: Eukaryota > Metazoa > Chordata > Aves > Psittaciformes > Psittacidae > Amazona > Amazona ochrocephala. Next base: position 34,903,364 of record CM077878.1, read on the forward strand.
AATTTATGCTATTACTATTCTGAGTAAGTGCTAATGATGGACACAAAAAGCATTGCAGGAGCTTTGTAGGCATAATGTTATAGGTTATGCACTTTGCATTAATATTAGAATTTCTTATGAGTTTTCTACTATTTATCCTGAAATAGACCTTTCCTTGAGAGGAAAAAAAAAAAAAAAAAGGCAGGAACAGACTGCTCCTGCTTTGAAATTTCAGTGTTATTGTTGAAAAATACTTTTGGGCATCTGTGCTCATTTGCTGACATTATCACAGTTCAGTGTGAATTACAATTTGGATCTAAAATCTAACAACCAGTCGTCGTTATTCCATTTTCCACATCCTGCCTAAGCTGAAATAGTATATTAATTTGAATAAACTGAAAATAATATTTCTTACAGAAATCTACACTAAATTATGTAAGATTAAAACAACCTAGGTATTATAAAAAAATCCCACCATTATTTTTTATCATATTAGCTAGCATAGCCAAATAATGACCCTAAGCAAGATTGCTTTTGTGATTTAGGCAGGTATTTAGGATGGAGATACTAATCCATCTAGCTCCCATTGCCTGGTCAGGGCAGTTGACAGTGAGAGTTGCAGCCCCTCCAAGAACTTTCTCTCCATCCTTCAGGAATGCATGGCATCTTGATATATTCAGGTGGGATCATAACTATAATTTTAGCCATGAGTAAAACTGGCACTAAAAAAGAGAACTTATGTGCAATCTCTGAGCCTTGCAATCTTTCACTGTGGCAGAATACCTTTTAAAAAGCACTGTCATGTTTGCAGAGGACAAAGGAAGTAGAAAACACCAGGGGGTTGGGTTTGTTTGTTTTTTTTTTTCCTTTTTGCATGGGATCTTGCCTCTGCTTCTGATGGTGATGATAATACTTAATCTTTTTGGCAGCATAATAACATTTTTCTCAGTGTTATTACAAGTAGAGATGCTTAATGATGAACATAGTATCAGTCTGTGACAAAATATTTAGGCCTGTAGCTGCAGACTGCATTCATTTTAAATCTATTTCATTTAGTAGATTTAGAATCAGTTAAAAACATTTAAGAATGGTCACCTAACTAAAAAACACTTCTGTTTTCTCTACTTTCAGCCTGTTCTCTAGTGTAGCAAAAATACATATTTTTGTGACTGTGAAGATTTGCAGGGAGTTTACTTTTCCCCTTTGGTACACAGAAGCTCAAGTAAACAACATCTGTAACATCTGACCTTCTGCGCACAGATTCCCCAGTGTGCCCTGAATAAACCAAAAGTCTAACCCTTTTGCATTTGGATCCCTCAAAGTGCAGCGATATGCTGTAAGTCAATCAATATCAAAATATTTAAATTAATTCAGATAATTTGAAAATTAAATAAAAGAAGTAAAATCCACAGATTTCTTGCACTTTCAGAATTTGTAATGTGTTTCAGGAAGGTTTGCTCAAAATCAGTTTTTCATTGCAGAAAACAGTAACTTCAACGTAGTCTCAAAGCACATATTTCACTTGCCTATCACCTTCCTAAACTTCAAACTTTGAGGAACATTTTCCTAGACCTAATATCTTACCACAGGCTTGTTGTTATTTTTGTTTAAGCATAAATTAACCGGTTTGTAGAACACTGTGAAAAAGAAGTAAAATGTGTTTCTCTCACACTAAAAACTAAAATAATTAGACAATCCAGTTTTTTTTTTTTTGTTTGTTTGTTTGTTTGTTTTAACAGAACCACTCCTGCTGCTGCTGGTATCAACTGCTTAACCTTGGCATGGAAAGACCTCTTGCTGTAGGAAAGTGCCTCTGCATGTTCTAGTAAACATTTGCTTTGAGTTGATCAAGTTGTGAGAGTTCACAAATCACATACTGGGTATGTACAACAGGTTTACTTCACGCAGTTTTGCTAGGTTTGTAATATATGAAGGTTATCTCCTATGCTGGGTAATGAAGTTGTACTGCAGGTGCACAGATCTGAGAAAAATCTTCAGCAGGAGTCCTGCTATTGATAACATTCATCAAAGAAAATCTATCTGCTGCAATGCAGACTGTGAGGTCTGCAGCAACTGAGTGAAAAGCCCCCTTTTCCCTTCTTCCCAGGAAGCCTCATTTGGGAGTCCCATGGATGAGTACTGTTCTTGTGACCCTTTGCTCAGCAGCAATAGTTTTCATCGTTATGGTGTGGGGACCTTGGCCCTTACTGGAGTTGCTTCCTGGCTTGACAGCTCTCTGCAAGGATGCCCACACAAGCCAAGCCTCATTAGGGACCATGCTTGCACTAAGGGAATGAATACCTCTGTCATTAAAAATGTAGGAGGAGTTTAATTTAACTTTTGTAATCAGAGTTACAAACTTTTACTCAGCTCTAAGTACAGAGGCTTTAGACAGTGTAACTGAACACTCTGGATATTAAGATTTTTTTTTGTTGTTGTTATTATTTCTATTATGGTAGTGTATAGAAGCTTCCAATCCTATACATAGGAAAGTTTTAATACACATCACATGGGAAAATGCTGCTCTTGAAACTTAAAAAAAAAGGCACACACACTTGGGAGAAAAAGTCTTGGCAGACAGAACTTTCAATAAGCTCTTAATTGACTTAGGATAAGAAGTCCATTAATAGTGAAAGGCTTACCCATTTTTGGAAATTACACACGTGGCAATTTCCCTCAGGTTAAACAGAGGGATAAAAAAAAGTGTATTCAAACCTTGTAACAGACATTGAAATGATAATTTAACTGGAGAACTATTCATATAGTTCACATATTATCTGAAAATCACTTTCAGGAAGCCAGCTGTCCTTAATGCATTATAGGCATGACATTAGCTGAAGTTAAAGGGGTGTTATCCTTATCTCCTTTTCTTTCATCCACATGACCTATAAAAGTCATAAACATCTTGTGCAGAAGCTCCTACAAGACGATTCCCAGATAATCCTTCAACATAAATCTAGCTGGGTTTATGGCAGCTTTGTACACCTGGAGCGGGAATAGAAAAAGCAGCCTTTAAATTTCTGACCTGTAATACAATCCTGCAGCAAACACAGATAGCTGCCTGATGGTTAGTAACGTTTAGGGCTCTTTGCAGTTCTTTTTTCCTGCTGAAGAACAAACCAACAATCCAAGAGTTCTGCATTTTCTTAGTATTCCTTCTTCTATCTCAACACATAACATGCACATTCATATGAATCAGTTACTGAAGTGATTGGTAACCTTTTTAGGGATCTGTGCTGATATACTGAGTGCTGGATCTCAGAGAAGACTGTCTACAAAATCAGCTTTAACATGTTTAAGGCAAAGGTGAAACTCAATCTTGGATGCATCAGTTCCTCCCTATGTAAAATATATCAGAAAGCTAACAAAATTATCTCTTAACAGATTAAGTAGTGTCTCTGACTTGCAAAACTCTTAAGCCTACTGTAGCAGAATAATTGAGTAGATATGGAGAATGTTCTGTTCTGAAACAAATGTAAAATTTTAAGGAAGTGATTTAATTATAGCATTATTAAAAAAAAAAAACAGAGCAAAACAAACAAAAACAAACAAATAAAGAAACAAAATAACCCTGAACATCAAAAAAAAACCCAAAATATAAGTTCAAATCTTTCAGTGTTTTATATAAAGAATCCTTTACATCTGGAGATAATTGTCATAAATAGAAGAAACAGAGAATCAGAAACAATAAACAAATTACCAAGTAACCTAAAAAGAGTAATCATAAAGCACCATCAATCTGAATTCATTTTAACCTCAGGGTCTCAGCACCAGGATGCCTTTTCTCACACTGGGATAGATGCCATGCAAGAGATTATTGCTGTTTGTCATGCTGTCTCACAGTCAGAGCTGGGGAGGCTATAGCAATGCTCAGGGTACTACAAGGTTTACAGTATGGTGGGGGGAAGGAGGAAACATACTAGCACTAAGAAAAACCTGCATTTTTTAGTTTTATAACAGTGATCAGGAAGAGGAAGAATGAAATCCCCAGAGAACATGCCAACAGGAATACAGAATGAATTAGGAATGAAAGATCAGATACAGTTACTGCAGCTCTGTGACAAGACTGTATCTGTAAATCCCATGAAAGCAAACAGGCTCATAGGTGACCTTTGGAGAAAGCAAGTTATGGAAATCACAAACAGCAGATTGAGAAGTGGAAAGACTTTAAGAATACTGAGATTATAAATTAATTCTTTTGCTGATACGTTGGACACAATTAGGAAGCGACAAATATTTCTGAGATCATCGGTTTAAATAGTTGGAACTCAAGAAGTCTTAAATACAATGAAAAAATGCACCCATTCAGAGAGTACATTGACATTTTTTGTCCATTTTAATGTTACTACTTTTTATGTTTATTCTTAGGACTGCAACAGACCCATCAATCATCGAATTTATTTCCTGCCTGCCATTTGATATAGCAAATAGAATGACATAGGCAGTTTAAAACAGTAAACATGACAACAAACTTGTTAGGTTTGAAAGAAAGGCACAAGCACTCCCAATTCCTTTCAAAATGTTTAGCTGTTCTCTGCTTTCTCTGTTCACCAGCTTGCTCTAATCACTTACTGGCCCTTATCTGGAAAAAAGTCGTTGCAAATTTAAAGTGTCAGATTAAAACCACTGAGTAGTAAAACACAAGTGCTACTTAGTTCAAATGTGTATAAGACCAAAAAGAGAAGAAATTAAGTGCAGTTTTATAGTCCACAATTTACAGAGTGTCAGGCTATGTGATTTCATAACACTTTTTAATGTTACATTCCACAGGAATGTAAGGTGCAAATTTCAAAATCAGAACAAAAAGTTTGAAGGTTCAAAGCATATTCAACGTTCAAAGGCGACATGATGTGAATGTTTCACCTGATGTTTTTGACTATGCTTTGGTATCTCTCATTAGTCAAAAGAATTTTTAAATCCGGGGATGCAGTCTTATATTTTTTAAAATATAATTGAAGTATTATTCTCTAAATTGTTTCATTCACTGAGGATTATGTACAACTCAGCAGTTTGTGGTGCTTAGAATTTCTAATTTTAAAGCATTAACTGCTTCAAATTAGGGCATGTTTTTAACAAAATTTTGCCTTTGTTCTTTATCAGTGCACATGGGAATGCCAAGTCTTCTAAGATAAGTAGCTCCCAAGAAGTAATTTATGGATGCAATTCTTGTATGTGTGGTATACACACATCTCCACTGTGGAGAAAGTAACCTCAGTGAAAGGATTTTACGTATTATCCTGAAATCACTGTGGCAGGGTTTCATCCTGCTTCAGCCATCTAGAACCTTGGTATCTATTCCAGACCTATCTAAGCCTTCTTGATAGCCAAAGGAGAAGAAGGCATAGTAAGTGCCAAAGGTTTGAGACTCATTAGAAGTTGACAAGTTTGTCTGGCATTGGCAGAGACTCTAGGTGGTTGCTTTGAGATATCTAAAGGTAGGTTGGATGTACCGTTGTAATATCCCTTCTCTGATAGTAAATTGAGCTGGGGAAAAACACAGATCACAACCAGAATTTCTCAGAACCCTCTTCAGTCATTAAGCTGTTATTAATAAAATCAAGATGCTCTTGTTAGTAGCAGGCAGCTGCTCACCCAGGGTGTGCTCTTCTTCACCAGTACATTTGCACACTCACTCGGTTACCTGCTGGTGCACAGCAGGGAAGACAGCCCCAGCTGCTTGTTCAGAAGCACAAAGTTATTCTGCTTCAGATAGCAGAAAATAGTCTTAGTAATGCAAAAGCACCTTTCAGTCACAGACACCTCTCATGAAAGAAAGACAGAAGCCTACACATTTCTATTCATATATGCAGCGTATACATGTACTGCCATCTATTTATTATCCAGACAAATGCCTGATCACAGCTAGATGTTTGACAATATCTTTCACAGTAAATATTATATAAATAGCATGCAAGATTAATGATCCAGCAATCATAGTCTATATCAGCTGGCCTAAACTCATTTTTCCTCCTAAGTCTATGTATCAGTTGTAATGCTTTTACGTAGGAGTACTTTGGAAGGGTTATAGGGTGAACTCAGAGTTCTGAGCACTAAGATTTTCCTTATGAGCCTGCTTCTCACTTGCTGATATGGACGCAGCCATTGTGCTTTGCTTAAAACCTTTCTGCACTGTAAAATATTTAAATTCTTAACAATCTCATTATGATTTATTTCCTGTCATTATCAAAGTTGCAAGCCATGTCTAGCAGATATCAGCATTACATGCTGACCTGCTTGTTCAACAGCTGCTTTTTCAGGTCCCTAAACTAATGTAAGATAATAGGCATGATAATCCAGGAGGAGGGTGTAATTATTTCTTGAGCATAAAGAAACCTATGCAGAATTTGCAGCACAGATCTGACATTTCCAAAATGCATTATCACAGAGAGTGATTTATATTTCTTCTTTGTCGTGGGCTTTAGCATGACCTCACTGACTAATTTGCTATGGAATTGCCTTCCCTCTTTTCTTTAAATCTCTTTCATTTAGTTTGTTCTCTGAAACTGTATTTTTGTTTTCTCTATGTATGTCTTATGTTTCTGTCTTCATGAGTTCTTGTGATGCCTGAGTTAGAATACAACTTACCTAAGTAACAACTTACCTAAGCAACAGCTTAGAGATTCAAATGGACTTTTGCAGTTGATACAAAGACGGAAAGAAAGTAATTTCTAAGGTGGAGTTCATGTTTTCTTTAAACAGACACTTAGAAGGAGTCAAATTATGTTTTTAAGATTAGCTGTTTCTCTGACAAGCGACTGACCGAGTAACTTAGGGGAGCCATCTCAGAGGTCAAGCAAGTACACACCTGAAAGTAGATGGTATATATCCAACCAAGTTTGGAAAACCTTTAAGTTTCACAAATAAATTCTATGAAGGAGTGCTGTTGATGCTGATGCATCTAAAATCATTCCTGGTGATAGCAACTTCTCTTGATTGTAGCTGCTGCTACCTTTATACAGCCTGCTGCTGTTCTGGGCCATGCTACTTCTTCTGCGCAGAAAACTTGTGCTTTGCTTCTTTGTATGCTCTTCGAGTCTGAACATTTTAACAATCTTCCTTACAGCAGTTCTGTTTAGAGGCAGGACACTGAAACTCTGTTTTATTCCACATCTACTCTATTAATTGTCTTTTGCCAAAAATGCTAAGCTGTTAGTATTTTGTGCACTTATTGGAGTACATGGCTGTGTGAGAGCCTGATTTTCTATTCTGCAGCACACTCCTCCTTTTTACCTTGCCAGAACATGCAAACCAAGCTGAGTGAATTGCTCTGGCTTCTAATTCACAGTGGTATAGGGAACTTATATCATCCTCTTCTAATGTCACTCTTAGTCTTAGGCTACTGAGGCCCATTAATACCTGATCCCAAGCAGGCCCTAAAGATTCATCAAAACTTGATGTTGAACTCAAGAAAACAAAAATCTGTTGCAAGCATTTCAAATGCTTCTTATCTTTTGCTTTTCTTATCTATATGAAATTAAAGTAGGATCTTTCAAAAGCTTTATTCTTGTTAGGAATGCAATGATCTCCAAACTTCTGTGGCACAGTCTGATAATTCGTTCTTCCTGACCTAATTGAAGGTAATTAAATGTCTCACAGCCAGCAACTTCAAAACATGCATTTATGCTGTTGCTTTTTGTGATCCTCTCACTTTCATGAAGAGATAGATCAGTGAGGTTTTTTTCAGGTCTTTATTTCACCTGCATTCCCAGTACAGTATATGAATTTTAAATTGCTTCCACATTGTAATTGCTTTTTCTTCTGTGCCAACATTTCAAGATGCTTTCTTCTTTTTCTACCCTTTCCACTTTTGCTGTATTATCACAGTTAGTAAGGTTTTTTTGAGGTGTTTATGAGTGAAAAAAGACTCTAATGTACGAAAGTTAAGCTACCAACATTGATGACAAGCTTTTGAAATGGGAAGATAAGATTGGTGGAACATGTCTTTGCATATTACATCTTGTGTAAACCAGGAAACTAATTTTGAGAGGCCATTCAAACACTTTAGCTACATATTGCCTGCTCAGGTCCCTGAAGCTGCAGAAGCTTACTTTCAAAAAATCCATTATCCTTATATTCTATGCACGATTAAACAAAAATACCAATTGTTATGTATCTATGCATTATAAATACTTGAGGGATTATTTCTTCAGCACAATGAAGTGAAAATACTTAAATTTGGTAAAATACAGTAGCTCTATGCCTTAAGCAGCTCCAAAATATTAAGCCATTTCATTTTACCCCAGAGGGATAATGTTCAGAGCTCACTAATGGTCTTATATTCTTTTACCAGAAAATTAAAGTTGTAAGTATTGGTAAGCCTATTGCTGGTTTTGTTATTGCTTTATGTTTGTGTTGGAAATAATTCACTGGCTAAAGTACAATAAAAATCTTATCCCACATATCGTGCTCAGGTTTTTAAAGCCATAAAATTCTCTGCAGAATTTTACTTTGCAATGTGTTTTACTTTACTTTGTTTTATTTTAGAGCTCTGTTCCTCTGGTTTATAATCAACATATATAGATTTAAAAATAAACCAGTATAATGCTTTCAAAACATATTTCAAGTTTTCTTACATTTAATTTTTGACTGTTTGTACTACAATCCCTATAATCTTAAAGAATCTCAGTATTTCAGATGAATCTGAAATGTGCTACACTTCTGGCGACTCTTTATAGACCCCTGGCTATGTCTGTACTAACAAATTACATCTGCCAAGTACTATCCTCTGGCACTCAGGCTGTTAGCAAACAACAATTAAAAGTATAGCCTCAAAAACTGGAGGGGAGACAGCAGAGTTACACTTCTTCCAAATACTCATGAATTCTTTGGGAGATCTGTTACTTAACCTGGACCAAAAGTCTGCTAAAATGTGGCAGTTGGTTGTCTACTGACACCATATAGAGATCCAGTGCCCTGGAATATTTTCTGATGCTGGTATATATGTGACCTCTGAATCCCAAATCAGGAATTGTTCTGCTGTAAATACATTCGGTTATTTCCTGGCTTTGAGAAATTATTCACATCAGTCCCTTAATTTCTGTTTAAACTCCTTCTTAGGAGGGCTGCCACATGGCTGTGTAACATAGAAATGATTTTGCTGTGGCCAAATCCGTTATTTTCAGAGATTTTTCATATCTTTCCAGAGCTTCTCTAAATCTTGCTTTGTCAGCTTTAAGATTTCTGGAGAAGCTATAGATGGCAGGATAGCATCTATTTTCAGAAATCTCTGCTATATGCAAGAGTGGTACATACATGCAGTACTGGTTTAGCAGGGGAAAGTGTGAGCTCAGATATTTTAGCACCTCATATAGTGACATGTTAACACTTAAGTCAGAAGCAAGTAATAAAAACCCTGAAAATAGGGATTTAAATTGAAAGAGTGAAGTAATTCTAATCACAATGAGGCAAATATCATAAACTCTGGCAGTGCAATCAACTTCTTTCAGAGTGTATATCTTGTCCTGGCATGTCATGGTGCTGGACTCAGTGCTGACATGTACCATCCCTGCTTAGCAAAGGGGAAAATCAAAATACAGTAAGACTTTATTGAGGGTTAGGAAGTTCCCATAGGGATGGACCCTACTGCTGCCTAAATAAGACCTGCCAACGTTTTTGAGTGAATTTCAATAGAATAGTCACGCAGGTTCTAGTGACATACATTTCCTAGTGACATAGACAGCTAACCTCCATTTAAGAAACAAAATAAATGCTGCTGTAAGGCTGCCAAGGACGTCACCTCAGTATTATTAGTGGTAATGAGTTATGAAAGTAAGGGAAAGTACAGAAGAAAACATGTGGGAATTGCTCACATAACTTAAATAGCAATTTATTTTACTACTTTGAGCACACTTTCATTGGATATGTCTGTCTCACAGCTGAGGTCAGCCTACTTTCTAGGATACCGGTGCACTACCAGTGGCACAAAAATATTATATTTTCATTCATCAATTACAACTAATGAATAATACGACCTATGTTCTATGGTACTGCAAATAAAAGGCACACTAGGGACAACATTGGCCCCCTCCGGAAGCTATAAGAAGAACTGGCTACCCTGGATTTGGAGAAAGCTGAGGTCCTTAATGACTTCTTTGCCTCAGTCTTCACCAGCAAATGCATTGAATTCACCACCCAAGTCTTGGAAGGCAGATGCAGGGACTCTGAGAAAGAAGACCTCAGGCCCACTGTAGGAGAGGATATGGTTCGAGACCATCTCCAGAACCTGAACATGCACAAGTCCATGGGACCTGATAAAACCCATCTGTGGGTCCTGAAGGAGCTGGCAAATGAAGTTACTAAGACACTCTCCATCATATTTGAAGAGTCATGGCAGTCAGGTGAAGTTCTTGACGACTGGAAAAAGGGAAATATAGCCCCCATTTTCAAGAAGGAGAAAATGGACGACCCAGAGAATTACAGACCAGTCAGCAGTGCCTCTGCGCCTGGCAAAATCTTGGAGCGGATTCTCCTGGAAGGCATGCTGAGGCACATGAAAAACAACAAGGTGGTTGGTGACAGCCAGCATGGCTTCACTAAGGGGAAATCCTGCCTGACCAATATGGTGACCTTTTATGATGGGACCATGGAACTGATGGACAGGGGTAGAGCAGTTGATGCCATCTACATGGAGTGGTGCAAAGCGTTTGACACTGTCCCACACGACATCTGGGTCTATAAATTAGGGAGACATCAATTTGGTGAGTGGACAACTCGGTGGATAAAGAACTGGCTGGATGGCCGCATGCAAAGAGTAGTGCTCAGTGGCTCAATGTCCAGCTGCAGACCAGTAACAAGTGGTGCCCCTCAGGGATTGGTGTTGGGACCAGTCTTGTTCAGAATCTTTGTGGGTGACATGGACAGTGGGATTGAGTGCGCCCTCAGTAAGTTTGCCAATGACACCAAGCTGTGTGGTTCACTTGATACACAGGAGGGAAGGAATGCCGTCCAGAGGGACCTTGACACGCTTGTGAGGTGGGCTGATGCCAACCTGATGGCGTTTAACCATTGCAAGTGCAAGGTCTTACACCTGGGTCAGAGCAATCCCAGGCACAGCTACAGGTTGGGCAGAGAAGAGAATCAGAACAGCCCTGCGGAGAAGCACTTGGGGGTGTTGGTCAATGAAAAAATGAACATGAGCCAGCGGTGTGTGCTTGCAGCCCAGAAAGCCAACTATATCCTGGGCTGCATCAAAAGGAGCGTGACCAGTAGGTTGAAGGAGGTGATCCTGCCCCTCTACTCTGCTCTTGTGAGACCTGACTTGGAGTATTGGGTGCAGTTCTGGTGTCCTCAACATAAAAAGGACATGGAACTATTGGAACAAGTCCAAATGAGGGCCACAAGGATGATCAGGGGATGGAACACCTCCCGTATGAAGATAGGCTGAGAAAGTTGGGTCTGTTCAGCCTGGAGAAGAGAAGGCTGCGTGGAGACCTTATAGCAGCCTTCCAATAGCTGAAGGGGCCTATAGGGATGCTGGGGAGAGACTCTTCATTAGGGACTGTAGTGAGAGGACAAGGGGTAAGGGGTTCAAACTTAAGCAGGGGAAGTTTAGATTGGATATAAGAAAGGAGTTCTTTATTGTAAGGGTGGTGAGGCACTGGAATTGGTTGCCCGGGGAAGCTGTCAATGCTCCATCCCTGGATGTGTTCAAGGCCAGGTTGGACAGAGTTTTGGGTGGCATGGTTTAGTGGGAGGTGTCCCTGCCCCTGGCAGGGGGGGTGGAACTAGCTGATCTGAAGGTCCTTTCCAACCCTAACTATTCAATGATTCTAAGATTCTAATGTTAAGTAGCGTTTTCTCCTGGAAGACCAGCTACAGAGTGAGCATCTAGTCTGAAACTACTCTAGGAAGCCCTGGAGGAATGACTTTGAATACACTCCTTAATGCTTCCTTCTGTCAAATATGTACAAGTCCTGTGACAGGCTAAAAGCCCTGCTGTGGTAATGCCAGTCCAATCGTTTATATACCAGATTCGAGATGCATTTTTAAATATAGAATCACAGAATCATAGAACAGTTAGGATTGGAAAGGACTTTCAGATAATCTAGTTCCAAACCCCCTGCCATGGGCAGGGACACTTCCGACTAAACCATGCCATCTAAGGCTATGTCCAACCTGGCCTTGAGCACCGCCAGCGATGGAGCATTCACAACTTCCCTGGGCAACCCATTCCAGGGCCTCACCACCCTCACAGTAAAGAATTACTTCCTCATATCCAACCTAAATTTACCCTGTTTGTTTGAACCCGTTACCCCTTGTCCTCTCACTACAGTCCCTAATGAAGAGTCTCTCCCCAGCATCCCTATAGGCCCCCTTCAGATATTGGAAGGCTGCTATGAGGTCTCCATGCAGCCTTCTCTTCTCCAGGCTGAACAGACCCAGCTTTTTCAGCCTATCTTCATATGGGAGGTGCTCCAGTCCCCTGATCATCCTCGTGGCCCTCCTCTGCACTTGTTCTAACAGTACCATGTCCTTCTTATGTTGAGGACACCAGAACTGCACACAATACTCCAAGTCAGGTCTCACAAGAGCAGAGTGGAGGGGCAGGAGCACCTCCTTCGACCTGCTGGTCACATTCCTTTTGATGCAGCCCAGGATACGGTTGGCTTTCTGGGCTGCAAGCGCACACTGCCGGCTCATGTTCATTTTCTCATCGACCAACACCCCCAAGTCCTTCTCCACAGGGCTGCTCTGAACTTCTTCCCTGCCCAACCTGTAGCTGTGCCTGAGATTGCTCCGACCCAGGTGGAGGACCTTGCACTTGTCATGGTTAAACGCCATCAGGTTGGCATCAGCCCACCTCACAAGCGTGTCAAGGTCCCTCTGGATGGCATTCCTTCCCTCCTGTGCATCAACCGAACCACACAGCTTGGTGTCATCAGCAAACTTACTGAGGGCGCACTCAATCCCACTGTTCGTGTCACCAACAAAGATGTTGAACAAGATCAGTCTCAACACCGATCCCTGAGGGGCACCACTCGTTACTGGTCTGCAGCTGGACATTGAGCCACTGAGCACTACTCTTTGCATGCGGCCATCCAGCCAGTTCTTTATCCACCAAGTGGTCCACCTATCAAATTGATGTCTCTCCAACTTAGAGAGAAGGATATCATGTGAGACAGTGTCAAACACTTTGCACCAATCCAGGTAGATGACATCAGCTGCTCTACCCCTGTCTATCAGTTCTGTGTCCCCATCATAGAAGGCCACCAGATTGGTCAGGCAGGATTTCCCCTTAGTGAAGCCATGCTGGCTGTCACCAACCACCTTGTTATTTTTCATGTGCGAATATATTGAGTATATTCAAAATACATTTATAAAAACCTATATATTTATTTACATTTTTATATTTCCCACATAAGTATCAACATTTATTTATTCAACTTCTTGGAGAGTAGGTGTATATTTCCTAGACAGACGCAACAGCTGATCTATGGAGAAGAGAAACACTGCGATTAATGCTTTTTATAAAGAAATATTAAGCAGCAACTCCTTCCAGTGAATGCCCTTGGCTAATTTTTGAAAGCATCTCTCTTTTCAACAGTGAGTTTTTCTTTAAAAGAACCATATAAAGCAGCAAATTTTCAAGCTATGGAGCTCATGGCTGAACAATTTAACCTGAAGCAGTTAACTCAGAAATATGGATGTAACGAGATTCCTACCTCCCACCCATTCTTTAAAAATAAAGCAAACAGGAAATAGTTACAAAAATGTATTTTAAGCAGAGAATAGAAGAAAGCAACAAACATACAGAAAAGAATAGGGAAACTTCTCAATAGAATTTGAACAGAATGCGTTATTCCTGACGAGCGATTTCTACTCTTTCTGCTTCCAAGCCTGACACCCAATGTGTTCTCTTGTTATTCATGTACTGCTTCTTCACTTCTCCCACACTAGTCCATGCGTTTTGGCCCTTCCTTTCCTTGCCTGCAGAAAATTGTCATTGCCATTCCATGCCCTGCCTAGCTTACACTTCTATTCACATCACTGTTGTGTGTCAAGCTGCCACATTAAACTCAGATTGGTAGCATGGCTTTTGTACAAAATTGTTTAGCTGCATGTTTCTTGGGAATACAATTTATTTATTAAAATATAAGTTGTTGCAATATAATAAGCTAAATGCAATAATTGAATAAGATGTAATGAAATTGAGATCACACTGTAAGACTGAAACTCTTATGTTGCTGAAAATAGAGCTTGATGGGTGGTTTCGGTCACCGTTTTGAAAGTAAGCCTGATTTTATTCTATTTTATTATAATGTAATCCATAAATCTATGCTTTATACACAAATATTCATTATTTGCAGTGACAGTTTTTAGAGAGATAATTAACTTAATATCTCATTGCTTATGGAGTCCTCCTTTTCATTATGACAAGAAACACAGCCAAAAAAACCCACAAGAAAGAGCACCTCCATTGAAGCAGGGATTAATTAGCTGCATTATTGCTTTGTGAAGAAGTAGGATTGAGCAAAACTGGAGTCTGAAAACAAAAAAAAAAAAAAATCCTGAATGACAAATGAGGTCGTCTGACAGCCTTGTATTAATCAAAGCAGTCATCTAAGGTTCTTCTTAGATGAAGAACATCTTATGTTCCAGAAGACTGTGGAGGACAGGTCAGAAAGCACAACGGGCTTCACCCACTGCATTTTGTCCCAAGCTCACAATAAGAAATGAAGACAATCAGGGATAAGTTCTCCTCTTCCAAATAATTAATTGAGTGGCAGAATGAAGTGCAAGGAATTATTTAACTGACTTTTCCAAGATCACAGCAGGTGTCACCAGTTCTGGCTTTTTACAGGCTTGCTAATTCACTGGCTGGCCTGCTAAATTATGCAAAACCATTTCTTACTGAAACAAATAGTTCCTAAACATGTCTGTAGCTACCATAATAGTTAAGTACAGTTGAATGCTCTGGAATGAATTAATTCTCGACACAAATCTGAGCTTGGACCCATTTAGCTTCAGATTTGAAGAAGAACTTATCCTTAAACCTTACATTTCTTTCCTGTGGTGGACTGTGAACATCCGTCTGGCCCGGAGGGTCCGAGCGAAGCGGATCTTTTACCGTGCTGCACGGGTCATGGGAGAAGCCACAGGCCCTCCAGAGGTTGGAAACGAAACAACAGTTGATTTTATCGCCAACTTCCCTAAAACTGTGTCAGGAGGAATAAAAGTCTTGGCAGGTTCTTGTTCTTATAAACGACCCCAAGTAGAGAAAGAAAAGGAAAGAAAACCGTGAAATAGGCTCATTACCATGTAGATCCAGCAACGTGTTTTCAGTCAACAGCTAAAAACTCTTTGAGACATAGTCCTTTCAGATCCACATACCTGCAGTTGCCTTTCTATAGTGTCAGGCTGTCTCGGACCTGTCGCCCAGGTGAGGCTCATCCGCAGGGGACCTGCTGAGCTCTAGCTCCATTTCATGCTGTGCCCTGGCAGGCGTCGCGGTGTCTGTGCCACAGTTTCCGGGCAGCTGTTTGTTGCTGGGCGGTTTGTTGCCGGGCAGTTGGTGCTCCCGGCCTCAGGGCAGACAACGCAGGGAAGCATCCCCCACCTTGGTGAGCAGGATCGCTGCCTTGCTTCCCGGCCTTTCGCCCAAGCGACTGACATGCTGCTCACCACCAGCGGGCGCTCAGCCCCCCTGAGGTGCTTCTACCGAGTTCTGAGACACACGCAGAAAAGGCCTCTTGACCATCACACGTAGTTACCAACAACTATTCCCAGTTTTGTACAAAATGGTTAGTTCTTTTTCTTTTTTTAACTTACCACCTCTTATTAAGAATCTCAGAGGCTAGATATAGGAACACTCTGAAAATAGTGACTAAGAGTGGAAAAAATAATCTTAATCTAAGGTGAATGGCATTTACAATGACGTTTGCTTTAGTGGAAGCATAAATGATGCCGTACTGCATATGTTGGTACCTTTTATACAGTGATCATTTAGTATTTTTTTTTTTCAGTTTAGATACATTTTAGTAGATTTATTTTGATCTTTATGTGTCTTCCTGAGTACTGTGATGATAAAATGATGTAGGGTTGCTTAGGCCCAGCAATACCAAAGGAACCAAAAGGTCTGGGGAAGTTAAGGTTTGACCTTGTCTCCTTTTTTCAACTTCCCTGAGGTGCTCAGTGAAACCCTGCTTTGACCTGCTCAGCTGCCACCAGGATGGCAGCAGTAAGTATATGCTGGAAAGAACTTGGGTGGGAGATGTCTTCACTTGCTTCTGAAGTCTGAAATAGCAGTCTGCGTCACAGACTATTCACACCAAGGGAATGAGCTTTTTGTCTTACAGCCTCAGACACAAACTTTTTATACTTTTCTTTAAAGAGTGTTTATTTCATTGGGCAGCACTGGAGCTGAAGGAGGAGATTCAAATTAAAAAGGTGCCTTATCAATGCCAAGCTGGAGGGGAAAGGAGTTTGTCTGGGCAAGGGTGGCTGCAGGTTATTAAGGTACCCAATGCCCTTTTCCTCCCTAATCTCTTTCCTTCAGGGATCACTAGAATTGAGTGAGCAGCCTCAGTGGTATGAATGAGCTCTGACTGGGCCATCTGGATCCCACAGACAAGGTTGTACCTCAGCTGGTCAGAGAGCAGGCAGGAAGGCAGTTGTGTTTCTGCTTTCTCTCCAGTGAGTGGAAATGGCTGAGAATCGAGAAGACGCATCAATGCCAGGTGATCTTCACTGTGGGTTTGCTACAAATTGATTCATTAGCTGGGATTCACGGGTCTAGACTTGACTCTTGAATAGCAGTATTACCACTGTACTGCAACCAGGATTAAACAGAAGGATTAAACAATCCTTCTGAGCAAAATTGTTGTTCTTACCCTGAGATCTTGAGCAAGCTTTTCCTCACATAGGGCTATATGGACCCAGACTAAAGAAGATAATTTTCTACTTTTGTTTTTGTGAATCTCCTTACCATGGAAAGTGTCTAAAATGTGCCACTGTAATGATTCAAATATCTGGGAAGCTCTTACTTGGACCATGAAGAGTGAAATAAAATAAGGAAAAACATAATATCACTGAGGAGAATTGCCTATTAAAGATTATGCACTTAACAGTGAAAGAGATCATCTTTGAAAGAGGATATTGTCCATAATATTTTGTCTTTTATACATTTAGTGCCTGCTGACCTTGTTAGTGTACCTATGCAGATGCGTAAGTCCATGTCAAGAATGTACAAAACTAGCTGAATGTTTATGCACAAGTAGAGCTATGTACAAGAAAAAGTGGAAGAATTTTCTATCAAAAACTGAGTAACTTCAGCAAGACTATTGTCTTCTTTCAATATTATCTATTTTGGTTTCAATATAAGTATAAAATAAGTTACATTTTTAAAGTGTAACTTCTCATAAATTGCTACAATCATCATGGTTTAGACAGGAAAAAATTGTAGAAATCACATCCTTGCAGAATGGAAATTTGTGAGCCAAATCTGCCTTGGAGTGCATTGAAAATAAGACTAATTTTTTTTCTTTCTTTTTCCCATATATTGTTCAGGTTTTCATAAAATAGAATTAAACATTTCTGAGTCTCTATTGAGAATAAGCATATAGCTGTAAGTTAGGGCATTCCTGTATTCATCTGAGTGGTGTACTACCTCTGAAAACAAATGGTGGCAGATTCATTGATAGTACTGTTTATGTATATAGTTTGATTTAGTCAGAATGGCATAATTACTAAATGTTGAGAATCATCTAAAAGCATAATTCAAGCTGATGAAATGGAACATACAAATCTGTTGTAAATGACTGTCATTTAATATTGAATTATTTTGTCTGAAGCTTGATAGGAGCATATTTTCTGTTTTATTTGAGTAGAATAGTTTCAGAATATTGGAAATCTCATAGGTCACCATAGTGAGAATTGGCAGTGGTAGTGAACAGTCAAAGGGAAGAAGAAATGGCAATTTTTTTAATATGGTACTCAATTGAAAATGAAAAAAAAAAAAAACAAAAACAAAACCAAAACAAAAAAAAAAAAAAAAAAAAAAAAACAAAACCAACAAACAACAAACAAAAAAACAGATTTGGAATGGAATAAAAGAAACCATACTACTGCTGTAACTGAAGGACAGTTAGACATCAATGATCCAATATGTTATAATATCACAACCATGGCAAATATTTTTCTCAAGTTCAAAGTTAACCAACATGTTGGAGTGTTTCTTGTTGAGAGTGGACATGTGAGCAATCCAACCTTTGACTTAGCCTCACTCAAGTAGTGAGCGGAGGGCTTCATAGGCTACTGAAAGGGTTAACAAAGGACGCCTGCGTGCGACATGAAGAGGAAGTTGCCTTGGGGGGGCACTGAGCAGGATGTCGCGGTGCCGGATCAGGTTACCACAAAGCAAACCTTGCTTGCAAAGCAGGAGCCTGTCGCTATGGTCATTTCATAAGCTGCAACCAATCATTAAGCTGTTGCTAGCAGTTGGCTAAGAGGTGTTAACCAATCAGATGTTATCGAATGTTCCAGTACTTTGTAACTTTTCTATAAAAGGTGGTGCTTGTGTTTTAATAAATTGTCAACGTTTGACCATATTGGTCGTTGCTGTGTTGTCCATGATCTCCCGCCGCACCAGCAGGCACAACTGTAAAGGAAACCAGACATCACTGGTTCCACTTTTCACAGAGCTGTATGCTTCTATTTTAAGTAAAATGAGGGAAAATAAATGCTTTTATTGGATCCTGGGGCTACGAACATGAAGTATGGCTTTGTGGCACTGAACTAAAATCTCTGTGGTTCAAGCTTTCTCTGACTACATTCTCTATTGATATTCTCTAGCTAAAGCCTTTGACCTGTGCGTGTAGGTCAACTGTCCATGCAGGATAACTCAGTATCGTACCTCAGATACTGCTCAGCAGCAAATATTTAGGGAAAGAATATAAGAACTGTGTGATATCTAGTGTTCAGTAAATCTTCCTGGTTTTGAACATATTATGTTTTAGTGAATTTACAATCCAGAGGTTTCTCTGGACCATCAGACTTCAGAGATATGGCTGAGTCTCATCTTTTATGAATGTTCCATCCCCTTTAAACATGCACATAATTTGGGAGATATCCTGTGGCTATGAGTTCTGCAATTTAATCATTCTCTATTTAAAAGGCAAAAAACAGACAAGCAAATGCAATGCTTATTGCATGACCTTATGATTAAGTGTTACCTACAACTTGTGTTGAAAAAAAATTAGTATTATCTTCATCTTTCACATTTTGTATATTTTTGTTGTATCTCAGATTATTTCCCTCCCTTGCTCAGGTGCAGAGTTCTGCTTCATTGATGGTCTTTCCCCATATGGAGGCTGCTTTGTAGCACTGACCATCCTTGCTGACATTATTTTCACAAAAGTAGTTTCTGACTTCAGAAGTTGCATAATTTTCATTTGTCTAATATTGCCTGTGTTAGATATAGCCCTGATTCCTTATTGTTGAAGTTCATGTAGCTCCTGCTACAACTAAGGACTTTGTGAGGAATGCATCATTCAACAGTTGTAGCAGAACTGAGAAATTGAAGAATGGTGGAAACATGAGTCAAAGGAAATGTTCGTGGGCCACCTGCCTCAGAGCACAAGCAAAGGCAGAGAAACTGAAGTTTCTGCTTGGATGATATATACTTTCCATACCCATTCAGCTGAATAGAGGTGAGCTGCCACTGAGTACTTACATCTTCACATAGTCACTTGGCTAAGAAGTTGGAATCCAGCTGTCGTTACTGGACAATGCCAAAAATAATACCTCCACTTACATTCACAGATTTTACCCCATGCTACAGGAGACAAACTTTCTACTTGAGATATCCTTTGCTCATCAACCAAAATAGTTAATAGTTAACTCCTAATAGTTATCACCTTTTTAAACTGTTTTTGTTTATCTGATAGTTTTTAACCAGTTTGATTTAAAATAAATATGATTGCCCACATAATTCCTGTGAATTTTTAGCATCTGTGCAGTTATTTCAGTCAATGTAATTGGGTAAGGTAACATTATCACTATCAAAGAGTCAGTTATTTTGCATTCAATCCAAAGTGGTATTATGCCCTGGAGGAGATCTTTCTATGCTTATTAGCAATGCCAGAATTTAGGATTCTGCTGCACATCAGAGATACACAACAAATCATACAAAAAGCAGCACTTATTAATTGAAAAAGAAGAAAATCTAAATATTTGTAGCACTGAATAGACCTACAAGAGCCTTGAACAATGTTTCAGTGATTTTAATTTGCATAGCAGTTGGCAGTGCAAATTCTCCTGTTAACTAAATTTTTATTCACCATGAAACTTTCATTCTTCTACATCCTAAAAAAATGTGCATAAATTAAGTTACTGATGATTTGTTGATAAGCTTATATTAGCTGCTGATGATAAATACAAGACAGTAGAAGAATGAACAATAAATTGTATTATAGAAGAGTGAGTACAGAATCTGGCTACTATCCCTTTTCATGCAACCAAATTATATTTCTGGACAGTTCAATTACAACTTGCTTAGGTGTGGCATTAAATCTTCTGTGTTGTGCAACATGCTGCCAAAATGAGTGACATTTGCAGATCATTAGATTTAATTTAAAATAGAATTTCAGGAATGGAAAAATCTATGCTACATCTATGCAAATATAATTATTAGATATAGAATAATGGGGTATTTATGGTGAAGTCTTTAAAATAATACAAATATTCTCTACCATACTTTTAAACCACTGTCAGCTTTACCACAGTAAATTCCAGAGCGAGGCCCTTCCAAAACTAATAATGCATATTAAAATATGACATAACATTCCCTTATTTTCCAGAGTAATCAGTTAAATAAAAATTGAATAGTCAGATTGTGTAGCTTTTAGGAAAAAATGGTGAAGGACAGAGAGTGTTTCACAAAACCATAGATTGATTTAGCTTGTAGAGGACTTTGGAGATCACCTAGCACAGCCTCCTGCTTGAAGCAGTCAGCTAGAGCAGGTTGTTCAGAGGCTCATCCAGTTGAGCTTTGGTTATCTCCAAATTTGAGTTCTCACAGGATGCCTGGGCTGCCTATGTCACTAGTAACCACCCTTTCGGGGGAAAAAAGCCCAGTCAAAGTTTCTCTTGTTGCAACTTGTATCCATTGCCCCCTGTCACATTGCTACAAACTTCCAAGAAGTACTCTCCACTCTGTATCCTCCTATTAGAGAAGGACCACAGTAAGATACCTGTAATTACATAGACATTTATTTATTGGTATATTGTGCCCTGGGTTCAGCAGCAGCAGTCATTTTTCTCCTTCTTAGTAGCTGGTGCAGTGCTGTGTTTTTGACTTTTGGCCTGGGAACAGCACGGGTAACACCGATGGTTTTAGTTACTGCTTAAATGCTTAGTCTAAGGACTTTCTGAGTCTCATGCTACTCCAGGGAGGAGGGGAAGCCAGGAGGAAGCAGAGGCAGGACACCTGACCCAAACTGGCCAAAGAGGTATTCCATGCCACAGCATGTCATGCCTGGCATGTAAAAAAACAAGGGCAGAGACCTGGAAGGGGGGGGGGGGGGGGGGGGGTGTGGGGGTGTGTGCACTGCTTGGTCGGGCTGAGTATCGGTGGTGAGTGATTGCATTCTTTTCCCTTGTATTTCTCTTGTCATTATTATTATTGATGGTAGCAGTAGAGATTTGTGTTATACCTTAGCTACTGGATTGCTCCTATCTCAACCCGTGGGAGTTACATTCTTTCGATTCTCCTCCCCATCCCCCTGGGAGCTGGGTGGAAAAAAGACTGGGGAGTGAGTGAGCAAACTGCGTGGCTGACTGGGCTTAAACCACAACATATTGTAATAACTGCAACTGCCTTAGATTTCTATTTTATAAAGTAGCTCCCTGGCATTTGTCAGAATACCTGTCTCAGCTCCAGATACCACGGAGTTTGCTGTTCAGACATCACCCTGCCTATGAATGCTGAAGGGAAAAGCAGTCTTTCAAATTCTCTTGCAACAACCAAGAATTCTAAGGTAGGAACCCCAGAACAGTAATTTTTCCATTTAGACCACTTGCATCCAAGAAGACAAAATGAAAAAAGTAGGCTGTTCTGGAAGGCTACGCCTAGAAAAAAAATTAGATCGGAGGATAAGGTAGAAATGCGGGAGACCTACATACCACGTAAAGATGAAAAAGAGCCATGTCACCTCATCAAACACACCTATTTGTCAATTAGGCACAGCCAGAAATTTCTCCTGTTGATGCCCCTTAGCTGGAAAGTTCTAATGTTTTTTAAAGAGTTATATATCTGAGAACTTTGTTTAGATATGATAACCTTCTATATAAAATACAGTTACTCAGTACTAATAGTGTACTGATAATAATTCTGTTAGCAAAACATTCTCTGATCTGCAGAAAGCATACATATCGTATGATAAAATAAACAGTATATTAATTTTAAGACAAGTTTTGTATGTTCATGGATTTAAAGGAAGTCTTATTAAAATAAGAAAACAAACATAAATATACAAAAATATACGCACACATTTTACTCGGAAAACTATATGGTATTTCAAACTGTGTTAGAAGCACTAGGCATGCAGGCAGAGTGTACCATAATTCTGTCCTTTTTCACATATACTCAGGAGTGATTTTGCACACAAGACATCCTTTGCCCAGAAGAGAAGTTGATACAGCTTTGCAGGCTTTGCATTTGTGTCAACTTGAGCCTGCTGCCCGTGTCTGAACATTCAGTGATTTAGTAGTTATAGATACACCTCAGGGAATCAAGGCAGCCATGGTGGCTATCTGAAATAACTCAGATATAATGTCCACCAAAGACGGACAAAAATCTCAACCCCATAATGTACTAAAAAAAATAAAAAATGCTATTAAATTTCCATCACCAACATCTTACTGGTAACAGGTGTACTTTCAGATGAATGCATGATTCATAAAAATAAGTAATTAATTATAAAGGACTGTCTCAAAATGCACTAAGTAGATGTCATCACAATTATTTAAGTGCCGCTTTGAAGTGAGTAACATCAGCAGTCTAATTACCCCATGGAAGAACTTTTCTATGTTAATTTAAGAAGTATCTTGTATTGACCTTCGTAGTGCCTGACTGCTGTGTTATAGGCATATTCTTCCATTAACCTTTAGACAGATCCTTGCATAATGCTCCCAGATGCTACACATAACATTAGAGAAACCTGTATCTTGAAATGTTCCCTAGGAGCAGGGAGGAGATGAAAAGTTACTCAAAATTCACTCATTCTGAGTATTTGAAAAATACTGCAATGCTCTAATGTAGTACTTGTGCTGCTTTAATACAAAGAACCTGATGAAATAAATAAATTATGCCTACTAATTTTAGGGCCTGTGTGATCTGCACTGATGAGACATCATATCACTGTTCTGCACTGGACAGAGAGGGTGCACAGTTCATGCTGCATCTCAGTAAGAAAGGCCTGACAACAAACGGCTTGATAAAACTGCTTTACTGAGAAAGAATGAGAAGTGGAATACAGATAGCAAGTATGTATTACGTCCCTTCAGATGCTGGGCACCCTGTATTCATGCAGCTTCAAATGGACCCTGGATGGATTTTCCCACGGGACAATGCAAATCCTGCGCATGAAAGGAGGCTTTTTTTTTTTTTTTTTTTTTTTTTTTTTTTTTTTTGGTCATTTGAGCTATTGCATAACTTTCTTAAAAAAAACCCAGCTCTATTCATAAACGATGTTCACATGAGAACACCTTGCTGCACTTTTAGTTAAAGGCAAGACTACGGAAGTGGCATAATTTGTGGTACCACATGGGAGTTGCCTGCAGGCTCTTCTGTTATAAGGCAATGGCTGAGGTTATTGTACAGCCAAGGGATTTGTGCAGCACAATGCAACCTCAAGGTGCAGCACAGACCTATCAAGTTTAACTTCTATGTGGATCAATACGTTGACCCTATACAATGGTGTTCTGGTCAGGATCACTACAGTCATCTGTCGTGGCTTAAGCCCAGCTGTAAATCAACCACAGTTTGCTCGCTCACTCCCCTCTCTTTCTTCTCCCCAGCTCCTGAGGGGATGGGGAGGAGAATCGAAAGAATGTAACTCCCACGGGTTGAGATAAGAACAGTCCAGTAACTAAGGTATAACACAAACCACTACTGCTACCACCAATAATAATAATGACAAAGAAAATAGCAAGGGAAGAAAATGCAACTTCTCACCACCGATACCCAGCCCGACCAAGCAGTGATCCCACCCTTCCGAGTAACTGCCCTTAGCTTTTACATCCTGGGCATGACGTGCTGTGGCAAGGAATACCTCTTTAGCCAGTTTGGGTCAGGTGTCCTGCCTCTACTTCCTCCCGGCTTCCCCTCCTCCCTGGCATAGCATGAGACTCAGAAAGTCCTTAGACTAAGCATTTAAGCAGTAACTAAAACCATCGGTGTTATCAGCGCCGTTCCCAGGCCAAAAGTCAAAAACACAGCACTGCACCAGCTACTAAGAAGGAGAAAAATAACTGCTATCGCTGAACCCAGGACACATCTAAATGGACTTCTATTCTGTGCAGTAACACCAGAGGACAACTCTGGAACTGTGGTCTGGCATTGACAATGGTACAATGTTGATTATTCCCTGCTTACTCACCAAAAGATCAAGTAAAGACATTTAAGACCATGAAGTAAATAATTGACAGCTGAACAACCGTCCCCATTATGCAGGTAAGTGTTTTTAATTCTTATGTATGTTGGGATTGTCTTGTGTTATTGTAGTATAGATGTGGAAGGTAACATTTTGGCAGGGCTTAACACCTTGTTTAATAGTTAAGCCTGATTTTTGGAGGCAGAGGGCTGGGTCAAGTAACTACTAAATAAAATCCAGAATATTCCGGTGTATTGAATATTCCAGTAAACTCCAAGTTTATAAATGACTTTCCAACAAATGATGAGAAATTGCACCGTATGGTTAATATTGTGAAGAAAATAGATGACTGAAGCAGACATGGGTAGTAAAATTTGACTGAATTTTTAGGGTTTAGGAAGCCACAACTCATTTCACACTTTGTACTTTCACATAGCTTTGTCAACACAAAACTCCTTGCGAAGTTGAGATTTGGTTTCTTTCAACTGTTTTTTTGTTGTTGTTGCTGTTGTTGCTTTTCTGTTTTGTTTTTGTTTGTTTTTGTTTGTTTTTTTCTGTTAGTTTTTTTTTCTGCGATATGTTTTTTTTATCAATATTGTCCATCATCATGTTGTTCAAATAAAAAGTAAATATCCCTTTGAGATTACAGCTCATAGTATTCTAATGTTCCTCCCAAGTTTGACTCCTTTTAGATGGGTTCTGCTTTTTGATTAATGACTTTATAGATCTTTCACAGTCTTGCTGTGAAGCTAGTCTTTGTTACCACATTTAGATCTCCGGAGAGATTATTTGGTTCAACGATCATATTTCTTGTTATTCAGCATTTTCTGTCTCTGAATATTCAAATCCTAAGGTTGCAGCCTCACAGTGGTGTGCAGTGTTTTGTCATCCTCCCTGCGAATGCTTAAATAGCAATGCAAGTACATAATGCATTGTTGGAAGACATTCCACTGAGAACTCTTTGAGACCTGTTGAAGAAATAAGTTATGGTGTGTGATGGCACAGTGCTTTAAAGGTCAGGAACTGTTCACAATCTGAGCTTGCTACAAACCAGAAAGCACAGAATTGTATTTGTTTAGCCCTGTGACTGACACTGCTCTGGAAGCAAAACTGGGGCAGTCAATGGAGTCTTGAGAGTAATTCAACTCACTGTCTAGAGAAGACACTTTGTGACTGGTCAGATTATTTGCAGAGTAAATTCATTGCTTTGTACCGGTTTAACACAAATGCTTAAATACAGTGGTCAAATTAATTTATTTAAAACATACTCATCTGGTCCCACTTGTGTCGGTCAAAAATTGCCCATATGGTTTTCAGATGGAGGTTGAAAAGGTCAAAAATTTCTTAAAAGTTTTGTGTCAGATCTGCCAATGCCATGCAGATGTTTACAGTACACTGGATCATCTCAAATGACACCCAATGCCTACATTTTGTCAGTTGAAACTCAGCTATCTGGTATAAAGATTCTTTAACTAAGTGACTTAAGGCTTACTCCATGAGGCTCACAGATAACACCAGGTGTAATTGGCAAGTTCTCTTTCTGTGGCTGTTGTGAGCTCAGTTTATAAACAGTGAAAGTTAATTTTTCATACATGTAAAATAAACTCTACTAAAAGTTTTAGGCCAAAAATACAGCTTATGCAATGCACTCAGTAAGAATAATTTATGCAGAAATACTGAACAATTCAAGAGCACTGAATATGAGATAACTAAAGATACCAGCTGATGAGATACTGATTCATAGTACATCTAAAGAACCTGCAACATGTGGAAGACATTCAGAGAACTGTTTCTGACCCCAGATAGCTTAAAAAGAAAATTGTAGGGTATGATGACACTGTTTTGACGGTAGATATGCACTATCTCTGTCTGTATTTAAAACCAGGAGTCAACCCTGAGCTGCCAAGCATGGAGATGTGTTAGTAATGAATTATAATATAACCTGTTTCTCAGGGTGGGTAAACTATGCTCAGCCACTGACAAGCAGTTCCTCATTTTGAGCTCAACCTTGACTTCAAAGCATGGTAACTTGCTTACACTGGAGAGAAATTTTAGTAACATGCATGTCATATTTCTGTAACTCTTAATGCTTATTAGAGTAATAGTAATGTCTGTGTCATCTAATCATCTGCTATGTTGTGAGGTGAGCTGTTCAATGACCCTTGAGCAATGATGTATATATGATTAGAGCAGGCTAATCAAACATTAGTTATGTCATCAGCAAGTCACCTTTTAAAGGCAGTATAAGGAAAAACAGGGACTACAAAAGGAACCCTAAAAATTGCAACTGAAAGTATGTGCTAACAAGAGAGGCCCTAAAGATCTAAGTGTAAATTACAACAGATTAATTACTGACAGGTTCAAAACCACAAAACCAAACCTTTGAGGGCTGTTGTAGGACCAGTTTAAGGGTGTTAGTTGAGCATATCTAGAATTGTGTAGCAATCAATATAGCTGCTTGTGACTGTCAATATGGGTAGACCCATCTTCAAACTGACAATAATGAAAGCCACTATTTGTGCAGATGCCTTCATTCACAACTGGATATGCAAAACTGATTACTCTCGTATCTAGTGTTGCTATATATGTAAGTATTTTTCGACTTCGCCTTAAGTTGCTTTCTTTTGGTCTGACATCCTGCTCTGGAGGTGTGCTTATAATTTTGATGCTATGTTCTAAAGTTTTAAACAGTTTTAAACTGTCAAAGAGACAGTATTGTGCTGAAGGTCAAAGACTAAAACCACATTTACAGACAGAGAACATTTATTTTTTTCTGTTTTAATAGGAGAATCATATGTGCACATTATGAAAACAACTGGTCGATATTCACCCCATTACATGGAAATACAAGGTTGGTTTTTTTTTAAGTGGACTTTGGGTTGCTGAAAAGTGAGAAAGCAAGAAGGAAGTGAGATCTGGCATAGACAATTCTGCTTAGCTTCTCCACAAAAGCTACTTATGAAAATGGATTTCCTCTAGTGCTGCTTGTGGGTGAGTAAAAGTCTCTAATCTAATGACAAACTGTATACTAGAAGACAGCCTGGAGGCTGAACATGGCAAGTGCTCTATATGCTAAAATTATTCAGTCAATTTGTAAGATTGGTCCATGTCACTGATTAGGTCATGAGATGTTGCAGCTGTTTCTGACTTTCCTGAAAGTAGTTTTTTTTTCTCCTTTCTCTCTTTAGCTTTTTTTTATTCAGAAATTGTGACATACACTTTTTAATTGTGTAAGGAATCCAATGTAATTTAATATCTGCAATACCTAATAATATTACAACTGCTTAAGACTTGTTTTAAAAACAAAGACCTATTTTACAATCTAGTAAAGTAAAAGGACATCTGGCTGAGTCCTGGTGTCCTGGGTCTTGGTAGACAGCAAATTGAACATGAGCCAGCTGCATACCCTTGCTGTAAAGAAAACTAATGGTATCCTGCGCTGCATTAGGCAAAGTATTGCCAGCAGGTGAAAAGAGGTCATCCTTCCCCTTTATTCAGCACTGGTGAGGCCCCATCTGAAGTGCTGGGTTCAGTTATATGTTCCTCAGTATGACAGGCATGGACATACTGGAGAGTCCAGCGAAGGGCCGTAAAGATGGTGAAGGAACAGGAGAATCTCTCCTATAAGGAAAAGCTGAGGGAGGTGGCACTGTTCAGCACCAAGAAGAGAAGGCCCAGGGTGATGTCATCAATGCCTGTAAATACCTGAAGGAAAGGAGCCTGGCTCTTTTCACTGGTGTTCAATGTCAGGACAGGGGCAATAGACACAAACTGAAACACAGGAGCAGACTTCTTCACATCAAGAAATACTTTTTTTACTGTGAAGGTGGCTGAGCACTGGCACAGGTTGCCCAGAGATGCTCTGGAGTCTCCCTCATTGGAGATATTCAAAAGCTATCTTGACATGGTCCTAAGTAACTGGCTGTATGTTGCCCTGCCTGAGCAGGAGGGTTAACAAGGATGACTTCTAGAGGTCCCTTCCAACCTCAATTGTTCTGTGATTCAGTGTTTCTCAGACTTGTGCATCCACACTGAGACAAATCCCCTTGGATAACAAAATAGTATTTTTATTCAAGATCTTTCTTGATCCTATGATAATTCCACAAATAGTTGCAATATAATTAATCACAGAAATACACTTTGTATGTAACATGTGGAAGAAATTATAAAATTCACATGCTGAGTGATGTGAGCTTTCCATTGATGGCAGCAGCCCTAATTCCAGACTGAAGACTAATGTATTTTTGAATTATTAACTTATAATTTGTTTTAACTGTCCCAGTAGAAAATCTGTGTGACTGAAGCAAGGAATCTTCTTTCACTTGCAGACTTAGTGATAACGCCAGAGGCAATTGCTCCACTTTTGGAGGTGCAAACTGCCTGCAATAGTCAGTGCTTTCCTGTCTTACTAACTCAAGGAAATGGATGTCTGTATTTTCTTTCAGACGTAGTTCTTTAGGGGAAGTAAGTGCCACATGGCAACTAGAGTACACTCTTGATATAACTAGGCCTTTATTCTGATAAGAATTATGTAGCACTACCACAATATAATTCATAACAACAAGCAGTGTTATGCTTTATCACATATTCTTTAAGCAACACCAAAACATGAGTAGAAAACAGTTTCTGGACACTAACTATTAGTTTTACTTGCCATAAATTACCCAAAGAGATAATGCTTTCTGAATTGCTCAAAAGTTTGCAAGTCTGTATTCCATTGATACAGGAATAAACAAGCCAAGTGCACAGTTTTGAATTTCAGTAATTTACTGAAGGAAAATATGAGCCAGCCTCATGTGTGTGTCAAGAACAGATTATCTATAAGAGCATAAGCAGTTGCAAACTGAAATCCTACAACAGTTTCACACATCAGTGTCCAAAGTTTGTACCTGTGCTGTGAAAATTTTCTCAAAGGAAAAACCAAATTCCTCCCTTAAAATGTGCTTCATAAAAAGTAAAAGGGTGGCATTCTTGAATTTTCAATTTTCTTTTGAAATACAGCACATTTTCTAGAAGAATTTTGCAAAAAAAGATCTAAATTTATGCTGGGATTTTTAATTTATGCTGGGATTTAGGTCTTTAACTTTAGACCTTAAGTTAGTCTGTCAATATATCTATGTGAATAGGGAAAGTTAACAACTATATTTAAGTGTTTTTGCTGAATTAGGGTCACATAGCAGCAAACCAGCCCAGCAAACCTTCAGCAGGCCTTAACTAGGAAACTCTCTAAGAGTTGATATTGCTGCTGCAGCTGGCAGAGAAAACTTAGAAGCTGAAAAATCATTAATGAAAGCTTAACATTTTTTTAAATAAAATTGAACAAAATCCCTAAGGCAGATGACTGTGGAAACTTTCATGAAACAAGGAGAGCTGAAGACATGATTCTGTTTCATCAGTAAGGACAGCAGTAAAACTATAAGCCTTACACTGGTATGGCATAGCATAATATATTAAAAAGAATTCTAATGCCTTCTTCTCTTTCATCTTTTTTTCATGTTTTCAAAGATAAGCACTGTATGAGATTAATATTAGATTGACAGGGACACTGAATTAGAAATTCATTGGGGGTTTAAAATGCCATGTTCCAGGATTTACTGAAGGGATGGGGAAAATAAAACAGGAAATGGCATCCAGAGTAGCAGAGCAGTGACCTGCTGGTATATTGCCATTTAAGTTGAAATAATAGGCAAAAGCTAAATAGACATGAATAGTAAAATAAAAGCCCACTAAAGAACCTTTAAATTTATTTATTTATTTTAGTAATAATTGTAGGAATCCTTATATTCCTAGAAAAATTAGAACAGTGGTAATAATTGAGAGAAATTAAAAAAAAAAAAAAAAAACAACTTTAAAAGAAATCAGAAGTTTAGATTAGCTTTGAATATGCAAGTTTGGCTTTTTCCATAGGTTGCAATAGTTTGGGTTCGTGCAAATGTTATAAAGCAGTTTTCATAGGAGAAGGCTGTTCAGAAACAGTCATAAAAATGAAGGGAAAACCAAGAATAGTGGAGGAAAAATAAATGGTGGTGACAGTTAGAGGAATATGCACCTTATTGTATATGACAGTTCTTGAAATCAGCTGTGTAGGAGGCATAAGGATGAAATAATTTTATTTATGTTATGCTAGATGTAGATAATGCTTTTTATTTTAATGCCCGTCAGAAATTCTGAAGATAACTCATACTAACTTATGATCGCCTCACCTTCTGCTCATCATCAATAACTTATGGCATCCTCTCTGCCCTTATTGCTGACTTTACTAACATAACGCTTGTAAAAATATGCTCGAATATATTAAAAAACTTTGTTATTGGGGTTCTTTATGAACAATATTTTGCAACCGGATATTCGTAGGGTCTTTAGTTAGGACTTGTCTGAAGATGTGAGTAGGCAACAAGAAAAATGAAACATGAAATGAAAATGACTAATAAAAGCTGGAGATTTCATAAATATTATTTGAATGCATATCTACATACATGTGTGTGCAAATCTACATGCATATGAGTTTTGATAATGTTTGAACAGACAAATGTAATACTGAAGGGAACACACTTTGCTGAATTACCATATGTTACAATTCTTTAAGTGTCATTAGTGCTGGTGGTTAAATGATTCTCTGGAAGCTAGTTCCTGGCTGAATTTAAGTCTTCTTTATTTGTTCCTATTTGTAAGAATTATGCAAAACTACCTTCTCTTTCTGGCTGATGCATTCATTATTCACATAAACATAATAAATGATTTCTCAAAAATTTTCAAGCTATGTATTCTTTGCAAACTATTTGCATTGACAACTGAGTGCGATATGTCACATAAATCAAATTATATTTTTATTTTTTCTAGTTAGATGACTGAAACTTTTAAAAAACTGGAGAATAATAAATGACAAACGAAGGAAAACAAAACCCAGATGGACTGAATTTTTGACATGCATGTTCATGCTTAGTTTTATGTTTTAAGAATTTATGAATATTTTTCTGAATAAAAAACTAGTCAAAAATGACAAGTAACGTAAACTAGCATATAACAGTAGAATGTTTCTCTGGTATAATATTAGTGAATTAGTTGTTTCTGCATTTGACCAATCCACTTTACACACAGAGAACGGAGTTTAAATACACCAAACCCTTAGGCAAAAACCATTAAAATTTTTATGGCTATGGCGACTCAGGAAAGGTTAGCATAATAAAAAAGACTTTTTTTTTTTTTTTTTTTTTTTTTTTGTATTGCAGGTATTTCTGCTGTAATTTTTTACTTTGCAAAACTTCACATTCAATGTTTATAGCACAAGAATTTTTTTCCAAGGTATCTTTAACTGGGTAAAGGTTGAACTTGGTGCTCTTAAAGGTCTTTTCCAACCTAGTTGATTCTGTGATTCTGTGACCTGGTGTTTGTTATGTTTTTGCTTGGTTAGCAGCTTTTGTTTGTGGGTTTTCTTTTCTTTTTTTTTTTTTTTTTCTTTAGAATGTGAGTTACTGGACTACATAGGATGATACCTCACAGTTGTTCTTGCATTGCTGGATTGAAAAATAGTACCATTTCCAAAGACAGAATGAAAGTAACAAAGAAGGAAAAATGTATGTTTATACAATGCAGTTCAAAGACTTGAGTTCTCAGTGAACCAGTGCCTCACAACTTCAGAAATAACTTCTCTTTCCAGTCAGCTGTAGTTGCTGGTACAGGTGGAGAGGTCAGGCAGTCCTGGGAGGCTCATGAGCTTCTGAGGATAGAGCTCTCATTGTGGACAAGAATTGCTGCCCTCTGATGCAGCGGACAAGAATCACTTGAATTTTAACATGTGTTATAATAAAACCAACTTTTACTTATTTTCCGTTTATAACTTCTTTGTCACAGTAATCCAACTGTGTCTCTTTCAGAAGAAAGATGAGAGGAAAACTGCTGTTAAGTATGTTACTCTGTTTAAATAATTGTGGAGCAATTAAATACCTAGATGATGACAGCTATGTGAATGCTTACACAGATAAATAGGTGATAGTTTATTGTGCATAATAAAGAACATTTTTTTTTCATTATATGTGGTTTTTTTTTTCTCTCTTGAGCAATAACATTGCCACATTCTTTTCTGACAGTGATAGATTGAAAGGGCTGTCTTCAAATCTTGAATCCAGGTTAGCAAAGCTCTTTGACTTCAGAGTAAAATATTAATGTAAGGTTTTCAAACTATAAACTATCTGCTAAGTAGACATAAAAATTATCAGAAAAATACTAAAAGGGGAATCAGTGACACAAAAATATGCAAATACTTGAATTACAGAGTGCTTTTCAGCTAATAGTAAATTGTGCTTCAACTATATATACAGTAGACTGAAGGTGAAAAAGAAAATTGCTCCACTGAAATTATAGCTGAAAAGGGATAGAAAGGATAAAAGAAAAGTAGATTTGCTGAACTGGTGCTTTACTTACCTCTTTTCAGAGGAAAATGAGGATGGAATGCAAACAAAGACAGGAATCGTATTTCTTGGTATAGCCAAGACAAGAGGTATTAGTTACAGTGTGGATAATAATAGAAATAGTGTCAGATATAATGACGTTGCAATTGATAGCTTATTGTTTTTCTTTTTCATGCACGTTATATTTGTACATATATTTTGTCTTCTACTTGTCGCTGTCCTTCAAAGCCTTCACTAAATGAGATTAATATTTCCATCTGAAACAACAGTTAAATTAAAAATGTTATAAGCAAATTATGATTATATACAGAAGAGGTCCTAATGAAATTTTGCAAAAATAAGAATAGTGGTAGTAAAATTTCAGGTTTTGTTATTTAATTCATGACAGTTCAGCATAAAAATTCTGAAATTCTGGATCCTTTCAAAGAATGAATTTGTATTGCATTTCATTTTGTGTGCAGCGATACTCTTAACTTATTCTTCTGATAACAAAAACGTGGTTTTATTGTAAATTTATAGTATAAACCTGTAAAATTGAACAGGCAATAATGTCTAATCAAATAAATTAGGAAGAGATTAGCCCTCCTTAAAGGAGTACATAAGTTCAGATACAGAAAATAATAATTCTATAATTATTTAAATACATTTTTTCACTGTTTTTTTCCCAAGCTATGTATATATCTATATAATTATATATTGCAAAAAATATTTATTCTCTGCTACAATGAAACACGGAAACTATACTCTTGGTTGGGGAATAGTGTCTTAAAATTCAATCTAGGCTTGCCAAATAAAAATTACTACAAGTACACAAGCAAAAGATGGCTTCAGTTCCCTTATTCTCAGAAAAAAGGAAAAGTTTAGAAAAAGGTATGTTTAGATCTAAACTGGTGTAACTTGCACAGTATAATCTGACATTTTTCTACTTGTATTATCCTTGATGATAAGACAGCCTTTGATTTCTTTCTGTTGTAGAATGGCGCCACTTATGTAGTAGTATAGAATGTGTTCAGTAACAAGACAATGAGAATTGTCAAATAGATATGGATAGGCTGAAAAAAATAATTGCCTCAGTTGAAATTCTCAGACATTTTTTTAATATGTATCTGAGCATATAAGGTTCTTAAATGCCTTCAGGAATGCCAAGCACATGTACAAGTGCTTTGCTAAAACAGGTTTAAGACACTGTTTTCCTACCATTATAGTGTACCTGTTAGAGCAACTTCTGTATTAAAGTCAATCTTAAACTTTGTCTTTTGCTTCTTATAAAAAATTCTCACTCATAAAGTGTGAAAAGTAATCAGAACCCTATAGCAAGTATTAATATTTCTACAAAATATTTCTATAAAAAGATGCAAAAACCCTCTTGTATACAGTTTGAGACATGTTTATTTCCAAAGTACCGTGTCAGCATTTTCATTCACATGCCAGGAAAAAATCTGAAAAGATGCATATCATTATGAAGGGCTGCTTTAGCATCCTGATGAATTTAACTTTCAATTTTGTAATACAAATTAAGAGGTGCATAAAGCAACAATTTTTTTTTTTTTTTTTTTTTTTTTTGCCTGGAAGGTGCAAGGTGGTCTCTGCAAACTATGAGAATATTACAACCTGCAAGATTCTGAAAAGCTGTGTCTGGATAATGAAAAGGGCTTGAAAAGGGTGTGCTACACTCCAGTTTGTTGGCATATCCTGACATAAGTTCATGATGTCGTTCATATGAAAACTGGATGCACTCCATTAAGCATTTAATTTAGAGTCTCTTTGGTTCTACAAAGCCTATTGGTAGTGAAAGCCTAAAACCATCATAGAATCAAAACTAGTTTGGGTTGGGAGGGACCTTAAAGATCATCCAGCTCCAACACCCTGTCACAGGCAGGGACACCTCCCACTAGACTAGGTTGCTCAAAGTGCCATCTGGCCTGGCCTTGAACACCTACAGCGATAGGGCAGCCACAGCTTCTATGGACAATGCATTCCAATGCCTCACTCGTCTCATAGTAAAAGAATTTCTCCCTGATATCTAAATCTACTCTCTTTCAGTTTTAAGCCATTCCCCCTCATGCTATCACTACATGCATTTGTAAAAAGTCTATCTCCAGCTTTCTTGTAGGCTCCCTATAGACATTGAAAGGCTGCTCTGAGGTCTTCCCTGAGCCTTTTCTTCTTGAGTATGAACAATGCCAGCTCTCTCAGCCTGTCTTCATAGGGGAGGGTTCTATATGGTTTTTCAGCTTACCTAAACTCTTGAAGTCTAAACTAATTTTCTATGACTTCTCATTTTATGTTTGCAGAAGAGACATAACGAGCTAGAAACAATCTTGTTTTATTGTCTTGAGAAGTTAGACTTACGGAATGGAAAAGATGAATCACAGGTTTAAAATAAAAGTTAGATTTACATTTGAATATTAACATATGCGGAGTAATAAAGTGAACTTCGAATACCCTGGATGCCACAAAAGCTTACCAGCAGTCACCAGCTTGTAATATTTGCAACAAGTTACAGATAAACAAGGTATAAAGGTAGTTCCTTTTCAAATTTTCTGAATGTTCTGATGACAGATATGTTTTCTAATAGGTAGGAAATTAAAGAGTTGTGTCATTCTAGCTGTGACCGCATGGTTAAAACTTTTGGTAAATATTGACTTTCTAAATTATGGACTTTATTTATCTGAGAAAGAGATTCTCAGTAAATGAAACATGAATTTCCTAGGCTTTTATTCAAGGTGGATTTAGTACAAAGGAGGAAAGTATCTTCAAGAGACAGGATCAAACTTTGTAAAAAATTAAGCTCTGGATTTTGTTGCAGGGTTATGAAGTGGTAGTAGCTCTTCTCTTGACTTACTGTGGCACTTTAAGAAATCACCTATTTTATTCATTTTCCATTTTGCTACCAGCTTTTCAGAGGAGTTAGATTTTGTTACGATAGTAAGGACATTCATACTGCTTTTCCCACAAATCCACTAATTCCTTCAATGGTTTTTCAGTGTTCAGTGTTCACTATTTTATATACTCTCTAGCTCTTAAGGCCTGTGCATCAGCTCTGAAGAGTCTAGGAAACCTTTCATCACTACGTAGAGCTGAGGAAAGTATATTGCTCCCATCAGCACTAGCCTGTTAATGGCCAACATTTGTGTGATTCTACATCATGCCAGTCCTCTGTGCCAAAACCAGGACTACATCTAACCTGTATAAATACTAATGATGGAGCCAATTGAGTACATCTAGTTTGGTTAGGTTTTAAGATGAAATGGAAGTTTTAGCACGTAGTGCCTACATTCTTGGAGATACCCAACCCAAATGAACAAGACCACTAGCAACCCGCTTTGAGCAGGGGATTAGATTAGATGAGAGGTCCCTTTCAACATCAGTCATTTGGTGATACTGTGTAAGCTATGTAAGTCTATGTAAGCACAGTTACATCCTTTTGATGTGTATTATAGCTGTATTGTGAAACCTGGCATTAGGAGCATTTTATTGCATCACTACTGGAAAAAATGGTATTTGTAGAAAAAAATTAAAAAAAACATTTTATTGATGGCATTACTAGTAATCGAACACTGCAAGAAAAGCTCTTAGTCCATACTCCTCTGCACCAAACAACTCTCTAAATTTAAGATAGAGTTTCCTTTGGCTCTTCCCCTTTTTGGGAACTTTATTGTACAGAAATATACTCTGAGTAAGCTTTCTTCTTTTTATTTTTCTTAGTCATTTGCCCAACTGCTTAGAAAGTAAAGAAGACACATCTTTTTGCTATTTGGTGAAAAACCTTCTCCTTTTGAATGTGCTTAAACCTTTGAGTTATTTTTAATCTACATCATCATGGCTATTTACTGAGATATTTTGGAGGAGAGGGGAAAGTCAAATGATTTGTCTCTAAATCTCTGATGCGATACCTAAAGGTGAAGATTGCAGCATGGCCCCATGGTGCTCAGATCTTCTACCTCCTTGTAACCTGAATTAATTATGGTAAAAGAAGATATAAGAGTCAACTCCAGAAAAAGTTCCATGTGACACTGACATTGGAAAGAAGAGTTTTCTTCTCATCTTCGAAGGTATTCTCTAAAACCCTGGAGAAATGAGAGATACCAGAAGAGACTGATTTTGTGTATCTGAGTTTCAGCAATGAAGGTCAAAAAAACTTTGGAATACCTCTACCTTAATCACTCTGCAGCATGTATAAAACCTGTTCTTTTCCTAGGAAGAAAACTGGTCAATCTGGAAACTGGTCAATCTGCTGGTGATAGAACAGTCTTAAATGGAAAACTAAGTAGCAGTTCCACAAAGCGATGTATATTAATCTGTCGTTTAGGAGGGAATGCAGACACTTGTTAGTGAAAAAAAAAAATACATATTCTGTCCCATTAACAATCCAAATTACTCCAAAAATGAGGTCTATGTATAATTTTAATGTACTGAGATAGATGATAGTCTAGCAATTTCATGAAATGCATAATATCAAATTTTGACTGAAACATGCACGTGACACCTGACAGACACCTTGTATGGAACCAATTTTTACTGCTCCAAACTATTAAAATACTGTCAAAAAACTATGCCAATGTTTTTCTCCAGAACATTTACCAAAAGTGGAAATTTAGGAAATTGTATTGAAATTAATTCTCTGAGATTTAATCTCAAACCTTTTCCCAGTTTTCAAGATAATTCCATCTGATTAGTCTATATTGTTTTGAAAAGGCATTAAGTATACTGTGTACCCCTTGTTACTGGTTTTATTTTTTTTTAGTTATAAACATTGAAATTTCTTGTTAATGATATTTTCCAGTAATATGGCTGTAATTTCACATGACTGATACATTGCTTGATGATTCATTTTTTTGTTATCTTTAAAGACGAAAGTCAAAAAAAAACTAATGGGAAAAGAAAACCAAACCCAAGACAATTATTCATATTTATGAGCTTTTAAATGATTTAGGTTCTATGAATTAGTTTAACACCCATAGTGAATATATTACAATATTTTAATTCTGGATTTCACTGCCAGAAAACGTACTAATTTCATTTGATACAAGAGATGAACTATCCTTGCATGATAATTCACTAAAAAGAATTCATTGCATACTTTTTCATACATGGCATACTATATAAAATGGAAAATATTTATTAATAAAATAAGACCAATTTATTTATATTTAGTTGCTAACAGTCATTTATTCTTATAATAGTATTTATTCTCTTTAAACAAAGTCTTGTATTTTTTCAAAGAAATATAAGACTGAAGAAGAAAAAGGAGTGACAAAGCATGTTTAAAGCAAAGCTAATGCTCCATCTCCAGAAGCTCTTCCTTTCTTTAATAACCAAATGTTATGGTATATCTGCAGAGAATAAGACACACAGCTGCTCAGTTCTGCACAGTAATCTTTCCTGACAGTACGACATTAGCACTTTCAGAGAAAGATAGGAAGACTTTTATTTTTGACTTTGAAAAACAAATAGTGTGTTACACCCTCAAAAATATATTCTCATCATGTAGAAACAGGGAAATGCTATGTTTCTAGTTCAGTTCAAAGAATTTTTGTACTATTTTCATAACTAATAAATAATACCTAATAATATACAGCCCAGTTTGTGCATTGCAGACATTGATAGCACTAATGTGAGGAAAATGGATAAAAATGTATAAATGGTCTCTATTCAGTGGGAAGGTAATATCATATGAATTTTACGAATGCTCAGTGCCCACTTTCATTTCAAATACATTAGTATTTTATCTTCAATCAGTTAATGAATGTAAAAGTTAATGAAGAAGTATGTGCAGAAAGAAAACTATATGCCCTTATTATGATGATGTTACTTTTCACCACTATTGTTAAAGAAAAAAAGAATCAGATGCTATTGAAAAGTCAATGCAGACATCAAAATTAAATTCATTGTTACTGTGTGCATTTAAAAGGATTTTTTTCTGAAGATAGGATTAAAAACTCTCTGTAATTACCAAATCTT
Organism: Amazona ochrocephala; assembly: GCA_039720435.1. Taxonomy (NCBI): domain Eukaryota; kingdom Metazoa; phylum Chordata; class Aves; order Psittaciformes; family Psittacidae; genus Amazona; species Amazona ochrocephala. The sequence goes on from CM077878.1 coordinate 34,942,305, forward strand.
ATCTGCTATTTTATTTTAATTGAGTTTTGGGTTATGCTGAAAAATGAACAGTTTCTTCAGTTTCAATACTGCTAATGAGCAGAAATTTTCTAAGTCTCATCCTACACAGACAACAACTGAAGACAAAGTAAGTAGTTATATCACTTTCATGGTGATTGCAATTACTGCCTTTGGTGATTATGAGAAGAAATGGGGATCTTCTACAAGATTGTGCAGTATTTCAACATCTGAAATACCTCTGAAATGCTCTGTGTAAGCAGTAGAGTTTCGGAGCTGTGAAGGTATTCTCAGTTCTGTTCCCTTTTCTCATCCACATATACGTCTTTGTCCCCAGACACTTACTTTCAAAGGTTTTGGTGAATCCTACAGCCAAATGCTGCTGAAGAAGGACTCTCTCATGCTCGACTACCTTTAAGAGTGAGTAAGATTAGGATCAAGTGAAAAATAGGGAAAAAATAAAACTAAATAAAATAAAAAAAGAGAATATAGACAATAAGGACTACAGTGATGTATGGCTGCCTACAATTCCTGAGAGGCATTTTCTCTCTGCTTGTCTTGGACAAACTGATTAGGGAAACAGTAAGTGTTTCTCTGGGAAACTTTTATCTACTCTACTGCAATTTACTTCCTGTTATGTCACTGTAGTTACAAACACAATTTCTGTCAAAGGCACACTGGAGAAAAGTGGAGCCACTGAATGTTATACATAGATGTCCAGTCTAAAGTGAAAGGAGGTAGAAATTCACCTTTCAAAGAAGCAATACCTACCTTCTGTGGTTTCATTGTATGAATTTGTGGATCCTTTTCAAAAGTTTTCATCAAAATGTCTCTAGTAATGTCCATATCCTCTACTAAACAGTGAATATGTACCAAAAAGGTCTGTCCAGAAAATCTTGCAATTAAAGTATGCAACCAAAGATGAGTATGGATAAAAGATGCAGGTATTACACAAGATAATAAGGCCTGCTATGTTTGGCTCTTTCTACCTTTGTCAAACAGATAAGTTAAAAATGTCTAAATTTTTCTTTCAAGAAAGGTTGTTGGCAAGCCTTTTTTAAAAATACCTTAATAGCTTCAAATAACTTTTTTGGTTTTGTTGTTTTGTTTTTTCTTTTTTAATGTGATATGCAATAAACACTCCATTATAAAGGCATTCTACTACAACAGCCAGAGCAGGCTGCACAATTAAAATTATACTGCTCTTTCTTCTGTATTTCTAGCACCCTAATTACTAATTCACCTAGTGCTGTGCAACAGGTGATCTCGTTATGGCTTGTGAAGTTGGTGACAAAAAGAAACCAAATGTAACTGTGCTGCTTAAGTTCAGCATGTCACCACTTTTGTCTAGTTTAAGTGGAATTAAGGATCAGGTTTGACAAAAATGACAGCCTTGATACATGAGCCTCTCTTGCTGTACAGTATTAAATGTTTCATATCTCAGCAGACGTGTCTCCACCTGAGAGGAAAAACCTTCTTTCCATCATATGAGCATGCTGTAAAGAACACATAAGGGGCAGAAAGGAAGAGAAGCTGATTACTGAAAAGTATCAGCTGTGATGGGCAGTACTTAAAACCACTAATAGTACTCTAAGACTGCTGTACATTGACTTACATTGCTGTTATTTGCAGAGATGCTATGTCAGATCTTACCATCCTCACAAAAGTGAGAAATATGTGGTAGGTGTCATAAGCAGGAAAATATTTCCTTGGTTTTGCCAATAAAGAAATCTACAGATTAAGAATGTAAACTTCTTCTCTGGAAACCATGAAGGCAGATGAATTAAGACCTCATTAGTTAGTTGCAGTTGCTATTGATGTTACTCTTATGGCGCACTAAAGGCAAATTTACTACAGCTAATCTTTCTAGAGATTGAGTCCTACAACCTCCTTCATTAGGACAAACCAGAACATTAAGCATGCAGTGAGCTATAGAGTACTAATGATAAAGTATATGATACCATGACTTAAAAGCAGAGAGGAAGAACGTCTAAGCACCAAAACTAAAATAAAAGCCATAGCAGAGAATGCCCATCTGGTCACAGAAGGGAAGGTACAGCAACATGCATCCCACCCTCCTACCTGCCCGAGTGAATTCGCCACCGTCATTGCCTCTGCCATCCTCTCCTCTATCAACTCTGTAGCTGGGGGAGACATTGAAGGAGTGGGAGAAGGAAGGATGCCCTTCAGCAACTGGAGGTTGAAAATTCCTCTTTCATCATCTGCTTCCTTTCTAACATTTCTCTGTCTGACAACCACAAATGAAATCATTAAGAAAGTGGAGAGTACCAGTCCTGTTTGTTTCGTGCACCAAGTCCATATCAGAACAATTCCAGGCAACAACTTGCCCCGGGTTGCTGGGGAAGAATTTCTGAAGCTGAAGATAGCAGCTGAGGCTCTTTCATGACATACCTCTGCCCTAGACCCTTGCTATATATGGGGGATCTGGCTGTTGTCAGGACTTTGAACATCTCTGAGCATATTCCTTCTCTATTGCCTTCCTTGTATTGGGAATAACAGGAAAAGGGGAGCTGTGTAGAGGAGGGCTCACAAGAAAAAGATTGTGTATTCTTTTAGGCTGTAGCAAATGAAAGGAAGCTGATCCTTACTATTTCTGATTTTCTGTATTAATAAGTAGAACTGTAGTAATTTTTCTTTGGTTACATATGAATATATAAGGAACTAATTAGATTTGATAAGAAAATAGAACATGCTTGCATTGAAAAAGAAACAGTGCTTTCTCTTATTTTGTGTAATCCTAAGTATTAAAGAGAGTAACGTCCTTGGTGGTGTTTGGTTTTTTTTTTTAAACAAAGTGCTTTGCCTTTAAAGCTGTTTTTATTCATCCCTATAATGGTCTTTGTCTTCATGTCATGTATCTTTACCAATGAGATGTCCTCAGTGATATATGTTCTAGCTGTTAAGTTTTGCACTAAATCTGGAAAAGTGCTGCTTTGTTTTGTGTTTTGTTCTGACAATGTATTTCAACTTTGTAATGTACTTTCATAAAATTGTGGGTTTAGTTCATATCTATCAATTACATCATTCAGCTAAATCACACAAGTCCCTGACAAACAAAGACTGTTCCCTTGTCTGACTCAGAGAATTTTCACAGTGGATGCCATGAGTAGTTATGTAGAGCAGAGATTTTCAATTAGTTAAAGCCAAAGGGAAATAAAGTTGACTGTGAAGGAACTTGAGAGATCTATAGCTGCAGGATTGAGATCCATTAATCTACACAATGTCTAAATACCATGCTAGCAAGGATTATAAAAGCTACTCTTGTCAAAATAAATCTTTAATATTTGGAGCAGACTGCCAAAGTGCCTGTGCCATTTGATTAGTGTTTGTTGTAAGTGAAGAGAATTTGTTATGTGGAGTACATTAACCGGGCAATAATGTCAAGAAGCAATGCCTTACAGGTTGAATAAATTACTGAGATATTGAGTATATGGTCTACTAAGACACTAAATGAGTTTGCAGAATTTTGCTAAGGTCAATGGAAACAGCCAATATAGAAACAAGCTGATTAGTGGAACTGATGAAGGTGTCAGTGGATATGTAATATACCATAGGTGCAAAGCACAATTGCATAACAGTCTTATTATTTTAAGAGGGGTCACTCTATATGAGCCATGTTACAGCACACTGACATTATTAACAGATTGACAGAAATTCATTGAAGTGCATGTTTTGTGGTAAAAAGTAGTGTCAGTCCTAACTATACAAATGGTGAGAAAACATAGTGATACACCACTGTGATGGCGACCCACTTCCCACTGTTATGTACAAAACTTGACATTGTACATGTACAGACAGCCTCCACCTTCACATCTGCACTGCTGTGTCTAGTTCTAGCTATATGGTGCAAGAAACATATGGACTTACTGCAGTTTCTCTAGCACAGAGACACAGAGATGATGGACTGGACCATCTGTGGTGTGAGAAGAGGCTGAGATGTGGGACTTGCTCTGTCTGAAGAGGAGAGTCAATAGGAATCTCATCAATGTGTGTAAGTGCCTGATGGGAGGGAATAAGGAAGAAACCAGACTTTTTTCAGTGTGCCCACTGACAATGCAAGAGGCAATTGGCACATGAAACCACATGAAATTCCATCTAAACACAAGAAAATTTTTATGTGTGTGTTTGTGAGGAGGTCAAACACTGGCACAGGTTGCACAGAGAGGTTGTGGAGTCTCTGTCCTTAGAGATAATCAAAACCTGTCTGGATGTGGTCAAATTTGATTCAAACTAATTCTTTAAATTCCATGAATTTCTATTCCCACTTGAAAAGAATTCTTGTTTGAATGACAATTAGTGTTTCATAGATCAGAACTTCATAAAGTTTTGCACATCTGTTGAATTATTTTCTTGTAACCTCTTTCCTTCTTAAAAAATATGAATGTTCAACAGGCATTCACTTGGATCAATATGTGTTTTAATAATTTTAATCAAACATTTTTCCTTAGAAATCCCTTGTGCTTTATACTGTTCAGTGTGTGCTGTTAATTTGCTTTACAAGTCAGTGTGGCAAAATAATTTTTAAAAGTAAATTAAGCTTTTCCACAGTAAACATTTCAATTTAGTTAATTAATGAAGGACTGATCTGCATACACTCCTCAATATGACTGAAAATCAAAAGCTGAAATCGCCCCACAGGCTTATTCGCTTTATATCTGCTTTCTGAAGCAATGAGCATTACCAATTATATATCAAATGAATGTGGGTATTAGCTGCCCAGCATCACAAATAATCAATCTCAATATTATCAATCTTAGTATTATAGTATACTGAACAAGGGCCATAGAACTAATTGTATGGCCCAGTGGATCTCTGAATATTTTTTATATCTTTGAATATTTTTTTTTCTTTGAAAACCAGAAAACGCTTTTATTTTTAATCCAAAAACTCTATTTTATACCAAAAAGCTATACTTGCTTACTCTATTTCTACTGGAGACTGAAACAAAAATCAGTTCTGAGTTACCTTTTCTTGTTCTAGTTTTATATTGCTTGTGACTTGCTATCCTGCATGAAGGAACCAGGCCATTCCTTTATGAGTGCAGGAGCATGTGTGTCACTGGGGGACAGAAAGTAGCAGTTGGACAGCAGAAGATATCCCCTCCAAATGGTCATACCTCAGGTTTCCTCTCTTTGTGATACCCCATAAGAAGTTGTGGGCTGCAGTGATCAGTGGTCTACCAGGCAATTAGATTATCCCCACCACAGAATTGTCCAGAGCAAAACTGACCGAAAAACTTCTAGCAAAAGATAAGTTTTGTCCTAGAAATGTCAACTTCAGCTAAGAGACAGATGGGCTTGTGATAGAATCACCCTGACTCCCTGTCCAAGTGTATGAAGACAAGACACCCAAAACCACTTTGGCCCTGCAGTGGAAACAGTGCATTTGGTGATGGCATAGCAGGATTTATGGTTCCAGGATAGTTTTGCCAGTGTGACTGTAAAACTGGGGGCTCAGATGGTACAGCTGTGCCTCAGCTACCAGTCTGCCTGCTGTGATGCCAGGACTCTGGAGAGTCATCAGCTGAGTTGGACCAAGTACTGAACCTACAGCATGGACCCCAGCTGTACTGTATTTGTAAACAACATGAACCTAGACTAGTAAATAAAATGGGCCTTGCATGGTTCCCTGCTTATGAAGGTTTATAGAATACAGCTAAATATTTTTCCTCCAAAGCAGTAGACCTGTCATAGACAACAGCTTACCACAACTTGAATCAGTGCCCTAACCCTGTGCAGATTGCTAACAGAGATGCAGCTACTGAGAAGCACAGGCAAACCCCTGCTCACAGCATTTCCTGCTCCAGCATGAGCCATGGAGCCAGGGATCTCTGCAATGACAATTCAAGGCCTATCTCAAACAGGCTGAAAGCAGAGGGTGCTCTGGCACTGTAGCACCTGGGTAAGAACAAGATAAAGGACATTCCCAGAAGTTTACTTGTAGTCTTTTAGGTTTAGCAGAGGATTACTACTTACAAACAATGAGAAACTTGACATATTTTATGCAGTAACTTCATTGAAGTCTTAACATTCATCTGTCACTTGAATTGTCTCCAGGGAGAGTGTGAAAATTCATAAAAATAATGCATAGGATATGTCTGTGTGTGTATTACATGAAAATAAAATAAGGAAAACCCATGGCAGGGGGGTTGGAACTAGATAATCTTAAGGTTCTTTCCAATCCTAACTATTTTATGATTCCATGATTTATTGGTGAAATGCCACAGTAAAAGTGCATTTGCACCTTCCTTGCACAACAGTCACTGCGGTCCTTCAAAGAACAGCCTCATACTAAAAATCATGTTCTCTTAAATACATCTGTACACCTTAAGCAAGGGGGTTTCAAATGCTTTCCAATTTCAATGATGGTGTTGAAGGGTTACAGGAGTGTGTTATATTTTAATAATCCTTGCATTTTCTTTTGAATGATTATTAAGTACTCTTCAGGCAATTCTATTTAACGCAGCTGTGATTATTGATCTTATTTCCAACAGTAGTAGAAAATCCTAATTGAGACTAAATAATACAAAATTTATCTTTTTTCATGAATTGTTAAGGGATCAGACCTGCTTTTTGTATGTTGCTGTTGAACATGTGTTTACTGGAACAAAGCACAGACTAGACAATTTGAAGTTTCTCTACCTTTCTTTTGATCATTTATTGATAATTCTTAGTCATATTTCAGACAATATGCACAGACTATATTCTGCTTCTTAGTTTATGAATATTTTGTTAAAAGGAGACAAAAACGTAAAAAAACTATGTGATAAACCAGTGATGAATAGCTTCTTTTGAACTTAAAGAAGACTAATTTGTTAAAAATTCATGAATTGATTACTAGGGTGGTGCTAGTGTTCTGGTTGCCTGGTTATACATTATTTTGGAAATAAATTAGTTTATTCATAAACAGTCTTAGATGATTGTTAATATTTTTTGACCAGTCCTAGTTCCTGGTTGGAAATTGCATCTGGTTTTGTGGCTGGATGGATTATTTCTTGCTCTGTGAAAAATTTCAGAATCTTGACTAAAAGTGAACAAAAAGCTCCCAAAACAATGTGCAACAGTTAATTTTGAGACATTCATATTTATGGAGCATTATGTTACTGTAATAAATGTATATGATAGAGACACACATAGTCTGCCAAATATTATTAATCCTTTATGAGCATCCATAATATTTTAAATATGAGGGTAATGCATAGTTAAAACTGACATGAGACAAAACCCTTAAAATTAGAAAAAGGAAGATTTTAAAGCTCTGTATGAATTTTTTAAAATAACAGAACTTTTTCAATTGGTCAATAAATGTACTTTTTTACTTTCTAAGGTCATTAATATTATGTTTTCATTAATCTTTAGCCAACTCTTTGGGCTATGGAGCATAGAGAATCTGAAATTCAAACCAATTTTAATAGAAATAACTGTTGTCAACATGACAGTCTAGGAAGGCATTGTATGACTTTTGTAACAACATAACAGAATAGCTAGTTGTATGAGCAGAAAGGTTCGCACGTGACTGAATGCATACTAAATACGACTAATAGCAAAGGACCAAAGCCAACAAGCCATCTATGAAAAATGCTAATCTAAACTTTTAAGTGAACACCCATGAATAATGGATACAATCAAAGACAATCAAGCCTGGTTTAAGTGATTTGCACATGATTTGCTAACCAAAGAAAAGGAGGTAAGTTGATAACAAATAGAGCAATCGCCTCTGAACAGCTCAACCATTTAAGATGCTATCCCTTCTCTCAGGAACTAGAGATGGAAAACTATCAAGCTTGTCTCCTAGACTCTTGGCTCTTTTGATTGATTTTACAATAATCCTCTATTTGTTTAAGCAGGATAAGTTTCTTTGAGGGATTAGACTCTGTCCACTGAGTAGAGCAAATGGTGAAAATGTGAGTTTATGGTTCATTCTGTGAAGTTCAGTCATTTTGTTTCTGTTGCAGCTCTCCTTGGATACCTTAACTTAAAATCTAAATGAAGAGCTGCTCTCACGATGCTCCAAGAAAGTTGACTGTAACTGAACTGATCGCACTAGTTATTCAGCCCCTTTTACTCTGAAGTACTATTCATGATTCAAATATTTTTTAAATATTGAAATACATGCTCTTCACAAGACAGCATGGAGGAAGTTGCATGTTTGTTTGCAAAGTAATAAAATTATAAACTGTTAATTTGCCTAACAACAACTCTTTTGTGTGCATAAGCATCACAGTATCCCATATCCTTGCTTCCTCCTGGCTCAGTCTTGCATCTTCAGTGACTTAACAAATTACTGGTGTTGTAAAGGAGGATCTTGACCATGCAATCCATTTCCAGTGGTACTGAGTTGCTTAAAATATTCTGTAGGAGAGTCCATAAGTTTTCACTGAAAGGAAGTATAAATACTGCGTTAGTATTTTAAAAATTAACTCTTCCAGCTTTGAAATGATACAGTGTTGTCAACACTGTATTCATATAATAATACTACACCACCTGAATTATGATAACCTCAAATGCTTTTGAAAAAGTGTTTGCAACTTCCATGTGAAAAGCTGTGTTCAATTTGAAGGTGGTATGGAGCTCATTAGAGAATTTAGCTTGGGATAATAGAGGAAGTGGAGATGTATTATTCAGAACAGACATATGCAGTCTTTTTACATTCAGGTCCTACAGATGCAAATCATTATTAGAATGTGTGATTCCGAATGCTCTGTATATAAGTTTGCCAGCTCTTCAGACATAGTTTATAGAGTCTGCTTCTTCTTTTTACTTTTCTTCTCACTGTATAAACTTCAAAATGCAATATGTAAACATTTATACTCTGATGTCAAGGACAATTCACTGCTATAGCAGCATATATCTTCCACCACCAGCTGAACGTGAACAATCCTCCTTATGTGATTTAATGAACACTTCTGCCTCTGGGTTCCATGGAGTTTTCCTCAGATAGTTGCTCATTAAAGTGATTCTAGTTATACGTAGTTATTCCCTATATAACATGCATTGTGCTGCTAATTTGCTGACTTGGAAACACCAGCAAAGAATTGTATTGGGAGTTTTAAATTTTAAGCATTACATTATTAAAGAGGTGGCATGCCGAAACACAAAACTTTAAAAAAAAAAAAAAAGTAGAAGAAAATCTCCACCTAAATTGCAGCTTTAATACACTTTAAGCACTAATATCCACAATCACTTCAAAGGCCAGCTGCCCGATTAAAATTACTGGTCCAGACCTTTGTGAATAGCTGAAATTGCTTTATATTAAAATAATAAAATCATTAAACTAATTTTGAGAAATTCAGACACTTCTGAAATTTATGACCTCTAAACCTTTGTAGGTCATAATCCACTAAATGTAGAACCAGATTCTCAGGGCATATCTGTCTTGTTAGATATCTAGAAGCTTAGATGTAATTCATATTATAAGCACTATGAAGTGGTCCCTTTTTAAAGATCAATTCACCTAACTTTCCTGGGCCACTGTTTTTCATTGTCCAGTCTCAAAAGCTCGCAGACTTTCTCACGTGACCAACAAAACTTTGGAGATCTAGCCTCAAGATCATGAAAAGAGATCCTCTAGTTGTTTCTACTCCATCTGGACAGACTATGTAGGCAAGCTTACCACACACAAAAAAATACATTTGATAACGGGACCTTACATGTGATATTGGAGAAGCTGATGGTCAAATCTTTGTTACATAAACCTGACTTAGGGCTGACAAGCTAGTCTTCCGGCCATGGTGATGCTGGCTGTTGGTGTGTCTTAATCAATACTTCCTTTCCAACTACTCTGTACAGATATCATCAGTTCAAGAAGCACTGAATAGAGAGCCAGGGACTCATTATCTGTTCCAGTGTTTGACCACCCTCAGAGTAAAAAAATATTTACATGTTTAGATGGAACAATGTGCTTTCACAAATGTGCTTTTGTTATTGTTCATTGCTTCTTGTCTTGCCAGTGAGCACCACTGAGAAGAGCCTGGTTTCCTCTCCTTCATTGCCTCCCATCAGGTGCTTATATAACATTGATAAGATCCCCCTGACCTTTCTCTTCACAAGGCTGAGCATCCCCAGCTCTCTTAGCCTTCCCTCCTATGAGAGATGTTCTAGTCTATTCATCAGCTCTGTGGCCTTGTACAGGACTTGCTCCAGTAAGTATGTATGCTTCTTTTCCTGCTAACACAGGACTCCAGATATTCCTCACCAGAGCTTACTAGAGGGGAAGGATTGCCTACCTTGACATATCGACAACACTCTACCAAATGCAGTCCAGAAGGCTATTGGCCTTTTTTTTGCCACAGGGGTGTGTTGCTGCCTCATGGCAGTTGTCTACCAAGATCCCACGGTCTTTTGCAGAGCTGCTTTCCAAATGATCAACCCCCAGCTTGTATAGGTGCATGGGCTTACTACTTCTCTGGAGCAGGATTTCTTATTTGCCCTTGTTGAGCTTAATGAAATTCCTTTCTTCCCAGTTCTCCAATCTGTCCAGGTCCCTTTTAAAGGCAGCATAACCATCTGGTGCTCCTCCTAGATTTGTTCCACCTGAAAACTTGCTGAGGGCATATTCTGTCATAAAGCACAGGCCATTAATGAAAATGTTACAATACTGGATCCAGTGTCAACTCCTTGGGTACACCACTACTGACTTGTCTCCAACTGTACTTTGTATGACTGATCTTAATCCTCGGGACCTGGCTGTTCAGCCAGTATTCAATCCACCTCATTGTTCACCTATGTAACACTTCCTCAGTTTTTCTGTGGTGATTTTTAAGGGAGACAGTGCCAAATGACTGGAGGCAGCGTCAAAGGCTTTACCAAACTCAAGGTAAACAACATGCACTTTTCTTCCCTCATCCACCAATCTATTCACCTTGTCCTTGAAGGTTTTCAGACAGGTCAAGCGTGATTTCTCCTTCATAATTCCACACTTCTGCCATGCTCAACAAAACAGCAACTTCAGATTTATGAAGATTTAGAAAGTATACCATTTCACAAGGAGATTAAGTATCTTTGATACTGAATGTTTGCAATGGTTTCAATAAGTGATAAAATGGAGAGTATAGAGCTCCACAATAGCATATTCTTTTGTCTCTTGTCAGAGAAAGGATCCTGCATCATATCAACATTTAGTCTGGTCTTTTTGGTGTTCTTACAAATTTTAAGGGCCACTGTACAGTTTTCTTATAGTGTTCAGTCATACTTATTTACACAGTCCAAAACTGTTTTTTTAGAAATTATTTAAAAAAATGTTTTTATAGTATGAAAAAAAGTGTAGACATTTGACTGAACCTGAATCAGTGCATGTTGTTCTTGGATAAAATATTTTTTTCTCACCCATCAACCATTCAAAATTTGCTAATAATACATTAAAATATATTCGAGGCTGAAAACCTGCTTTATTTTCAGATATGCAGCTACTAACAGCTGAAGTAATCGAGGTTTATAATAGAAATGTTAATGAGCCCTGAACTATAGCAGAGCAAACATAAGAGTCAGCTATTAGAGAAAGTAAAGTTCAAATAGCATACCTGAGTAAGCTTTATGTTTGTTGAATACCTCTCTGATAAGAGCCTTAATCATAATCATATACTGAAGAAAGGATTTTGAAAATGTTTTCAGTATGCAATAAAGTTTTTTTTAAAAAATGAACCTTGCTTTGTGTGGGATTGTTCTGAAGTAATATCTTAAACTTTAGAGGGTACTGTAAATTTGGCTTCAAGGTTAGAGATGAAAAATGTCAAGTAAGTTATTTAGAGTAGCCCTTTGTCTTACAATACTGACCTGTCCATCTTGACATGGACCGTGTAGTTTAAAATCTTAGAAGGAAGACATAGGACATAATTTGGAAAATCCTGCCATACAAGCTTTGACCTGTCAATGGGAACCTATGTAGAAAGGAAGAGGTAAAAAAAAATGGTAGACTTTCGTAATGGTGTTTAACCATTAAATCATCTAAAAGAACAATGTGATCAATGGCTCTCTTCCTGCTCAGACTCTTCCCATAGATATTTGAAGCTTCTGGAGAATCAGCTGCAGCATAAAATAATTACTTATAATAATTCTCCATTTCTGTGTCATTCATATACACTCTGTATGTGACATCTCTAAATTCATGTCTCAAGGGAATCACCAAATCCTGGTGATCACTGGATCTTGGATCACTTAGCTAGGTCTAGGAAACCTTGTCTAGAAAGTTCTTTCCTAGATTAAAAATAATGATTACAATAATTATTAAAACCAGAAATTCCAAGTAATGTTGAAAGAAACACAAAACCTTCATGAATGAACATAGAATCATGGAATCATAGAATAGTAAGGGTTGGAAAGGACCTCAAGATCATCGAGTTCCAACCCCCCCGCCATGGGCAGGGACACCTCCTACTAAACCATGCCATCCAAGGCCATGTCCAACCCCATCTTGAACGCTGCCAGGGATGAAGCATTCACAACTTCCCTGGGCAACCCATTCCAGGGCCCCACCACCCTCACAGTAAAGACTTTCTTCCTCAGATCCAATCTAAACCTCCCCTGTTTAAGTTTGAACCCATTACCCCTTGTCCTCTCACCACAGTCCCTAATGAAGAGTCCCTCCCCAGCATCCCTATAGGCCCCCTTCAGGTATTGGAAGGCTGCTAGGAGGTCTCCACGCAGCCTTCTCTTCTCCAGGCTGAACAGCCCCAATTTTCTCAGCCTATCTTCATACGAGAGGTGCTCCAGTCCCCTGATCATCCTCGTGGCCCTCCTCTGCACTTGTTCTAACACTTCCATGTTGTTTTTATGTTGAGGACACCAGAACTGCACACAATACTCCAAGTGAGGTCTCACGAGAGCAGAGTGAAGGGGCAGGAGCACCTCCCTCGACCTGCTGGTCACACTCCTTTTGATGCAGCCCAGGATACGGTTGGCCTTCTGGGCTGCAAGCGCACACTGCTGGCTCATGTTCATTTTTTCATCAACCCACACCCCCAAGTCCTTCTCCGCAGGGCTGCTCTCAATCTCCTCCCCGCCCAACCTGTAGCTGTGCCTGGCATTGCTCCGACCCAGGTGAAGGACTTTGCATTTAGTATGGTTAAACTTCATCAGGTTGGCATCAGCCCACCTCACAAGCGTGTCAAGGTCCCTCTGGATGGCATTCCTTCCCTCCAACTTATCAACCGAACCACACAGCTTGGTGTCATCGGCAAACTTGCTGAGGGCACACTCAATCCCACTGTCCATGTCACCCACAAAGATGTTGAACAAGACCGGTCCCAACGCCGATCCCTGGGGGACACCACTCGTTACTGGTCTCCAGCTGGACATTGAGCCACTGAGCACTACTCTTTGCGTGCGGCCATCCAACCAGTTCTTTATCCACCGAGTGCTCCACCTATCAAATTGATGTCTCTCCAACTTAGAGAGAAGGATGTCATGGGAGACAGTGTCAAAGGCTTTACACAAGTCCAGGTAGATGACATTAACTGCTCTGCCCCTGTCAATCAGTTCCGTAGCCCCTTCATAGAAGGTCCCCAGATTGGTCAGGCAGGATTTGCCCTTAGTGAAGCCATGCTGGCTGTCACCAAGCACCTTGTTGGTTTTCATGTGCCTCTGCATGCATTCCAGGATAATCCGCTCCAAGATTTTGCCAGGCACAGAGGTGAGACTGACTGGTCTGTAATTTCCTGGGTCATCCATTTTTCCCTTCTTAAAAATGGGGGTTATATTTCCCTTTTTCCAGTTATCGGCAACTTCACCTGACTGCCATCATTTTTCAAATATGATGGACAGTGGCTTAGCAACTTCATTTGCCAGCTCCTTCAGGACCCTTGGATGGATTTCATCTGGTCCCATTGACTTGTATACATTCAGGTTCCTAAGGTGGTCCTGAACCAGATCCTCCCCCACAGTGGGCCCAGGGTCCCCACCCTCACCGTCCCCGCGTCTGCCTTCCAAGACTTGGGTGGTGTGGTCAGAGCATTTGCCGGTAAAGACTGAGGCAAAGAAGTCATTAAGAACCTCAGCCTTCTCCAAATCCAGGGTAGCCAGTTCTCCCGATAGCTTCTGGAGAGGGCCCACGGTGTCCCTAACCTGTCTCTTATTGGGAATGTACCTATAAAATCCCTTCCTGTTATCTTTAACATCCCTAGCCAATTTTAATTCTAAGTGGGCCTTAGCTTTTCTAACCTGGTCCCTAGCTTCCCGGACAACATCCCTGTATTCTCCCCAGGCCGCCTGACCTTGCTTCCATCTTTCATAAGCCTCTTTTTTCCTTCGAATTTTGCTCAGCAGCTCCTTATCCATCCAAGGAGGTCTCCTGGCCCTCCTGATGAACTTCCTTCTGGTTGGGATGCATCGCTCCTGAGCTTGCAGCAGGTGATCCTTGAATATCAACCCACAGTCTTGGGCCCCCCTGCCCTCTAGGGCTCCTTCCCATGGAACCTTACTGAGCAGGTTCCTGAAGAGGCCAAAGTCTGCTCTCTTGAAGTCCAGGGCAGTGAGCTTGCTGCACGCTCTTCTCACTGTCCTGAGGATCTCAAACTCAACCATCTCATGATTGCTGCAATCAAGGCTGCCCTGGAGCGTTACATTCCCAACCAGCCCTTCCCTGTTGGTGAGGACGAGGTCAAGCATGGCACCTCTCCTTGTCGGCTCCTCTATTACTTGCAGAAGGAAGTTGTCTTCCACGCAATCGAGGCACCTTCTGGATTGCTTGTGCCGGGCCTTACCATCCCTCCAACAGATATCAGGGTGGTTGAAGTCCCCCATGAGAGCAAGGGCCTGCAAGCGTGAGGCTGCTCCTATCTGCCTATGGAGCGCTTCGTCCAGCAAGACCCCTTGGTCAGGCGGTCTGTAACAGATCCCCACAATAATGTCACCCATCGTTGTTCTCCCTTTAACCCTGACCCACAAACTCTCTGTCGACTGCTCACCTGTCCCCAGACAGAGTTCCATACTCTCCAGCCTATCCCTAACATAAATAGCAACTCCCCCTCCCCGTCTGCCAGGTCTGTCTTTCCTAAAGAGCCGATAACCTTCCATTCCAACACACCAGTCATAGGAGCCATCCCACCATGTTTCTGTGATGCCTATGATATCATACCCCCGTAGATGTGCACACATCTCATGTTTTCACGTAATATCCTGTGAATCCAGGAGCTTAACTTCTCTTCAGGCAAAGTGATCATCAACTTTTTCTTCCATACAGTGTACCTAACCAAGGTATTCTTTCCAACTAACTAAAAAATTAAATTGGTGTTATTCAAAATTTGATGAAAAATAATGAATGGTGTATATTTGGTTTGGTTCTCCTGAGCATGAAAATGTCAGAAAGGCAAGAATCTACTCTCAAAAGCAAGGTAAGAAGACAAACTTGGTAAACTGACCTGCAGGAGGCATCATCTGGTTTTACCGCCTCAAGATAAAGGACTTCCTGATTGTGTAAGCCTGTGGCAGACTCCACTATAATGTCACCTGTCTGTGCCTTCCCTTTAATTCTTGGTTGGCTCCATGCTCTCTAGCTGGTCATTGACATAGAGGGGGACAACCCCATCTCATCTCCCCTTTCTCTCCTTCCTGAAGAGCTGTATCCTTCCATTCCAATACTCCAGTCAGAGGAAAGGTACATCTCACCACATCTTTATGATGCCAATAAGATAATAGTTATACAGGTGCATGCACATCTATATCTCCTCTTGTTTATTTCCCATGTTACATGTATTTACATTAAGGCATTTAAATTGGTCCCCCACTAAAGCCAACTGGAGTTGCAGAAATTCCTTTGTGCTGTTCTTCATGTGTTCTCCTGTTGACCTGCAGCCTCTCTCCAGGCTCTGGGCATCTCTTGCTGGTACTGGCGTCAAATTGGTAGGATTGGGATAGGTTGAGGCTCCCCTCACCCATCAACTTAAGTTTAAAGCCCTTCACCAGATTGGCAAGCCTATGACCAAAACAGCACATATACAAATGAGCTTGGAAAAGTATTAGCTCAGTAACTGTCTTCTGACGAAACAAATAAATTTGAATAATGACACATACCATTGAGGGGAACAAAGCCAACGAAACTCTTCTGGGCAATGCATTGGTGGCATTGGGTAGGTGCTGGGAAGTGAGGAGAAGACAGCTGCAGTTGGGCATGCTGTGCAGGAGCAGGAAGGAACAATGCAGGATGCCTACAGGTTGACAGCCCAGTGAAACATAGTAAGAAAACAAGGTTTCAATTGAAATGGAGCAGGAATACAAAAAATATCTGACACTAGCCTGCTGCCTGGCTTCGTATGCTCCAGGTCTCTGAAGACTCATCTTCCCTGTCTAGCTTACCTCTAGGATAAATTCTGTAAATTCCCAAAGGCAGGTTCTGTAGCTTGTTTTGTGCTCTGAGCACAATAGTTCTCTGATGACAGAGACAATTTCGATTTTGACTTGTTTTTCAGTTGTTTAGGGGAAATGACTTGATTTACTTAGGGTCTGTCTATCATCTATGCAAAACTGAAATATTTTCTTACTCTTCAGGTAATAAAAGGGTAAAATAATCAAATAATTCAACACAATGAGAAAAATACCACTGTACATATAGATATAGAGATAGAGATAGAGATGATAGAGATAGATAGAGATAGAGATAGAGATAGAGATAGAGATAGAGATAGATAGAGATAGAGATAGAGATAGATAGAGATAGAGATAGAGATGATAGAGATAGATAGAGATAGATAGAGATAGAGACAGAGATATATATAGAGAGATATAGAGATAGAGATAGATAGAGATAGAGATAGAGATAGATAGAGATAGAGATGATAGAGATAGAGATAGAGATAGAGATAGATAGAGATAGAGATAGAGATAGAGATAGATAGAGATAGAGATAGATAGAGATAGAGATAGAGATAGAGATAGAGAGAGATAGATAGATAGAGATAGAGATAGAGATAGAGATGATAGAGATTAGAGATAGAGATAGATGATAGAGATAGAGATAGAGATAGAGATAGAGATAGAGATAGAGATAGAGATAGATAGAGATAGATAGAGATAGAGATAGAGATAGAGATAGAGATAGAGATGATAGAGATGATAGAGATAGAGATGGAGATGAGATAGATAGAGATAGAGATAGAGATAGAGATAGAGATAGAGATAGAGATAGAGATAGAGATAGATGGAGATAGAGATGAGATAGAGATAGAGATGAGATAGAGATAGAGATAGAGATAGATAGAGATAGAGATGAGATAGAGATAGAGATAGATAGAGATAGAGATAGAGATAGAGATAGAGATAGAGATAGAGATAGAGATAGATAGAGATAGAGATGACAGAGATAGAGATAGAGATAGAGATAGATAGAGATGATAGAGATAGAGATAGAGATAGAGATAGAGATAGAGATAGAGATAGAGATAGAGATAGAGATAGAGATAGAGATAGAGATAGAGATAGAGATAGAGATAGAGATAGAGATGATAGAGATAGAGATAGATAGAGAGTAGAAAAGAAGACTTCTTTTTGGTAAATACCAACATGCTGCTCTCCACAATGGTGACAATTTAAGTCAATCTTGCCTTTTTTAGGATATTCTGAAACATCTTCTTTCCGTTTTTCAGCAAAATATATAGTTTTCAGATCAAGTTTAGAATCTGGAATAATAGTGAAGTTTGGAAAAGATGGTGTTCCCTTCTGTCAGATGTACTGGCATTGTATCTGGATAGGTTTTTCTATGTCATGCCGCGCAGAGATATCTGATAAAGAGGGTTGTATAAGAAACATTCATTTTAATAGACATATGCTTACCTGCTCCAGTCATTTACAATAAAAATTGCTTAAAGCAATAGCATATGTTTGTAAATTGGTCAGTGAGTAACAATGCTTTGTACCTCTTAATATAAATGCCTCAAAAGGCTTTGAACTTCACAACATCTCTGAGGATGGTATTTTGATATTCTTTTTGCGGATAGATAAATGGATCTCAGGCATTTTCAAACCCATCAGTTTTAGGGTCTCAGCTGAGTAATGCTGCAGCATTTGCTTGCTTAGATTTCTTCTTAAAGGGAAATAAAGAGGAGAATTCTGAATCTTTTGCCATTCTTCTGTTTTGTTCAGAAGTTATTCCCAGTTTAACAGATGGCTCATGCCCCATTTTTGCAAAAAGAAAAAATAACCCAATTGCAAAACCAAAAAACAAAACAACCAAAACCCAACCCAAACAAAACCAACCAACCAACCAAAACAAGCACCCTACATATACCTAGAAGTTGCAATTTTTAAATTAGCACGTTCAAATTAGGAACCATGAAAAGTTTCTCTGAAACTTATTCTAGAAATTATTTTCTTTATACCCTTTTGGGAACAATGTGTAATGTCTTCAAAGGAGAAAAATATCATTTGAGCTCAAACAAAATATATATGTATACATATAATGAATAAAATTATTATAAAATTGCTGCCTAAAGTTTGTAACTTCCCATTTTGTTAGAAAAAGGAAAACTTTCTCAAAATTGCCCAGAGGGGAGGTAGAACTGGCAAAATATTTTACAATCAACAGAAGCTATAACATGAATGTGAAGTACATAATGAATAATCTATTGAGCTATTGACAAAATATGCAGTCTGCCAAACCAGATATTAAGTTTTAGAAACTAGAGATTCTCAGAGAAGTTCATGTAAGGGCTACGTGTTTTGTTCTTTTTAGCTTCTTTTAAACTTTATAGAATATAGCAATTCCTTTACAGGTATGAAAGCCTGCTGTCTATCCTGTAGCTGGTTCTGCTGTGAGATACTTAGATATTTATAAAGGAAGTGAAAATGCATCTTCTTTTTGAAATGTAGTAATTTTATTTACACTGCTGTGTTTTCCTGTTTTCTCAGAAAACTAACAAACATGTAGCCCAGCATCCTTAATAGTAAAAAAAAAAAAAAAAAAAAGTATATGCATAAAAAATAAATCATTATTGTGGATTTTGAGCAAAACCAAATGTCAGAATCCATCCATACTACACACAGTTTGCGTTCTGGGCACCTCCTTCTATAACCTTGTCCCAACTCATTTTTTCTGGATAATTCTTCACTTAATACTTCTGTAACAGGCATCTTACTTTTCTTTGAAATTAAATAGTATTGGCTTTGGTATTTTTCAGTGTTGCCCCTCTCTGGCTCTTACCATAGCATATAATTTGTCTCTTACTATTACCAGTTAAGAATCACAAAGCAGAAAGAAGATTTACTAACAATCATCTTGGACCCACAAACCCTGCTGTAAATGCGCACAGAAAATGCTCTTTGTGGCTACAAAGCAACAAATAGAAGTTTTCACATCACTGCTGAAATTGCCTTTCTCCAAGGGGAAAGATACAGCATCCATGCCTCACTGAACATGGATTCAATGTATTTCTATTACAAGGGACAAGAACTTCATTATTCTTTCTGCTATAAATTGATGAGACGAAAACTCTGAGTTTTTAAAATGATGCTTCCTAAAATGAACCCTTAGGTCATTACGAAATAAGAATCTCTGTCACTATTTCCGCCAGTCAGTGTCAGCAGACTATTAAATAAAATTGCCTTGTTATTTTTTGTGTTGACATTTATTGTTTCCCACCTGATAAAACAGACTCCTTTCCTCTTGAGATTGGTGGTCCTCCTGGAGCTTGCATCAATATAACATTAAGACAAAAGATAAATATTTCTGGTTTTCCGTATAAGAAATGTCCTACATTTTATAGCACAGTTAGATGATTCCCTTCAATAAATTCCTTCATACAAGAGCTTTGAAACTGTATATATGAAATATGCTTTTCCCCGGAAAACTACATCAAGCCAGCATTTCAGTTTCTCTTAACAGAACACCTTTTTTTTCTTACTGGCCTGTAATGGGTCTGATTCTACATGGAGTTGTTCAAAGCTGCCCGTATAACCCTAATTGAAAGTCATTGATATGATACACCTTTTTAAGGAGACACTATATGAAAGTGCAATGATTAGTTTGCTCTCTACAGTCTCATTTCCTGTCCTCTAAACTGGTAAATTGCATGCACCAAAAGAGGTAGGTAAAAAAAGACATTCACAGTTTTAGAATTATTTTCCAATTTGTCTGCCTATATTAATGGACGAGCATTTAGTCATCTATTTATAATAGAAATACTTCATGCCCAGAAAGGGGTCCTTAAAAATAATTTCACTCATAGGCAGCACAGAAAAGGAGCTGTTCTGGGATTCAGGTTGCTGGTCTGGTGCCTACGTGCTATGTGACTTTGTACAAGCTCCTTATCCCTCTGACCCTCTGTATTTCTGTGCTGTTCAGATCACAATTTCTGCCTGACAAGAGCTGTTTCTTGCTCCGTGTGCATGTGTATGAATTGAATGCCCAATAGAATGGAGCATTGAGGTGCTTTTGCATATTTACTCTACTTTAATACAATCATTAATTATAATTTGGCAGGAGTTAATGGTCTGAGATAGTCAGTAATACTCATTCTAGTGAAAAACCATGAATTACATTTTTTTAATATATGAGACTTGTTGATATTTTAATATACACTTTACTTTCAATGGCTTTTATTTAACCTTTGTTAAAGACAGAAAATAAAGAGTGTTTGAGCTATTTTTCTGCAGTCATATAGACAGTTTACTTTTCCTAAATTACATTTTTCATCTGATCTTTGGTTTCAGGAATCTGAGGTTATAAATATCGTTCATGTTGCAGTTTGCTCACGCATGTTGGTGACAATGACAGAAAACTTCTTTTGTCCCGATTTGGGGAGTTGACCAGTTTCATTCTGCCTTAGTCTAAGAAATTCCAGCTAACAAAAAGCTGATACATAATCTAAAGATCACCTTCCCACATCAGAAAATGAGGCAAGTGTTTACATGCCAGCTGTCTGTTCCATGTGATTCAGGAATGGACACCCATCTTGTTTCCGATCATTTCTAGGATAGCTGTTTGCAGTGTTTGAATACTATTAGAGTTTCACCTGTAGCTGCTCAACCAAATTTCTGATAGGGAGCTACCCCTGTTCAGGACTGTCTAGAAAACTACAGCAAACCTGTGATAAAGCCTTTCGTGATGCATGAGGTTTGAACTAACTATGGAAGCAATCTCTTGGGTTTTTTCTGCTTCTTTTGTTTATTCAGCATCATCCAGAAGCGATGAACCTGATGAAGGGAGGTAACTGAGGGTAATCAGTGACAAGTGAGGACACCAGGTGCCTGGAAACAGCGTGGGAGAGTGGGATACTGGGAGGAGTGCAGAGGCAGCGTCTGGGGACTTTTAGAAGAAAGGAGGGTCAATATGCCAGTGGCATGTCTGGGATGCTTTCCCCAGCCTACCCATAACATGGGGTCACTCTGTTGTCACACATACATCTAGTTTCAAATTCATGCAATAGAGAGCTCATGCTAGGTGTCTGCATCAAATTTTTATTCTGTCAGTTATCACAGCTCTACTGATGTCAGTGGAGCGATGCCAGTTTGTGTAACCTGTGCCCTATCATTCTTTTGAAAATCTCATGATTCAAATGTCTTCATCCTGAACAGTGCTGAGTGCCTCCCCTCTCACAGATGCCATTAGTGATCAAATGCTTAGAAGAGCCAGCCCTTAAATCTGCCCTGTGTTACCCTTCCACCTCTATCATCTCATACAAGAGCAGTCCAAGGATCAGGAACAAGATGGGTACACTCAATAAGTACAGTATTTAATATTCTTCTACAATAGCTCTCATAGAATTTTCCTCCTACCATCTCCAAAAATGAAGAGTATTTTAAAACATTTTAGGGAGCTTTTAAACATTCATTCTCACAGCAGTGCTAGTCAGAAAATATTGAACTTTTGCCCTAAGCTGAATTACATTTAAATCCTGTAATGAATTTTTTGACTAGACAGTTTCTGTGATAAAATACTAGGCTGACAAAATGTAAACTTTTTTTTTTTTCTTTTCCCCCTAAATGTGGAAGTTTCACAAGCAATCAAGTCAGGAAGTATCTTTCAGGTTCAGATTCACATTTTTCTGGTTCAAATGTCAAAGGGTAACATTCCAGTAATTACTAGTTTAACAGTTAGTTCCCCATTTAATCGGACAGGCATGACCAAGACACAAATAGGATCAAGTCTACAATATTTAAGCAGCACATTATTTGTAGAAGAAGCTGCCTCTCTCCCTTCCCTCCCCTGTTTTGGAAATGCATTGTATAAATGTAGGAGTTAGATATTCAGTATCTCATAGAAGCTCATTCTGTCTCTGATAAAAGTGGTGGTATCTAAGACTACATCCCTGTCGCCTTTTAAGTTTTAATGGCATACAGAGAAACTGCAGTGCAAGAAACTGTTGGTGATACCATCCGGTATCTGACAATGAGTTCATCCCATCATACTGCTAGAGAATGACAGAGAGAGAATTTGATCTGGGGTCTCCCACATCCCAGAGGAATAACAAAAGCACCACTACCATAAGATGAATTCTTTCAATAGTCCCTGGGGTGGGAAAACTGTCCAGATCCATGGGATATTATATGCAACAAGGTCCGTAAAAGTATATCTCAATATTCTTACTAACACTGCTATATGTTTGCTAGCACTTACTATGCAAGCCTAATTGTACTGATTTTTTTGTCAGCAGATATGGTGAAGGTAAACTTAAATGCTGATATTGAATGAAAATAGAAACTTGTGCACAACAGGAGATTAAACTCCCAGGTCCCTCAGAGTGAAAGTTTGTTTCTAACAGTCATTTATAAGTTGTTTATAAGCCTTAAAATGTTTGCTATTTCCCATTTTGTGTTGACAAACTAGTCTGTCAGACATGATCAGTGAGGTGACAAAAACTAATCTTCTTTTCTTCCATTGGATACCTTCCCTCAAGCCAGAGTAGCTGAGAGAAGAACTTTCTAATGAGAACTGGGAAGCATTTTCCAGTTGTTTTACGCTTTCTTTCCACAAAGCCACTCATGATACTCCCTACCCCATGATTTTCTTCTTTTATTAATCCTTTTAATAACTGAGTTGTTCTTCGAACTGAATCAATTAGTATATAATGCATAACTTTTTCATTCAAGGGAATGTTTAAAATTAGTGGTGCTGTGCCCTCTGGAAAGAAGCCTTCTTTTACTGCTCCTTTTCTTCAGAGCTCCAGCAGAGAACATGCTGCTTTACTGATGCTTCTGTATCAAGGTGAGCTGTTTGTTCTGTACCTTCTTGGACAAATGTAATAGCTTGAGTTCAAAGAATACTTCTTTTGTCTTTTAATTTTAATGAACACAATTAAAAAAGAGACCAGTGCCTTCTTTAGCATCACATTATTGTAGTAGTATGTGATTTTCTAAGGCCATCTGAAGCAACAGCGAACAGAGAAGCCAGAAATAAATAATACTCAACCACTTTTTAACTGTTTTCCCTAGCTATTCTGGTTCCTGCTTTAGCTTTCTGAATTTCATAATGTTTTAATTTGAAATTTAGGGAAGTTTTTTTCTCTCAAATATTGGAATAAACGAAACTGATAAAAAACATTTAGTCACTTTTAAAATGTATTGCTATTAATTCAGGAGATCCTAGATAGTTTGCAGTTGTGGATTATTTTTTCCCTTAGAAAACAAACAAAAAAATAAAAAAAAACCCACACAAACAAAAAAACCCCAAAACAACCAACCAAAGAAAAAAAAAAAACAAGCAAAAACAAAGCAAACCAACAAAACAAATCCTGTGTTTACATTTTTATCTGTGAAGTATCACTTAGCCTGCAAGGACTGATGGAGCAACGATTTAAAGTAGCTACTGATACATTTTATGTAGATAATCTTCATAGTTCAAATTCCTAGAAAGTGTTAGGGAGAATTGAAAAAAAAAATGCTCACAGTTCATGAATTTCTTATTGGAATATTATTTGTGGTCTTTGTAGAAGTCTCAAAGTAAGCCAGAAACTATGATTTTGGAAAGAGGTACACACAGGGATCCTATCTTATGCTCATTAAAGTAGAAAGGTAATTAGTAATTATTGGAAACAATGGGAAGGTGCACCTTGAGAAGCCCACAGGAAGGACAAAGGTTCTATTTGCTAAAGCAGCAGTTCGCAACACACCAGCAAAGAATGAAGAATAAGGATGTTAATAGTGCTCTGTGTTACTGGAGCTGCATTAATGTATAATTAAGGGACCAGGAAGACAATCTGGAAGACAGCAAGAATTATACCTTTTATAAAGTGAGGTGAAAGTGCAAAATAAGAAAAAGCTCCCCAAATTTTAGCTGCCCTAGAGTCAAGGAAGTTAAAGTGCTGTGTGGTCAGAGTGCTACTGAAGAGACAGCACTCTATATAAGTTTAAGTTTGAGGAAACCCAAGGACTAGGTGCTCACATTTCTTGGTTTATTTTCCTTTTTTTTTTTTTTAACTTTATAATATTTATATTATTATAAATAGTGCAGAAAATTCACTTTTTTATTCTCAACCAGAAAGTATTTTCATTTTAAGCTTAATTGGCTTTTAAAATGGATCTGACTGATTTAGTTTTCTTCCACATGAAGAAAACAAGTCTAAATAAAGTGAACTGTGAAGACAAACCCTTTTCAAGGATTCAAATAAATATGTAGAGCATTTCTGTGAGCTGGACGTGCAGCTCTCCAGATTCATGTGAATGATATGGATCCTCAGAGAATAAGCTAGGAAATATTTAAGGTTCTTTAGTTGTTTAGTTGTCTAGTCATTTTAATGTCTAAAATTTACAGCACAACGGAATTCTATGTTTTGTAAGTGTGGACTTTAGGATTTAATTATATCCAAGTTAGAATTTCATTATAACAAAATGATGTTGCACATGATGTAGAAGAGGAGACTACTCAGACTATTAACAGGCCACAAAAAAACTGAACTTGATCAAACCAGATCACTAACATGGAATCTATAAATAGAAAATAACAGATAAAAATTAAAAAAAAAACCCAATATACAACAATGAAGGCAACAAGAAATAATCTTGTAATTTGACTTCAATTAATTCTGTAGTAAAACTCATACTGTGTATTACTAAATTCTTGGGTTTTTTTTCTTTAAATCCTTTATATAAAATGTTGCAATGAACAATAGTGGCATGAACTTAAATTCAGGATTCTTATATTGACTTAAAGTTATATTATCCGCCTCATTTGGTTATTTGTCCAGAGTGCATGCCTCAGTTTATAACTGTTAAGCCAATATAATGTGGTTTTTCTTCCTATTGCTAACATTGAGTTTGAGCCATTTGTTGCTTACTCATTCTCTTGATTCCTCCAGACTGTTCTTGCATAAATCTTCCAAAACGTGTTTTCAAAGACTATCATGGTTTCTCACATTTTGGTTAATTATACTGCCTTTAAATCATTTAGCAATTTCCCCTACTATGTTAAAATTTGGTTTCTTCTTTCAACTGTATGCTGTTACTGGTGGTTGTAGTAGTCCACCTATAATTCTTTGCTAAGCAGACAGGCTATTTTGAATGAAAACTATAGAACGTTGCATAAGACAGTGTTACAGCATATTTATCTGTATCTTCTCTGTAATAATAGCTCCTTTGAAATGTCATGTGTATTATCTATGCACATTTCCATTTCCTTATCTGTAAAACTCAGTTAAGAAACATGTATGTGAGTTTTAAAAAAAAATACTGAAACAAATCTATCTATGTTTTCTGAAATATCAGTTACTTTAAGAGATTTATTGCAGGTAATATAGTCTGGAAAATTTTACTTCTCGTACTGTAGGATTATTCCTCTTTATGTTCAAACACTGAAAAGAGACTATTTTTCTGATATATCGAGCTTTTTATCATGTTTTATAGAAATAGTAAAAGTGGGGCCATGAACTTTATTGCATTTACATTTATCGCATCTGTTGCAAAGGGGGATTCGTTAGAGTCAGGGAATGTGCTATGAAAAAGCTATTGTTACTTGGTTTTGTTCTAATTGCCTTTATGATAACAAGTACCTGATAAGCTATACAAAAATAGCATTTTGAATTATAAATTCTGTATACTATTTCAATTTTTTTCTGATAGGTCCATAATAATTTTTAATGGCCATGATTTAAGTAAGTGGGGAGCTCAAATTGGCATAGTGTGTATTTATTTTTCTTTCACTGCTTTAGGCTGCACTATGACATGATTAATATGCTTCTCTTACAGTGGAGTAGGAAGATGACTTTTGTTTAAACTAGAAGTGATTGCACTGTAAATGTCTCTTAGGAATATTAGACACTTCAGTTTCCATAATAAATGTTGTCCACATTATCTCTTTAAAACATGTGGAAGAAGAAGAGCCTGTATGCTAGTTACGGCACTGAAAGTCATAATTCTATAAAATTTGTCATATTCTTTTTATTTCCCAAACTATTTTCAAAGAACTGCATAAAGTTTTTGCATTCAGCTGAGCTATTTCCATGGTAAAAGTTCTAAAAAAAATGAACCTGCTGATAAGTGACTTGTTAATGTACAGTTCATACATTAATCTCCTGTCTTGTTTTAAAAACCCATGCAAATTATCAGTTGCATGAATAACAATCTCTGTATCAACTGAAGGCCTTTGAATCTGGCCTAGAAAATTATCTATTTATGTTCTGGCTTTTTATGGTATACTTCTTATGGTATTTCGTAAAGGTATGCCTGTAAGACTCTTTTTCTTGACTATGGATCTTCAAGGCCATTTTTCAAATAGATCTGATAATTGTATTTGCATTTAAAATAGACAACTAAGAATTAACTTATTGCTTCTATTTTATCAAATTTGTTAGAAAGCTCAGTTATTAAAAGATGGAATTTTCAGCCCATTTTGAATGCTTCAAGAAACTGAAGCTCATTTATCATACACTATTCTATGTTTTTGCTAACAAACAACTTCATGTTTTTCATAAATGATCAGAGATGTTGTAGATGTTCCATCCCTGGGAAACATTCAAAGTCAGGTTGGAGAGGTCTTTGCACAACCTGATCAAGTTGAAGATGTCAGAGGAGTTGGTATAGATGACCTTTAAATGTCCCTTCCAATCCAAACGATCCTGATTCTATGATGAGCAAACCACCACAGACGTTAATACACACAACTCACATAAAAATTATTCAATAGCGGTTATTGTAACAAAGACAGTACCCTCTCACCAGGATAATATATCTTATTCAGTGGATGTGAACAGTAAATTAGCCTCAGCAGAATCCAAACTCAGTGTAGCTGAGAATACCAAGTGTGTTACAATAGACAGAATGAGAATAGTTAGACATCAGCATAAATGAAATGCTTGCTAAAATACTTGAATAAGTAAATACATGCTATTAGGACATTTTCAAATGATAGATAATATGGGTTTAGTATTTGGCCCGTAAAAGTTTATCCCTTGGTAACTGATATGCTTATAGACGATGCTGTTAGTACTAATGAATATCTTATCAGTACAAATTCTATATCAGATGGGATAGTTATTTTCTCCTAATGTGATATTTGTGTGAAGATTTTCACATTCAGATTGTCATATTTTTGACATATCCTTTGAATTCAAACACATTGGGGGAAAAATGTGATACTAGCATTTGTTTGGAAAGCAAGACTGACAAAGTTTATTCATACTCACAGAATCATATGAAACAAAGCAGATTTCCCAGAAGCATTTCATCTACACTTGTTGGGTTTGAGTACAAAATTCTTCAAAGACAAGGGAAGGCAAGGGAAGAGTAAAAAATGGTTGCTAGACAAAAGGTGAAAATGTGTATTAATACTGAAAATGCAGGGTAAAGTTAGAGCATGTAAGAGTAGCACAACGTACTGAGCATGGTATGCTGTCTTCAGGATTTAAACCACTGGATGTCAATCTGAGACTCTGTATTTTATAAGGAAGCCATTCGCTTCATCAAAGGACCTTGCCTCCTTTTATCAGAACAACCATCGTGGGAGCTCTTTTTCTCTTTCCCTTTCCCCACCTGTGAGGAGCAGAAAAGAGGAGGAACGAAAAATACAGAGGTGAAAGAAGAGATTGAGAGTAGGAAAACTGGTTACTAAGTAAGCCAAACTAAAAGCTGAGACATGATTTTTGCAGTGTTATACTGTGTTCAGGGTGAGGAATCTGCAAAAGATATCTATAATCATGGCTGCACAATAGCGTAGATATGATTATGATTATTTTATGGAAATATATTGAACTTCATTGTCATGTAAACTTGATGGAGAGAGAAATGAAGGCCCCAGTTTTATACAAGAGAGAAATGCAGTAAGTGCTCTGAAGCTCACTTAATAGTTTGCTCTGTAAAGACAGGAGGGGAAGAGGAAGCATCTCCCACTCTTTTTGAAGACAAATATTTTACTTTCAAGAAGTAAGTAGTGTACATGAAGTACAGTGGTTCTTGTCTTGGCCACACCAGCATAATTAACTTATACCATGGCTGAAAACCCTTATTGACACCTAAGGGATGGATTTTAACAACTCTGCATTTACTTTATTTAATCCTGTTGTGACTTAGAGTAAAACAAAAGTGATTATTTTAAAGTGCTTTTTACCTATGTAAATACAAACACTTCTATGATTCAGTGGCAAAATCTAACCTCAGAAAGATATAACAGACTCATAATACATATTTCCATCTTGAGAGTTGGTTTTCAGCATTGAAAGTTTCATATTCTTGTTCATAAAGCAAGCACTTCCTTCATTAAAAATAAATTAAATAGATTTTGCTGAACTTCTGTCCTCGTTTTGTCTGCGACAGAGTTAATTTCCTTCCTATTAGCTAGTATGAGTTCTGTGTTTTAGATTTAGTCTGAGAACAGTGCTGGTAACATGCTGATGTTTTAGTTGTTCCTAAGTAGCACTTACCCTTGTCAAGGATTTTCAGTCTCTCATGCTCTGCCAGTGAGGAGGGGCACAAGAAGCTGAAAGGAAGCAGACACAGGACACCTGACTCAAACAAGCCGAAGGGGTATTCCATACCACAGCACCTCATGCTCAGTATATAAACTGGGGAAAGTTGGGAGGTAGGTTCCAATCATTGCTCAGGGACAGGCTGAGTGTTGGTCAGTGAAAGTGTTAAGAACTTGCCAAAATAAGACAAAGTAAGAAATGAGAGAATTAATGTTCACACATCTAAGGTGCAAACATGGTTTGCTTTTTGTTTGTAAAATATGAATTCACAAAAAAAAAAAAATATAGTTTAAAAGTATGCTAAAATTATCAGTCATGAAAATAGTAATACATCAGCAACTATTTTCAGGCACCTTGTTTTGGTGACTCCTGGCTTTTTTCCCCCTTTCTTAGCCCCACAAGAATGGCTCACCCAAAATATTTTCCTCATTTTGATCAAAGGAGACAAAACTGACTTAAAAGGAAACAGCTACTTGGGCAATGACTCTACAAGGTATGTGTGATAAAACACCACCACTGAAGTATTTTTGGTTTTTTTTTTTGTTTTGTTTTGTTTTCTTGAACTGAATCAGAACAACATTTTTTTTCCTGGTTCCCCCCCCCCCCCCCCTCTTAATTTTTACTTTAATTCTCTTTCCCAGAGTTTTCTCTGGTTCCACTCCCCATCCACTCATCTTGGCACTCCAGGGTAGCAGTGCATTATACCCATATGCCTAGAGACAGGTGCTTTGTGCACTCCCAGGGTGCTAAACTTATTAAGTACAACACTGATATGCATCTTCTTGTTGTAACTTTGGGTTTTTCTGCCTTAGTGAGATATAGCTTTAAGTGGAGCAGAGAGTGTAAAATTGTTATTCTGGGTGAAAATATGGAACATGCAGCATTGCCTGAGACAGCTATTAATGTTCTGTTTACTGGCTCCTGGGAGATGCAGCACCTCCATCCTCTCCAAAGATAGCTTAATGCAGAACATCTGAGAGGCTAACAGGAAAGACCAGGAAAAGCCTGCAAATGAACATACAATGAGAAATATAAGACAGAGCATAAAAGTTACATCAGCTGTGAAAGAACAAACTTGAAAGGAAAATAAAAGGACATAGGAAGACACCAGAAACATGAGGAAGTCAGATATCTGTTGATACTCATAAGTGTATGATATCCGGCAGAGTGACAGTAATGCGATATAAAACTATATCCTTGCTTTCCATTCAAAATGTTTCACTGAACAAGAATATACTCGTGACTGTACACTGGTACTGATGTATTCAGTGCTTGATTCTTCTCTTTTGTAGCTTTTTTCTTTTGACACTTCAAAGTATTATTTTTAGTATTTTGAGGCAAACACCTAATGCTTCCTTTAGCTGTTATTATTTTGCTGAAATACTTCAGGGTGGGATGAACTTTAATCCACAAATACCTACAGAGCTCTTGACCTGAGCAGGAGTGAAGCCCACAAATCCTTTTGGCTATCACAAAAAACAAAGGTCAGAAAGCTACAAGTCCTTGCCCAGCATTTACCAGCTGCTACATGTGATCTATGCAGTTTTAGTGATGGCAGCATCAGGCTTCTGTGCTTGTTGCAGCTTATGATTTTTTGACATTTTAGTCTGACTTATATCATCACAAGCTGAGGATTTTCAGAGTTAAAACTGTGACCTTAAGAGAAGTAATTAGTCACAACAACTTATAAAGAGCTACCATTTTATACCCATGGCTTTTGTTCACTGGGTAGATAACGAAGTAAATATCTATTCCCTTCCACCAGTGCATAATGTGGAGGAACACTTTTCCTCCAAATGCGACACTGCCAGAATCATCCTGGCAAAGCGCTGTTATCAACAGCAAGCTAATCAATACACAGCAGCTGCATGGAGATTCTTTGGTTTAGATCTCCACATATGTGAATATTTTTCTTAACTTAAATCTCTCTGTGTAGTACCTCTACCATGTATACACATGTGTGTACACATGCATATTTACACATGTAGTCATAAACATAGGTGGTTGTAAATTTTAACTCTGAGACTTTTTAATATATAATTTCTATGGCTTTAGCTCAACGCATGTGCTGGCATGTATACATATTTATTTTAGCTGTATGCTACCCCCAACAGCAATTGAAAAAAAGCATTTATTTTTCGACATCTAAAATACAAGTACAGTTGAAAATATCCAGAACACCAAAACAAAATCTGGTGCGTATAAGTTCGATAGATCAGGGGACTGGAGCGCCTCCCATATGAAGATAGGCTGAGAAAGTTGGGGCTGCTCAGCCTGCAGAAGAGAAGGCTGTGTGGAGACCTCATAGCAACCTTCCAGTATGTGAAGGGGGCCTATAGGGACCCCTCTTCATTAGGGATTGTAGTGAGAGGACAAGGGGTAATGGGTTCAAACTTAAACAGGGGAAGTTTAAATTGGATCTGAGGAAGAAACTCTTTCCTGTAAGGGTGGTGAGGCCCTGGAATGGGTTGCCCAGGGAAGTTGTGAATGTTTCATCCCTGGCGCCGTTCAAGGTGGGGTTGGACATAGCCTTGGATGGCATGGTTTATTGGGAGGTGTCCCTGCCCATGTCAGGGGAGTTGGAACTAGATGATCTTAAGATCCTTTCCAACCCTAACTATTCTATGATTCTATGATTCTATAATAGTAGTATGCATCTAGATAGCTAGAAATAATTAAGTATTCTAAAATATAAATGCACATCTTTGCACTGAGTTGCCCTGAAAATGGTGAATATACTAATGCAAACTTATGTTTAGTGAGATATGGGAAATAAATGTTAGAATAACTGCATGCATTAATAAATGTGTTATATTAAAATGCATTATTAATTTTGGCTCATTGATAAATGGCAAATATTTTAAAAGAAATTATTTAGAAGCAATTATTTAAAAGAAAGCAGTAAACCAAAATGAAATATTCATATCAATACAGCAATTAATCTATTAAGCATTTATATTTAAACTGAAAACTGTCTGACCTTTCTTCTTTATAAATAATAACAATAAAAATCCTCAAAAACAGAACAAAGAAGTAAGAAACAAAAATCAAAGAGCAGCTTAAAGCAATTATCTTACAGAGAAGTGAAATAGAAGATAATTTTCATTACAATTAATAGTGGAACAGATTAATTCTTCAGAGTATTCAAGGCACTTTGGTATCATAGCAATTAGTTAAGGAATGAGTTATATATCTATAATTGCCTTTGAGTTTCTATTAGGCAATTCATCAGCAGATATACTTAACCTATGTAAATAAAACAGGTCTTTCGGCACCAGTTTTGGTGTGATAACTTAAAGAAGATTTGACCAAGTTAAGAATCCTTTGACTCATGACTGAATTGCCAGCATACTTTGATTTGTTAAAAGAGATGAATTTTCAACTGACCTTTGAAGTGTACAGCAGGAGCAAAGAGAAAGCCCATTGGAAAGTTGCCTCTGGATAGTTGCAGCTAGAAGTGAGGCTAAAGCTGCCTGTTATAAAAGTTTCTGCATACATTCCATAGTTACTTTAATATTTCAGTTCCTCTTTCTCTCCTTTATTTTCTGAAATTATAAGCTTGAATTATGACAAAAGCATTAACGAAGTATAATCAATAAATAAAGCTATGAAATTGTTTGATTTTAATATATTGAAAAAAGATCATCACCACCATAGTTTATTGCCCAGAGCAGAGGATGCTCTGGGTCTCACAATACTGGCTGATTTCATTGGCAGCATAGCATTTCAAGAACAGCAAAGCAATTATTGTTGCCTGTATTTACCACTATTATATTTTATCAAACTTAGGAGTTACATGCTACAATTCCATTTGTGTATGTCAAGTTGAGTATTCAGTAAGCAGTCTTTGAAACTACAGTTTTACTTTCAGCAGAGAAAGCAGTGTCAAGTGGTATGTCTGTCACACATACCTCATAGCTGAAAGTAAAAGGAAGCTTTTAAAGAAATATTAACCTAACCAACAAAGGGTGGTGCCTAGTGAATAGTTAATGAACCCAGCTCTAGCCCCTTGTGTCACAGTAGACTATACCTGCTTGACTATGAAAGCCAGATGCTTGCTGATTTTGTTTTTTTTTTCTCCTGTTGTGAAGTTTGTGGGTTTGCTAAGTTTCAATAGGAGAGGTGCTGTGCCTTTTGCTTAACTTGACCTGTGAAACCTGACACTTTCCTGGAATATGAGGCACACATTTAAATATAACTTGAAAGATAACTTTTTCTTCTTAGTGAAGGCCAGACTTTTTAGGATGACACAGATGTAAATACAATTTAGTTTTCAGGCAAAATCCTAGTTTTTATTTGGATTATTCCTTTGAATCAGGTTATAAAATCACTCTAAGTGCTACTGCTAATACCCTTATGCTTTGCCTGGGTCCTCCCCTATCTGACAGATTGCACAGCAGTACTCTGACAGGGGTATTCTTTGGCATGACCAGAAGCAGACCTCGAGGTACATTGAAACCAAGGGTGTTGAAAGTGGGAACATTCAGAGATCTCAAGAATCTCTCTGAGCAGGTTATGTTAAAAGGGAGGTTTGAACTTGATTCTCTAATCAGTTAGTTACATGAGCACCCACATGATATTTGGATCCCTACTGTTCAAGTGTAAATTCACTGGGTGATTTTTACTGCAGTATTTTATGTAGTTATAAAGTGTAAGACGTAAAATAGCATTTCCTGAGAAGATCAGTATTATTTTTGTTCTTATTCTGCAGCCTATGAAAGTCCCATTCAGCCAAATCTGGTGACTGATTTTCTTGACAGACCAAACTAATTGCAAAATGTTTCAGTAAACGCTATACATTGTTTCAGGACACTAATAACCTGCTATCAAACAGTGAGGAAGTCAAGGTCCTGGAGTCGAGTCCTTTTAAAATGTCAATCTAATGAAAATAGCATACTAAAAATAAACAAAAGATTGTTGATCTGTGGGCTTCTTTGTATTAAAATATTTTAAACTCCTGGGTACCAGAATTCTGACTGCAAAACTCAGTAATGAGGTCTGACATAAGTAGACAGCTACATTGTAATGAGGAATAATTGGTTGTAATACGTACCCAGTGCAAACTGCAATTGTACAGAATAAAATGCATTTTGCATTCAATGGAGTATTAGACAGTGAAAAGTTTGCAATCTGTGAAATGAAATGTAGAGCCACAAGAGGCTGTAAACAACATCAAAAAACTTTGCAACACTCATTATAAAGAAAAAAACTTTAATAAGTTGACAAGAATAAAAAGTTACTATATTAAACCAGTACAGAATACAACATCTGTATGATTTATGAGTGCAGCTTTTTTTGAAAATATGATCAAAGAAAAAAAGTGGATTTTATTCTGCAATAAATCTGAAATATATTTTTCAATCTGACAGAAAAGGTTTAAAATGCAGTCAGTGCTGTAAAGATACCAACATCCTTTTTCTAAACTGGACAGGATATCTCAAGGTCATCGATGCTTTACAGTTCTGCTACTGCCAGTTCTCTTCTGTGTTCAGAGGAAGATTGGTTGGCTCAGTCCCTATTCAGTCATGTCACTGAGGGTAAGATTCATTTGGCCAAATCTAGACATCTCTTTGTACATGTGACTAGTGATCTAAAATTCTTTACAATCAAAGGAGAGATTGACACCTCCAGGGTGCAATTTCTCTCTTCCTGAAGTAGTTGCTTAAAGTAGGTCATATGAATCATGCCCTCGAGTGCTTATTTCTTTCTACTAATTTTGAAGGGATCATAGAGGGAGAAGGTCACAAGTAGGTATCTCTGCAGTAGACATCTAAAGATAGGTTAGATGAAAAGCACCCAAATGTCCACCCACAGGAATAAATGTTTTTACTATGGCAATTTATTTCCAGTGTGAACAGATTTTCAGTGAAGCTGGTTCAGCCTTGACAAGCAACCTGCAGAAGTCCTTTGGGTATGAAAACGTTGATTAGAAAACCATGTTAGCACTTCTAACTATAAACATCAGCAACTTGTTGTCGTAACTACTTCTGAAATGAAAAAAGTTGTATTGTCATAGTGTGGCCATCTTTGAACACCATCTCAGTGTTGACTCATAGGAACTAGATGGTAAAGAACAATATCTCTGTAGCTCAAGTTGATCTTTAAGATTTCTTAAACTGCTGTATTTTTACTGTATGAAGCAATAAAATCTTTCGTACTGTGTTGTAAAATAGTATTGTATTCTCTTAGACACAGAACTTAAGGCCTTTTCCCGCATTCATTCCCTCTAACAGCAGAAGAAAAGCAAAGGATTGTTGAAAGATGCAAGTATCTGAGAAGTCAGTAATCTCTTTTACTCCCAGAATTCTTTGTAAATGGAATTGAGGAACTGTTTACTACTGTGCTGACAGATGTAGATTAAAATTTTAAGAATTTATGTATGATGAGAAAGTCTGCTTATACTTTATCAACAGCGTGTGATGGTGGTGAAAGGGCTGCTCTATTTGGTTGTAAAGTTTTATACTGCAATTTTCTTCCCATGTGTATTTTTAGGGAGCAGTGCAGGTTTGTAGCTCTCCAGGTCAGTGTGCTGGGGGTGGTGGATGCTCCCCACGCCTGAAAGACAGGGCCCAGCTGCCAGGACACATCCCACCTTCCAGCCAGCAGCAGTGCAACCAAAGGGCACCTGGGCAGACCCAGGCCCAGGCATCGAGCACCTCTCTGGGCATGGAGTCAGCATGAGGACCAGCCCATGAGGACCATGGCAAAGTAGGGTTGGGCTGTGGGGAGCTGGAGACAAGCCCTAGTGTGTCACCACAGGGGCAAGGGTTGACTAGCTTGGGGTCCTGGGCCAAGGGCAGTGTGGGAGGACATTATGAGAGGACATATAATACAGTCAGGGCTGGTGGTGCCCTCAAGGACCTAACATGTCTATGTCATGGTTATTTTGCATTTATTAATTTACTTCGTCTAAACTCAATTTTATGTTTCTTGCAACTAATGAATCAGTTTTATGTTGTACTAAAATTTTTTGCTTGTAGTTATCTCAAATGAAACTTAATTGGCTTTAATAACCTTAATAATATTAATTTATCTTTTATTCCTCCTTTTTGGTGGAGTTTGCACACACAAAGGTTGCAGTCAGTCAAATATACTGCATTCAGGCTAATAGACAAAAGACAATTCCTACGTGTTTCACTACACAAGCATTTTTAGTTTTCCATGTTTGCAAGAGAGAATCCTCTAATACTACTCTGTCATTCCATGAGCAGCTTAAGGAAGCTCTGGGATCAGAGCAGAATTGTGTAGCAGCCTTTGAAAACATGTCTTTGCTAAAATCACTAGGTCAAAAAGTGCCCTTGCTGGTTTCCATGTTATATTTGCATAACCAATTTTTTCTACATTTAAAAAGTCATGAAGTATTTTTTCTAAAAATAGAAGATGTGCAATATTTTCTTTCATTTGAGTCACAACTAATGTTTTCTTAAAATAACTTTAAGTATAATGAAGTCCAATTAAAAAGTCAGACTTTGAGAAAAATATTGACCTTAGTCTTATGTTGAATACTACTCTATTTATGTAGATATTTAAAATTTGGTATTGATAGTCCTGGCTTCAGCTGGTATAGAGTTAATTTACTTCCTTTTGATTCTCCTTCCCATAGCACGGAGGGGGTGAGGTAGTGCTCTGTGGTGCTTAGTTGCCATCTGGGGTTAAACAACAACATAAAGTATATTTCCATCGTTATTATATTTTTGTGCATTTCATAGATGGGTAGACTTCAAAATCAGGAGAGTGTACTGTGACGTCTAAGAAAAAACAGAAAAGTAGTAGGACTTGGTAAAAAAAGGTACATGAGGTCAAGGACAAATGAGAAATTTATTCCACCGCCAACAGTGCCTAAAATATCTGATAATTCTATAAAAGTATTCATCAGGATTTTACAGGTAACATGGTAGCAGTGAATAATGTGTTAGCAGTCTACAATGGATCTCAAACATGAAAGAAACTCAAAGTAGAGAAGATTGTACATTTATAGTAATGGCATCTATAATTTTTCAGTCTGATTTTTTGTCTGTTTTTGTAACTTACAAGATATAATAAAAAGATTCATAGAATAGAATCATAGAATAGTTAGGGTTGGAAAGGACCTTAAGATCATTGAGTTCCAACCCCTCTGACATGGGAAGGGACACCTCCCAATAAACCATGCCATCCAAGGCTATGTCCAACCCCACCTTGAACGGCGCCAGGGATGAAGCATTCACAACTTCTCTGGGCAACCCATTCCAGGGCCTCACCACCCTTACAGGAAAGAATTTCTTCCTCAGATCCAATCTAAGCTTCACCTGTTTAAGTTTGAACCCGTTACCCCTTGTCCTCTCACCACAGTCCCTAATGAAGAGTCCCTCCCCAGCATCCCTATAGGTCCCCTTCAGGTATTGGAAGGCTGCTATGAGGTCTCCACACAGCCTTCTCTTCTGCAGGCTGAACAGCCCCAATTTTCTCATCCTATCTTCATACGGGAGGTGCTCCAGTCCCCTGATCGTTCTTGTGGCCCTCCTCTGCACTTGTTCTAACACTTCCATGTCCTTTTTATGCTGAGGACACCAGAACTGCACACAATACTCCAAGTGAGGTCTCACAAGAGCAGAGTAAAGGGGCAGGAGCACCTCCCTCGACCTGCTGGTCACACTCCTTTTGATGCAGCCCAGGATACGGTTGGCTTTCTGGGTTGCAAGCGCACACTGCCGGCTGATGTTCATTTTCTCATCGACCAACACCCCCAAGTCCTTCTCCACAGGGCTGCTCTGAACTTCTTCCATGCCCAACCTGTAGCTGTGCCTGGGATTGCTCTGACCCAGGTGTAGGATCTTGCACTTGTCATGGTCAAACGTCATCAGGTCGGCATCAACCCACCTCACAAGTGTGTCAAGGTCCCTCTGGATGGCATTCCTTCCCTCCAACTTATCAACTGAACCACACAGCTTGGTGTCATCAGCAAACTTGCTGAGGGCGCCCTCAATCCCATTGTCCCTGTCACCCACAAAGATGTTGAACAAGACCAGTCCCAACACCGATCCCTGGGGGACACCACTCGTTACTGGTCTCCAGCTGGACATTCAGCCATTGAGCACAACTCTTTACATGCGGCCATCCAGCCAGTTCTTTATCCGCCGAGTGGTCCACCTATCAAATTGATGCCTCTCCAGCTTAGAGAGGATGTCAAGAGAAATTATCCAGTTTATTACCTATCAAAACATGATGTGGTTTATCATTGTCAAATACCTTAAATGCTTCTTCTATTATCTGGTTATTTATATCTTAAAATATTTGTAGAATACTCTTGAGTTTTGTGCGCATTGAACCTTTTCCATCAGTCCTTATCCGATCTGTTACTTAAACTTTCTAAAATCCTTGCCTGCCCTTCTCTGAACTTTTCAGGAAGGCTGGTGTTATCTGCTGTACTCCAGTGAATGCTAAGAACATTGTAAAGGCAGAATGATAACAGAAAACTAAGTGGTAAGGTTGAGAAACAGAAATGGAAAGCAAAAAATGACCACTAGAAAAAGCTGGATAACAAATGCAACCAAATTAACACAAGTGACACTGTTAATATTTTTTAATGCAATTTTTCTCATTGCTAAGTGTTCTTTTTCATTCGAGCCATGCATGAAAGTTAATACTATTATAAGCTAATCTGTAGAGAGAATGTCTGATTCTTGGCAATTATCCTTCAGCACAGCATGTTAGAATTTGTTATACATTTCTCAGTGACAATAACAGGAGCTGCATGTGTAAATCCTCATTTGCCATCTATTGTCATTACTAAGCACTATCAACTGCAAAGTACTTGTGTGTCTAGTTGCACAGACAATTCAGCTTGGAAACTGTTTATATATAAATAGTTTACTTATAAATTTATACATAAACATATGCATTCTATTTTAAGCAGAATTTCTCTAATATGACAATAAGAAGTTTTTTTTAAAACAGGCATTTGTGAAATTTCATCACAGTTCATCTGTAGCTTGGTAATTTAAAATGAAAACAAATAGGTCTCATTTCACCAGGAAAACAAAAGTGGAGTTCCCCAAATATGCTGTAGCAGCTATGCTGGCAGAAGGATTCATTCTGGGTGAACGACAAGTGTAGCATTCACTGTTTAATTCTCTCTAGTTAATTCTCAGTATCATCAAGGCAGCTATTCTACTGGCCACCCTTAATGCTTTTTCTGGCCTCATCAGAAGTCAGTTTTGGTTTAATAGATATTGTGCACTTAGTTCTTCTTCAAGACTCAGCCTATTACTTTGGAGGAGGGCATTTAGTACTTTTCCTCTATGATTATCATACTGCTGTTCAAGAAACATGAGTTTCAAAGCTGCGGCTCTTTCAGTCGATGAGGATAGCACTGACCTATTGTGGCAGTCCATATTGTCTGTTCTGGATGGTTATTTCAAGTTCAGGCTACAGCACACAAAGAAGTACCTTGAAAAGACTTCAAAAACTACAGGTTAGAATGGTAAAAAACCAAAACAAAACAAAATGAAACAAAACCGAAAAAGGCAAAGCCAGTGAAAATAGGATAAAATTCATACTGCATATCGACAGGACGATCAGGGATGGAATGATGCCAAATACATGGCTTAGGGTTGTGAAGCTGAAATTCACACACTCAACAGAGTGCCCTTGAGAATCTACAAATTTTCTTTACCAGCCATGTAAATATTAACATTCACAATTGGACATATACTTCATATATTGGCTTGGAGAACTCTGACACATAAAGTTTCTGATACAAAAATCTCTATTGAAAAATGACTAAAATTAGAAAAGACCCACAGGTTTTAAAGGACACTTTATTAAAAAGGGAAAATATATGTTCAGAATTATGTCTAAACAATTTTTACTTGTCTGTTTACTCAGCTCTACTCAGACAAAACGTCTTCTAAGAGATTCTGAGAAATCCTGGAAGTGAAGAGAAATCCAGCATCTGCTAAGTGCAACTTGAGACTTTTTTTAGTAGACGTAGTTGACCAGTTTATTTTGAATTACTGATGATGGAGAGCTGCTACAACATTGAAATTCCAAAAGTAAAGGTCCCAGAAAATATTTCACTTACAAAGAAGCAACGTATCCACATGTTGATTTTTATTTCTGTTGCATCTGACTCTGAGGGTTTTTCAGTTATGAAACCAGCTGCTCTTGTTACTTCTCTAATCACACCTACCTTCAGTATTAAGAGCTTCTTTCGGAGTTGCAAATGTTCTTATTGTAAGAAAATAATAGAGGAAGATCTGTCTGAGAACTGTGACTGAGTTTCATAAACTCTAAGCATCATATAAGAGTGTAAAGTAGCAATTCTGAGCAATTCTTCTATACTTTAGAGACTGACTTAGAACATCCTTTACAAGATCTGAAGTCTGGCATACAGTATTACACAAGTATGCAAAATCGTGCTTTTCAATGACTTGGAACAGTCTCTTAGTAAAACCTGAGTATGAAGTTCTGGTACAATACATGAAAGCACAGAAAAATCTTTACTAATGCCTGAAAGTTTTTTTTGTACAGAAACAATAAGAATCATTCATACAAAATTTATTGCATGGGTGAATAGAGAGCCTACTTGATAATACGGACCTTGAGACTCATCAAGGACAGCAGAAAGATGTTTCTTGGGTGGCTTGATATGAAGAATTTCTTTTAACTAATGCTCAAAGCAAGATAAATGCACAGTTCTTATTATTTAAATTGAAAATAAACAGAAGCATATCCACAGTGACATGGGGATCAGCTGTTAACCAGCTTATTCCGAGGTAGTTTATATTTGCAGGATTGGAGAAGGAATTAAAACTTGCTTGATATAACTTAATACTGGAAATCTACAGGTCCATGTCCTTGGCTGTTTGGGTAAAAAGTTCTTTTGCTTTATATGAAGCAGGAACAAAAGCAGAAATATTTTTTAATAAGAATTTTGGGGAAAAAAGTGTGGGAG
The DNA here is from genome assembly GCA_039720435.1 of Amazona ochrocephala. Classification (NCBI taxonomy): domain Eukaryota; kingdom Metazoa; phylum Chordata; class Aves; order Psittaciformes; family Psittacidae; genus Amazona; species Amazona ochrocephala. Next base: position 34,983,074 of record CM077878.1, read on the forward strand.
TTGGCTAAATATCTCATTAGAAAATCAACTGATTATAGCAAGTATGAGTGTTCAGGAGTATTTCTGTAACCAATAATTGCCTCTTTCCTGCACAATTAGGGAGAAAGTGTCATTTTTAAGAGAATGCAATTTTAGTGGGAACTGCAATAATGCCACTGATTAAAATATAATAAAGATTTTCTTTACCCTGTATCCCAAAGATACTTTGATTCTCCAAAACTTTCTCATTTTAAACACGCTAGCACATTCCTCTTGCTACACATGGAATTAATAAATAAACAGATAAGTATTTACAATATGCTATACTTCATATTGTACAGTACTGCACAATGATTCTTCTGAAACATTAACATCACCTATAGTTGAGAAAAATAAGCAGATTTTTCACCTGGACAAGATAAAGAATAAACAAAAGTCCTTTTACTTGTGGCTTTCAATTGACCAGGCCATTTTTTTTCTTTTCAGTGCAGTCAATGTGTCTTATCCCATACTGCATTTTGGATTATTTCCTTGTTGTGCCCTTTCTCTCATCTTTATCATTTGAAAGAGCCTGCAACATTCTGATCATGAATTTGCTGACAACAACTGTATTGCATCCAGCTGCACTGGGACAGACTTCAAGCAGTTCTGTCTGAATTAGCATCAGTAGATTCTCATGCTCATTCAGACTTCTGCAAACCTTTAAATAGTCTTCCCTCTTATTTATCCCTCCCACACATACCTTCCATTTACTCCTCTCCAAAGTTTTTATTTTATTTTTTATTTCATATGTAAAACATTCTTCTTCAGTGAATTTAGCATGCTTTGGCTTTTTGTACAGTATAAAAGAAATAGGAAAGACCTGCTAGTATGACTTAAAATATATGTGAAGAAGGACAAAAGGAGATTGCCGACTCTGGAATTTTCTCCACTGAATACTGTTCAGTAATGCTCTGAAGGATTAGGGTGAATAGGAGCATAAGAAAATTGTCCTGGGCAACAGTTTCTTGTGACAACATCTGTGATTTTCAGCAGGGAATGGCAGGGAGTCAGAGAATATTTTGGGAATCCAGGGTAGGAGGATGGTAGCAGTAACATCTGTGTGTAGCCACACAGGGAAGGAGGATGCACCTACAGAGCTCAGTTCAGGGCAGAAGATATCTTATGTTACCTGAATTGCTTTCTGGAGGAGCTGACTGCTCTCTGCTGATCACAGAGGTGCCTTAGGCACAGAGGTTAGATAGAAAAAGACAAGCAGTGTGAATGCTGCTTAAGAGAACGTGGTCTGTTTTCTGTTTCTTTGTGTCCTACATAGATACAGATACATGCACAGGTTATTTGTGAGTCTTGAGGGTACTGTGGTCTTCCTAGCTATTGACTGCCATTTTCATACTGATGCTGTTTTGCTGGGTAAACTGGAGTAGCTCTGTTGGGGTCAGTGGAGTTGTGCTAATTCATACAAATGGCAGCTCTAGCACATGGAGCATTGAGAGTGCTTTTAGCTTTTCTGTGGGTATTCTGAGTGTTCAGATATCTTTTTCTTAATCATTTGCAATGTTAGAACGAGGCTTGATATGGCCATGAACTTAAAGGCACCTACATTTGTACTGGCTAGTTGTTATCAGCCATTTGTCAGTTTCACAACCATATGCACTTTTAAGGTTCGTTACCCAGAACTGCTTTGTGTTGTAGTCTGAAACAAGAGTCTTATAAAAGGTGGAAGCAAGGTCAGGCGGCCTGGGAAGAATACAGGGATGTTGTCCGGGAAGCTAGGGACCAGGTTAGAAAAGCTAAGGCCCACTTAGAATTAAAATTGGCTAGGGATGTTAAGGATAACAGGAAGGGATTTTATAGGTACATTGCCAATAAAAGACAGGTTAGGGACACCGTGGGCCCTCTCCAGAAGCTATCGGGAGAACTGGCTACCCTGGATTTGGAGAAGGCTGAGGTTCTTAATGACTTCTTTGCCTCAGTCTTTACGGGCAAATGCTCTGACCACACCACCCAAGTCTTGGAAGGCAGACGCAGGGACAGTGAGAATGAAGACCCTGGGCCCACTGTGGGGGAGGATCTTGTTTGGGACCACCTTAGGAACCTGCATGTATACAAGTCCGTGGGACCTGATGAAATCCATCCACGGGTCCTGGAGGAGTTGGCAAATGAAGTTGCTAAGCCACTGTCCATCATATTTGAAAAATGATGGCAGTCAGGTGAAGTTGCCGATGACTGGAAAAAGGGAAATATAAGCCCCATTTTTAAGAAGGGGAAAATGGATGAGCCGGGGAATTACAGACCAGTCAGTCTCACCTCTGTGCCTGGCAAAATCTTGGAGCGGATTCTCCTGGAAGGCATGCTAAGGCACATGGAAAACAAGAAGGTGGCTGGTGACAGCCAGCATGGCTTCACTAAGGGGAAATCCTGCCTGACCAATCTGGTGACCTTCTATGATGGGGCTATGGAACTGATGGACAGCAGCAGAGTAGTTGATGTCATCTACCTGGACTTGTGCAAAGCGTTTGATACAGTCTCCCATGACATCCTTCTCTCTAAGTTGGAGAGACATCAATTTGATAGGTGGACCACTCGGTGGATAAAGAACTGGCTGGATGGCCGCATGTAAAGAGTTGTGCTCAGTGTCTCAATGTCTAGCTGGAGACCAGTAACGAGTGGTGTCCCCCAGGGATCGGTGTTGGGACCAGTCTTGTTCAACATCTTTGTGAGTGATATGGACAGTGGGATTGAGTGCGCCCTCAGCAAGTTTGCTGATGACACCAAGCTGTGTGGTTCGGTTGATACATTGGAGGGAAGGAATGCCATCCAGAGGGACCTTGACACGCTTGTGAGGTGGGTTGATGCCAGCCTGATGAAGTTTAACCATGCTAAGTGCAAGGCCCTACACCTGGGTCAGAGCAATCCCAGGCACAGCTACAGGTTGGGCGGGGAGGAGATTCAGAGCAGCCCTGCGGAGAAGGACTTGGGGATGCCGGTTGATGAAAAAATGAACATGAGCCGGCAGTGTGCGCTTACAGCCCAGAAGGCCAACCGTATTCGAGGCTGCATCAAAAGGAGTGTGACCAGCAGGTCAAGGGAGGTGCTCCTGCACCTCTACTCTGCTCTCGTGAGACCTCACTTGGAGTATTGTGTGCAGTTCTGGTGTCCTCAGCATAGAAAGGACATGGTACTGTTAGAACAAGTCCAGAGGAGGGCCACGAGAATGATGAGGGGACTGAAGCACCTCCCATATGAAGATAGGATGAGAAAATTAGGGCTGTTCAGCCTGCAGAAGAGAAGGCTGTGTGGAGACCTCATAGCAGCCTTCCAGTATCTGAAGGGGACCTATAGGGATGCTGGGGAGGGACTCTTCATTAGGGACTGTGGTGAGAGGACAAGGGGTAATGGGTTTAGACTTAAACAGGGGAAGTTTAGATCGGATCTGAGGAAGAAATTCTTTCCTGTAAGGGTGGTGAGGCCCTGGAATGCGTTGCCCAGGGAAGTTGTGAATGCTTCATCCCTGGCGGCGTTCAAGGTGGGGTTGGACATAGCCTTGGATGGCATGGTTTAGTGGGAGGTGTCCCTGCCCATGGCAGGGGGGTTGGAACTCGATGATCTTGAGGTCCTTTCCAACCCTAACTATTCTATAATTCTATGATTTTGTCTCTGTTTCTGTCCCCAATTACAGCCATAAATAATAGACAGATTGTTTTACTGAATGCATTATTTGTGTATCAATCAACAGGTTCCCAGATTCACAAATTACTTTTATATAACTTGAGACATCTGATTTATTCACTCTGTTTTCTGTATAAGGCATATTTTTCTATTCATCAGAGGATCAGAGATTGCTAGAGAATTTTTATACTGCATGTTTGCAAATCTACTGATCCCTTTGCATTCTACCTTAGCTAATAATAAGAGATATCTTATTTTATTCCATCTCATCTCTGTTTTTTTTTTTTTTGGTTTTTTTTTGGGTTTTTTTGGTGTTTGCCTCCCTCTACCTATTTTTCTGTTCATATTAACACAGTGGTTGATTTACATTTTAAAAGCAAGTTTTCTTTTGAAACTCTCTATGGGAACAGAAGAATTCTTTTTGTGTTTCTGAGTTGCATTTTCATTGCAGGCAGATAAATGGCAAATGTGGGGAAACTGAAAAAAAGAAAAGGCAATGTCTTTGATTTGTTTTGCAGTTTCTACATCTCCTCAGAAGGTTTTGATCTTTCTGTTCCAATAAAAGGGTTCAGTGCATTTCAGTAAACACGTTGGTACCTTATGGGAAGGCATACCACTGCACAACATTCAGACTAGCTCTTTTTCTAAGTGCTCTAGAGTGCTTTGCAAAAGCACCTTAGGGTTATCAACAGCTACAATATTTCCTATGCTTTTTATCATTTGGGGTACAGGCTTTAAAAAACTAATCCATTTAGAGGCAAACCTTGCAATTAGTATGCAAGCAAAGACTACACAATTTGATTCTTAGAAATCACATCAGTAATTAAGTGCATTAGGGACAATGCATAACAATTAGCGTTAGCTTGTTATTACGTTGCCCTTTCACACTCCTCCACTCATAACTCTTCCATCCTTGTTCACAGATTATCTCAGTCTGCAGGCATTTTCAGACATCAGGAGTCTTTTAATGTAAGGGACAGCATGAAGTACAGTGGTGTCAAGGTTAGTGTTACCTGCTATCTCAGTAAAAATTACAAAGAAAGTATTCCTGGTGAAACTACAGGTTATCAGTTTTGTTATTATTCCCAGAGATAATTCTGGCCCTGTGTTTTCCTAGCACTTGAATACTTTTCCTTCTTTACCTTTCTTGCCTAGTTTTGTGGCTTATGGTCAATTAATGGCTTCTATTTTATTGATTTATTTAAATGTAATCTTATAGTCTAAAGTATCTAACACTGGGTTTTGGGTTTTTTTTTCTTTTTTAAAGTATTACACATGAAAATGCATGAACATGAACTTGACATTCTTATGTGCTCCAGTGGTTTACTGAGATCATTCTAACAGGTCTGAATTCCATTATGATTTCTTCTTTTCTGTTTCTAAATTTAAGTGCTGTGAAATCTTTTTTACTTAAGTGGAAACCGGACACTATAAACACATTGTATTTTAAGAACTTTAACTAAATGACTTGTGCTCCCTCATCCCCTATGCCTCCCATCAGATCTGTAAAAGTGCTGGAATTGAATTTGTGTTCATGAAAATCAAAGACTCCAGTTAACGTCAGCCATGAATAACAAACACTTCAGTTAATACCACTGACCTTTGAATCAGACTTGAAAAGCTATATGTGCTGCTGGCATGAATGGTCAGAGGCTTTCTTCCCTGCAGCGTAAAATCCGTGTAACACTGTATGAACTTCACACTCACTGTCAGCCATTCATTTGTGGCAAACACTGCAAATCCTGGACCTCTGGACTGCTGTATATATTTCTTTTTTTTTTTTCCTATATCCTGAAAAGACTCTCTTGTTCTACCTGGTAATAAAATCTGTTGTATTTATGCTTTTGGAGCAGTTCTGTTTTCTAATACCTAGTCTCCTGTGTTGACTGGTGTGATACAGAATCATAGAATCATAGAATAGTTAGGGTTGGAAAGGACCTTAAGATCATCTAGTTCCAACCCCCCTGACATGGGAAGGGACACCTCCCACTAAACCATGCCATCCAAGGCTATGCCCAACCCCACCTTGAACACCGTCAGCGATGGAGTATTCACAGCTTCCCTGGGCAACCCATTCCAGGGCCTCACCACCCTTACAGGAAAGAATTTCTTCCTCAGATCCAATCTAAGCTTCACCTGTTTAAGTCTGAGCCCATTACCCCTTGTCCTCTCTTCACAGTCCCTAATGAAGAGTCCCTCCTCAGCATCCCTATAGGCCCCCTTCAGGTATTGGAAGGCTGCTGTGAGGTCTCCACGCAGCCTTCTCTTCTGCAGGCTGAACAGACCCAATTTTCTCATCCTATCTTCATACGAGATGTGCTCCAGTCCCCTGATCATTCTCGTGGCCCTCCTCTGCACTTGTTCCAACAGTTCCATGTCCTTTTTATGTTGAGAACACCAGAACTGCACACAATACTCCAAGTGAGGTCTCACGAGAGCAGAGTAGAGGTGCAGGATCACCTCCCTCGACCTGCTGGTCACACTCCTTTTGATGCAGCCTCGGATACGGTTGGCTTTCTGGGCTGTGAGCGCACACTGCCAGCTCGTGTTCATTTTCTCATCGACCAACACCCCCAAGTCCTTCTCCGCAGGGCTGCTCTGAATCTCTTCCCTGCCCAACCTGTAGCTGTGCCTGGGGTTGCTCCAACCCAGGTGTAGGACGTTGCACTTGTCATGGTTAAACTTCATCAGGTTGGCATTAGCCCACCTCACAAGCGTGTCAAGGTCCCTCTGGATAGCATTCCTTCCCTCCAATGCATCAACCGAACCACACAGCTTGGTGTCATCGGCAAACTTGATGTTGAACAAGACCGGTCCCAACACCGATCCCTGGGGGACACCACTCGTTACTGGTCTGCAGCTGGACATTGAGCCATTGAGCACAACTCTTTACATGCGGCCACCCAGCCAGTTCTTTATCCACCGAGTGGTCCACCTATCAAATTGATATCTCTCCAACTTAGAGATAAGGATGTCATATGAGACTGTGTAACAAGTATCCTATATTTCATATTCTTATTGAGCATTATTGTAAAGACTTTCACATTTATGAAGTAGATGGAACTGTAGAAACAGACCATTTTCACAGGATTGCAAAGTAACTCAGAGTCAATAATACCTCAAGAGGTTTCTAGCCCTGCCTCCCATTCAAAGGAAGATCAGCTATGAGCAGGTTGCTGAGGGTACGGCCTTAACCACTATGCTCTTGCAGACTTCCATGTAGATACAGACTGCACAATGACTCTGAGTTACCTGCTCAGCTGCTGGACTGTCCTCATGGGGAAAAGTTTCTTCTTATATCCACATACCTCACATTTCAACTTCTGCTCATTCTCACCTTGCTTACTCTTCCAGCATGCGCAACAGGCTCTGTGGAGTCTCACTTCATCTTTGTGATGACCTCCTTGCTGGTACTGGGGGAGGGGTGGGGGCTAGGGATGGGGGGGGAGGGGGGACAATATAAGGAGCCCCTCAAAGCCTTCTCTTCTCCAGGCTGAGTTGTTTAAAAAAGACTTCACATGCTTCCTTGCACTGACCAGGTGGCTAGTAATACACTCCCTCTAAGATATCATCCTCACTGCTCTCTCCTCGGATCTGACCAACAAGCAGTCACTCAGCTAGCCCCACACAAAAGGTCTGTAAGCCTGAGCTGCTGCTTCACATAGACAGCAACCACTGCCCCATCCTTGTTTTTCTCATCATGTTGTTTCTGAAGGGCTCTTGCCTGCTGTGTATATGCACCCCTGCTCTGCCACCCCACACTGCAGTGTGTGAATGTGTGCTTGAAGCTGCCTCATCAACAAAGAATAAAAACACTCTGTAATCGTATTGTCAATGGTACAAATGATAGTGCTTTGAGAAAACAGTCCAACACTGAATTGTTGAAGCAAGCAGAAAATGTTTGGAACCAAACCTCTTTTTCCTTGTGATTGTTATTCAATTTTCCAGAATCTAGAGGCCACTGCACTAATGCCATGAGACGGATGATTCTTAAAATGTGTAAGTATTTCCACTAAACAACACCTGGGTCTAGAGGGAGCAGGAAGCAGCATGATGCTGGTGCTGAGTGCTAACACCAGGCAAAAACTGTCCAGGCAGGAACAGCAGGATAAAGAATAGCTTTTTTAAACCATATCTGATGGTGGGCTAACAACATAAGCAAGCATGGTGTGCTAGAGTCAGGTTTTGCCTGGAATTCATGAATCACAGTGAAATATTTTTTTTGTGTCTGCACTGACTTTGATCAACAAACTGTGGTAAACTGCATATTGTTCATTGAAGGTTTTTACTCTTCTCAGTTGCACAAGGGTATACAGATGCTAGTTTAACTGATTTTGAATTTATGCAACATTACTGTGCAGTTCTGTGGCATTATAACGCTATGTTTCCACCTACCTTGCTCACATATGTATATAGGAATAACCTGTATTACTTTTGAGTCTATCCTTGTAATGTCTAGCAAAACAGGTTTGTGGGCATCAGTAGGTCTTCACTCTCTTTGGAACGCCTTCCTTATTTCTATTGCCTGTCTAGTCCAGAACCAATTAACAGCAGTCATTAGTCTTGTATATTTGGTAGGTAAGTGGACTTTACATTGGTGAGGTAGATATAAATGTTGAGGAAAGAGATTACGGTGTTAGAAAGAGCTAATAGCGGCCACTACATTTTATGAATTGATACTTTGAATATTTAAAAAAGTGTAAATAATAATTTTATAGCAGCATGTCAGTTTAGTAAGCCATACATTGAATTCAAGTTGTGTGGTAGTTTGTAATTCTTTTACAAGAATCAGAAACATTTTATTGCTTTTAAGGCAGTACTGAAATTATAGTCACAGTGAAGTACAAATTGATTTTCTTTTTCAAATGGTGATGCTTTTATCTGTTGCTCAGAAGCATGGCCAGAGAGTAGTACAAATTTTCAAATAGCACTGAATAAAAATAATGTAATTAAAGGCACACCATTAACATTAATGTAACCCAACATTTAAAAAATATAGCTTTCTCACTTGCTGTTTAAGGTATGAAACTAGGGGTTACCCTACAACAAGAATATAACTCGGGCATAAGAATGATTTTTCATTAAAATTGTTTTGTAAAATTCTTCAGTATGAAGTAATCTAATTGCTAGTGTGCTATTTTATGAATACTTTATAAACTGGAAAAAATAATATATGTGCTTTAATCCTGAACTTTGGCATTTCATATTTCATATTAAATAACCAAAATTAACTTTTTCTTCTCAATTTCCTTGACATAAATATTTTAATTAAAAACTGTTTTAATTCATTTTAGTTTTTACAATCAAACATGAATTTGTCTGTTAGTTATTTAGTTCTTGATTTTGCACCATGGTCTGTGAAACTTTTCACATACCTGAAATAAAATTATGCTAAGCTATTTACAGTGTCAAGCCTATAAGAAATAATTTTCTGTAGATGTACAGGGACCTACCCAAATCTCTTTCACTTGAATCATATACATTAATCCTCTGAGCATTAATGAACGAAGAGACTTCTTATCACAGAACAATGGCTCTTCTCATTAATACCTCATAATAAAAAGCAGCATATAACAAAACACTTGTATCTTATTGAGAATATGGTTTTAATTCCCCAGAATTATTGTTAAACATATTGTGTTTTGATAGAAAAAAATGAGTAACATTGAGTTATTTTATTGTGAAATCAGTCAGACCTGTTTAATATTACTTTTTAGACGGGTCTATTATACTCTGTTCTGATTAGGATTTTATGTGGAGATTTTTAATACCTTCCCAGGTGTTTCTTGAAGAAGACATGTAATGAAGACACAAACAAAAACTTCTTTCTGTTCTTGGAAGGCAATATTCTTACTGCTGCTGTCTGGAAAATATTTCTAAACTACTTTTTGTTTTTTGAAGGGGATATTCTGCCTGGAAGCATTTCTACGTATTTACTGAAAAACAAACATTTGTGTTTTCAAATGCTAATATCACCCGGCAAGAAACATGGCCCAGTTTGCAACTTCCTAATGTAGAATTTATTATGAACTCCAGAATTCCACTGAGCAAGCACTTTAAATAGATTGGGCATTGAAGCTGAAAGTCGTGCAATGAATCAACTGCTGACCAGTAGAAGCAAAGAATTTTCTAACTTCCAGACACTGTAAATGGTTCTTAGGAAACATAAGCTTTCGTTGACTGAAGAAAAGAATGCAGAGAAGCTCCTGGAAAGGGAAAAAATCTCGAGAAAGGGTTTTGAAAAAAATTCAGCAATGAACTTGAGTTGTATGTCTCTGTCTCATACGCTCAATAAATAAGACTTGTTTTTACTTGGCAGAAAATACTTTGCACAGCCGTTATAAATCACATGTGAAGGTCCTGAGTGTTACATCAGTCACTGTAGAAGTAGCCTGAGATATGAAAAGAGAATTAGAAAGCTTTAGGGCTCTAGAAGGCTAACTGATACATGATCTGGATCCTAATTCTGTTTCAGCGCAGTTTCAATGACGCTATTTCAGATAGACAGATTTCTGGAGATTCTGGACATCTTTAAGAATGGGTTAGTCAATCTTTTCCAGTGTTTTACCATAAGATACCTGTTGAAGTGGAATTCCACAGAGCTTCGGAAAAAACAAAATGGATCCATGTGAAACACTTGCAGCATGGCCTTATCTTATATGTATGGCATCAAAATTGATTATCAAACACCTAATAGAGTTTCAGGATAAACCCTCCCATTTGTATCATGCCATCACACTATCTGGATTTGATTTATAAATCGCACAGCATTTCAATGTCTCTGATCTTGTTGTACATTGCATGTGATATGCTGGTGAAACTGTCTACTTCTCCTGTCAAAGCAACATCATCAGGAGATGGATTACTCATGTGAGTGTATTTGCCTGTGAATTTGCATGCAGTTTTTGAGAAGTTTCGGATTCTAACGCATCTTTTTGAAACAGCTCTGAGCCTTTTAGGGGATTCTATTCTGCTATTCATTAGTTCAAAATCATGTTAAAAGACCTACTTTCCCTTCAACTCAGTAACTGAACATTTCCTTCTGAGGCTAGAGACATGCTAACAAACAGCTGGGAGAACTGTTGCTGTGGTGCCATACAATTTCTTCCAACAGCAGCAACATAAAAATAAAAATTAATTTTGAAATCTCCTTCCCCTCTCTCAAAATAGAGATTCGCTCTTTTTTCTTAAATGGACTTCTAGTTGAGATCAGAGTATTATAGTAGATCCACCATCAAAACACAACACTGTCTCTTTCAAAATATAATTAGAAAGTATAAGCAACAAAAGACAAAAGACAAATTCTACTATGAATTGGTGAATGACAGATGCACATTAAGGAAAATTCTGCTTGTTTGTGGTTTTTTTTTTTTTTTTTTGTTTTTTGTTTTTTTTTTTTTTGTTTTTTGTTTTTTGTTTTTTTTTTTTTTTGTTTGGTAGGTTTTGGTTTTGGTTTTGGTTTTGTTTTAAATATATATATTTTCCCCTTTCCCCCCTCAGTCTGAAGTCTAATTATATTATGCTTCATACTTTGGGATCAGTTGCTGCCTTTAGAGCTGCAGACTTTAGAAAAGTACTGTTAAATATGAGTGCGAAGACCAATGTATGCAATATTTTGCAAGCCTTGTTCCTATTCCTATCTGGAGAAATCTATCCACAAGTAATATTCTGTGGCTCAAGTGAAGGTAAGTATCGAAATACTCCTGAGCCAAGCTTGATCTAACAAAGTGATGGGATAATGGCTTCCAGATTAGCAAGAGGTGGGTTTTCACAATGCTCAGCAGGAGCTGGAAACCAGGAAGGGCTGCATTTTGAAGAGTCTATTTGACTCTGTGAGAGTCCAAAACTCCTGCTGAGTTTTGAACTGTATTGCTGCCTCCCTGAGCTCTTACAGCTCCTGCTGGATTCAGAATGAAAAGGGAATAGTGTGGGAGCCATTTGCCTTGGAGAGGAAAGAGACTTAACCTGCCATGTTCCTTCATGGCGAATTCTGAGCAGAGCATTCACTTCTGAAAAAGTTAAGTCACCAATGACCATCTTCGAAAAGTGGGGGAAAAATAGTGGGTAGGGGGCAGGAATAGCATGTCCTCCTGTCTTTCTATTAGGAACACAGGCTGCAAACAAACACATTTACAGAAATTCTTGTGTGCAGAACTGAATGTAGCCTCGACATTAATCGTCAAACTGCACAGTATCATAAGCAGTCTTATTGTGTGATCAACAACACTAAAATAAAGACTAAATCACCCTAATATGCTCTCCTTGTAATCTTTCAGTCCCTTTCAGGCTTCTTCAATTTACCCTAGAACATTTAAGAAAATTTTTTAAAAGAATCAAAATGCATGACGCTTGAGATGGAATGAAAGAGTATAAATGTATGGATTACACCTGTTGAGTTCAAAAATTATTTAAGGTTAAACCACCTGAACTTAGATGAATTCAGACTTGTATTAAAAAACTGGATGAGTTTAGAGCTGTCACTGCCAATCAGTTTCTCTAATTTGTCAGAACTGACTGGGTAAGAGAGGAGACAGATATTCAGTGGACAAGCTTTGGCTCGTGACTCTTGTGTGCATTTCTGAAATTAAAGCACAGCAATGCAGTACCCCAGCTCATTTAACTCATAATAGTATATCTATCTATCCCAGCAGCTGCTAACGTGATTGCTTCTGAGGCCAAATAATCCTTGCTCATCTGACATACTCTTGCTTTCGGGCATTCTGCCTATTACTCAGAATCTCCCCTTATTACTCTGCCAAAAGTCTGGTAGAATTTAGCTTGGTGTCCTGGGTTCAACAGTAGCAGCCATTTTTCTCCTTCTTAGTAGCTGGTGCAGTGCTGTGTTTTTGACTTTAAGCCTGGGAACAGCGCTGATAACACTGATGGTTTTAGTTGCTGCTCAGTAATGTTTACTCTGACCAAGGATTTTCCGAGTCTCATGCTCTGCCAGGGAGGAGGGGAACCCGGGAGGAAGCAGAAACAGGACACTTGACCCAAACTAACCACAGAGGTATTTCATACCACAGCATGTCATGCTCAGTCTGTGAAATGGGGGAAGTTACCTGGAAGGGTTAGATCACTCCTCAGGTTGAGCTGGGTATCAGTTGGCGGGTGGTGAGTGGTTGTTTTCTCTTCCCTTGTTGTTTCCCTTATCACTATTATTATTGGTGGTAGCAGTAGTGATTTGTGTTGCACCTTAGTTACTGGACTGTTCTTATCTCAACCCGTGGGAGTTACATTCTTTCGATTCTCCTCCCCATCCCTCCAGGAGAAGGGGGCGGAAGGGGGGGACTGAGAGAGCGGCTGAGTGGTTCTGAGTTACCAGCTGGGCTTAAACCACAGCACTTGGCAAAGGTGATTGTAGAAAAGATGGGTAAGCTTTCTATGGAGAGCACATCCTTGATGCATTTTCTTCATTTGGTAAATGGAGTGCAGCATACTTTTGTCATAGTGCTATAACATTTCCTGAGGAAGGCTCCTAAGGACACAGAGCTCTGGCCTTTCTGCAGTGCAGTTAAAAATGCTAGGTCAAGATTATTGCTTTTTTTTCTTAATTCTTAGGTCATTAGAAATACAGTAAATATTTGTCACACACATTCACATACAGTTTAAAGTCCGAGTGCCAAAATCAGAGTCCAGCAAGATCAGTGGGAAAACTAATGATCATACCATGTAAATGAGTAGGAATATGGCTGTCAGGATCTGTGGAAGGTAATGTGAGTTCTGCCATGAATTTCAGTAGATTCATGAGTAACTTGATGTGGTGGTCTCTGCAGCTTTAAAGAAGTAGTTACAATTCAAGAGAGGATTCAGAAGAACCATCACACCAAAGGCAAATTCTCTCTGAATGTCAGTGGTAAAAGGCAGCAAAACGGCACATCTTCTCAAGGGAAAAGGTCCTTGCTTCTGGATACGCCTCACATAGGAACCTTCTATTTATCACATGCTGACTCTGTAAGTAGCACTTTGTTGTAAAACTTTGATCTGAAAGACACTGCCATCAGCATGCCAGAAAGCTGAGGATATGCAGCATTTCCAGAGGTCATTTGTACAACAATGGATTTGAACCCAAAACCTCAATAGGGCACATCTTATTCCTATGCTTTAAAAGTAACAACCATAGATTCTGTGATGAGAGAGGTGAGTTATCCTGCTTTTAGTTGTATGAGTGGTCACTGAATGCAGATGAAAACCTAAATGAACTTACTAAAGCAAAGAGTGCTAACATGTCACTAAGGCCAGAAATTTCTAAGCGAGGCAGTGTCAACTAAACATTTTCTCTCCAATAGTAACTTTCTTGACCTTTCCATTCTTTGTTGGCTTATATGAGCTTTGCAACAACTACTACTAGTGACTTTGCCCTGTTTCTGTAGTTTCAGCTAGAAATATATCTTAGTCACTGTACATCCAGAAAAACCCTGAAACTGAAGGAGTTTCCTAGCCAAACCTAATTTTGTTTCCAAGCAGTTCTTGCATTAGATGAGCACTTGCACTGAGGTGCCTCAAAATATGAACATACATTTTTTTCACCTCTACTTTATTACAGAGTTGAAAAAGGGTATTTACATAAATGTACAAAGACAAAGAACAACTTTATTAATATGCTGGTTTTCATTTTTACACTGAAAATTGAAAAGAAATAAAGAGAGTCTGGGGAAGGGCAAGGATTTAGAGAACATTTCAACCTTAGTGCAAATGGTCAAAACCCCTTCTAGTCAGTATATATTAACAGTTGTTATTCTCTAATCATATGTCCTGGGTTCAGCAGTAGCAGTCATTTTTTTTCTTTCTTCTCCTTCTTGGTAGCTGGTGCAGCGCTGTGTTTTTGATTTTGGGCCTGGGAACAGTGCTGATAACACCAGTGTTTTCAGTTACTGCTTGGTGATGTTTAGGCTGGCCAAGTACTTGCTGAGTCTCATGCATTATTTTTGGCCCGGTGGGCCCATGACACTTCAGGCCATCAGGGCAGAGATGCAACATACAGATGGACTCATGACCGAGGGGTGGACTTAGCAATTGTATCCTTCCCTTGTATTTGCCTTGTCATTATTGTTACTGGTAGGGGTGCACTGGGTGGTCGGGCTTGATATTTGATGACAAACAGTTTTGCTCACTCACTCACTTCCCCCTCTTTCTTCCCTCCGCTCCTGGAGGGATGTGAAGGAGAATCGAAAGAATGCAACTCCCACAGGTTGAGATAAGAACAGTCCAGCAACTAAGGTGTAACACAAACCACCACTGCTACCACCAATAATAATAATGACAAGAGAAAAATACAAGGGAAGAGTTTTATCTCCCCCCCCAGTCCGGGGGGGGGGGGGGAGGGGAAGAAGAATCGAAAGAACGCAACTCCCATGTGTCGGGACAAGAACAGCCCAGCAATCAAGGTACAACACAAACCACTGCCACCACCACCAATAATAATAACAATGAGAGAAATACAAGGGAAGAGGACAGAACTGCTCACCACTCGACGACCGAGCTGTGAACTAAAACCACAACTCTTCCGGGTTCCGGCCCCCAGTTCTTTTTCATCCTGGACATGACGTGCTGTGGTATGGAATAACCTCTTTGGTCAGTTTGGATCAGGTGTCCTGTCTCTACTTCCCCCCGGCTTCCCCCTTGCCCTGGCAGAGCATGAGACTCAGCAAGTCCTTGGCCAGCCTAAACATCACCAAGCAGTAACTGAAAACACTGGTGTTATCAGCACTGTTCCCAGGCCCAAAATCAAAAACACAGCGCTGCAGCAGCTACCAAGCAGGAGAAAAAAGAAAAAAAATGACTGCTACTGCTGAACCCAGGACATCATAATAGTGTGATTTATATACAATCTAGTTTGCAATATGATTCCATTTCTGACTGGCAAGATATCTAAAAAAATAATCACTTGCTGTCTTTTATAGTATGAGACAGATTTTCATTCTCAGCAAAATAATTCAACAGGCACTGAGAAAGTGTTTTCTCTTACACATGCAGATGACCTTCTGAAATCAAACACAGAGGAGGTTACAAAGGAGAATTGTCTACAATTCAGTTTCCTTGGTGTAGTCCTCTGTGGACAAAAAATGGCATTTCTGTATAGATCTACCTAATGTGTGCTAAATAATACCCTTTTTTAATATTAAAAAATTGATAAGAAACCCATTGTCATACAGAAATTTAAAAAAAACATCTTCATATATCTTGAGGTAATCTTCACTGCTCAGTTCAACCTCTGGCTGCATAACCACTGCATTTCCTATATAAAGATTTAATATTTAAAAAATGTTTTTGTCTTCTTAATAACCTTGAAAAAGATTTTAATTTTTTTCCCAGGAAAACATGCAGATATTGATGCTTACAAAAAATATCTGCACCTAATTACTTGAAAAAGTGGCTGTATTTTAGGTATTAAAAAGTTGGATGGTGAAAAAAAAGCAGTAAAAGATGCTGCCATATGAATGACTATTTATTCTGTTAAGAATGGACATAATTTATATATGTGTGTTTACATATATTTAGTGGATGCAGGGGAAGGGGAGAAAGAAGTTACGTTTGTATTACTTCAAAAACCACAGTATTAATTTTATATTCGTTAACCATGGTGAAGTTGCCGATGACTGGAAAAAGGGAAATATAACCCCCATTTTCAAGAAGGGGAAAATGGATGAGCCGGGGAATTACAGACCAGTCAGTCTCACCTCTGTGCCTGGCAAAATCTTGGAGCAGATTCTCCTGGAAGGCATGCTAAGGCACATGAAAACCAACAAGGTGCTTGGGGACAGCCAGCATGGCTTCACTAAGGGGAAATCCTGCCTGACCAATCTGATGGCCTTCTATGATGGGGCTACGGAACTGATGGACAGGGGCAGAGCAGTTGATGTCATCTACCTGGACTTGTGTAAAGCCTTTGACACTGTCTCCCATGACATCCTTCTCTCTAAGTTGGAGAGACATCAATTTGATAGGTGGACCACTCGGTGGAAAAAGAACTGGCTGGATGGCCGCACGCAAAGAGTAGTGCTGAGTGGCTCAATGTCCAGCTGGAGACCAGTAACGAGTGGTGTCCCCCAGGGATCGGTGTTGGGACCTGTCTTGTTCAACTTCTTTGTCGGTGACATGGACAGTGGGATTGAGTGCGCCCTCAGCAAGTTTGCCGATGACACCAAGCTGTGTGGTTTGGTTGATAGGCTGGAGGGAAGGAATGCCATCCAGAGGGACCCTGACACGCTTGTAAGGTGGGCTAATGCCAACCTGATGAAGTTTAACCATGACAAGTGCAAGGTCCTCCACCTGGGTCGGAGTAATGCCAGGCACAACTACAGGTTGGGCAGAGAAGAGATTGAAAGCAGCCCTGCGGAGAAGGACTTGGGGGTGTGGGTCGATGAGAAAATGAGCATGAGCTGGCAGTGTGCACTCACAGCCCAGAAAGCCAACCGTATCCTGGGCTGCATCAAAAGGGGCGTGCCCAGCAGGTCGAGGGAGGTGATCCTGACTCTCTACTTTGCTCTCGTGAGACCTCACTTGGAGTACTGTATGCAGTTCTCGTGTCCTCAACATAAAAAGGACATGGAAGTGTTAGAACAAGTGCAGAGGAGGGCCACGAGGATGATCAGGGGACTGGAGCACCTCCTGTATGAAGATAGGCTGAGAAGGTTGGGGCTGTTCAACCTGGAGAAGAGAAGGCTGCATGGAGACCTCATGGCAGCCTTCCAGTATGTGAAGGGGGCCTATAGGGATGCTGAGGAGGGACTCTTCATTAGGGACTGTGGTGATAGGACAAGGGGTAATGGGTTTAAACTTAAACAGGGGAGGTTTAGACTGGATCTGAGGAAGAAATTCTTTACTGTGAGGGTGGTGGGGCCCTGGAATGGGTTGCCCAGGGAGGGTGTGAATGCTTCATCCCTGGTGCCGCTCAAGGTGGGGTTGGACATAGCCTTGGATGGCATGGTTTATTGGGAGGTGTCCCTGCCCATGGCAGGGGTGTTGGAACTCGATGATCTTGAGGTCCTTTCCAACCCTTACTGTTCTATGATTCTATGATGATTGCCCCATACCCAGGTAAAATGCGTACCAGCACTGGCTGGTTAGTGTGCATGGGCAAACCATAGATACTCATCCTTTCTTTTCCCTGTCTTTCCGCCCTAACCCTAACCTTGAGGTCTCCAGCCTGTATTTTGATGCAGTTACTGTATCCTTAGATTTCAGTCCCACAAAGGCTCTGACTCTGTGTAGCTTCGCACTGCATTTATAGAGAATTTGCATGCAACTTTTGTTAAAAATTAGTGCTGTTTCAATGTCTCAGTGCTAAATTTAAAAATCCCTGAGAAAATTCAGGGAACAAATGGTTTGCTCTTCCAAATAATTCATATATGGATCCTTTCAGGATGTTTTTTACTAATCTTAGGGAAATGGCATGTTATTCCTAAGCATTTTATTTCAGATTAGTAGACAATATATTTTTATTTCCAGAATTGAATAATATTTAAGCTTTACTACATTTTTGGGAGCATGATGGGCTCTGGAT
Source organism: Amazona ochrocephala (assembly GCA_039720435.1). NCBI lineage: Eukaryota > Metazoa > Chordata > Aves > Psittaciformes > Psittacidae > Amazona > Amazona ochrocephala. Next base: position 35,001,228 of record CM077878.1, read on the forward strand.
ATCTCATAACTCAGTTTGTAGAGAAAGATGAGTTTTTAATTTTTTTTAATTTTTTTTCCTTAAAGAATATATGCTCAAAAGATTTTCTTTTCTTTAAGTACGAGTGGTTTGGTTACCTCTGTAAGCAGATATAACTTCTGCTTACAAATCTTTCTTCTTGTCTAATGCTGAGACTATTAAAGCTTCATTCAGCTCACTGAAACGAGCAAAGTAACCAGAAGGATAAACAGGTCTCACTGAGCTTAATGCTTCTTGTTCTAGAAGTTCAGGCTAATGCCTTTCAGGCTGCTTCAACCATCCAGATTTGCACAATGAGGCTCACAGTGCTCTCTGATTATGTGAGACTTTGAGCTACACAAAACCAAAATTGTGATAAGAGCTGAATTCAGCACCAGAAAGCAGCTGGGAAATATATCAGTAGCAAGAAGGTTATATATATTTTATGGTAATTTGAAACAGTAGGGATTTTAGGGTAGCCGTAAAGGATGATAGCCATATGAAGATAGGATGAGAAAGTTGGGGCCGTTCACCCTGCAGAAGAGAAGGCTGTGTGGAGACCTCATAGCAGCCTTCCAGTATCTGAAGGGGGCCTATAGGGATGCTGGGGAGGGACTCTTCATTAAGGACTGTAGTGATAGGACAAGGGGTAATGGGTTCAAACTTAAACAGGGGAAGTTTAGATTGGATCTGAGGAAGAAATTCTTTCCTGCAAGGGTGGTGAGGCACTGGAATGGGTTGCCCGGGGAACTCGCGAATGTTTCATTGCTGGCGGTGTTCAAGGTGGGGTTGGACAGAGCCTTGGGTGGCTTGGTTTAGTGTAAGGAGCCCCTGCCCATAACAGGTGAGTTGGAACTAGATGATCTTAAGTTCCCTTCCAACCCTAATTATTCTATGATTCTATTCTATGATTCTATGATTCTATGAATACAAACTGGATAAGGAAAATAAAATGTCCCCCAAGGGATGCATATGGTTAGCCCAGAACTACACTTTGACTAAACCTGTACCATTTTAATTTTTAATTTTGACAACTTTAAACGATTCTGTTTTATTCACAAGAATATCACAGAATTAGAGGATTATTCAGGGTGAAAGTGTCCTCGGGAGGTCTTTTCAGCTTTCTGCTCAAAGCAGGGTTAGCTATGAGATCAGGCTGCGTTGCTCACAGCATTATCCAGTCTCATTTTGAAAACCTCTCAGGATAGAGACTGCACAACTGCTTTGAGTAACCTGCTTCACTACTGGACTGGCAACAAGGGGAAAATGTTTCTCCTTATGTCCTGTCAAAAACTCCTGGGACTATTCATGCTTGCTGTCATGCACCATATGAAGGGTCTGCTTCCAGCTTCCTGATCGTATCATAGAATAGTTAGGGTTGGAAAGGACCTTAAGATTATCTAGTTCCAACCCCACTACCATGGGCAGGGACACCTCCACTAAACCATGCCACCCAAGGCTCTGTCCAACCCAGCCTTGAACCCCGTCAGAGATGGAGCATTCATTACTTCCCTGGGCAGCCCATTCCAGGGCCTCACCACCCTTACAGGAAAGAATTTCTTCCTCCTTATATCCAATCTAAACTTCCCCTGTTTAAGTTTGAACCCGTTACCCCTTGTCCTCTCACCACAGTCCCTAATGAAGAGTCCCTCCCCAGCATCCCTATAGGCCCCCTTCACATACTGGAAGGCTGCCATGAGGTCTCCACGCAACCTTCTCTTCTCCAGGCTGAAAAACCCCAACTTTCTCATCCTGTCTTCATACGGGAGGTGCGCCAGTCCCCTGATCATCCTCATGGCCCTCCTCTGGACTTGTTCCAACAGTTCCATGTCCTTTTTATGTTGAGGACACCAGAACTGCACACAATACTCCAAGTGAGGTCTCACGAGAGCAGAGTAAAGGGGCAGGAGCACCTCCCTCGACCTGCTGGTCACGCTCCTTTTGATGCAGCCCAGGATACGGTTGGCTTTCTGGGCTGCAAGAGCACACTACCGGATCACGTTCATTTTTTTCCATCTACCAACACCCCCAAGTCCTTCTCCGCAGGTCTGCTCTGAATCTCTTCTCTGCCCAACCTGGAGCTGTGCCTGGGATTGCTCTGACCCAGGTGTAGGACCTTGCACTTGTCATGGTTAAACTTCATCAGGTTGGCATTAGCCCACCTTACAAGCATGTCAAGGTCCCTCTGGATGGCATTCCTTCCCTCCAGCCTATCAACCAAACCACACAGCTTGGTGTCATTGGCGAGCTTGCTGAAGGTGCACTCAATCCCATTGTCCATGTCACTCACAAAGATGTTGAACAAGACTGGTCCCAACACTGATCCCTGAGGGACACCATTTGTTATTGGTCTCCAGCTGGACATTGAGACATTGAGCACAACTCTTTGTGTGCGGCCCTCCAGCCAGTTCTTTATCCACCGAGTGGTCCACCTATCAAATTGATGTCTCTCCAACTTAGAAACAAACACCCTAATAGGCACTGGAAGGCGGCTGTTTGCTCCCTCCCAGATCTTCTGCAGGCTATATATGCCCAAGTCCCTCAACCCCTTCTCACAGGGCAATTGTTCCAGGGTCTGACTGTCCTAGTGGCCGTGTACTGAACTGCCTCTTGTTTATCAATGTTATTCTTGTACTATGTGGCCCAAACTGGATGTGGTTTTATGGGCGTGGTCTTGAACTACTAGCCATGCTTCTGTTAGCACAGCCCAGAACACTCTTGGGCCCATCCCTTCTGCCAGGGTTTACTCTTGGCTCACTCTCAAATCTCTGCCCAGCAGGATCCCCCTCTTCAGCAGAGCAGGCCCCAGTCATTGTCATTGCCAACCGCTCTTCCTTCCCAGGTACATGACTTGGCATTTGTCACTGCTGAATTTCATGTGGTTCCCATTGTCTCATTCCTCCAGGCTCTCCAGGGATGCGTGGGTGGCAGCCCTGCCCTTGAGAGTATCCCCTGCATGCCACAAACTGTTGTCCTCTGCCAGCCAGATCAGAGTGTGCTCCCGTGTCCATAGCCCACTCCATTGCTAGGTCACTGATGATATTAAATAGAACAGGTCCCAGGATGGACCCTTGAAGAATTCCAGTTGTTACTCACCTCTGGGCAGGGCACGACTCATGTGCTACTCTGAGATAAACAAGAAACTTAGTATTTTATAAAAAGTGAAACAAAACTGAATGATCTCTTAAGATCATTCAAGACTAGAGCCAGACCAGGCTCTTCAGAGCTCTCTAAAACTAGCTGTTAAAACTGCTTTTTCCATTCCTATCTAATTCTGCTCAGTAAACAATAACAATGCACATGAAAGAAAAAAAAAATCCTCAAAGAAATCTAAAAATACATTTATGTGAAAAAAATACTAGACCTTATAAAGCCGTAATTATGAAAAAAAATAATTGCCATTACCTTTATGTGTCTGCTACTCAAGTTTCTTCATGAAGAGCAATAATATCTATGGGACAATATAACAGTTTACACACAATTATTGGCTCTCAGATGACTTCTGTGTTACTGTAACTCATTACATAAGTGTGGCAACTTGCCAAGGACCTACAACTCAATTATTTGTCTCTGTCAAAGGTCAAATAATTGTCTGCCTGTGGAGCAATTCTAACCTCACATGGCATTTTACAAAAAACTCATAGTCCTCTGGCAAAGCTGGATGCTTTTTTTTTTTTTTTTGCCAGAACAAGCTTCTACTTCAATTACAAGTTTCTAGCCATGTCAGTAAACCCGTTCCCACACAGTTCAATGAATGGAAGTCTTTCAAAGACACAGCACAATTTTTGTTTATTCCATTTCTTTTTAGTTGGGAAATATTTGTTTTTGAATGAGTGTGATGAATTTTAACTTAGCACCTTGGAAAAAAAACTGCCAGCAACTCCCCATACCATCAATTTTATCAATTTAAATAAAATATACCCAACCATATGTACAACAGAATAATATATAAAGAGATGAGTGATCAGGGTTAGAGTAATCAAGAGCAGGCAAACTGAAAACCGCTGTTGAAAAGTGAAGAATATGGGAAATGTAATGTCAAAATGAAAGACTACTTGGCATCAGTATAAAACCTTTGCTAGAGAAAAGTCACGTCTGTCAATATGCCCACACTGAACAAATGAAAGTAAAATTTCAGTACATGGTAAATGCTTTGACAAAAGGCAGCAGGCCAACAATTATGCTTGATTATGAGAGTGAATATTTAAAAATGTTTTTTAAAATATTAAAGAAAAGCAGTTTTAAGGTAGAGATGGAAAAAGTTCTGGTTATACTGTAAGATTCAGGATCTGTGAGAGAATGCATCTTAACTAAACAGATGAATTTCCAGAACTGCTCAGGTGTCTATTTATCATTTAAATGTCAGTTTCATACGCTCACCCAAGTGCAGTTGGTAATATATTTATTTGTTTGGGTTTACTTTTCAAGATCGGTGACTCAAATATACATAATTCCATACTTTGATAGGCATTATTTCTTGATAGGAATCATTCCAACATCTTTTTCTGTCAAGTCTTCCTGAGCCTCCCATGTAATTCAATTTCCCATTTATTTTTCTGATCCAAAACTAGGAGTTATGTATTCTTAAGGCTGCAGGCAGGTGACTGAGCCACTGACTAGTCCCTGGTCTAAGGTTAAGCTAACTGAACAAAACATAAGACATAATGAGGAAAGACATGAAAAATTGCTAGACATGGCAGATAACCATGCAAGAAGCTGACAGAGGTTAGAGATAGTGCTGTGAGGGATACCTGAATTTCAGAGGTGATTTACAAGGGAGTTATAGGAGAATCAACTGTACTTCCCAAGCAGTTGAATGGGAGTACTGGGGACCTGCAGGCTGATAAGATACTTCTGCGTCTAATACTATTTAGTTAATACTAATGTCATTAAAGTCCCTTCCCCTGAAATTATGTAACAATGTCATAATTGTGTCTGTCTCTCAAAAATATTAAGATTTCCAATTCCCATGTGACTGCAAGAATAATCTTGAAGAGTTTAAGATAACCTGAAGTGTCATATGACAATAAGGCACATTTTGTTTAAAATGAGCTTAACATTCAAAGAATGATTCCTGATTTGCAAATACTCTATACATCTGACCAATTGTACAGGCTAAAAATATAAAATACTTTTAGAACATTTTATAAAACATTAATCCCTGGGACAAATAGTTTTTAGTATTTCAGTTCAGGCTATTAGCTGCAGAAGCAGGCTTAAGTCATCAAGTAGCTTAGCCTTTTCTGTGTGTGTGCGTGCGTGCGTGCGTGCGTGTGTGTGTGCGTGTGTTCAAAGTAGCAATCAGTGAATATAAGTGTTCTTCATCTGAACTGTCAGGATCAAGATGTCTTGGTTTCAGGTATGTGGTCTGTTCCTTCACAAAAGGTATGAGAGCTCGTGTAATTGGCAGGGAGTGTGGCATGTTGACAAAATGCAAGACATGCCTGCCTTCTGTATCTGAGCTTTAGATGAGCGCTTTATGAATAATGTGTGTGATAAGAAACAAATAGCTTAAACTTTTGTTTCTAGCCAGAGCTAGCTCAGATCCACCTAGAAGTGTTGAACACCCCCCCCCCCCTCCCACCAAAACCCCCCCCCCTCCCACCAAAACCCAGACAGTTTATTTTGGATTCTGCTTTCATAAAATAATCTATCAAAAAGATTAAAAAGGGATACAATAGGTAGCTCTGAAGAATGAGAAAGCTCACAGGTTTCCTTCAGTACACAAACAGTGTAAGAAGTGACATTTTTTTAAAGATTAGCCAATTTTTAGAGTAGTTTTCCATTCATAATGCTATCATTCTTGTCTAATATTTCAGAGCACTTCATGATACCACAGATGGTAGCCAATACCTGGGTCACTGTTTGACAGAGGTATTGCATGAATTTTAATTAACTGTTTATGTCTTCATCAGCTTTCTAAGTAATACGCCGAAAATAAGCCTCTTAAATAATTGACCTAACAATACCTAATATGCATGCTTTCTAGTATATAGGAGACACCTGGTAGGCAATAGAGATAAATTAATTATTTTAAAAATAAAATGGTAGTATACACTAAATCTCAGCAGCCACTATCCTTGCTGAAGGTCCTTATGCTAAAAACATCTTTTTTGTCAGGTTCGTAAGAACGTTAATAATGCATCACACTGTTTTTGCAATCTGAAGTCAATAGACTTTTCACCAAACTTACTAAATTTGCTCTTGTATTATTTACCATTTCCATTTTAATTACATGCAACATTTACACTAAGAGCTATCTATCTAGTACAGCAAACTAAGTTTAAAAGGATTCTAAGAATGTGGTTTGAACACGGAAGGACTTTTGTTACTCTTACTCTAATTATTGGAATGCAGAAGCTCTGACTTTTCAACTCATTCCTATATTACTATTTGTTTTTATAAAATCTAACAACCCCCCTGTAATAAAGAGTCTCAGAATATGAAAAATTTCAGGTATTACAGATTAAAATTCCTGATTTAGAAATTTGCATTTAATTCTTTAAAGTGTTTAGGGACTGACTTTGATACAGGGAAGACCCTATGGGTCTGGTTACCCATAAACAAACAAAGCTAGTCAGATATTTAGGACTATCAACTTACCTGTACCTTGGAGACTGCGTACTATGCCATAGCATCCTAGAAAAAAATCAAACTTTGTTTTTATTTTTACCAAATGTTATGTAATTTTAAAAAATTGCCATAGAAAGCTAATTAAAGATAGCTTTCATGAAATCTTACAGAGGACCAAGGTTATGTGTTGACCCAGATTCTAAAAAAAGATGAATGGTTAATATATGAATGTGGGAATGAAAAAGCAGCTGTGGTACAGGGCCAGAATTTTCATTTTTTGGAAGCTAGTTCCCACTCAAAGTGGAATCATGCAACCAGAGGGTGTCTAAATGGGCTTTAACAGGAGTCGTCAAAGAATGTCAAGATCTGAAATAAAAGAATAATGTGAGCTCATTTGGAAATGTAATATTGTGCCTCCAAACCTTTAGATAAAAAGAAAACTTTATTTGAATTTTATCTGTCATCAGCGTTTTTTATTTTTATGTGAAATTAATTTGTATAGAGTCTTAGAGTATAGAGAGGAAAAAAACTCATTAGTGGAAAACATAGTTTATTTATTTTCATTCTTTTATTATCTTTTTTGTTACTTTGAGTACCTGCGATAATGAAAACCCCTATTGAATATGCAGAAGCTTTTTGTTTTACATGGAAATTGGAATATATAAAATAAATGTTTCTATTGCTGATTATTTCTCTTGATTTGATTCAATTTTACTGGGGATGTATATAAACAATTTTTCTGTTCTACAAAAATGACATTTAACCTTGTTAATTATCAGGGTAAAGAAGTTTTAATGTGTAGTTCAGCTCTATTGAAATGTTATTTCAGGTGATAATTGCATGGACTGTGGACAGTGAGTTGATGAAATCTCCTTTTAGTTATAACCAGGAAAGCTATTAAGCTATTTTTCTGCTTGAATTGGAACATTCCTTTCCTGGTATTTAAAGCTTTTTATTACAGGTTTCTTTGTATAGAAAAGTTTGTGCTATACCACAGGAACACAGCAAGTGGTCTAAAATGTGATTCTATCAAATTGTTGGTATTGGGTTTTTTTTCCAAATCTAGTAATTTTCTTGCTGATGTGCCCTATTATTATTCCTGTGTATTCATTTTGAAAGAACTATATATAAAACCCTGTCCAGATTTTAAGAAAATTACTAAAGATCTCATGTTTATTTAGATGAGATTTAATATCATAAAAAGTTCTAGAAAAAAAAAACAAACAAAAACACTGGGAAGAAGCCATGTTATATTCCCCTTTAAAGGCAGGTGATAATTACAGCAGTGTACAAGCACTTAGAACACAAATATATCTGCTAGCAGGTGCTTTGCAAATTAATTCTGAAATCATTTACTATTACTACAAGAGTACATTTTTGCAAGAGCCTGACAGCTTTAAAATCTTCAAACAGTGTAAAAAAGCTTGTATTTGATAAAAGTCAGTGCAGTAAAAATATGTTATTCTGTGCCATGCAACTGCAGTTTTTGAAGAATCTGGGTGTTTCTGAGCCATCATACAGCTTGCTTTATTTGATTCGCAGAACTTCAAAGTACTGAAAGGAACTATTTCATAGAAGCCTGTATAAAATTATGACAGTCTGGGGCTAGAAATGCCATGCAATAAGCAAATACATGGGTGATTCTATGCATCTTCTCCTGCATTAACACAGATCCAGAAAAGAAAGCTTATAAGCCTCATTTATTACAAGTGAAGCTCAGACAACAGGTTTTGTCCTCATTTTTCAGAAAGCCTAAGGAAATGCTGCATATTGGCAATGCTTCTGTTTTGCTTAGCATATTACAGCTTTGTTGTCCCATGAAGTCAGTGGTCCTCTAGGCAGCAGTAAATTTCCACCCGCATGTAGTTTATGGTAGTATCAGTGCGAGTGCTGCAGTAATTCAGTATTACCACCATGAATATATTGTCTCCTGGAGAGAGAAGGCGACACTGAAGAGGGTAGGAGAAAATGAGATGAGAAAAAAGGATTTCAAGGCAGCTTTGAAAATGAGAGAGGGAGTGGGAAGGGAATGGAGATGGAGATGTGTGTTTTAGACAAAAAAAAACAGCTCACATTTATTTTACAGGTGCATAGCAATCCTCCAGAAGCCAGGTCTGTCTCTCTTCATTTTATTAACCTGAATGGCACTTTTTTTCAATTCGGATTTTGATGATATTAGACAGGAAGACAGCAATCTTCTAGGGGGTCAGATTACCCAAATTCAAGTCTTTGATCTCACTCAACTACTGCAACCTCTAAATGCCAAGGGAAAAAAAAAAAATCCAACCCCAAAAGCCCAGATTAGAACTGCCTGGAGGGTTTTTTTCTACCTTATTTGGTTGTTTTGGGTTTTTTATTTAGCATGCTTTTTTCAAGTCATGAATTACAAAAAGGGAGAGACTTAGTAAAACAAGCATATTGTCTTCTTTGTCATTTTCACTGTACAAGCTATTAAGGACTGTTTCCAGGTGTTAATAAATTGCACGACATCTGTGCGTAGCTGAACAGATGTCCTCCTTATCTGCATTGGATTTGATGCTTGGTAGTTCAGTCACAGTCTAAATCCAGTTTTCTTTTTGATGGCTAATGGCTTAAGCAGCGTTACTGCCATGGCTTTACAATGGCAGCCATGGATGTATCAAACCCAGTAATTTTTCCTGTCTTAATCCCACTGACTGCAATAATTTTGAACTCTTCCCATACAATGTAGAATTTAGGTATCTTTCTAAAATATCTCTCTGACAGAATGCAAAGTGTTTCTCTTGAAATCTATGAATCATTTCTTTTTTCAGTTGTTCTACATTTTTGGAGAAAAAATCATAAAACAATGTTCAGCATTGAAAAACATTTTGAAGTATTACTGGCGAACTATACATGCCTCACAATGCACTTCTAAATATCTTCAAAAATTTCTGTGCTTGGAAGTGGGCATAATCAATTTCATAAAAGGGAGAAGTTTTTTCTGGCTAAATCTTGGGGTAATGCAAATAGTTTGATTAAACATCGTTTACTCATTTGGCATTCTATAAGGCACTATGAGGGTAGGTACCAAACTATGTAAAGTTTTTGCATATTTACAATTAAATTTGTCACTGAATCAGCAAAACAAATGATATGTTGATTATGGGTTAGACTTCAATTCTGAATGTATGCCTGAAGGAGGAGAATTGGTTGTATGATTTATTTACTTTCCTTTGAATTCTGCAAAAGGGTTCAGATTAATTCTTATTATACCCAATTTTGCCCCAAAATCTGGTTCAAATTTATTGCCTTCTGAAACTGACCCTTCATTGCTGTAGCCAAGAAGTAGCTGTGATTCAGTTGTATTTGTTTCTCTGGGATGCCTGCAGTTCCTTATGCCAGTTATGTTATAGTCTTAATTGTATGTAGTGCAAGACAAGAACTATTAGTAGGGAGTCATATTTTATTTCAGGGTCCCTAGAAATCTGCTTGCTATTTTCCTACCAGCTTCTTCTAAAAGTGTTTTTGTTTTGTTTTGTATTTTTTTTTTTTACTATAGGCTTAGAAGTAAAAACTTGTTAGTACCTGTCTGTGAAACATAATGTGCAATGTCTCATGCTTTTGACACCACCATAATTTCTTTTATTCCATACTGAAAGGGCAGTAACAGAACTCATTAGTGACTGGACATGTTCTTGATATTTTCTTCAAATGGAAGACCAACTGCATGTCTCCAGTTCCCAAGTTCCGTTCTTCTTACTACATTGTATTAAATAACATTTTCTATCTCTTTTCTCCTTAGCTTATTCTCAACCACCCGCTCCTCCTGTTTGGATATAAATGGACTACAAAATTTCCACAACAAAGATGCAATTTCAATGCTCCTTTTTCTATTCTAAATTATGAAATTGTAAGTATTTTTCACTTCTAATGCATTAATAATGTGTGCGTTCTGTGAGCTGCTTAGGTAATTATCAGTCTCCTAGGAAGAAAATCTGGGAGCAATTTCTGATATAATTTATTATAATATCCTTGTGTGGAACATTCAGTGCTCAACCTAAAATACAAAACTCCATTAAACAGTTCTTCTTAATAGCGGTCTGTGACAGTTCTTTGATAAAGGCGAAGAGAAACAGAGGTGGCTAGTGACAGCAAGAGGGAAGGATGTCATAATTTCAAGGCACATTGATTTACATAAAATTAAAGAAGTTTAAGAATTCTATAAATCTGTGGGTTTTATAGACTTCTGATGAACTTGAAGCTTACATTTTACAATGATATTTTTGGCATTAGAGACTCAGGACTTATAGCAGAAGTTCTAATATTTCCAAAGTATTTATGCTATTTTTGAAAAAAATTTTTGCTTTTCTCTGTAAATGCAGTCCGTTGCAATAAAACCTGTTGTCTTTGTTAAATTTCCATCTAATGACTAGGATCAAGTCATTAGATGGAGTGCTAGTTAAGAACAGAATGTTGCTGGTGATGCCAGGGAGGAAAACAAAATGTAATCTCCCGTTTTTTCTCCCACTAGGAAAATTAATGGTTTTCTCAGGCATGATTGGTTTTTAACTCTTTTGAACTCATTTTTGAAGCCTTAGAGTCGGCAGTGCTGGATTCCATCACAAAAATTAAAAAAATAAAAAAAATAAAAAAATTTAAAAATCGCCAAACCAAAGCACACCTAAACCCAAAAGTTCAAAATAAAAAGTATTTTACAGAAGCTGCCTGAAGGATTTAAAAGCATTTTCTTGATTTCTTGATTTTGAAGATTGCTTTTGGAGTCTTCTTCCTATCAGTAGGACTGAAATGAAATTGCAGTTTAAACTTCAGTGTTGTCTGTGAATTCATTTCAGCAAAGTTCATCCACCTCCACAAAGCAGTAGAGAAGCTTTATGTCAGCACTATATAGCTTTGATTTTAAATTATGAAAATTTTAATCTCATAGATTCAAATGCCTTAATAGACCTAACACTTAGAACCCTTTCAGAATAACACAAAATAGCATAATGACTATACAATTATGTCATCAAAGTCTGTGGTTTTCATCTTTATAAAATAACTCTCTAAGGCAAGGTCTAGAATTTTTTCAATTTTATGCAAATAATTCCCATATTAAATGGATTAACAATGCATAAACCTACAACATATACTTATGAACATTGTAAACTTTTGACATCTTAAAATTATTGTATATTTACATATACAAGCACTTGCATATGCAATTTTAGTTGCTACCATAGAGAACGTTTTGTGTGTTTAAATATAAAATGTACATATAAATCCATACATGTATCAGGAACATTTGTAAAATATAAATAAAGACCACAGTGACATTTTTGTAGCTTAATATGGCATTGAAGATTTCGCAAGTGAAATTAGCACTGAATACTTGTTGGTAAAACATAACTGCATTAATTCTGCAGACTCGGGAGGATGTAAACTGTAAACAGGCATTTTGCTATCTGATTAAGTCTTGACAATGTTTTTAATAACTGAAATATATTTATATGCATTTTAAAATGTGCCGTTAGTATTGGGTAGAGCTGCCTATATTATCTATCAGGTTTGGACTACTTTTGTTTGCCTAAATTTTCCTGCTTTGCTAATTGTTGTATTTTTGAGAATGTTTGTTTTCCTGTAGATGAATTTGGTTCATCTCAGTGTTTATTCTATACCAGTGCAGCATGCAGTACTTTCAGGTGTTCTGCCATTAAGGGCAAGTAGTTCTAACAGTTGTGACTTAATTATCATATCTGTAGAGGTAATAAAGTGCTCATCCACTAAAAGTTAATCATCACTGAAATATGGTCATCATTGGAATATGTTCAGATAAGCTGCTGCACTTGCAGTATTTTTCATGTGTCTATCCGTGGTGTTTTCTTGCCTCTTTTTGTTAAGGGTAAAGTTGTTTCATAACCTATAAATACATGGCAGATGTATGCATCTCAGTATGCAATTTAACTTCTAATTAATAAATTAGGAGTCTTCTTCCATGTCAAATGCAATGGATAGCTTCTTTTATTTAAATGACAGCTTTGATATTAAAACTTACTACATTAAAACCAGCACTCAACATAGCAGTTCAGTCTTTTCTTTGTTCACAATCCTGTCTACACCAAAATATATTATTATTTGCCTGCATTTTAGACATCTGTATTTTGTGCAAATGAACAAAATACTTTTCTACTAGATGGAATGCAGATTAACACTGGTTTAAGACTCTCATATTTTAAAACTACTAAATACAAGAACACAAGTTTCTTAGTATCACTGTGATGAAAACAAGACTGCTTTTGGTCAGCTGGGCTTTCGTGATTTCTAGTCTAGATTCCTACCTGTAATGTGAGATGGTGATACCTCTGAGGAGACTCTGATATATAAACATCAAAACATAACACTGAATCTCAGCATGGTTTACAGATATTCACTAATACAGAGCACAGATTTGTTTGGTGCATAATTCTGAATGTCATATTGCTGTAAAGGGTGTAGGATACTCATAACTCTATGTCATTAAATACATGATGAGCAGCAAGTTGATCACAACTTGATATTTTATCAGATCAACATTATTGTCTTATCACCTTCTTTATTCTGACTAGGCAGGAATAATCTCTGGAATAAAGCAGTTTCTTTCTTAACGAGAGATGCATGATAGTTTGTTGGGGTTTTTTTAGCCAGCATTTTAAAAGAACCAAATATACACACAATGCTCCTGAAAATTCTGGAAAATGTTATCTTTACAAAGCTGTTAGAATGTTTGACTAACATCAGCAATTCCTTTTAGACATTATAAAATGTCCATATGTGTAACTGAGAATGACTAAATAATAGGTACTGCGACACTAGTAAAAATAATTACTGGGAAGCTCTTAAGTATCAGGATTAGAAGTTTGATACAAAAACTTCAGAATGGCATTCAGTATGCATGTATCATGATAATAAGACTTAATGAGATTTACAAAAGGGAATTGAGGATTTGTTAGCATATTCAGATTTTAGGCAGTAAATCATGAGAAGCATATTAAGTTGATTATGATTTAAATCAGTTCTCAAAAGCCTTCATAAATGGATTCCAATGGCATCTGTGAATAATTGCTGCTGCCATTGCGGTGGACTGAATTAAAGTGATCGGCATGGTAAATTCTCCCTATTTTCATCATTTCATTGTCAGTTATTCCTCCCCAACACCAACTTCTTTATCTTGAATATTTGTAACAAAAACAAAGCATGACAGTCAGTCTCAGATCTTTCTGTTGATTGTAAGAGTCATTTTGTACAATCACTGTAAGAGAAGGATTTTTTCTTAAATGCATTTTCTAAATGACATCACTATTAAAAGCAACATTTGAGAGTGCCGGGGGTTTTTCTTCACAGGTGACAGAAGGAAACATTAAATGTGTTTTCAACGTAGAAGAATTGCATTTTTAACTTAGACCTAAGACATTTTCTTCTGATAATGAACAGAATGGGAAAGTCTGGTGTGCACCTCAAAAGGATTTGAATTTGGGTCAGAATACCCAAAGAATTAAATTGTATGATGCTAATTGCTATGTAACACTGTATACTACCACTTATAGGCTGAGAAAGTGACAGGCACCTCATGGTGCCTGTCTCTGCTGCTCCAGATTTGGAGATCTGAACATGACTCCCTTTTCATCCATATATTAATGAAAAATGAACTTCAATGAGCTGGACAAGTGCAGCAGTGATGAAATCAGAACTGGTTTCAGCATGCAACAATCCAAAACCACAGGCCATCTTTCCTGCCCTGAAAGACTGCTGTGACAAATGGAGCCCAAAGTTGTGGACTGAATAAACACGATGGACTTTTATAAGGATGGTCTGTATACTACAGGTATATCTGTATGCATATTTCAAAGGGCAGGAAAGGTGGTGGTGTATTGGGAAGTGTGAGACCTAGCTTGACATAAAGGGTATGGAATAAGGGATGGATGCTGTCCTGGTTTTGGCTGGGACAGAGTTTATTTCTTCCCAGTAGCTGGTGCATTGCTCTGTTTTGGATTTAGTCTGAGAACAATGTTGATAACACAAAGGTGTTTTAGTTGTTGCTAAGTAATGCTTACTCTGATCAAGGACTTTTCAGTCTCTCCTGCTCCACCAGTGAAGAGGGGCACAAGAAGCCAGAAAGAAGCAGAGGCTGGACTCCTGACCCAAAATAGCCAAAGGGATATTCCATACCACAGAACATCATGCTTAGTAGGGAAACTGAGGGAAGTTGGCTGGGAGGGACTGGTTGCTACTTGGAGATGAGCTGGGCATCAGTCAATGGGTGGTGAGCAATTGTATTGTGTATCACTTTGGTTTTTTGGGATTTTATTCTTCTCTCCATTTATTAATTATTATTTATTATTACACTTTATTTCATTTATTAAACTTTTTTTCTGATTCTCCTTCCCATCCCACCAGGGTAGTGGTCATCAAGCAGCTGCCTTGTACTGTGTTGCTGACTGGTGTTAAACCATGACACCATTTTCGACTGTAGTACCTGAGAAAATAATTCAGTTTAGAGCAGTCACAGGGGCTAAATTATTGACTTCCTTCATTTCTATGAAAGATATTCTAATCCACTTTATTTTAAAGAATGGTTTCTCATGCACAAATTAAAGTTTTAATGGAAAAAAACAAGTTGCCCACACAGGATTAAAAACCAATATAATTTTAAAATTACTTATTATTAATGAGACATATAAGTCTATTAGAGTTTCAGACTATGCACATTTCACAGAAACACAGAATGGCTGAGGTTGGAAGGTGGCAAGGTCTGACTGGATAAAACCCAGTGTCAGAAATATTCTCTTTGTGATCCCCAGAGAGAAATTAAGATACAAGCAAGGTGAAGTATTGTAATCGGTCGCTTTGTTTATTATAAAAAGATAATCGTTAAAAAAGGTAATTATTATAAAAAGATAGCAGTAGGACAGATCAGAAAAAGGAGAAATTAAGCAAGCATTCAGAGTGCAGAGAGAGTCACCACCGTAGATCCAGTGGTGTCCCAAGGGTCTGTAATCATCTTTGGTGGTGGGTACCCCCAGTCCCCCCCCGCGATTACTTTTTTCCCCTTTTATAATGTGTTAGGGGGAAGTTCCTCTTTTCTTAATGTCACAAACTGCATATTCCTGGTGGATCCAGTTTCTCTGGTCTTAGAGCCAGCTCTTCAACTGTGCAGGACTGTCAGCAGTCGTTGAGATAATGGACAGTAATTCTTCACACCAATCTCTGAGTTAATGGACCGAGGAGTCTTAACTCCTCACACCCATCTCTCAGACAGTGAAGGGCAGAGTGACATCTCAGATCCTCACACCCATCTTTGAGGCTGTGGACCTCAGCTCCTCATGCCATTCTTTGAGACAATGGACAGTAGAATCAGATTTCAGTTCAGTCTCTCACGGAAGGGAAGATCATCTTGTGCAACCTGCTGCTCAAACTAGTTGTCCAGGACCATGTGGAGGCACCTTTTGAATATCTCCAAGGATGGAGACTCCACAGCCTCTCTGGACAACAAAGGTTACTACTTGGTCGTCTTCATAGTAAAAAAGTTTTTCCTCCAATGTTTCTATTTAAGAAGAACTTATACCCTTTTTCTGCCAAACATACTGATTTCTCAATAATGAAAAAAAATGGACCCGTTGGAGTAAGTCTAGAGGAGGACCACATAGATTATCACAGGGCTGGAGCACCTTTTCTGTGAAGACAGAATAAGAGAGATGGGATTGTTCAGCGTGGAGAAGAGAAGGCTCAAGGGAGACCTTAGAGCCACCACTACCTACAGGGGCTCTACAAGAAATCTAGAGAGAGACTTTTATGAGGGAATGTAGGGATAGGAAAGGGGAAATGGTTTTAGACAGAAAAAGAGTAGATTTAGATTAGGTATTAGGAAGACATTTTTTCTCTGAGGGTGTTGTAGTTTTAGCCTCTATAACTCACACAGTCACTCTCTCACTCACTCCCCCTTTTTCCTTCCCCCTGCTCCTAAAGGGATGGCAAGGAGAATAGAAAGAATGCAACTCCCACAGGTTGAGATAAGAACAGTTTAGTAACTAAGGTATAACACAAATCACTACTGCTACCACCAGTAATAATAATGACAAGGCAAATACAAGGAAAGAATACAATCGCTCACCACCAAGCCCCTGCCCGACCAAGCAGTGCACACCCCATCCTTCCGGGTCTCTGCCCTCCATTTTTGCATACTGGGCATGACGTGCTGTGGTATGGAATACCTCTCTTTGGTCAGTTTGGGTCAAGTGTCCTGTTTCTGCTTCCTCCCGGCTTCCCCTCCTCCCTGGCAGAGCATGAGACTCAGAGAGGCCTTGGCCAGACCATAACGTTCTAAGCAGTAACTGAAAACACTGATGTTATCAGCGCTGTTCCCAGGCCTAAAGTCAAAAACACAGCGCTGCACCAGCTACCGAGAAGGAGAAAAATGATTGCTGCTGCTGAACCCAGGACAGAGGGCAGTGAGACACTGGAGCAAGTTTCCCAGAGAAGCTGTGCCTGCCCTATGTGTGGAATAAGATCATATAAAATAAATAAATAAATATTGTCCATCCAGGTACCTTTAAGCATAAGCTTAGCTATAAGTTAGTAATGGTCCGGTCTGGGAGCTCTGCTCTGGCTGCCCTGGCAGTGGCCAGCGTAGACACCCAGACAGAGTCGATGAGTGGGGAGGCTGCAGTGCAGAGCTTGGGGTGTAGAGAGCACATGCACTGCTCTCCTGAGGAGAGGGTGCACAATGGGCAGGGCTGCACTCTGTGCTCACTGGTGGAGGTCCTCCTGCAGCAGGTGGCGGAGCTGCGAGAAGCTGTCAAGAGGCTGAAAGGTGTCAGGGAAGCTGAGGGGAAACAGCACTGCTTGCTCCAGGACCAGACTGTGCGGGGGCCTCAAGCGTCCACTGCAGCTCATGCAGGAAAGGAGGCTGCTAACCCAGGAAGCTGGGAAACAGTAATAGACAAAAATAACAAAAAAAGGAGGAAGAAGACAATTAAAAGCAAGGGGCTTCCTCCTACATCTGTTGTCACCACCCAGAACCGCTTTGCTGTCCTTCAGGGAGCTGATGAGGAAACACACCCTGACCAGGAACAACGGGCTGATGCACTGGTAAAGAAGATCACTACTGGTGCTGACAGGAAAAAGTGGCGGGTAGTAATAGTGGGGGACTCTACTCTGAAAGGAACAGAGCCACCCATCTGTCGCCTGACCCAGGCTTGAGGGAGGTGTGTTGCATACTAGGGGCTAGGATCAGGGATGTTGAAGAGAGGCTGCCTACTCTAGTCAGTCCCACTGACTATTACCCACTTCTAGAGACACATGTGGGTGCTACTGATATAGATAGCAGTAGCTCGGAGAACATAAAGAAGGACTACAGCACCCTGGAAGAGATGGTTAGGGGTTATGGAGCGCAGATTGTTTTTTCATCAATTCTCCAGGATACAGGGCAGGACCTTAAAAAGGCTAGGAGGATTGGCCAGGTTAATAAATGGTTAGAAGGGTGGTGCCATAGTCAGGGGTTTGGGTACCTTGAATACGGGACTCAATTTAGTAGGCCAGGTCAACTGGGGGCTGGTGGAACTAGTCTGACAAAGAAAGGGAAGAGTGGATTTGGTAGGAGGTTTGCCAGACTGGTCAAGGATGCTTTAAACTAGATGTGTTGGGGGAGGGGGGCATCATTCCATCCCAACACGCACAGTTACTTGCCAGCACCTATGATAAACGTTCAGAGCAATGTAGAGATATTGCAGCTGCTCTAGCCAATGAGCCGGCTTCAATTGGATCTCGGCTCAAATGCCTCTATACAAATGCCTGTAGCATGGGGAATAAACAAGAGGAATTAGAGATGTGTGCACATCTACGGGGATATAATACCATAGGCATCGTAGAAACATGGTGGGACGGCTCCTATGACTGGAGTGTTGGAATGGAAGGCTATAGGCTCTTTAGGAAAGACAGGACCAGCAAATAGGTAGGGTGTGCTGCTATTTCTGTTAGGGATAGGCTAGAGAGTATGGAACTCTGTCTGGGGACAAGCGATCAATCAACAGAGAGTTTGTGGGTCAGGGTTAAAGGGAGAACAGCGATGGGTGACATTATTGTGGGGATCTGTTACAGACCGCCTGACCAAGGGGACTCAGTGGATGAAGTGCTCTATAGGCAGATAAGTACAGCCTCACGATGTCAGGCCCTTGCTCTCATGGGAGACTTCAACCACCCCGATATCAGTTGGAGGGATGGTATGGCCCGGCACAAGCAATCCAGGAAATTCCTGGCATTGAAATGGGGAGGGAGGGCAGAGAGGCCCAAGACTGTTGGTTGATATTCAAGGATCACCTGCTACAAGCTCAGAAGCGATACATCCCTACTAGAAGGAAGTTCAGCAGGAGGGCCAGGAGACCTCCTTGGATGGATAAGATGATGCTGAGCAAAATTCAAAGGAAAAAAGAGGCTTATAAAAGGTGGAAGCAAGGACAGGCGGCCTGGGAAGAATACAGGGATGTTGTCCGGGAAGCTAGAGACCAGGTTAGGAAAGCTAAGGCTCACTTAGAATTAAAATTGGCTAGGGATGTTAAAGATAACAGGAAGGGATTCTAAAGGTACATTGCAAATAAAAGACAGAGTAGAGACAACATGGGCCCTCTCCGGAAGCTATCAGGAGAACTGGCTACCCTGGATTTAGAGAAGGCTGAGGTTCTTAATGACTTCATTGCCTCAGTCTTCACTGCAAATGCTCTGACCGTACCACTCAAGTCTTGGAAGGCAGACAGAGGGACTGTGAGAATGAAGACCTTGGACCCACTGTAGGAGGGGATCTGGTTCGAGATCATCTTAGGAACCTGAATGTATACAAGTCCATGAGACCGGATGAAATCCATCCACGGGTCCTGAAGGAGCTGGCAAATGAAGTTGCTAAGCCACTGTCCATCATATTTGAAAAATCATGACAGTCAGGTGAAGTTCCCGATGACTGGAAAAAGGGAAATATAACCCCCATTTTCAAGAAGGGGAAAATGGATGGCGTGTCAGTCTCACTTCTGTGCCTGGCAAAATCTTGGAGCAGATTCTCCTGCAAGGCATGCAGAGGCACATGAAAACCAACAAGGTGTTTGGTGACAGCCAGCATGGCTTCACTAAGGGGAAATCCTGCCTGACCAGTTTGGTGGCCTTCTATGAAAGGGCCACGGAACTGATGGACAGGGGTAGAGCAGCTGATGTCATCTACCTGGACTTGTGTAAAGCCTTTGACACTGTCTCCCATGACATCCTTCTCTCTAAGTTGGAGAGACATCAATTTGACAGGTGGACCACTCGGTGGATAAAGAATTGGCTGGATGGCCGCACGCAAAGAGTTGTGCTCAATGGCTCAATTTTTACCTGGAGACTAGTAACAAGTGATGTCCCCCAGGGATCGGTGTTGGGACCGGTCTTGTTCAACATCTTCGTGGGTGACAAGGGCAGTGGGATTGAGTGTGCCTTCAGAAAGTTTGCCGATGACACCAAGCTGTGTGATTCAGTTGATACACTGGAGGGAAGGAATGCCATCCAGAGGGACCTTGACACGCTTGTGAGGTGGGCTGATGCCAACCTGATGAAGCTTAACCATGCCAAGTGTGAGGTCCTACACCTGGGTAGGAGCAATGCCAGGCACAGCTACAGGTTGGGCAGAGAAGTGATTCAGAGCAGCCCTGCGGAGAAGGACTTGGGGGTGTTGGTTGACGAAAAAATGAACATGAGCTGGGAGTGTGCGCTTGCAACCCAGAAAGCCAACCGTATCCTGGGCTGCATCAAAAGGAGTGTGACCAGCAGGTTGAGGGAGGTGATCCTGCCCCTTTACTCTGCTCTTGTGAGACCTGACTTGGAGTATTGGGTGCAGTTCTGGTGTCCTCAACATAAAAAGGACATGGAACTGTTGGAACAAGTGCAGAGGAGGGCCACAAGCGTGATCTGGGGACTGGAGCACCTCCTGTATGAAGATAGGCTGAGAAGGTTGGGGCTGTTCAACCTGGAGAAAAGAAGGCTGCATGGAGACCTCATGGCAGCCTTCCAGTATGTGAAGGGGGCCTATAGGGATGCTGGGGAGGGACTCTTCATTAGGAACTGTAGTGATAGGGCAAGGGGTAATGGGTTCAAACTTAAACAGGGGAAGTTTAGATTGGATGTGAGGAAGAAATTCTTTACCGTAACGGTGGTGAGGCACTGGAATGGGTTGCCCAGGGAAGTTATGAATGCTCCATCACTGGCGGTGTTCAAGGTTGAGCTGGACATAGTCTTGGATGGCATGGTTTAATGGGAGGTGTCCCTGCCCATGTCATGGGAGTTTGGAACTAGATGATCTTAAGGTCCTTTCCAACCTTAACTATTCTATGATTCTATGATTCTATGTCTTGTTCAGGTAAATGTTTGAAGTATTTTAGGACACATGCCAGTGGCTGACATAGTGAAATATAAAACAATATAAAAAAGGAAAGTAAATAAAGAAACCTTGGACCAAAACTCAAAGTAGGGATGTAAATATTTCCTTAATAGGAAATAGGTAAAAATGAGTTTTAGATGAGAGATCTTTAGGCTACTATATTACAGTGCCACCCCAGGAGCATCCTAAGCTTACACTAAGACTACAACATCTAAGAGAGAACTTATTTTTGTTGTCTTGGTTACAGGTGATCATTGAAAATAATTTAATTTGGAAAGCTGTATTCAAATAAAAATTCCCAGTTATTTCAATAAGTGTTTGCTTAAGAAACCAGCATGAAGTAGGAAAAAATATACAGGACGAACCTATGCAATTTCTGCATAATTCTTAACCATGTCTCATGTCCCATCTGAAATCAGTGACAGAACTGGGTGCTATTGAGCATCCTTTTGAGCTGGTATAGCTGGGTAGGCAAAAGTGGTATCATGAGATAAACTGTAACCAATAAAGGCTGTCATGAAGGCAGCAGAGTGACAGTGAGCATGGTACAGAGCTCTCCAGTCCCCAGTGCAAACTCCAAAGGTAGCCTGCTATGGGACTACAGAGAACAAGTTAAAGACGCCCCCACAATCTCTCCCAGATTTTCTTAGTCTTCATCAGGGATTCAGTTACCCTTTTTGAGCATTTCTTTGCTTCATTTCATATATTTTTTTTTTTTATTCTTCCACTGCGCTGAAAGAATGCTTGCACGTAACTCTAGGGAAATCACTTACTATCAGCACAGACTTCCACAGCAACAGTGGGGTGATAATGATCGAATTAAAGAGGGAGAGAGGAAATATACAGGCAGGCCTCTGGGGATCACAGTTGCAGGGATGCTCTGGATGGTGGAGGGAGCTTCCCTATGCCTATTCAGACTATATTTTCTTTAATGTCTTTCAAACCTCTTTTGTTCCTCAACAAGCCAGTTTCCACCCTCCAGTAAGTGCAAATGATGGGACCCATTTTAGGCTTTGCTCAGAGTGCCCAGTAGGAAGAGAAATTCTTCCCCCTATTTCCATCTCTCCCCATTTGTACAGCTGTTCTCTTGGCAGAGACAATTTGACACAGGATCAACAATTCTGCAGTACTACTTTCCTTAGCTGTTTACGCATTTTCAAAAGCCCGTATGGTGCCTTTCTTGGATCCTCTATCATACCCCTAGATCATTATTCACAGCTAGAAGATATATAGGCTCAATATCTTTACCACATTACCACATATATTAGACTATTTTGAACTATCTGCTCTGGTACAAACGTAAAGCCTCTAAGCTTTCCTTGTTCCACAGTTTTTAATCTACTCCACAGGAAAATTTATTGTGCCTTACTCTCTGGGATTTGATCCTGCATTTATTTTTGTGAATAATGAAGCGAGGAATTCTTTCAGCTTGTCAGCCACAGTATCTGTCACTAGCTTCCCACTCATCCCTTAATGGCTCAAGTAATTCCTGACAGACCTCTTGGCTTTTTATATACGTAAGTAAGTTGTCATGTTTTATATTTAATTCCCTTGCAACACTGTTTTTTTATTTTAATTCCCAATTTTGCCATTCTTCATTTCTCCTGCATATCTGACCACAAAACCCATGAAAGAATCATGTACACGACACCTAGAGATGTAAAACCCTAAAATGTTAAAAAAAGAAGACATGTAGCGCAATAAACAATCAGTAAGATTGGAACCCCTGTTTTTTTCGTTCTTAGGTGATCCATGTTGACAGTAATGAATAAAGAACCAATTCAGATAAAGCCCTCTCAAACCCTCAAATCTTTCAGACTATTTTAGATTGATCTATGGAGAAACTTCCATAGACTCTACATAACATTGCAGAGCCCCTTCTTCTGAGCTTGATTTCAGTTCAGAAACTTCCAGTAGTGTTTTTATTTGATTTACAACAATCATAGAATCATAGAATCATAGAATAGTTAGGGTTGGAAAGGACCTCAAGATCATCGAGTTCCAACCCCCCTGCCATGGGCAGGGACACCTCCCACTAAACCATGCCATCCAAGGCTATGTCCAACCCCACCTTGAACGCCGCCAGGGATGAAGCATTCACAACCTCCCTGGGCAACCCATTCCAGGGCCTCACCACCCTCACAGTAAAGAATTTCTTCCTCAGATCCAATCTAAACTTCCCCTGTTTAAGTTTGAACCCATTACCCCTTGTCCTCTCACCACAGTCCCTAATGAAGAGTCCCTCCCCAGCATCCTTATAGCCCCCCTTCACATACTGGAAGGCTGCCATGAGGTCTCCACGCAGCCTTCTCTTCTCCAGGCTGAACAGCCCCAATTTTCTCAGCCTGTCTTCATACGGGAGGTGCTCCAGTCCCCTGATCATCCTCATGGCCCTCCTCTGCACTTGTTCTAACAGTTCCATGTCCTTTTTATGTTGAGGACACCAGAACTGCACACAATACTCCAAGTGAGGTCTCACGAGAGCAGAGTGGAGGGGCAGGATCACCTCCCTCGACCTGCTGGTCACACTCCTTTTGATGCAGCCCAATATACAGTTGGCCTTCTGGGCTGCAAGCGCACACTGCCGCCTCATGTTCATTTTTTCGTCAACCCACACCCCCAAGTCCTTCTCCGCAGGGCTGCTCTCAATCTCCTCCCCGCCCAATCTGTAGCTGTGCCTGAGATTGCTCCGATCCAGGTGTAGGACTTTGCATTTAGCATGGTTAAACTTCATTAGGTTGGCATCAGCCCACCTCACAAGTGTGTCAAGGTCCCTCTGGATGGCATTCCTTCCCTCCAATGTATCAACCGAACCACACAGCTTGGTGTCATCGGCAAACTTGCTGAGGGCGCACTCAATCCCATTGTCCATGTCACCCACAAAGATGTTGAACAAGACCGGTCCCAACACCGATCCCTGGGGGACACCACTCGTTACTGGTCTCCAGCTGGACACTGAGCCACTGAGCACTACTCTTTGCGTGCGGCCATCCAGCCAGTTCTTTATCCACCGAGTGGTCCACCTGTCAAATTGATGTCTCTCCAACTTAGAGAGAAGGATGTCATGGGAGACAGTGTCAAAGGCTTTACACAAATCCAGGTAGATGACATCAGCTGCTCTACCCCTGTCCATCAGTTCCGTAGCCCCTTCATAGAAGGCCACCAGATTGGTCAGGCAGGATTTCCCCTTAGTGAAGTCATGCTGGCTGTCACCAAGCACCTTGTTGGTTTTCATGTGCCTCTGCATGCCTTGCAGGAGAATCTGCTCCAAGATTTTGCCAGGCACAGAGGTGAGATTGACTGGTCTGTAATTCCCTGGGTCATCCATTTTCCCCTTCTTAAAAATGGGGGTTATATTTCCCTTTTCCCAGTCATCGGCAACTTCACCTGACTGCCATGATTTTTCAAATATGATGGACAGTGGCTTAGCAACTTCATTTGCCAGCTCCTTCAGGACCCGTGGATGGATTTCATCAGGTCCCATGGACTTGTATACATTCAGGTTCCTAAGGTGGTCCCGAACAAGATCCTCCCCCACAGTGGGCCCAGGGTCCCCACCCTCACCGTCCCCACGTCTGCCTTCCAAGACTTGGGTGGTGTGGTCAGAGCATTTGCCGGTGAAGACTGAGGCAAAGATGTCATTAAGAACCTCAGCCTTCTCTAAATCCGGGGCAGCCAGTTCTCCTGATAGCTTCTGGAGAGGGCCCACGGTGTCCCTAACCTGTCTCTTATTGGCAATGTACCTATAAAATCCCTTCCTGTTATCTTTAACATCCCTAGCCAAGTTTAATTCTAAGTGGGCCTTAGCTTTCCTAACCTGGTCCCTAGCTTCCCGGACAACATCCCTGTATTCTTCCCAGGTCGCCTGACCTTGCTTCCACCTTTTATAAGCCTCTTTTTTCCTTCGAATTTTGCTCACCAGCTCCTTATCTATGGAAGGAGGTCTCCTGGCCCTCCTGCTAAACTTCCTTCTGGTTGGGATGCATCGCTCCTGAGCTTGCAGCAGGTGATCCTTGAATATCAACCCACAGTCTTGGGCCCCCCTGCCCTCTAGGGCTGTATCCCATGGAACCTTACTGAGCAGGTTCCTGAAGAGGCCAAAGTCTGCTCTCTTGAAGTCCAGGGCAGTGAGCTTGCTGCACCCTCTTCTCACTGTCCTGAGGATCTCAAACTCAACCATCTCATGATCGCTGCAATCAAGGCTGCCCTGGAGTGTCACATTCCCAACCAGCCCTTCCCTGTTGGTGAGGACGAGGTCAAGCATGGCACCTCTCCTTGTCGGCTCCTCTATTACTTGCAGAAGGAAGTTGTCTTCCACGCAATCGAGGAACCTTCTGGATTGCTTGTGCCGGGCCGTACCATCCCTCCAACAGATATCAGGGTGGTTGAAGTCTCCCATGAGAACAAGGGCCTGCAAGCGTGAGGCTGCTCCTATCTGCCTATGGAGCGCTTCGTCCAGCAAGTCCCCTTGGTCAGGAGGTCTGTAACAGATCCCCACAATAATATCACCCATCGCTGTTCTCCCTTTAACCCTGACCCACAAACTCTCTGTTGACTGCTCACCTGCCCCCAGACAGAGTTCCATACTCTCTAGCCTATCCCTAACATAAATAGCAACTCCCCCTCTCCGTCTGCCAGGCCTGTCTTTCCTAAAGAGCCGGTAACCTTCCATTCCAACACACCAGTCATAGGTGCCATCCCACCATGTTTCTGTGATGCCTATGATATCATACCCCCGCAGATGTGCACACATCTCTAATTCCTCTTGTTTGTTCCCCATACTACGGGCATTTGTGTAGAGGCATTTGAGCCGAGATCCAATTGAAGCCGGCTCATTGGCTGGAGCAGCTGGAATATCTCTACATTGCTCCGAACGTTTACTGTAGGTGCTACCAACCGACTGGGTGTGTTGGGATGGAATGATGCCCCCCTCCCCCAACACATCTAGTTTAAAGCATCCTTGACCAGCCTGGCAAGCCTCCTACCAAATCCACTCTTCCCCTTCTTTGTCAGACTAGTTCCACCAGCCCCCAGTAGACCTGGCCTACTATATTGAGTCCCATGTTCAAGGTACCCAAACCCCTGACTATAGCACCACCCTTCTAACCATTTATTAACCTGTTCAATCCTCCTAGCCTTTTCAAGGTCCTGCCCTGTATCCTGGAGAATTGATGAAAAGACAATCTGAGCTCCAGAGCCCCTAACCACCTCTACAGAGCCCCTAAGTCTCTAGGAACAATGCTTATCTTTTTTCATAATAAGTTCTGACTTCGGGTCAGCTCCCTGTCCTTCTGCAGTGCTTTGCTGCGTGGTTCAGTTGATACACTGGAGGGAAGGAATGCCATCCAGAGGGGCCTTGACATGCTTGTGATGTGGGCTGATGCCAACCTGACGAAGTTTAACCATGTCACATGGGAGGTCCTATACCTGGGCAGGAGCAATGCCAGGCACAGCTACAGGTTAGGCAGAGAAGCGAATTAGAGCAGCCCTGCAGAGAAGGACTTGGGGGTGTTGGTCGATGAGAAAATGAACATGAGCCGGCAGCGTGCACTTGTAGCCAAGAAAGCCAGCGGTATCCTGGGCTGCATCAAGAGGATCGTGACCAGCAGGTCCAGGAAGGTGCTCCTGCCCCTCCACTCTGCTCTCGTGAGACCTCACTTGGAGTATTGTGTGCAGTTCTGGTGTCCTCAACATAAAAAGGACATGGAACTGTTGGAACAAATCCAGAGGAAGGCCATGAGGATGATCAGGGGACTGGCGCACCTCCCATATGAAGATAGGATGAGAAAGTTGGGGCTGTTCAGCCTGCAGAAGAGAAGGCTGCATGGAGACCTCATGGCAGCCTTCCAGTACGTGAAGGGGGGCTATAGGGATGCTGGGGAGGGACTCTTCATTAGGGGCTGTAGTGACAGGACAAGGGACAATGGGTTTAAATTTAAACAGGGGAAGTTTACATTGGATCTGAGGAAGAAATTCTTTCCTGTAAGGGTGGTGAGGCCCTGGAATGGGTTGCCCAGGGAGGTTGCGAATACTCCAGCGCTGGCGGTGTTCACGGCCGAGTTGGGCAGAGGCTTAGATGGCTTGGTTTAGTGGGAGGTGTCCCTGCCCATGGCAGGGGGTTTGGAACTCGATGATCTTAAGGTCCTTTCCAACCCTAACTATTCTATGATTCTATGATTCTATGAATAAATTATCAGTTTACCTTGCATAGTAAGTAGCATTTCAACTTTGTTTTTTCATTAACAGTCACACTGAGGCCACCACAAATATTTACTTGCTTGTATCCACTATCATATCTACATAGTTCTATGTATTTTTCTTTTAGAAAATCATAAACTTAGAAGTCAAACACATTTAAATCTTTCTGTATAACAAATCAGATTCACTGCATGCTATAAGCGCCTTTTCTTCTGTCTCCGGAAAGGAAAATAATTTTAAAATTAATCTGGTTTGTTGGACTTATATTGTAGTGGGAAGTGTACTTCGTATGAATGCATACAATTAGAATTTGGCATGTTTAAAAAGTCCTGTCTGTTCAGGAGTATAGATCTAAATCTTTTAAAAGCATAAATATTGTTCAGTAGTTGAAAAGAGAAGGTGTGAAAGGACAGGTTGTGGTAAAGTATTTGAACAGTGGGGTTGAGTGCACCCACATCAAATTTGCAGGTAACATCAAGCTGTGTGGTGCAGTTGACAGGCCTGAGGGATTGTATGTCATTCAGATGGACCTGGAGAAGGTCAAGAAGCGGGCCCATGTGAACCTCATAAGGTTCTACAAGGCCAAATGCATGGTCCTGCGCCTGAGACAGGGCAATCCCAAGAGCAAACACAGGCTGGGTGGAGAATAGACTAAAAACAAAAACAGCCCTGATGAGAAAATCTTGAGGTTTTGGTGGATGAGAAGCTTAATGTGAGCGGGCAGTGTGTGCTTGCAGCCCAGAAAGCCAACCATAGGCTGGGCTGCACCAAAAGAAAAGTGACCAGCAGGTGCAGGGAGTTGATCCTGCCCTTTTACTCTGCTCTCATGAGGCCCTACCTGGAGTGTTGTGTCCAGCTCTGGAGTTCTTATTGCAGAAAAGACATGGACCTTTTGGATTGGGTTCAGAGGAGGGCCACAGAAATGATCAGAGGGTTGGAGCACCTCTTCTAGAAGGAAAGCCTAACAGACTTGGGGTTGTTCACCCTGGAGAAGGCTTCAGGGTGACCATGGACATGGAACTGTTGGAACAAGTCCAGAAGAGGGCCATGAGGATGATCAGGGGACGGGGGTAGCACCTTCTGTATGAAGATAGGCTGAGAAAGTTGGGGCTGTTCAGCCTGGAGAAGAGAAGGCTGAGTGGAGACCTCGTAACAGCCTTCCAGTATTGAAGGGGGCCTATAAGGATGCTGGGGATGGACTCTTCTTTAGGAACTGTAGTGATAGGACAAAGGGTAATGGTTTCAAACTTAAACAGGGGAAGTTTAGATTGGATATAAGGAGGAAGCTCTTTACTATGAGGGTGGCGAGGCACTGGAATAGGTTGCCCAGGGAAGCTGTTGATGCTCCATCGCTGGCGGTGTTCAAGGCTAGGTTGGACGGAGGCTTAGATGGCATGGTTTTGTGGGAGGTGTCCCTGCCCATGGCAGGGGGTTGGAACTAGATGATCTTAAGGTTCTTTCCAACCCTAACTATTCTATGATTCTATTGCAGCCTTTCAATACTCAACAGGGGTTTATAGGAAAGGTGGGAACAGGATTTTTAGTAAGACCTGCAGCAATAGGTCAAGGGGTGGTGGTAATTTTAAACTAAATGAGGGTAGATTCAGACTAGAGATGAGGAAGAAGGTTTTTAAAATGAGGATGGTGAAACAATGGAACATTTTGCCCAGAGAGGCGCTTGGTGCCCCATCCCTGGAGACATTCAAGGTCAGTTTGGATGGGGCTCTGAACAACCTGATCTAGTTGAAGATGCCCTTGATTGTTGCAAGGGGTTGGAGTAGATGACCTTTAAACCTAAATTATTCTATGATTCTGAATGGTGTTACTCAGTTTCTCTTAAAAACCCCACTAGAGCCAGAGACAATATACAATATATATTACAGACTACAGTGAGATCTGAGACTGGAAACAATCTGCAGAGCTGCAAATGAATGTGTAGGGGTTTTTTAAGTGTAAATTATTTTTGGTTACAAGCTGAAAAATAATACTAGAAGTAATCACTTCATGATTGAAAACTGGTTTTGGAAGCTAGGTTGGACTATGGCGGTTGAGTAATCTACATTTTTAACACTGTCTGCAATGCATTTCTATATGCTTTTTACTATTCACAATAGTTCCACTGAAATAATCATCTGCCCAAAGGAAAAATGCACATACATGAAGAATTCTTTCGTGATTTATCAGTATGTAATTCATGAGTGTTATCCAACTCTTGTGGCCTTTCAAAGACACGTGGAAACTGGCTGTTCAGTTCTATTCAGAGTTAGAGTAATTTGTGGTATCACTGCAGACAGAGAATAGAAATAGAATATAATAATGTCTGGCAGGGTTCTTAAAGGTATTGAAGGATCTAAGTTAGGAAGTTGTTTGCCTCAGTTCTCCATAGGCCCAAGGAAGGGAAATACGTGAATTCCCCAGGTCAATGCAGGGAATATTAGACAATTAGGTTCCCAGTTCAGACAGGATGAATTTAGCGACCAAATTAGAAGTATATTGCTTTTGCATATTTTTTAGAAAAGTCTTTTGCCAAAAGTACTTTTTACAGGTTTTTTAGCCTTTAGTGTACCTTAGCCAATTTAAGTCAATCAATGCTTTGCAAAACAATTTAAATGTTGGATGTGTTGGATTAATCATCTGCTTTTATTAGCACTAATCTTGTACAATTTGACAATCCTTTTTGCTCATCCAAATATGATACAGTTCCTTCTTTGAGTATTATATCAACTTTGGATTTGAGGTCATTCTTCGTTTATACCTCTAATGCTGTGTACTGAGTCTTATTCTTACATTTTTCAATTCTTAAATGGGTTTCCTCTTTAAAAGAAAAAAGGTGTATTTTAATATATACTGATCAGCAACATATAAAGGTCTTGTCCTAGCATCTGCTTTCAATAGTTTCTTTAGCATGAAGACACACTAATAGGATGAAACTGTCTCATAAACATATTCCTTCCTTTTTACTTTTTTTTTTAGAAGCTTTCAACAACAATAACAACAACAACAAAATACCCTTGCTTATAGAGATCTGATTTTTTTACTCCTATGTGAAATAGAGTTTGATCATGGCACCTTATGAAATTAGATTTTAACTTCCATCAGATGAATATGGCAGTGCTTGATGTAATGAGAAGTCTCTTGTTAATGGTATTTGGAAGTATTATAGATTGGAATTTGTAAATCAGGAGTGGCATGCATTGTAAAGAAGTACACAGATGCAAGCCAAATCAGTCTGTGTTGTTACTCTAAATATGCTGGGATTTTTCCAGCAGAAGTATTAAACTGGGGAGAAATATGGAAAAATAATGAGGAGAAATTAAATATTGTTCCATGTAATGAAGATTATATTTCATAAGGGCATGCATTCCTTGCTGGCAAAGTATATAATGAAGCTCTGTAAAACAGAAATCAACGTAAAGAATGATGCATATTGGAGGACTGTTTTTATTTTTAAGCTGGCTAGATAATGTAATGTACAGAAAGGAAGAAAGAATTAATCTTGCTAACCCATAGTTTCTAACTAACTGATGTGCAATTTGGAGGGTAAGTTTGCTAGCGCATCATAAGTAACACAGGAATTTAGATTGTCATGTCAGCTTTATTTCAACTTATGTGGGTATTCATACTGCAGTTTCTAGATGGTATTAAAGAGCTGATGGAGTATTGTGTACAATTCGGGTGTCCTCAACACAAAAAGGGCAGGGAACTCTTGAAACAAGTCCAGAGGAAGGCCACAAAGATGATCAGGGGACTGGAGCACCTCCCATATGAAGATAGGATGAGAAAGTTGGGGCTTTTCAGCCTGGAGAAGAGAAGGCTGAGTGGAGACCTCATAGCAGCCTTCCAGTATCTGAAGGGGGGCTATAGGGATGCTGGGGAGGGGCTCTTCATTAGGGACTGTAGTAATAGGACAAGGGGTAATGGGTTCAAACTTAAACAGGGGAAGTTTAGATTGGATATAAGGAGGAAGCTCTTTACTGTGAGGGTGGTGAGGCCCTGGAATGGGTTGCCCAGGGAAGCTGTGAATGCTCCATCGCTGGCAGTGTTCAAGGTGGGGTTGGGCATAGCTTTGGTGACATGGTTTAGTGGGAGGTGTCCCTGCCCATGGCAATTGGAACTAGATGATCTTAAGGTCCTTTCCAACCCTAACTATTCTATGATTCTATGATTCTATGTTAATATAAGGGTTAAAGCAATAAGAAAATGAAATGTAAGAAATATGAAACCTATATTCTTCTTTATAATATCAATTTATTACAAAAAAAGGAAACTACCATAGTAAATTTCAACATTTAAGAGGATCACTCTAGTCTTTATTTACAGTCATTATACAGAAATAGGCACTCAGAAGTAATTTTGTCTCTTACTAGGATAGCTACCTTATGCAGGTCACAAATTAAATACATTTTGGATGGTTAAAGTTAAGTGAGATTAACTATACTCATTGTTTGGAAGTAGAATACTTTGAGTTCCTTTTTTTCTTTATTTATTTATTAAATGCACTGCATAGGCTAATTGAACACATTCTTTAAATAATTGTCTCTCACCTGATATGTGAGATCACCCACCATTCCTATATGATGGAACATGGATATTATATAACATGGGACTTATGAAAGATACAGCAAAGGTCATCCTTACAACTTAGGGAACAGTATCTGTCAGCTCTCCAAACTCAAAATGCAAGGGCCTGCAAATTTTTAAAGAAAATATAATACAAAATCCTTCCTGCAAAATTTTGAATGAGAAGACTTAGCGCCACCCCTGCTTTGGAAATGGGATTTGACACTTTGACAGATTTTTGCCTGGATATCAGATGTATCTGCACCAGTGTACATGTAGTTAATATGTACTCTACTTGTAAGCCTCTGAATAATCTTCTTTCATATAAACATAGCAGCTATTGGTTGAATTTCAGCTGGAAGTCAAATTCTCTGATCATTTTTTCTGGAAATGTGCAGGCATGATTGCATGAAAATGCTGGAACAAGAAAATAGCATTATATTATAAGGTACCAAAAAAGAATTATTAGCAGGGGAGGAAGGAAAGATACAATAAGTAGGTGGACCAATGGAAGTAGTGAGAGGAGGATAACAGAGCAGGCTGGTGTGACAAGAAGGAGTAGATTTTTTAATGTTCTAATAAGTATTAATCTTTAACATTTATTCAAATGTCTTGAGTACTTTTGTAAATCTTAATTCAGAAGCCAAAACAGGTCTGTAGTATAGTCTTTATGCTTACAGTGCATATGAAGAGATTCCCTAAGTAGACATACTTTCTCATTTCTGATACATCTTTTATTTTAGTTTTCTGCTTCTTAGTTTTCTGTAGTGAAGTTATAATTAGTATTTCAAAATAATCTGCCATGGTATTGATAAGATCCTACTTCAGATATTTTCCATCTAATTTTGGGCATGTTACTACAAATCAAGTATAAATAAAAGGGAAATATGTAAATACTAAATTAAGAAAATACATTCAAAATTTAGTAATACGGGAGAGTATTTTATCTATGATGAAAAACAATCAGGTAATGTTGAAGAGAGTTTAATTCCATGAATAGGGGAAATCAAATCTTTTCAGTACGTATTCCATTGAAGAAATGAGCAGAGAACACATCTGGTGGAGCTGAGAATTAAATCTTGGAAGGGAAGGAAAAAGTAAGAGGAAGAGTCCATGAGAAATACAGATTTCAATATACTACTGCTTCAGGGATGACAGCTGCAACAATGAAGGTGATGGATTTTAGGTGAATAAAGTAATTGATTAAAGCAAGAAGTAAATGGAAGTAGAATATTAAGGAAAAAGTTTCGGGTCTCTTTAGGAGTGAAAAAAGAAAAACCAAACACACATGCACACACACACACACAAACAAACAAAGACCACCAAGAAAGAAAAGATAGTGAAGGGAGAATGGAAACTTGGGTTTATCTCCTGCTAAGTAGAAAAACCCATATATATTAATGAGGACTTGAAAATTTATGGCTTTGTCTCACCCACAGTAAGAATGTTAGAGTACCATCAATAGCAAGGAACAAAAAGCAATTGGGTCATCACTCAGGAGGTTACTCTAGACCTGTTCTCTCAACCTTTTCCAATGACCAGTTTCAGAATCCCCTAATCATCAAACCGTAAAGAACTGGAGTTATCATAAGCCTCTGCAGATGGCTTTCAGGCTGAAAATTTGTGCTCTTGGCAACCTGCATCACTTATATGCTTTACAGACATGATCTATGAGTTCTTTTCTTTCCATCCATTAGTTTTGTAGAATTTTAGAATTGTAGAATAATTAAGACTGGAAGGCGGCACAGGAAAATTTTAAGTTCAACGCCCTGTTAACTTCATAGCATTTATATTTGATCACAGGCTACCATTTCAAAGTACAATCAAAGTAATAAAAAAAATCCAATCCTCAGCTAAGTCAAATTTCCTGAGCACCATTGATAGTACATATAAAGACACTAAAAAATTCACCCTAATGTGCAAAGAACACGGCTTGAGACTTATGTCAATATAAAATTGATTCTAGTACTTGGCTGACTGTACTAGCAAATTTGGCTCGATTCTGGACAGTCTAAATATTTATTTATTAATCCATTTATTTTAAGTGAGAAGAACTAGAAGAAGAGAAAAATTAACTTACAGCTCGTTTCTGATCTGTTCTTCTATGCTGCATATTCACCAAAGTATTTAGTGAATATGCAGTAATATCCCATAATTTCATAGTATCTACCATACTTACTTCTCAAAGATACATTTCCTTATTTTTCTATTAGATTCAACAGCCCCTCCATAATCCATAGTACTTTGCCAATATCCTCAAAGAGGAAGATGTGTGTTTCTAGGTTTCTAAGGCTAACATAAGTATAGAAGCATCCTCCTCTCTTCTACAGAAGTCTCTGTTCTACTTCCTGGAAATGTCATAGCCTGTTTAAACAAACTGAAAACCAAAACTCTACATATTGAGCTTTCATAAAGATGCTATATTTAATACTTACAGATGAAATTCTGTTCAAGATTGTGACAGGCTAACTTTGGTTGGCTGCCAGGTTGCCACATACCTGTTCTCTCACTCCACCTCCTCAGCAGGACAGGGGGAAAAGTCAGATGAAAAAGCTCACAGATGAAGGTGAGAACAGAGACATTGCTCAGAAATTACATGCATAGTCACAGGCAAAACAGACTCAATTTTGGGAAGAACAATTTAATTTATTGTCAATTAAAAATAGAGTAGTATAGTGAGGAGCAAGAGCAAAACTAAAACCACCTTCCATCTACCTCATTCTTCTATCCAGGCTCATCTTTGCTGCTTTCCCAACTCTTTTACCTCCTCTTCCTGAGTAACACAGGAGGATGGGGAATAGGGGTTTTAACACTTCATCTCTGCCATGGGGTGTCCAGGAGCTGCAGCTTCCTTCAGGACACGTCCACTTGCTCCCATGTGGGGCTCTCTGTGGGCTGCAGTGTGGGTATCTACCCTGGCATGGTCCTCCATGGGCTGCAGGTGACAGTCTGGTTGATCACTGTCTTCTTCAGCAGCTGTGCACAAATCTCTGCTCTGAGACTTAGAGCACCAATATACTCCTTCACTGGCCTTGATGTCCGCATAGTTGTTTTTCTCACTTTCTTCTCACTTTTTTCTCACAGCTACTGTACAGTGTTATTTAATGTTTTTTTTTTTACAGAAGTGCCACCATCACTGCTGATGGACTCTGCTTTGGCAAGTGGTGGGTCCATTTTTGAGGCAGCTGAAAGTAGATGTATCTGTCACAGGGCAGCCCCATGTCTCTTTTCACAGGGTTAACCTTTGCAGCAGCCCATTGCCAACTCTAGACCTGTTCTCTCAACCTTTTCAATGACTAGTTTCAGAATCCCCTAATCATCAAACCATAAAGAACCGGAGTTATCGTAAGCCTCTGCAGATGGCTTTCACACTGAAAATGTCACGTAAACTGTATGCAGGGAAAACTGCTGAGTACTAATATTAGTGGCAAGTGGAAATGTTCAATTGCCCTAAAAATATGTATCAATAGAAACAAAAACAAAACAAAACAAAAAAAACAAAACAAAAAAAAGCCTCAAGATTTCCCTGGAATTCAATGAAGAAAGCAAAGAAAGTGACACATTTAATCGTCAACTGGTATTTACCAATAGGTATGGTAAAATGATGTGGTTTAATGCCCTCTTAATTTAATAAGGCTAATATGTCTATTTAATAGATTTTCATTTCCTAGACTGCACTTTTTTACCTCCTTCCACACAAAACACTGAAGTTAATATTTTAATAGTTGCAAAATTATGGATATTTCTGTCTTGTGTTTTAATTTCCTTGTTAGAGAGAGGCGTCTCATAATTTATTTAGAACCAGTTCTGTTAGAAACTTTCCTTGGAGATTTTGCAACTGCATAGAAAAAAATTGATTTAGGATGCAAGTCTGAGCTTATTACAGTTACTTTCTGCTACAAACTTGCAAAACTGATTACAAGCCCCTTGAGTGGCCTTCATCAATTTAACAAATATTAAAAGTCCAGCAGAGGGAATCTCAAACAATTTTTTAAAACAGCAGGTTCACTTACTTTTGCTGAATGAAACATTAGACTTCTTGACAAGAAATTAGAGAGTGGCTTTTCTTATTAAACTTTCTTACAAGAACGACACATATGTATATTAAATTCCTCCTTTTCTGAAATCCCCTCTTATTTCATCAATATAGGTATAGATTCAAGCATTCGTTGTGAATAACAAACTGCTTTGAAATTTGCTTTTTTCATACAGCAAAAGCACACAACCCTGTAAAGACAAACATATCAGTGAGTGTTTTTATTTTCTTTCACTAAAGTAATCAGAATTTCACTGAAGTGCATAAAGATTTATGATCATAGTTGTTCAATATTGATGCAAAGCCAGTTTCCAAAGAGGGAAAAATATCTGAATAGATGACACACATATACTGAATACTATTAAGAATACAGAGATAAATAATCAGAATATTTCATTTAATATAAATTTGTTTTATTAGATTTTTAAAAGGTATTTTTTAAGTTTTCATTAAGCTCTTTATAAAGTTTACTGCTAGAGATGAGAGTTTCATTCAAAAATATCTAATCAACACCCAGCATTTCAAAATATGAACAATATTCTCTTTGAATCACCTATTAATAATTGAGACCAAGACTTAATAAATGTATTCTAAAAAGTGACTTTGAATAAGTAAAATGTAGAGAAGGCTTTACTATATGGGCAGACAATACAACAACAGCAAAAATGGGGAATTCAATTGAATGATTTTTCTTTTTTTATAAATTATTCACCTGGTCTTACAGATTATACGGTCTGATAAATGAAATCACAACCGTTTATAGCATTGTAATGTTATCAAGAGGTGATTAGCTTCTCTGTTAATTAATAACAGTGAAGCAGATATTAATTTTTTAAAAGAATTTTTTGCAGTGAAATGTTGCAGGAAAATTAAAGTGACAAAATCAGAAGAGACAGAATTTTCAGTCAGCATAGGAAAGAGAAAACATCTGTGCGCTACACTCATACTAGCATATATTCTACTCTGCATTTTGTGTATTACATGTGGTATTACATATGAAAAGTGACTTAGGGAGCTTGGTTTATTTAACCTTGAGAAGATTAGGGTAAAAGGGAATTTAATTACTGCCTTCAATGGCTTGAAGGGGGAAGTAATAGGAAAAACCAAGCTGTACTCCTAGAGGAGTCATAAGTAATCCAGTCCCCCGTATCAGGGAGTAAAATTCATCCTTCTCCATGTTTCACTTACAGCAAAAATGTTGATAATTACAGTAGCATTTTTAACCACTTACAGACACCTGTTCTTAATCCGAGATATCTATAATTATTTTAGGAAGAGATAGATTCATGTTTGAGGACATCACCTGAAAATGAGTTTGTTGATGTCATCGTAGCTTCTGAAAGTGATAGATTGATGTCAAAAAACATTTATATTTCCCTGCGATAGGAAATCCCTTTTAAAGGAAAACATTGTATTGACACTGAAAGAATGAAATTCAAATTATGAATTTATTTCTCAGGAATCTGAAAGTGTTGCAAATTCATGCTAAAATCTGTCTTAAATTGTATTTGCACACAATCAAGACAATAAAATGCAGATGAGGACAGGCAGCAACTAAAACTAGATACACTCTCATTTTCATGTGCTAGTAATAAAATCACACAGAAGACAATGCAGAATAAAAAGAACACTAATAACAGTTGAATGTAACAAAGTATTTCCACTTTGATTTCTCTCTCTAAATGATTTTATGTTCTCTTATATTGCCAGACTGATGTGGTCAGTGAAGCATTGGAAACAATAAGTGCAGTATAAGTGGACAAACAGTTCCTGGATTGGCATCAGAAAGGCTATGACTTCCATTTTCCTGTTATTTTGCTCATGGTATAGTCAGTGACCTACAGGAGTGTACTCAAAGGTCAGGACTTAGGTATCAATCTAAACAAGGAGTTATACATACAATTCAAAGAAATCAAAGGCAATGACCTGGAGACACACATTGCAAAATTTAAGTAATTCTATCTCAACATTATATATAAATTCTACAGGTATTGAAATGCATCCTTTGAAATAGATTTAGAAAGAAGGCTGGAGGTCTGTATGCTTATTCACTATACAGAAATGGCTTAGTGACTGTAAGGAGATGCAAGTCTGGTAAGTATTTCATTATCAGAGAGCCAATTCCTGAATAAGCTTTCACGTGTTCCTGCACAGAATGGCCTGTAGTGTTATTCTGAGAATTTTCCAACTAATCCATTATTTAAATACATGATGTACTACCTAACCTTCCCTTAGGGTGAAACTCACCCTCTGCAGAGGACTTGCACAAGGCTATGCATCACTGAAGTCATGTTAATGCTGTTTTCTTAGTTGGAGTAGGAGCATAGACTTTTGTACTGTTCTGATGTAGAAGAATAATGACACTTGTCATCCAAATGATCCCCTGAGAAATGCTGGACATTTTATAAGCGCCTGCAGGATTCTTCAGATTAGAGGTCCACAAATAAGAAATTATTTATTCTAAATAATTAAAATTTCCACATCCTTTTTTTGTTTGGCTGTTTGAGTTTACCCTCACAGTAATCCTCTCCCTGAAAGGATGTTAAAGGAAAAAGGTGGAGGAATAAAAGTTTATGTATTCTCTTTACTCAGCAGATCCAGAGTTCAGTTGAAATACAAAGTGAATTTACTAATGAGAATTAAACTTGAACCTTGAACCTGCTGGGTACAGAGGCCTATAATACCACATATTTAAATTATCTGGGTTAAACTATGACTATGTTTTATTTGGGACTAGAAAACAGCAGTAGAGAGTGTAAACTTCTCTTTCTACTGCCTGATTTAGCCAGGAAAGGAAGAGCTTGCAGGTGAGCTTAAAGGAAGTTAGAGATGAGCAAAAAGCCTTTCAAATTAACTTCACAATAATTACTTTCTCCCATGATTATGTTAAAGTCTGTTTCAGGTAAACTTTCATTAAGTTATGCTGGTTACAGTGTTAGTCGATCATTTATATGGAGGCAGCCCAGGAAAAGCAAATAGAGTGTCAGGAAATCTACCTTTTCCCCATTTAATGCTTTGCAGTTTAGCAGGGCCTCTTTTGTTTGGCCAATTACTGCTTTCTTTCAATTTTTTCTTTTTTTTTTTTTTTTTTTGACAGTGATCGTGATGTTACTAGGAATCCTACTGAATCATTCTGCACTGTGCAGAATACTGTGATAGCTACCACATCCAACTTTGCAAACCCCTGTGGTGACTGAATGAATGTTCAGTCTTGGCAACAGCTCATTGAGACTCAGGAATTTGTGCAGTTGAAGCTAAAGTGCCACCCTAATAAAAATTATCCATTCTATTAAGATGCACATCTATGTAAGACAAGCTCCTGCGATCTTCCCTCAGTTACTGTAACAACTGTTTCACTAGTCTTCTTCACTTTTGCCCTATACTGCAAAGCCTCTCTATCCCCTCTCCATTCATGCCTCTACCAGTTCTCTCGTCTTCCAAATATTATTTATTTGTCTTTGTTTTCCTGGTCCTTCGTTAATTACTCATGGTCAAATTAACATTCCAATCGTTGCCATAAATGGTTATTTCCTACCGTTGGTCAGTATTTGATGCTAGCTTCTCCCCAACTCATTACACTTTCAAACGAGTCTCTTTGACCTCTGTAAACCTTACAGATATCTGCAAAGCTTTTTCATTATCTTGCTTAAGTCCTTATCTGTTTTTTGATAGCTGTGCTGCTGAGATTTGGCCTCTCATGTTAAATATAGGTACAGTTTATGGATAGTGTAAAGAGGTTCAGATTCTGTCCTGATTCAAATCTGACTGTGTATGAGGCAGCCTTAAGGGTGTTTAGCCAGTAAATACAGGAAGTTGCTTAGCTTACTAAGCTTTTCTAAAAGCCAGGGTTAGTTGCTTACATTAATCATGATATGGACTTGGTTGTATGTATTCCTGAGTGTACCTAAGAAATGGACAGCTCTTTTTTTCTCACTCTTATCACCTTCTATAAACTTTCCCATTTTCTCTCTGTTACCTTCTTTCCCACTTCCTCTATACTCTGCTTTGTCCTTAGATTGCAACTGCCCTTGTCCTTAGATCGTAAGTGGCAGGAGCAGAAACCATGTGGTTGTGTTTTTTGGTTGTATTTTTGCAGATAAACTAACACAACATGATTTGGCTCTGCTGGTCTGGTTCATAGGAGTTCTAGCTGTACAAATTCAGAATCCATCACATCATGCTGATTATTAATAAGCTAAAAAGATTTACTATCCAAACAGCATTTTAATGGCTCTTTGAGCATTTGTGCTCCTGCTCTGCTTCTCTGATCTCAGTATGCATTGAGTCTCTTCAAGTAGAAATGAAACCCTTGCAGAAAAGTGCTGCTAAATTACTTGACCATGCTTGAAGCAGAATGGACAGAGCTTGTCAGTGCCAAGTCTCAACCGCCTATCTGAGGCACCTTTCCAGACAATACACAATAACGTAATGTGCTCTTCCTGTAATGTAGTCAGGGTCACAGCCTATGGACAAATGTCTCAGCATGCCCAGGCATATTAGAACAGACTGAGTAGCTGATAAACTTCGCACAGGGCTGAGAGAAGGCTTTAGTCCCAGTGTGAGGCAACAGTAGAAGATATATGACAGAATGAGTTTATGGCCTATATTTGCCAGACAGGATGCCAGCTCAATTATTTACAGCTGGAACGTTTTCTGGTACTTCAAATCCAAAACTACAAAATGCTTGGACAACTCCTGAGAAGCTCTTTGTACTGACAGGGTGCAGATGTATAAAAAGAGCCAAACAGATTTTAGCACCAGCTAAAATTATTGAATCATTGCTTGAGTCATCTAGAGTCATTGCTTATATGTACTTCTAGCTACTACAATTGTAACTGTGAGACAGTAGCACGACATTGACAAAAGCTGTACACATACCTAGCAAATTCTAGCCTGCTGCCTTAACATTCTGGCTGAGTCAAGCTTGCTGGGAAATACAACTGTT
The DNA here is from genome assembly GCA_039720435.1 of Amazona ochrocephala. Classification (NCBI taxonomy): domain Eukaryota; kingdom Metazoa; phylum Chordata; class Aves; order Psittaciformes; family Psittacidae; genus Amazona; species Amazona ochrocephala. The sequence continues at coordinate 35,041,926 of CM077878.1, forward strand.
AACAAAATTTATTCAGACTCAGAACTTTGTAAAAGGAATTGGTATCAGGATCCAAATCAGATTTTATTAGAAATACACTTGGAAACAATTGGTTATCTTGTCAAATAGGTCAGTGAGGAACAAAGACAAAGATTTGGAAAGGAAAGCACAGGTCGAGATGGGATGTGATGGTTATGTAGCAACTTATCCAAGGAATACTGCACACACAGAGTGAGTACGTCCTCTACTGTTATTTGTGCAAGTGTGGACTCCTAACAAAGTTTTTATCTGTCTGCCCTAAAGCAGCAAAATATTCCCTGAGAACAGAGAGGGATCTCTGTGTGCTTTCCTTTTCTTTGTGGTGGTTTATTTTCTGAGAAGAAAGCTAATTAAAAAAGGAGTACTGTGATACATATTTGCTAATCTAGCAATGTTGACCTAAGACTAATTTCCCAAACGTCATGAGCTGAAGCAAACCCCCTGAATCTATTCTGTATATCTTGGGAGTGTACGCTAGTATCAACAACCATCATTCACAAATGTGTCATTCAGAGGGAAAAATAGAACCATGAGTACAAAGATATGATTCTATGAGTCTATGATACTATAATTCTATACAATACATATTTTCTCTGTTCAGTTATCACTAAGGCTTTATTGAGTAAATAATTTGGCATTTGTGTTGAGGAAAAGGAAAAAAAATATTGAAGAATAGTTAGACAGAATACATTCTAAACTAACTGACCCCTGCATTTTCATCCAAATCCTCATTCTACATGTTCATATTTAATCAGAAACACAAAACTATCATTTTCTATTGAAATTCACTGTAGCTGTGTGCCTAAAAATGCCCTTATAAACTGCATCCTACTAGTCAATTATGCTTTGAGGGGCCAAGATAATTCTGTACTATTTAGAGAGGGTACAAGAGCTATATCATTGAAGGCAAACCAATGAATTAAGTTCTGCTAGTACCCATAGATTTATTAGGACACTCAATATATTTGCATTCTTACTATTTAAAATGAAAAATGTAATTTTAATAAACAATAGATCAGAATATTCAGAAAAAAATCCAGAAGGCAATTTCAGGCAATTCTACATGAACATGCTGTGTTGCTATATTGACCAGGTAATATAAGTCAAAAAGTACTTTTTTTGCTCAGAATTTTGAAAGCACACACTAGTCAGCAGCAAAATGTAAATATTTTCCCACAGCTGTTTCTGTATTTTTAGTTGCCTCCCTTATGGCTTTCTGGAAAATATGTTTCACACACATTGGAGATTAAGTATTCCACTTGGTCCTGTTTCTAATACAGAAATAATAGTCTTTAGGAAAAAAAAAAAAAGAAAATATTTTTTCTGAACAGACATTTGAGTTTATAGATATTTAAACATATTTATTATCTTACTATAAATCTAATTAGAATCATAGAATCATAGAATAGTTAGGGTTGGAAAGGACCTTAAGATCATCTAGTTCCAACCCCCCTGTGCAGCCATCCAGCCAGTTCTTTATCCGCCGAGTGGTCCACCTATCGAATTGATGTCTCTCCAACTTAGAGACAAGGATGTGGTGTGGACCAGTGTCAAACGCTTTGCACAGGTCCAGGTAGATGACATCCACTGCTCTACCCCTGTCCATCAGTTCTGTAGCCCCATCATAGAAGGCCACCAGACTGGTCTGGCAGGATTTCCCTTTAGTGAAGCCACACTGGCTGTCACCAAGCACCTTGTTTTTCATGTGCCTTGGCATGCATTCCAGGAGAATCTGCTCCAAGATTTTCTTAGATAAAACTACATATTTTCATTTTCATTGGTGGAAAACCCATAAATGGCAAATCAACACTGATAAATAGCAAATCAAAATGTTATTTTGATAACATACAACTCGAATAAAAATTGCTTTCCAATACTGATTTACTAGAAACTGAGCATAACTTGTATCTTATTCTCCTCAAATCAAAAATCCCAGAGACATGAAACAGTTAGGGTAATAGAAAACAGCAGAAAAACCTGAAAAAATGTGCATATATTATTTTTTCTGAAGACTTTTAAATTCCTTTTGTGGGTATTTATTTACGTTTTTGTATAATAATGGTTTCTAACGCATGTTTCAGAAGATATTTCAAGTAAACCTGTAACTACAGACATGAAATTCAGTGAGGAGGAAGAAGAAATTTGTTAGCTGATAGCAGGTCCTGAAGCAAAACAGAAGCCTTACCTTCTTAACTAGATATGTCAAGTTCCATTCCTGGAAGAAACCTTCATCTGCTTTGATCACATGTTAGATGAAAGAAAAAACTGTCAGAGGAAATAAGCAAGAAAAAATAATGGGAAGCATGATCTTGCACCTGCATCCTAATTACTAATCAGGACTGATCTACCAGGACATAAGCAGGATGGGCATTTCGTAGTGATTGATCACACTGAGACAGGGGATGGTATTTGTCTGATAGAGATATGCTGTCTCCATGTTAGGCAACCTAGTGGATGAACTGTATACACTAGCTTTCTAATCAAAGGAGAGACAGAGACATATTCTGAAGAAAATTCACCACATCTCAAGACAAATTTGCACCTGGAATGGACTAAATAACCCTCTTGACTTATTTGTCTCCTCTACTTACAACAGAGGCCTAAGCAATTATCTTCAATTAACTGCTAAAATTTTATAAAGCTAAAATTAGTGAAGATGAGTCCTATCTGGAGAGCAGTGAATATGTTTGTCTCAAGCCCTCACAGTGAAAACAGATAAATAAACCAAACGGATAAAAATGAATGAATCAATGAATAAGAAACTGTTAGCTAATTTATTCCAACCAATTTTGATTTCAGAAAGCTGATGCTTTTTATCAAGTATCATGTCTAACCTGAAGGTTTATCTTAGCTGTTTAGATTTATGAACCTGAATATTGCCTCCTTCTACAAGTTGTGCAAGCCTTACAAGTACGAACCACATCAGTGACATATATATCTGTATATGAGCAAAAGGTCTGAAATAGTAGCAGATGTTTCTGTCTTGTGTTAGTGCAGAATAAAGCACAAGCAATCAGCATGCAATGAGAGAGGCTTACAGAAAATTCTTATGCCTAGCACTGCATACTCAGAGTAATTCTCAGTTCTTTCATGTCTTCCATCTGGGTGCAACTGATTGCAACAAGATCCCTGTCCAAAAGCAAACAAATGTTTCCTTATGAGGCAACAGAAATACATCTGAGTCTTTTGTTGTCTTTTACTGAACACCTAATTAAAAGTTCATGTCATTCATACAAGTAGATCAACCACTATAGAATTCTGAATTAAACCCCAAGTATATCAGAAATCTAAAAGCACTTGGTTGACTTCAGGAGAAAAATATTCTCTAAGTAATTCACTTTTTAAATAAAAACATTATTAAGCTTTGACTTGGATATGCAAATTGGCTGAAAGACAATTGTAGGGTGGAATGGTATGGACATAGTGCATAAGTGAAAGAAAAAGGACATAAGAATGTTTCAGTCACCACCTCATCCAACTCATGGTTTAGCTGGTTTGTACGTGTTTTCCCAACCATCTTTACTAACATCCTTTTAAACTACTTTACTAATATTATTTCTTCTTTATTCTTTAAGTAAAGCGTATCATTCCATCAATGTAGCCTCAAGGCACTTTATTCCTTAACTCTGAGGATCTGGAAAATGCTCAAGGTCTTGCCACAAAAATTTTATTAGCAAGAGAATCTTATGTCATCAGTCAGGTATTTATTTTGTGCAAACAAAAGTTACTTAAATAGAATTTATTAGAAGATGTCTCTTTTCCTGATATTTACGATAGATCTTAAAGTATGGCTGGAGATCCCACCAATCAATGCATGCCTGTGGGCTTTTCATTTCATCCAAGTGATAATCTTGTTCTAAGTAAGCTTTTGGAGGACTTCTTCAGTGGATAGGATCCACATGGATTGTTTTCAGGGTATCCAGTGAGAGACTCTATATCCTTCCAGCTAACTGAATGAGATGTTTAGAGAACTACTGACAGAATGGCTGAGGAGAAAAGAGTGTCTTCTGCTAGTGAGTGTAAGCAGAAAAACTTTCTAGCATAGCTTTCTAGTGTAGAAGAATAAGAAAGCTCTTAGGGAGTTTATAATATATTTTTCAAGGAAAAAGAAACCCCCACAGTTCCTTTGTTTAGAAATTAAAGCTGTCTTTCCAAAGAGTCTTGTGCTTAAATGAACTTCGTTTCCCTCAAGACCAAACTCACACTGTTTATCTGACTGTCAGCTTGCTTTCTGGTTCCTCCCACATATACTCAGTCAACTGTAATCAAAACAATGCAAAAGCCATCACAACTGTAAAAAGTCTTAGAGAAAACTTCTCAGACTACATGGCTGAGCTTCCATTCAGACTTTGCCACAGTGGTCTGCACCTTGGGAAGAGGATTTACTGTTACAGCTGTGAATAAATAAAAATTCACTTAATTGCTTCCTAATTTAGTATAAAAGCAGAGAAAAAACAACTCCTTACAAGTGATTTGGATACATCCATTAACACACTTTCTAGAAGAATTGTACCTTCCAGCATAACGGTTGCATCCTGGGTGTACCGTCACAAGGTGTTTATTCAGTCAAAGAAGATTCAAACTTTTCAGTTCCTTGCATAACACTATCAAAATGGCATTTAAAATATCTTCATATGTTTACTAATGAGGAAACTTATCCAGAAGGTTAGCTTAAATGATTATTTTAATTATATATTCGATAAATTCCCTTTCTCTTGCCAAATTAGTTCCTCAACCTCACAGTGATGTGGAGAATGTAGTAGATTTCCATAACATGGTAACCTCCTCCATGACATGCTGCTGAAGAAACGTAAAATCTTTGAGAGGTTTCAAGCTCTGCTCCTGGCAGAAAGAAGCTGAGCATTTCAGCTGCCAACACTAAACTCTCAGTGCTGAGCATGACCTTCAAAACACCAGTAGGTACCTTTCTCTTTTGTTTCACTAGAGCAAATTTGCTTTCTGCCAGGTTGATCAGTTAGAGAAACTACGTTTATTACAATTTGCATTATGCTTTTCATCAGTAAAATTCAATAACTTTAACAAAGCCAAACTGAATTCAGTCTTAAAATGTTTGAGATGTGTTAAGAAAACAAGCAGTGTGAAATTGTGAACTAAGACTTACTCAGGGATTGCACAAAAATCGCCATTAGCCCCTATTTTGTGTCAAAACCATCCACCCAGTAAAGGGCATAGGAAGAATTATTCCTACAAAAGAACTTCATCAGCCGTCTGTACGGCTAGTGAAAGGCATGTGCATGGCAGATGCTATCACTGAATGGCAGTAGTGAACTACATGCTGAAGATTCCCTCTTTACTAAAAGGAAAGGCAAAGAAGAGATAGGTTCAAAAGGCACATTCTTTTCATTATATGGACACAACCATGATTTCCTGTGCCTGGTGTTTTTGTAAATTACTGACGCAAGTGGAAAGGGAGCTCATTAATTTCTCACCATTTTGACTTGAAACAGCTTAAAGGCCAGAAGACTTAGAGCCTTTAGTTTTATCAAATTGCTTCGGCAACACATGCGGCTCATTTAAAGGAGAAGATTAGGTCACCCTGGGTTCAGCAGTAGCAGACATTTTTCTCCTTCTTAGTAGCTGGTGCAGTGCTGTTTTTGACTTTCAGCCTGGGAACAGCGCTGATAACACCAGTGTTTTCAGTTACTGCTTGATAATGTTTTGGTTTGACCAAGGACTTTCTGAGTCTCATGCTCTGTCAGGGAGGAGGGGAAGCCAGGAGGAAAGAGAGACAGGACACCTGACCCAAACTGACCAAAGAGGTATTCCATACTACAGCATGTCATGCCCAGGATGAAAAAATGGAGGGCAGGGACCCAGAAGGTGGGGGTTCGCTTCTGGGTTGGGCTTGGTATCAGGTGGTGAGCAGTTGTATTCCCTTTCCTTGTATTTCCCTTGTTATTATTATTATTGGTGGTAGCAGTAGTGATTTGTGTTATACCTTAGTTACTAAACTGTTCTTATCTCAACCTGTGGGAGTTGCATTCTTTTTATTCTCCTTCCCATCCCTCCAGGAGCAGGGGGAAGAAAGAGGGGGGTGTGAGTGAGCGGGCTGCATGATTTACGGCTTAAATCAAGACACACCAATGTTTTTTGTTGTTGCTAAATAATGTTTACTCTGGCCAATGACTTTCTGACTCTCATGCTCTGCCAGGGAGGAGGGGAAATTGGGAGGAAGCAGAGAAAGGACACCTGACCCAAACTAGCCAAAGAGGTATTCTATACCACAGCATGTCATGCCCACTATATAAACTGGGGTCAGTTACCTGGAAGGGCTAGATCATTGCTCGGGTCGGGCTGAGTATCTGTTTGCAAGTGGTGAGTGGTTGTATTCGCTTCCCTTGTTATTTCCCTTATTATTATTATTATTATTGGTAGTTGCTGCAATGGTTTGTGTTATACCTTAGTTACTGAACTGTTCTTATCTCAACCCATGAGAGTTGCATTCTTTCGATTCTTCTCCCCATCCCTCCAGGAGTGGGAGGGAGGGGAGGAGAGGAGTGAGAGAGTGGCTGCATGGTTCTGGGCTGCCGGCTGGGCTTGAACCACAGCATCTTTTTTTTGTTTGTGCTACTGCTACAGAGGACAGTTAAACCAATAAACCTGAACTACAACATCTGTACATTGCTTTATGTAGGCATAGGGTAAGTAGTATTTCACTGAGGCCGTGCATAAACTGTGCTGTCTCCACTCAACACCGCACTCAAAAAAAAAAAAAATTGCACAGCATTTAGGCAGTGATGGTGAGAGCGATGGTCAAGATTAATGCATTGGTTTACATTTCCTGTGTTTTGACAATAGCATATACTTTCTCTGATGAAGTATTGGCTCTTTGGTCAGCACACTCTTGCCTATTTGATGATATGAGTTTATTGATGCTTTATCCATTCTATTTATATGTTCTCATGGCTAGACTGTGCAACACAGAGGACTTGCAGATTGTCTACATCTGACAGAAAGGAGACAATTATGTATAGAATTTTTATTTTATTTTTAATATGACATACAGGCATCTTCGCTTTCAGCTAAAACATGTTAAACTGGCTTACTTAAAATGAGAATATACAGAATGAAATAGCAAATCAGTATCTTAATTACTGTATAAAAACTGATCAGTTAAGAAATTTGACAGTTATTTCTCCACACAAGAAAGCTATGGTATATATGCGTATATGAGTATGTGGTGAATGTTTCTCAGCATTCCCATCTAAAAAGACTCCAGTGCAGAATAAGTTGAACTAAGTCTAAGTCTCTGAGTACACTTTTAAATATTCTCTGAGAATGTTTTAAGAAGTGTGGCCAGCAGGACAAGGGAGGTGATTCTCCCCTTCTACTCTGCTTTTGTGAGACCCTACCTGGAACTCTGGGGCCTCCAACACAAGAAGGACATGGACCTCTTGGAGCAAGTCCAGAGGAGGGCCACAAAGGTGGTCAGGGAGCTGGACTTCTATGAAGACAGCTGGGGAGATTTGGGGTTGTTCAGCCTGGAGAAGAGAAGGCTGAGGGGGGGACTTTACAGCAGTACCCAAAGGAAGGCCAACAAGAAATCTGGAGAGGGACTTTTTAGAAATGCATGTAGTGATATGACAACAGGGAATGGCTTTAAGCTGAAAGAGGGTGTGTTTAGTTCAGAGATAAAGGAGGATGTTTTTCCTGTGAGGGTTGTGAGGACTGGAACAGATTGCCCAAGAAACTGCATGCCCCAACCGTAGACATGTTCAAGGTCAGGTTGGAGGGGGCTGAGCAACCTTCTCTAACAGGAGATGTCCCTGACCATGGCACGAAGGATTGGAACTAGACAATCTTGTAGGTCCCTTTCAAACCAAACTATTCTATGCTTTTGTGATTCTGTGATTCTATGATTTTATGTTGTGCAAAAGCTCAGATCTAGATGGTTTTTTAAAATGACTGATAGACGCAGACTGTTAGTCCTCCGAAAGTAAATTAAAATATGTTTATGCATATGTACGTAATAGGTAGATATTTTCAGGAAAATGCAAATTCAAAATCTTAGTGAATTCTATGGCTTCCATTTACTAGTCTTATCTCTCTGTTTCATATTTAAGAACACTTATTTATTCCTGGAAAATTAACCTGGTCATATTCCACACATTTTACTATCAAGGATGCGTGAAGTGTAACACACAAAAGAGTACAGATTCGTTGTTTTCCTTTTGTAGCAGTCTAAGACAGCCCCAAACCTTAACACTGTTATTACTTACATGTTATTAGGATTTTAACTTGAGAGAGCATGTTTGGTTTGGTTAGGATAGAATAAATTTTCTTCATAGTAGCAAGAGTGGGACTATGGTTTGTATTTGTGCTGAAAACAGTGTTGATAATTCAGAGTTGGTTTTGTTATTGCTGAGAAGTGCTTACACAGAGTCATGGCTTTTTCTGCTCCTCACACCCCCAGCAAGTAAGCTGGGGGTGCACGAGGAGCTGGGAGGGGACACAGCCAGGACAGCTGACTCCAACTGATCCAAGGGGTATCTCAGACCATATAGTCATGCTCAACGTATAAAGCTGGGGAAAGAAGAAGGAAGGAAGGGATGTTCAGAGTGACGACATTGGTCTTCCCGAGAAATTCTTATGCATAAAGGAGCCCTGCTTTCCTAGAGATGGGTGAATACCTGCCTGCTGATGGGAAGTGGAGAATGAATTCCTTATTTTACTTTGCATGTGTGGGCAGCTTTTTTTCTCACTTTTATACTTCTCCCCTATCCTGACACAAGAGGAGTGATTGAGTGGCTGTACAGGGCTTACTTGTTGTATGGGTTTAAACAATGATGGAAAGATAACAAGGATCCTCAATATGTGCTACTCCTTTAGTATGAAATTAACTATATCTGAAATTCTATTATAGTCACATTCAAATCGTATTACTGCAAATATATTATGCATAATAAGTGAAATTGCTGTTACATTTTCCGAGTGCTGATTTGCATCTTCTGCATGACACATGACATAGAATAGCAAGAGAAAACAAAATGGAATACGAAGAAACATAACACATTTGTTATTTATTTACTATGTAATTTTTTCCAATAATATTACTAGCAACCCAGTTGTGGTGACACTGAACTGCTTTTCTTCAGAAATCCATAAGTAGAATCACTGATGTAAAAAATACTATGCAAAGGCTGACTATCATAGAATAGTAAGGGTTGGAAAGGACCTCAAGATCATCAAGTTCCAACCCCCCTGCCATGAGCAGGGACACCTCACACTAAACCATGCCATCCAAGGCTACGTCCAACCTCACCTTGAACGCCGCCAGGGATGAAGCATCCACAACCTCCCTGGGCAACCCATTCCAGTGCCTCACCACCCTCACAGTAAAGAATTTCTTCCTCATATCCAACCTAAATTTACTCTGTTTAAGTTTAAACCCATTACCCCTTGTCCTCTCACCACAGTGCCTAATGAAGAGTCCCTCCCCAGCATCCCTATAGGCCCCCTTCAGGTATTGGAAGGCTGCGAGGAGGTCTCCACGCAGCCTTCTCTTCTCCAGGCTGAACAGCCCCAATATTCTCAGCCTATCTTCATACGAGAGGTGCTCCAGCCCCCTGATCATCCTCGTGGCCCTCCTCTGCACTTGTTCTAACAGTTCCATGTCCTTTTTATGTTGAGGACACCAGAACTGCACACAATACTCCAAGTGAGGTCTCACGAGAGCAGAGTATCCTCTCTCTGAACTTTCCATATTGGGAATGTGCACACAAAACTGGAATTGTATGTATGATTCTGTTTTGTTGTACAAGATGATTGCAATTTACATAGAAAGTAAATGTAGCAGTTCCCACAGAGATGTTTTTATCTTACAGCAACGAAATACTGTGTACAGTTGCATCAAAGCCAGGTGGGCTATGAGTCCTACCAGCAATGTTTCTGTCAAAAGAAACTGAAAATTCAATAATGCAACCTGTGGTTTCCAAAGAGCACTCAAAAAGTTACACTCTGCAGTTTGCAGACTCAAGCTATAGAGCAAATTTTGCTGACTTCTGAAAGGGAGATTCATTATTTTGAAGTATGCAAAGCCTTTAAGTGCCTGTAAAGTTTTTAAAAATTATCTGTTTTTTTCATTTACATGTTGTTGATGTTGTTTTGTGAGTAAGAGGGATCAAGGTGGTAAATCTTCCGCATATTAGGTTCTTCTAACTATTGCCTCTCAAAGGAATGCATCTTTCCAAAGATAACTTGCAGATGCTTAATGGACAAGGATAAACCCAAGAATTACATAATTCAAAATTATTTAAAGTGATTGATTTTTATTTAAGAGTTAGAATTTTTATGAAATGGTCCAGTCATACCCGGGTTACAGTACATGTTACCAAAATATTTTAAAGCTGATGCTTAGATTAGGTTTCTGAAAAGTAAAATAACAGTTATTTCTGAAGGAACCACTGGATGCAGCTGTTCAGATTTTAAGATATGTAGGTTTGGGATTTTTATACATATAAAAATCCTCATTTATCATAATTGTTTCTAAAGCCACTGAATGCTGCAATATATAAATAGTGTGCCCTGGGTTCAGCAGTAGCAGCTGTTTTTTCCTTCTTAGCAGCTGGTGCAGTGCTGTGGTTTTGAATTTCAGCCTGGGAACAGTGCTGGTAACACCAATGGTTTTAACTGCTGCTCAGTAATGTTTATTCTGACCAGGGCCTTTCTGAATCTCATGCTCTGCTAGGGAGGTGGGGAAACCGGGAGGGAGCAGAGACAAGACACTTGACCCAAACTAACCAAAGAGGCATTCCATACCACAGCACGTCATGCCCACTATATATACTGGGGTCAGTTACCTGGAAGGGCTAGATCACTGCTGGGGTTTGGCTGGGTATCAGTTGGCGGGTGGTGAGCAGCTGTATTCTCTTCCTTTGTTATTTTCCTTATCATTATTATTATTGGTGGTAGCAGTATTGGTTTGTGTTATACCTGAGTTACTGGACTGTTCTGATCTCAACCAGTGGGAATTACATTCTTCCAATTCTCCTCCCCATGTGTCCAGGAGCGGGGGGACGAAATGGGTGAGCGAGCGAGAAGCCTTGTGGTTCTGGGTTGCCAGCTGGGTTTAAACCATGACATAGTGACAACTTGGATTCATAAAAGACTTTCTGTTTTGTTTTATTGTGTTATTATTTTTCAACATCTTTGAAAAGCATAAAATGCAAATCTTCATAATACAGTAATTGAGAGCTTCCTTAAGTTTTAGAATTAGCTGAAACTCTCTGCTTTGGGAATTGTATAAGAAAGAATATTTCTAGGTGAAAATTATCAGTGTTGAAAAAGGTTGGCAATATAAATATGATGTTTACAGATAGCTTGTCACCCAATACACATAGGAAATGGTAGGAAAGTATAAACTAGAGGGAAATAGAGAGAAAATATATGAAGTTGTCAGCTAATCATATAAATATCAGTAGAGGCTTATACAGAAACATTTTTCAAAACTAATGAAAATATGTCATCTGTAGTATCAAGAAAGATGCATTTTAGAAATGGCAGCATTTCAACACATCATAAAACAACATCTGTATAACCTTACACCATATAACTTTGCATTCTATATTTACTACCTAAGAAGTACAACAAATACTAGGACATAAACAACTAAATTAGCAATTGCAGTATAGACTTAACATTCCATTGAAGTTGGTAGTAAAATTATGGCTTTAATACTTGCTTAATAATTTCATTATATCCCCAAAAGGAAGATATGCTCAAACAACAGAATTTGTGTGATCCTTTTTTATGAGAAGGATAAAGTTAAGGATTCAACTAGATGGTTGTCTGCATTCTCAAAATATTCTATGATTGTAGTGTAGTATGTATCCTACTAAGCTGTAAGTGCTACATAGATAAAATTTAACAAACACTGGCAATCAGCAGATACAGGAGAGCATGCTTCTTTTCCATACGAGCTTGCTAGGAAGTTTAGAATGATATAATTAATGTTCATCTGTTTTCTCTTAACCAGATTTATGCTGATGATAATGAACAAAACAACAGCCTTCTGCTGTTTTTAAAATCTTAGTGCCTGAGCGTCACGGGTTCAGCAGTAGCAGTCATTTTTCTCCTTCGTAGTAGCTGGTGCAGTATGTGTTTTCGACTTTCGGCCTGGGAACAGTGCTGATAACACCAATGTTTATAGTTACGGCTTAGACTGTTTTGGTCTGACCAAGGACTTCCTGAGTCACATGCTCTGCCAGGGAGGAGGGGAAGTCGGGAGGAAGCAGAGATGGGACGCCTGACTCAAACTGGCCAATGAGGTATTCCATACCACAGCATGCCATGCCCAGGGTGTAAAAACTGGGGGCAGGAACCCAGAAGAGTTCAGTTCATGGCTTGGTCATCGGGTGGTGAGCAGTTGTAACCTCTTCCCTTGCATTTCCCTGGTCATTATTATTATTGTGGTAGCAGTAGTGATCTGTGTTATACCTTAGTTACCGGACTGTTCTTACCTCAGCCTGTGGGAGTTACATTCTTTCAATTCTTCTCCCCGTTCCTCCCCACCCCCACCCCCTGCCAGAGTGGGGAGAAGAAAGAGGGGGAAGTGAGTGAGCGGGCTGCATGATTTACGGCTTAAACTATGACACTGAGCATTGGAGAAGGTTTTACCCATACCTGTAGATTGTGCAGAGAAGAACACAGATGTCATATAATTGGAGAGAGAAATGTAAAGAAAATCTTCAGAACTCTGGCAGCAAAGTTGACAGACTGGACACACTGAGTGTTTCCTGCAGCAGGGAGAAGAAAGTTTGGAGAAAGGGACTGTTTACATACATTCAGCTTCCAGTATGGCTTTTCACAGCAGGATTTGTAGGCATTCCTACTTGGAGCATGAAAACTTGCAGCTTCAGTATTTTTGGAGAGTTAGAGCTCAGGTTCTGTAACTCAAATTTTGGGTTAACTGAAGATTTTTTGTATGCAAAAGACAAGCTGAAGCATTTGAATTTCAAGAGTAAGGCACACTGTCTCTCCAAGCAGAGACATGGAGCTCAGTAGGAACTCTACTGGGTTTGCCCCGCATGCAATTCAGTCAATCAATTGCTTTTCTTGTAAAAATAAAAAGGTAAAACCATAAAATCATAACCTCATATAAAAGGAAAAATCTACCTACTTATTTCAAAAGTATCATGCCTCCTCTCTCTCACAATGTAAATCCTACTCTCTTACAGCACATTTTAAATATTTCAAGATAAAGATGACGATGCAACTTTATCTTGTTACAGCTTGGTCTGAAACATAGTCGCAGAGACAACTTTTCACTTCAACCCTAATGTTTGTTCTTTAGGCAATCACTTCAGAGAGCATCGTAGTGGTAACAAATAGAACCATAGAATCATAGAATAGTAAGGGTTGGAAAGGACCTCAAGATCATCGAGTTCCAACCCCCCTGCCATGAGCAGGGACACCTCACACTAAACCATGCCATCCAAGGCTATGTCCAACCCCACCTTGAACGCCGCCAGGGATGAAGCATTCACAACCTCCCTGGGCAACCCATTCCAGGGCCCCACCACCCTCACAGTAAAGAATTTCTTCCTCAGATCCAATCTAAACCTCCCCTGTTTAAGTTTAAGCCCATTACCCCTTGTCCTCTCACCACAGTGCCTAATGAAGAGTCCCTCCCCAGCATCCCTATAGGCCCCCTTCAGGTATTGGAAGGCTGCTAGGAGGTCTCCATGCAGCCTTCTCTTCTCCAGGCTGAACAGCCCCAATTTTCTCAGCCTATCTTCATACGAGAGGTGCTCCAGCCCCCTGATCATCCTCGTGGCCCTCCTCTGCACTTGTTCTAACAGTTCCATGTCCTTTTTATGTTGAGGACACCAGAACTGCACACAATACTCCAAGTGAGGTCTCACGAGAGCAGAGTAAAGGGGCAGGAGCACCTCCCTCGACCTGCTGGTCACATTATGGAAGGAACAGTCAGGAAAAAAACACAATCATATTTTTTTTAGAGACTTTAGAATGCATTATTTTTCCTTTGAATAAGGAAATATTTGAGAAATACTTACGAAGGGGCACTTTGAATGAAAAACCCGAAGAAGGAGTGGGGGAAATGGAAAGGAGGAGCACCTGACAGTTGTTCTACATTATATTCTTTCTTAGCAGTATTGTTCTCAGGGCAAATGGTTGCCATATCTGAATATTGCAATCAAATAATGTTTGCTTTTTTTCCCTCTGAAGACAATGTAACCTGAAGACAGAAGAAGATATAATTCACAGAGATATAAAAAATGCAAATACCAGACACCTTATAAAATTCAGTGCAGTTACATCACTCCTTTTATTTATTTATTTATTTGGCTGCTGAAGAAGTAACATAATGCAAAGCCTACAAATGAGATAATCAACATGGCAACAAAAACATATTCTAATGAGTTAAAGCGGATGTATCTTTTTCTGATTTATGCATCTATAAGTTAGGCAATGAAGACTTCATAGTCAGTAGAGAAAAATGTGCATCTTCATAGGGTAATTCATCTCATCCTAAAATATGTCTGGATTATGCAGCATGAATTGTGCTTCAGAGCACAAAGATACCCAAAGTTGCCTAGCTGAGATTCAGATGTTTCACTTTTGAATACTGAGTGTAACTGGGGTTATTTCTGTCTATTATACCTTCAGTAGAAAGAGGCTACATACAGCAAAATAGTGCAGTCAGATAAGTAAAACTCTTCACTTTATGAAAGAAAAACTGAGTAACAACTAAAGTACCAGGAATTATCATAGAAGCATGTTAGGACAACAGAATTTTCATTTCGACCCTGAGGGCATGACTTCAGTGCACAAAGCAATAATTTTCTTATTTGTTATTAAAATGATACGTATGAGCTTTCAGATTTAAATTGTTATTGTTTTGGCTTCACTAACATTCTGGGATACTTTACATTGGGACCCAAATGAATTATGAATTCTTCTGGGAAGAATTCTCCTCTTACTTCCACAAAAGAAAAGGTTATCTGTATTAACTATTTGTTAAGTGTAAGCTAGTATATGTGTTTGAACTCCTACTCCTGATTTTGTCAGTGGCTACTGTTTTAGAGTTTGTCTGTATGTGTAATGTTTTCACTCAGTTGCAGGAGATCTTTTTACAACATCAAACTTTTACCCAAGACGTAGATACTTGTATTAACAGGCAAAGGCTAAAACCAGACATGGTACTCTAGATGTGAAGCCGTTGTTGCTTTGTGCAATAGTGGTGAATAACATAATCTTATTTCTGTGATTGGTGACACAATTTCTTTCAGCTGAACCTACCACTAAGTGTACCACAATGCTGTTTCATGTATGGTCTGAGAAATGAACTGAGACCATCAATTTAGGACGTGAAAAAAATCACAAAAAATTTTTCAGCGTCGACCTAGTGTGACCGGAGCAGTGTTGTACAGTTGAAAGTTCTTTGTATCCGATTATATATCCCTTGATACGTTCGGGTGTCTGCTGTTATTTTGGCAGACAAATTATGTTGCAGTCCAAAAGATTTCCTGGCAATGAAAAACAATTTATGTTAGGGGAATTTCTAAGATTGCTAGCAAAGGCAAGAATTAGGAAGGAAAGGCTGAACACTTCTAATGGAACCACAAATGACTCATGTATAAACAAAAACATTGTGAAAATGGACCATGTTTTAAGTGACTTATGAGTATTTTCCACATCAAAGCCACACGGTGTGATTCACAATAAAACAAGGATTGAAAGAAAATATCTCAAATATATGGAAAAAGCTATAGGATTTAAAAGAAAACAGAAAGGCAGGAACATTTCATAAAGGATAAAACACCAAACCTAAGAAAGCCATAGACAAAAAAAAAGAGATAAAATACTTAAAAAATATATTTCAGGGAAAGAAACATCAAAAACTGTATCTTTGCACATTATCAGGAAGTGCTTGATTGAGCTATGCACAGTTGGTATATAAGAATTTGTTTTCTAGAGAGTTATGCATTGAGCAGTGTGTATTAGAAAAACATTTTCAACCCTAAACATCACAGCATTACCTTTCCATTTGACATCCATGGTCATTGAGACCATGTGGAGGAAAGAGAAAGAAAACCCTCCAATTCCTTTTTAATTTTAGATGCTCGCGTAGCCTTTGACTATTCTGTAAATTCTCTGAATTTGGATTTGCTATAGTTTTATGTTAATCTGTCAAATCAGAATGCTTTGTTGTTGTGGTTTAAGCCGTAACTCACGCAGCTTGCTAACTCACTGCCCCCTTTTTCTTCCCCTCGCTCATGGAGTGATGGGAAGGAGAATCGAAAGAATGCAACTCCCACAGGTTGAGATAAGAACAGTTCAGTAACTGAGGTATAACACAAATCACTACTGCTACCGCCAATAATAATAATGACAAGGGAAATACAAGGAAAGAGACTGCAACTGCTCACCACCCGATATCCAGCCCGACCCAGCAGTGCACCCCCACCCTTCTGGGGCTGTGCCCTCTGTTTTTACATCATAGGAAATGGCGTGCTGTAGTATGGAATACCTCTTTGGCCAGTTTGAGTCAGGCGTCCCATCTCTGCTTCCTCCCGACTTCCCCTCCTCCCTGGCAGAGCATGTGACTCAGGAAGTCCCTGGTCAGACCAAAATGTTCTAAGCAGTAACTAAAAACATGGGTGTTATCAGCACTGTTCCAAGGTAGAAAGTCAAAAACACAGCACTACACCAGCTACTAAGAAGGAGGAAAATGACTGCTACTGCTGAAACCAGGACATTTGTTTACTAAGTATTATAAATCAAGACCAAAATAATCCTTCATTCTAACTTTTCAAGTCTTTCACTATGATTTTCAGCTGCAAAGACATCATAAGAAGTTTCTGTATGTGGGTGCAATTTGATCACCTCTAAGCAGCATTAAATCCTCATTAAGACAGTGAATGTGCCAGTTAAGGAATTAAGGCATAGACAATGCAGAGATGGGTTCTATTGCAAAGCAGGTTGAGGGAGGTGATTCTCCCCCTCTGCTCTCCTCTCCTGAGGACCCACCTGGAGTACTGCATTCAGCTCTGGAGTCTCCAACACAAAAGGGACCTGGACCTTCTAGAGCGAGTCCAGAGGAGAGCCATGAATATGGTCAGACGAATGGAGCACCTCTGCTATGAAGACAGGCTGAGAAAGTTGGGGTTGTTCAGCCTGGAGAAGAGAAGGCTCAGAAGAGACCTTAGAGCAGCCTTCCAATACCTAAAGGGGGCCAACACATCTAAAAGAGGCCTACAAGGATGCCAGAGAGGCACTCTTTATTAGAGAAAGTAGTGATAAAACAAGGGGTAACAGGTTTAAAATTAAAAAGGGAAGTTCAGATTAGATAGAAGGAAGAAGTTCTTTATTGTGAGGGTGGTGAGGCACTAGAACAGGTTGCCCAAGGATGTTGTGAATGCTCCATCCCTGGAAGTGCTCAAACACAGGTTGGAGAGAGCCTTGGGCGGCATGGTCTAGGGTGTGGTGTCCCTGCCCATGGCAGGGGGGTTGGAACTAGATGATCTTAAGGTCCTTTCCAACTCTAACTATTCTATGATTCTATGATTTTATTACTTGTTGCAAGGGCATGTAAGGATAGGACAAGGGAGAATAGCTTCAAACTAACAGATGGTAGATTTAGATTACATATCAGGAAGAAATTTTTTCTGTGAGGGTGGTGAGACACCGGAACAGGTTGTCCAGAGAAGCTGTGGATGCCCCCTCCCTGGAAGTGTTCAAGGCCAGGTTAAATGGGGCTTCGAGCAACCTGGTCTAGTGGAAGGTGTCCCTGCCCATGGTAGGATGGTTTGGAACTAGATGATCTTTAAGGTCCTTTCCAACCCAAACCATTCTATGATTCTATGATGTTAGGATTCTATGACTAAAATAGACACAGGATGTGCCAGTAGCTTTCTGTAAAACCACATTAATATTGCAGAAGGCCTGCAAGCTCTGTCACCCAAATTTTAAAATAAACAAAACAAGATTCTTTTCAAGAGTGAAATTCCCATAATAAGTATTGCATTAGACACAATACAGAGACCAGTACAACAGGAGGGTTGGAGGGGTTTTTTGCTTGTTATCTGCTATTTAGAAGGAAAAAAAAACAAACAAACTAACACATTTTATAACCTGACTGGACATTATCCTGACTCTTTCTGCTATTTTGCAGGGAATGCTATGATAAAAGCATTTAATTCACATATTTACCGCATAGCAAACTTCAATTGCTTCTTCCATTCTCCATCTGCTTTGCACTGAATATGTACTTTACAGCTGAGATCATCCAACACTGCAGGTTGAGTTGTGTAATGATTGCTGTTGCCTTGTGAGTTGAGTTTTGCAGCAGATCTTTGTTCAGTGGTTAGACTGAAGTCCTCAAATGAGATTGGCAAAGATGAGCACTTCATTGCTTAACCATGGCACATTTCTCTGTGTGTCTACAAGCAAAATGGCAACATGTACATTTATTTTGAAAAAGTGGATGCATTTACAGCTTATGGGAGTACCCAGAGGTAGTGTCAGCTGAATGGAAGCAGTTAAGACTGCCACTTTGGATAATTCACTTGAATTCCACTGACTCCCTTTATGTGGATTAGTCTCCAATTTATGTTTCTTAACATCTTTGTGTTCCTCACTAGTAAGTCCTGAAATACAGTACTCTTGTGATGTATTGATTTAACAAAATGAAGATTGAGCCTTTGTGTCAACCTCAAAGTGTTACTCAAAAAAAAAAACCATTAACCATCTTCAGAGAGATGCTGTGAAGATCTTTTTCACATGGAATTTTTCCTCTAATTAAGCCACTTATCTGAGACACCTCAGTTGGAGGACCACCTTTAGGTAGTCCTCTTCTGTAGTCATTGAAGACGGACAACACAACTGTGTAATTCACATTGATCAAATAGATGGTTTAAGAAATGGCCTTCTCTCTGAAAACACTATCAATCAGAAAGGAATGTATTTTTCCTTAAAATCAACTCTACAGTGGACTACCTTCCCTATTAGTAAATCAAATACCTTCATAAGTGCTTTATTATCTCAAGAATAAAAGGTATAACTAGAAAAATCACTACTTTACAACATATGCCGGCAAACAATCTCTTGCTTTGAATTTATACATTTAAGCATAGAGCTGACTGATAACTGATTTAGATCAGCAGGATGAATACAGCTTTTACTTCAAATCTTAATCCTGTTATGTAAATTTAAAAGAATTCTTACAGATCATTGCTATGTTAAAGACTTTGGATCAGGTATATTTGAAGTATCAGTAGAAGTGTACACTAAAAATATGAACACTATTTAGCCTTCTGTTAAATAAAGGGTTTCTAGGGCATGGTTTCTGAGACTCAGCTTGTATTCCTGCTATCACTTGAATCCACAAAGGCAAAGCAATGCCATGTAGTGAACTGTGGTCATCATATTGACTAGGATGACTAGCAACAGCTGAAAAAGCTCTCTGGTTTTGAAATATGGTGAATTAGTGACGACTGCTTAAAGCCCCTACATCTACTGGAATTTGTCAGAGCATTTTGTCACATTTTGAAAATAAGGGGCCATATCTGCTTATGTATCTAAGAATTCAGGGACAGTGCTGGGCACCATTTTTTTTCTATTTAGTTTCTTCAGAAGACATATTATTATTATTATTTGTAATGGATCTTCCTGGAAAGCTTGAATAATTCCTTTTATTTTCCTCATGCTTTTCCCTGTTGTCACCCTCCTGTTTGGGGCAATAAAGCCAGCAAAAAAGTTTAACATTTTTGGCTGAAAAAATGGGGACTGTTTTGTGTGGAGTTTTTATTAGAATTTGAGGAAGTGATAACATCCAACTAACAGAACTGAGATATTTCCAGACAAAACAGAACATTAAACTAGATTTTGTGCTACAAGAGGTGTTTAAAACTGTTGTTATAGGCCGAGGTCCTTTATCTTGACTTCTGTTTCTCATTCTGTTTGGTTTCTAAATTGCTTCTAGGAAAAGAAACATTAAAATTATGTACACCGTCTCTTTTCCACCTGTTTTGTGCTTTTTCTTTTAACTGCATCATCTGTGCAGGAAAGACTTATGGCACAGAAAGCATAAGCTTGTTTGGCCGTCGTTTCCAGATAATATTATGGCCTATGTAAAGCAAAAGCATGGAGTCCAAAGACAGAATTCAACTGGTTTTTAGGTTGCTCCTTAACATATCCTGCCACTCAGGTTTTTTCTACCCACAAAAAGCTATAACTAGCATATATTATGTGATCTGATAAAATTCAGATGTATTAAGTAAAATAAATAATCAACAGGCATATTCAATTCAGCATAAAAGACTGATAATGAAAAAGTACTAAACAGAACCATAGGTTAAAACAAGAATATCATTTTGACATGAAATATGTTGTCAGTGTTATTTACATTAATTTGAATGAGCATGTAATTGGAGTCACACTACCACAAAATAGGCATAGATGAGATTGAAATATGAAATCAAAACTGCATGAAACAAGGGACTTCTTTAAAGTTACCAAGTGGCATCTCATGAATCTCTGCCCTTTTCTTTCTCTGTCTGCTTACTTTACAGATTTCTGCAGTTTTGGATTGAATACAAGACACAGATTATTTTTTTATATCCCTGTTGTCTGGTATTTCACTAAGAACGTAGTTGATATTCAAGGATCACCTGTTGCAAGCTCAGGAGCGATGCATCCCTACAAGAACGAAGTGCAGCAGGAGGGCCAGGAGACTTCCTTGGATGGATAAGGAGCTGCTGAGGAAACTTCAAAGGAAAAAAGAGGTTTATAAAAGGTGCAAGCATGGAAAGGTGGTCTGGGAAGAATACAGGGATTTTGTCCGGAAAGTTAGGGACCAGGTTATGAAAGCTAAGGCCACCTTAGAATTAAACTTGGCTAGGGATGTGAAAGATAACAGGAAGGGATTTTATAGGTATATTGCAAATAAAAGGCAGACTAGGGGCAACATGGGCCCACTCCAGAAGCTATCGGGAGAACTGGTTACCCTGGATTTAGAGAAGGCTGAGGTTCTTAATGACTTCTTTGCCTCAGTCTTCACTGGCAAATGCTTTGACCACACCACTCAATTCTTGGAAGGCAGACAGAGGGACTGTGAGAATGAAGACCTTGGGCCCACTGTAGGAGAGGATGTGGTTCAAGACCATCTTAGGAACCTGAACATACACAAGTCCACGGGACCTGATGAAATCCATCCACAGGTCCTGAAGGAGCTGTAAAATGAAATTGCTAAGCCACTGTCCATCATATTTGAAAAATCCTGGCAGTCAGATGAGTTTCCCAACGACTGGAAAAAGGGAAATATAACCCCCATTTTCAAGAAGGGGAAAATGGATGAGCCGGTGAACTACAGACCTGTCAGCCTCACCTCTGTGCCTGGCAAAATCTTGGAGCAGATTCTCTTGGAAGGCATGCTGAGGCACATGAAAACCAACAAGGTGTTTGGTGACAGCCAGCATGGCTTCACTAAGGGCAAATCATAGAATCATAGAATAGTTAGGGTTGGAAAGGACCTCAAGATCATCTAATTCCAAACCCCCTGCCATGGGCAGGGACACCTCCCACTAAACCATGCCATCCAAGGCTATGTCCAACCCCACCTTGAATGCCACCAGGGATGAAGTATTCACAACTTCTCTGGGCAACGCATTCCAGGGCCTCACCAACCTCACAGTAAAGAATTTCTTCCTCAGATCCAATCTAAACTTCCCCTGTTTAAGTTTAAACCCATTACCCCTTGCCTTCTCACCACAGTCCCTAATGAAGAGTCCCTCCCCAGCATCCCTATAGGCCCCCTTCAGGTATTGGAAGGCTGCTAGGAGGTCTCCACACAGCCTTTTCTTCTCCAGGCTGAACAGCCCCAATTTCTCAGCCTATCTTCATACGGGAGGTGCTCCAGTCCCCTGATCATCCTCGTGGCCCTCCTCTGGACTTGTTCTAACAGTTCCATGTCCTGATCAATCTGGTGGACTTCTATGATGCAGCTACGGAGCTGATGGACAGGGAGAGAGCAATTGGTGTCATCTACCTGGACTTATGCACAGCGTTTGACACTGTCCGACACTACATTCCTGTCTCTAAATTGGAGAGACATCAATTTGATAGGTGGACCACTTGGTGGATAAAGAACTGGCTGGATGGCCGCACACAAAGAGTTGTGCTCAATGGCTCAATGTCCAGCAGACCAGTAACGAGTGGTGTCCCTCAGGGATCAATTTTGTGACCGGCCGTGTTCAACATCTTTGTTGGTGACATGAGCAGTGGGATTGTGTGGAGGCATTTCTTTCAGCTAATGGACATGTGAGCAATCCAGCCTTTGACTTAGCTTCACTCTAGCAGTGGGTAACAGGCTTTGTGAGGCGTTGCAGGTCGACGAAAGGGTTAACAGAGGGACTGAGCCGGACGCCGAGGAGCCGAATCAGGTTACCACCGAGAAAACCCTGCTTGCAAGCCGGAGCCTGCTGCTGCGGACACTTTAAACCGCAACCAATCGTTAAACTGTTGCTAGCATTCACCCGAGTGAAGTTAACCAATCCAGTGTTATCGAATGTTCTAGTGTTCTGAAACTTTTCTATATAAGACATGCTTGCGCACATTAAACTGTTCAGCGTGATCATATTGGTCAGTGGTACGTTGTTCCTTATCCCCCGCGACAGGATTGAGTGTGCCCTCAGCAAGTTTGCCGATGACACCACGTTGTGTGGTTCGGTTGATACATCGGAGGGAAGGAATGCCATCCAGAGGGTCAGGTGGGCTGATGCCGGCAGTGTGCACTCACAGCCCAGAAAGCCAACCTTATCCTGGACTGCATCAATAGGAGTGTGACCAGCAGGTCGCGGGAGGTGATCTTGCCCCTCTACTCTGCTCTTTGTGAAACCTCACTTGGTGCATTGTATGCAGTTCTGGTGTCCTCAACATAAAAAGGACATGGAACTGTTGGAACAAGTGCAGAGGAGGGCCACGAGGATGATCAGGGTACTGGAGCACTTCCCATATGAAGATGGGCTGAGAAAATTGGGGCTGTTCAGCCTGCAGAAGAGAAGGCTGAGTGGAGACCTCATGGCAGCCTTCCATTATGTGAAGGGGGCCTATAGGGATGCCTGGGAGGGACTCTTCATTAGGGACTGTAGTGGTAGGACATGGGGTAATGGGTTCAAACTTATACAGGGGAAGTTCAGATTGGATATGAGGAAGAAATTCTGTATTGTAAGGGTGGTGAGGCCCTGGAATGGGTCGCCCGGGGAAGTTGTGAATGCTCCCTCACTGGCGGTGGTCAAGGAGGGGCTGAACATAGCCTTGGATGGCACGGTTTAGTGGGAGGTGTCCGTGCCCATGGCAGGGGGCTGGAACTAGATGATCTTAAGTGCCGGTCCAACCCTAACTATCCTATGATTCAATGATTCTATGATAAAAAGTCATTTTACGATTGACTGCATGCCTACACGTTATACCTGAAAAAATTATTTGTAAAGAGTGCAATAAAAATTCAACAGACTAATTTCCTAGGTCTTGTAGCTAATCATAGTAGTTGGACATTGACTATGACAAAAAATTAGTTACAGGAAGTGAAATAAACCCAATGGTCATCAGTGAATAAATTAAAAATTCGAGTATGAGTCTATGTATCTTTAAAAAAGATATGGTAGATGTGGAGAATATTGTATTTGTAGTATCTACATAAATTGTCATACTGCATTTGACAGGGCTTTGAGCAACCTGGTTTAGTGAGAGGTGTCCCTCCCCATGGCAGGAGGATTGGAACTAGATGACCTTAAGGTTCTTTCCACCCTAACCATTCTGTGATTCTATGATTCTGAATCTCAGAAAACTTCAATTCAGAAGGATAAGGACATTGTTAATGAATTGCTTAATGAAGGAATATTAAAAAAATCTACTCTGTGCCAGACTGAGAGGTAGTATTTGGTGTGTGGGAAGAAATATGTAAGATTGATTTCTTTTAAGATCTCTACTTGCTAGTATAAAATATATTAAGTGTTATGTTGAGAAAACATCATTTTTGAATTCACAGCACCAGATTCTCATGTGCAGATATATAGCACAGTTTCACCACTTAATCATAGAATCATACTAGGTTTTCTTTCTCTTAGGCAATATTAAAATTGCCTCAACAAAAGGACTGCATTTCCACCAACAAATCTTCCTTTTAAAATATCTAGAAATGAATAGCCTTCTCCAGTGGAGGACTGTTCTAGGTCAGATAGTTTGTAAAATGTTTGACTCAAGGTATTTTGGATATTGCATCTTGGCAGCCATGATAAGCAGACTGTTAGTAGTCAAAGAGGTCTAGATTAGATTTTCTGCTCCCAAGTGACAGAGTTGTTAGGAAAGCAAACCATGTAGAGATTTTCCTTCATTGAAGCCTGAGAAAAATACAAGGATCTGATGAGCTTGGGAAAAAATGATCTTAAGTTTTATCTTGAAGGAAAGATAAGTGGAGGAGGACAGAAACAAGTCAGGGAAGTCCTTGTAAATATGAGAGATAAACTGGGTCTCATTAGGAGTAATAGAAGAAGCTGAGGGAGGAAGACAGAGACAGCAGTAGTGAAGAAATCTGATACGTTGAAAGAGCCTGCAATAAGCCAATTGAAATGTTTACTTTTCTACATTAAGTTGCATAGCCCAAACCTAAATATGAACCTGAATAAAGATTAGATAAAATGGTCATCTTGGATTACTGACATCAAGCAGGAAAGGGCTGATAAGTATGTGTTTTACTCTATTAATGGCGGGAGAATTTCTAGAGTCTAGTACAGAGGAAAACTATTTTAGATGGCTTTACTTATATTACAGTTTTCATTAAAGCAGGAAGTAAATAAGCTCTTGAAAGATGTAATTAACTAGGGTTTATGTTACTTGTATAATAGAAACTGGTACAGGGTAGGGTTGTTTAATATCAGCGGAGACGGCAGGAAGCAATACCAACATTCATAACACACAAAGAATGAGATGTAAGCCTCTGGAAATGACCCCTTCCTGCTGACAGCGTAAGACAACTAGACTAAGGATTGAGATGCAACCGGTAACATAACATGAGATTAATCTCATCATTAAGATGATGTTTATGAAGTTAACACAAAATATTTTAGGACACTTCCCATATTAGGCTCTGAAAGACTATGCATCTGGTTACTGCTATGTATCTGCTAATGCTCAAACAATATAATGTAATGCCTAACAAGCTGAGTAAGGTATTCCAGCATACTAGGCATGCTACATAACTATATGGATAGATCACAAAACAATATGAAACTGTCCGCTTCCAGAAAAATGAATTTTTAAAGTTGGCTGTTGTCCCTAAATCAAAAGTCTGCTATAAATCAAAGGTCTGCTATTCACTCTTTCTCTGACAAACCACAGGAATTAGCAGTAGGTGTAAGAAATCAGAGGTTCTGCAGTGACAAAATGCTCACTTAATTTTACTAATAAGTGTTAAAGCTTAAAATTCATTTATTTCTGTTGCTCCTTTGTCTATTTTTTAAATAAGGATTCAACACTGGAGTTGAAGGGGAGGTGGGGAATGCTCACCTTGCCCACCCACATTTCAGTCATGACAGTGTGTCAGAAATTCTAGATATTCACGAACTCAAGATGCCACATGTGATTCCTAGGTTCTCTTTAGTTTGAAATTGTTACCAGTAAGGAAAAAAAGACTAGGTTACCACAGCTTTAAGTAAAGAAATACAGAGAAAAACACCCATAAGGATGCTGTGATTCATTATTTTGAGCTTACTGTGTCTTTCCTCCCTCAAAGGAAATTATCTGACATGCTTTTTTTAGCTAAATAAAACTGCTGTTCCAGTTCAGTGGACATTCATGGCCTGGAGAAACAAAAAAGTTGAGCAATACTTGCTGAAGTTACTGAAGTCTTGAAAAGTCAACTGTTCAAATAAATATTTGGTTACAATATTTTGTCCTGTACTAATCAGTCACCAAATATCTACATTATTGTTCTATAATAAACAGCTTGAGAATTCGAAGGCTTCATAAATGCTGTTTTTTAGTTGAAAACTCAACAGAATTAAATTAGTTATAATAAATATAATTAAATATAATTATATTAAACCAAATAAAATATGATACATTATGTCTTCTAGACAAGGAAATCTTAAGTCATAGCTGATATGTGCTTTATCTATGAAGTTGTTACTTTTCCAGTAAAACTGGCCATGCAGGTTTTGGATTTTCTTCTGGCAAAGCAACACATTTCCTCATTCTTTTTACATTTAGAGATATATGAAAGTGATTTCCCTATAAAATAACATAAAATATAAAATTCTGCACCTGCCATATCATCTAAGAATTAAATTAATTTCTATATTCCAAAAGACCTGCAGATTCATTCTACTTTAGAAATTAGACTTTCTTTTTTCCCTTAGCTATGTTAAAATAAATTAATCCTGATAGATTTATTGGGGGGGGGGGGGGGGGGGGAAAGAGAGAGAAAAAAAGCCTTATCTCTTCCATGCATAAAGGATTCAGAGAAGCATCTTATGACACTCAAAGATCCAAATGAAAACAGTTAAAATAATACCTTTATTATTTTAACTTTAAGCTTAAACACAGGGCTGTCAATTGCCAATAACTCATTTTATCAAAACTGCTCATATGTGTATTAGAAGGAGAGATCAAAATTCTACTGCATTATTGAATATATTTATTATAAAACAAACTTGTGCTTTATACTTGTGTATTTTCAGCTTCATACGATTGTACAAATATTGCACTTGGAGAAATCATACTGATGACAGCAGATCAGTGGTTTTACCCTAATTCATAAATAATCTAGTTCTAGAAATATTCTTTTAGTACTTGACCTAGATGGGAATGCTTTGAAGTAAAAATGACCTTAAGAATTTGTCTTCTGCAGTTTTCTTTTTATTCGAGTGTAACTGTGAGTATTAAGGTAAACCAGAGGATATTAATAGGGAATGACTGCCTTTGTTACCACTAAGGCTCCCTAAATTACAAAGGAAACAGCTAATGGCAGGAGGATATTTAAAATAAAATTTAAAACTGCTCCATTAACCATTAACATGCTATATGAACAAATAGAATTGCAGTGTATCGTGATGATTTATATGCATTCCTGGGGATTTCTTGATGTGCCTTTCTTCAGTGTATCAAGGTTAAAGAAATAGAGACATTTTTAAAAAGACATAGGAAATATTGTGGGTCTTTCTCTCACAAAGCACTATATTTTGTCAGTCCTCACAGTCTAGATTTCACACTGCCGTGGAAAAAAATTGTTCCAGTGAAATTTTATCTTCTTATGCAAGTGGAAAATTTTCTGTATGGATAACTGAGGGCAGTCAGTGGCTAAATTTTTCCCAAGATTGGATATTAATAAGGTTTTTAATTTTGAGTGTTGACACTGAAAACGAATTAAAAGAACCAGAGGTTGTAATAAATTTTCCTACCTGTCAAATTGAATGTAAAAAGACAAAAATAGGTGATATGAAGCTTTCTGACCAGGAAAATTGCTATCAGCCCTTGGAGGACAGCTTTGTTGTTCTATTGTGTCTGAAGGCGAGACATCAGGAGGAGTAATGGTGGTGCCACCAACAAAGTTAGTGATTACATGGAGAAAATGCACATTAGCAATTTTTCAAATATTAAGGATTTCAATACATGTCAGGGTTTTGTTTGTTTGTTTGGTTTGTTTTGGTTTTGGTTTTGGTTTTTTTTTGATGCTGGTGATGATGTTGTAGAAGCCCTTCAACAGGTATCTTCTGTTTTCCAGAGCTACCAAGTTTTCTTGCTTCTTCTTCCTACCATAACTTATTTGTGAAACTGGTTGAGATCATTCTGTTGTTATAAAATTTGTTACTTGAAATTTTCAAATTATATTAAAGAATGTGATGACAGTTTTGTTAATTATCTGTATATAATGAATGACTAAGGGTGAAAAGAACCTGAATGATCACAGAGAACTTTTTGGAGACCTTATGACTGGGAGGTCTGCACTGAAAATCGTCTTGATTACAAAAGCAAAACCTAATTTAAGTAAAATTCACTATGGCTTGTTATATACCAATAGAGTAATATAGGGTATGTATTCACAAACAAACGTACACATATGTGCACACACACCTATCTAGGTATCTATACAACTTATGAAATACATATATTTAATTATGATATAAGAAAGGCAGTTTCACAAACTTGAAAGCAATTATCAGCACAACTAAGTAAAAAAATGTGCAAAAAATGATGTTGATTTTGGTTTTTCCATTGCATCTTTTGGGGGGATTCATGAATGCAGAAAATTTTACTATTGGGAAAGATTTTGGAGAAGAGCTAAGTAGCTGTTGAAAACATAAAAAACTTCTATAAATATTCAAGGAGCTCTGTTCATTAAATTTATAAGAGTTGTATATACAGTGTATGTTGATAAGAAATAGAAGAATGAGAGGTATAATGAGAGCCAATCCCTGCAAAAAGAAATTACAAAAATTAAGATGAGCAATAGAAAGAGCAAGAACTGCTTTTAATAGCAATTAAGATAATTAGTCATTGAAAAAACTAGCATGAGTGTTAGTGGGATCACCTTCACTGACCATTTTTAACTTGTTTAGAAATTTTACTGAAGGATATGTTGCACTAGAAATGGAAAGTAATATAAGAAATTAATCATAACAGACAAGATATTAACAAGTGTGGTAAAAGATTGTGTGAAAAGTTTTCTTTATGAGGACAGGTTTAGGCAACACAGCCATTCACCAAAGGATCACCATTCTGCATGAGGGTAGGAGAGGTGTAAGGTGGTGTTATGGATTCTGCAGTAGCAGTCATTTTTCTCCTTCGTAGTAGCTGGTGCAGTGCTGTGTTTTTGACTTTCGGCCTGGGAACAGTGCTGATAACACCAGTGTTTTCAGTTACTGCTTGATAATGTTTAGGCTGATCAAGGACTTTCTGAGTCTCATGCTCTACCAGGGAGGAGGAGAAGCCGGGAGGAAGCAGAAACAGGACACCTGACCCAAACTAACCAAAGAGGTATTCCATACCACAGCACGTCATGCCCAGGATGTAAAAACGGAAGGCAGAGACCCAGAAGGGTGGGGGGTTCGCTGCTGGGTTGGGCTTGGGATCGGGTGGTGAGCAGTTGTATTCTCTTTCCTTGTATTTCCCTTGTCATTATTATTATTGGTGGTAGCAGTAGTGATTTGTGTTATACCTTAGTTACTAAACTGTTCTTATATCAACCTGTGGGAGTTGCATTCTTCTGATTCTCCTTCCCATCCCTCCTGGAGAGGGGGGAGAGAAAGAGGGGGGCAGTGAGTTAGCAAAACTGAGTGGCTGAGAGGCTTAAACCGCGACAGGTGGAAAGACAACAAACTGAGGAACTCTCTTAAAAGCTACTCTGCTGGCAAATTTGTCTTTGGCTGCAGGTTTTTCTCCACTTACCATAGGACTGATCATTTGAGTACTAAAAGTGTGTTTATGTTCAGAATATGCTAAATTACTCAGAATAAGTGCTATTTGAATGCATGCAAGTTAGCATTGTTAGTTGGAGGGAATGTTCATGACAGTTATTGAAGGGAAAATAATGGCTGTGAAGGTTGTCTTGAGAATCAAATTTCTCATGTTCTTTTTGAAATATGGTGGTTGTTTTGAAGTTATTTTCAAATGAGTTTTTATTCCACTTCAAGTTTTATAGGTTGGATTGTCTACTGTAGCCTATCTCATTCTCAGATTTTTACAACAGCTGCAAAAATGCTCTTTAAAGTTTTGACAATGATAATTTACAATTTTTAGTTCAAAACCTTTTTAGTGATTTTACTCATGATTGATTCTAGCTATGGGGAAGTGTCACATTTAGCGCAACAAAAATGCACTGCTTTCATTCCTACTATGAGAACAAACATAAAGAGGTCATCCTTTGCTATTCCTAAACTATCATGGATTTTAGTGCGCTGATCGAATTTTGTCTATAAGAGAGGGTTTGATACAAAGTTTGCCTGTTGGCTGCAACTTTTCCTGCACTCGAAAATTGACTGCTGTGGTACGTATGTACTTACAATATGCAAGTGCAGCTTACATATTGTAAGGCTATTGGGTACATGCAGCATGTAAATTGAGGTTTATGCCATTCAGGTTAGAGTCCCAAAACATAAGCAGCTCTTTTCCCCCTGTTTGTCATAGATAAAGTTTTGAGAAACTGACATTCTGTTCTTTAATGTGATTTGGTGATTCGTAGCAGACACCATCTGATATCTGCTATCGTATACTTCATACGTTAGAATACACAAATATTCAAGAGAATTCCTTCTGAGCTGTCAGTGATTTGGAATCACATAATGCCATATATGACATAAAATGACTCTCCTAATCAGTTCTTTTTAAAGAGTTCATGCCTATTGATTTTTAACGTCAAGTCACACAGATCATGTCTTCAAGTTCTAATACTACTCAGTAAGTCATATCTGCGCTCCTAAGTGACAAATTCCAGTTTATTTTTTCTACAAGATTATGATTTCTAGTGAATAAGCACTATTTTTTGTGGGTGTAAATGTGGAAGATTTCTGAGTTGGACTAGCTTCTGGGAAAGCTTTGAGACAGCCGAAGAATGTGGATGGGAAAGTTTTGGGAGTATTGTGGGCAAGATAAGAAGGAAGAGAGAAGCGAGAAGCAAGCAGCCAATCAAGGCAACCAGTGAGCAAGATATCCACCAATGAAGTGAAGAGACCCACGTGGGGGGTGTTAGTGAACCAATTGTATTAGCCGCTTGTACACGCGGGTACTTCGGAAAGCCTATATCAACCCTGGACCATCAGATAATAAACGATTTCGTTTCATGACCAGAAACGGGGTTCATGCTTTACGTCTCCACAATTTTTGTAATTTTGTGCCCTTTGATCCTTCTCAGCTAATTTTGTTCCCAACACCTTGAATTTCTGCTAAACGTATGTTCATTTATTTAGCACACAACAAGTAACGGTTTGATCAAAATTACTGGGAAACAGAAGAAATTGCATAGTTTCTTATACACATGTAGCCTCTAATGAGCTCTTTCTATCATGACCTCTGTAAGTAGCTAGAATAACAGTCACGCATTTTCTACACAGGAAGTCAATCCAATTTACATTTCACTCAGCACCTCACTGCAGTTTCTTTCTGTGGCTTGAGTGAATTTTGTTTAGTGTGTAGGTTCGTTATAATGGAAGTTTGCTAAAATCTGTGGGACTTTATGTGTTGCTTTAACTTTCAAAATTCTACTCTCTGCCTTATGTTTCAGCCCTCACCAAGAACTCCTGCTAGCACCGACGTCAGTACACAGAGATTTTGAGAGTCTCATTTTTCATGAAGAACATCTTGTTAAGACCTGACCATTTGGATGAAGGATCCAGAAATCACAGGATATTGATGTGGGGTCTGCTGCCCCTATTTCTATAAACCTAAGCCAGGAAAATTTGCTTTATGACTTTCAGGTGCAATCTCCCATAGCAACTGCTTTATAAAAACTCTTACTCTGAAAGTTACAAATATACAATTTATAAAATTAATTCCTAGTTCCTGGTAATTTAGAAAAATACAGAATCTTAAGCTGTAATAATTATGATGAAATAAATCATTATGGTGAAATAAACCATGTAAAACACTAGCCCTCACAGGCATTTTTCTGAAAGTATCCATGATTTGTTTCAGAACTCTAATAAATCGAGATTAGTGAATTCCATCTCAGTATTTATTTACTTGGAACACTAAGTGTTATTAATATATATTATCAATTCAAAAGTTCAAACTTTTGAGCAAACAAGCTACTTTGATCTTCAGCAGTTTTCTATGTTGACAGCATTAACCTTTACCAACAAAGCAGCTTCATTAAAATTAAATTTAATTATTTGGGATATTACACTCACAGCAGAGAGCCTGACTTACTAAGGACAAAGCACTTTTGATTTCAGGTATTTGTTGGCAGTGTTTATTTTGTGTTGTTGATAAATTAAATGTAATATCTGAGTGAGCAGGGAAGTCTGCACACTGGAGCAGGGAAGGAACGTGGGTCTTCCCAGCAGTGGTGAATCACTAGAAAGAATTGCTTTAAACTGAAGGAAGTTGGGATTAGACATTAAGAAAAAATTCTTTCCTGTAAGGATGGTGAGATACTGGGACAGGGTGCCCAAAGCAGCTGTGCATGTGCCATCCCTGGCAGTGTTCAAATCCAGGTTGGACCAGACCAGGAGCAACCCAGTCTAGCAAAAGGTGCCTGTGCCCATGGAAGGAGGGTTGGAACTAGATTATCTTTAAGATCCGTTCCAACCCAGACCATTCTACAATTCTATCAAGCTAACAATCAATGTTAAAGCTCATCTCAAAAAACTGCCTGCTGGGATGGTCAGAGACACAAGACAGAACAGCTGACTGATTCAAGAGGATGACAGATGGACTGCTAAGGTACTGCCTGCTGAGCTCATGCCTGCCATGTTTTGATGGGTCTGAGTATACCTGACTGTAAGATGTCCAGAGTCACCTTGCAATTATCCACACCCATGTACAGGCACAGTGACAATCACTGGAGGGAACTGAACTGGAGCTGTACAATAATTAAATGAGTGTGTGTGTGCATGTGTGTGTGTCTGCTCAGGTAGAAAGATAATTTCAGCAGGCAAAAAGTCATCTCCACAGCCCTTTACTAAAGCCAGAGTGAGTTCTGCAGGAACAGAAATATGTGTTCAGAAATAAGTCATTTAGCGAGTTTCACTCAGGAAACGTGAGTTCTTCTAGTGACAGTGTTAGTGCTTTCTCTCTTTCCTTGCAGAGCCCCAGGCTTTCAGTATGAGAATGGGGACTAAAATTATTAGCAAGCACTTATCCCTAGGGGAGATAAAAAATATGGAAATGCAGAAAAGGTGAAAGATGCACAGCAGATTACTATCTGCAAGCAAAACACTGTCTATAAAATGACCTGTATGACTAAAACATACCCTGACAAATTCTTGCTCAGGTCCAAAATTGTAGATAATGTTAACATCCACACAGTGTTATATGCTGACCAAATATTCCCAGAGGGCCAGAAGTAAAGCATTATGTACAGTCTAAGTGAACTAGAGACTTTTTTTTTCTTTTTTTCTTTTTTTTTTTTTTTTTTTTTTTTTTTGTAGATGGAAACATTTAGGATACTTTCTGGAGTTCAAAAGCATAGACTCTGCCAATATAGCCAGTGGTCCATTAAGAATGACTGCACACAAAGTGCTCTTTGCATTGTACCCTGAGGCAGAACTACTCAGAAGGAGGCAAGGAAGCTAAACAAATGTTCTTGAACCTTAAAGTTAAGCAAAGTATCCTTATAGTGTCATTGTTTGTTCACAGAAATAAAGAAAACAAAACCTACTAATTAACATCCTTCAAGTTTACAATGGATGTTTTTCTGCAAGCTGTCACTGAAGTAATTAATTTAAAAATATATATTTCATCAAAATCACTGTGTTGGTCCTTTCTCCTGTTTAGTAAGCCTTTGACTTTTGCTGTCTGACCCACTAATCCTACATTGACTACTTCAAATGCTGAAGACATTAATGAGGACTTCCTGTGTATTTTTCCCTCATATGAAGATGTATCTGATTAGATTATCAGGGCTTGGATTTATTGGCTGTATCCGTAAAAGTTTAAAAGTACCAATATTTGTCCTCTGTACTTAAGCCTGGAACAGAATGGTCTGCATCTGCTCTTCACTTCCAAGGTGAAATGCCCACGTCCAGACTATGAGTTTAGAAGTTTTCTGGGTCTAACTCCAAAACAGCACTGGGGAATTGCTTGCTGCCATGTAAAGCCAAGCCAGATATATCTACAGTTTAATAGGGTAGACAATGACATGCTACTTGTCATTCTCTAATGTTGAAGATAGAGGTAAGTGTGTACCTTTCAAGTCAGCTAACATTCCAAACTCTGTTGTCTCCTCTTGGCTGCTTGAAGGAGATATGGAGTTTTGGCTGAGGCTGGGCCATCATGGACATAGAAGAGAACATCGTGAGGGCTGAGTATATGCTGTGTGGATGCTCACTTTAGACTTTGCAGCCTGATACTTAGTGGACTTTAGTATCAATGTCTAGCTTTTTCTATTGTAATTTCCAATTTGCCTTAAAAATAGTTAATAATTCATTTACATCTTATTATAATTTTTGTTTTGTTTTGTTTTCATATAAGTCATGAGCTCTCAGATCAGGACTTCCATTCTTGATTATATGAAAGCGCATCTAGCAAGTCAGGATCCAGCTTCCTTTTGGGTTACTCAAGAAATCCTGGTTGCTGGATGGAGAAGCAAATGACTGTTTAGACATCCTCTCCTGTTTTGTCTGAACATTCATCAGTACTTATTTTCTTTAAATAAGAATAGCAAGCCTTAAAACCACCTCCATTCATAAACCGAAGAGTAATAGCTAATGAATGTCTTTCCCCACAAATTTAAAATGTAAGGGCTGAAGCAGAGTATTATCACAAAGTAAGCTAAGAAAGTAAATGAACAAATTTTTTTGATCAGTATGAAATCACAGAATCATAGAAGGATGCTATCAATGTAAAAAATGGTGTATGAATATGATTATCTTTGGGGCCCAAATGTCAACTTTTATTTTTCTTAATCTACAAATAGATAAGCAGAACTGTAATTTTCCTATTCAAATTCCTCCACTTCTGGGACAGGAGGAGAAAGGTTATTTATAAAATAATTGAAATTTCTGAGCTGGCCAAGAGACCTTAATCCAGATGCTTTTCCCACTCCCACCCACCCCCACTCTACCACCCTTAAAATCAGAGAGATTACTATGTATTAGCTAAATATGTCACCACTGTTATACGTTCACTTCTCCATTCCAGTACTAATTTACATACAGATGGTGCAGACAACACTGTGCCAGAAAATGCTATGACAGAATAAAGATGTGTGCCTAAAAGAACCTCTTTAATTTTAAAAACGTATAACTTATCAATTTTATACTCAGACTAACAAAGGCATAGAGCATAAAAAGCATAAACATCAGGTGTCTGGAAGACAGAAGAAGTGGCGCGAGGAAAACATGCAGGACTGCTGGGCTGTGAGTCTTCTTTTTTGCTTTGAAATGGGTTTTTTTGACATCAAGATTATGTTTTCCTAAAAAGGAACCTAGATTGCTAACTCACACGGAGATGCTCGTCTGATGACTGTCTGCCTGTCACTGAAAGCTGGAACAAAATCAATTTTTTCTCTTTCTGACATTATTCAAATTGTTGGGTTTCATATCTCCCAATATATTTCCATTACATTTGTGAAAGCAATAGACAGCATTATGTTAAAATTATCTGTTAACGCTTTTTAGGACCATTAAGGAATCGTCCTAGGTCATTTTGTAGCATGACAACTAGGAAAAAAAAAGGATTATTAAAATGGGAATACTCAAAGTAGCAAACCCTACTTTTCCTTTTCACTTTTCCTTTCACTTTTTACTTTTGTCCTGGATTCAGCAGCAGCAGTCATTTTTTCTCCTTCTTGGTAGCTGGTGCAGCTCTGTGTTTTTGATTTTGGGCCTGGGAACAGCTCTGATAACACCAGTGTTTTCAGTTACTGCTTGGTGATGTTTAGGCTGGCCAAGGATTTTGTGAGTCTCATGCTCTGCTAGGGAGGAGGGGAAGCCAGGAGGAAGCAGAGACAGCACACCTGACCCAAACTGACCAAAGAGGTTATTCCATACCACAGCATGTCATGTCCAGGATGTAGGAACGGAGAGCAGAGACCCAGAGGGGTGGTGGGGGTTCGCTGCATGGTGGGGGTGCACGGTGGGGGGTGTACGGCTTGGTCGGGCTGGATGTTGAGCTATTGTATTCTTTCCTTGTGTTTGCCTTGTCATTATTATTACTGGTGGTAGCAGTAGTGATTTGTGTTATACCTTAGTTACTAAAGTGTTCTTATCTCAACCTGTGGGAGTTGCATTCTTTCAATTCTCCTTCCCATCCCTCCAGGAGCGAAGGGAAGAAAGAGTGGGGAGTGAGTGAGAGAGTGACTGTATGGGTTTATAGAAGCTTAAACCACGACAACTTTGCAACTTTAATATTCCTTTTTTGTTTTCAAATTATTGAAATATGAGAACAAGCAAATATTTTTCTCTGAATGCAGTAGAGCAGCATTGCTTATTGCAAAAATAATACTTTTCCCTGACATAAGGAGTGCTCTTTCATAAAAAAAAGGGTTCTCAGTACTCTGCATTTACTATAATCTTTTAGTTATGGCCATTACTCTATTTTTGAAGGGAAAGCACAGAAGCTTCTATTCCCTGTTTGTTGGTGTCGTGGTTTAAGCCACTATAACTCGCGCAGTCGCTCTCTCACTCACTCCCCACTCT
Source organism: Amazona ochrocephala (assembly GCA_039720435.1). NCBI lineage: Eukaryota > Metazoa > Chordata > Aves > Psittaciformes > Psittacidae > Amazona > Amazona ochrocephala. Next base: position 35,078,279 of record CM077878.1, read on the forward strand.
TTCTGCCCCCAGTCCTGGGGGCAGATGGGGAGGAGAATCAAAAGAATGCAACTCCCACAGGCTGAGATAAGAACAGTCCAGTAACTAAGGTATAACACAAACCACTACTGCTAACACCAATAATAGTAATGACAAGGCAAATATAAGGAAAGAATACAATTGCTCACCACAAATCCCCAGCCCGACCAAGCAGTGCACCCCCCATCATTCCGGGTCTCTGCCCTCCGTTTTTCCATCCTGGACATGACATGCTGTGGTATGGAATAACTTCTTTGGTCAGTTTGGATCAGGTGTCCTGTCTCTGCTTCCTCCCAGCTTCCCCTCCTCCCTGGCAGAGCATGAGATTCAGAAAGTTCTTGGTCAGACCAAAACATTATCAAGCAGTAACTGAAAACACTGGTGTTATCAGCGCTGTTCCCAGGCCGAAAGTCAAAAACACAGTTCTGCAACAGCTACCAAGAAGGAGAAAAATGACTGCTACTGCTGAATCCAGGACAGCTGGTTTAGTTCACACAACAACTAATGCACACAAAGTAGTCTCAACCCACATGCATGGTGGGGGCACTCCTCCCGGGATATCACATTATATCTACTCTGAAATAAAACCCCATGGAATACATGAGGTCTGCGCTGCAAAGGATTCAGTATACTGGTATGCTCCTATTTCACTGATTTATTCTGCAGTGCGGACATATCTATTTCTTTTATACATAAATTAAAATATTATGGTGGTGGAGGTTGTTTTTGTTTTGGTTTGGTTTGGTTGTTAGTTTTTTTTTTAAGTAGGGAGTACTAACGTAGTGATAGATTTTGCAAAATTATTCCATTGAATCAGCATAGCAATGAGCTGTGTTAAAAAAAAAAAGATCTTTGGCAATTTGTATCTTGGGTGTGGAGAGCTATTTGGTTGTGAACAGGCATGTGAGCAATCCAGACAAATACTTGACAATGGTAAGGTAGTAACTCACAGGCATTGAAGCCTCTCCTGGGGGTTACTAGAGTTCACGTACGTGCAGAAGTTTGAGAAAATTGGCATGGAGGGTTGCTGAGTGAGGGGACTGATAACTGCAACCTTGAAACATATGCTGTAATAGTTAACCAATCATTAAGCTGTTACTAACACTTAGCTGAGAGACTTTAACCAATTAGATATTAAGCAGGATATCAAGTAGAGTGTAGGTGGAGAGCACTATGCGTGTGAACAGAGGGTCTGAGCGAATCCTTTTCTGTATTTAGTCGTGTGAACAATGCATGTATCCAATTAGAGTTGTGTGTGTTAATGATAGACAAGTAGAATGCCTATATATACTGAGCTATCTGCGCAATAAACTTGGCATAGCTTAATCATATTGGTCCTGTGTGTTGTGCCCGGGACTTCTGCATCAACACTTGGGAACACTAAATATTATCCTCTTACAAACATAGCTGGAAATCTGACTGATATGGTGGAACAATTTATAGTCATAAAACCAATATGCTGGTAATAGGTTTAAAATTTCGGAATAGTACATTGGTTTAAATTTTGCTCTTATATAGAATCACAGAATCATAGAATCGACTAGGTTAGAAAAGACTTTTAAGGACATCAAGTCCAACCATCACCCCAGAACTGCCATCTCCACCACTATACTATGTCACTAATGGCCTCATGTACATGGTTTTTGAACACTTCCAGGGATGGTGATTCCACCACTTCCCTGGGCAACCTGTTTCAATGTCTGAAAACCCTTTTGGTGAAGAAATTTTTCCTGATATCCAGCCTAAACCTCCACTGGTGCAGCTTGAGACCATTAATTCCTGTCCTATCACTTGTTAACTGGGAAAAGAAAGCAACCATTTCCTCGCTCAATCCTCATTACAACCCCCTTTCAGGTAGTTGCAGAGAGTGATAAGGTTCCCCTTGAGCCCCTTTTTGTCCAGCCTAAACAACCCCATGTCCCTCAGCCATTCCTGACGGGATTTGTGCTGTAGGCCCTTCACCAGTTTTGCTGATCTTCTCTGGACAGACTTCAGCACCTCAATGTCCTTCTTGTAGTGAGGGGCCCAGAACTGAACACAGGATTTGAGGGGTAACCTTAACAGTGCCAAATACAGCAGGACAGTCACTTCCCTAGTCCTGTTGGCCATGCTATTTCTGATACAAGCCAGGATGTTGTTGGCCCTCTTGGCCACCTGGGCACAAGCTAACTCATGTTCAGCTAGGGGCTGCACAGCACCTCCAGATATTTCCACCAGCAGCTTTCCAGCCATTCTTCCCCAAGCTTGTTGCGTTGCCCTGGGTTGCTGAAGCCCAAGTGCAGGACCCAGGATTTTGCCTTGTTGAACCTCCTACAACAGGCCTTAGCCCAATCATCCAGCCTGTCCAGATCCCTTTGCAGAGCCTTCCTATCCTCCAGCAGCAGATAAACATTCACGACCAACTTGTTGTGATCTGCAAATTTACATAGGGTGTGCTTAATCCTCTCATTCAGATCACTGATTGAGACATTAAAGAGAACTGGCCCTAAGCCGAGACTGGGGAACTCCACCTGTGATCGTCCACCAACTGGATTTAGCTCCATACACCCCCTGTCTTTGGCCCAGCTATCCAGCCAGTTTTCTTACCCAGCGAAGAGTACCCCTGTCCAAGTCACAGAATCATAGAATTGTACAATAGTTAGGGTTGGAAATGACCATAAGATCATCTAGTTCCAACCCCCCTGACATGGGCACGGACACATCCCATTAAGCCATATCACCCAAGGCTCTCTCGAACCCAGCTTTGAACACTGTCAGGGATGGAGCATTCACAACTTCCCTGGGCAACCCATTCCAGTGCCTCACCACCCTTACAGTAAAGAATTTCAGCCTTATATCCAATCTAAACTTCCCCTGTTTAAGTTTGAACCCGTTGCCCCTTGTCCTCTCACTACAGTCCCTTATGAAGAGTCCCTCCCCAGCATCCCTATAGGCCCCCTTCCAATACTGGAAGGCTGCTATGAGGTCTCCACGCAGCCTTCTCTTCTCCAGGCTGAACAGACCCAACTTTCTCAGCCTGTCTTCATATGGGACGTGTTCCAGTCCTGTGATCATCCTCATGGTCCTCCTCTGGACTTGTTCCAACAGTTCCATGTCCTATTTTATGTTGAGGACACCAGAACTGCACACAATACTCCAAGGGAGGTCTCACGAGAGCAGAGTAAAGGGGGAGGAGCACCTCCCTCGACCTGCTGGTCACGCTCCTCTTGATGCAGCCCCGGATATGGTTGACTTTCTGGGCTGCAAGTGCACACTGCCTGCTCATGTTCATTTTTTCATCAACCAACACCCCCAAGTCCTTCTCAGCAGGGCTGCACTGAATCTCTTCCCTGCCCAACCTGTAGCTGTGCCTGGGATTCTCCGACCCAGGTGGAGGACCTTGCACTTGGCATGGTTAAACTTCATCAGGTTGACATCAGCCCACCTCACAAGTGTGTCAAGGTCCCTCTGGATGGCATTCCTTCCCTCCAGTGTATCAACCGAACCACACAGCTTGGTGTCATCGGCAAACTTGTTGAGGGCACACTCAATCCCACTGTCCACGTCACCGACAGAGATGTTGAACAAGACCGGTCCCAACACCGATCCCTGGGGGACACCACTCGTTACTGATCTCCAGCTGGACATTGAGCCATTAAGCACTACTCTTTGCGTGCGGCCATCCAGCCAGTTCTTTATCCACCGAGTGGTCCACCTATCAAATTGATGTCTCTCCAATTTAGAGACAAGGATGTCATGTGAGACAGTGTCGAACGCTTTGCACAAGTCCAGGTAGATGACATCAACTGCTTTACCCCTGCCCATCAGTTCCATAGCTCCATCATAGAAGGCCATCAAATTGGTCAGGCAGGATTTCCCCTTAGTGAAACCATGCTGGCTATCACCAACAACCTTCTTGTTTTTCATGCACATTAACATGCCTTCCACAAGAATCTTCTCCAAGATTTTGCCAGGCACAGAGGTGAGGCTGACTGGTCTGTAGTTCACCGGCTCATCCATTTTCTCCTTCTTGAAAATAGGGTTATGTTTCCCTTTTTCCAGTCTCTGGGAACTTCACCTGACTGCCATGAATTTTCAAATATGCTGGACAGTGACTTAACAACTTCATTTGCCAACCCCTTCAGGACCTGCGGAAGGACTTCATCAGGTCCCAAGCTGTTGATTTCATCATAGAATCATAGAATCATAGAATAGTTAGGGTTGGAAAGGACCTCAAGATCATCTAGTTCCAATCCCCCTGCATTGGGCAGGGACACCTCCCACTAAACCATGCCATCCAAGGCTATGTCCAACTCCACCTTGAAACCCACCAGCAATGAAGCATTCACAACTTCTCTGGGGAACCCATTCCAGTGCCTCACCACCCTCACAGTAAAGAATTTCTTTCTCAGATCCAATCTAAACTTCCCCCGTTTAAGTTTGAACCCATTACCCCTTGTCCTCTCACTGCAGTCCCTAATGAAGAGTCCCTCCCCAGCATCCCTATAGGCCCCCTTCAGGTATTGGAAGGCTGCTAGGAGGTCTCCACGCAGCCTTCTCTTCTCCAGGCTGAACAGCCCCAATTTTCTCAGCCTATCTTCATATGGGAGGTGCTCCAGTCCCCTGATCGTCCTCGTGGGCCTCCTCTGCACTTGTTCTAACAGTTCCATGTTGTTTTTATGTTGAGGACACCAGAACTGCACACAATACTCCAAGGGAGGTCTCACGAGAGCAGAGTGGAGGGGCAGGATCACCACCCTCGACCTGCTGGTCACACTCCTTTTGACGCAGCCCCGGATATGGTTGGCTTTCTGGGCTGCAAGCGCACACTGCCTGCTCATGTTCATTTTTTCATCAACCAACACCCCCAAGTCCTTCTTCGCAGGGCTGCACTGAATCTCTTCCCTGCCCAACCTGTAGCTGTGCCTGGGATTCTCCAACCCAGGTGGAGGACCTTGCACTTGGCATGGTTAAACTTCATCAGGTTGGCATCAGCCCACCTCACAAGCATGTCTAGGTCCCTCTGGATGTCATTCCTTCCCTCCAATGTATCAACTGAACCACACAGCTTGGTGTCATAGGCAAACTTCCTGAGGGCGCCCTCAATCCCACTGTCCATGTCACCCACAAAGACGTTGAACAAGACCGGTCCCAACACCGATCCCTGGGGGACACCACTCGTTACTGGTCTCCAGCTGGACATTGAGTCATTGAACACTACTGTTTTGATGTGGCCATCCAGCCAGTTCTTTATCCACAGAGTGCTCCTCGGAAGGTTTCTATTCCTCCATCACTTCAAATGGGATGCAACTTTGACAGCATTTCCCACAGTATTCTGCACAAACTGGCTGCTCAGGACGGGTTACTGGACTGCAACTGTGTAATCCTGCTTAATACATCCTTTATAGAATCAGCTTAAAAGGGTGAAGTATAATCTTATTCTGTTTTGGTGTATAGTCACTTTTTAGATATAAACCTGAACTGCTAATTAATAATAGCATATTGAAATCTTAGGCTGAAAAGCCACCCTTTGATTTTGTTACTAGATGCTATGAGTTTGACTGGCAGCATACTGGGAAGCAGGAAGACATAATGAAGTGTTTATAGTCTGTTATATTGTCTTCAAAAATTATAGAAAGGACTCTTATTGTGTGTCACTGACTGGGAGTTCAATCCAATTCAACTGTCTTGCATGTATTATTAGAGCCAAGGAACTTTTATTGTTAATGAAAGTGAAGAATAACCACGAAAGTGTGGCCCAGGATGTTTTTGAGGTTCAAAATATTCCCATACCCCTTAATTGTTGTAATTAAAGTTCAATAAGGAAATTAATTACAGCTGGTTTCCTGAGATGAGACAGGGGAGCTAACATTGCAATATTCATTCTACATTCACTCAAAAAATTTCCAGCAACAGAATCTTTTAATGTAATTTACAATATACTGATAACACAAAGCTTCCATTTGCATTTCCCCTTATGACTGTTTCTAATTCATATTAAAGATCATTAAGCAGGCCAGTGATTTTCAAGTACATATTAATGTTTATTGCTGTTAAGTATTTAAGTAAAACTAATAACATTTTTCTTGTTCTTTCTTTGCATGAGATTCTGAACAGCAGCGTCTCTTGCAGTGCTGGGGTGTCTGCCGAGTTGCTTAGAATAATTTGGATTTTTATTCCTGAGAATGGTAGGATGGTAACAGATACAGCCTCCTAATGTTTTCAGGATGAAGCAGTAGCCCTCCTTAAGTCAACAAATAAATCAGTTAAATCATGTAAAGCTGCTCTGGAGCTAGATAATCTTAAGGTCCTTTCCACTCAAACCATTCTATAATTCTGTGATTCTAACAAAGTGGTGGTTTTACCCTAGGTAGCGGGAGGCGATGTCTATTCCTCAAGCCAGAAATACCAATTCCAGATAGAACAAAATAGTCTGGGTGGGAAGAGCAGATGTTCTCTCTAGTCTTCTAGAAGAAGACTACATTAGGGCTGGGTAAATCTGAAAAGATCTGTTTGGAGCAGAGAAAAGAGATGGGTCTGGAAAATACATACATATATATATACATATATATATATTTATATATAGTATATGCCCTGAGACAGGATATCAGGATTCCCAGATGAATACTGTAGCTAGCAGCCTGCAATGGTGCTCATTTTTTCCTCAGCCTGGTGAACATATTAGCGATAAACCCACTCAATCTGTGTATATTGCATGGGCCTTTTGAAAGACAGTACTGGTCTGTCTGAAGTCTCCAAAGTATAGGGAAAAAATAATATGTGGCTGAACTGTGTTCTGGTCTAGAACAGATGCATCTCATCAGCATATAGCTTAGCTAAGCAATTTTTCAATTTATTCAATTCTGTGAATGTTTTTATTTGATACAGATGGTTTTGTTTACATTTCCCTGTTCTTTTAAGAAACTTGACCATCGAAATTAAAGCAGAAGATTTCATTTGGTAACAAGAGTGCCACGATGTCTGCTGCTGAAACATTCAGTAGTGTGACACTGGTTCCTTTGCAGAAATTCTCTTAATTTATGACTTCACTTAATTTCCCTCTGTTACGAAGAGCAATTGAGACATTACGAAAATGAAGAGAACGCGGAAACAGTAGCTAGAGAGAAATAAAATATCTTGATCTAGATGTGTTGTGTTTCCCTATTGTGGCATGATTGAAGGTTAAAAGGAACCCTTTGCACAGACTTATGCCTAAATTGATTTTTTTTTGTCAATTATGCCTAATTTTCAGTTTATTTAAAGTAAGCAACTTTTAAAATAAAGATGCTGTCTTGCAGTTCAAACCTACAAAGTACAGACTGTTGTCTAAGGATTGCTGACTTCAAAGGGAACAGATATCTCTCAGCTTCACACGGATTCTCAGGTTCCTGTGTGAAAATTTTTAAAGCTGTCTAAGGTCCTAACTCTCATGAGGACAATTAAACCTAAATAACTTTAGGTATCTGGACTTTAGGAGAAAATCTAGTTCCAGCTTATATCAACTAAGAACACTGATCCTTTCCTTGAGAAAAAAAAAAAAATCCCATACCTCTTTCAGTGATTTAGTATATATACTGAAGCCTGGCTTTTCACTAACCACTATAAACTATACTTCTGTGTTTTTAAGAAAATGCAGCTGGACTCTATCTTCATAGGTTTTGTTATTGTCTCTGACAGAAATGAACTTTAATGGTGAAATTAATGCATAACTGCATTGAAATGTAACTCAAATAACTTTCTCATCAAATGTAACAGAAAGCAGTGGAACTGAGAATAATGAAATTGTAATCCTTGGCATTTTTGAGATTTCAAGTACAGATGCACTTAGAAACAACTGATGTGCAAACAATTCAATGTGAATTATTGTATAGTAGCAATTGTAAAAGATGCAACCCATTCAAGTCAATAAAGTTCCATCTGGGGTGAATTTTACTAATTCTACGTATGATTTGAATTTTCTAAAGTTTTTGTTATTTGACAGTCTTTACATAACTTCAAACATTATTACACTCCTGCCTGAGGGTTATAACTAGGTTGAATTTTTTTTTCCTTTGAAAAGAAGTAATACAATAGATGATTGCTCTTTTCCATTATTAGTCTTCCTTTTACAAATGATCTTAACTTGCAAAGTTTACTTGATTAGATATTATAATCATAGATTTTTTGAGTATAGTGCAACAAAAGAAAAACAACGACTTTTATTTAATACAGTGGAATACTTTCTGTTCAGGGAGGAACAGCCAAAGGAGGTAAAATATTCTTTTTAGCATAAAAATTTCATATAAATTTGCTCTTTTTTCTAAAATGGAAATTCCTTCAAGAGAAAAAAAAAATCAAAACAACCCACAAGGTGCCAAAAATTTTATGCTTATATCTATTGCAGTGGCTTGACTTGTGCTGTTAAACTAGCCTGAGTCAGTCAGAGGAAAGGCTCCCCCTGTCAACAATCATATTTCAATCAAATCTCAGTTGAATAATATGGTATTGAGATCCCCAATCTCTAGTTTTATACAAACTTTATGTGTAGACTGTTACAGAAAAGGAAGGTCATTACTGAAAAATTATTCAGCTCCAAGCAGGATTTAATTAGTTAGCAGGCGCAGAGGACTATGTGATGTCTTACCACTTTTTATTCTCTTTAAACAGACGTTCAGAAACTGGATAAATGAAGGATTGCAATGGATATGGCACCAAAGCAAGTAATGCTCATTTTATATTTCAAAAGAAACAGGATTTAGCCCTTTTTTTAATATCAAATGCAAAATGTATACTATTGCTAGACATGAAAATAAAAGCTTTTATTTACTGATGCCTGCTGGTATTTAGAACATGGGACAAAATTTAGCAAAGCTAGAGCAGGAAGGAAAACAAAGCAAAATCTAATTTTCTGGTCAAATTCATGTGCTATACTGTTTTACTTCTCTGCCATATTTTACTTTCCAGGAGACAACTTGGGAAACGCACATAGAAGGTAGGCAGGCCAGGAATATGGCTACTTCTTACACCTGCTTGTTTCTTTGGGCAGGAAATGACCTCAAAAATATATTACATCCTACCTCAGCAGTTCCAGTTGCACACTGACCTGTGCAGAATGTAAAGGCTTCAACTGCACTGCAAATACTTCTATGGATAAGTATGTACATAACATTGGGAGGTCTGGACTTAGAACTTTTCTGGCTACCAACGTGAAGAACTATTTACAGCTTGAAGACATCATTTTGTTTCTAATATATCTTATTTCTAGGTGAAAAGCTATTATTCACTCAGTGAAACAGTGCAGAGAACAAGTGGATATAACCAAAACATTCCTTGCTTTAAGTTGGAAAGACAAGTTTACAAAACCATTACCTTTTTGAAAAGAAATCCTTGAAATAGACTCTTGCCTTTAGAGTTATTTCTAGCACACACTAAAAGAAAGCAGACCTCAGAATGCCACTCTAGTGCAATGGGCCTGCTGCAATAGAAAATGGCATATTAACTGTCCTAAATGCAAGGCAATATCATACCTAGAGCTACAGTTTATGAGGCAGTATTTAGATAGATTAGAAATGTTCATGATATGTTTGGTTAGCTGACATTTAAAGTGATATTTCATTAATTATGACAAGGCTGACTTTCCCATGACTGTTTGCTTGCTTGCTTCTTTTTCCAGGCTCTGGGTATGAATGGAAAAAAATAGAAGATAGATGATCTAGGAGAACCTAGTTTCCTGGCTATTGGAAATGAAAAATACATGTAGCTATATCTAATCTGCAGGGAATTTCTTTTTTAATTTTTTTTTAAAAGTATAAAGCTGCCATGCATCATCAGTGTCTGAATCAGTGGCTATTCTTTCTTTGTAAAGGTAGAATGACTTTGAAATGCAGCCTCCTCATATTCCCCTATTTCTCTGCCCTGGGCAAGCACTTATGTTTCAATGGGAACTGTGGCAAGAGGGACTCCGGGTACAAACCAGCTAGGCTTTTGGCTGTCTAAGGCAGCATACTTGTTTTCTTTCACAGTGCTGAATTTAAGCTATCCCTGGCCCATTATGGTTCCTGAAGGCGTTTTTTCACTGAGTGCCTGGTTTTGTAAAGTGTTAAACGCACACGACTCAGCTGAAGATCAGTACCGCTAGCAATGGTAAAGCACCTTACCATGCTGTTTCCATGCAGATCTTTGAAATCTGGTGAATTTTTATTCAGTGAAAGAGCTAAGGAGTCATGGGCATTACTTTATTTGGAATATGATCAGGCATAAACTTATATGTATAAAAAAAGTTCAGAAAACCTGGCTGCATAATAAACTAAAAACAAGACTGCAATTCAGGGGCTGAATCCATTTCATCATTATATGTGCCAACACTTGAAGTTTTAAGCAGTTATAAAACCATAAAGAAAGTGGGGTTTACTGGAGAATAAGAGATGAAACTTAGGAAGAATCTATTAGCAATAGGTTTTGATTTGGCTAATTACTGACCAGTTTTTGCAAGCAGAGAGGTTTGATAGGGAAGCTTAGGTTCATTATAGTGTGAAAGAACCTGCAATCAGATTCTTCCTAGACACTTCCCAAGCAGTTAAGCCCTGGATTATATAAGGAGTAATTGGTCCTATCTATTCCACTCTGATTTTCCAGCTGACATGGCCAGTACCAGAAAGGTGTCCATTAAAGGTTGAAGATTTGCAGGGGAAATAGAGCGGAAGTAATCAGGTATTGTACAGTTACCTTTTGACGAGAAAACCTGAATTTCAGGGGGTATACTTACGTGTACAAGTTATATAATATAAAAGGAAAATATACAGACAGGATTAAATGGTTGGGCTTCACAGTTACAAAATATCTCATGTGATACTGAAGCCTGCTCTTCTATTGGTATATTCATAAATGATGGAGAGAGCACCAAAATCCCCTCATCTTCCCTATCTCCTACTGTTTTTTTCCCATACATTATGGCTTATCATCTTCAGTTTTGATTCTAGACTGCCATAGACACCAAACAGATATTCTGAAGCACTACGTAGGCAATAAGTGTATGTACAAGTAGAGGTTGATGAGGAAGAGAGAAGAATTCAGTCTGAATTCTTGTTCGAGATCTTTGATCACTTCTACACTTGAGTCACAGGATAAAAATAGGAACAGCTAACCTCCTCTTACCCCAGAGTTATACAAATTGCACAAACAAATTGCATAAGAGAGTGCATTTCCTGAAATTATTAATGCTGTGGTTACAAACTCTGTAAGGTTAAGCCCACTAGCAAAGGTGGTAGAACCTCTGGGATAACATAGTTAAGAGGGAGGAAAGGTGAAAAAAACCCCTGCGCAATGGCAACTCCAGCCAGAAGAGAGGTGTGAGAATACATGAATGAAATGTCTCTGCAGACGCCAGGGTCAGTGAAGAAGGAGAGGAGGAGATGCGCCGGGTACCACAGCAGACATTCCCCTGCAGCCTGTGGTGCGTACCATGGTGAGTGAGCCTGTGCCCCTGCAACCCATGGAGGTCCGTGGTTCATCAGATCTCCACCTGCAGCCCATGGAGGACCCCACACTGGAATGGGGGGATGTCTGAAGGAGTCCGTGACCTGTGAGAAGGCTGCACTGGAGCAGGCTCCTGGCAGGAGCTGTGGCCCCATGGAGAGAGGAGTCCAAGCTGGAGCAGGTTTGCTGCAGGACTTGTGACCCACAGGGACCCACACTGGAGCAGCCTGTTCCTGAAAGATGCACCTTGTGGAAGGGACCCACGCTGGAGTAGTTTGTGAAGAACTGCAGCCTGTGGGGAGGACTCACATTGGAGAAATTGGTGGAGAGCTGTCTCCTGTAGGTAGGATCCCATGCTGGAACAGAGGAAGAGTGTGAGGAGCCCTCTCCCTGAGGAGGAAGGAGCGGCAAAGACAACATGTGATGAACTGACCACAACCTCTATTGCCCATCCCCCTATGCTGCTCAGGGGGGAAAAGTAGAGAATTTAAGAGTAAAGTTGAGCCCAGGAAGAGAGGAGCAGTGGGAGGAAGATATCTTAAGGTTTGTTTTCGTTTCTCATTGTCCTACTCTGATTTGATTGTTAGTACATTATACAACTTTCCCCAAGTCAAGTCTTTTGCCAGTGACAATAACTAGCGAGTGATCTCTCTCTGTCCTTGCCTCAACCCATGAGGCTTTCATTTTACTTTCTGTCTTCAGTCTAGGTGAGGAGGGGAGTGATAAAGTGGCTTTGGTGGGCATCTGGTGCTCAGCCAGGATCAACCTATCACACCAATACACACCTTAGTTATTAAAATGAAGGCAAAATTTACCCAAGACAGCTTTACAGGCAATTTGCTTTATGACACAAAACAGCAGAAGCTATTTTCTCTTTAAACAGAGGTGTCTGCAAACTGAAGTTACTCACAACTTCATGAAAAAACTTCCTCTGCCAAAAGAATTCCCCTGTTTAATTCAGAACTTCTGCTATGTTCATGTCTTTGGTCTCTCCTAATCACTTATCTTGGCTGTGGCAATATTCCAGCTGCAGGTCTGGCCCGGTCATGCAGATATTATCAGTGACACTGACCTATCTTGTCCTCACAAGCCATCTAATTTTCTCAAAGAATCAAGCAGGTTCACAGGAGCAGCACCAATTACATGTACTCAAGACAGTAAAAAAAAAAGCAGTATGACTCACTCACATGCAGTGAATATCCAGGAAACTAATGGTCACATTGCATAAACAGGAAATTCAATGTATTTATAAGCAGGAAAATAACAGTCATGAACCAGTGCTTCGTAAGTGGCTTCTGCACACTGTCATTGTATCTAAGTACTAACTGAGACTTTTTATGATACCCAAGTCAATAGCCATTAAGCAAACTCTTAAGCTGTACTGTGGCTTGTAATTGTAATGAAATAGTGCTTTGGTGTTTCTCTCTCTTGGAGCTGTGTACTCCCATTACTTGAGCTTTTCTGATTTTGAAGCTGAAAAAAGGAAAGAACAGTGTTGTAACTGGAAAGAAGTCTGTGGACTTTTTTCTGTGCGTGATTTAAAACTCATATATGTAGCACCTCTGATGAGAACTGTGCTGGGATGAACATATGAACAAAACAGTGTATCAATGCCCTTTGTTCTTTAAGCTCCTTTTTTTTCCTTTTGTCTCCAGCTGTTAGATATCCTGTGTACTTGAAAGAAATGTCGCTTTTGAAAAAGATATAGATTTGGGGCACCAGGTCCTTCTTCATGTTCCTGAGTATTTTGAGTCAGAAACACAGGCAGATTAGAGCCCAAAGGACTTTTATCACTAGATTTTTTTGTGAATTGTTGGGTTAGTTTCTGTTGCATACAGTTACCAAAAAGCGCATCAGAGAGATGAGTGGATATATATTCATAACGTGCTCTATTGTAGCTTGACCACATGGGCACCAGAGAGTGTGCAGGTTCTCAGAGGCCTTATGCCTGAGGCAGTCCTTTTAACCCAAAAGTGGCAATGGTAGGCAAATGCAGATGATGGCCATATTCATATCCCTCTGGATAGAGTGTGGACCTCATCTTGGATTTCAGTCAGTGTTAAGGATTTGGTTGCACTTATCTTTCAAGCATTTCTCTCAAATATGCATTATTGTTATTATTTAGTTTTCCTCCTTTCTGGTTTGTTCATAAAGGTTTTAACTGTTCAAAAATTGCTATTTCAAAACACATCAGCGATCTAATACATTATGCTTATTCAGGTTGTATGTGGTCTCCCAGCAGAAATCCATAACCACTGGAAGTTAAGCAACTTATTCATTCTCTGATCACTTCTTTTCCTCAATAAGAATTACATTTAATATCAGCATCTTTCCAAGAATTTCTATCATGTGCAATTGTCCTACAGGGACATCTAAAAAGTTGAGTTTGACTTTATGTTCCCAACTAAGCCATTCTTATTTTCTTACTGTCAGAGTTTAAAATCTCAAGAGAAAAAACTGAGGGAAAATGGTACTACTATTGCTACACATTTTGGCCCTGTGAACTAGAAAAGAATAAGATGCATTTCTAGGGTCTTGCAAGAACATAACACCATCTTCTCTCATTTGAAGCATTCCTGAAGCACAATGATTGGTGATTATAGTCATCATGAACTATTTAAAGGCAGGTTGTGGGTTGGATATATATTACTTAAGAGTATTTTTCACTGTGAAGCACCCAGCTGCCTATACAACAGCCAAAGTTCACAGACATGGCAGATCAAGAGCAGTAGGGTTTGAAACTATTCCTCAGTACACTCCATAAAGTCTTCAGTTTGATACATTACCAAGAAAAGACTTACACATCCTTAAGTATCATGCTATACTAACCTCTGAGAAAGTTAAATACCTTCTTCCCCCATATCTAGACTGTACTGAATGCCAGTACTATGTATTTACGTATCTCTTTACAGTATTCTGTTAACCAAAAGAAAAAAAAAATGAAACTAAAATAGATGAACATTTGCAAATTCTGCTATACAAAGGAAATTGAGGATTTTAACATTATGCCAAATTAACATTCTTGCCATATTAGGGCATTTTTCATAGGATGGACATTCAGCACAGTGTATCTTTGATAATGTTAAGATGATTTTTAGTTATATCACACTGACTGGATATATATCTAATATTAAAATTTTTAATTTTATGTAGTTTCTTTCTTTTTGTTGAATTTATCCAGAAGACTCTATTTTAGCCCATGGAATCAGTAAATTGTTTTCAATACTGCAGTTCAGGGCTTGTTACTCCTTTTGCCTCTGACAAGGTCATATGATATCTTATGATTTAATCATAATGACTTCCATCATGTAGCATTTGATGAAAAATGTAGTCTTCCAGAGACTCCAGAAGTTAAATGCTGAGAAAGGCAGCCCAATTCAGTTGTAACTGTGAGGTAATTTGTGTTCAAGGCTGAAATATCCTAATTCAAGATGCTGAGAAATTTGTTATTTCAAGATTAATAAATTATTGCAAAAAAATTGTAAAAGAAAAAGAATTGTGCAGGTGCTAAGTGATAATAATAATCTTAACTGAAAATTCTGAATAAAATCTAATTAATTTTATTTAAGTATTTTTAATTGTAACAATGTGGTTGAGATCATGATGGATGTGTTTCCATTCATTCCATTGGGGTTTATTTAAGGTACAGCTGTGGCTTCATTCAGAATTGTTTCGTATTTAATATATGACATATGATGTAGAGGAATAGCCATCTGTTATGTGACTATTGCACAGGAGGCAATAATGAAAACATAACATCTGATAATGGGAGGAGATAATATTTTTCTTGAAGTGCATCCCTAATGTTACCTCCTACTGGAAGAAAAGCGGTGAGGTGCTTTAACTATTTATGGAAATGTATGAGACAATGAGACAGGAGCTAGCTCTTCAGTATGCAATGATCAAAAATACCTGAGAGTGGAAAAAAAAAGAACTTTCATGCTAAGATATGTGACTTCAGAAGTACCTAGTATCACACTTTAGCATGTGGTCATCTTAGGTGTTGAATCATACTGGTGTTGCTAAGCAATGACATCCTGTGCAGCACTTGAAGAAAGCTTATGAAAGCTTGTTCACCAAGCTTACAGGATTAATAATAATAAAAAAATCAAAACAAAGTACAGGCATCTTGATCTTTGTATATTTCTATATCACAAGAACTTTATAACAGGTATGACTTAAGATAAGTAACCTTGAACTGTGTCAGTGAATAAGTAACTCCATATTTTCCCATTTATCTTAAGAATTCATTGGGATAATGAAAAATCCAGCAGTTCTTCAATTAAGGGTATGTCATAACCACTTGGCTAAGAAACAAGGTCTCTTCTTTTCTTTGATTATTTGAGGATTTAATTATTTAATGGTGTTGAATGGACTGGTCCTCCATAGAAAATCCAGAAGAAATTTATGTTAAGGGCATAGTTCTGGCAGATTCCTAAGAAGCAGCTTAAGCTGAAATTCTCTCAAGCAGAGGTAGGGCTTGAGTTCAGCTCTCCAATGTCTTAAAGGTTATTTTATAAACTGTGCTGTGAGAGATGATCAAAATGAGCCATAGCACTCAGATGCATGTGATGCCTGCTTTGTGTATGTAAGTAGCATTTAGTTGGACTACAGGAAAGAAACTCATTAAAAAATATTTATGTATGTATGTGTTTATTTATTTATTTAGTAGTTTCATGGTTTCTGAGCTTTCGTCCCCTTGTCTGATATCTGGAGACAAATTCTGTAAACTTTTACTGATTTGTTGCAAATGTAAAAAACATGAAAGCTGTACTGAATTCAGTTCTGTGACGAACTGGTAGAATCATATAATCATAGAGTCATAGAATGGTTTGGGTTGGAAAGGACCTTAAGATCATCTAGTTTCAAACCCCTTGCCATGGACAGCGATGTGCCATAGGCCAGGTAGCACAAAGCCCACCCCCCCAGCCTGTCCTTGAGCACTCCCAGGGATAATTTTCTCACTAGTCGTTCAGTAATAAATATTGTAAATTCTAGGCATGCTTATCAGGGAATGAACAAAAGAGCTATCTCCATCTGTAGTATAGGATTTCCAGAGATATTGAATAATTGTAACTCAAAAAAAAAAATAAAAATTGTGTTTGTTTCAAATCAGATTTCAAACTTTTCTAATTTGAGGTTTCCCTTCTTTTTTCAATCAGCTGTAATCATCACTTCTGGCAGAACTGAAGTGGAACTGTAATTATGATTCTGAAAAGAGCCTAATCCAGAGACAACTTATATTGTTTGGACTCTTTTCATTGTCTTTTTGGGGGTTACATCAGGCCCTCAAGGAAAGATTCAATAAGTTTGGCAGCAAACAAAAAGTACCAAGCAGAAAACTAAAAGAAAATTGTCATATTTTTTAGGTAGAATAAGACTATGAAATTCCATGAAAACAAAAATGCTTGCAAAATAGTGGGAGACTGTTCTCTTTTTTATAAAAGTAAAAACTGGGTAATTATGCAGTCCATCATCTGTGAAGTTTTGTCTTTGAGTTTATGAAAGTCATGTACTCAGAGGCAGACTGTGTGCAAAGTCGTGTAAAGGAAATTGTTCATAATGGTGTAGCTTGACCTCTGTGAGTTTAAAAAAAAAATTAGAGCCAAAGTCTAACTTGATCTAAAACCCTTTGACATTGCTTGGAAGCGTAAAAGGTGGCTAGAGTGGGCAAACCCCAACCTCTTAAATTCCCTTGACTATCCATTTCAATTAAAAAGTATATTTCAGTAGAAACGTAACATTGCTTTCACTCTTCTTTCAAGTGATTGAACCTTACTGGCATGAATAAGTACAAAAGCAAGAATTAAGTTCAAAGACTGGAAAACTCAAAGACTGCAATATAAGGCATAATAACAATTTTAAGACAACCAATAAATAGACCAGCACATATTTCATAAGCTACTTGCACTACTCAAACAGAAAACAAATTTGAACAAAAGTAATCACCAAGAATTTCAACTGATGCAGTTCAGAACTTTGTTACCAGGGCAAATTAAAATTTGACTAAATTTTGGTTATATGACTAAATATTTAACCCCATTTAGCCCTGTGAATAACCCCTATTTCATTTTTGCTTCCAACCAAGAAAACATGTAAGAAATTTGACTTCTTGATGGAAATGGTTTCTTCTCTTCCCCTTTTCATGGTAAGGTGATTGTTCTGTAAAGAATATGCTTTTTCCCAAGGATTTACTTTTGGAAAAACTGGATATGTTGGCACGCAGTAACTAATGGAACTGCATATCACAAACCAAGTAAAGAATTCAGATTTTTGTTATTCCAAAATCTCCTAAGCCTTTTTAAACTGCTTTTGGTATCTATAATACACAAAGCTAAAAAATTGGCAAAGTTTAAACACTTTCTTTATTACTCAACACTGTGGAAAAAAAACATGTAGTTATTGAACTTAATTGATAAAATGTCTTGTAAACTTTTTGATGATTTCAAACTTTTAGTAGCAGTATCTGAATATAAACTCTGTATATAAAAAATAAAGCAGATAAGCTATGCAGTTGTACTTTAATTGATACTTTTTTTTCTGTGGAGAAAAATGAATAAGGAAAAAACAGGTTTCTAAAAATGTGAAATATTCCTAAGACACTGTTTCTCATTAATTGTTTCATTATAAAAGGGTTTAAAATTTTAATACAAAATATACTTTTCCTGTTATTATAATTTTCCTATGTGTATGTAAAAATGAATAAATTTTATGACTATAAAGAAAATATTTAAATCAATGACTGTGTTTGTGATACCAAGATTTATACAATATATTTATTAGCTTGTACACGCACAAACACAAATAATATGTGAGGAAGGATATAAGCACGCATACATGCATATGTGTGCATAATTTAGAGCTGATTCACCAGACAATTTTCCAATACATATTGGCTCCTTATTCATATCACAGCACAACCGTATTCTGGGCTGCATCAAAAGGAGTGTGACCAGCAGGTCGAGGGAGGTGATCCTGCCCCTCTACTCTGCTCTCGTGAGACCTCACTTGGAGTATTGCGTGCAGTTCTGGTGTCCTCAACATAAAAAGGACATGGAAGTGCTAGAACAAGTGCAGAGGAGGGCCACGAAAATGATCAGGGGGCTGGAGCACCTCTCGTATGAAGATAGGCTGAGAAAGTTGGGGCTGTTCAGCCTGGAGAAGGCTGCATGGAGACCTCATAGCAGCCTTCCAGTATCTGAAGGGGACCTATAGGGATGCTGGGGAGGGACTCTTCATTAGGGACTGTGGTGAGAGGACAAGGGGTAATGGGTTTAAACTTAAACAGGGGAGGTTTAGATTGGATCTGAGGAAGAAATTCTTTACTGTGAGGGTGGTGGGGCCCTGGAATGGGTTACCCAGGGAGGTTGTGAATGCTTCATCCCTGGCGGCGTTCAAGGTGGGGTTGGACATAGCCTTGGATGGCATGGTTTAGTGGGAGGTGTCCCTGCCCATGGCGGGGGGGTTGGAACTCGATGATCTTGAGGTCCTTTCCAGCCCTTACTATTCTGTGATTCTGTGAAAATCAAGCCAAATTTATTTTATATGGAAATACATGCTAGAGCAAGGTGTCAGAAAAAATAAAAAATATATATATATAAATAAATAAAAAGGAAAAATTAAAAACAAATACAAAAAACAGAAGCTCAGCTAAAAAACTGAAGTTTTGCTCACTCTGATCCAAGCCTATTACAAAATTATTCCTCTCTGCCTTTTTCCATTTCTATTTTAAATCAAAATTCAGATCTGATGCTCTAACTTACAGTAACCTTTGCCATTGTCATAAAACCACTGAGCTAAAGGTGAAATGAATTCAATTCTTAATCCATTTGTTACATTTACTATTTCAAACATAAAAAGCTTCTTGTTGAGCTGTACATTTTCACAACGAAAAGTAAATAATATGAAAATCAAAGTCAGTTATAGTAACAAAATACACATACAATTTCACTCTAAATCTCAGCTTGCCAGAAATAAAAGTGACAGGCATCACAATGTCTCAGTGGGGGAACAGTTATGAAATAATAAGCTTTGATACCCCTTTTATCTCCCATGCATTCATTAGCTAAGTCTTTTTTGTATAAAACTCCACAACTATTGCAAAGTACCATAAGTGAATGATTAATGCGACTGCAATTATCCTACATCACCCAATTTTTCCTTATATTTTGAGGTGTATGACAGACATGCAGGGTCTAATGTCTCTAACCCAATATATCTCAGTGTCTG
The DNA here is from genome assembly GCA_039720435.1 of Amazona ochrocephala. Taxonomy (NCBI): domain Eukaryota; kingdom Metazoa; phylum Chordata; class Aves; order Psittaciformes; family Psittacidae; genus Amazona; species Amazona ochrocephala. The sequence continues at coordinate 35,097,959 of CM077878.1, forward strand.
CTAAATTGTCAAGTAGTTAACGGCTTGACACATCTTAATGTTTATGACTGCATTTCTACTAGCCAACAGACGCTATAGTCTTCTATTAACTAGCAAAAAAACTATGACTTCCAAAAATCTAATGCACCTTTAATAGTTGTAATAAAAACATTTGATCAATTTTAGGCTCATAAAAACCACTTCACCCTAGGTTGCCTAAACTTGACCCTCCTCCAAAGCTTCATTGTCTTTGGTGGGAGAAGCTTACTAGCACCTTCAAATCCTTCAGTAGCAGCTTCTCAGAAGATTGCCTTTATACTTCTATATCTTTCACATCTGTTGGTGCTGTTCAACAAGCAGCAATTTTGGGCAGCATTTCATAAGAGTGACAAAAACAAATGACTGTTCCAAGATGAAAGACCTGTAGTCTTTGTTCCTTCTTTCTTCAGAAGAAGATGGCCTTGTGGGTTATGGTATCTTTGGATTGAAGGAATATTTGCTCTAATGCTGGTGTCATGGTTTTAAGCCTCTATAAACTCATACAGTCACTCTCTCACTCACTGCCCAGTCTTTCTTTCCCCAGTCCCGGGGGAACGAGGAGGAGAATCAAAAGAATGCAACTCCCACAGGTTGAGATAAGAACAGTTTAGTAGCTAGGGTATAACACAAACCACTACTGCTACCACTGCTACTAATAATAATGACAAGGTAAATACAAGGAAAGAATACAATAGCTCACCATCAATCCCAATCCGACCAAGCTGTGCACCCCTCACAGTGCACCCCCACCCTTCCGGGTCTCTGTTCTCCCTTTTTACATCCTGCGCATGACGTGCTGTGGTATGGAATAACCTCTTTGGTCAGTTTGGTTCAGGTGTCCTGTCTCCTTCCTCCCGGCTTCCCTTCCTCCCTGTCAGAACATGAGGCTCAGAAAGTCCTTGGTCAGACCAAAACATCACCAAGCAGTAACTGAAAACACTGGTGTTATCAGCACTGTTCCCAGGCCCAAAATCAAAAAAACACAGCACTGCATCAGCTACAAAGAAAGAGGAAAATGACTGCTACTGCTGAACCCAGGACAGCTGGACTGTTCATATTTGCTAGATGTGTTATGTCATATGCAAGGTATGCATATGTATCTCCTCATTTGTTTGTTTACTGTGTGGTTTACCCTCAATGAGTAAAAATTTAAAATACATTTAGAATTATGTGGGACAAGCAGAACTGACAGAATCTTGCAAAATATATTAAGCCTCTCAAAAATTAAGCAGGCAATCAAAGGTAATAATAGCTGACTCAGAGGGGGCGGCGCCAGAAGAGGTGGTGGAACTAGCTCTGACTGGTTAAAAACCTTCCCCAGGGAGCGCCAGCGACCAGGAGCGCGGCAAACAGGGCAGGTTCGAGGCAGTTTGTGCGGCAGTACACGCGAGCAGGCAAGCACTCGCTGTATGACAAGGATCTGGTCTGGGAGCTCTGCTCTGGCTGCCCCGGCAGTGGGCAGCATAGGCACACAGAGTTGATGAGAGGGGAGGACGCAGAGCAGAGCTCAGGGTATAGAGAGTGCCTGCACTGCTCTCCTGAGAGGAGGGTGCACAATGGGCAGGGCTGCACTTGGTGCTCCCTGGTGGAGGTCCTCCTGCAGCAGGTGGCTGAGCTGCGGGATGCTGTCAAGAGGTTGAAAGATGTCAGAGAAGCTGAGAGGAAGCAGCACTTCCAGACTGTGAAGGGGCCTCAAGCATCTACTGTCGCTCATGCGGGAAAGGAGGCCGCTAACCCAGGAAGCTGGGAAGCGGTAACAGAAAAAAACAACAAAAAAACAACAAAAAAAGGAGAAAGAGGACAATTAAAAGCAAGGGGCTTCCTCCTAAGTCTGTTGTCCCCACCCAGAACTGCTTTGCTGTCCTGCAGGGGGCTGATGAGGAACCACGTTCACATCAGGAACAACCGGCTGAAGCACTGGTAAAGAAGACCACTACTGCTGCTGCCACGAAAAAGCAGAGGGTGTAATAGTAGGGGACTCTACTCTGAAAGGAACAGAGCCACCCATCTGCCTCCTGACCCAGGCTCAAGGGAGGTGTGTTGGCTCGAATCAGGGATGTTGCAGAGAAGCTGCCTGCTCTAGTCGGACCCACTGACTATTACCCACTTCTAGTGATCCATGTGGGTGCTAGTGATACAGATAGCAGTAGCCCGGAGAGCATAAAGAAGGACTACAGAGCTCTGGGAGAGGTGGTTAGGGGCTCTGGAGCTCAGATCATCTTTTCATCAATTCTCCAGGATACAGGGCAGGACCTTAAAAAGGTTAGGAGGATTGGCCAAGTTAATAAATGGTTAGAAGTGTGGTGCCATAGTCAGGGGCTTGGGTATCTTGAACGTGGGACTCAATTTAGTAGGCCAAGTCTACTGAGGGCTGGTAGAGCTGCTCTAAGAAAGAGAGGGAAGAGTGGATTTGTTAGTACGCTTGCCAGACTGGTCAAGGATGCTTTAAACCAGATGTGTTGGGGGAGGGGGGCATCATTCCATCCCAACACACCCAGTCAGTTGCCAGCACCTATAATAAACGTTCAGGGCAAGGTAGAGATATTCCAGCTGCTCCAGCCAATGAGTCAGCTTCAATTGGAGCTCAGCTCAGATGCCTCTATACAAATGCCCATCGCATGGGGAATAAACAAGAGGAATTAGAGATGTGTGCATGTCTATGGGGGTATGGTATAATAGGCATCACAGAAACATGGTGGGATGGCTGCTATGACTGGAGTGTTGGAATGGAAGGTTACAGGCTCTTTAGGAAAGGCAGGCTTGGCAGGAGGGGAGGGGAGTTGCTATTTATGTTAGAGATGGGCTGGAGAGTATGGAACTCTGTCTGGGGACAGGTGAGCAGTCAACAGAGAGTTTGTGGGTCAGGGTTAAAGGGAAAACAGAGATGGGAGACATTATTGTGGGGATCTGTTAAAGACTGCCTGATCAAGAGGACTGGGTGGATGAAGTGCTCTATAGGCAGATAGGAATAGCCTCATGCTCGCAGGCCCTTGTTCTCATGGGAGACTTCAACCACCCTGATATCTGTGGGAGGAATGGTACGGTCCGGCAGAAGCAATCCAGGAAGTTCCTCAATTGTGTGGAAGACAACTTTCTTCTGCAAGTAATAGAGGAGCCGACAAGGAGAGGTGCCATGCTTGACCTCATCCTCACCAACAAGGAAGGGCTGGTTGGAAATGTGATGCTCCAGGGCAGCCTTGATTGCAGCGATCATGAGATGGTCGAATTCGAGACCCTCAGGACAGGGAGAAGAGGGTGCAGCAAGCTCACTGCCCTGGACTTCAAGAGAGCAGACTTTGGCCTCTTCAGGAACCTGCTCAGTAAGGTTCCATGGGATACAGCCCTAGAGGGCAGGGGGGCCCAAGACTGTGGGTTGATATTCAAGGATCACCTGCTGCAAGCTCAGGAACGATGCATCCCAACTAGAAGGAAGTTTAGCAGGAGGCCCAGGAGACCTCCTTGGATGGATGAGGACCTGCTGAGGAAAATTCGAAGGAAAAAAGAGGCTTATAAAAGGTGGAAGCAAGGTCGGGCGACCTGGGAAGAATACAGGGATGTTGTCCGGAAAGTTAGGGACCAGGTTATGAAAGCTAAGGCTCACTTAGAATTAAACTTGGCAAGGGATGTGAAAGATAACAGGAAGGGATTCTATAGGTTTACTGAAAATAAAAGGCAGGCTAGGGACAACATGGGCCCTCTCCAGAAGCTATCGGGAGAACTGGCTACCCTGGATTTGGAGAAGGCTGAGGATCTTAATGAATTCTTTGCCTCAGTCTTCACCGGCAAATGCTCTGACCATACCACCCAAGTCTTGGAAGGCAGACAGAGGGACTGTGAGAATGAAGACCCTGGGCCCACTGTAGGAGAGGATCTGGTTAAAGACCATCTTAGGAACATGAACTTATACAAGTCCATGGGACCAGATGAAATCCATCGGCGGGTCCTGAAGGAGCTGGCAAATGAAGTTGCTAAGCCACTATCCATCATATTTGAAAAATCCTGGCAGTCAGGTGAAGGTCTGTATGGCTGGAAAAAGGGAAATATAGCCCCCATTTTCAAGAAGGGGAAAATGGATGAGTCGGGGAACTACAGACCAGTCAGCCTCACCTCTGTGTCTGCCAAAATCTTGGAGGAAATTCTCCTGGAAGGCATGCTGCCATCAGTGCTTCCACATTTGTATTTTCTACATTGGATGAAGAGATTTTGATACAGAAACAAGATATTTTTACCATTTGAAGGCAATGTAAAAGCTGTCCTGGAGATCCACATTCATTTCTCTACAACAGAAATCTAAACTCTTTTCAGTCAACTGCTGTGCATGCATAGTTATGGAGATCAGAAAAGCCTCATGGCAGTGATGAACTAAAAGCACGTTATCATGAAGGCATACTTTTGATTTTTTCGAAGGCATTAGAACAGGAAATTATTTAATCTGCAGAAAACAAGCGGGCAGTACAATTTCTAAGAGAGCAGACAAACAATACTGTTTTTATTTCATTTGTTTTGTAAGTAGCTGATGTTTTGCTGCAAAAATTTGTCTATATTGAATGATATTCCACACATAAGATCAGCTTAAAAGAACAATGGGCATTTACACTGGGTAAACTAGTTTTAAATATTGCTTACACCTAATCCTGAACAGCCATCATTTTCAGGATGTTTTCCATCCTGTCTTTACAAATAATATTATTTTAATTGAGCCTTCACAGGTGAAGCAGCAACTTTCACAAGCACTTTCAATGTTAAGCAGCACTGGTCCCAGTTCCCCTGAGGAAAGACATTCATCACTGGTCTCCACTTGGGCTTGGAGCTACTGACTGCAGCTCTTTGAGTGACCATCCAGCCAATTCTTTATCCACCAGGTAGTGCATCAATAAAATCCATGTCTCTCCAAGGTTGCTATGCTGGATAGTGTCAAATGCTTTGCGCAATTCCATGTAGATGGGGTCAGTCACTCTTCCCTTATTCATCAGTGCTGTATCAACATTGTAGAAAACCACCAAATCTGTTGGCATGGTTTGCTCTTAGTGAATCCATGTTAGCCGTCACCAATCACTTCCTTATTTTACCAGTGCCTTTTCATAGTTTCCAGAAGGATTTGCTCCATGATCTTGCCATGCAGAGACATGGGACTGATCAGGCTGCAGGTGTTTCCTGTGACGTCCTTTTTTTCCTTCTTAAAAATTGTGGTAATGTTTCCTCTTTTCCCCAGCCAGTGGCGACTTCACCAGTATTCCATGATTTCTCAAATATTATGGCTAGTGAATTAGGCACTTCATCTGCTAGTTCCACTAGGACCCACGGATGCATCTCATCAGGTCCCATGGACTTCGGCAACTTTAGACTTCCTAAATGCTCTCAAACTTGATCTTCTGCTACAGTGAGGGACTCTTCATTCTCCCAGTTCCTGCCTTTACCTTCTGCAAGTTGGGCAGTATGGCTGGAGCACTTGCCACATAGCCCAGGTACCCACGTCCAGCAAGTGCTGTGTAAGCTATACTAGAAATGCTACACAAAAAAATCTTTTTGCTTTTTAAAAGTAGAGAAATCGTCAGGGTACCTCACAAACAAATGCCTTTAATAACTAAACAACTTGAAATACAGAAGCATTTAGTTAAGTCTACACAAAGTGCTCTACTACTAATGTTTTTTCAAAAGGCAATGTAAAATCCCTCAAAAATTCTCCAGCCATAGAAATGGCTTTATAAGCAATAGCTATTTTTTACAGTTCTTAATGTTATTGATGGAAATCAAAAATGCCAATCATTTTCCTTTGACTTAGTGTTAGAAAAAATGGTTGGATTGACAATGGCATAAATCAAACAGGTGCTCCAGCCTTAAAGACAGCTCAGGGTTACGTGAAATTTAAGGCTATTAGTTATTTTTACAAGAGTTCAGAAGCCCACCAAAGTTATAGATTTTCGTAATTCAACAGAAAAGTCTCTCAAGGTTTAATGAAAAGCAAATGTTTCAATAATTTATTGAACGGTCATTTTGTTAGTGCTTTATCAGATTGATATTGAACTGATTCGATTATACTCCTGTTAGCTTCCATGGATGAGGATGAAACCTTGTGAGACAAATCCACTTCACCATTAATGGCAGTTAGATCTCAAATCCTACTGCAATTTCACATGAGTGACAAGCGTAACAGCTGACTAGCGCTGACCCTTGAAATTTATGCTTTTTTCCAGTCTTTTTCCGTTCCTGATATATTTTGTATAGGATTTACCACTGGAAGAAACTTTTCTGCCATATTAATAGCAATATTACCATGCCAAAAAATAAGCATTAACTGAAAAATATTCCCACTATAATTTGGTATCTTACATGTCTTTTGGTGGAGAATTAGGAAGTGTGAAAGTGGTTTATGAATCACTCCAGCCCTAGGCATGATTTTCTGCTCCTTTAAAATAATCTCTACATCAGACAAGATTAAAGGAGAAGCAGGTAATTAATCTTTAGAAATCCAAGATTTAACTAACATAAAACACTGCAGTGTTTAAAGGCAGATGTCTCTCTCTCTCTAAAAGCAACAAATATACTTTGGGTTGTCTATCTGTTTCACTTAGCTAACCAGCTGTAACCATGCTGATATGATTTAGTAGCTGCAATCCATTTGTATGGCAAGATCCACAGGTTGGTCATTGCTTTTCTTGAGGGGAATACGGATGGCAGAATGCATATGCATCTCTATGCCCAATCTCTTTTTACGGGTTAAATTCAGGCTCAGACATTTGTCCTTGCTGTTGCATGAATCTCTGGTAATTCATCACTTTATCAGAATGCCACTTTGTAACATCCTATGGGATTATTGACTTCCCCTTCCCAGTCTGAGAAGTGCTAATGTCTCTGTCTAGACAACAAATAGAAAGTGTTAACATCACTGCCAATATTTAAGGAAATCATTGCCTTCTTCCGAGCTAATTACTTCTTCCTGACCAGGCTTTGATAAACAAAGTCTTATTTATGTAAACATACAATTCCTATAACAATACTGTGACAATCTCATTTTGTAAAGTCACATGTAGGGAAATATTGAATGCAGTTCACCAGATCATGTTTGAGAATGAACCCAGCAGTAGAAAAACTCTTTTGGGAGTGGTGATATTCTTGGGTCTGTAACTTGTGTGATAGTCAGCCTGTAACTCTGGGTCTGAGGTGCACTATGATACTGAGGGTTTGTGCAATCCATAAACATAAAGAATTATAGCAAGAATATTATTTTCAAGCCTACCTACAGTGAACTTGTATATAAGCCAATATAATTTTAGTCTCCTAGATTTGATATGAGCTGATTTCTTAGAGACCACTACCAGTAGTCTCAGGAGTATTAATATAGTCCTTTAGGATAATTTCCAGTTTTGCACCAGTGTACCTGAAATGAAGTTAATTTACAAGGGGTCCTTGTTTGTTGTGTTCTATGCTTTAATGTCCTTTGCCTGATCCTTTACATTTTTGTTTGAGGTCTTCCCCCCCTGTTTTGAAATACAGATTTTAGAAATGTTAAAATTGCTATTTTAATGTGAGCTTTTTAATTAATAACTTCAGATTTCTTCTGGTCAATGCACCCTTAAGGAAACAGAATATGAAACAAAAAAGGTTTACCTAATCATTTTCTTGCAGGAATAATTCTTAAAAGATATAAGTTGATTCATACCAAATTTTCCTTTTCAGTCAGAGTGTTAAAAAAGAGAAAAAACAAACAAACAAACAAGCAAACCAAAAAATCACAAAGCCTTAAGGCTAGACTTTATTCATAATCACAGAATCATAGAAGGGTTTAAAGAGACCTCAAACATCAACTAGTTCCAACCCCCGCCATGGGCAGGGACACTTTCCACTAGACCAAGCTGCACAAAAGCCCTATCCAGCTTGGCCTTGAACACTTCCAGGGATGGTGCATCCACAGCTTGTCTGGGCAACCTGTGCCAGTGCCTCAGCATCCTCACTGTAAAAAACTTTTTCCTATAACCATTAACTTCTAAAACAGGGCGAAAATCTTAACTGTGACTTTTGGAAAGCCACCAGGAAGCTGGAAGTTGCAGAGGATGATACTACTCCTTCCCTGAGATGTGTCCCATCTTGGTATGCAAGACAGGGACCTGCAGTCAGCTCAGCTTCTTCACCTTGTGCCTGGGGTCCTTGAGGCACAAGGAGATGAAGTTTCACAACATAAAAGGCAGCAGTTCCAGCACACTGAACAAAAAGCAAAGAGCAAGAAAAGATCCCAATCCTAACACTGGTTTCGTTTGTCAGGACTGACAGGATGAAGTCATCACCTGACATCAGTATGAGACTGGGTTGGCTGCACACACCGAACAGCTCTGAGCAGCAGGTCATTATTCACAAGTGTAGGTGTGCACAGGCAGTCACAGAAATATTGGCTTCAATTCTGTGTTTTATTCTGTCTGCCTGTCTTGTGAGGGTAACATTCACAGAAAATTTCTGATAATTAAAAAATGGATGTTTTTAAAGTACTATGGGGGTACAAAAATTCATTATGATTTCTACAAAGCTGTCAGGGTCTAGAGACACAGAAATCACAAGGGCTTCAGCTGTTTTCAGCACCATCTCTTGCAACGATTTTCCAAATGATGGCAGTGACCGAGTGCCTTCCCAGAAGCTGCTGGATACTGCTGAAGTGGTATGACAGTCTTAGGGCAGAGAGCAGGATGAAGAGTGGTCCATTCTGACAAACACTGCAGAGCCATTATTCTTGCTTTAGCTGAATCCCTGAGCTAATAAATTGCAGCTCTGGACTCCACTCATAGCTTAAACATGGAAGCAGATAAAATAAATTTATAAAAATAATCTCTTGGTCCTTTGTTACACATAACAGGAAAACAGGAACCCACTGACTCTCTTTAATATGTTTCCCTTAATTGCTGTATTGTTTAACATTAAAATATGGTTCTCTGAAGTCTGTTTCAAACCCACACAATTACAATTTTAAAAGTGTAATGCATTCATTTACAACACATTCTGTTAATGTTCTTTTTCAGTGTGATACTTGCAACAGAATGACTATCCAAATGAGAATAACTGTTGCCAAAGAGAATAAGCTCAAGTCAGTCTCTGTAAAAATACTTCTGAACAGAAAAATATTAGAAATCTTTAAATGCTGGTGTGTATGTAAATACGTACATAAACTTGCACACACAGATTTGTTAAATAAAGACTATTTATAATTTGGTAAAAAAACTTTTCAAAAGAAAGCTTATTGAATAGTGGATAGAAGTTAAATAGACTTTGGCATTTGATTTAAAATGCATACTTATTTAAAAAAGAAAACAAACATAATTTTGGAATATACTTAGCATTATCTTTTATGTGACTTTTTAAAAAAAACCTCAGAATTATGATAATAAAACATTTCTTAAGTGGTTCCTGAATTTTCTTTTCAGACCCTAAGATTAGCTATAATTTCTAAATATTTGCTGAGGAACACACGTATCAATTAGATTACTCACTTGGAGAATTGTGTACAGGAGACCTCACTTGGAGTATTGTGTACAGTTCTGGTGTCCTCAACACAAAAAGGACATGGAACTGTTGGAACAAGTCCAGAGGAGGGCCATGAGGATGATCAGGGGAATGGAGCACCTCCCGTATGAAGACAGGCTGAGAAAGTTGGGGCTGCTCAGCCTGGAGAAGTCTGAGTGGAGACTTCATAGCAGCCTTCCAATACCTGAAGGGGGCCTATAGGGATGCTGGGGAGGGACTCTTCTTTAGGAACTGTAGTGATAGGACAAGAGGAAATAGGTTCAAACTAAACAGGGGAAGTTTAGATTGCATATAAGGAGGAAGTTCTTTACTGTAAGGGTGGTGAGGCACTAGAATGTGTTGCCCAGGGAGTTTGAGAATGCTCCATCGCTGGCGGTGTTCAAGGCCGGTCTGGACATAGCCTTGGATGGCATGGCTTAGTGGGAGGTGTCCGTGCTCATGGCAGGGGGGCTGGAACTAGATGATCTTAAAGTCTTTTCCAACCCTAACTATTCTATGATTCTATGATTATAATATTATTATAATTTGTCATCAATTTTGCCTGAAAATAAAAGCACATTGCTGGTTAACATTGGTTATAGGCAAGAAACAGATGCCACACACCTCTGCAAGGAAGAGAAAAAGGTCACTGCATTGAAAAACATACTGTCTAAAATAATTTGCCAGGAATATATTCTGACCCAGAATTCTACACCATTAACTACACAAAATCACTACCATGATACTGAGGCAATACTTTTGAAAATGCAGTTAGCTGAGGAGGAACTAGATATAAAGAAATTAATTTGATCAAAACGCCACTGTAGTCATTGCCAGGTTTTAGGGGGTCTTTTATGAAGTAACAAGGGTGTCAGCTAGTAAATAGTTTTGGTATTGCAAGAACCCACTGGACGCGTAATAATTGAATATTCAGGTCTCGGGACTTACCTGAAACTTTCTGGAGTGGTGAACAGGGCTTTTTTAGCAATAAGTGCAAAAACTGTAAGGGGCAGGGAGGAGTTATGAGGGCTATTTTCTATTATAATGTTTCTTAGTGTTTTATTTTGCTATTGCTGAGGCTACAGTGGCATGGTTTAACTTTATGTCACATAGGCACCAAACCTCAGTAAGTATTGTGTATTTTAACTGTGGGCCTGCAAGAAATAAACAGCAACAGAAAGACCATGCAAGAACATGGAAGAGTAATCTTAGGGAGACTCTGGATCCCCCAGTGTCAAGAACACAGTCCTCCTGATGAAGAACCTAAGCAGATGATGAATTTCTTTCAGACTCCCAAGTGCTTGGTTCTTGAGGAAGAGAAACACCACTGGCCCTAGGGTAAAAAGAAATATTAGAACCGTGATTAAAAAAGCAGAGAAATAAATCTTAAAGGCTTATCTACATCGCTAATGAGAATATTCTACTAGTAATTGGACACTTTGTGCTATGACTGTTAGTAAACCTGCAACTGAAATAATAACTGCTTTGCTTAATTATGCTTAAAATACCAATAAATTTATGCCCTACTTATGAGATGTGATTTTTTTTTCCTCATGATTTGTATGCGGCGCAGCGATCAAAGTCTTTAGAATCATAAAATCTGAGAACACTTAAGGCTGGAAAAGACCTTAAGATTATCTATTTCCAATCCCCTGCTGTGGGCAGGAACACCTTGTACCAAACCATGTCACCCAACACTCCATCCGGCCTGGCCTTGAGCACTGCCAGGGATGTAGCAAACATAAAACCAAGCATATTACCGCTTAGCAATTTTGGTAAAGAAACACTGTTACCAAGGCATGGTTCAATGTCCAATGAAATTTCTGTAATTTCTTTCAATTTGAGAGAATTTAGGTATTTTTTCACTGCAGTTGGTAATGCTTTGAGAACTGGTAATCAGTTCATCTGTCTGTTAAAAACCTCAATTATGAAGACATATAAGGAAATATTGTAAATAAAGGTAACCATTACAATGTGTAGAATATCTTAGCAACACTGATACTGTGTTACCTTCCCAGCATTCAAAGCTTGTATAATCACATTCTTGCAAATGTAAAGAATGCCCACAATTAAATTGCTTTTTATTATGGAAGGAAATTGTTGTAATAATTGTTGGAACATTGCAGTACTATTAAATGAAATAATTTTTCAGTTTCACCAAACGAAAAGATTCTTGTAGTTAAAATGTGTTAAAGTGCTAATATACACTATAGTTCTCCCACATCAAGTGGTTAGGTCTTGGAATTATGAGGTCAAGTGCAAAGGCCAAAACTGCATGTAGAGAAACACTTAATAGGCATGAGCACAAAGCATCCTTATGACTTTGACTTTGCCCTATGTAGGCTACTGAAGTAAGTCAGAATATAAGGCTCAAAAGAAAGGAGAAACAAAATTAAATACAGATTCACAGAAGATGATCTAAGGCTTTTAGTGACATTAGAGCCCCCTACTTTCTTCTAAGTGCTCTGGTTTCTTTAGGAAATTCCTAAGGCATCACCTTAAGTTCCAGCCTAGAGTGCTCAATGCAAGGGAAAAAAATAAATAAATATATATATATATAAAAAAAAAAAAAAAAAAACAGGTAAAAAAGCAGCAAAAAAATGTAACTTTAAATTAAATTAACAAATTACCTTCTCTTTATGTCAGTCAGGAACTGGGTAATTCTTAGCATGACAGAAAAAAAGCTGTTCTGTCTTGGATTCAGCTGCCTCCCCTTCAAAGATCTAACAAAGGCATTTTAATTACTTCTCATTGCCTTCAAGAGCCCCTTCTTTGCGACACACTTTTAACTGTACCAGTCTTGTGTTGAAAAAACATCTGGGAAGAGAAAGAAGGTGTGATTATGACAAAAGGAAAATCTAGACAGAGGAGGCAGTGTCAGGCATGTTAATTCAGGTAACAGTGAATGTGTATTATATATTTTGCAACAATATTTTTCTTAAAAATTAAATAGATTATATTTCTGGAGACACAATTTTCTGGAAGAAAATTCAGTATAACGCTAAAACAAAAAATGATTCAGACAATTTCACAAAGTAATGCTATCGCTGATCCCTTTTTTCAACTATATATAGAGGACTGTATTTAAGAGGCAACATAAATATTAGGCCAACAATATTAGTGGTCAATGTTTTTAAAACAAATTACTTTTTCAGGGTGTATTAAATCCCTGTAGAATGCTGAAGCGCGAAATCTCATGAAACTAAAAAAAGGCAACATGTCTTGTTCCGACAATGGTGTGAAAAAGAAACGGAATTCAATTAGACGTCTTTCATAGGAGTCTCTAGTGAGAAATCAGACACTGCTTATTAATCCGCAGTAAGCAATATCATTATATATATATAAAAAAAAAAAAAAAGCCTGCATATACAACAGAACACAATTCTAGCTATATATGTGGAAAGAGCTCATTGGAAATGCTCTGTGCATTCACGCTGAGTGGACTTCAGCCAAAAAGGGATGTGTTTCCAGGAAAAATGCACACAAGAGAACCATTGTTAGGATCAGTTTTCCATCTTACTTGCAGATTAATTCAAGAGACTGTGAAATTACTCAATATGCTGTCTCTAGGAGACTGGTTTTCTCATGGAGGTCCAAATGCTCACCCATCACATTTTGGCTCTTGGTGCGATGTCCACTCTCTCTGTGCAGCTGGTACTCAGTTTTTGAAAATATTTTGCTCTTATGACAGAAACCAAAGTGATATTTTTCAAACCGTGTGCTCTGAGAGCTGATGACCAGGTCACTGAATCTGATAGCATACTAGGTTACATCAGGTTTAAAAGCTACTTTTTTCACTCACTGGGTGTTGAACATCTGGAATTCATTGGCAGAGGAGGTTGTGAAGGCAGATAATATCTGCAGATTCAAAAAAAGGATTGGAAATGTAATGACTAATAGGTCTCTAAACATATACTCATGGTATACCTTCTAATACTCCTATTGTAATTATTACAAATGCTAGAGAAATTATGACAGAAATTCTCTAAAGGCAGAATCCAGATTTTTTCTGCTTGTGGGTGACATGGATCATCCTGAGCCAGCAGGGCACATCTGATGTCCCCCATCATTGCTCTGCCTTTTCTAGTTCCCATACCATTGTCAGTGAAAGCCCAACAGATTGCTACGTGCCCTGGCCCAGAATGTACTGGATATCATTTAACAATCTGTCAGTTTAGATGCAGAAATTCCACAAATCATCAAAATTCCCTCGTTATGTATAATTTAATAGAACAGACATACTTAACCAAGACAGAATTTATGAGCTTGAAGGAAAACTTTACTTTTCATATCGACTTAATTTTGCAGCCATTAATAAACTTTTTTTATTATCATACTTTTTTGATTCTTAATGCAGTTCATTTTGAACATAACGTATTACTTTAAAAAGCATTTGCCATCTAAGTACAGAGTTCTCTTCAGTTATCTAATCCATTTGCTGCTTTAAATCCATATGCCTTGCTAATGTACTGTAAATTTTCTCTTTCAAAATTAGGAATATTTTTAGCTATTAAAATAAAAAAATATTCCAAGATTCTCTTGAAGAGTAGTAGATTAGCAGAGGATATCAGCCGATTAGTAGAAAAAAGATGACATTGATTATCTATATTGATGCTTGATAAAATCTTTTTTTTGCTTTTTTTGTAGAATTAAATACTTAAATGTGATATTGATATATTCTTAGTTTATTAAACAAAGGAGGTAATAAAACCAAAATAATCTTATAGTGTTCTTGCCTGATTAATATTTCAACCCCACTGCAGTAATTCCCCTAGCTCTTTGATATTGTCATATATCTATCTTGTCTGTAGCAATCATTCTCCCCATTTATACCAGAAATAAAGGAATCCTGAAAGTTTATATAATTATCATAATAAATTCACATCCCATTTCATTGTTTTAGAAAAATATATTCCAGAGTTACCACGAGTAGATTCAGACATCATCAGAAATCTCTTCATACACATTGTCACTCTTCCTTTGATGCACGCACCCGTCATGCACATCCCCTGACACTTATGGAGATTCTGTATAAATGAAACCCAAATCTCATTTGCTAGTATTTTTCAATATTGACTTTGAAATGATAGGTAAGCTAAACAAAATGAAAACAACAGTCTAAGTCTCTTTAAAACTCTGTGGATATCACAAGGTGTCTTGGCCAATGTTAAAAATCCTTAAGCTATTTTAATTAAGACCCATCATTCCTCAAATCCCATACACATACAGGGAAATGTAGCACTTTTATTCAATTTCTCATTATACCAAAACACTATATTCATTTATATTTATTGTTGTTTGCATAAAACAGCATGTGTATGGCTGATGTGTTCTCTGCAGTGTTGTTAGATGATATCAAAGAAACGAGAAAGCAGAGTCAAATGTGCTGTGAGACTAAAGGACAGGAAGAAATGAAATTAGACATGAGGTAGTCTGGTGAGACGATTTCTCCAGGATGGATTAAAGGACTTGCTCGAGGAGATCATCAAGTGTATGACACCTGTGGTAGAAATAAATAGCAAATTATGAAAGTAACACTGAGATGATAGCAATCAGAGCACAGAACATATGCACAGAGAATGCAAGTAGAGATGTAGGCAGGGGCTGGCATGTTGTAAGCCAGGAAGCTGGATGGAAGACAACTGCAGGAGTAGGAGAGAACGTCGTTGTTAGCATGGCACACTGACATATGGGAAAGAATGAAGGTGATTAGAGGCAAGGAGTGCCAAGGTGAAAAATGCGTCAAAGTGGTAGTACAGGAGAGACAAGTGGGGTGGTGTTACCAGGTGAGAGGTAGGGAGACAGGAGATCCTACATTTCTCTCATTGACAGTGTGCTTTCCTGCAGAGGTAAGGCCTCCATGCAGGACAGGGTACACCAAAGAATGGGAAAAGGGACGCACGCAAACAGTCACAGAGCTTCAGTGAGTTAAGTTTGAGCTGAGAAAGAGGCAATGTGCGGCTAAGTAGGTTGAAAGACAAGAAGATAAAAAAATAAAAACAGAAAAAAAAAAGCAGGAATCAAAGTTCAAGGAAAAACTAGAATTTTGTCTTAAAATTTTGCTGTGTTACTGCTTCTGGAAAACATAACCCTGCTGTGCTTGAGACTGCAAGATGCAGCATCCCAAAAATAATGACAACATTTTGAGGTAAAATAGACTGAGACATTTATCAGTAAATTCAGGGAGAAAGTGATAAACATGTGATGTCAGTGGTGTCTACCTTATGTGAGTTACAATATGTGAAATGAGGAAGAGATAGAACAAGTTATGGTATCTGGTACATGTATGATGTTTTCGTGGCACCAAACAAAAAAAGTTTGCCACTAATGACTGCGTAATTGTACCATTTAGGCACTTTAAAGTTATTTTTAGGAATATATACAGCTTTAATTTGTGAAGGGTCATGCTGCGACAAAGAACTCAAGCTAGCAGCAGGAATGCCACTTTTATACCATAGGTAGCTACCAGTCACATAATAGCAGACACTTCTGTTTACTCTGTCATACTTCTTTGAGCAGTTTACGGCTGAATTGATTCTTTTAGCCTTCCTCCTACAAGCAGCAGAATTGAAAAAAAAAAAGTTTAAATAAGGACTCCTTAATCTGCTTATATTTCTAGTTTCACAGCAAACAATCTGTATCTGCTAGCCATTTCTTTTACCCTTATTGCTTTTCTATAGGTGAAATGGATATACGAATACTAGTTTAAACAAAGTTGTAGTGATTGCAGCATGGCTGAAGATTTCAAGGCTGCTTTGTTCTGGTCCCATCATTAACTGCAAAGATAAAGGCATCTTCTCCAGAAGTATATTGAAAAGATTATTTTCCATATATAAAAATATATATGTTTTGGTGACTTTGCTTTTCAGATAGCTTTTTCTTACCAGATTTTCTTTACATGATTTATGCCTTCCTGACTGATGGGCAACTTTGTAGGTTTTACAAAAAGCAACTTACTTAAGAGGAAATAATTTCTTATTCCAATACTTATTCAGCAAATACTCATTTGCAAAAATCTAGCCAGGTCAAACATCAGATGAATAAGAAAGGTGTGAGACGAGACTTAACCTCTCATCTATACTATCTGGTGTTGCTACACTCAATGCTGTATGCCTGCAAAATGTTAAGTCCCTGCTCATTTCCATCAAGGAAAATCCTCTGCTCATTGAGGATAGGTGGTCAAAATCCTTTTGCAGTTATGAGAATCCTCTGTAAACTCAGACCTTTCCCACCAGAAGACTTCTGTCCAAAATATTGCTTTCTTCTTATCAGCTTGGATCTATTTTGTCACTACAGGAGGCTTTTCCTTCAGTTTGGAATTGCCATCTGCTCTGCCAGGTAAGCAGATATATTTTAGGACCCTTTTCAAACATTTCAGATCCAAATTTCTCAAGTATGAATTGACTTTGGTTTCTCATCATTATATTGAAACCCTAATATCTCTCTGTATTAAAACATTATTTGTGTTGCCCTGAATAGTGATTTATGAGGAAGACAAAATAGCTAGTTCTAAACTTAATTTCTCCACAGTTCTGCATTTGCCCAATTTCAGATGTATTAATTGAGAAAAATATTAAATACCATATTATTATTATGTTTGAAAAAGCATTATAGCTATAGGGCTATTTATTTCAAAGTAATATGAACACAAATATCTGTATGCCCAGCAGCTTTTACACTGTGCTTTGCATGACAGCAGAAATGACTATTTCCCAGACATGACTAGTCCAGTACATATGAATTTTACTGGTTTCTGCTAACTGAATATCAGCACCTGAAATGATTGTTAAACAAGACCAGAACAAGGTGATTGAATGGTCCCATAACCATTCCTCCATGGGAAGCTCTATTCCACTATAATATGACCTCAGTGGGGATGTAGAGGGGTCATGGATTTCTCTATGCTTCACCCCTCATCTTCTCATTAGAGAAGGGAAGCCAGAGGAAACTTGAAATGATGATGCTTCTCTGCTCATTTATCGCTGATGGCCAAGTAAGGCTACAAGCAGGGCATCCAGTGACACTGCATGAATTGCAAGGAGATAAAAATCAAATGGCAGGATGCAACAGACCAGAAAAACCAAACTACATAAAACACAGGAGAATAATGTTGATGTCACTGTTGCCTGTCTGTATTATGGTGATCAGGAGGTGATTTACCCTAAGACACCATCAGCTGCATCCGATTACAGGCACTGCTGAGATCACCAAAATTACTCCAACAATCAACATGACCCTTGCAAAGAGATGACTTAATATGAAGCCAGAGGAATCTTCACCACAGAAGAACCTTATTTATCAATGAGGGTAAAAGCCCCATTTTCTGTGAAGGACTCTTCAGAATAGAAGCATTTTTCTATTACCTCCGTAAATTAAATTATAAGCTATTAATTTATATACTCTCCCCACTCCCCACACCCTCTCCCACCCCCCCTTCATATCCAGTGTCTCACAGACTATTTTGTTTAGTTATTTAAGTAACTTCATGGTCTACACTGAAAAAAAAACACATGATGAAATCAGTCACTAACAGACAAAACTTAATGCGGAGCATTAAAAATATAGCCATAAATAATGGTATGCACACACAAAGCACAATGTGATATTAGAGTAACTCTCATTATAGTAATCATGACTAAGAGAAATTCCAACGCTCAAATTCTTATCTAATGATATTGAAATACACAGAGTAAAAATAAACATACTTTGAACAACAGATTATTTTTCTAGAAATGAAAAAGTGACTTGTAAGTAACAAAATATTAATCTTTCCCATCCATTTTTACATTAGACATGTTTGTTTCTGAAACACCTGAAAAATATGCAATGGGTTTACACATTATATAAAGCCATTTGTATATATTCTCAGTGTTATTTTTTTACATACTATTTACATTCATTTAAAATGGTAGTATATTAATACATTGGTAGTTAACAATCTTTTCTCAGGTATGACTAGGCCATTTTTCAGTCAGCAGAGTGAAGATGCTGAAAGGTTGAGGAACTGCACTATGTCAGCACAAAAGAACAAAAATTCTAGGTGTTACACACTGCATCTTTGTTCCAAGAAAGACTGAAAAGTCATGGATCTCCAGCCACTGAACTTATTCATAAGGTTACCAGACAAAGCAGAACTTCCCTTCATTAGGAGAGAGGATGTGAAGAAAGAGGTCAAAAAGTCACCTCCCTATAAAGCTTAAATTTGCTTGCTCTGTAAATTATAATGTTGAATACTTTGTAATACCAACAATACTGTAAGAAATGTCTTATTCTACAGAATCAATTCCTGTGAGAATCTGTAAGTTCCTGCAGGAGTCATCCTGTCTGTCCAAGGTGTCTGAAATAGTATGATTTCAGAACACTACCAAGTTAGTAATTTCCATACATGTTTTACAGACTGCAATTGAATACTATTGCATAGATGCATCATATGACTTTGATTCTGAATGTAAAATCTGATTTTAGCATTTGAAAGCTTACATTGTGGTCACTGCTTCATCATCTTGGGATAATAGAAATATTATATGCAGAGGCTTCTCATTCATATCCTACATTACTTTTCAGAAGCAACTATGTGGAAGCATTCACATGAATGACACATAAGTATGTAGGAAGCACTTCATAAGCAGGGGAGGGTAAACACTTTTGGTACAGTAAAGGAGTTGACTGGGATGATTTCTTTTCTGACGATGTCAATTTTCAACACCAGAGATATAAAGAGATTGGCACTGTAATATACTACTGTCAATATTCAGCAACTGAGGACAACACATTTGGATTACATAAAGACTTGCAAGGTATTATTATTTCTGGATAGGCCAAGAAATTCATAAATAACTGAAGGATGGAAGAGATTTTATGGAAAATAAACCTTGACAAATAAATCTGACTACGTGGTAGGCAATTATTAGTTTTTCTGAAAAGGAACATAAAACATGTCAGATATTTGAAAACTGACTTAGTAAAACATAGCATTATGATAGAGAGTTGACACTATATGCTATATTTAAGAATAGATTATATGATGTCTGATATGACCGTGAATGACACAGTCACATTAATCTCAAAAGGGATATTTTCAAGAGGACTGTTTTAGCCTTGATTCTATCCCATATTGTCATCACTGACATGGAAGCTAATGTAAAAATTGCTGCTGATCTGTGGATGGTAAAGATTCATGTAATGATAAAAATGGATGAATACAAAGCTGCTGTGTTTGTATACGTACTTTGGAAATGTGAATCTTTTGCTAAACAGTATTCATTCAAATAGACTCATTTTAGCATCACTATCTATTACTGGTTTAGGTAAGTTAAAAAGAAGTGCACATATGCACATATGTGTATGTGGACAGACACAGACAGAAGTGCAGTTTATACCAGATTTCTGTGTCCACTTGCAATTAATTTGAAACTATCAGACAGCATTAGAGCTACTCCAACTTCATACGTGGAGAGCTTTGTAGGCTAGTTCATGGTCCCTTTGATAATGTTGATAGCTTAATTGAGTTTTATTCTGGTTCACCACTGATTCAACTACATTCTCACCTTCAGCACTTGAATTCTTCATTGCTTAAGGGCAGCATGTGGAAGGGTTCTTTTGTATGGTATGGTCTAAACTGGCCACACAGTCAGTGTTCATGAATTCATGCTGAGCCTGATTTTAGTCTCATGAATTTATTTCAAACCCAGGCAGGAGCCATGTCGTCAAGGATCCAGTTTAAAAGGTATTTACAGCAACATTAGGCTCCAGACTAAAAGCACTGGTGGCTGTTTTATGAATCATAGCAGCAGGAATTCTGTATCAGAAAACACAGAGGCGTTTAAGTTCATATATTCAATATGTAAAGACTGTGCTAGTATTTCAACACTGGAAAAGAATATGGCTGTTCAATAATAACTGCAGCATAGAGGAAGAAGGATGAAGGGCAGGGACAGCAATAGAGGCAAACCTGACATTTTTTACACACACAAAAAAAAAAAAAAAAAAAAAAAGGAAACCTTAAGCCATTACATTTTGCATGTAAAAAAGGATTTCAACTTTAATTCTTTTTCCTTCAAAGTTTACATGTGTTGCTATAATATTTCTAATATGAGTATTTTCTTACTTTATAATTTCCAGAAAGTTCTAAAGACACTTGAGATAAAGGTTAATTGGATTAGCATGTCCAGGCACTTTGAAAATCCCATTAGGTTTCTCTCTCTAATCTTTAACAACCTTTGAAACTATTTTCCGCCGAAGTAAATTGATAGGAAGTTAAGGAAATGTAGAGCTGAGATGAATCTTATAGGTGTCCTGGCTGCAAACTTATCTTTTGGCCTCCGGTGGCCAAATTCTCGACCATATATTGTGCTGATTTTGGCTGGGGTAGGTGTAATTTTCTACGCAGTAGCTGGTGTGGGGCAGTGCTGTGGATTTGCACTGGAAAGTGTTGACAATTCAGGGGTGTGTCAGTTACTGCTGGGCAGTGCTTGCACAGGCAAGGATTTTTCTGCACTTCTCACCACTCTACCAGTGAGCAGACTGGGAGTGCACAAAAAACTGGAAGGGGGGACAGCCGGCAGAGATGATACCAAATGACCCAAGGGATATGCCCTACCATAAAGGGTCATTCTTGTCTCCAAATTGGAGAGACATCAATTTGATGGATGGGCCACTCAGTGGATAAAAAATTTTCTGGGTGGCTGCATGCGAAGGGTTGTGGTCAATGGCTCAAAGTCCAGCTGGAGACCAGTAACAAGTGGTGTCCCCCAGGGATCGGTGTTGGGACCGGTCTTGTTCAACATCTTTGCCAGCGACATGGACAGTGGGATTGAATGTGCCCTCAGCAAGTTTGCCAATGACACCAAGCTGTGTGGTTCAGTTGATACATTGGAGGGAAGGAATGTCTTGACACACTTGTGAGGTGGGCTGATGCCAACCTGATGAAGTTCAACCACGACAAGTGCAAGGTCCTCCACCTGGGTCAGAGTGATCCCAGGCACACATACAGGCTGGGCAGAGAAGAGATTCAGGGCAGCCCTGCTGAGAAAGACTTGGGGGTGTTGGTTAATGAGAAAATGAACATGAGGCGGCAGTGTGCACTCACAGCGCAGAAAGCCAACTGTATCCGAGGCTGCATCAAAAGGAGTGTGACCAGCAGGTCGAAGGAGGTGATCCTGCCCCTCTAC
Source organism: Amazona ochrocephala (assembly GCA_039720435.1). Classification (NCBI taxonomy): domain Eukaryota; kingdom Metazoa; phylum Chordata; class Aves; order Psittaciformes; family Psittacidae; genus Amazona; species Amazona ochrocephala. The sequence goes on from CM077878.1 coordinate 35,119,633, forward strand.
TCTACACTTGTGAGACCTCACTTGGAGTATTGTGTGCAGTTCTGGTGTCCTCAACATAAAAAGGACATGGAAGTGTTAGAACAAGTGCAGAGGAGGGCCACGAAAATGATCAGGGGACTGGAGCACCTCTCGTATGAAGATAGGCTGAGAAAGTTGGGGCTGTTCAGCCTGGAGAAGGCTGCATGGAGACCTCCTAGCAGCCTTCCAGTATCTGAAGGGGACCTATAGGGATGCTGGGGAGGGATTCTGCTCAGTAAGGTTCCATGGGATACAACCCTAGAGGGCAGGGAGGCCCAACACTGTGGGTTGATATTCAAGGCTCACCTGCTGCAAGCTCAGGAGCGGTGCATCCCAACTAGAAGGAAGTTCAGCAGGAGGGCCAGGAGACCTCCTTCCATGGATAAGGAGCTGCTGAGCAAAATTCGGAAGAAAAAAGAGGCTTATAAAAGGTGGAAGCAAGGTCAGGCGGCCTGGGGAGAATACAGGGATGTTGTCCGGGAAGCTAGGGACCAGGTTAGGAAAGCTAAGGCCCACTTAGAATTAAACTTGGCTAGGGATGTTAAGGATAACAGGAAGGGATTTTATAGGTATATTGCCGATAACAGACAGGTTAGGGACACCGTGGGCCCTCTCCAGAAGCTATCGGGAGAACTGGCTACCCTGGATTTGGAGAAGGCTGAGGTTCTTAATGACTTCTTTGCCTCAGTCTTTACGGGCAAATGCTCTGACCACACCACCCAAGTCTTGGAAGGCAGACGCGGGGACGGTGAGGGTGCGGACCCTGGGCCCACTGTGGGGGAGGATCTTGTTCGGGACCACCTTAGGAACCTGAATGTATACAAGTCCATGGGACCAGATGAAATCCATCCACGGGTCCTGAAGGAGCTGGCAAATGATGTTGCTAAGCCACTGTCCATCATATTTGAAAAATCATGGCAGTCAGGTGAAGTTCCTGATGACTGGAAAAAGGGAAATATAACCCCCATTTTTAAGAAGGGAAAAATGGATGAGCCAGGGAATTACAGACCAGTCAGTCTCACCTCTGTGCCTGGCAAAATCTTGGAGCGGATTCTCCTGGAAGGCATGCTAAGGCACATGAAAACCAACAAGGTGCTTGGTGACAGCCAGCATGGCTTCACTAAGGGGAAATCCTGCCTGACCAATCTGGTGACCTTCTATGAAGGGGCTACGGAACTGATGGACAGGGGCAGAGCAGTTGATGTCATCTACCAGGACTTGTGTAAAGCCTTTGACACTGTCTCCCATGACATCCTTCTCTCTAAGTTGGAGAGACATCAATTTGATAGGTGGACCACTCGGTGGATAAAGAACTGGCTGGATGGCCGCACGCAAAGAGTAGTGCTCAGTGGCTCAGTGTCCAGCTGGACACCGGTAACGAGTGGTGTCCCCCAGGGATCGGTGTTGGGACCGGTCTTGTTCAACATCTTTGTGGGTGACATGGACAGTGGGATTGAGTGCGCCTTCAGCAAGTTTGCTGATGACACCAAGCTGTGTGGTTCGGTTGATACATTGGAGGGAAGGAATGCCATCCAGAGGGACCTTGACACGCTTGTGAGGTGGGCTGATGCCAACCTGATGAAGTTCAACCATGCTAAATGCAAGGTCCTCCACCTGGGTCGGAGCAATGCCAGGCACAGCTACAGGTTGGGCGGGAAGGAGATTGAGAGCAGCCCTGCGGAGAAGGACTTGGGGGTGTGGGTTGATGAAAAAATGAACATGAGGAGGCAGTGTGCGCTTGCAGCCCAGAAGGCCAACCGTATCCTGGGCTGCATCAAAAGGAGCGTGACCAGCAGGTCGAGAGAGGCGATCCTGCCCCTCTACTCTGCTCTCGTGAGACCTCACTTGGAGTATTGCGTGCAGTTCTGGTGTCCTCAACATAAAAAGGACATGGAACTGTTAGAACAAGTGCAGAGGAGGGCCACGAAAATGATCAGGGGACTGGAGCACCTCTCGTATGAAGATAGGCTGAGAAAGTTGGGGCTGTTCAGCCTGGAGAAGAGAAGGCTGCGTGGAGACCTCCTAGCAGCCTTCCAATACCTGAAGGGGGCCTATAGGGATGCTGGGGAGGGACTCTTCATTAGGGACTGTGGTGAGAGGACAAGGGGTAATGGGTTTAAACTTAAACAGGGGAGGTTTAGATTGGATCTGAGGAAGAAATTCTTTACTGTGAGGGTGGTGGGGCCCTGGAATGGGTTGCCCAGGGAAGTTGTGAATGCTTCATCCCTGGCGGCGTTCAAGGTGGGGTTGGACATAGCCTTGGATGGCATGGTTTAGTGGGAGGTGTCCCTGCCCATGGCGGGGGGGGTTGGAACTCGATGATCTTGAGGTCTTTTCCAGCCCTTACTATTCTGTGATTCTGTGATTCTGTGACAAGAGGTAATGGGTACAAACTTAAACAGGGGAAGTTTAGATTGCATATAAGGAGGAAGTTCTTTACCGTAAGGTTGGTGAGGCACTGGAATGGGTTGCCCAAGGAAGTTGTGAATGCTCCATCGCTGGCGGTGTTCAAGGCCAGGCTGGACGCAGTCTTTGTTAAAATGGTTAAGTGGGAGCCGTCCCTGCCCATGGCAGGGGGTTTAGATGATCATAAGGTCCTTTCCAACCCTAGCTATTCTGAGTCTGATTGGATGATTCTATGAAATCAATAGCAGCTTACCTGCATGTGAGACATAAAATACTGGCAAACAAATTAAATTCCACCTTGATTTCTCTAAGGCTTTGGAGACTCTCAACATCTGGGTTATCACAAAGAAAGTTCTGGAAGCTTAAATTCAGTTCTTTATTTTCATTATCTGGATGATAGAATATCGACTATATTCATTAAACTTACAGGTAAAGAGAGGAGGAAATCAAAGAACCCTAGGGAGCAAAGTTCATTTAGTTAGGAATGCCCAGTTCTACACATATAAGGCAAAGGCAAAACAGTTATTGTAAGAGGTGTGTAAAAACGAGTCTTGGTTTAACAGTGTCACCATATCTCATATTGTTGTATGTAGTTGAAGGGACAATGTAAAAAAACTGCCATAAGCTTTCAGCTCCATTCAGCATCATTCAGAGCTCAAACTCACTTGCTGTTCTCAGGCATGAAATGCATAATGGTACGGCACAATCAGAGACCAAAAGGAAGCGATGCAGATAATCAGGTTCTTGAAAAATAACCTGTGAGAAAGGACTGAAAGAAGTAAGGACTTTGAGTCAGTATATAATCAGGTACAAATATTTTTAAAGCTGCTGGAAATAGCTTTCCACCATAATCAGGTTCAATAAGAAAAGGAAAATTTTCAGTTGCAGAAAGATTCAAGTTAAACAGTAGGAAATGCTTTCAAAAGAAAAAAATAACTAAGTCCTGAAGAAGATTATCTAAAATAATTTTGAATTTCATTAGAGGTTGGAGGAAAGGTTTGTATGTGGAGAGAATGTCTATTTTTTGAATTATATAAGGTACTTTGATAAACAACTATTGCTTTTCTCAGAATAATAGTCTACACTTACATCTTTATGTAATTTTGAGCAGGTTTTCATTTTCCCTCATCTGGAAAAAATTGTCCTCTTATCAGTGTACCTGCTGCGGTGTTGATTTCCTAAATGTAGTGGAAATGTAGGAATTTTCACTGATTGAGCTAAAATCTGATTTTATTTCAACCTTAGATAACTAAAAAGTTGGATGGAGTGCCCCCGTAGTCCTTGAGTAACACAGAATCAAGCATAGTCCTAAATACACCCCAAATCAGTCAAGTATAATTTGTCACATGCTTTACTGAATTGTTGCTCATGAGGGCTTATGCTTGGGGTTGTTTGTTTGGTTTTTTTTGTGTGTGTGTGTGGGGGGTGTGTCTTTTTTTTAATAACCTGGTTCTTTTCTTTGCTTAACTTTATGTGCATTTTCCAATATATTTTTCAGCTGGTGAACAGCCAGGACATTGTGTTCTCATAAATGTTAAGCATTATTTAATGCTTTGTAATAAATTTATTTTATTTTCAAGTTAACATTGCCGTACAGGATACATTACAGTCCTTATTAAAAATGTTTTAATTATTGTTTTTAATATTTTGTACTTTAAAGATAAAGACAAGAGATATTAGGCAGACATAATAACAAATCAGGAAGTCCCTGCAATAATTCATATTCCTTTCTTAGTAGATCACATGCTTTAATGACAAAACCACTGGATTTTGTCTAATATTAATGCTATTATATATATAGAAAGTGTCAGTTTACATTTATTCCCTTCAGCCTATAAGGTTTTCCTGCCTGAAGAAAATAAAAAGATTCACTGCTTGAAAAGCATACTGACTCACTGAATAAAAAAAAAAAATAAAAAAAATAAAAAACAACAAACGCACAAAACAAAACAAAATAAAAAAGACCCAAACCCACCAAACACAAGCTCAAAACCGTTGGAATGAACAAAATAAGGGAGAAGCTCTCAAATTTATTCTTTTTTTTCTTTTTTTTTTTTTTTTTTTTGTCATGTGCAGCTTTTCTGAAAGACCCAGACCATATATACATTACCAATAAGTTGGTTCATGAAGCTGTTACAAAATTAAGTGAATTCAGGGTTCCCAGTATTCAGAGGAATGTCAGATTATCTATGCGATTCTCTCTTTAACTGTAATCAATAACTGTTTAAACAATGCTTGACAGAGTCTGAGTACCTTTCTTCTGGGTTTTGCAGTACCTCCTGCTTCAGGAAAATCTATTTCTACCATTTTCCACTAAATGAAGGGGCATTATAAACCAGCTAGAACCAGACGCTTCCTAGAGTTGCAGGGTGAAAGGACATGGTGCACTGGTCACAACTACGCCTCGCAAGCTGGACATGAAGAAGCAGCTCTTCACCCTGAACGTGAAGTCCTGGAGCAGATTGTTCGTAGAAGCTTTGGGATATTCACCCCTGGATGTTTCCAAAACTGAATTAATAGAATCATAGAATCATAGAATAGTAAGGGTTGGAAAGGCCCCAGGGCAAACTGCTCTGGTTTTGAAGTTAACCTTGTTTCGAAATGACCTGTGGAAACCACCCCAGCTGAATTTTCTCCATGACTCCATACACTCTTTTACATCTGGGGCAATACAGTTCAGTTTCAAAAAACCAAGAAGCTTTTTATATTTCTCTTTCAGTAGAACACCACCCTATGTTCATTATTTGTATTACTATTGGTAGTGGTGTATTTCCTCTTGCTATACACAACTGCGTAAAGAAGAATTTAGAAATAACTGCTGCTTTCTTTCTGGGAGTGAAAATTTGCACAGATTAGACACCACCACATCTAAGCAGTTATGTGCTTTGATACCATCATATCTAAGCAGTTATGGAAACAAAAAAACAAACAAAATGTTGTCTGAAGTTCTGACAAATTTTTGTTCATTTTTACAAGGCCTCCCTATGGTGTGGAGTGGTAAAGAATTTTAAATTAAAAAGAACATTGTGAGAGGGTATGTAGTTGTTGTTATTAAATACAGCAGCAAAAGAAATTCTGAAAGAAAACACACAAGCATTCTTTATTTAATAACAGCAATGTATTAGAAACTCTAGAATGCAAGGGGATACCTGGATCAATTAGTCTAGTCTACTGTTATTTTAAGTAATGCATTAGGGCTTTCAAGATATCTGCATAGGGCCATCAGACATGTTTTTCCTGGAGCAACACCTGGAAGCCAGACCACACCTGGAATGACACTGGATCCCTGTGTTGAGAGTACTATAGTCCTCCTGAAATATCCATTGACAATAATGGGAGATAAATATCTATTTCTAACACACACATGGACCCCTACACACAATTGTCTAATCTTGAGCTGATTCTTTTCCTGAGTTCTTGATACAGTTGCGTAATTATAAGCACCTTGGACTATCTGAGGAGCCTTAGCGTATAAGTAATTCAGAATAGAATCGATAGAACAGACTTAGGATAGAATTAGAATAGGACAGGATCGGAGAGGACAGGACAGGCTGCTATCCAGCCACTTGTCTCACAATTTATATTTGTGCTGAATATTACTCTATCTCACATGCAGAATCCAGGACCTGCACTTGTTAAATTTCATGCCATTGATGAAATTCTCCAATGCTCCAAACTACCTAGATCCCTTTGCAAGGCATCTTGCCCCTCAAGAGAGTCAACAACACTTACAGTTTGGTTTCATCGACACAGGTAGAAGGAGATGATCCTGCCCCTCTACTCTGCTCTCATGAGACCTCACTTGGAGTATTGTGTGCAGTTCTGGTGTCCTCAACATAAAAAGGACATGGAACTGTTGGAACAAGTCCAGAGGAGGGCCATGAGGATGATCAGGGGAATGGAGCACCTCCCATACGCAGACAAGGATGAGAAAGTTGGGGTTGTTCAGCCTGGAGAAGAGAAGGCTGCATGGAGACCTCCTAGCAGCCTTCCAGTGTCTGAAGGGGACCTATAAGGATGCTGGGGAGGGACTCTTCATTAAGGACTGTGGTGATAGGACAAGGGGTAATGGGTTCAAACTTAAACAGGGGAAATTTAGACTGGATATAAGAAGGAAGTTCTTTACTGTGAGGGTGGTGAGGCACCGGAATGGGTTGCCCAGGGAAGTTATGAATGTTCCATCGCTGGCAGTGTTCAAGGCCAGGTTGGACAGAGCCTTGGATGGCATGGTTTAGTGGGAGGTGTCCCTGCCCATGGCAGAGGGTTTGGAACTAGATGACCTTAAGGTCCTCTCCAACCCTAACAGTTCTATGATTCTATGATCATTAGCAAACTTACTGATGTAGCATTCAACTCCTATATTCAGCACTTCTGGGTCATTTGCTGTTCCTAGAAAACAATTACTGTTGTAGACTTGTGTTGGATTGTTTCTTGTTGAGAGTGAACATGTGAGCAATCCAGCCTCTGACTTAGCCTCACTCGAGTAGTGAGCTGAGGGCTTCATAGGCTACTGAAAGGGTTAACAAAGGATGCCTACCTGCCGACATGAAGAGGGTGTTGCCTTGGGGAGGCACTGAGCAGGCTTACCACAAAGGCACTGAGCACCCGCAATCAGGCACTGAGCACCTGCATTCAGGTTGCCACAAAGGCACTGAGCAGGATGTCCACGCCGGCCGGATCAGGTTACCACGGAGCACGCCTTGCTTGCAAGGCAGGAGCCTGTTGCTATGGACGTTTCATAAGTTAACCAATCAGATAACGACTGTTCCAGTACTTTGTAACTTTTCTATAAAAGGTGGTGCTTGCGTTTAATAAATTGTCAATGTTTGATCACATTGGTCGTTGCTGCGTTGTCCATGTTCTCCCGCCGCAGACTTGGGTAATGACGACAGGATATTGTCATGAAAGAAGTGGGGTTTTAACAGCATTGTCTTGTCAGCAAGGTAGGATGCCAGTTTTTCACAAAACTTTGGTGTTTATTCTGGTGATGACTATAGACCATGTATTTTTAGTATGGTGCTGTGGTAGGTTAAGTGTGGCCAGCAGCTAAGCACTACGCAGCTGCTTACTGAAACAGTGCCCTCATTCCAGCACGACAGGGGAGAAAGCAGGAAAAATAAAAGTAAAAATAACCCTTGTGGATAGAGATTAAAATAGTTAATTAACACAGGAAGAAGAGTGAAACAAAAACATCCAAGTGATGCAGCAGCAGTCATGTAACACCAGCCCCAAGTGGATTGATTTCAAGCCAGTCTCCCAGGAATGGCTAAAATCCCCCCCAAAAATCCTTCCCTCACTTTTTATTGCTTAGCATGATGCTATATGGCATGGAATATTTCATCAGATGAGGTCGACTATCCTGCTTGTGACCCCTCCTAAGTTCTTGCATACCGTTCCGGGTCTACTCACTGCAGAGATGAACTGGGGCAAAAGATAAAACAGTAACATTCTGTAATACTTTGGAATGCTGCTCAGCAATAGCTAAAATGCTGGTGTGTTACCAAAACTGTTTTAGTCACAAATCAATACAACAGCACTATATGGGCTGCTATGGAGAAAATTAGCTCCATCCCAGCCAGACCTGTTAAGGGTATTCAAGAAGTACAGTGGTTTACCGGTTTGGATAGCTCCTTTAAGTGCTATTAGATTAGCTTTAACAATTTCAGCTTTTATTAGACTATCATATTGGTTCATTTTGAAGCCCGGAGGGATTAAATTCTGTCTCAAAACATTTAAATTTGTATGTCTAAAGGTGTCTAGGCATCAAACTCTCTTTAGTCATGGTAAAACCTGAGGCATTCAGCCAATCGTCTGCATTGTCTTAAATAGCCAAGAAAAACTGAAAACAACTCAACTGGGTTCAAAGATGTGACAATGGTGTCTGACATCTGAAGATTTCTCGAAGCTGTAGTAAGAGACCAATCTGGACACTTCTCAGCACTTAAAATGACATTAGGGCTCAGTTCAGTTGGGTTAATGGGTATCCAGTGCTGTTTGATATGCTCAGGTTTACCTGAGACACATCCGGTGACCTGGAGATTTCACAATATTTACAAGGGACACTCACTTCTGGAGATGCAGCTGGACCAGGCAGGATACAAAAAGGCATCTAGGACAGCAACATTGTCTTAGGTAGTTGCATCTAAACTACACCTTATATTGAATTCCATACCTTGAATCCATCCCAGACCTCATATTTCATGCATGACAAAAGAGGAATGATGCATAATGAAGTTTTTATGATAACTTCACAGTTTCCTCCTTCTCTATATTTTCTCAGAAAAGAGACTAAATAATCACTTTTTTGTTGTTTTTGTTGCTGTAGTTATTTTTGGTTTTGTTTTGTTATTATTTTCTGTTTTAGCAAAACCTGTCTTATGTCACTGCTGGAAATGAGGACTTGTTTTCTGGATTAGAATCAATATGACCTTTTTTGCCAAGACTTGTTATTTAAGCTTTGATTGAACTTCTTAGTTCTTTGAGGATTAAAAGCCTGGGAAAGCTTAGATAGTAAACAGTAGAAGATAAAACTGCTGTTCAGTTAAAAATTCATGCATTCATTCAGTTTTCACAGTTTGAAATCTCTGTATAGTCCTATAATCAAAGTGAAGCTGCTTTATGTACGTGCCTTCAGGAACTACACCATCCAATATCTGAAACTCAATGAAAAAGTACACTAAGCTTATTTCTGAGCATTGCTTGAGCCCTAGAAAGCAATATCCAAGATGCTTCTAAGCCAAGACTGTAATTTCATCCATTCTACAAGAGACTAACAAATATTCACCTTTGGCCAGTACTAAGCTAAACATTCATACTATGAGATTTGTTTGAAAAGGAGAAGACAGAGATGTGGGCACGTCTACAGGGGTATGATATCACAGGCATCACAGAAACATGGTGGGATGGCTCCTAGGACTGGTGCGTTGGAACGGAAGGTTACCGGCTCTTTAGGAAAGACAGGCCCGGCAGACGGGGAGGGGGAGTTGCTATTTATGTTAGAGATGGGCTGGAGAGTATGGAACTCTGTCTGGGGACAGGTGAGCAGTCAACAGAGAGTTTGTGGGTCAGGGTTAAAGGGAGAACAACAATGGGAGACATTATTGCGGGGATCTGTTACAGACCGCCTGACCAAGAGGGCTCGGTAGATAACGCGCTCTATAGACAGATAGGAACAGCCTCGCGCTCACAGGCCTTTGTTCTCATAGGGGACTTCAACCACCCTGATATCTGTGGGAGGGATGGTACGGCCCGGCACAAGCAATCCAGGAAGTTCCTCAATTGTGTGGAAGACAACTTCCTTCAGCAAGTAATAGAGGAGCCGACAAGGAGAGGTGCCATGCTTGACCTCATCCTCACCAAAAGAAAAGGCTGGTTGGAAATGTGATGCTACAGGGCAGCCTTGATTGCAGCGATCATGAGATGGTCAAATTTGAGACCCTCAGGACAGGGAGAAGAGGGTGCAGCAAGCTCACTGCCCAGCACTTCAAGAGAGCAGATTTTGGCCTCTTCAGGAACCTGATCAGTAAGGTTCCATGGGATACAGCCCTAGAGGGCACAGGGGCCCCAGGCTGTTGGTTGATATTCAAGGATCATCTGCTGCAAGCTCAGGAACGATGCATCCCAACTAGAAGGAAGCGCAGCAGGAGGGCCAGGAGACCTCCTTGGATGGATGAGGACCTGCTGAGAAATATTTGAAGCAAAAAAGGCTTATAAAAGGTGGAAGCAAGGTCAGGCAGCCTGAGAAGAATACAGGGATGTTGTCCTGGAAGCTAGAGACCAGGTTATGAAAGCTAAGGCTCACTTAGAATTAAACTTGGCAAGGGATGTGAAAGATAACAGGAAGGGATTCTATAGGTTTACTGAAAATAAAAGACAGACTAGGGACAGCATGGGCCCCCTCCAGAAGCTATCGGGAGAGCTGGCTACCCTGGATTTAGGGAAGGCTGAGGTTCTTAATGACTTCTTTGCCTCAGTCTTCACCGGCAAATGCTCTGACCACACCACCCAAGTCTTGGAAGGCAGACAGAGGGACTGTGAGAATGAAGACCCTGGGCCCACTGTAGGAGAGGATCTGGTTCGAGACCTTCTTAGGAACCTGAACTTGCACAAGTCCATTGGACCTGATGAAATCCATCCACGGGTCCTGAAGGAGCTGGCAAATGAAGTTGCTAAGCCACTATCCATCATATTTGAAAAATCATGGCAGTCAGGTGAAGTTCCCAATGACTGGAAAAAGGGAAATATAACCCCCTTTTTTTTAGGAAGGCGAAAATGGATGAGCCGGGGAATTACAGACCAGTCAGTCTCACCTCTGTGCCTGGCAAAATCTTGGAGCGGATTCTCCTGGAAGGCATGCTGAGGCACATGAAAAACAATAAGGTGTTTGGTGACAGTCAGCATGGCTTGAGTAAGGGGAAATCCTGGCAGATCAATCTGGTGACCTTCTATGGTGGAGGTTCAGAACTGATGGACAGGGGTAAAGCAGCTTATGTCATCTACCTGGACTTGTGTAAAGCGTTTGACACTGCCTCACATGACATCCTTCTCTCCAAATTGGAGAGACATCAATTTGATAGGTGGACCACTCGGTGGATAAAGAATTGGCTGGATGGCCACATGCAAAGAGTTGTGCTCAATGGCTCAATGTCCAGCGGCAGACCAGTAACGAGTGGTGTCCCTCAGGGATTAATGTTGGGACCGGTCTTGTTCAACATCTTTGTGGGTGACATGGACAGTGGGATTGAGTGTAGCCTCAACAAGTTTGCCGATGACACTAAGCTGTGTGTTTCTGTTGATACACTGGGGGGAAGAAATGACATCCAGAGGAACTTTGACACACTTGTGATGTTGGCTGATGCCAACCTGATGAAGTTTAACTATATCAATTGCAAGGTCCTCCACGTGGGTCAGAGCAATCCCAGACACAGCTACAGGGTGGGCAGGGAAGAGGTTCAGAGCAGCCCTCCAGATAAAGACTTGGGGATGTTGGTTGATGAGAAAATGAACATGAGCCGGCAGTGTACGCTTGCAGCCCGGAAAGCCAACCATATCCTGGGCTGCATCAAAAGGAGCGTGACCTTAGATGATTTTAAGGTCCTTTCCAACCCTAACTATTCTATGATTCTATGATAATACTGGTGATTAGGCAACTTTTAACAATACATTTCTACCTACAGTAAAGGGAATATTAAGACAAGAATAGATAGCTAGAAACTGAAGTAATGTAAGCTATATAATGACTGTTTGTGTTTGTTTGTAAGACTTCCGCTCGCAAAAGCTTCTGGCTAACTCTTGAAGCCAACATAACTGCTAATTAAAAAAAAAAAAAAAAAAAAAGAGAAAGATAAATATTACACGTCAGGCTATGATCTGATTTTGGAAACCAGAATGAAACTAGGAATCCAAAGTTCATTATAGATTATCATTTCTTTGTTTACAAGGTAATTGTATTTTTTGTAATACTAGTCTGTTTTTCATAGCTCCCAATCATGATTTCAGATAATAATCTGAAATATTGTTGTTACAGACATTTAGTAAGAAAGCACTTTTTGGCTTACACTGCAGAAGAATATTTTTGATTTTGTGGTTCACAACTGTCTTGGATTATTCTACCTGCAAGATTAACCCAGGGTGGAAAAATATTTCAAGCAATCTTATAAGTGAATTTCAATTTCTCAGTCATTTGGTTTAATAATTCTGTGCTTTTGACTTGGATCTGTTGTTTCTATTTTAATATGTGTGTCACGATGAAATTCAGGCTGAACAAGAAAAATGGTTGCATGCACAAAGGCAAAGCAAATCTGTTTAGCACCGTTGACACACACAATGAAACCTGACTTTCCTGACCAAAAAAGCACTCCGTCTGTCTGTCTGCCTATCTATCTATCTGTCTATCTCTCTCTCTCTCTCTCTCTCTGTCTTAGACAAAAAGTGCATGCAGGTACCCAGGCAAACCCAGTCTTTACGTCATATTAGTTTATTACAGAATATTTGAAACTCTATCGTTACAAATCTACGTTATAGCCCAATGCTGAGTGGTTTTGTCAGAAACACGCATATTAGAAAACATTTATAGGCACAGGAGCTGCTTACTTCTTATTCAAAATTTCACAGAAGTATATTAGTAATGGTGAGACAATTACCTACAGCAAATTCTTGGAAAGGCCAAGGGATAAGGAAGAAAAGCATAGGAATACAGAGAAGGCAAGAAGAGAAACTTGCAAAGTAACAGTGACATATCAGGAAGTAAATCACATTTCAACTCTGTTCAGAGCAGTGAGGTGAACATGGAAGTCTATAAGGAAACAAACAAAAAAAAATGTTTCAGATCCTCACTCCAAAAGCACCTGAAGAGTAAGGGAGGCAATTAGATTAACATGGCCCATGCCCCATTTGTTAAGGAAGTCAGAGAGGAGCATGTTCAGCAATTAAGAGTTGAAACAAGGTTGAAACAGAACAGGTTTCAAAACCACAGGAAGAATCAAGTATGGGATGGTACTACCTATCACTGTCAATTATTAGAATACATTGTTTTTATACTATGAATAAGAAAGTTTTATTAATTTTAAAATACATTTTATTTTAAACAATTTTATGCATGACAGTGTTATCCAAAAATAGTTTTATACTTCCCACATAAAGATATCTGCCACTTCTTTTACTATTTCTAATAATAGATGCATACTGAAGATATTTCAGTATACTCTGACTAATAAAAAGCCTTCATTCACCAGTGTGGCAGAAAAGTGTCTCCTTGCATCAAAAAAGAAAGGCAGTAACAGGATTATATGATTATGACCCTAATGTTAGATTATTTTGTTTACCACTGCTTTTAACTAACATTCTTCTTTTAGGATAAACTATCCCATTTTGTGTTCTTTGAAACTCAAAGAGAAGTAACTTAAATTTGGTTTATGCACAGAAAGAGAACTATTGTAAACACTACCATCAGTGTTACTAACGGCAAAAGACCTCAACCTCTTTTCTTTTTGCAAAAGGGTTAATGCTTTCTATTAGTCTGATAGCTGTGATACAAAAACGTTCCGGCATTAAATCGCACATAAGAAAGAAGCAGCATTTTTTCTGTTAAAATGTTGCTGAAACGTATTACAACTAACCATGAGTTTCTTTTAACAGCCTGCAGCCAAGCCAATGTGAATGTTGCTTTTTACTTCAACAGCTCCTGTTTATTTTTCTTTGCTTGTGCACCGGTTTTTATGAGAACCTTCCACTCCTGTGGGTTTCATATGCTAGGCCATAAAATACACATAGTCCAATAAACCTGGTTGCCCCCTTCCTCCACCTGACTGGAGACAGGGATAGTCCTTTTCATAGTATTCATTGCTCATGTCTTGTAATTGCAAATCAGAAGTCCCTTTATTAACATCAGAAGTAAGATCAGCCCTTACACTTTGTCTGGGAAACTGGAAACTGGAGCAGCAACTTTCCTGGAAGAACTCCCTTTTGTGATCATTTTTCCTTGCAATTCTAGTACCTGTGCCTCTAGGATTGAGGTAGGTTTTCCATCTTACTTCCTCATGTTCACTCATGGTCACACAGGTAAAACCATAGGGTGGTCCATCGTGTGTGCCCACTATATCTTCTCTTGATAGTGGTCCAAACAGGTGCGGAGCAAGGTACATCCTCTTTGAATTGCTGGAACTCCTGGTACAGTTTCTCCATAGCAGAGATGCAGGCCCATCAGAAAAGATGAGAGAATTTTTTCATATTGATGGAGTTGGTCGGCCGATGCATCCACTGCTTGTTCCTCTCCATCTTTCCAGGTCATTACTGGCAATGAGTTTGCATACGACAATAGAGCACTGCATAGAAATTTCCACCACGTGGGTTGTGTGGAATGGACTTCATCTGCATCTTTGGATAACTGCATAATGTCTAGGTAATTAGAAATCACCTTTAGCACAGCTAATTCCCTTAGGTACTGGACCTCTCTCTCCATAATGGTCCATTTGCCTGAGCAACATGTAACAGCTTCCTTGAAGCAGTACTCTAAATTCACACCAGACAAGAGTACCCTCAGAGGCTGGGGACTTGTGCCCCTTTTCCAACTTCTTTGTCAATGACCTCTCTCCTAGAAAGTGATCCCAGTTGCTTGGCTTCCCTGCCATCTAATTCCAGGCTACTGGCTCCATCACCCCAGCACTGGAGCAGCCAGGTAACAATGTGCTTGTCTGGACCACAGCTCAAATATCTTTGCACATCTCACAGGTCATGCAGAGATACGGATCAAGTGGTTACCACTTCATTCATGAGTTCTGGCTCTTCCTCCTCCTTTTCCTGATGGCTCCGCTTCGAGTACTCTGCCTCATCCACTTCTTCCTCCTTCTTCTTTTTAGCAGGAATTTCTTCATTTGCTAAATGAGCTGACTTTTGCATCCAGTATTTCTTTTTAAATATAGAGGTGACTAGGAAGAAAATTAACTCTATACCAGCAAAAATCAGGACACTGTCAGACCTTTTATTGAATGCATCTATTTCAGCCTTTAATGTCTTTCTTGAGAATATCAGATTAGCTGGTAGCAAAGGGACAACATCCATGCAATACTGGTGACAATTCAGTCTCTCAAATAAATAAACAGAAAAGGTGTAGACGGTCAAAAGGATGTAATCTGTAGAAGGGGGAATGGCTGTGAATAAAGTGACAATCTCTTTATAATAGTCATGTTCTAAATTTGGTAGTATGAGTGGGAGAAAGCTACTGACAGATTTTAACATGCTTGAAAATATAGGATTATATAATGCAGGCACTTTTGTCACTGAAGCCCGTTTGTTCAGAATTTATCACAAATCTGAAAGAAAAAAGTCCCTGCAGTGATTGCAAAAGCTAGTACATCTGGAAGGGCAAAGCAAGGGAAGGAAAAAAAGAGTGAGAGAAAAGAGTAATGTGAGGGTGAGTATCTCCATTCCCCAGCTTTACTTTCTGGTTTTGGCATATAGAATTGTGCTCTTCAATTCCAATATATACCGAAGTGCTCAACTTGACAATTGACAAAACTTGTCACTTGACAGTGCACTTGACAAACCATTCCCCTGACAATACAAATTATTCTGCACAAACACTCTATAAAGTTGGAAAAACCAAATGAGGGGAGGGGTGAAGGAAAGGAAAAAAAAAAAAAAAAAGAAAGCTGTAAGATGATTTTTAGGCAGCATTTTTTGTTAAGACCTCTAAGCTTTAAAGCCATCTTTTGAACAGTGGTAGCTGTAAGAGGCAGTTCCCTCAATGTGGCAAATAGCCATAGGCTGCAGGGATTAATATTTTTTTTGGCCCTGCATTAGAGATAATTGTTTATTTTCCCCATAGTAACCAGAAGAAAAAAGAGATATAAGAACAAGTTACTTGCCTGAGGCAAAGTGCCTTCTACTTTTTCGGTTGCTTGACTTACTTGTTCACAAAATGACTCATGGTGGTTTAGAAGAACCTTGCAGTAAAAAGGGCTACGGCATTGATCTGTCAGTAACATCTTTTCTACCTCCTCCTCCTTTTCTTGCAGAACACGCAGACACTGCATCCTCCTGCATTAAGAGAGCGTATACAATAGAGCCAATACATGTGAATCCCCAGCAACATAAAAAGGAAATACCCACTGAAGCCAATTCATTCCTACATAAGATATATTCTCTGTCATGTTAGTTACTACTTTGTCTTAGTCTAATAAAGTTCTCAGCTTGATGTTACTGATTTCCAAGACACTCACTTTTAACCAGCAAAGCATTTAAGAATTTATACCAGCGAGGCATTAGGTGGTCTAATTAATCATTCAAATTCTCATTTATCAGCTTAATTAATGGCTTTTTTTTGAACACTTGGAATACTGTCCAAATGCTACAAATATAGGTATGCTCATGTAGTTAAACATGATGAAGATCAGTCCATTTATAGTTGCCCTCATCACCACAATATCTAGCCGCTATGCAGTCTGACACATCTGCAGTCACCAGGAGAGCAGCATTAAGCTGCTTTCTCCTTCCCTCTGTTATAGCACTGGCACTGCTGCTCCTCACCAGCAGGTAACAGCACAGTGGCTAGGGGAGTGAGAGAGAGCAGCCAATGAGGGAGACATGGGTTCTTTGCTATGGCTGTGGCAGACCAGGACAATATCTGTAACCCCAATGAGGCCTCTGTGTCAGATGTGTCCCTGGTGCTTCAACTAGCTCTGCTGCAGACACCTGGTCCTAGTAGGTGGCTCCTTTCATGAATCTGTATCTTGTGTGATGGAAAAGGTAGAAGGTAGAAGTATTACAAGGTACGAAAAGACCACATTAACCCTCAATTTGAGATATTTATCCTTCTGAAGCCATTGTGAGGTCTGAAATTGCTATTAGCCTATCACACATGAAAACTAAGCAGTTCTGTGAAGGTGACTTAAGTCACTCTAGCAGGCAAAGCATCCTTAGCCAGGGGCTGTATCTGTACTGCCAAAGACCACAGTGACCCAGAGAGGTCTAGAAGAGAGTACCTAGAGTCTACTCTGTGTAAAATTTAGCACCTTCTAAAGTGCCTTGAGAACATACAAAACATATAGCTCTCAGCTTAGGTCTTTGAGCTATATGCAGTACACCCATGGCATTATAATTATGCAGTAGCAAGAGGGTAAGTTCAAAGCTCTTCAGATAAGGCATGATTTTTATCAAAGCGATAAGAGTGGAATCTTTGTATGAAAACCTCACCTGTTCTCTGCCCTGCAAACGGTATAAGAGTTCTCTGTTGGAATGACAGAGAGCTCTAGGCACAGCAAAGATGTGAGAGCTAGGCACCCATACGTTCTGTTGGGAGCTGCTCCTGAAACAAACATTCTCCGGAATCAAATCTTGACTTGTCTCAGAATGAAAAAGCTGGTTCACTTTAAAACAGACTCATGTTCAAGACAACAGGCATGAAAATAAAATTACTGTAAATCATGGAATTTCACATGTGGACGCACGTACAATGATGAGTATATTGACAAACATTGTTAAAAGAAAAGGCAAAGTACTTTTCTGACTTCAGGAATGCAATAAAACCATTTAAGTCACTAGAAGTAACTAGAAGATTAACAACTAATTTCATGAATTGAGGTAGGACATAGGACTGCATTTTAAGCTTGATATGATGCATATATCTAAAAGTTGGCTATTATTTCCTAGCATAAAAGTCATGAAAACAGCCACCAATAGGTTTGAAACTCTACTGTGGAAAACATCAATGAGGGCCAGATCCGATTCTGAATGTTTAAAGTACAATGCTGAAATGTTTTGCTGTGGAAACAGGAATTTGTCCATAGGATCATTCAAGCCCAACTGCGTAAAATTGGTGTAAAACTTTCTGAAATGCACACAGTGTCAACACCAGGCTCCTGGCACCAGCTGCATAACTCTCAAATATATTCCTATCCAGGTGCATCCCTTGTCAATGTACAGAAAACTGGACAGAGCTTGCCTGCTTATTGAAGCTGCAGCAAAAAACTAGTCTTGATTCTTCTTTTCAAGAAGAATTTCATCCCTTGAAATCAATGTAGGGTGAAATTGGGATAATAGAGGAGCAAACCAGATTCAAGACTAAAAAACAGAAGACACTTCCATGTTTTGTAATACTTACAACTCAGATGAAAAACTTCTCAAATATACCTCTGTGTGTGATCAAACCATTATTATAATATGTAACTGGAATATATTTAAAAGCAAACAGATATGAAGTCTGAATTACTAACTATTCTTGTATGAAACATAAATCATTTAGTTACTAGTAAGCAATCATTTTCTGTTTCAAAATAAATTGTTAACAACCTCATAAAGCTGTCATAACAAATGTTAAATAAATGAAAGCCTGAAAGAAGGATCTGGGGAACTATAGGTCTGTCAGTCTGATCTTGGTGCTGAGGAAGGTTATGGACTGATCATCTTGAGTACCATCATTAAGTTGATCACCTTAGGCCTGGGAGCAGATAGATCAACCCAGATACCTCTGCAATTTCTGTTAATGTTGATAAAAACTGCTTTCTTTCTTTTCAAAATAAGATTTCAGAACTTGCACTGGACACAAAATGCAAAGGTTTCACTCCAAAACAGAAACATTCTTTTTTCCCCATGTCAATATTTTCTGTGGAGTGGATTCTAATTAGCCCAAGCTGCCTTCAGTCTGTGGCCTCTAGTACACTCAGATGTCACAGGAGCCTTTCTGTAAGCCATGCTGAGAATTGTCTGTAAACCTGTTCAGTACAGCTCTCACTGATCCTCCTAAGTCTCTTGGAAAGCCACCTTACTGTCACTGCATGCAATGTTTCATGGCTCCCATGGAATTATTGACATTCTGAAAAGCATCTTTATAAATGCTCTAGGTTTACTAACATATTAAATATATAGGGAAAACCAACAAACTCACTACAAACACTCATCAAGTCTGCGCTCACATATTGAAAGCCTTATGTAGAGTGGATAGACTTTTCAGTCCTACACTTATTATCTACTCCTTCAGCTTATTGCCTGCATCAAACTATCTCAGATAACATTACTGTTCCCACTTTCAGTTGGCTGACATAGGAGTAAGAATTTTGTTCCTGTTTCCACCCTTTAGATGACTCATTTATTAACCCTAGGTCTTGAAATGAGATGCTCAAGTCTCAAGCAGTAAGATCATCAAACCTGATGACTTTTTGACTTATAACTTATACGACATGAGATGTGCAAGTATGAAATCTCTCTCTTTTTTGCAGAGGCTTTTCAATATCAAAATGCAGGCCAATGAAATATGAGGCTGAAACACAACTGTTTTGCTTTTAATCAGATGAGTGAATGAGACATAGCATTGCAAAAATATGGTTTATTAAATACTCTTTTAAAGAGAAGCAGATCATTCTGAAAAGAATCAAGTTTCTTCTTTTTGCAGAAAACTGTTTTGATCATATTGCAGTATTAAAAATACCCCTGACTGATGTTAAAGTGTTTACCAACATAGAAGGTGCTAGAGTTGTTTTATTTTATCAAATTACTGTGCTTCCTTTCATATTTTCATACTGAAGAACAAAAATCATTGTAATGCTCAACTTATTTAAAATTAACTACTTGAACTAACCTGCAGTATATACCTTTTATTAGTCTGTAAAATCTTACAGTGATAAGATACCTCAAATACCTCAATCTTTTCTTCTCCATACAGCAAAATAGAAACAATATGTGTGTTTATCATAAGGTTTCAAAACATTTCTTTAAAAAAGCTAAGGATAGATTTTCCTTTCTTAGGACACAGTTTTATTGTCAACAAAAGAGGAAGCACAAATTTTATAATATATAGATTGAAAAACTCACCCATATTAAAAATGAAACTGCACCCATTTTGCAACAGAGCAATCAGAAAATCCATAAAATGAATGCATTTCTCCAACTGAAACACAAATATGGTTTATAATTGTATATATTCACTATAATAATATAACACTTTAATGGCCACTGACATGTTTCTCCCCCTGACACATTGTAACTAAAAACTGGCACCCTACCTAGGATTACTAGACTGGAGGGTTCAGGTAAGAGAAGGGAGCAATAATACAATTTACAGAAATCCTAATACAGCAATCAGAAATAAGGTCAATGTTTAACCAAATGACTACTTTTAAAAAACAAATTTATTTTATGATTCTTAAGACAGGGTTGAATAGGACTGATGGGTTATTTCACAGTCTTTTAAACACCGTATGTAAGTCAGATTTCCCTGGTAGCTCTGTGTCACCTTGAAGATAAGCTGAATGAAGACAGTATCTGTGGCAAGATCTGAATTGTCTGATTTTATGATTCAATTATAACTTTTGGTCAGTAAGGAATTTAATCTTGAGACCAGATACTCACAAGTATTTGGTTTGCAACTGATTTCAAATAGAGCTTCATGTGGGTGATTTTAGCTAAAATACATAGGGACCCACATGCAGTTGCTCAGTCAAAATGACATTTCTACTGTTGAATTAATTTATGTTGAACAGAAAATGACCTCTTCGAAAGGAATCTCCAGGAGAAGTTAGAGAAAAGATGTTTCTGACCTCTTCTCATCTGCGGAGAGTTTTGTACAAAGATCAAAACAACTCATAAGCTTCCTCTCTTGCTCCTCCCTCCAGTAGAAAGTGTTACTGGCTTGTTTCTAAGTATTCACTGATTTAATAGCACACACTTTTCATAGGAAATGTGAGAATACCAAATATTTGTCAGACACAGGCAGTATTACATAACTAAACAATTTTACTGTGTGCTGCTTATGAAGGTCAGTGGTTCCTTTGTATTGCAAAGCACTGCACAAAGAAATCCACCAGTAACAGGAAGAGCATACACACATTCAAAACTGAAGGAAAATCCAGAGGAGCTGTTTAGAATCTGCTAGTACAGTCTTTCTGAAAGTATTACATTTCTGCGGTTTTAATTGTCGAACATCCCTACTTATCAGGCAGAGAACTTCTTAGCATATATTCTGAAACCAAAGGCATTGATTTCCACCTACTAAACCAGTATATTATCAGGACTCAGAAAAAAAAAATAAGATAAATCCCTTGAATGCCCTTAAGCAACACTGTGTTTCTGCATTCTGAAAGCTTCCCATATGTCATATAATGCTTCCCAAATCATCCAGTCATTCCATGGCTGGATTAATAAAGTATTCATGCTTACAAAAATAGGCAAATATGTAAGTAAGCTTCCACATAACAAACAGAGGAGGAACTTCAGAATTTATAATTGAGAGCTTGTACACTTTTCAGGTTTAGCAAGTAACATTACATAAACATCTGGAAGACCTTATGCTTATTATTATGTCCATCTCTATAAAACAAGGTATTTGCTTTCTTTATTACTAAAAACATAGGGGTGGTGGCATCTGAGTTGCTCGTGACAGTCTGCTGGATAAGATTTTTTTCATTGAACATAAGCAATGTGTATTGAATTTAGTGAGTCATCTTGTGGAACAAGGTGCTACTCAAAGAATGTGTAGTTTTTGTTTCAGTTTCAGTTGCACTAGTTCATTTTATTTGCATCCTGGAACAGAAAAACTGTATTTTAGTTACCAGAACTATCCTGCATAATATGTGAAGCCTACTCAAAGATATGGGCAAGTTTTCCTGCCTAGTGAGTTTCCAGTTGTTCTAGATACACACATTCATATTTAAACGCCAATCAGTGACTTTATTTTTTTTAAAATTTCATAGAGTCCCAGAATCGTTTATATTGGAAAAAACCTTTAATATCATTGACTCCAACTCTCCAATTTGTTTATCATGGGGTAGTGTCAGGGGTAGGATACATTATTCTTGTGCTACCCTACATCTCTCAGGAAATGTTGCTACACTGTAGGGTTCAATTTAGGGTTGTTTGTTTTGGGTTTTTTTTCCTTTTATTTCCTAAATTCACCTTCTTTATATTGGCACAATATTCTTCCAACTGCCTTTGCCATGTAAATGTATAGACTCTTAAGGTTGGATTTGCTTCCGAATTTAGATGTCAACAACTTAGACATTTACGTCTGGCAAGGTCAAGCCACATGCTGATTAGTCAATGGACAGACACTCCTAGGGCAGTTATGAAGTCCTGTTCTAGAAGTGAAGGTGTGATGTGATGGCTTGCAAGTTCAAACAATTTTTTTCCTAGAGGGCACAAGGATGCTAAATTCAGATACATATATTTCATCAAAGGAATCTTAGGATAAAATTTTGATTAGCATCTATGATACTCAAGACCGTTAACTGGAACTTATAATGCTAAGTCCTCTGGAAATATTTGAAATTTTCACCTCCAGGCACTGAAGCTGCACTGACTTCTGAGTGGTCCACATGCCAAAGTCTGTAGATAACTCAGTGATAACTTTAAAGTCTAAATATCTTATTTAAGACAACTGGGGTTGGATTTTCTTTTTTTTTTTTTTTTTTTTTTCTTTTGGTGTTAATTTATAAGGCAATTGGGAACCTAGTTGTTGAAAGTGGTGGATATTGTTTATACTTTGCAAATTTAAAGTCATGGCATTGTGGGTGATGGGATACAAATAGTTAACAAATGGATCCAGGCATTATCACCCTGGTCCGGCTTAAGCCCTTGGGAACAGTGAAGAAAACACCAGGTGCTATTGCCCTGGCTGGGCTTAAGCCTTGGGAACCCTGAAGAAAATCCAGGTGTTAACGTCCTGGTTGGGCCTCAGCCTAGGGCACTGTAAAGAGAACAGTGAAGGGTAAAGATTGGTTAGCAAAACAAAGCAGATGGTTTGCAAGAGAAAGCAGGATGTGCATCTCAAAAACAGATCAAACAATGTGAATGTTTGTAACCCTTAGTAGTTTTGCTAAATCGGGATGATAAGGAAGCAAGAGAGAGTGGAAAGTTACTGCTTAGCACTTAGTAGACTATATAAGGGATGTGAGACACAAAATAAAGGTCTTCAGATTTCACCAGAACTGGAGTCCATCTTTGATACGCCACATGGTATCATGCCTTTTCTTGGCTCTCTTTTGAATATTGGAAACCCTCAGCAGCTCCAGTGCAAGCTGCTAGGTAATGGAACATTCAAAGAATGCACAAAGAATAACTGTATACACTATTACCTCTGAAAAAACTGAAATTCACAAAAAATGTTTCTTTTTATCAATATATTTGCAGAGTTTACTGCAAAATGTCATTTTCAGCTTGTGTTACATCAAACAGTGGTGGATAAAGTTAGCAAGAGAAACTTATTATCATGTAGTTTACTAGATGCAATCAAGTGTACAAGCAGAAGGGGCACCCTGATGAGAAGTCAGAAGTCTTGAGAAATTACTGTCATTGTGCACGAAACTGAGGTCATGCCTAGAGAGAGGCTTGGATTAATGATCTGTCACTTTCTGTAAACACACATTCCAAATACCATGAACCATCTACGACTGCATGATAATTACTTTAAATGTTTTTTGGTATTATAGCTATAAATATCAATGAGTTTATAAAAAAAAAAAAAATCTGCTTGTGAAAATGGACCTTTTTACTTAAAGTATACTAGAATGTTAAATCGTTAACTATTACTTACCCTCAGAAAATACATACCAGTAGTTACTAGGAACAGAATCACAGGAGTTGTTGCATGAATGTTTCTTGGTGACTGATTTGTTTATTAAGTCATCAAAATCCAAAGCTGTGGTGCTCACCCTTCAGCTCTCTGCAACAGTCAATGAAGCCAAAGAGAATTTTTTCACTGGCTCAGGAGGTGGCCAGTTGAGCTTCCTGACCTTCTTAAGATGTGCAGGAACTTCTGGGGAAAAAAACTTTCTGAATTGCTCACTGATTACATTTAATTCTCTGCTCTGTTTAAATATTCTTTAGTTGTTGCACTGATATACACAAATTCAACAGTTTCTAAGCAAGATTTAGCTTATGTGTGAATGCTGGATGACAAAACTGTCTCTGAAGTTTTAATCAGCCAGTGTAATCTATTTTGGCATCTCAGTGAAAATTGACTCAATCTCCAGGAGCCTGTTTTCTTTCCTGCAAATGCTGGACAATTAAACGTAACTTTCTGACACAGGTTGTTGATAGCATAAGGGAATGGTTTTGATTACAGTAGAGATTTTCTGAAATCATAACCAGCCCAGAAGTCTACTCATTAACATGGAAAATACAAGGGACTTTATCTTAGTTCCCCTAAGAATCGTATCTTTTACAAGGTTATTGTTCCTGGCTTGAAAATAAAGAGAATTTTACTGTTTAGAAAGAGTTTAAAAGAAATTCTGAATAACTTCAAGAGGAAAACAGTTGATAATGCAACACTATTTCAGCTTAGAAACCCCAGTGCCTTGGACATTTATAGTCATCGCATTGGTCTTCTTGAAAGGGTAAGTAATCCAAGCTAGCATTTAGTTAGTCCTTTCCATCCTTCTCTTCATTGCTCATTTACTCACACATTCTTGTTTAAGAGGCCTACTCCCTATGTCAGCCTATATTATAGCTGCTGAAGTGAACATGACAGAGTTCCTTCAGACCAAAGACAGATGTCTTTAGTCTAAACACTTCATTCTAGCAGCAGTAATACTGCTGTTCTCACAGTGCTCAAAACCTAATAGATTATGTCTTACCAGGAAGGCGTATTTAGTTAGTTTGGATGGGTGGTTGCAAAGAGCTATGCTGTTGCAATTCTCATCCGCAACATACAAAGGTCATTTTTTCTTATAATTATGCAAGAAATACAGCACCATTTTAATCTTCTTACCCAAATACCCAATTGTCTAATTACCCTAAATAATTAAAATGATCAAGAGTCAGAATCCCATCTGTACTAACTGTTAGGGTATTTTATGTGATGCAGTGAGGTGTCACTTAGTGGTAAGAGCCATTTCTTCGACACCCATTTAATCAGTAACATTCAGCATCCTGTAAGACGTAATCCAGCTTGAAATGCCAGTTCAGAAACCTAGTCTACAAAGTACAAAAACCAAAGACACAGTCCTAAACAGTACTGGAAAAGAATTTCCAGAGAGCAAATATTTCTCATTTTTAACCTTTCAGAAAAGAAAGAAGAATTAGAAAAAGTTATGACACAACATGGAAAGGAGAATAATAGAGCAAATCTTGTGGAAATTCAGTTTTGCTTTTTGTTCTTTTTCTACATAGTACACATTTAAAATTTTTATATCCCACATCTCAAATATAGCAATTGTTATTGTGTGTATTTTTAACTGTAGCAGAAATACTGTTAGGTTGTTATGAACAATAATATGGACAGTTTGAGTTATTATAACAGGTGAATAAACTGAATATGCAGCTTTCAGAATGCCAGTCACTCTACATTTAGAAAATTCAGAGCTGCTTGCTGGATTGCAGCAATGTTCCCTGCTGCACTGAAATGTGCTTAGAATATACTGTAGTGGAAGAAAATCTGGAATTTCTGTTTATCCTTTCTCAAAAGGACAAATAAAGTGGAGTTGCTTGGGATTTCAATATTTAATACCCTCATTCCTTTCTATTCTTTCTTTAATTCTCATGTATTTTTCAACCTACCTCTGGAATCTCCATTTCTGAATAAAGAACAACATAATTCCAGTGTATTGGTCTGTCATTAGGATTTCTGAGTGCCCAAGTCTACGCTAAGAAAAGCATGAAGTTGCTGCTGGGCATTAAAAGGCACTTTTCACAAACAGACCAGTAAGGAGAAAATAATTCTAAACCCCAGATATAATTAACTGATCTGTTGGAAGTGAATTATTTATGTTCCTCAGTGAAGATAGATGTAGCATTGGCACAAAGCAATTTATAGATATTCTATACTTTAATTGCAACCTGCCATCCTCAAACTAAGAGACACAGAAAAAAGAAAAAGTAGTTGTGCCAGTTGCCCAGAGAACAAATAATGTATACACTGATGAGTTTAAAAACCTTTGGAAAAAAAATAAAAATCTATGTTTTATGCAAATGGAAAAACTGAACATTTAGTGATTGGACAAGGAGGAATTGCTTTAAGATGAAAGAGGGCAGATTTAGATTACATATAAGGAGAAAATTATTTACTGTGAGGGTGCTGAGGCACTGGTACAGGTTGCACAGAGAAGCTGTGGATGCGCCATCCCTAGCAGTGCTCAAGCCCAGGCTGGATGTGGCTTTGAGCAACCTGGTTTAGTAGTCCTGCCTATGGTGGAGGGGAGTGGAAATAAATGAGCTTTAAAGTCCCTTCCAACCCAAACCATTCTATGACTCTATGATTCTAGGAGTTATTGAAAAGTACTTGAGAGACAATGCAGTCCAGCACAGGTTCATGAGCGGAAAGGCCCACTTAACCAACGTAATTTCTTTTTTTGACAAGTTCATTCATTTAGTTTACCAAGGGAAAACAACAAATGTGGACATTTTTAGCAAAGCTTCTGATACTATCTCTCACCAGCCAGTCACCAGGAGGGCTCCCCAGGGCTCAACCTGATGGATGGATATCCTGCTTCAGTCTTTATAGAGCTCGCCATCCTCATCTCTTGGGCAGATAGTGGCAGTAGCCATAAGAAATAGGATGCATAAATGGCCCAGTGCCCTCCCCCAGTGCTTTGGAGCTCCCAGTGCCAGGCACAAGAAAGATTCTTACACCCAGGGTTGATAAGGCCAGCTGCATTTTGCTGTGGTTGGAACTCCCTGAGATGGCTCCAGGTGGAGGCATGAAAGGCAGTACCAGCCCATGAACCAGGAGCAGGTCTTGGTCACATGCTCAGGGAGTAGCTGATCGCCAGCACTGGGGTCAAGAAGAAATTTTTCCCCAGGGTGGGTTAACACTGGTCCCTGGGGGCTTTTCGCCTTCCTCTGAGCACTGAGCATGACCATTTGTCAAGGCTTTTCTCGTCCTGGTGCTCTGGGTTATTGCCTGGTGCTCATGTACCACGAAAGTGGCCCTTTGTGTCCTGCAGCTGCCAGGGAGGAAGCAGAGACAGGACACTTGACTCAAACTGACCAAAGAGGTATCCCATACCACAGCACATCATGCCCACTACATAAACTAGGGGCAGTTACCCAGAAGGGTTAGACCACTGCTTGGGCGGGCTGGGTATCAGTCAGCGGGTAGTGAGTGGTTGCATTCTCTCCCCTTGTTATTTCTCTTATCATCATTATTATTATTGGTGGTAGCAGTAGTGGTTTGTGTTATATCTTAGTTACTGGGCTGTTCTTATCTCAACCCATGGGAGTTACATTCTTTCGATTCTCCACCCCATCCCTCCGGGAGCAGAGGGAGGAAGTGGGGGAGTGAGAGAGGGGAGTGAGAGTGCGGCTGTGTGGTTCTGAGTTACAGCTGGGCTTAAACCATGACAGGGGGGAAGGCTTTTTTCTCCCCCAGAGTGGACCAGCAGGCGTCCCCAGGATTTTTTGCCTTCCCTCACAGCAGAACACAGCCCTTTCACAGGGCTCCTTTGGGTTATTGTGGCCCAAAGGCAGCTGCTTGTGCTCCACACAGATGTCCCTCGTGCCCCACATCCAGGAGGAGGCAGCCTTCTGGACTCCCAGGTTGCCCTCAGCATGGCCCCAGGACTCCCAAGTTGGCCTCATCATGGGCCCAGGACTTGCTGCCGTCCTCTGTAGCATTGAGAACCACCTCTAGTCAGGTGTTCCCTGGCCCATTCTGGCTGTGTTCTTGCACTGCTCTCACACCACCATGGTACCTCTCCTGCCCCAGCTTTCCTTCACCAGGCTGCAGGGGTTGTTTTTTCCAGCTAAAGTGAAGGATGCATCAGCCTGCTACTGGCTACACTTGTGCATCGTGTTTACGCTTGTGATCATCAGCTCTGAAACTGATTGAGAGAAAGAAAATATACTCTAAACTAAACTAGACTAAAATTAACTAAACTAAGCTAAACTAAAATAAGGTAAATGACTTTATTTATAAATAAAATACTTTCCCCACCTGTAACCTTTCTGATTTGTTTCTTTGAAAGTGGTTTTGGTGTTGAAATTTCCTTGGCATTTCAGGTAAATAATGGTCTCATCATTATACAATTAAGTATGAGTGCAGGGAGTGGAATGGAGCAGAACAAAATGGAACAGAATGGGATAGAAAAGAACAGCTATGATATGTTATGCATATAGAATCATAGAAGAGTTGGGGTTGGAAAGGACCTTAAAACCACCTAGTTCCAACCCCCCTATCACAGGCAGGGACACCACACACTAAACCTAAAGAGCCTATAACCTTCCATTCTGATACTCTACCATGTTTCTGTGATGCCAGTGATATCATAGAATCATAGAATAGTAAGGGTTGGAAAGGACCTCAAGATAGAATCATAGAATCATAGAATAGTAAGGGTTGGAAAGGACCTCAAGATCATCGAGTTCCAACCCCCCCACCATGGGCAGCGACACCTCCCACTAAACCATGCCATCCAAGGCTATGTCCAACCACACCTTGAACGCCGCCAGGGATGAAGCATTCACAACCTCCCTGGGCAACCCATTCCAGGGCCCCACCACCCTCACAATAAAGAATTTCTTCCTCAGATCCAATCTAAACCTCCCCTGTTTAAGTTTAAACCCATTACCCCTTGTCCTCTCACCACAGTCCCTAATGAAGAGTCCCTCCCCAGCATCCCTATAGGCCCCCTTCAGGTATTGGAAGGCTGCTAGGAGGTCTCCACGCAGCCTTCTCTTCTCCAGGCTGAATAGCCCCAATTTTCTCAGCCTATCTTCATACGAGAGGTGCTCCAGTCCCCTGATCATCCTCGTGGCCCTCCTCTGCGCTTGTTCTAACAGTTCCATGTCCTTTTTATGTTGAGGACACCAGAACTGCACACAATACTCCAAGGGAGGTCTCACGAGAGCAGAGTGAAGGGGCAGGAGCACCTCCCTCGACCTGCTGGTCACACTCCTTTTGATGCAGCCCAGGATACGGTTGGCCTTCTGGGCTGCAAGCGCACACTGCCGCCTCATGTTCATTTTTTCATCGACCAACACTCCCAAGTCCTTCTCCGCAGGGCTGCTCTCAATCTCCTCCCCGCCCAATCTGTAGCTGTGCCTGGCATTGCTCTGACCCAGGTGGAGGACTTTGCACTTAGCATGGTTGAACTTCATCAGGTTGGCATCAGCCCACCTCACAAGCGTGTCAAGGTCCCTCTGGATGGCATTCCTTCCCTCCAATGTATCAACCGAACCACACAGCTTGGTGTCATCGGCAAACTTGCTGAGGGCGCACTCAATCCCACTGTCCATGTCACCCACAAAGATGTTGAACAAGACCAGTCCCAACACCGATCCCTGGGGGACACCACTCGTTACCGGTCTCCAGCTGGACACTGAGCCACTGAGCACTACTCTTTGCGTGCGGCCATCCAGCCAGTTCTTTATCCACCGAGTGGTCCACCTATCAAATTGATGTCTCTCCAACTTAGAGAGAAGGATGTCATGGGAGACAGTGTCAAAGGCTTTACACAAGTCCAGGTAGATGACATCAACTGCTCTGCCCCTGTCTATCAGTTCCGTAGCCCCTTCATAGAAGGTCCCCAGATTGGTCAGGCAGGATTTCCCCTTAGTGAAGCCATGCTGGCTGTCACCAAGCACCTTGTTGGTTTTCATGTGCCTTAGCATGCCTTCCAGGAGAATCCGCTCCAAGATTTTGCCAGGCACAGAGGTGAGACTGACTGGTCTGTAATTCCCTGGGTCTTCCATTTTCCCCTTCTTAAAAATGGGGGTTATATTTCCCTTTTTCCAGTCATCGGGAACTTCACCTGACTGCCATGATTTTTCAAATATGATGGACAGTGGCTTAGCAACTTCATTTGCCAGCTCCTTCAGGACCCGTGGATGGATTTCATCTGGTCCCATGGACTTGTATACATTCAGGTTCCTAAGGTGGTCCCGAACAAGATCCTCCCCCACAGTGGGCTCAGGGTCTTCATTCTCACTGTCCCTGCGTCTGCCTTCCAAGACTTGGGTGGTGTGGTCAGAGCATTTGCCCGTAAAGACTGAGGCAAAGAAGTCATTAAGAACCTCAGCCTTCTCCAAATCCAGGGTAGCCAGTTCTCCCGATAGCTTCTGGAGAGGGCCCACGGTGTCCCTAACCTGTCTCTTATTGGCAATGTACCTATAAAATCCCTTCCTGTTATCCTTAACATCCCTAGCCAAGTTTAATTCTAAGTGGGCCTTAGCTTTCCTAACCTGGTCCCTAGCTTCCCGGACAACATCCCTGTATTCTCCCCAGGCCGCCTGTCCTTGCTTCCACCTTTTATAAGCCTCTTTTTTCCTTCAAATTTTGCTCAGCAGCTCCTTATCCATGGAAGGAGGTCTCCTGGCCCTCCTGCTGAACTTCCTTCTAGTTGGGATGCATCGCTCCTGAGCTTGCAGCAGGTGAGCCTTGAATATCAACCAACAGTCTTGGGCCCCCCTGCCCTCTAGGGCTGTATCCCATGGAACCTTACTGATCAGGTTCCTGAAGAGGCCAAAGTCTGCTCTCTTGAAGTCCAGGGCAGTGAGCTTGCTGCACCCTCTTCTCACTGTCCTGAGGATCTCAAACTCAACCATCTCATGATCGCTGCAATCAAGGCTGCCCTGGAGCATCACATTCCCAACCAGCCCTTCCCTGTTGGTGAGGATGAGGTCAAGCATGGCACCTCTCCTTGTCGGCTCCTCTATTACTTGCAGGAGGAAGTTGTCTTCCACACAATCGAGGAACCTTCTGGATCGCTTGTGCTGGGCCGTACCATCCCTCCAACAGATATCAGGGTGGTTGAAGTCTCCCATGAGAACAAAGGCCTGCAAGCGTGAGGCTGCTCCTATCTGCCTATGGAGCGCTTCGTCCAGCAAGTCCCCTTGGTCAGGAGGTCTGTAACAGATCCCCACAATAATATCACCCATCGCTGTTCTCCCTTTAACCCTGACCCACAAACTCTCTGTTGACTGCTCACCTGTCCCCAGACAGAGTTCCGTACTCTCCAGCCTATCCCTAACATAAATAGCAACTCCCCCTCCCCGTCTGCCGGGCCTGTCTTTCCTAAAGAGCCGGTAACCTTCCATTCCAACACACCAGTCATAGGAGCCATCCCACCATGTTTCTGTGATGCCTATGATATCATACCCCCGTAGATGTGCACACATCTCTAATTCCTCTTGTTTGTTCCCCATACTACGGGCATTTGTGTAGAGGCATTTGAGCCGAGATCCAATTGAAGTCGGGTCATTGGCTGGAACAGTTGGAATATCTCTACATTGCTCCGAACGTTTACTGTAGGTGCTGACATGCACACATCTCTAATTCCTCTTGTTTGTTCCCCATACTACAGGTACTACGGGTGTTTGTATATGGGCATCTGAGCCGAGATCCAAATGAAGCTGGCTCATTGGCTGGAGCAGCTGGAATATCTCTGCATTGCTCCAAGCATTTATTACGGGTGCTGGCAACTGCCTGGGAGTGTTGGGATGGATCGATGTCCCCTCCCCCAACACATCTAATTTAAAGCTTTCTTGACCATCCTCTTCCCCTTCTTTGTCAGACGAGCTCCATCAGCCCCCAGTAGACCTGGCCTCCCAGATTGAGTCCCATGTTCTAAATACCCAAACCCCTGATTATGGCACCACTGTTCTATTTATTAACCTGACAGATCCACCTGGCCTTTTCAAGATCCTTCCCTTTGACTCGGAGGATAGATGAAAAAAGTATCTGAGCTCCAAAGCCCCTAACCACCTCTCCCAGGGCTCTGTAGTCTTTCTTAATGATTCCCAGGTTGCTGCTATGGCACTAGCACCCACATGGATCACTAGAAGTGGGTAATAGTCAGTGGGACTGACTAGAGCAGGCAGCCTCTCTGCAACATCCCTGATTCAAGACCCTGGTAGGCAACACACCTCTCTTGAGGTGTGAATACTTTTACAAGGTACTAAACCCAGACGTTCAGAGACAGTAGGAAAATTCTACATATCCCAGAACAGCCTCATCAAGTTCCTCATAGACTAGCATGCCCTTGGATCTATTCCAAAAATTGCCTTGTTTTGAAAAGTATCCTAGCCTGACGGGTTTCACAGTTCCAGTGCTGGGAAAGAGGTAAAATACCCACAAAGAGAAAGGAGTGGAAAATGCCATTATTCTGACATGTCTTTTTAAAGGTGGCCATCTGTCAATGTTTTTATCCAGTGGTGGAGAAAGGAGAAAAAAAAAAACAAAAAACACATAGTAATATGTGCCAGAATTAGATGCTGATGATTCTTTGATTTTATTCTGTATGCTTTATGACTACATTTTGCAAGTCCAGAATATAAACCTGAAACAAGATGTATCTAATCCAGTAACACTATCTGCTGCAGCATACACCTAAGGTCACAGATCCCTGCTGCCTCTCATTCATTTACTGCCAAGTAGCCAAGATAACAACATGAATGTCAGGATAGCCTGCTATCACTGGTTTTCAACCCCTGATGTTGTTTTTATCATGCTTTAACAAAAAGGCACCAATATAATCACCAGAATTTACACTAGCAAGATGGGAGCAGACAGAGCCTTGTGAGTAATGGCCAGCAGTGGGATCTGATTTCCCAGTGGAAAGGAGACACAAGGCCAGCAATATCAGTGTCTGCCCCAGAAAAAGCCTCACAACAGACTTCAGGGGCTTTTTGAGATGGTTGTCATGCAGCTCTTAGAAACCAGTTCACCAGCTCTTCCTCAGTCTGAACTACTTCGTATAGATCTTGTTCTCTTAAAAGGGCAGATTTATGATTTTGAGATTCAGAAAGTTTTTCAATATCTGTAACAGCCACAATTCCTTAAGTGGCAGAAACACACACAGCATACTGGTAGAAATGAGCACCACCCTTAATGTATCTGACATCACTCTGCTCACACTCATTGGCACCTACAGTCATTAAACACCTGTCATCTTAATTATATTCAATAATTGGAACAAATATTATGCTGTCATTTGACAGAAACAAAATACTGTTTTCTCTCCCTGTACATTCCTAACAGAAGGACAATAGCCAGAGATGCTTTACCTATTTAAAACACTTCATAAACACCCGTATCATGAAGTGTTGCTTAAAAGTAAGTTTATTACTGTACAGAGAAATGCTGTAAGCTATAATCCATAGATTACTTAGGAACTTAATTCTTTTTAGACATTTCTCATAGATTGTAAGTGTCTGTAAAGTATTTGAAGCCTGAAGTAACTCTCCTCCCAAATGCTTTCCTGAACTGTGGTCCCTGTTATTTGTACAGAATTACTTTGAGTTGCAATTGAAAAAAAAAGTTTTTACTAAGTGTTTTTAGAGTGAAACATTTGTAAATTGGTGTTAATACACTACTAAAAATTCAATTTAATTTGATATTTATATTACTTCTTCTATGGTAGTAAATAAACATTTTGTGTTGCTGGATCACAAAAAGAAACCCAACCAAACAAAATGTTTCATAGTTCTCTCTTGCCATACCAGTGTTATCAGTGTTCCTGAAAAATAAATTTTGTTTATGTATTTATCTATTGAGGCTAAATTACCAAGCAAGGATATGAGAGATAAAGGGAAATAGTCATAAATGTGGGAAGTTCACATAATAAGGTCCTTTTTAATTTGACAGAAATACCCTCAGGCCTGTATTACATGTAATGTCATAATGACAGGCAAAATTGTCATCAGATATTCAGCCTATACATCGGCACTGGCAAACATGATTTATGCTGTTTTCCTGAGCGAAAAAATCCTAAAATCAGCTGCCTTACATGCCATGTTCAGTCCACCAAAGTATGAAGTTTAGTTTTAGGGTGTTTCTATACTAATGGACCCAGTGGAGAAAGGCATGCACACCTGTCACAATTACACCCTAAAGCAATTAATTTCACCTGCCTATTTTAGAAAGGGATAAAACTACTTCTGGGAATCTAGCTTCCCTCAACAGATTATAAAGAAAATAAATTCCTTAGAACTAAGATTTAGTTGTTAGATAGTTAAGTGAGAATGATTCTCTAAGTACTTACAGATTATGGTATTACAATAGAGATTTATGGAGAGTCTAGAATTCAAGCACTGTACTCCCAGTAACATCCCTTTACCATCTGTCATTTACAGCTCTTAATCAGTAGTTAATAAACCATGGGCCTTGTGTAAAGAGATTAAGATTGAAGAAGGGCTGAAAATAAATAAAGGAAAATTGCAAGTGGGCTGGGTAGGCAAAGTCATTCAGCTTGTGGTTGGTGGACCACATGTGCTTTGTAAAGCATCTGGAAATACTCTACAAAATTATTAGAAAAACCAGTACACCTGCAGACATCATCAGGAGCTAATCCTTGGTGGCAGATGTCATTCATTTATTAGCAGAGCAATTGCAACTTCTTAAACAGTGGCAATAAGGCAGTCTGTGCCTAGAGGTTTGGTGTTTCTTCAGATAAAAAAGCCCAAACAAATAAAAACCCAACCCTATTCAAAACAGCAGCTGTCTGTATAATGAGCTGTGTTTAAAAGAGTGACTGCACTGGGAGACCTCAGAGTTAGAAGCACCATGAAAAATTAACCATCTTCTCAGTTTTAACAAGTTTCTAAGCTCGTATCAAGGAGTGATTTATGGCAGTGGACACATTCTTCTACAGCTATTGTGCTTGTGCTATTATGAGCTGTATTTTTGATTCCAATGTCTTCATTCTGCACAGTAGTTTCAACAACACCTTATTTTTTTAAATGCTCTAATCAATCCTAGAGTGTTATCTTTTTCTTAAAGTAATTGTCATAGTCATATTACCATTTAATCATATTAGCATTCAAAAACTCTCAATCTAGATCCTCAAATTAACATCTTGTGTTTTATTCAAATTTTAGCAGGTATCACAATGTTAGATAAGTAAATAATATTATTGTGAAAATTAAAAACTGAGTGCAAGAAAAGATTACACACTGTCTGAAAAAGGGCTTAAAAAGCCTCCAGTTCAGGAGGGTATATATGCTTTTTGCATAAGAAATTGAAATAGGAATAGAGATCAGAAAATTTAAAATCATTTCACATTGATCTATTCCTCATTCACAGTAGTGTGTATTTCCCTTTGAAGTAGAAACACAGAAATGTAGAAACATGCACAGTTTATTCATTAGCTTCTCAACAGCTCATGTTTGCAAAACCTGACTGATGCTTTGTCTGTCTTTCACAAAACACAGCAATTCTTTCGGCGTACTATAAATTTGTGTGGTTTAAAAGTCTTTTTTTTTTCTTCTTCTTCTTCTTTTAGGACAGATTATAATTAATGCAGATTTTTTTTTTTTTTTAATTTAAAGAAGATTGCAATAAAAGGTACCAACTAGCTGGGCTGATCCTCTACGTTTCCCCTATACCTTTACTGATGGAGAGTTTAAATATATATATATCCTGAAAGTTTGGGCTTTATACAAAGAAGGTGAATATGGTTTACCTATCTGAGGGGTTTTTACATTGGATACTTATAATGTTATGTTTTTTCCTTCCTCAACAGGAAAATATTATTTTCCCCAATTGCAGAAAATAGATCCAAATAGAGAATCTGAATGTTGGGTGTTCGACTTCATAAGACAAAATTAAAATTATTTTCTCTAAATATTTTATAAACCAGCAGTGTATCTTCCCATTCAGTAAGTTCATTACCCTTCCCTTTCTTATGTATGGTGAATTTGTAAGGTAAAGTATGCCAAATTAAACCTGATGTAGAAGTCAAAAAAGATGTCTGAGGTAATTTCACAATTAATGACTGCAAAGAAAAAGAAGCCTTGCATCCTTCCTCCTTATTGTGCTCTTCCCTTGTATTACCATATGTGTGTGGTTTTACTTTTCCTGAAACAGTATGTCTGGTACTCACTAGGTAGCTTTCTGTGCCAGTTCAACTCACTGATCCTGCAACAAATAATCCAGCAAAAAAATTAAGACATTTCTGCCAGATGAGATTAATTGCATCACAGAAGGCTCCAGCTAGTGCCAGAGTGGCACAGTATGGAGTAGTAGGAGCATACTATGAACATATGTGTGATCTTATACAGCAGTTCAGCTAAGCAGGTGTTCTACTGTATTGAAATAAAAAAAAAAAAAAAAAAAAAAAAGATTTAATTACTAGATTTGTAAATTATTTTCCTAAAAGCTTAAATTGTATTTTCAAAGTGTGGACTCTTTTTTATACTTACTATTTATTCCACCTAAAAAATTATTTATTAATTATTTATAAATTTATTTCAATTAAACAAATTAAACTGTTCCTGTAACATGGTGCTTCTTATAAACAATATCTAGTAAGAGTTAATATAAGTAACTTGTTGATAGTGAGTCTTGTCGCTTTCAGCAGCATCATTATTGAAAAGCGTTTGAGTGGGTTTTCGATACATAAGTATTTGAGATAGACAGATAGATAGATTTTGTTGGTGCTCTCCTGCAGATAGCTGTGCTGCTTTCCATGGAACTGGCTGAGCAGATGTTCTCAAGTGACGCTACAGTTTGCATATTCAGGTTGAATATCTGAGAAAATGTACTTTCTACAAGTTTCAGAGTTCCCTTTTGCTTTCTGCTGAAAAAACATTTAAAAGCAAAATATACTCATTTAGACATGAGCAAAATGGATTGTTTTGACTAGCTGTGCTACACATAAAAATGGACAGAATATAACCTAATGGCACATGAAATAACAGTTTACCAAGCAACAAAACTGTCCTCAGATTTGCTGAGATTTCATATATATGGTCATGTACTGAAACTGGAGGCTAGCTGCAAACTGTATAATGACCAGTTGTAAGTGTCATGCTGTGAAGTGATTGCTCAGCTTTCTTGCCATGAGCCACTGTGAGGCAAGGCAAGGCAAGGCAAGGCAAAAGGCGAGGCAAGGCAAAAGGCGAGGCAAGGCAAAAGGCGAGAAAAGGCAAAAGGCGAGAAAAGGCAAAAGGCGAGGCAAGGCAAGGCAAGGCAAAAGGCAAGGCAAGGCAAGGCAAAAGGCAATTAAGGCAAAAGGCAAGGCAAGGCAAGGCAAAAGGCAAGGCAAGGCAAAAGGCAAGGCAAGGCAAAAGGCAAGGCAAGGCAAAAGGCAAGGCAAGGCAAGGCAAGGCTAGGAAAGGCAAGGCAAGGAAAGGAAAGGAAGGAAGGGGAAGGAAAGGGAAGGAAGGGGAAGGAAGGAAAAGAAAGGAAGGAAAAGAAAGGAAGGAAAAGAAAGGAAGGAAAAGAAAGGAAGAAAAAAAAAGAAAGGAAAAAAAGGAAGAAAAAAAGGGAAGGAAAAAAGGAAGGAAAAAAAGGAAGGAAAAAAAGGAAGGAAAAAAAGGAAGGAAAAAAAGGAAGGAAAAAAAGGAAGGAAAGAAAAGGAAGGAAAAAAAAGGAAGGAAAAGAAAGGAAGGAAAAAAAAAGAAGGAAAAGAAAGGAAGGAAAAAAAAAGAAGGAAAAGAAAGGAAGGAAAAGCAAGGAAGGAAGGAAAAGCAAGCAAGGAAGGAAAAGCAAGGAAGGAAGGAAGGAAAAGGAAGGAAGGAAGGAAGGAAGGAAGGAAGGAGGGGAAGGAAGGAAGGAAGGGAAGAAAGAAGGAAGGAAGGAAGGAAGGAAGGAAGGAAGGAAGGAAGGAAGGAAGGAAGGAAGGAAGGAAGGAAGGAAGGAAGGAAGGAAGGAGGTGAAGGAAGGAAGGAAAGAAGGAAGGAAGGGAGGAAGGAAAGAAGGAAGGGAGGAAAGAAGGAAGGAAGGGAGGAAGGAAAGAAGGAAGGGAGGAAGGAAGGAAGGGAGGGAGGGAGGGAGGGAGGAAGGAAGGAAGGAGGTGAAGGAAGGAAGGAAAGAAGGAAGGAAGGGAGGAAGGAAAGAAGGAAGGGAGGAAAGAAGGAAGGAAGGGAGGAAGGAAAGAAGGAAGGGAGGAAGGAAGGAAGGGAGGGAGGAAGGAAGGAAGGAAGGAAGGAAGGAAGGAAGGAAGGAAGGAAGGAAGGAAGGAAGGAAGGAAGGAAGGAAGGAAGGAAGGAAGGAAGGAAGGAAGGAGGTGAAGGAAGGAAGGAAGGAAGGAGGTGAAGGAAGGAAGGAAGGAAGGAGGTGAAGGAAGAACTTTCAATACTAACAAGAAAAATCAGGCTATCAAGGAATTATTAGCAAGAAACTCAGCAGCACATCACCCAGAAAGAGTGTTTGCTAGAACCCTAAGCTGAAGTGTTATCAAGGTAGTGGCGTAAGCAAGAATTTCTTCGCTAGGGATAAAAAAATAAAGTGTTTACAGGAAAGAGTCATCCCCAAAATCACAAACAAACAAGCAAGAAATGGTGATTAATAAAGTGAGAATGGTAAAATTCAAAGAGGATAGTGCCTATAGATCAGCTAAAATGAAGAATGCTAGGTATCACTGTAGACAGCAAGGCCGATTGTGATTATTTATGTTGCCCACATGGAGTGCACAAGGCTGTAGCGATAAGAATCCAAGGAGATAATACTCAAGGAGACAACTGGCTGTGTGCTCAAAGCAGCTATGCTTTTTGGTTTTGATCACAATTCTTACTTGTAGGGAAGTGGCCAGTGCTTGAGAATTAATATTGGCTGCTTATGAGGAAGCTAAATTATTCCGTGAAGGTAGAGAAGAGTCATTACCAGACCAACATAGACCAGTGCAGAAATGGAGGACACTGCTTCTGTTTCACTGACAGAGAAAGCGTATAAGCAGTCATTGTTCAGAAGCAAGTAGGAAAGCCCTGGTGTTTAATAAACAGGTAGTGCCCATTCCTTTCCAAGGTACGAAGCAGCTTATTTACAGTTCTAGAGCTTATTTATTTAGTGCTATTTATTGTCTTCTGTATAGAGTTTTAGAGCCAGTGTTGGTATGAATGGTTTCCAGCTAACCCTCTTCTATGGCAAATGTGTGTTGATAAAATTTCCACTTTGTATTACTTTTCCCAGCAATCCCCAGGGAAAATGATCTCAAAAGTCAGAGGAAGAGATAGGAAGGACTACACTTTCCAAAGTTTTCCAAAAACATAGAATCATAGAATCATAGAATCATAGAACAGTAAGGGTTGGAAAGGACCTCAAGATCATCGAGTTCCAACCCCCCCACCATGGGCAGGGACACCTCCCACTAAACCATGCCATCCAAGGCTATGTCCAACCCCACCTTGAACGCCGCCAGGGATGAAGCATTCACAACTTCCCTGGGCAACCCATTCCAGGGCCCCACCACCCTCACAGTAAAGAATTTCTTCCTCAGATCCAATCTAAACCTCCCCTGTTTAAGTTTAAACCCATTACCCCTTGTCCTCTCACCACAGTCCCTAATGAAGAGTCCCTCCCCAGCATCCCTATAGGCCCCCTTCAGGTATTGGAAGGCTGCTAGGAGGTCTCCACGCAGCCTTCTCTTCTCCAGGCTGAACAGCCCCAATTTTCTCAGCCTATCTTCATATGGGAGGTGCTCCAGTCCCCTGATCATCCTCGTGGCCCTCCTCTGCGCTTGTTCTAACAGTTCCATGTCCTTTTTATGTTGAGGACACCAGAACTGCACACAATACTCCAAGGGAGGTCTCACGAGAGCAGAGTAAAGGGGCAGGAGCACCTCCCTCGACCTGCTGGTCACACTCCTTTTGATGCAGCCCAGGATACGGTTGGCCTTCTGGGCTGCAAGAGCACACTGCCGGCTCGTGTTCATTTTTTCATCAACCCACACCCCCAAGTCCTTCTCCGCAGGGCTGCTCTCAATCTCCTCCCCGCCCAATCTGTAGCTGTGCCTGGCATTGCTCCAACCCAGGTGGAGGACTTTGCACTTGGCATGGTTAAACTTCATTAGGTTGGCATCAGCCCACCTCACAAGCTTGTCAAGGTCCCTCTGGATGGCATTCCTTCCCTCCCATGTATCAACCGAACCACACAGCTTGGTGTCATCGGCAAACTTGCTGAGGGCGCACTCAATCCCACTGTCCATGTCACCCACAAAGATGTTGAACAAGACCAGTCCCAACACCGATCCCTGGGGGACACCACTCGTTACCGGTCTCCAGCTGGACACTGAGCCACTGAGCACTACTCTTTGCGTGCGGCCATCCAGCCAGTTCTTTATCCACCGAGTGGTCCACCTATCAAATTGATGTCTCTCCAACTTAGAGAGAAGGATGTCATGGGAGACAGTGTCAAAGGCTTTACACAAGTCCAGGTAGATGACATCAACTGCTCTGCCCCTGTCTATCAGTTCCGTAGCCCCTTCATAGAAGGTCCCCAGATTGGTCAGGCAGGATTTCCCCTTAGTGAAGCCATGCTGGCTGTCACCAAGCACCTTGTTGGTTTTCATGTGCCTTAGCATGCCTTCCAGGAGAATCCGCTCCAAGATTTTGCCAGGCACAGAGGTGAGACTGACTGGTCTGTAATTCCCTGGGTCTTCCATTTTCCCCTTCTTAAAAATGGGGGTTATATTTCCCTTTTTCCAGTCATCGGGAACTTCACCTGACTGCCATGATTTTTCAAATATGATGGACAGTGGCTTAGCAACTTCATTTGCCAGCTCCTTCAGGACCCGTGGATGGATTTCATCCGGTCCTATGGACTTGTATACATTCAGGTTCCTAAGGTGGTCCCGAACAAGATCCTCCCCCACAGTGGGCCCAGGGTCCGCACCCTCACCGTCCCCGCGTCTGCCTTCCAAGACTTGGGTGGTGTGGTCAGAGCATTTGCCCGTAAAGACTGAGGCAAAGAAGCCATTAAGAACCTCAGCCTTCTCCAAATCCAGGGTAGCCAGTTCTCCCGATAGCTTCTGGAGAGGGCCCACGGTGTCCCTAACCTGTCTCTTATTGGCAATGTACCCATAAAATCCCTTCCTGTTATCCTTAACATCCCTAGCCAAGTTTAATTCTAAGTGGGCCTTAGCTTTCCTAACCTGGTCCCTAGCTTCCCGGACAACATCCCTGTATTCTCCCCAGGCCGCCTGACTTTGCTTCCACCTTTTATAAGCCTCTTTTTTCCTTCAAATTTTGCTCAGCAGCTCCTTATCCATGGAAGGAGGTCTCCTGGCCCTCCTGCTGAACTTCCTTCTAGTTGGGATGCATCGCTCCTGAGCTTGCAGCAGGTGAGCCTTGAATATCAACCAACAGTCTTGGGCCCCCCTGCCCTCTAGGGTTGTATCCCATGGAACCTTACTGAGCAGGTTCCTGAAGAGGCCAAAGTCTGCTCTCTTGAAGTCCAGGGCAGTGAGCTTGCTGCACGCTCTTCTCACTGTCCTGAGGATCTCAAACTCAACCATCTCATGATCGCTGCAATCAAGGCTGCCCTGGAGCGTCACATTCCCAACCAGCCCTTCCCTGTTGGTGAGGACGAGGTCAAGCATGGCACCTCTCCTTGTCGGCTCCTCTATTACTTGCAGAAGGAAGTTGTCTTCCACGCAACCGAGGAACTTCCTGGATTGCTTGTGACAGACTTTGGCAATACAGCAGTAATACCCTTCAGAATATTTTGCTTACAAGAGCTCTCTATATCTCAAAATATATTTCCACTTCAAGTCCAAACCACAAATCAAAACCGCGTTTTGTGGTTTTGAACACTTTTGTACCAGAATCTTAACAAGTGCATTGATGTCTTACAGGAATACTTCAGACTAGACAATCCTAATATATTATCAGAATGCTTTCCTTTTTAATTTCTGAAAATGCTCTCACAAAATCAAGAAATGTTTTCTATCCATTTATTTCTATTAAACCTACAACTACAAAACAAAATAATCCCACTGATTTCAACAGAATAATGATGTGGCTTTCTATGAATAAATAAAGCCTCTTCAAATTGAGTTGTTTCCTGGCAATTTAAAAATTGAATTGTTTCCTGGCAATTTAAAAATAGGTCCTATCTTATATGTCTGTCAATAATGTAACTAAAATCTCTGAACTAGTCTTTATGTGCTACAATATTCATAACAAGGCCCTCAGGAAGTTTCTGGAGCATTTTTGGGTATCAAACAGAAAGTTGAATTTTTCAAAATCATCTGAAACATTAAAAGAAGAAGATCAATGCTTTACATAATTGAAACCTCATACAGCATGGTTCGTACAAGTATATTTTAATGCAGGTCAATATCTGAGCAGTATAGGTTTGAATGAGCAAGTAGGAAAAGTAGGTCTAAGAAGAAATATCAGCAAACCAGCACATGTAATAGTCTTTTGTGAAACTAAAACATAAGCAGGAGAACCTAAGGCAAAATAATGCATTTAGTTCAAATAAACTATGATTATTAAAAAGCATAAGGGTTGTTAATTTGGTACTACTTCTGATATAAACTTTGCAGTCTCAGCAGAACATAAAACGAAGAAATGTTATGCATTCTAATACTACTGCATTCATTACATGGCCTGCAGGGGCCATTATGATCATCTTATCTGACCTGCATAGCAGAAGCAGCATGACTTCACTGAGTTCAATCTTTTTGAAATAGAGAATAAGAAAGTTTTGCTTCCATGACTCTATGATTTTATGACAGACATTCAAAATGTTCTATATGACAATTTGGGAAAAGAGAGGAGTGGTGAGTTTAACAGACAGTTGTCACCAGCCATAACTAGAGCTGTCATTCTCCTTAAGCCTACACAGGAAGGCATCGCATACTTCTTCAGTCCTGGCTGTGCTCTGGACACTCATCATCATTTTTTCATGCAGCTAATGGAAATTTTTGAGCAGAAATGGCAAGAAATTCAAAATGGCCTTTGTTACATGGCATTTATATACCTAAAATTACGGGCTTGGATTTTCATTTAGATCATGTTTTTTAAATGGCATTTAAAGTCCATCTTGCCCATAAGAACTAAAGAACAAAATTCCACTTCTTTTCAGACC
Source organism: Amazona ochrocephala (assembly GCA_039720435.1). Classification (NCBI taxonomy): domain Eukaryota; kingdom Metazoa; phylum Chordata; class Aves; order Psittaciformes; family Psittacidae; genus Amazona; species Amazona ochrocephala. The sequence goes on from CM077878.1 coordinate 35,162,231, forward strand.
TCACCGAAAAGTATGTAAGACTGTTAAAACAATGCTTATTAAAGTAATCAAAAATTATTTATGTTACTTTATTTATTGTACAGTTTTACAGCTGATAAAAGAATGAAGTTTTTTTCTAGAAAGCTTATGAACTACTAAAATAACCTTTTTGATGCTATTCCAGGAACACAAAGGAATAATGTTAACTATCAGGACCTGTCTTATATACTTGTTGGAACTCACATATCTGCATCTATTCACTTCTCATAAATGCTCTATGATTTATTATAGCCAATTTTTCAAAATGCAGTTATTAACTAATGAAGAAATAGATTCCTAACTTTCTAGATGAGTGCAAGTTTTGGTACTGCTTTACCAAAGCAAAGTCACCCCTTCTAGTGCAAGAGTGTCTTCTGATAGTGTTAGTTGATGACTTTTCAGAAGGAAAAGCTGGACACATTTTCTTGCAAAGGCTTTTCTTGAAATTTGTTCTAGTAAAGCTTCATTCCCCCATTTTTTAGGTATAGAGAGTGTAAAAACTAGAATTTCCAATTTGAAAGAATTAATGCACTTCAATATATTTCTTATATGGTATCCTACCTTGAGCAGAAAATTGTCCCCCAGCTGATCCTTAAACACTGTGCTAAACTGTGAATTTAGTCTGTAACCTATTGATAGCTCAGCTAATACTCCATAATCATGGGAATGGACATGGTGGGAAAATACGAACTTAGAGTCAGTCTTACTCAAGAAAATCTTATGACTATAATTTTCTTTTTGCTTTGTAAATAATTTTGGGTTTTAAAAAACTTTTAATACTGTAATGGGATTGAGGCTGAAAAAGGCTTTCTTGTTAAATCTGTTAAGGGAATGGTGAGATGCACTAGTGAAATTTTACTGGTAAAAACACGTTTTCCCTCTGGTTAGAATATAATATTTGCTTTACAACCAAATAACAAGTTAAACTGCTGAATAGAAAGGATGAGGTTATTATTTCTAAGAAAAGTATCATGTTTTCCAAAGGCATCTTTAAGGTATCTATGCTAAATAGGTTTGTGTCTGAGCTCAGACAGGGCAATAATAACAACTGACAGTTATATAGTGTATTCCAGGAAAAGATATCAGTAAATTCTACAAACTAATTAAAAATTGTATTTGCAGAGATCGCCTTCCCATCACTGAAATCTTGACAACTCTAGGGTGAAAATCAGCAGTACTTTCAACAAAAACACAGAAAGCAACATGTTCAACATTGAAAATTAACAATGCTGTGTCCCCTTGAAACTTTCAGTATAAATTTTGCTAGGCAGAAAACATAACGTCTAGTGTAATTTAGCCAGAACATTAGGTGAATGCTGCAAAAACAATCTGGATTATTATGTGTTTAGAAAAAAAGAAAAAAAAACCAACAAAGATAATGTCTTAAGGAATGAGACCATATATCTGCTTTTCATTCAGGGTCACCAACCAACTGAGCTAGAGCAATCTATTTGCACCTTGTACTAAAACTGTATTGAGCAGAGGTGAAGTTGCCAGAAGACTCCCATTATAAGTGCTTCAGAGCAATGGGGCTCAGCAAAGGCCATGGATCAGCTCTGCTTTGTCTGTCCTAGGCCTTTAAAGAACAGTAGCCTTATTACAATGCTGAAGAACGCAATGTTGATGTTCTTAAAAGTCATCAAAGTATTCTCATCTGGAAGGTTTCTCATCAGCTTCTCCCAGCAGGAAGTGACTCTGTATTGAATGAATGGACATTTTTCCTCTGACATGCTAGAGCTCACATCTCACTTCACACACACACAATTTTCTTACAGGTAGCTGAAGGTCATGTTGTCATTTAGTAGATGACAATTTTGTACATTCATAAATAAAAACTAGGTAGACCCCAAGAATAAATGTGTGTAAGGGTGCATGTGTGACACGCGTAAGAAGTGCCCCTGCAGAAGACGAGTTGATACCAAAACCCCAGAGTAAGGGGCAGCCTCCAGGACTTTTGCTATCAGAAGTTGGTCTCTCTGTCAGTGAAAAAGGCATTGAATGAATGAAGAAGACAAAAGGTAATTCCATCAAGCTCTTTAAAAAGCAAAACTAAGTAATCACAAATCTAGGCATTAAGAAATAACTCACAGGAAAATGCTTCATTTCATTTCGTTTTTGTGGGATATTTAGCCTCTTTTGGCCCTTTCTCAGACCTCATGCTACACATGTATCAGAAAATATTACCAGCTCAGATAGCCTACCGATACAAATAGCATGCTTCTAAACAATTGACATACCTGCACAAATAATGCTCTTCTAAATGACATAATTTAAAACCAGCATTTATCTTTCATATACATATTTTAATTCAAGATTAAACTGAGTTAGTTTGAAAATAAGTTGTATCATAAATCACAGAACCATAGAATAGTTAGGGTTGGAAAGGACCTTAACATCATCAGGTTCCAAATCCCCCTGCCGTGGACAGCAACACCTCACACTAAAACATGTCACCCAAGACTTCCTCCAGCATGGCCTTGAAAACTGCTAGGGAGGAGCATTCAGAACTTCCCTGGGAAACCCATTCCAGGGCCTCACCAACCTTACAGTAAAGAACTTCCTTCTTATATGCAGTCTAAACTTCCCCTGTTTAAGTTTGAACCCATTACCCCTTGTCCTATCACCACAGTCACTAATGAAGAGTCCCTCCCCAGCATCCCTATAGGCCCCCCTTCACATACTGGAAGGCTGCTATGAGGTCTCCAAACAGCCTTCTCTTCTCCAGGCTGAACAGCCCCAACTTTCTCAGCCTGTCTCCATGCAGGAGGTGCTCCAGTCCCCTCATCATCCTCGTGGCCCTTCTCTGCACTTGTTCTAACAGTTCCATTTCCTTTTTATGTTGAGGACACCAGAACTGCACACAATACTCCAAGTGAGGTCCCACAAGAGCACAGTAGAGGGGCAGGATCACCTCCCTCGACCTGCTGGTCATGCTCCTTTTGATGCAGCCCAGGATACGGTTGGCTTTCTGGGCTGCAAGCACACACTGCCGGCTCATGTTCATTTTCTCTTCGACCAGCACCCCCAGGTCTTTCTCCTCAGGGCTGCTCTGAATCTCTTCCCTGCCCAGCCTGTAGCTGTACCTGGGATTGCTCCGACCCACGTGGAGGACCTTGCACTTGTCGTGGTTAAACTTTATCAGGTTGGCATCGGCCCACCTCACAAGCGTGTCAAGGTCCCTCTGGATGGCATTCCTTCTCTCCAATGTATCAACCGAACCACACAGCTTGGTGTCATCGGCAAACTTGCTGAGGGCACACTCAATCCCACTGTCCATGTCACCCACAAAGATGTTGAACAAGACCGGTCCCAACACCGATCCCTGAGGGACACCGCTCGTTACTGGTCTCCAGCTGGACATTGAGCCATTGAGCACAACTCTTTGCGTGCGGCCATCCAGCCAGTTCTTTATCCACCAAGTGGTCCACCTATCAAATTGATGTCCCTCAACTTAGAGAGAAGGATGTTATGCAGGACAGTGTCAAACGCTTTGCACAAGTCCAGGTAGATGACATCAACCGCTCTACCCTTGTTCATCAGTTCTGTACCTCCATCATAGAAGGCCACCAGATTGATAAGGCAGGATTTCCCCTTAGTGAAGCCATACTGACTGTCACCAAGCACCTCGTTGTTGTTCATGTGTCTCAGCATGCCTTTCATGAGAATCCACTCCAAGATTTTGCCAGGCACAGAGGTGAGGTTTACATGGTCTTTAGTTCCCCTGTTCATCCATTTTCCCCTTCTTAAAAATGGGGGCTATATTTCTCTTTTTCCAGTCATCGGGAACTTCACCTGACTTCCATCATTTTTTAAATATGATGGACAGTGGCTTAGCAACTTCATTTGCCAGCTCCTTCAGGACCCGCGGACGGATTTCATCAGGTCCCATGGACTTGTATACATTCAGGTTCCTGAGATGGTCTTGAACCAGATCCCCTCCTACAGTGGGCCCAGGGTCTCCATTCTCACCGTCCCCGCGTCTGCCTTCCAAGACTTGGGTGGTGTGGTCAGAGCATTTGCCCGTAAAGACTGAGGCAAAGAAGTCATTAAGAACCTCAGCCTTCTCCAAATCCAGGGTAGTCAGGTCTCTGGATAGCTTCCAGAGGGGGCCGGCACTGTCCCTAACCTGCCTTTTATTTTCAATATACCTATACAATCCCTTCCTGTTATCTTTAACATCCCTAGCCAAGTTTAATTCTAAATGGGCCTTAGCTTTCCTAACCTGGTCCCTAGCTTCCCGAACAACATCCCTGTATTCTTCCCAGGCTGGCTGTCCTAGCTTCCACCTTTTATAAGCCTCTTTTTTCCTTCGAATTTTGCTCAGCAGGTCCTCATCCATCCAAGGAGGTCCCGTGGCCCTCCTGCAGCACTTCCTTCTTGTTGGGATGCATCGTTCCTGAGCTTGTAGCAGGTGATCCTTGAATATCAACCAAGAGTCTTGGGTCCCTGTGGAATAATTAGGAATTAAACTTACATTTGAAATGCAGCATTGTCCACACATAAAGGAAAAATGGGCTTTCAGGGCCTCTCAATGCAGGATGCAGCCACCACTGGAATTTGCACTCCGCAGTGGTACCCATGCATACAGGGACAGATGATGGAGCGAGGTGAAGACCTTGCGACCATAATTTGTCTTAACATTGACAAGAACCAGGAACCAGTTCTTACAAGAAACTGATAAGCTGCACATACACTACCCTGAGTCGGCGACCTGCCATCTTGACAGAATGTCGTCCTCTGTGTGAACTTTGTTTCATTATAATGTCATTATAATGCATTTACATGCTAAAATACACTCCCATCTCCAATGTGACACCCCCCACCCCCCAAAAAAACAGCCCCCCCCCCCTCTGAGCATGCTCTCTGAATTTTTGGCATCATATACCTTTAAAAGTGAAGGGAGGGAGATTTGCACCAATAATAAACGTATGTATGACTAGAGTCACCAAGCTCCACCTTGAAGGTGAAAAATAGTATAAAATGACCCAAGAGAGAGGGAAATATTGGGGAAGATACCGTCATGGAAGATAACATCAACAGACTTCTGGGACCGGTCGACGGGCTGGGCCCTCCTTTCCCCCCCATAGGGATGCCTGTGGGTAAGACTTGCACTGTATCCAGTGCTTCCCTGGGAAAATTTGGAATCTCTATAGAGTTACTTTTTACTGTTACCTTTATATTCTATAGCCAGGCTGTGTTAACTTTATCGAGCACTTGTATCCATGTAACTATTATTCGCACGTGCTTTTGCAGACAGTATTTACCACCGACAATCCATAAGAACCTGTACCTGTTGCATCAATAAACTGCATTGTTTCGGTAGCCAATCACAATCAATAAACTGCACTGTTTCAGTAGCTGATAATAATTTTCTCACTGGACGCGACCCCATCTCTCAGTGTGGCCGTGAGGGTTCATGAGCATGATTGAACTGGCAGTGTGGTGCACTATCAGTGAATCCGGATCAGTAAGGTTTGAAATAGCAGACACGGCCGGACTGGAAGTTGCATATTGGAGCCATTCGCGGCCCTTCTAATAAAGCAAGGGGTTTATTTTCCCCCTTTAATGAAACAGCCCCCCTGCCCTCTAAGGCTCCTTCCCATGGAACCTTACTGAGCAGGTTCCTGAAGAGGCCAAAGTCTGCTCTCTTGAAGTCCAGGGCAGTGAGCTTGCTGCACGCTCTTCTCCCTGTCCTGAGGATCTCAAATTCGACCATCTCGTGATAGCTGCAATCAAGGCTGCCCTGGAGCATCACATTTCCAACCAGCCCTTCCCTGTTGGTGAGGACGAGGTCAAGCATGGCACCTCTCCTTGTCAGCTCCTCTATTACATGCAGAAGAAAGTTGTCTTCCACACAATTGAGGAACTTCCTGGATTGCTTGTGCCGGGCCGTACCATCCCTCCAACAGATATCAGGGTGGTTGAAGTCCCCCATGAGAACAAGGGCCTGCGAGCGTGAGGCTGCTCCTATCTGTCTATAGAGTGCTTCATCCACTGAGGCCTCTTGGTCAGGCAGTCTGTAACAGATCCCCACAATAATGTCTCCCATCGCTGTTCTCCCTTTAACCCTGACCCACAAACTCTCTGTCAACTGCTCACCTGTTCCCAGACAGAGTTCCATACTCTCCAGCCTATCTCTAACATAAATAGAAACTCCCTCTCCCTGCCTACTGGGCCTGCCTTTCCTAAAGAGCCGGTAACCTTCCATTCCAACACTCCAGTCATAGGAGCCATCCCACCATGTTTCTGTGATGCCCCCGTAGACATGCACACATCTCTAATTCCTCTTGTTTGTTCCCCATGCTATGGGCATTTGTATATAGGCATCTGAGCAGAACTCCAAATGAAGCCGGGTCATTGGCTGGGGCAGCTGGAATATCTCTAACTTGCTCTGAACGTTTATTATAGGTGCTGGCAACTGACTGAGTGTGTTGGGATGGAATGATGCCCCCCTTCCCCAACACATATAGTTTAAAGCATCCTTGACTAGTCTGGCAAGCCTCCTAACAAATCCACTGTTCCCTTTCTTTTTCAGACCAGCTGCACCAGCCCCCAGTAGACCTGACCTACTAAATTGAGTCCCACGTTCAAGATACCCAATCCCTGACTATGGCACCACCCTTCTAACCATTTATTAACCTGGCCAATCCTCCTAGCCTTTTTAAGGTCCTGCCCTGTATCCTGGAGAATTGATGAAAAGACAACCTGAGCTCCAGAGCCCCTAACAACCTCTCCCAGAGCTCTGTAGTCCTTCTTGATGTTCTCCGGGCTACTGCTATCTATATCGCTAGCACCCACATGGATTACTAGAAGTGGGTAACAGTCAGTGGGTCCGACTAGAGCAGGCAGCTTCTCTGCAACATCACTGATTTGAGCCCCTAGTAGGCAACACACCTCCCTTGAGACTGGGTCAGGCCAACAGATGGGTGACTCTGTTCCTTACAGAGTCCCCTACTACTACGGCCCACCGCTTTTTCATGACAGCACCAGTAGTAATCTTCTTTACCAGTGCATCAGCCAGGTGTTCCTGGCGGGAGTGTGTTTCCTCATCAGCCCCCTGCAAAGCGTTTCTGGGTGGGGTCAACAGATGTAGGAGGAAGCCCCTTGCTTTTAATTGTCTTCTTCCTCCTTTTTTTGTTGTTTTTTTCTGTTACCGTTTCCTAGCTTCCTGGGTTAGCAGCCTCCTTTCCTGCGTGAGCAACAGTAGACGCTCGAGGCCCCTGCACAGTCTGGTCCTGGAGCAAGCAGTGCTGCTTCCTCTCAGCTTCCCTGACATCTTTCAGCCTCTTGACAACGTCTCGCAGCTCAGCCACCTGCTGCAGGAGCACCTCCACTGAGGAGCACTGAGTGCAGCCCTGCCCATTGCGCGTTCTCGCCTTTGGAGAGCAGTGCAGGTGCTCTCTATACCCCGAGCTCTGCACTGCAGCCTCCCCTCTCATCGGCTCTGTCTGGGTGCCTACTCTGACCACCGCCGGGGCAGCCAGAGCAGAGCTCCCAGACCAGACCCTGGTCAAAAGGCAAGTGCTCACCATCCCACTCTCCTGCCCACGCAAACTGCCTCGAACCCGCCCTGCTCGCCGCTCGCCAGATCACTTTCGCTCCCTGGGGCAGGTTTTTAATCAGTCAGGGTTGGTGCCCTCCCGACGCTGTCCCCTGTGAGTCAGCTGCTCGTGTCAGCTGAGCTGCAGGCTTTTGGGCAAGTGCTGTTGAGGACTTGAGGCTTCCTCTGTGGCTGTTGCCACTCTGAGTTGAAGCTCCTGAACTCTGAGCTTCCCCCTGCTCAGGTGTTGAAGGTGTCTTCTCTTAAGCTACTCGCTTCAGCAATTGACTCAATGATGAGAATACAATTCTCATTTAATTTAATTTCAATTTTTATTCTCCTTTTTTTTTAATCACTTCAAAATAAATATCTTCTATTTCCTTGTCACTACCTTGGTAGTTTCTTCCTGCTTGATTTAGAAAATGCTATTCAGGGGGACAGTTGAGGATGAATGGACTAAAATAGAATAACTCTGTTTATCGTTTTAGAGATTACATGGAGCAATTTGTTTTATGAAGCAGCACAGAACAAAACTGGAAATTAAAGGTCTGCCAATGTGCTCCACAATTCTCTCCTGAATTAAAGATTAATTAAATACTTTAAAAAAAAAAATCAAAGTAAATGTCATAGGCAGAGAGCTGAAATTAAAGAAAATGGAATAACTATTACAAGCATAGCTAACACAAAATAATTTTAAATATTATCATAGATAATGCATAATAATGTCAGAAAAACAATCTTCTCTTTTTTAGGTCCAGGATTCAGCATAAAAAGGTATTTATATAATAACAGTGATATATTGGTGCATAATTATTGTGGTTTAGAATTGAGGATGTTGCTTTACTCTGATACATATATTATTATTCCTCTAGTATATATTAAACTAATATATATAATTATTGTAATTTTATATATATTTATTATATATTATTGTTATTAATATAGATATTATTATTCCTCTAGTTTATATTAAACTACATACAATATCCAAACAATTAATAAAGGGTCTCATTTAGGTAAATAGTTTTGATGAAAATGTTCTAGACCTTTGTTTTCACTCTGTAGCTGGAAAGGAACATGACTGTTTTAAATTGAAGACACAGTCTGAAAGCCTATAAAAATCATCAGCAATTAATGTGAAGTGGGACATCATAAATGAAACTTTTTCCCCTATCAAACTATTTCCTCCATTACTCTGTGATTAACATATTGACTGTTGTGAAAGTTAGGACTTTCTTAAAGGGAAAAAGGAGTGTTAAGCATAGTAAACGTGAAAAGAAGCCAAAAGCAGCTGCCTTCGTGCAGCCTTCTTTTCCACTTTACCTTCTCTATCCTAATGTTTACATATACTCCCTTTTTCCGCATTCTTCCCAGTCTCTTGCTTCACATTCCAGCTCTTTTCATCTTCCCCTTTCTCTTCAGCATCAAGATGTTGAACTGCAAAATGACATAAGCTCCTTCGCTTGTGAGCTGCAGTTTGCATTGTCCAATTAGCCTAACACGACCTTCCTCTTAGGCTGAGAGAAAGGGACCTGTTACTGCTCTCTCTTACTCAGACAGATGCTGACTTGTCTTCCTTCTCAGACAACATTCTTAATTTCTTATAACTGTTTTACAGTCTCTAGATTCTGGTCAAAATTTCCCCAGTACTCTGAAATGTCACATGCCCCTCTTAGTAGACTAGGTAGTATTACATGGTCACAGACATGACTAAATCAAAGGCCCTGCATACAAGGATATTAAAATATTTTACTGAACCTACCAATGAAAGAAGGGTATTCAAGTAATTGAATACACTCTTTAGAGCCTTAGGCAGCAGAAAGCTGCACTTAGAACATAGGCAAAAAGAAAAGTTGAAAATCAGATGGTGTATTGACTTGCGTTGATTAGAAACTCTTTTGCTGGGCTTCTAAAGATATCTTAGATATTCATTTGAGAATTGAGGGATGGTTTTAGCTCAGCAAGCATGTGCATTATATGCATCAGACTTACTGAGAACAAATTCTCACTGCGAATTATCATTCAAGCATCTCAGTTCTCTATATACTCGTACTTATGAATTTGCATTTCAACAGAATTTGAAGCTGAATTATAGGAAATCTATTTTAGATAACATACTCAAGCTGTGAGGGAGAAAATCTTTCTAGAGCTACAGACCTTTTATAATTTTTGTCTATTTTATGCAATTTTACAGATAAAAGACAGGAGCTTACTGTTAGAGCTAATTCACTGAGTAGTGAAATCAAGCAAACAAAAAAGTGAAAGAATAAGCATTATATCATTTTTTTGAATAATTTATTTATTTGTAGATTTCAGTAGATCCTGGTGTGTGTGTATGGGCATGTGTATGCTCTATGAAATAGATTTTTAAGTAAGACAATGGAGGTCAATTTTTAGTTGGGATTTCACTGAAGTATCTGGTAAGCACATCCAGGAGGGACTTTAAAGAACTGCCTATTGAAAAAGCTGTCCAGAAAGAAGTTTTAACAGTCATGTTCTCTTTAGCTTCCATTTAAATTGTCAAGGGAGAGCAAAGCTTGCATGGTTTGAACTGATATCTCAAAATATGAGAATACAACAGGAACAGAAGGGAAAGGGAGCAGAAAATTGACTGGATGTTTTTTGACATCTGTCATCTCCTTCTGATATTAATGCTATTAAATCCCTTTTAAAACACCTTCAGAACGCATCAGGGAAAATTGGAACCATGCTTGCTTACCTCCATTCATTTATTTCTGACTTCTCCATCAAGGTAATACTGGTTAATTTTGTTCACAGAACCACACAATCTTTGAGGTTGGACGGGACTTCTCAAGGTCATCTGGTCCAATGCCCCCTGCTCAAGCAGGTCCACCTAGAACCAGTTGGCCAGGACATGTCCACATGGTTTTTGAATATCTTCTTTTTCATCTGACTTTCAGTTAATTCACTTTTATTGAGCTACTTGACTTTTTACTTGACTTTTTTACTAACTTTACTTTTACACTTTATCTGGTGTTCACTAAGGGGAAATCATTCCTTTACTTCAGTGGGTACTGAATCTAGCTGTGAGTAAATGTGTCAGACTTGACATACGAGGCTCTTTGCTCAAAAGTATTTTCAAGTTGATTTTTTCAGCTTGAAAATCATTTATATCTGTTATCACACAGTGATTTTCCTATAGTGTTTTGCACTGGACTTTTGTACTAATAGCTAACTGCTATATTCTTTTGCTTTCTTCTGCTCCTATTATTTTTCCTAGTTGCCTACGTGAGACATAAAAAGAATTTAAATAGTTAATATAGTCCAACAATGACACAATAGATGTCCAGGTATGCAAATATGACAGATGTTTTATTTTTTTGCACAAGAATAAGTCACCCTGCACTTTAGATGCTAGGCTGTCAGCTTCATTTGTGTAATCTGGAATGAGCATTTCCCAATTTTCATAAATTGTCAGATTTCAGGTTCACAGACTTCTTTGTGAATAATTGCTGGTTTCAGGAGAGTCAATGCTCTCCTTTCATAAGCATCTTTAACATCTTGGGAATTGTGTTTTATATCATGCTTTCCAGGAATATGGCACAATCATAGAATCACTGAATGGTTTGGGTTGGAATGGACCTTCGACATCGTCTAGTTCCAACCCCCTGCCATGGGCAGGGGCACCTTCCACTACACCAGCTTGATCAAAGCCCCAAGCAACCTGGCCTTGAACACTTTCAGTGATATACCATTCAAAATATAGGATCTTAAAATAAAATAATAATGCAAAAATAAACTTTCCAGTAAAAATAGCTGTTGAGATAAACAAAGCTTCTCTCTTGCTCTTTTCTGTGTATTGTGAATCATCCAGAAAATTATGCACAAATTCACTGTCAAAATTCCATTCTCTTTTTTATAGGTACAAGTAAACTTAGTTATCAAGGAATCAAACTGGTTTAGGCACCTGAGAAATCTTCATAAATTTGAAATCACGTGCTGAATTCATACCATTTGTACTCTCTTGACACCAGCTGAATTCAACCAAGATAAAACTGGGCTTCTTTGCCTTCACCTTTCAGATATGAGTTGTCTGCATCACAGGAGATTACGTCTTAATTCTGTTATTTATTCATTATATTTCATTAAATGCTTTGAGAAAGGACATGGGGTTTGGGGAATGTCTGGTTAATGGCTATTCAACATAAGAAAAAAAGACAAGAAACTGAAAACATAATAAATGAAACACCAAGATACACAAACCCTAATGAGAGATAATGGAGACAAATAACAAATATGAGAACACTTACGTCTCTGATTGATGGATTCAAGGGAACAAGGGTCTGTCCCTAATGACTTCCACATAACCAGCTGGAAAGCACCCAGGAGGTCTGTGCTGCTCATGTCTGTGTGAGTGCTGTTGATGGTTTTATGGGTGATAGAAAAGGTACTGTTTTGCCTGTAGAGGTATGTGAGGTTGCCCGGAAAGTTGGACACATTCAAACAACTTCATTTGAATAGAGGCAATCACAGAACTGCTTAGATATGTTTTTCCCCTAGAATTTAAGCAATCTTAGCCATCACTATCTGCCTCAAATGCAGGTTTGTTGACTGTTATGTTTGTAGTCAGAGTAGCCCCCAGATAGTCAAATCATGTATCTTAACACTCAATTAATCAACATCTGTAGGTAACCATCTCTTTCTATTCACAGCAGAAGGAACACAGGTGGCTTAGGCATGAAAAGTAAATTTTAGAAGGCTAAGGTTAAGTGAGAGAAACTCTTGACCATGGGCTCCAAGAAAGAATAGAAGGCTGTTTTTTCTGGAAAGCAAGCAGTTTAGAGATCATAAAGCTTCCAGTGCAAATCTGTAATTAGTGTGACCCTGCACATATAAACAAGGTGGAAAAAATTAGGGAGATAGTCCTCCTTTTGCACACAGTGCTGATAAGATCAATCCCAACAAAGCCTTCTAAAACATTTTGAAGAGGATGCCGATAAACTAAAGATTGTGAAGGAAAAGCTCTAAAAACTGTTCAAGGGCTTAATATGCATGGGATACATGTCACTTCAGGACATCAGCACATGAAGTCCTAAGAGCCTGGATCTCTGACACATATTTAAATGTATTTCCCAAACATACAAGGAAGATAGATTGAAATATTCTTTGATTTCCCTCTTAGCCTGATTGTTCCAAGTTTATATTTCTTATACCACTTTAACGTTTCTCACAAAACTCTAAAATTGTGGGTTTGGATGTAATTGCTAAGATTTTCCTGAAACAAATTGCAAACATAATTCATCATGTGAAATTATGATTTGTAGAGCTCATGTATCAGTTTGAAAGATCTTTATTACAGACTTCAGTCTCCCGACCTCCTGAAGTGATTGACATATATAGTTATCATCCTTTGGATGAACAAGCCAATAGATAGGATAAGATGTTAAACATCTGTATTTCACAGGTCATTCTTTTGGCAAGGGAAATATTCAAACTTGAATACGTTTGATTCTGTTCTAGGTATTTCACTCTGGCATGCTCTGCCCCAGACTTTTTGAACATTTTCTTCTACTCCTTGAGTTTTCTTCTGCATAGCAGAACTTCCTTTTGTGAAAATTGTTATCTAGTTCTATTTATAGATGAAGTCTGTAACTTTAATTTCCAGCATCACCACGTTCAACCCTCAAGCATATCATTGGCTCAAGAAATCTGTCACTATAACCTATTTTTTAATGTCTACTCTTTTGACACCTCCCCAGACAATAACTGAAAGCAGAAGACTTTTAACAATCAATAACGCAGAACATAAAAAGTGTTGATAATCTAAATAGGCAATATTGTGAATAAAGAAATACATAATTCAGATAAGACATAGACCACTGTTGATGTAATACAGTGATTTGAAATACATCACCAACGGTTATATAGATATTAAATGAAATGTGTTCTCAAGCAAAAGGGGAAAAAGGGAAATTAAAACTATGGAAAAGTTTCAGCTAAGGCTGCTTCAATTTTGGAAACATAGACCAGTCTTTCTTTGATAACAAGTAGGACTAAGGTAAAATAAGAACAATAAACCCCAAGTAATAGTACTGGGAGATGCAATACTAACCCTTGAGAGAAGATTTATAATTTGACATATAGCAGACTTCTGTGAATATCACTGAAGCTTAACAGTGTTAGTAAGTAGACATGAGAGAATTTAAAAAATATAACAAAGAAAACCCCTTGAGCAATGAGTTGAACATGTCATGGTATTCAGTAGAAACCAAATTCAGGTGAAGGCAGAGGATTACATAAAGTTTCAGGAGCTAGTAAGCAACAGGAGAAGAGTAGATATCAACATAACCATTATTGTTGCATAATGATTTCCTCATTATGTAAAATGTCTTCATACAAGACAAAAATATTTTCTGCTTGGACACCTGTATGTAAGTCAATGCATTGCTAAAGTCATTGTTAATTTGTTTTTCCACAGATATGTAGCTGATCGTAAGAAAGTATATCCCACAGTTTAAAATGCTGAGTTTAGCCCCACTGGAAAAGTACATGATGGGCAAGGATAACCATTTTAAAAAGGTGTATTTGCAGTGAGATGGAAAAAATGCATTAATCTCATGTTAGGACTGAAGTTGAGATAAATGAAAAAGATAATTAAGGAACAGGAGAATGAGGAATATACAAGCTCTGAGTCTGGGGAACAAAACCCAAAAAATATTAATAATTTAAATAGGCAATATTGTAAATAAAGAAATGTATAATTCAGATATGACAGAAGAAAAATATCCACTTTTCTCAAAATATATTTCTCTAAGAAACCTTATTTCTTCTTTAGGCAGAGGCTGATAAAACAGTTGGAAAACTCTGCTGTGAGAATCCGGTAATCACAGATCAGAGTAGGTCTGTTCATTGGCCATTACAGAAGAACAGACAATGTAAACCCTCTTCCACATCATAGATCCGGACAGGACATTTGTTAGTTAAGAGGTCACCTTTTAATAAGGTGGTAAAACAATAGATGTCTGTAATAGTAAGAGCTGAACAGCACAAGAGCTGAACAGGCACAAGCCTGTTCTTCGAATTCATTTGGGGTATTATTCTTTATATATTCCACCATCTCTAAAAATCTCATCAAGTTTCTTGTCAAAATCAAAATTTCTTATGGATGTTTTATTTTTATAATTTACTTTCATCATTTGTCTATTGGCTTTGTTGGGTTTTTTTAATAGTGAGAGTTTTTTAATTACTATTTTCAGCTTTATCTATGCCAACTTCTAATTAACATTTTATGCTATCTTTTTCTTTTACATATACCCTGTAGAACATTACCTGACAGCATACTCAGAACACCAGATGGTACTTGCATTGTCTATTACAGTTAATCTCATATCAGTTTCCATCAGTTTTTCAAACCGATGTAAAGAAAATTCTCTCTGTTCTGTTCTGCCTCTAGCAACATTATGCATTCACTGTATTATCCTCTGCTTCTTGTGCTTATCATGCAGCCATGTTACTATTAAGAAAAGCAAGACAAAAGTTGATAAAACTATCCTGTTGAGAAGTTTACACTGTATTTAATGTGGTTCATAAGAGAATACTATTGTTGGCCCTCTCCAGAAGCTATCGGGAGAACTGGCTACCCTGGATTTGGAGAAGGCTGAGGTTCTTAATGACTTCTTTGCCTCAGTCTTTACGGGCAAATGCTCTGTCCACACCACCCAAGTCTTGGAAGGCAGACGCGGGGACGGTGAGGGTGGGGACCCTGGGCCCACTGTGGGGGAGGATCTTCTTCGGGACCACCTTAGGAACCTGAATGTATACAAGTCAATGGGACCGGATGAAATCCATCCGCGGGTCCTGAAGGAGCTGGCAAATGAAGTTGCTAAGCCACTGTCCATCATATTTGAAAAATCATGGCAGTCAGGTGAAGTTCCCGATGACTGGAAAAAGGGAAATATAACCCCCATTTTTAAGAAGGGAAAAATGGATGACCCAGGGAATTACAGACCAGTCAGTCTCACCTCTGTGCCTGGCAAAATCTTGGAGCGGATTCTCCTGGAAGGCATGCTAAGGCACATGAAAACCAACAAGGTGCTTGGTGACAGCCAGCATGGCTTCACTAAGGGGAAATCCTGCCTAACCAATCTGGTGACCTTCTATGAAGGGGCTACGGAACTGATGGACAGGGGCAGAGCAGTTGATGTCATCTACCTGGACTTGTGTAAAGCCTTTGACACTGTCTCCCATGACATCCTTCTCTCTAAGTTGGAGAGACACCAATTTGATAGGTGGAGCACTCGGTGGATAAAGAACTGGCTGGATGGCCGCACGCAAAGAGTAGTGCTCAGTGGCTCAGTGTCCAGCTGGAGACCGGTAACGAGTGGTGTCCCCCAGGGATCGGTGTTGGGACCGGTCTTGTTCAACATCTTTGTGGGTGACATGGACAGTGGGATTGAGTGCGCCCTCAGCAAGTTTGCCGATGACACCAAGCTGTGTGGTTCGGTTGATACATTGGAGGGAAGGAATGCCATCCAGAGGGACCTTGACACGCTTGTGAGGTGGGCTGATGCCAACCTGATGAAGTTCAACCATGCTAAATGCAAAGTCCTCCACTTGGGTCGGAGCAATGCCAGGCACAGCTACAGGTTGGGCGGGGAGGAGATTGAGAGCAGCCCTGCAGAGAAGGACTTGGGGGTGTGGGTTGATGAAAAAATGAACATGAGCCAGCAGTGTGCGCTTGCAGCCCAGAAAGCCAACCGTATTCTGGGCTGCATCAAAAGGAGTGTGACCAGCAGGTCAAGGGAGGTGATCCTGCCCCTTTACTCTGCTCTCGTGAGACCTCACTTGGAGTATTGCGTGCAGTTCTGGTGTCCTCAACATAAAAAGGACATGGAACTGTTAGAACAAGTCCAGAGGAGGGCCACGAAAATGATCAGGGGACTGGAGCACCTCTCGTATGAAGATAGGCTGAGAAAGTTGGGTCTGTTCAGCCTGGAGAAGAGAAGGCTGCGTGGAGACCTCCTAGCAGCCTTCCAATACCTGAAGGGGGCCTATAGGGATGCTGGGGAGGGACTCTTCATTAGGGACTGTGGTGAGAGGACAAGGGGTAATGGGTTTAAACTTAAACAGGGGAGGTTTAGATTGGATCTGAGGAAGAAATTCTTTACTGTGAGGGTGGTGGGGCCCTGGAATGGGTTGCCCAGGGAAGTTGTGAATGCTTCATCCCTGGCGGCGTTCAAGGTGGGGTTGGACATAGCCTTGGATGGCATGGTTTAGTGGGAGGTGTCCCTGCCCATGGCGGGGGGGTTGGAACTCGATGATCTTGAGGTCCTTTCCAGCCCTTACTATTCTGTGATTCTGTGATTCTGTTTATACAGCACTGAACTGTACTTGGGGTTTTAGAGATGGTAAGAAGACACAGAATTTGACAGTATGTAGGAACTCAAAGAAGAAGTTCAGAGGGATGAAGAACATGGTACAGCGCAGGAGTTGAAGGGATGCCCTGAATCATCTTCCAGTAGTTAAAATCAGCTTCCATTTTCTAATCCAGTGGTGAATGTTGGCAGTTATCCTTGTTATTTGATGTCAACAGTTGATTTTTAACATATATGTTGTGAGCATATGGAGCTTAGCCCTGTTCATAGGCTTTCATGGAAAATACTTTACTATATCCTATAAATGTAGAAGCACCATAAATCTGGGGTTGGATGGTGTGTGGGGTGTTGGTGTTTTTTTTTTTTTTTCTTCCATGGACGCAGTTTCAATTTACTTCCTTTTTCTTCCATTTGCACTGAGTTCAGTCTCTTAACTGTTTTTTTGGAAATAGTCACAGACAGATCAGGAAAAGGAGCTGTGGCTTTTTCTTTGAAAGGAGGCACAGAGCACCCTTTGGTGGAAGAGTGGCTAGTGTGGCTGGTGGAGAGATGGCACTGGTGCCCATTGGAAGACAGGAGGAGAAAGAAGGCAGTAACATATGGGAAGGGAAATCTAATCTTCCCTAAGAAGGAAGGGGTTTCAGGCAGGCAGAAGAAAGGGGGTTGTCCTTGGGAATCCACTAGAGAAACTGGACTGATTTTGCTGTGTTTAAAGAAAATGTTTTCTTTGTGCTTTGTGGTCAACAGCATCTCCACATTTTACTGCATCTTGTAAGAAAGAAATCTTCCATGGGCACTTTTTACTTTGTGAAGATTCATATAACAATAGCAGACAAGATTTTTTTTGCATGACAGCACAATATAGAAAAACAAGAGGCTGAGGAAGAGTGCCCAGCAGCCTGCTGGCTGCCAGGTTTAGTGACACTGGGTGAAGTACATAGGTTGGTACCAAAATAAACGAAGGCTACCCCAGCCCAGACCCCACTCCCATTCTGTAGTTGTTGATTATGTATAATTAAACATAAAAAGAACATTTTCAGGTGTGCACAAGTCTCACTGTGCACATGACAATGTTAAAATCCCCTATAACTGGGATTTTGGTTTCTGGATGACTTAGAAATTTCCATAAAAAACCTTAATATAGGAACCGTATAGCTCTCATTCCCATTGATTAAGACCTTAAAAATCCAATCCTGTTCTTGAAAGCAGTTAAATCACTTAAGCACTTTTATCACAAAGTTCCTTTCTAAACTATAGCATATTTTCAGTTTACAACTCTGTAAGGTGCGCATATTCACATTACCACCTGCACTGGATTTGGATATGCATATTTATTACAATTCAATCTCCACTTGGAGCATTGCTCACAAAACTGCAGATGGAGAAAAGCTAAGATGACAGGACACAGATGAATGTTAATACATTTGAACTTTTGCTAGCTAATAGTCAGCTTTGATAGTAATATAATCTCTTCTTTTGTCATGCTCAGTATATTGAAAAGTTATTTTAACCATCTAAGTCTAACATTACCAGTCATAATCCATTCCAGAATCTGAGGAAAGCCATTGACTTTTTCCCCCCTGAGTCATCTTCATCTGCCTAGTCTGAACAAGAAAAAATTATTTTAACTTACCAGGGATTTCATAAATCTTTAATACTGTAATAATTGCAAAGTGTCACAAGAGCTCTTCTAGTATTTAAGGAAATTTAGCTTGAAATTCATGCTATTGATGAACAAAAAAGAAGTTTTCTCTTTTTACGTGCTTTTCATCAGATCACTGTCTTATCATGATGACCACAAAAGAATAAACATAATTTAAGTAATACCCTTTATATTACTGAATGCACTGCTTATAAGTTGGTATTAAGGTGAGTGTCTGGGGAAAATTTAAGAATATTTAACAACTATATTGTAATAAATTCTGCACATCTGCTCTATCTTTTCCAATCTGTTTTCCTATTTATTACTCCTAAGATGATGCTCACTACAAATCCTTCTACTTTTAGAGCTTGCCAGTTTTGTCACTAGCTACTGTGAAACTCTGGAGACCCCTGAGAATTTCCATCCGTCTTTTTCAGAACTTGCTGAACATCAGTGAAGCAGATACACCTTGGAAAAGATATAGAACGCATCTACCACTAAGCCCTTGAACATACTTATCATATTTTTGGTATTATATCATTCATCATTTATAAAATTTGGATTTTTTTCTTTCTTGGGTTCTCAAGATATGTGTCTGTTCTCCCAAATTTCATGAAATGTCAAAGCGGAAAAAATAATTTAAAACAAACATGGTATATAAGAAAAAAAAAAAAAAAAGGCAATTTAATGCATAAAAACAGTATTAAAAAAATCATATGTAAGTGGATAAAGTAAAATATTTCAAATGTCACAATATTTAATTAATTTATTAATGAAAATACCCTGCCCTCAACACTAAAAGTGCTATTTACCTTGAGAAGGCAAAAACTGTGAGTAGCCAAGTAGCAAAGCATATCACACCATGGTATACAATAAATAACCCTAAAGATTAATGCCAAGCAAAGGCCATCAGTTATTCATTCAGATAATAGGTGTTAGCAGCGTACTTCACAAGTAAGAGTCAATTAAATGTCATGGTGCTCTAAAAAGATAAAATAATCTACAGTCTTTGAGTAAAATATAACAAATTTTATTAAAAATAGTCCTTGATCAGTCACAATCAAAATTAATCAGGTAATTGTACAAGGGAACATATGAACTAAGGAATCATAACATAACAACAAAAAACAATTTAGAGGAAGAAGAAAGGTATATCTAATGTTTTTTCTACATTATGTAGACAATATCATTGCTGCCATGATTTAAATTAACAAATTTGTTCCCTGGACAAAGAAACGTAGTCAACAAGTATATGACTGAATGGAACAATAACTTAAAACTTATTTTATTAGCTCATGCACATATTAGCTGCACTGCTTTTAAAAAATGGTTTTGGCTGCAGAAAATCTCCAATAGAAATGTGAGGTGATATCATCTGTTGTAATTCCAAATGTATAAGAAGCACTTTAAAAGTATAAAGACCTAGATCTGGACTTAAAACTGAAGCAAACAAATAAACAGAAACCTTTGGATGGGCAAAAATGCAACAATGTTAGTCTGGTAAATGATTCGCTCATGCTGGCAAACCCTGGAGACCAACTGGCATGTGCCTGTACTACACACATTTATTCATAAAACTCTTTCACTGTTTAGACCAAGGTGGCCATATCCAAACTGGCTCTTCAGACGAGGTCCTAGCTTTTGATATATTCTGAGCTGATGCTAAGGACTGTTCAGGAGACAAGTTGGTCTGGGCTAAAAACATTTTCTTGGATGTTAGTTACAGCAGCTGAGCCGTGTAAGCTGTCCTCTCTGGGAATGGTCTCTTTTAGCCATTAAGAAGTACGGGATTTCTCTGAGGTCTTTGTGTAGTTCTCAGGGGAGCCCTTTTCATTTTGTTGCCCCAGTCAAAGCACTAGAGAGGGGTTCATCTCACTTAGATTTAGACCCCAGCTTTAGCCTATTTCTCTGTGCTCTACAGTAAAGTGATGCCTTAGGGAAGCAAGTCACCTCATCCCAGCACCAGTGGGATGAATTTCAGTAGAATATCTATCTATAGCCTATATAAAACCTATATAAACCTATACAGAGAAACAGAAGACAACTAGCTTAGGCTAGATAGCCAGTCTTTAGGAGACTGCAGTTAGGCAGAAATATATACCACCTGTAACCTCATTTACCTAAACGCCGACAATGAGGTAAACACACAGAGAATATCTGAGACAGTTAATATTGTATGGATATATGGCATAAATATGACTCTGTGTTGCATAAACAGATGAAGTTTCAAGACAGTAAAGTGTCTTATAATACACAATACCAAGTATTATAGAAAACTGTGGATAAACTGACTCATGGGTGAAGTTGCACTTCTGCAACCACTTCGACCAAACATAATTTAATAAGATCATCAAGCTCATCCTTCACCCCAGAACTGCCAAGGCCACCACTAAACCATGTCACTAAGGGCCTTATCTACATGTTTTCTGAACACTTTGAGGGACTGTTACTCCACCACTTCCCTGGGCAGCCTGTTCCAATGCCTGGTCACCCTTTCAGTGAAGAAACTTTTCCTAATATCCATCTTAAACCTACCCTGGTGCAGCTTGAGGCCATTTCCCCTTGTCGTGTAGCTTGTCATCTGGGGGAAGAGACTGACCGCCACCTCGCTACAACCTCCTTTCAGGTAGCTGTAGAGAGCGATCAGGTTCCCCCCGAATCTTCTCTTCTCCAGACTAAACAACCCCAGTTCCCTCAGCCACCCCTCCTAGGACTTGCACTCCGGACCCTTCACCAACTTTGTTGCCCTTTTTTGGACTCACTCAAATCTTTTGTTCTTGAAATTATTTAGAAATAGGCAGAGAACAATACCAGATGCAAGCAAATTTGTAGTAGAAAAATGAGTGCAAAATCTCACTATTTTTTTGCTGAAGTGCAGAAAAACCATTTATTAAAACCATATTACTGAGTTGCCGGCAATAAGAAGGGTCTTGGATCTCCCTAATTCATAAATTCATAAAAACTATGATTTTATGTAGACAGAGTTCTGTACCTTCTCTTCATTCCTTCTGCCCCTGGATGTAACTATTTCAATATTAATATTTGATTATACATAGAAATTGGCTATATTGATTTAATTTTAGGTCCTTTTCAGAACTAACAACCAGATAAATATGATCGAATTACATGAGTTGTCTACACTTCATAAGTCAAAAATAAAATTAAAATTCAATTAAAAACGTTATTGAATTAAATGCAGATGTTCAAGTGCAGTCTGTCAGATATTACACATGCTTGTAGTGATGAAGGCAGGTGTAGTTTCATAATATTTCACTGATTAATTAACAGGTTTATTTTTTATTGAGTGGAATTGTATGATATTTGTAATGGTTACTAATTGTTGCTAAATAATTCTTTCAGCAGTGGTTTTATTCAGTACCCACAATTTCCAGGTCTTTAAAGGAATTTAGTTGATTTGCCTTTAGATGTCTTTCTGTTAAACCCATTGTCGTGGTTTAAGCTTCATAAACCCATACAGCCGCTCTCTCACTCACTCCCCACTCTTTCTTCCCTCCACTCCTGGAGGGATGGGAAGGAGAATCAAAAGAATGCAACTCCCACAGGTTGAGATAAGAACAGTTTAGTAACTAAGGTATAACACAAATCAGTACTGCTACCACCAATAATAATAATGACAAGGCAGATACAAGGAAAAGGAGAATGCAATAGCTCACCATCAAATATCAAGCCTGACCACTCAGTGCACCCCCACCAGTAACAATAATGACAAGGCAAATACAAGGGAAGGATACAATTGCTCACCACCCGATATTAAGCCATGCACTCCCACCAGTGCACCCCCCACTGTGCACCTTCACCACCCTTCCAGGTCTCTGCTCCCCGTTCTACATCCTGGACATGACGTGCTGTGGTATGGAATAATCTCTTCGGTTAGTCTGGGTCAGGTGCCCTGTCTCTGCTTCCCCCCGGCTTCCCCTCCTCCCTGGCAGAGCATGAGACTCACAAAGTCCTTGGCCAGCCTAAACATCACCAAGCAGTAACTGAAAACACTGGTGTTATCAGCGCTGTTCCCAGGCCCAAAATCAAAAACACAGCACTGCACCAGCTACCAAGAAGGAGAAAAAAAATGACTGCTGCTGCTGAACCCAGGACACCCATTATGACTTAGGATTCCTCACTTAGGTTCTTTCATTCAGTCTTTTGCTGCCAAGAGTGACTTTGGTGAGACTCTGTGGCAGAAATCTACACTGTCTTCCAAAAAAATGCCCCAAATTTTCCTCTGAATCAGACAAGCTCTCAGTGTATGTTTTGAACATGGTGACAAACATAGCAGAACTCTTCTTTCAGACCTATATTCCCAGGGACATCCAGTGATAGTCTATTGAATCTGCAGACTCTTTTCTGTATCTATTCTGCTGGCAGTACTCACAGAGAACCTGGGGCTTCCATCAGTCAGACATTACTCAAGTCCTTTCTGCTTCTCTGGCTGGCATTACTGCACAAGCTGTGGGATACTCAAAGTGCCGGGGTGTGCTTGTACTCACTGGCTAGGAGCATCCTGGGGGCTGTTGCATGTTGAGCAGTTCTCAGACACAGCTTGCCTCCCTCCAAGTGCCTGCTTTATTGTGCTACACAGTTTGCTTAGGTGCCCACTGCTCCACACAGTGTTTGCTGCAGTTGTTTGTTCTATGGGTAAGGATAACAATCATGTATTGTGCTGTTGGGGTTTTTTAGTGATTTTAACAAAAGTGTAAAATCTGAGCTTTACACTTGGTCTGTTTTTCAGTTTAATTCTCATAGAAAACTGTCCTAGACTTCATGTGAGACAATATCAGCCACTGCTATGGGAGCAGGTTTCTGTAGCGATTCCTAAGAATGAACATTTTTTTTTTAATCTGAAAAGCAAATGTTATATAAACTACCTGAAGCTGCTTAGCTTTCTGGGCAACATTCCCAGTGTTTTGCAGCAAACAGTTAACCTCCTGGAAGGCAAAACACCATGAAATTCCCACCCAGTGGGGATGGGAATAATGATCTGCTATATGCCACTATCACTCACTACCATCAAGGAAACCACAAAGCAGGGCACATAAGCTATTTAACAAATAATTAAAATTGCTGGAAAGATGCTATTGTTAAGACAGAAGCTGATAAATCAGGCAAACTCTCAAAGGTGTTACAACCCCTTGAGTATTCCCTGGTACAGTAAATAATTAACACCAAATGTAAGTCTTGCTGCATGACAAAAACAAATGGAGTGTAATAATACTGAAGGCAAAATAATATGCCTGTATTTCTTTTTTCTTGACAGGTGCAACATTATTTTGCAAAACTGAAAGTTGGGTGTTCTGGGCAGCTAAAAAATTTTGAAAGTTTTAGTCCTTCCGAAGCATAATCTTCCCAGAAGAATAAATAGCCCCAATTTCAGCTTTAACATAGTAAAGGTGACTTATTTTAAACATAAATAGCACCTTTGTAGTTACATAAACAGAATGTGATCCAGCCCAAGCCTTTCATGCATCACTTCCTAATTGCAAACTAAGGTATATTTGTGACAACATTAATAATGCAAGTAACAATTTGGTTGCTTTTCTTTCAGTAAATTATTATTTTATCTTTTGAACTAACTACTGAAACTATTAAAGTTTGTCTTCCAGGCTTCTCTTCCAACATATATGTGGCTCAGATCGAAGTATTCAAACACTAATGCTCAATAATATAAAATTATCTAATTAGCTTATATTAATAAAGTATAAACAGTTGTTAATATTAAAGCTGTTACTGGCTAATAATTCAAAATCAAATAAAATTTTCCATGCTTATGATTTTATTGCCTTTGACTCTTTTGGCAAGCAATAATCACAATGCACTAAATAATAATGAGAAGAGCTCCTAAACCCCTGATTAACTCAGCGTGAAGCATTGTTCTGTCTACAGTCACAGAAGATAAAACTTGGTCTATCCAGATCTGAACCCTGCACTGTGAGTAAAACTAACTCTGAATGTGCTGAACATAATTAGAAATGTCTTTGCTTGATGAGTCCCCATCAGCCTTTGAGTAGTCAGGTGGACTAATCCATGCTCCCTTTTCTTCTTCCCTGCCCATGCAGGGAGGATGGAACTAGATGATCTTAAGGTCCTTTCCAACCTGAACTATTCTATGATTCTATGATTTATCTGTAAAACTGTGCTGATTTTGCAAGTGTTATGGTAAAACTGATGAATCTTTTGTGATACAGAGTTTGCACCTTCAAATACTACCTATCTGGGCAAAAGACTTCTGGCAAAGGGATATCTTCATGCCCTTTGCCTTCAGTTTGTGGTGACTAAAGTCAGCAATAACCAATCCGTATTTTATTAAGTTGGCACATATGTCCAAATAGCATTGAGTCAATACTTCTAATGATGATAAGAAAAGACAAGTTGTGGTTGTGAGTTGTGGTTGCTCCCTTTCTTATAACGAATCCTCAAGCTGTTTCTGCACTGATACTTCTCTATAATCCTTTCCTCTTAGAACAATACTCACAGTACGATTGTCCTGATCAAAACAGCTAAGATGGAGCCCCAGTATACAATGAAGTCTTAGATATATACAAAATTTTCGCAGTTTGAAGTGGAAAATGCATCTATCTAATTTCAAAGGCTAAACCAACCAGTTCAGATCCAAATTCTTTTCAGATTGACCTTCTTTTTCAGTCAGTGTCACTGGGTTCCTCCCAGCGTAGTATAGACCATAGAACTGTATGGTGAGTCTTTGAAGTAGGCTACGACTTCTCCAGCTTGTCATGGGGCCTACATAAAATAATGCAATTTTTCTACTTTGTTTTTTCCTCGGAAATCCTAGAATTCAAATTCATTATTGTGGTTCCACATTTTGTAAAAATAAAAAGCCCAACACTCTGCAAGTCAAACCTCATATGCAATTACCAAGTGGATGTTTCATGGGCTATGGCCAATGGGATGAGGTTCAAGAAGGGAAAGTGCCAGGTCCTGCACTTGGGCCACAACAACCCCCTGCAATGTTCCAGGCATGGGGAAGAGCGGCTGGAAACAGCTCATGGGAGAGGAGATGACGGGTGCTGATTGATGGAGCTGAACATGAGCAGCTTGTGCCCAGGCAGCCAGGAAGCCACCAGCATCCTGGTCTGTATCAGCACCAGTGTGGCAGCAGGGCCAGGGCAGTAACTGTGCCCCTCCACTGGGCACTGGTGAGGCTGCAGCTCGAATCCTGTGTTCAGCTCTGGACCCCTCACTACAAGAGAGATATTGAGGTGCTGGAGTGTGGCCAGAGAAGGGCAATGAAGCTGCTGCAGGGACTGGAGCACAAATGTGATGTGGAACAGCTGAGGGACCTCGGGGGGGCGGGGGTTAATCTGGATAAGAGAAGGCTCAGAGGGGACCTTATCGGTCCCGACAACTGCCTGACAGGAGGATGAAACCAGGAGGGGGCTGGTCTCTGCTTCCAAGGAACAAGGGATGAGACAAGAGGAAACGGCCTCAAGCTGCACCAGGGGAGGTTTAGATGGAGATGAGGAACAATTTCTTCCCCAAAGGGTGATCAGGCACTGGGACAGGCTGCCCAGGGCAGTGCTGGAGTCACCGTCCCTGGAAGTGTTCGCATACCGTGTAGACAAGGCCCTGAGTGCCATGGGTTAGTGGTGGTCTTGGCAGTGTTGGGGTAAGGGTTGGACTGAATGATCTTAAAGGTCATTTCCAACCTGGTTGATTCTATGATTCTATTTATGCCAACCAAAATATCACAAGACATTGTGATATATAGTAAATGAAATGTGCATAATAAACTAATACTTATTAGTGAGCAAAGCATTAGAAAACATACAAAAAGATAAACTTTTATTAATATGAGCAGATATGGCAAATAAAAGAATTCTGTATCTGTAGAGACAAAGATTTCTATCCTAGGCTGCCCTAGCAGTGATAAAGTAATACAGTATAAGAATTACAGATAAACGGAAAAGTTCTTAGGCATTATCTCAAGAAAAGGCTTAGATATAGACTTTTTGATATCACAAGTTGAGTTGGGCTCCAAAAAAATTTTGGCAGTTTTGAAAAATGTATACCTTTACACAAAGACCTGGAGAATTGACTGATGATTCAGTTTTCCTTTCTTGTAAGTTTATAGTTTGAGATACCTTATGGAAATCTCTAGAAAGCTCTGAACACATTTCTCTGAAACCAAGCCTTCTTGTGATGTTTTATCTTCACAGACAGATGTGCAGTGTCATCAAAATCACTACTCACTGGTTTAAAACACTAACAAAAAAGGTATGTATTATCTATCCCTTATGCACTTGCCACTCCCACACTGACACTTAGGAAACTGAATGAAGTAATATGATGTTTTGCTACCTCTCAAGCCAAGAAAAATGCAAGCAGTTAAGAAGTTGCAACTAAATTCTCCTTATTCCTATTTCCTACATGCCTAAAATATCCTAAACCAATAAGAATGCATAATTTAAAATAAAAGGCTTCATTTTAAAGAATGGAAATATGTTCAATATTTTTGTATGTAAACAATCATTGACTGTACAGTGTCAAAATAATACAAAATAAATGCAATTTTTTTCTTCGAAGCAGTGCTGAATGGAAAGAAAACTTGATGAGTGGACTGGGAAGAAGCCATATATAACACATGGTCTCAAGTCCTTACTTCACTTCTGTTTGTTAGCAATGAGTTTGTTTTGGCATGCAACACCATCATTGAACATTCAATATTAAGCACCCCGCCATGACAAAACACCAAAGCTATTAAAATATCTTTTATCAACACATTTACATCCATATTTAAATTTGAGCACTTAATTCTTGGGACTTATTAAAAAAAAAAAAAAAAGGTTTAAATTTGTTTGATGCCAATTCTTACTCAAGTGACTACTTGTACTGTGGACATGGAAATTCCTTGCCTTTCAGGGCATCCTTTCAAATACTACAAAATGTTAAAATTTAAGGCCATAAATAAATAAGAAGCAGGATCAGAGAAATCTTTCAGTTTATATAGTTTAGATACAAATCCCTTATGTTAAATTCTGCTACATTTACATTTATAAATTCCACTACAAATGCTACAAAGCATTCTATAATGCCTTCCATAAAACTAATAATGTTCCACTGAAAGCTCAGTAAAGCTAGTTATTTCCTGACTTTACCAGAAACACTATTCTGATACAATTTATATTACAATGGCTATGCACTGTAATATAAACTGCAATGACCTATTACCTTCCCGATAGCTGACTTATCTCTATTATGTTCACCTACAATGGAGATCTTTTACTGTAAACTTTTCTCCTAAGCAAAAGTAGTCTATGAGCATAATTCACAAGTTCCTCAGTGTTGGTTGCATAACCTGATATAAGCAAATTACAGTTTATCAATCAGTTTCCACTACTTTCAGCAACAGATCAATGAAACTAAAAGCAAGCTAATATTTTTACTTGTCTTTCGTATTCTTTTCTGGCTTGAGGCTGATTTTACTATTTCTTTATACAAAAAGCATAGAGATTTTCTAGATTACTGAAACTTGATAATTCTCAACTATACTTCTAGTTTATACTGAATTTTGTCCCATTTTTGTTGATATAAATAAACATTACATCAGTATGTTTGGCAATAGAGTAGTCTTGTTTAATTAAGTTCCCCAGAAGAAATAAAAGACTTGGTATGGAAACAATGGCTTTGCAGAATGTTTATGGTTATTTCCTTCATTTTAGAAAAGCCCTTATACAGGCAATTAGGGTTTTTACAGTTAAGCAGTTTGAATATTAGATAGATTCATCAATTGAAATAGAATCTTTTGTAATAAAAAGTGACCCTTCTTTGCAGCTTATACAGTACAAGTACGCTGGTTGTCCTTTCCTACTAACAAAATCTTTTTCTGTGAGATGATTTTTAAGGCTCTGATGCTAGATACAGTTCCGCTGACTGCCATGATTTTTCAAATATGACGGACAGTGGCTTAGCAACTTCATTTGCCAGCTCCTCCAGGACGCGTGGATGAATTTCATCAGGTCCCATGAACTGATGGACAGCGGTAGAGTAGCTGGTGTCATCTACCTGGACTTGTGCAAAGCATTTGACACTGTCTCATTCAAAATCCTTGACTCTAAATTGGAGATACATCAATTTGATAGGTGGACCACTCGGTGGATAAAGAACTGGCTGGATGGCTGCACACAAAGAGTAGTGTTCAATGGCTCAATGTGCAGCTGGAGACCAGTAACGAGTGGTGTCCCCCAGGGATCGGTGTTGGGACCGGTCTTGTTCAACATCTTTGTGGGTGACATGGACAGTGGGATTGAGTGCGCCCTCAGCAAGTTTGCTGATGACACCAAGCTGTGTGGTTCGGTTGACACATTGGAGGGAAGGAATGCCATCCAGAGGGACCTTGACACGCTTGTGAGGTGGGCCGATGCCAACCTGATGAAGTTTAACCATGTCAAGTGCAAAGTCCTCCACCTGGGTCGGAGCAATCCCAGGCACAGCTACAGGTTCGGCAAGGAAGAGATTCAGAGCAGCCCTGCAGGGAAGGACTTGGGGGTGTGGGTTGATGAAAAAATGAACATGAGCCGGCAGTGTGCGCTTGCAGCCCAGAAGGCCAACCGTATCCTGGGCTGCATCAAAAGGAGTGTGACCAGCAGGTCAAGGGAGGTGCTCCTGCCCCTCTACTCTGCTCTCGTGAGACCTCACTTAGAGTATTGTGTGCAGTTCTGGTGTCCTCAACATAAAAAGGACATAGAAATGTTGGAATAAGTCCAAAGGACGGCCATGAGGATGATCAGGGGACTGGAGCACCTCCTGTATGAAGATAGGCTGAAAAAGTTGGGGCTGTTTAGCCTGGAGAAGAGAAGGCTGCTTGGAGACCTCATAGCAGCTTTCCAGTATGTGAAGGGGGCCTATTAGGATTCTGGGGAGGACTCTTCATGAGGGACTGTAGTGATAAGACCAGGGGTAATGGGTTCAAACTTAAACAGGGGAAGTTTAGACTGGAAATGAGGAAGAAATTCTTTACGTTAAGGATGGTGAGGCCCTGGAATGGGTTGCCCAAGGAAGCTGTGAATGCTCCATTGCTGGTGGTGTTCCAGTCTGGGTTGGACAGAGCCTTGGGTGGCATGGTTTAGTGGGAGGTGTCCCTGCCCATGGCAGGGGGGCTGGAACTAGATGATCTTAAGGTCCTTTCCAACCCTAACTATTCCACAGTTCTATGATTTTACCCAAATAAGTTCTGTAATGGCTTCCTGTAATGTTTTGTATTTTAAGCAAACTAAGGAAGCTGAAACTTAAAGAAGAGACAAATATGAAAGATAATCTCTGATGTACACACCATCAGAATTAGGCTCAGTTTTTGAACTACTCAAAACAATGTAATGGGTCAGTCTCTGCCATGTATTTTCTGTTTGTGTTTGGTTTGCACTCAAAGCATGGGGACATAAACTATATAATACAATAGTAATTGGCATGTCTTGGTAGTAAGAATAAATCAGATCATTCACTCTTAGACAAATATTAAATACGCCCTTAATGCAGCTTTCAACAAATCAAGTTTTGAAAGAAACTTTAATTTTTATTTGTGCAATCATTTAAGTACATTAGGGCTTTTTTTGCAAAGGTGCTTGTCTCATTTTGACAGAAGTAATTCCCATTTTCAGTTTTCATTCAACAACCTCTCTGTCAGAAAAGAGTGCAACAACTTATTTTATTTGTCAATTCATCAGGAAAGAGGAAGAGTTTAAAAGGTCATAGTTCCTTTTGGCCTCTGGAAAAAAGTGTTCTTAAAAGAATGAAAATGTTTACCTTTTCAAAGCTTACACTTTTATAATTGTGCTTCCATTTACTTTACCAGAATTATTTGAAGTTCAAAAATTAGTTATTGCAAAATTAGTCTCATCTATCTTATATGTTATCATACTGGTACATTATAGAATTACTGCACTGCACTTTTCGGGTTTTTTTCCTGAAGTAGTTGTTCATGATTAAAAGTTATTGTCAAAAAACTTCCACTTAGGCTGCATGGAAACTCCCGTCACTGGAACATTGTATTATCCTTTGAGTGACCCCACTGTTTATTAAATTCTGTAGGCAAATACTGGCATGAAAACCAATTAGAAGATTGAGCCCACTCTTTATGGCACGTCAGGGGTGAATCTCAACTCTTCTGTTTTATTATTGTTTTATTGACCTTTAGCTGCTTCATCGCAGTTCCTCTGGGCAGCACAGACCATCAGCTCACCCTCACCAAAAATACAGTAGCTTTATCCAGGATCTGGTCCTATGTCCCCCCCCCCCCCCCCCCCAAAAATGAAGTTTAGTGTTTAAAATGCAAAATGATATGCTGCAACAGAGCCTTTCATCAGTCCCCAGCCCCTACACCTCTGCCAGTCTCTCTGTGGTTGCTGCAGTTGCAGGGCCACACCAGGGAAAGCTAGAAGGATTCAAGACTCCATTTCTGTAGGAAATTGGGCTGGATTATTTTCAAATAGTACTTTTATAATATTTTAGAACAGCCTGTGTACTGCTAGGGATAATGGTATTT
The DNA here is from genome assembly GCA_039720435.1 of Amazona ochrocephala. Lineage (NCBI taxonomy): Eukaryota > Metazoa > Chordata > Aves > Psittaciformes > Psittacidae > Amazona > Amazona ochrocephala. Next base: position 35,193,277 of record CM077878.1, read on the forward strand.
GTCTGGGTGTCTAGCTTTGCTGTCTATTCAGACAAGTGTGTGGATTCAGCCAGCTGTCCCTTTTGGCCAAGAGGCTCCCTACCTGCCAGGTCTCTGTCACAAAAATCCTGAAACAACTTCTCCCCACTTAATTAGGTTACTCGTACAATGTGCTTTGCTCCTAGGTGGTCGTCACATCCTTCCCCTGACTTTGCACTTTTTTAGTGCAAACAGTTGCTGGCTGACAGCAGTCACCAACTGATGGCTGTTCAGCCATTCCTCCTCCCTCCCCTTGTCCCTCATTACGTCTTCTTCCACCTCTCAGCTGTCACCATCTTTCCCTGAGCTATGCCAGGGAGATGAGGAGAAAATTACCTGTGTCATTTTCATATAACATCTTTCTACCATCATAACCCTGGAAATGTTATCTCCATACAATTGCAGTGAGTTTGCATGGGTGTAACTTCATTTATTTAAACAGACCTACATCTGATTGACACATGCAAGTATGTGAGGAGAATCTTGGCCTACACCTTTGTCATTGTGAGTTATTTCAAGTAATAAGAACATTATTTACTACTCCACTTAAATAGGGATAAATATAAACAGACATAGATTGCTGTTGTTAGTTCTCCCCAAGAATACAGAATTAATGACCTCTGACCAGACAGTCTTGGCTTCTCTCGAGTTGATTTGGTGGAGGTTTTTGGGACAAGATGGACAAAGTATTTTATTGAAGGAAAATATTTTGACTAGTTAAGCTTTAAACTTGCTATGAAACTTCAGTTACAGGTTATTTCTCAAATAATAATACAAAACTTCTTTTTTGCTAGAAAACTCTTTTTCAGATCTGATCTGTGGAACAGCAAAGGGTTTCTCCTGGTGCTTATTGTGTTTCTGATGGGATCTGTTCAGTCCTGAAGGACTCTGAGACTGTGGAGTTCATTTGTTTTTTGTTGCATTCAAAATCCTGATAAAGGTAAAAAGAAACACATTATATGCAAAGCTTATTGCTAAGTGTAGATGAAAAGTTCACCATCAAAACAAAGTATTACTATTAGTTGAGACCTAGTTTAAATGAAAGGGAAAGAAAAAAGAAATAAAAAAGTGAATTCCTCTATAGGAAAAGTCTCAATAACAACAATACAATTAAAAGTTGTTATACTGAGGTTTCCTCCTGTCTGTACCCTGCTTTTAAGTTGTGGCACCTTAGATACAATGGGGTTTGGTTCCTGGCTTTACAGCATTCATTTACAGTGAATGGCTTTACAGCAGTCCCAGTCTTTCACCAGGAGTATGGCTTTGGTACTGATTGCTTCTGTCTCCATTCTCTAGGGTCCACTTGCATAATTGTGTATACTTCCTGACCTTTTTTATTTCTGATTATGCTCAGAGATTTCATCTCAAAAATTAGCATACAATCAATTTTTTTTTGTTTTTGTTTTTCTTCTTTTGTGCCAAGGACAGTCCTTTGTAGTTACTCTGCATTAAGGACAGTTCTTCATATATATAGCTGCACTCTCAATTTCAAACAAAAATACTTGAAATTTCCTATTTTCCTGGCTCACCTGTCATTCTTTCTCTTACCTCTATGTAGATTGCATTAGCTGACCTACTTATGCTTGTTTGGTCTTTGTATCTCAGTGACGAAAAATTGTATTTTTACAATAAAAAAATCAAGGTAAAAATGCCACACCGAAATGTCCTGACTTCTCCAGCTATGTTCATAAAGGTGGCTTAGTATATGAAAATATACAGAAATTGGCTAGTATCTTTCACAGAGAATTGCTGCTTAGTTCATGTACGTAAAAATAAATCACAATCTAAGTTTACTTGTAAAGCAGTGATGCATAATTAATTGCCCATGAGTGATCAGTACCTTCCAGATTAATATCAGCAATATGACAAATAAAAGATATATAGTAGATATATACAAAACATTAATAAACATTAAAAGTTTCTAAGCATTTTTTTTGCAGATAATCTCCCTTCTTCTAATCATACACGCACATGAAATGACGTGCAAGCATGCTCCCTCCCTTGTGTCTGTGCAGGGTTGCATGTGCACTCTAGGCTTTGTTTCTCCAGTTTGCACACTACACACTTTCATCTCCTGCTGGATATGTGGGTACTCCTGGTCTGCACGTGCCCTTGCAGATTTCCACAGCCCACTGGGTCTCACGCTAGTGCAAAATACCTCACTAAGTCCCACAGGCACATCAAAGAGTGGCTCTCCCTGTGTGCTTCTCATCCCCATACCCCCAGTTCTGCGCAGGTGGTTCTTGGTGTCTCATAGGAAAGCTGTAGTGCTGCACAGCAACTTTTGGCAATGTCACACAAGGCTTTGACCACTGCTGTTTCCACTCCAAGGTCTCACCTGCTGTTACAATTTTCTGTGCTTCATTTCTACTTCTTTTTCTGCCGACCCCTTCTTTGTTTCAATCACTTTGAAGTTCCCTGGTTACACTTTAATCCTGCTGGTGGTCATCTTCCACTTTAAATGGCCAGCCTAGGGCAAATGCCCCCCAGATAATTCACTGCATTTGATCCACACAGTGTCTGCATTGACATGCTAATCTTTACATGTACTCCTATCTAGGCCACTCACCAGTAGTGGCCATGCAGGATGCTGTATCTTTCCATACTACAGGAAAAAATTGAATTTGCTCTTAAATATCTTTCATGGTCCTCCAAAAAAAAGTTGGTACTCCTACTACAGTTTATACAAAAGTGTGTGAAATGCTGTAAACACAGAAGCAATAGCTTCGTATCTCCAGCTTTCACACATTATTGATTAGAGTCATGTTTATATATGACCTTCCAAATATACTGTCTTATGCCAAATACTATTACCGAGTTTATCTTGCATAATTGTATTTATACTATTGCTAAATGCTCTATGTTGTGTACATTTGGCTCTTAATTTTCTATAAAAATTTGTTCTATTTTTTTTCAGGGACCAGATATATATATATATATATATATGTAGTCTAGACAGTAAAAATTGAAAGTATGGAATATTGAAAAGCAGGAAACATATTATATACTAAAACAAAACCATAGGAAATTAGAAGATAATCTGTTTTGAATGTCAGTATTTACTTAGTATTACATAGTATTTACAGAACTATCAGTGCTTTTTCTTTCATGCCTGCTTTTCTTGACTATTGATTAGTTGCCACATGCCCAGATAAAGCCAGAAACTTCTAGCAGCTGAACTGGGACTCTATGCAATGCATATTTTAGAAAAGTTTTTACATATTAACGTGCAATATTTTCTAGCATCTTTTAAAATGTATTCATAACATTCTGATATGATAAGGTTCTGTGAGATTTGTGTCAGAGAAATTTTAAATTTTACTGGCTCTGTGAACGGCTGTTGATTGTACTGAACTAAATAAGGCAATGATAAGACTATCAAGCAGAGGTACACACAACAGGAAAAAGTGATAGGTACAAAGTCTTCCATTCCTTCCACAAAACTGTTTTGGTTTTGTTGTTTTTTTGTTTTTTTGTTTTTTTTTTACCGCCTCAGAAGTCCTCATCCCTTTGGATCAGAAAGATCTCAGAGAAGCTGCTACTGAGCTAGTTATGTAAACTAACTTTTGAAAGAAGTCAGTGATAGATACACCACAGCCTCTCTGTGCAACTCGCTCCAGGACTTCACCACTCTCATGGTGAAAAACTACTTCCTTGTACCCAGATTCAAGTTCACATGCTGCAACTTGTGACCAGCACATTGTCCTTTCATCCTGCACCTTTGGGAAGAGTTTGGCTCTGTGTGCTGTACAACTCACCTGTAGGTAGTGAAACATACGAGACAGATACATCCATAGTCTTCTCTTCTGAAGAATAAACCCGGCTCATCCAGCCTCTCCTCATATACCCTGTGTCTTAATCCCCTAGCCTTCCTCTATAGCAGTCAGCTCCTTCCAGCCAGCTTCCTCCAGTTTATATAATCAGCTTCCTTAGAATAAAACTCTGCAGTTTTTCTAGACAAATGCATTAGTGAATAGATCAGTTTTCCAGAATCTAGAAAGTGCAGCGCACTGATGCTGTTTAAAATCTGATGTTTGAAGAGCCACAAAATATTTTTTGGCTTCTAAGAGCCACTGTTCATCCAAGAGGCAAAAAGGATTTTGCTTGTCAATTGCAAATCCAAATGTTACTTTCATTTTATTATCAATATTATCAAAATTATAAGGTAGATTATTATAAAACTGTCTTTCAAATTTTGCTGGGTTTTTAACTTCTCCCTCTTTATCACCAAACAGTAATAACATACAAGAGCTTCTGCAACTTTCATCTCACAGGATGAACTGATTCTTGCATCAAAAAATTTGTGACAAATCAGTTTTATACAACATCAAAAAAAACTATGTTGGACAAATCTTTCAAATAACTTTTTTTCTCAAAATTTTCTAGTTTGCTGTCAATACATAATGCTGCCACTTCATGAGGTTTTGAATACGAAAGATGTGAAGGACAGAATTATTATTGTCTTAGAGCATATTTTTTGGGGGATATTATTTTGCATAATTCATGCAAAGTATCTTCTTAAAGAAGCAGCCTGAATTGGGAATAAGGGCCTGCACTTTATTGTTTAAATCCCTCTTTGTTGTTTTGGTTTTTTTTTTCTGTGATCTCAAGAAAGTATTGGTACTTTTTAGAATTAGCTGTCCAAACCCACTCAGATTGTCAGAAATTGGTCATGAGGATGTGTGTGCAAAAATTCTGACAGCATGATTAAATACTATATTGAGATTCTCTGAGTCTTTCATTATTTTGGCCATATGTCATACTGGCGTAAATGGGAGCATAGAATTTCAAAATAGATTTTTCTCTTTGCATCAGGAGAGAACACAGAACTTCACTTCTTAATGGGAAAAATCTGCGTGGCTTTGAAGGATAATGAAAAAGAATTCTAAATACTTTCAGCATTCATTTTAATATGAAGTGTCTTCTCTCTGGAAAATCTTTGAATCAAAACTCAATTTTTTTTTCTCAGTAGTTGATTTTTAATCAAGTCTGGTTTAGATTTAGAAGATTTATTGGCTTTACTCAGTTTAGAAATAATTAACTCATATCCCTCTATTATTACCTCTGTGTTGAAAACATTCCCTTCTGCCTCCGTCAGGCTTGTACCCAATTGCTCATATCTTTCCTCACTGGCAGTAATTGTTTCATGCAGAGAGTCCAGCTGTTAGGCCATAATATCATTGTCCCAGTTTATCATATTCAATGAGTTCTGGAAAGTTAAATCACTTCTGAAGCCTACCTTGAGGAGGTAGCTAAAGATAACTTTGCATATATAGGACAAGATGCTTTTACTGGCAAAAGTGCTGTTTGTTCTGATTTTCAGCAATCCCAAAAGCTAGTTTCACAGATATCCTACATGGGAAAATGAAACTGACCAAATCTCTTGTTTCAATTTGTGAAAACACTAATTTTGTGTTGCAGACATGGAAACTGATACTCTTACATATTTTATTTGCAAGAAAATGTTGTCTCTTTTACTACAGAAGGCAAACCTTTCAGGGTTTGCTGAGGCCAGTCAGCCACATTGTAATTTACTTAATTTGACTGGAGCCAAAATCAGCAGTGACGACTGATTTTATATGGTTTTGACCCCAAACTTGACATGCTTGGAATTTTTTTTATTTGATCTGCTTCAATATTAAAAAAATGATATCATTTATTCAAATTAATATTGTTATTTTTTCTTCCTAAAATAATTATTTTGGTGCTAATGTTGCGAGTGAAAAGTTAAAACATTGGATGGCAAAATTCTGATCTTGGGAAAAGTGATTCCTAAAAGTATTGAGTGCAAAATATTTTGAAAGGTTTTATATTTTAAGACATCACGACATACAAGTTATTGTTATTACCATTATTATTAAATAAGTTTAAGCAGCACTAAATTTTAACTGTAATGATGTATTATAAGTTTACAAAAAATGTCATATCTTAACCTTTATAGAACTAGGAGATGACATATTGCTCACTTAATATTCTTCTGTCACACTGTTGAAGACCTAAGGCAGCTTGTCATCTGGGGTGTATTAACCAGCATGACAGAGACTATAGGGATATTTCGACACATGTCAAATCAGGGTAATAGCTGTATTACCCAGGCAGCATAAGGAGATGATTATGAAATTCTACTGTATGCAAACCTGTCACCATCTGGAATAGAATCTGAATTTTTACAGAAAAGTTGGGGATTTTATTTTTGTAAGTACAAATGACTTGTAAAATGGTATCACCTATAACTCAGCCCACGCATACCTATACTTTAAGTATAGAATTTGAGAGTAAAGAATTTGATGACTTACACCAATGGTATTATTGTTCAGAAAAAGGCAGAATCCTGGTTGAATGATATTCCTGAATTTACTGTGAGGAATGAGCATACTGAACTCCTATGCCTTACATACACTCAAATACTTGAATACTGTGTTCAGTTTGGGACCCCTTACTACAAGAATGGCATTGAGGTGCTGGAGCATGTCCAAAGAGGGGCAATAAAGATGATGAAGGGCCTAGAGCACAAATCTTATGAATGAGGACTGGCTGAGGGAACTGAGGTTCTTAAGTCTGGAAAAAAGGAGGCTCAGGGGAGATCTTATCACTCTCTACAACAGGAGGTTGTAGTGAGGTGTTGGTCTCTTCTCCCAAGTAACAAGCATTAGAACAAGAGGAAATGGCCTCGAGTTTTACCAGAGGAGGTTGAGATTGAATATTAAGAAAACTTTTTTCACTAACAGGGTTGTCAAACATTGGAACAAGCTGCCCAGGGACATGGTTAATTCACCACCCTGGAGGTATTTAAAAGATGTGCAGATGTGGCACTTAAGGACATGGTTTAGTGGTGAACTTGGCAGTGTTAGGCTAATGGTTGGACTCACTATCTTAAAGGTCTTTCCAACTAATTTCCAAATAATTCTATGCGTCTGTGATATTTTGATGGAATTGCATATGCATAAAATTTGTAGCCCAGTTTGAAGCAAATGAAAAGACCCCCAAAACACCATACTGGCAGCTGCTCACTTATTTAGGTGATAAATGCTGTTGTAACTGACTATTCTGATGTATTTGCTTGCAACAGGACAAATTCACTGTGTTCCTACATGCAAATTAACAAGGCCAAGCAAGACACAGGCTCAAAAGCTACTGTTGAGTCTAGAGGGCTGTTGCATGCTCAGAAAGATGTGGAGCTCTGTCTTGCCCTCAGCCGACAGCCATGTCTCAACACGGTGGAGGACATGGTCTAACAAGGGACCACACCAGTCAGTCTTCCTTTGCAGAGTTCAGCCATCCCATTGGGCAGCTGTATGGACACAAGTAAAGCCATGGCTTCAGAGGCAGAAAAATCTCCCTGGCCTGTTACATTTAATAACTGCTGTTTCTGTACAGCAAAACTGTCTTTTGCCATGCCTGGTGCGCATGCAGGGGGGACAGTAAGACAGCATAGCCCCATATAGCCTGCTTCTTGCTGTGTACATGCCCTGTATTCTGCATGTACCTATATTCACCCCATGCTGCAACCTTCCTGATGCCTTAGAAATATCTTAGGACACCATCAAACACTGAGGCACAAAGGCAGGAATAAAAAGAGTAGATGGTGAGATAGCACTGAGTCACTTATATTAGAGATGGGTCACTTTGCTAGGAAAATGAAGAGAGAAGGGGGTAAGTGCTCGTGCAAAGGAGTGTCCTTTGCACTCTGTAGCCCAGGTCACTGACACAGCATATGCAACTCTAAGGATACACGGATGTTGTGATAGGCCTTTTCACAGTAAGGGTCTGAGTTCTCCCAAATGCCATCTAACAGATAAAACATGATTGTATGAGCTCTAGTTATGACCTTGCCCATCATATCCCTGTTACACGTCTTTTCAGAAGGCTAAAGAGAGAAATGAGGTGGTCAGTCCTTAACATTTCTGTATATTTTCATATCAGGGGAATTTGTATTGAAAATTGCAATTTTCTATATGAATACTACCTCTTTTTCCTATGCAGGTATTAATCAGACAAAGAAAGGAGAAAGAGTTGACTGCAATGTGTATTTCTTTACCATATGATACAGCAGAAAGACACAGCTGAGCACATTATGCTGAGCATCCACTGCTACATACTGCTTAGTTTCCACAAAAATTTAATTTCCATATGTTACCTATGGTGTCCTCATAAAAATTCCTTGGAGAAAAGGCCTCTTCTCCTGCATTATTACATTTGTATGCAGTGATAATTACTGAAATGACAGAATGGAGTAGAGATGGATTACAGCAAGGGCAGGCTGGAGAGTGTCTCTAAGGTAATATCAAGTATGAGGTATGGAAGACAGATTCCTTGAGCCAGAACTAGTTGGACTTCTTATTTATGGTATTTTGCCTCTTGCTTGTCACTTCAAATATTAAAACAAGGTAGCTGGTGATTTTTCTTTACCAAGAGTGAAAAATCCCAACAATCTGTCCCTTACTTTTTTCCTGAGAATATGTAAAATACAAGTTACTCAAAAATATTACTTTGTCCACATTACTAAATTGAACATCACATTATTTTGTTCCAGTAATTATTATGTTAGTGTAATTTTAGCAAACATAATCTTCTGCCAAATTACTGTTCCCCATAGTGCTTTGAAAATCCTACTTATATACAGAATGGAAAACAATTTACAGTCAAGATTGTTGCCAGTAAGTCCATTCATTAGTAGAACTTTGAAACCATTTATTTCTGGCCAAACAGACTTGCACTTAGTCTTGGAAGTTATCACAGTAGGTAATAACATAGGTGCAAATCTGGCCCAAAATAAGTAACTGCAGATACAGAATTAAAAAATTTACAAGTAATAAACTCAGAAATTATTGAGCTACTCACAGGAATAAGTGCTATTCAACTTGAATGAGTAGAAAAGTCTGGCCCCTTTAAGTGTCAGCATAGCAGCAAAGAACTAAGATAACAATATAAATCAGTGAGCCATAGCCAGAATTATTAAAAGAAAATTGATTTTTTGAGTCATAGAATCATAGAATCATAAAATAGTTAGGGTTGGAAAGGAGCTTAAGATCACCCAGTTCCAACCCCCCTGCCATGGGCAGGGACGCCTCCCAGTAAACCATGTCACCCAAGGCTCTGTCTAAAATGCTGAAAATAAATCTTAATAGCTAAGTATGCCACTGAATTTAGCAATTTTCTCCAATAGAATAAATTGATAAATCTAGTCCACTTCACTGCCAGATGTTACTGAAATTATTTTAGGATCTATAAGCCAGAGTGGTGTATGCATAATCACATGTTGTCACAGATTTGGCAGCTACTCTCATCTTTGCTTCATTGCATCACATGGTTCCCATTTGTCATTTAGTGTTACGAACCCTCAAGCATGAGCGATTAGAGCACTTCAGCTAACATGCTACTACAACGGTTTAAATGAAGAGCAGAAACTCACTTTCTAAGTGTATTCTTAGAGGCAGACAAGTAAGATTACTCATGAATGCCTAACAGAGTTGATTAACAGGTGTGTTTCCAAGACTCATCTCCTCAAATTAGACCCAAAAAGTGCAAAAATGATCACATCTTTATCAAGTGAGTTAATCTATCTATTAAAACTTTCTCTTGGAATGAATATAAACACATTAAAGGATAATTATTGTACCTTTATTTCATTCTACTTTATATTTAACTTGTTATTAAAGTCTTTGACATCTGATTAGTTTTGAACTCATTATTTACAGGACACTACACTGAAAGAAACTTTCTGCAAATCAGTAGCTAGACAGATACATTTTTTAAGGCACAATTTAAAATAAATTGAAAAAAAGGAAATATTTGAGTTGGCTTTAGTTTCTCTAGGGATTCTGTTAAAACAAAAGGCAAAGGTTTTAATGCTCTTTTTTAGAGTGTAGTTTGTACTGTGTTTGTATCTTTCTCTGCAGGGATGGCTGCAGAGCACTGCAATAATACAGTATTTCAGAAGATGGTGAATTGTTTCTTGTTTGGGTATTTTTTATTTTTTTTTTTTTTACTACCAATCATGTTATTACTCCTACAAACTGTGCATGAGGCTGTTGCGTTAAAGGGGAGAAAATAAACCCCCTTGCTTTACTAAAGGGGCTGGGAACGACTCCAATATGCAACTACCAGTCTGGTTGCATTCGCTATATCGAACCTCTACTGATCCGGTTTCACCAATAGTGCGCCACACTGCCCAGTCCAATCAGCTGCAACTACCAGTCCAACCACGTTCACTATATCGAATCTCTACTGGTCCGGATTCACCGATAGTGGCAATTGGCTACTGAAACAGTGCAGTTTATTGATTGTGATTGGCTACCGAAACAATGCAGTTTATTGATGCAACAGGTACAGGTTCTTATGGATTGCCAGTGATAAATACTACCTGCAAAAGCATGTGCGAATAATAGTTACATGGATACAAGTGCTTGATAAAGTTAACACAGCCTGGCTATAGAATATAAAGATAACAGTAAAAAGTAACTCTATAGAGATTCCAAGTTTTCCCAGGGAAGCACTGGATACAGTGCAAGTCTTACCCACAGGCATCCCTATGGGGGGGAAAGGAGGGTCCAGCCCGTCGACCGGTCCCAGAAGTCTGTTGATGTTATCTTCCATGACGGTATCTTCCCCAATATTTCCCTCTCTCTTGGGTCATTTTATACTATTTTTCACCTTCAAAGTGGAGCTTGAGTGACTCTAGTCATACATACATTTATTATTATTGGTGCAAATCTCTCTCGCTTCACTTTTAAAGGTATATGACACCAAAATTTCAGAGTGCATGCTCAGTGAGGGGTGTGGTCTCCTTTTGGGGATGGGGGTTGAATTGGAGATGGGAGTGTATTTTAGCATGTAAATGCATTATAATGACATTATAATGAAACAAAGTTCACACAGAGGACGGCATTCTGTCAAAAGATGGCAGGTCGCTGACTCAGGGTAGCGTACATGCAGCTTATCAGTTTCTTGTACCACCTGGTTCCTGTTTCTTGTTGATGTTAAGACAAATTACAACCACGAGGTCTTCACCCCATTCCATCATCCGTCTGTGTATGCATGGGAACCACTGTGGACTGTGCATTCCAGGGGTGTCTGCATCCTGCGTTGAGAGGCCCTGAAAGTCCGTTTTTCCCTTTTGTGTGGACAATGCTGCATTTCAAATATAAGTTTAATTCCTGATTATTCCACAGAGGCTATGTTAAATTTATTATGATTATGACACGTATTCTCCTTTCTTCTGTATCATTTTATTTCAGTCGTCCTTCTCTTTTACTGTTAGACTAAACTCATGAACAGCCATCATAAGCTTGTTCTTCTCCACTATTTTTTCCACTTGAAAGTACTTGTCAAAAATATGAATAGCTTACTTCTCATAATTAGAAGGAAGCTAGATTTACATGACATTCACAGCATCCTTTACATAAAAAATACTATAACTATTACCAGACTGGGTCGTTCAGCAACACTGAACGTACTTAGTGATTCATTGCTGTTTCTCCTACAGCTGTGTATTTCTGGTAATTTTGAAATATCTTGTACAGTGACACTTGTCTTTGTTCTAAGTTCACTTGTACTAATCATAATTTTCAGTGGATAGTCTTCTGATTATTTACTGTGGTATACTTAAATGTTATATTCCTTACTTCTTTTTTATTCATTTGCATAACATCTATATTAATCCACTGCTTATGCTTTAAGTACAGAATAATATACTACACAAACAAAAAAATATAAATAAAATTAGTTAAAACAATATGACTGTGTTCAAAAGCTCATTTCTGTTCGTATCAGGCAGACAAATAAATTCATGCATAACTCCATTAATGATAAAAATAGCAATTATGATTCTATATGACCTTTAAAAATCAGTGATGTTCATAATTTCTCCTCTTACTTTTGCTGTTTGCTGTGCTGAAGAGAGTCTCATACCTACCTGAGCACTAACCTTTTTGCAGGAATCAGATGCTCTACAATTTTTCAGTGTCAAACTTTGCAAGGAAAGTGTACATTAGGAAAAGAAGCATATATTTTAACTGAATTCTTACATAGTACGATTATATGTATTTATATACATGTATAGATATGTAGACATGTAGATATATTGTATGTGTATATTTTACTTCTGAGCTCGAACTGTTCTATAGATATATAGAAAATAAGCAAAATATGTAACTTAAGGAAAGTTTACATTTTAGAGGAATAGATGAGTATTTCAAGTTCTTATTCAAAATTTGGAGTGAAGATATTGTGGAATATTAAATAACATCTCTTTCATATATGAAGAACTGTAACGCTTTGAAGAAAGCTAGAATATTTTAGCTCATTTCTCTTAAAGAAAAATTTTATGCTCCAAGTATTTTAATAATGCAATTACAATTTTGTATATACAAGAAATAACATTGAATTAAATAGGAAAATAATTAGTGGATCAACACTTAGAGGTAATGAATAGCCTCACTACGGGGAACTTTGGAGGCCACTTGCTCATCACGAACTCATCAGCTCTAAGTGTTTGTCTAAGAGGGTGCAGATGAAGTGTGGGATATGGAACAAAGCCAAGCAAAATAAAAATCATAAACTTTAATCTAATAAACAACATATAAAAATATATTTTCTGAATTATACAAACTTTTTCAGTAAAAGACCCTAGGATTTCATCTGTTCATCTTCCTTGAGTATTAAGATCTCAAACATGCAAGTTCGAGGGTCATAGCTAGAGGGGACTAACAGCCAAGAATCTGCCAAGAATACCAAGTGCCATGTAAAAATAATTCAATTTGCTCAGTTGCTGTGATCATCTGCAGTTCCTACCTACCCTATTTAAAGTGACAGATATCCCCTTTACTGGAGTACTCATCACATATGGTGTGTGACATCACGAAGGGCATATTTTATGGGAATCTATGAACATAGATTCTATGATTCCATGATGCAACTTTCCTTACAAACTAGTTTTGGGTAGCTGTCATGTATTCCTTTTATGAAAGAGAGTATCTGAGAGTTTTCTCGTCACTTCAAGAGCATTGCAAACAAATCAGAGAAAATGATCCTTGCCATCTGCTCAGCAGTATTAAGAGGCATCTGGGGAGCTGTGTCCAATTCTGGGTTCCCCAATCCATGAGTGACATGGACATACTGGAATGAGGTCCAGCAAAGGGCCTTGAAGATGATAAAGGGACTGAAGCATCTGACATATGAGGAGACGCTGAGAGAGCAGGGACTGTTCAGCCTGGAGAAGATTGGTATTCATACCAATCTGTATGAATACCTGATTGGGGAGCATAAAAGAGTTGGAGACAAACTCCACTTAGCGCTGCCCAATGAAGGACAAGAGGCAAAGGACACCAATGGAAAAACAGAAAATTCTGTTTGAATGTAAGAATGAAACTACAGTGAAGTTGGTCAAACGCTGAAAGATATCACAAGAGAGTGATCAGCCCATCCAAGGTCCATCTCAACAAGCCCAGAGAAGCACAAGAGTACAAAGGCATGTAGGAACCCAAACTAAGAACTCAGAAGTGACACTCTGTCTGGGCCCCTCTCTGGGCTTTCCCAAGATGACCTAGCCCAAGCATCTAGACATGAAACCCATCAGGATGAGACAACACTAGGCTATGGGGTATGTTATGCAATATAGGGGAAGAACACTTGGGGGATTGTACAACACTTACTATGGGATATTTAAGGAGGAAGTAAAAGTGGGGAAAGGTATGGGTGTAAATGAATTGGGGAAGAACAGCATGAGAGGAAAATTTTCCTCTGCTTGTGTTTGTGTGTATGCAAAGGTCTGGGGTGCCAGCAGCTGGAGAGCCTGGAATGAGTGAAACCATGCAACAGCCTCTGGAAAGAGATCAGGAGTCAGAGGCCCTAATGTCCATTGTGCCAATTACTGGACTGAGTGTGTGTGTGCAAGTATGTGATCGCTAGCAAAAATGAAGCTGGACTAGTCGGCAATTAGGTGAAGTACCTTGGGAGTCAGGTGTATCACTAAAGGTGAAACAATGGTGCAGTTGGCTAGTAAGCAACCAAGGTGTCTCTGCCAGCTTCTGGAGGGTAGTGTGCCTGTGTGTATCTCTGTGTCCCCAGATGTAAGGCACATGGAGAAACAAAGGATCCAGGGGCAGCTACTGGGCAGACTAAGTGGAAAGATCTACCTTGAACATATGCATATATGTATTTCTACTAATGGTCATCCATCCTATTCAGCTAGAGAGAACAGGATGAAGCTGTTGGGACTGTGTGTTTGTGAGCGTGGACTGTGTCTGTGTATGTGGCCATCCATGTATATATGCATATGTGTTGGATCTGTGTGCTTGTGTGTGCCTTTTGGTACGTATTCAGGCTCACTAGTGGTTGGACCTGAAAACACAAAGTTGAGGCATATTTGCCTCCTGGGCTGCAGGATTCAGATCCCTTAACACCAAAGAGCTTTTAACTGATCCTGCTCTGAAGAGGGTGTTGGTTAGGTTACCTCCAGAGGTCACCTCAGCTATTCTGTGAGTCCCTGTTTCAAGAAGTTCTTTTCTACTTCATAGATATGCCAATTTATCTTCATAAAGTGTGAAACACCTCTCAGTACAAATAGCACACCTTGCCCTGTAAGGACCTGCAAAGAGGGATTAATGAACTGTTTGGCAAATGATAATATGCAGTGCTGACAGCAGAGGAGGAGTTGGGGATGATTCAGTGGAAATGGGAGAGGCAGTTTCACTTCTGTTGCGGCTTTTTCCTCTTCAGGGACTTGGGAGCAGTTAGATTTGGTGGCTTGCACTAAAGGAAGGTATTCCCTGACAGCTCCTCCTCTTTCCTGTGGAGTTCTTGCAAGCTCTGTGAAGCAAATGGCTTCTTCAAACAGAGGGTGTGGTGCTCATGTGTTTGTCTGTGGCTTATTAGGCAGCCGGCAGTCATCAGTAGGAGTGCAACTGGGCTGGAGGTGCCAAGTCTGCTGTTGCAGTGTTAGACAACTGTTAGGGGAGAAGGGAGGCAAAACTGAAGTTTCACACATGCTGTCTTTTGGGAGCAGTCATAGTATGGATGACATTCTTGATTTATTGTAACGGAAAAAAAGAAAAAAATCATAAAGGCAAAACTGCTTTTGTGGTACAGCATCTTAAGCACATACATTTTTCTTTGAAGAATGTCCTTTTTCCTCCTAAAAGCTATGAAAAAAATCATTCTCTCTACATGTTGTGTGACTTTATGTGGTATCATTACCACAATCTCTGAACACCTCATTAATTTTTAACATCTTTTCATAAAAAAAAGTATCTTCAATGCTATAAATAATTTTGTTCTTCATACATTATCCTCCCTCTTAATTTTTTTATACACTCCCACTCCCAGTATTCATCCACACACTTCATTTGGTGATTTCCCTCATTATTTCATTATTTCACTGTCCTATAATACACAGCTCATTTGAGTGGTACGACTTACAGGTCTGATCTGTGAGACTCACACCTACTCCTCATTAAACATCACTCATAAACCTACTCTTGCAGTGTTCTGCCTACAAAGGAATTAACATTATTAAAAGCATTAACATTAAAAGTTTAATATTAGTTCTCAGTACTTTTCCTTATTCTCCAAGATTTGCCTGTTTGTGTACTTACTTTACCACAGAATTCCCCCAAAACAAATGCCTGCTCCTGAATAATATGTACCAAACAGACAAGAACCAGTACTAAATAGTGGATGGCTGTGGTAGAGAAAATGAAATCCAGATCTGTATTGAGTCAGCAGCGCCTTTTGGTAATGCCGGAATTTTTCTTGTATCCTACCATCTCTATGATTCTACTGTAAAGAATTTCATTAGGTTATTGACTTTACTATGTCACACCTTGTATGCTAAATTTGCACTGTGTTACATAAATGAACTGTTAGATATAACAATGAAAAAGAATGGAAAAAAGTTCTCTCACATGTGTGCAATTCCACGGATTTCTTATTTGTGAAGCTAGGTCCAAACTATCTCCAGTGACTTCAAGATAGTAAGGAGTTTCACAGAATTAGTGAAGAGAGTTCATTTTCACAGTTTTACCAATAATATTACCATAGAACACCGAAATGCTTGCTTATAATTGCTGAGGTGACAAGCTCGAGAGAGGACGCCTTCAGTGCCTGATCAGGGGGAGGCTCGAGGTCCAGGAGCTTCAACTCGGAGCAGTAACAGGCACCGAGGGAGCCTCAAGTCCTCGACAGGGCTTGCCCAGGAGCCGGCAGCTCAGCAGACCTGAGCGGCTGGCTCAGAGGGGGCGGTGCCAGGAGGAGCGGTACCACCCTGACTGGTTAAAAACCTGACCCAGGGAGCGAAAGTGATCCGGCGCGCGGCGAGCTGGGCGAGTTCAGAGGCAGTTAGCGCGGGCAGGCGATCGGGATGGTGAGCACTCGCCGTATGGCCAGGGTCCGGTCTGGAAGCTCTGCTCTGGCTGCCTCGGCAGTGGTCAGAGTAGGAACCCAGACAGAGCCGATGAGAGGGGAGGCTGCAGTGCAGAGCTCGGGGTGTAGAGAGCGCCTACACTGCTCTCCTGAGAGGAGGGTGCAGAATGGGCAGGGCTGCACTTGGTGCTCCCTGGTGGAGGTCCTCCTGCAGCAGGTGGCTGAACTGCAGGAAGCTGTTACCAGGCTGAAAGGTGTCAGGGATGCTGAGGGGAAGCAGCGCTGCTTGCTCCAGGACCAGACTGTGCAGGGGCCTCGAGTGTCTACTGTTGCTCATGCGGGAAAGGAGGCTGCTAACCCAGGAAGCTGGGAAACAGGAACAGAAAAAAACAACAAAACAAGGAGCAAGAGGACAATTAAAAGCAAGGGGCTTCTTCCTAAATCTGTTGTACCTACCCAGAACCACTTTGCTGTCCTGCAGGATGCTGATGAGGAAACACACTTGCACCAGGAACAACCAGCTGATGCACTGGTAAAGATCACTACTGGTGCTGCCAGGAAAAAGCGGTGGGCCATAATAGTAGGGGACTTTACTCTGAAAGGAACAGAGGTATCCATCTGTCAGCCTGACCCAGTCTCAAGCGAGATGTGTTGCCTGCCAGGGGCTCGGATCAGCACTGTTGCAGAGAGGCTGCCTGCTCTAATCAGTCCCACTGACTACTACCCACTTCTAGTAATCCATGTGGGTGCTGCTGATATAGATAGCAGTAGCCCGGAGAACATAAAGAAGGACTACAGAGCACTGGGAGAGGTGGTTAGGGGCTCTGGAGCTAAGATTGTCTTTTTGTCAGTTCTCCAGGATACAGGGCAGGACCTTGAATAGGCTAGGAGGATCGGCCAGGTTAATAAATGGTTAGAAGTGTGGTGCCATAGTCAGGGATTGGGTACCTTGAACACAGGACTCAATTTAGTAGGCCAGGTCTACAGGGGGCTGGTGGAGCTGGTCAGACAAAAAAGGGGAAGAGCAGTTTTGGTAGGAGGCTTGCCAGACTGGTCAAGGATGCTTTAAACTAGATGTGTTGGGGGAGGGGGGCATCATTCCATCCCGACACACCCAGTCAGTTGCCAGCACCTATAATAAATGCTTGAAGCAATGTAGAGATATTCCAGCTGCTCCAGCCAATGAGCCGGCTTCATTTGGAGCTGGGCTCAGATGCCTCTATACAAATGCACATAGCATGGGGTTCAAACAAGAGGAATTAGAGATGTGTGCACGTCTATGGCGGTATGATATAATGGAAACATGGTGGGATGGCTTGTATGACTAGTGTGTTGGTATGGAAGGTTACAGGCTCTTTAGATAAGACAGGCTCTGTACATGGGGAGGGGGAGTTTCTATTTATGTTAGGAATAGGCTGGAGAGCATGGACCTCTGTCTGGGAACAGGTGAGCAGTCAACAGAGAGTTTGTGGGTCAGGGTTAAAGGGAGAGCAGCGATGGGTGACATTATTGTGGGGATCTGTTAAAGACCGCCTGACCAAGGGAACTCATGGATGAAGCACTCTATAGACAGATAGGAACAGCCTCGCGCTCTCAGGCCCTTCTTCTCATGGGAGACTTCAACCACCCTGATATCTGTTGGAGGGGTGGTACGGCCCGGCACAAGCAATCTAGAAGGTTCCTCGATTGTGTGGAAGACAACTTCCTTCTGCAAGTAATAGGGGAGCCAACAAGGAGAGGTGCCATGCTTGACCTCGTCCTCACCAAGAGGGAAGGGCTGGTTGGAAATGTGATGCTCCAGGGCAGCCTTGATTGCAGCCATCATGAGATGGTCGAATTTGAGATCCTCAGGACAGGGAGAAGAGCGTGCAGCAAGCTCACTGCCCTGGACTTCAAGAGAGCAGACTTTGGCCTCTTCAGGAACCTGCTTGAAACTGGCCCGGGAAGAATACAGGGATGTTGTCTGGGAAGCTGGGGACCAGCTTAGGAAAGCTAAGGCCCAGTTACAATTAAACTTGGCTAGGGATGTTAAGAATAACAGGAAGGGATTCTATAGGTACATTGAAAATAAGAGACAGACTAGGGATATGTGCCACCTCCAGAAGCTATCAGGAGAGCTGGCTACCTGGGATTTAGAGAAGGCTGAGGTTCTTAATGACTTCTTTGGCTCAGTTTTCATCGGCAAATCCTCTGACCACACTACGCAAGTGTTGGAAGGCAGATGCAGGGACTGTAAGAATGAAGACCCTGGGCCCACTGTAGGAGAGGATCTGGTTCAAGACCATCTTAGGAATCTGAACATGCACAAGTCCATGGGACCTGATGAAATCTGTCCGCGGATACTGAAGGAGCTGGCAAATGAAGTTGCTAAGACACTGTCCATCATATTTGAAAAATCCTGGCAGTCAGGTGAAGTTCCTGATGACTGGAAAAAGGGAAATATAACCCCCATTTTCAGGAAGGGGAAAATGGATGACCCAGGGAATTACAGACCAGTCAGTCTCACCTCTGTGCCTGGCAGAATCTTGGAGCAGATTCTCCTGGAAGGCATGCTGAGGCACATGAAAACCAACAAGGTGTTTGGTGACAGCCAGCATGACTTCACTAAGGGGAAATCCTGCCTGACCAATCTGATGGCCTTCTATGAAGGGGCTACGGAACTGATGGACAGGGGTAGAGCAGTTGATGTCATCTACCTGGACTTGTGCAAAGCGTTTAACCCTGTCCCACATGATATCCTTGTCTCTAATTTGGACAGACATCAGGTTGATAGGTGGACCACTTGGTGGATAAAGAACTGGCTGGATGGCCGCATGCAAAGATTTGTGCTCAATGGCTCAATGTCCAGCTAGAGATCAGTAACGAGTGGTGTCCCTCAGGGATCGGTGTTGGGACCGGTCTTGTTCAACATCTTTGTTGGTGACATGGACAGTGGGATTGAGTGTGCCTTCAGTAAATTTGCTGATGACACCAAGCTGTGTGGTTCAGTGGATACGCTGGAGGGAAGGAATGTCATCCGGAGGGACCTTGACACGCTTGTGAGGTGGGCTGATGCCAACCTGATGAAGTTTAACCATGTCAAGTGCAAAGTCCTCCACCTGGGTCGGAGCAATCCCAGGCACAGCTCCAGGTTGGGCAGGGAAGAGATTCAGAGCAGCCCTGCGGAGAAGGACTTGGGGGTGTTGGTCGATGAGAAAATGAACATGAGGCGGCAGTGTGCGCTCGTGGCCCAGAAAGCCAACCGTATCCTGGGCTGCATCAAAAGGAGCATGACCAGCTGGTCAAGGGGGGTGCTCCTGCCCCTCTACTCTGCTCTCGTGAGACCTCCCTTGGAGTACTGTGTGCAGTTCTGGTGTCCTCAACATAAAAAGGACATGGAACTGTTAGAACAAGTCCAGAGGAAGGCCACAAGGATGATCTGGGACTGGAGCACCTCCCGTATGAAGATAGGCTAAGAAAGCTGGGTCTGTTCAGCCTGGAGAAGAGAAGGCTGCGTGGAGACCTCATAGCAGCTTTCCAGTATGTGAAGGGGGCCTCCAGGGATGGTGGGGAGGACTCTTCATGAGGGACTCTATCGATTGAACAAGGGGTAATGGGTTCAAACTTAAACAGGAGAAGTTTAGACTGGAAATGAGGAAGAAATTCTTTACTGTGAGGGTGGTGAGGCCCTGGAATCGGTTGCCCAATGAAGTTGTGAATGCTCCTTTGCTGGTGGTGTTCAAGTCTGGGTTGGACATGGCCTTGAGTGGAATGATTTAGTGGGAGGTGTCCCTGCCCATGGCAGGGGGGTTGGAACTCGATGATCTTAAGGTCCTTTCCAACCCTAACTATTCTACAATTCTTTGATTCTATATATGTATTTCATTACATTGTACCTATTAGAATAGAGATCTTGAAAGAAATTAACAGCTAAATTAAAGTATCCTGTTTATTCATATTTGCCCTTATGTTTAATAGAAAACAATTTAATTTGTGTCTTACACTAATGTTTCTATAAATCTGAACAACTGGAGACATCTTTTTCCACTGCTGATCTGGAAGGGTACAGATTTCTGGTGCTCTTACAAGCTTCCCTGCATACTTAAGGTAGGTTTTTTTGGACCACCTGGGCTAATTGTCTAGATCCTCTCTGCAGTCAGTTTGAAAATGTGCCTATTGGGCATGATTAATCTCATTCTGAAACTCAAATTAATTCTAACCTAGAAGTGCCTATTTCTCTTACCTCACTAGGAAAGAAATTTAGACAATTGCCTCTGAAATATTCCTCTCTAGTGGGGACATTGAAAGGCATGGATCCTACTCAAAGTATTTGGCCTAATCTTTAAAGAATAGCAGGGTCCATTCTGTTGAATTACTTCCTTGGATTACTTCTGAGCTCACTATTCAACTCAATAGCAGTGGCTTGCTCCAGGCAACCATTAATGATGTCAAATACCTGTGCTACAGTGGCAGTTATGGAATTATTGTGAGCTTTGAATGACATGAAGCTGGTCACCTGCAATGTAGAGCTATTTACACTGTGACATTTCAAACTTCAGCTGAAGGGAAAATCTCTTTTATATCTGAAACATTTTAAATTTTAAAAGTAACATCACAGAACTTTATATTAGCAGTATCATGGTATACTCTTGAGTGTTTTTTGTGGATGTTATTATTGTATGCAGCACTAAATGAGCTTTCAGCAAATCTTAAGACAACATTTCTTCCTCTGCCACACCATGTATATAATATACTATATACTGGCCTTCTCTCTGCCTCCCTCAGATAACTACATGAACATCTCCGCTTTTTTCAGACAATAAAACTGTAATTGACAAGGTGATACCAGCAAGACTACAGAGATCTCTGAGTAGACCATGCCTTCTAAGGCATTGATTTCCATGTTTATATCATCTTCATGTCCTTATCATCAAAATTCCAGTGACAGAGCTGGAGTGTGCCATCTGACAATATTATGACATGCTAATGAAAAGCTGTGTCCCAGCTACATAAGACTGAAAAGAATAAAAGAAGCATATACTTTGAATTTCATTCTCATTAGCTCTGTTTTCAGAGCTCCAAATTCTGCTTTCCTTTTTTTTTTTTTTTTTTTTTTTTTTTTTTTTTTTTTTTTTTTTTTTTTTTTTTTTTTTTTTCAGAAATGCAGGCAACTGAGTCAGTTTTAACGTTCAGATCAATGTTTACTTCAGTCCAGTGTCTCTCCGGAGCCGAATTAAAGAAGTTGTCACCTATTTTTATCAATCCATCTTTTTGTCTGCCGGTGAAGATATTAATCCATTTAAATCATGATCAGAAGTAGCCTATGGCCTTTGAAACCTCACCCTATTAAATGGAAGGGATGGCCTAGAAGTTTTATTCATGGGTTACTGCCACAAAAAGGTGAATTTCTCTCTATTTTTCCCCCCTAGTTTTTCCATCTGCTTCTAGCATGCTGAGGAACCGTACTAATAGTTACTGCTGGGGATTATTTCAGTGCTTGCTGTTTGGAGTGCAGGCTGTGACATGAAAGGCTAACGAATTGTTCCCCATGGTACTGGACGATTTTGAATTTTAGTACTCTCTGCAATTTTCTCCCTCTCAAATGACATTAGAAAATGAGGAAAATATTTAGTTTATTCTACAAAATTAAAAAGTAATGGAAACTATTCTGTTCATTTTGTACTAAATGGGGGTAAATGAGTTGATAAACCTGTGGAAACAAAAGGTAAATGTCATTGAAATAAGCAGTGCTTTAAAATAATGACATTTTGAGGCTTTACAATTGTTGTATTATTAAAGGATGCAGCAAAAGTGTATTATTTCATTTTGTTTGGATGGCATGGTTTAGTGGGAGGTGTCCCTGCCCATGGAAGGGGGGTTGGAACTAGATGATCTTAAGGTCCTTTCCAACCCTAACTATTCTATGATTCTATGATTCTGTGTATCATCATCATAAGGGCAGAGCAGTCATAACCTTCCTAAGAAAAGTAGTCAGGAGATCACCAATTTACAAAACCAGTGAACAGAAGACACAAACAACAGGTGTTTCTATTTGTTTAGAGATTTATTTCAACTTCAATGTGCTATATTTTATTATATTTTCTAAATTATTATCTTATAAAGACAGGATGAATATTGATGAACTTCAGTAGTAGGTTTTCACTAAATTGCTCATAATTGTATTATTCAATTTAATTACTTTTATATGCAATCTGAGGGGAATATTATTTCAGTATCAACCAAAGAAAACCCAATAAAAGCATGAACACACTCAAAATCTGCAGTAAACCCACACCAATAAGTGACCATTCAATTTTAGAGTGTTTGTTCTGGATGGTATTGAATGATTCAGGAATTTGAAAAACAGCGATAAACCTTTCCCAAGAGTCCCTTAAGGGCTCTTGCTAAGGGCTCATGCTCTACTAACAGTAGTGCAGTATTCTCCATCAAGTCTTTCAATAATGCTTGGGTGGCAGCTGAAGCAAGTCCAGGCATTGATGAGAGATTCACAGTCTCCATGACAGTGGCCTCAGTCCCAAACTTATCTGTAGCTATGAGAACAAATACAACTTAGATTTATCTTGCTGACTCATGGAAGACTCAACCCTTATGGTACTGCAATGGTTCCTGTTGATTCCTGTTTAATAAAATGTTATTCCTTATCTCAGTCCTAACACTCGGCTGGTAGACAGTAAAATATCAGAACTAAGACAACCCATCAGCTTTTCCAGTCTCAGCTCAGATCTGCAGATCAGTGTGAACCATCTTCCCCAGCTGAAAAATCTTTTAATCCTTGACAGTGGATCACCACAAAACAAAGCCCTCCCTCAAGCCCTTCTCTAATTTTGTTTTGTAAATCTCTCCATCTGTTTTCCTACCATTAACAGATAGCTGCTAAAGTCAAATTTGTCATAGCCTCAAAGATTATGCTGTTTGGTAGAATCTAGATCATTAAAATTTTGTGACCAAACTGTAATCCTAATCCTGAAATTCCTGTACTTCTGTAATCCTTTTCCTATATTTCCTAATCTTAGAGCCGGCCTTCCTCATAAAGCCGATATTCTGAGTACCAAGGCAGCAGAAATGTCTTTTTGCAGCCCAAAGTGAGGAATGTGAATATTAAATGTGTGCCTTATCCTTTTGTTAGCTGTAGATGTTCTACTTGCTGCTCAACAATGTGACTGCTCTGATTCCCAGTAGGATGTCTAATTTATCCACTGCATTGGGACCAAATGATTCCTAGTCCTAGATGTGTTTTAATGGTGAAGTTTCTGCACCTTTTTATGCTGAGCTATTAACGAGGAAAAGAAAAAAATATCATTACATTTAGTGTTTACAGGTTATTGTTAAAGTGGATTTAGAATTCATTTAATACAAGTAAGTTCCTAGTGGTTCTTATGAGAAATTGTATTCAGAATAAGAATGCAATGATTTCGTACAGTTGTTGAGACTCCTTCCTCTTCTAATAAATTAACCTTTATGTTTATTAGGATTAAAGTAATTCTTTTTTTCACTATTTTATATTGGCTAAAACTGCACTGTAAAACCACCAATGGATTTTTCTTTGCTGTTTTTGACAGCACGAGCATAGCAGCAAATAGATTATGGTCTAATTGATGTGTCATAGAAGTGTCACTACTTTTACTTTAGTCATAGTTATTAGGTTCAAAGATGTGGCTCTGCAAGTACATAATTTTTCTGGAATTGTTCTGTGGAGTAACTGACGGCCTCCATGTGACAATACTGATACCCTTTCATGTGATCCTTGTCCCAAATTCATGTCATACATAATTAATTTTCAGCACCATAAAAGTAATTCTTAGTCCTTTCATCATTGTTTCCTTTTTTGGATGGTGACACCAAGATTTTCTTACCAGAGTAGCATTGCTTCTTTATACATGGCTGATGAAGAGAGTCTCTGAAGACTAACTTCTCTCTCACATCCATTTTTTTTTAAGTGATTTTTCTCCCCTGAATGTTCTATATTGAGATCATTTTCTCACTATTAAACCCCAGAAAACTTAAGGAAGAAATCAATCACTGAGATGTGATCTTCATGTTTTCTTAAGAAACTGAGAAGAGAGTAAAAAAATAACCTGAAATTATTTGAAGTAAAAAGTGGTAGGAAAGTGCTATTTCTTCCTTTAGAAATTCTGTCTAGATGAGAAATGCAAAAGTTAAGAATAGGGAATAATTAAAATGTATATTTATCCTAAATTTTGGGGAATATTCTACACGGAACATGCAACTGAGGTACGCATCCTCAGTTTGTGAGACTCCTGCTATTGCTCGTGTAAAGAGAAAAATAGCCTCAGAAAACAATCTGTCTATCTGTCTTAAGTATTTGTATTAGGCTAAGATAAAACACAATTAGGACATGTCATTTGTCATCTCTATTCATGGACTTCGGGACCTCAGATTCTCAACTATTCACCTTGATTGTGACACAGTTTGAGACAGAGAAAATAAATCCCATCAACCTAGGATTGCATGTACTGATAACCACCCAGTTACCAAGAAATACACTTAAGCTGAATCATTCTTGACAGATAGATACAAATTTGATGATACAACTGAAATCTCTGCCATTAAGAAATATGGCAAGCCTTGTATTGCGTTGCATAAAACTTTCAGGGCTGGAGAAATAAAAACAGGAAAAATGGGGTAGCATTTATATTGAATAAAACCTACCAGCATCCACTGGGGCAGAAAAAACTAAAGTATGTTTCAGTAAAACATTTGATGATTTTGGATTCAAATTCAAAATTATAAAATATTTAGTTATGCTATCTCTAAATGGTTTGATGTCCAGCTGTCTAAAAATCTAGATCTTCCCATGCTTTTAAATGCACTGATTTTCAGTCTCCAAAAGAATTAATATTTTATCCCAGTTACTAGGAAGAGAAAAAGTTCTAATAAATGAGTACTTCTGATAGGACTCTCAGTTATTTGCTCTGAATCATGGCTGGGTAAGAGGCTAAAAGTGAGATTGTGTTATAAAATGATTTAGAAAGTTATTTTGCACATAAATACAAGGGATAATGTGTGCCAAAATTAGTATTAAAGTTTCTAAAATTGACTGGAACTCAGCTTGAATATCAGTACATGTCAGCCACTTCCTTAACTCAAATCAGATTCTACTTAATTGATTTTCCATAAATTCAATTTTATTATTAAGAATATCTCCAAATTAAGTAGATTAAAGCATTTCACACATTTTATATATGCCAATTAAACTCTGTATGTTCAGACAACATTTGAAAAGACTCTTCAACGTTATTGACTTTTTCTCCTGATGAAATAGAAGCATATTGCGCGTCTCTGATTAACTGAAGTATCACAGTACAAAGCCCCAAAAGCCTGAAAAATATTATTAAAAAGTCATATTTAATTACTCTAAACTCTTTTATCTGGCTGTGTTAAAAAAGAATAGTTACAGAATTAAGAAGCATCAGCTGAATAACGTCTGAACTCCATGCAAAACCAACAATTTCTGGGACTATAGAGTTTGTCTAGGCTGCTTATATCTCTCTAGCTCTTTCGTGAATACAAAAATTTAAAAAAATGCCAGTACTGTTTCTTCTGTCAGCTTAGGTCTTCAGAAGCATATAAGCCAATCAAAAACTATTCAATTAAACTATTTTAATAAGATAAGTTACAGCAGAAGAATCATTGCAAAATTAGTCATGTCAGGGTTTATCTGCAGCAGAGGATCCATGCAAGTATGATGTTGGTTAGGCAGGTTGCCATTTAAGCCATGACTGAACAAGAGCCTTTCTCTTATATCTAATGTTTAGTCTGACAGCATGTATGAATTTTACCAAGAACTCACCACCAGTGGCTTAACAAACTGCCCAACAACTTCTAAACATGATATGTAGAAATCTTTATACATTTTGTAATTTATAATATATAAGAACTTGAAATCTTTTTGTGGTTTTAATGATGTATTTTGTGCATGATTCAGAAGAAGGCAGCGTACCTGAAATACAATCAAGATGTGAAGTGGTACCCATGGATACTCCATTTGTACTGTATTTGGGCCAGAAACCTGAGAAAAAAACAAAAAAAACCCAAAAAACAGAGGAAAAGATCTTATAGCCTGAGAGGATTTAATTCACAGCAGCACATTTACTGCATGTATTGCAAGTTGCTTGCTCCTCTGGTCAGTATTTGTTGCAGTGATTACAGGTGAGGCATGCTGGAGGAGCTAAAGACATTGGAAGAGTAGCTTTAATTTTTATTTATTTTTTTTTATGTTTTGTTTCTTCTCTAACGTACTGTTTCTAAAATTGTAGAATTATATTTAAAACCTTAATAAACAGCCTACCTTTTTTTTTTTTTTTTACTTGAAAGTGGTTTAACATTAAAGGCATCAGGACTGATACTAGTATATAAGATTACGCTGGCTCTGTATTTCTGTGATCAAAAATATAATATCAAAATCTATGTCAGTCCAGAGCTCAACAGCTCTGCATTGCCTTGAACAACACACTTTTGGTGATGGTCATTTAGAAGTCTCTTCTTGTAGCTTTTGCCATTAGTGAAATTATTTTTCAACTACTGGATGCTTTTGATTTTTTTTAGGAAGATTACAGCTTTTGAATATTTGGCATGATTTAATGAATCTTGCTTTTTTGGAAGATGTGATTCAGGGGTCCATTTTGAACAAAATTCTTAACAGTGCAAAGATGGGTGATGTATGCTTTTGATTCATTTTTCAACCTGTGTATTCTCTCCAATGATGATAAGATCATTTTTAGACATGATGTGGCATTTAAATCAATTGCCTCTTCTAAACTGGTCAACCTGCTCTTCAAAACCTTTTTTTCCCCTTCAGTTAGATAAATGATACTTGAGTCATATTTTCTGAGTTTCCATCTTTCCTTATTACTTTTAAGATCAGTCTAATAGCATCTATTTTATTTCAGATTAATAATAAAAATCCTTCCTCTTGATCTAAAGATTGAATATAAGCCAAGCTTCTGCCTCATTTATAGGCTCCTTGTTTTCCTGGTTCTTCACATTCAGCTCTGACCAGCCACTGGAATATGAGCTGTGTTCAGTCTTTGTGTCCAGTGCTGTCTCCACGAAACTGGTGGCCAAAACCATGGACTAGCAAGGATAAAATCCACCCTGTTCAGATGAAAATTCATTGCTGGCTGTAGCCTCCATAACAAATCATGGCATTCATCATGTGAGAATGTTTGACAAAATGTCACTATTCTTTCAATTATGGAGCTCTGTGTACTTGGAAACTGATGACCTGGTAGGAATGTGCTGTTGTAAAGGACTGGGAGATATGCAGCATAGAGGCAGAAGTTCTTCCCATAAACTTATGAAATATCCAAACGGTCATTGGAGATAGAAGAATAATATCATTCAATGAAAGTGGAAGAGGTACTTTCAGAGAATGTGGTTTTTTTTTTTTTTAGTTGAAGTTAATTTGGAAAAGCCACGCCTGTCCCTGAAGACAGGCAGTACATGGTCAGAAATATGAAGAATTTGGTAAGGACGAGGGATCTTCCTAGCCACAGTATAAACAAAGACATTCTTCACAATGCTGTGCAGCATATCCATATTTATGATTTGTTAATTTGTAATTAGTTTCCAAAATAATCTTACATGTATTGTCAAATACATCTTTGATTTATAGTGTATACCAACTAAGCAGTCAGCTGCATAATGCGGTTTGTCTGCAGTGTTCATGCATAAATAATTACTGTCTGTAATTTTGAATTAATTTTGAAGAAAACACTGTGAAAATCAGTTACTATGCAGATGAATGGTATTTTAGTGATTCCATTTCACAAGTATGCATACCTATTCCAAATAATATCAGTCAAGTAATGACATATCTAATATTAACCTTCAGTAAACAAGGGATGCATAAAGTGGAGTTGCTATGGTACACAGCAGTCATGTAGGGTTCTCTAATACCAATAAACTTTACATAATTTCTCCACAGATACAGATTTGAGCTATCTTAGTAAGGATAACAAAGTTATACTGACATGCAACTGGATTACATAGATCAGGGTGTCATCAATGAGTGATTTAGATTGCTTAAAGTATCACTGTCAAAGGTATTAACAAAACTCTTTGAGTTTGTAAAAGTGAGACTTCACAAAGTTCAGTGGCAATGTTCACTCTATGACTTACCACGTGGAAGAAATGAATAAAGAAATATCGACTGAGAATTGAGCTTGAATGATTTACACAGAGATTGAAGACACAAAAGGGTGAGGGCAGCCCTCCTTGATTAGTCACAAGGTTCAGAGTGGACCCCTTAGATTCCTAAATTCCTGGTGGAGCTTAGATGTGGCTAGGTCCAGTTTTAATCTCAGGCTTGGACAAATGTTTTTGTTTAATGGAATTAGCCACATTGATTTCGTTAGTATTAATTCAGCATGCTATCAGTGACTTAACCAAGGAACTGTTGCAAATAAGGGGTCTCTCCACCTTGGTTAAAGAAGGATCTCGTAGTCTCAGGTAAGGAACCTCAAAACCTGAGAGGTGTCCCTGCTCAAGGGGATGGTTGCCTGGCATGCAGTTTAGAGACAAATCAAATTGGGCTCATCCAAAAATCTTTCTTTGGTAAAAGATCTTTCTGCCTCAAGGAACAACCTGGAGAGGCATCCCAGCCCAAGGGGAGATCACTGCGATGCAGACATGATGACCAGCAGAGAGAGCTTAAAGAAGGCTCACTTAGGCTGTCGCTTTTATGGAACAAAGCAGTTGTCTTGTAATAAATTACATGCAATAGGAAAGGTGTGCATGAGGCTCCTTGTACACACAGCTTTGTTCCTTGATAAATAAGTCTTGAAAAAACACCCATTATTCATGTATTAATTCCATGATTGGTGTTTCAAGAGCATACACATCAATGCTCACTGAGTCATTCTGTTCCTTTGTGAGTTTCTTAGAGTTTCTGGCCCAGCTGTGGCCCAGGTCTTTACCTCCTGTGGAGCCTGTACCAAACTATCAGTAATTTGATTAAGGGATTGAGTGCATCCATAACAAAGGGCTGGGTGAGTGGTTAATAAAAGCAGAGGCTAGTTTAGTTTTTGCATTAAAAAAGTTTTGAGCTTCAAAGGAATATTTTGTGTTTTTAAAAAATTGACAATTTCATCTTTTATTATTGATGTTGATTACACTGTTCCCTGAATATGAACAGAAAATATAGTGACCCATCAGGCTTTTTATAAACTACTGTAATTCTTATCTTAATCTAAACCAAGAAAACTGATCAGATTTAATGATTTTGTTATTATTTTAGGGCTTCATATTTCACATTTGATTCTGAAATTTATCAGAAATTCATTAAAAGCACATGAAAAAAAGTTGGGGGGGATGTTATTGCTGTCAGTAATTGCTGAAAATGCTAGCTGCATTTTACAGAAACCTGCACATTCATACACACAAAAAATCAGTTTTGAAAATGTTTGCTATTGTAAGAGACAGTGAAGTTTGGCAAATGTTGTCTCTTACGATTTAACAAGATGATTGCCCCTGGAAGCTGTAATCAAGCATCTGTAGGTTTTTAGATGCATTTCTAACAATGAATACATTCTGCCCTAAAATTAGAGAGGCTGCTATAATTTCTAAATTTTCACGTTTTACTGGAGAGCTGGAGAACTGTTATAAGATGATGTAGACAACTTTTATTCAACAAATAAGCAAGCTGAATTCATGAAGATTAACATTTTCAAGTAATGTATAGGTTTAGACATATAGCTAATGGATGCTTCCTAGCCAAATCCCTTTTATAATTCAAGGCGTTTTTACCTGTCTCAAGAACAGCTCCACTTTTCTTATAGAGACAACAAAAGATAACATAAGCATACAGATTTTAAAAAAATACAGAGAATGGGGCAAGCAGTTAGTGGGGGAAAAGGAAATATTTTGGTCAGAGCAAAATAATTTTCATAATAGAAAATCTGTGAGAAGAAACTTGTCTTATTCATTCATCAGGAAAATGAACATTTACTATAGTGACAACAGCATTAAGTGCACTATTTATAACACTGCTGTACATAGAAGTGCACTCGGCACTTAGCGCAAAGGCCATGGAAGCCCTAGAAAGAGAACAGGTTCTCTGAAGCATGACTAACTAATAGATGACTTTCAGCAACTTAGGTTGTGCCCACCTGATCCCTGGATTTTTAAATGACTCAAAACCTGATCATCTTACTGAACTCAAAAGTGTAGGTCATTAAAAATTCTCTGGCTTTGAAAGCCTGGCACAATGAAGCTTTTGAAGAAGAGGCTGGAGAAAAGACAAATAAAATATTAGCAGAATACACCAGTTTTGAATCCACACATTTCTGACATGAATTTTCCCTCTTCCAATAGTATAACACAGCTGACTATGTCTAATCAGAAACTGATAAGGTGAATGAGACAAAACATCAGTTTGACTGCAAAGTCAATTTTATTGATTTTATGTATAAAACTTGTTCAAATAGATCTTAAATAATGCATCTTTGTATCTAATTAGGGTGTTCTATGTATTTTTTTCAAGCAGTTTTTGACATTTGTTGTGCCAAACCCAGGCAAATATACGTTAGTCATCTACTTCTGGGTTGCTTCTGTAAGTAACCTTCACAGACACTAGAAACAAGCTTTGTGATGTCTTTGTAAAACAGGAATCATAGAATCATAGGATCATAGAATAGTTAGGGTTGGAAAGGACCTTAAGATCATCTAGTTCCAACCCCCGTGCCATGGGCAGGGACACCTCCCACTAAACCATGCCATCCAAGAGCTAGGTATTTCTCTCTAGCTCTTAGATATCTAAAGCCAGGCAGCATGAGACTGTGTTATTTCTTCTAAGCGCATTTCTTTTTTGAAGTATTGAAGACTGGCTACCAGCAGACAATATATTAGGCATAGAATAAGCGCCCAACAGCAACAGTTTGGAGCAGGAGAGGAGAGTATTCCTGGGTCATAGAATGCACTTTTTAGGTTTGCTCATCACTTAGCCCCAAGCATAAATTTACCATCGTGTACTTTAATATATGCAAGTTGTTTCCTTCTCTCCTGGTGCTTGGAAATCTAATTGATAATCTATACAAGACTACATCTATATAAAAAATGTGCAATGAGAGCACAAATCTTAGAGAAAAATGCCAATTTATAGTTCTACCAAGTCATAAATAAAGGCTGTGGTTGGCAGTGGAGGCATTACAACTCCTATAATGCCTGTGGAAACATTACATCTCATCTGTAACTCCTTGTATTATTGCAAACTTCCAGAATAATTTCTGGCAAACACTATCTGCATACTATTATGATTTTAATGCATGTGAGAGTTTATCTTCACTTTCTTTTTAAAATCTTTTTTTTTTTTTTTTTTTTTTCCCTTGGGTTAAATGTATGTAGAACTGTTACAATTTTCTGGTTTGATATTTACAGCATTTCTGCTTATTAATCATCCTTCCCTGCAAAACTGATGTAATGGCATGAGAACATTAAGAAATCCTAATTGTCTTCTTACAAAACCAACCAAAAAAACCCAAACCAAAACCCAACCTCCAAAACCAAACAAAAACTCCCAAACCAAAACACTCTTGCTTGTCAGAATTTGCTGTATTTGTAATTTTATTTGTGTAAACAATAATACTTAATATTAAATTGATCATCCTACCTTGAATTCTCATGAAACATAAACACATTAAAACTTTCATCAGTTTATGTATCATAATTCCCCTGAGAAGTTTTTGCTTGTTTTTTAACCTGAACCACAGATCTGATATATGCTGGCAATGCCCTCCTTCTATGCCAGACCCAGATTAAATGATTATTTGGGCACATGCTTGTTCAGGTAGCCTTCTGTCTTTCTTTTATATTGAGATTATTTAATGTATTATGAGTATTTTCATCTCCAAATGATAATTCACATAATTTTTTTGTGTGTGTGTCACTGAGCTGGGAATTCAGAGCTATCAAGCCCTGCTTTGAAAGGCATCTGCTTTGGTAAGGTTTGGTTTTATTCTACACAGTGTTCCCCCTCACTTCACCACTATAAATATATTTAAACAAAAGCATAGTCTGAAAGAACCCAAGACTTTTGCAATGTCATTTATTCCCAGTTATATGCTGTTACAAGCAATGCAAAGTCACAAAAGATCAAATTGATATAATTTTAGATGGAAGTTCAGTAACTTTGTACCACTGAGACTAAGCCTAGAATCATAGAATCATAGAATCATAGCATAGCTAAGGTTGGAAAGGACCTCAAGATCATCGAGTTCCAACCCCCCTGCCATGGGCGGGGACACCTCCCACTAAACCATGCCATCCAAGGCTATGTCCAACCCCACCTTGAACGCCGCCAGGGATGAAGCATCCACAACCTCCCTGGGCAACCCATTCCAGGGCCTCACCACCCTTACAGGAAAGAATTTCTTCCTCAGATCCAATCTAAACTTCCCCTGTTTAAGTTTAAACCCATTACCCCTTGTCCTCTCACCACAGTCCCTAATGAAGAGTCCCTCCCCAGCATCCCTATAGGCCCCCTTCAGATATTGGAAGGCTGCTAGGAGGTCTCCACACAGCCTTCTCTTTTCCAGGCTGAACAGCCCCAATTTTCTCAGCCTATCTTCATACGGGAGGTGCTCCAGTCCCCTGATCAACCTCATGGCCCTCCTCTGGACTTGTTCTAACAGTTCCATGTTGTTTTTATGTTGAGGACACCAGAACTGCACACAATACTCCAAGTGAGGTCTCACGAGAGCAGAGTAAAGGGGCAGGATCACCTCCCTTCACCTGCTGGTCACACTCCTTTTGATGCAGCCCAGGATACGGTTGGCTTTCTGGGCTGCAAGCGCACACTGCCGCCTCATGTTCATTTTTTCATCAACCCACACCCCCAAGTCCTTCTCAGCAGGGCTGCTCTGAATCTCCTCCCCGCCCAACCTGTAGCTGTGCCTGGGATTGCTCTGACCCAGGTGGAGGACTTTGCACTTAGCGTGGTTAAACTTCATTAGGTTGGCATCAGCCCACCTCACAAGTGTGTCAAGGTCCCTCTGGATGGCATTCCTTCCCTCCAACTTATCAACCAAACCACACAGCTTGGTGTCATCGGCAAACTTGCTGAGGGCACACTCAATCCCACTGTCCATGTCACCCACAAAGATGTTGAACATAATAATATCTACTCTGAGGTAATATCTGAGTCTCTTCTGAAATGGATTTGAGCTACCTGTCCTATAAACAGAATGATTGCTGTAACATAATTAATATATACCCTTAACAATGGTATTTTTTATTTTCAAAATACTTTATAAATATATGCCAAAAATTCTAGTATTCCTCCGAAGGAGGAACTTCTATTTGTTCTAATATTGTCCTTCCACATAGCAGAAAGGGGAGTTAGGAGAGCTGGACAAAGCTATGCCAATATTGGCTGTCAGGCACTGTTGATGCCTCAATCAGTGCTCAAAATACTCTGCCAGAAACTTCAGGTTTAATTTAAGCTACTAAGCAAATCCTAGAAATTTATTGTTCAGGATTATCATCTTGGATGTGCCTTTAACCAAGCCTTGTGAGCAATGTGCTGGCCAAGAGACTTGTTCTGTTACCTCAGGAGATTAAAAAAGTTAAAATAAATACCAAGAAATAAAAAACAAAGTATAATGTACTATGAAGATTGTTTAATCAATATTGTTGTTCATGGGCCAGGAAATAATGGGCATTGCTGGATAAGAAACTGAATTTACTTTGTCTTATCAAAGCACTTACATTGATTTCTTAATAGAACAGAAATTATTCGTGAAAGGCTAATGCCTGAAAATCCCAAGAATACGAAAAAGATTGTATTGAAATGATCCAAAAATATTTTTCTCTTCTGTGGAAATATTTTTCTGCAAATGTAAATCTATGTCAATTTTTCCATAGATGATCTTTGGGCAGAAGATTGAATTGCAACATTAAAAATGTTAACAGCTGAGAAATATGATTAAAAAATATTGCAGCAGCTACCATATTCTGCACTTCTCTGTAAAGACCAGATCATAGCAGGTTTCATATTTGCTGACAAAAAAAGTCATGGGAAACTGAAATATTTCAAGTTTTTTGACCAAACAGTTTCAAGCTCCCCAGTCAATGTCTTCAACTGCATTTTCTACAGAATTAAAAGAAACACACTTTATTGCATTATTTTATAAAAGACTTTCTGTTGCATGTTCTGTTTACAGAAAAACAAGAATGCTCAATTTCATAACCTTAAAAACTGAAGTAGTTACATGGTAAATATAAAAAAATGCTATTCCTAGTCTTCCGCTAGTTGATCATATGAGGATTCAGCTTTTATGGATAATTTGGTGAGGTGTGTAACTGATACTTTCATCAAAAGAGCCACACACATGAAAGGTAGCCTCCTGCTTTCCCTTCTGTGTTCTGTGCTGCACAATGTTAGTCAGTTTTGTTCATTGGCTTTGACAGTATCACTTCATAATCACTGCCACAGCAGATCATTTTATAGCTGCCATGTCCCATGTTGTAGAGCTAATACCACACAGCTGAGGATTTGCTTTTAGCATGTCTAGTTAACATTTCATTGGCTGACCTCTCAGCTGTTCAAACATTTTAAAATAAGAAAATAGCTCTAAGCAATCATTTTTCTGAGATAAGTATCATATGCTTGAACCAGTGTAGCTCAGCCTGGAGGAACACTGCCTCAGTGCTGCTTGGGATCATACTGTGGTATAGATTTTAATGCCATTGCAGGCAGAAAGATAACTCACATGGAACTGGCTGGAAGGCTTGATGTGAAAAGTGTTAATTTGTCCAGATCTTGCAACCACAGAGAAGAATGGTGATGGCCATACAGTGCACATTAACATTCATTTGAAATCAGATGTCCTTGTAGTTCCAGGCATGCTGATTTAATCTCTCGAAAACTATACCAGCTTTTGCTATCCTCTATGTGACTTATTCATCATCAGGAGAGGTAGTGAGAGATGATGCTCCTAGACCGGCTAAATTTGTCTACAGATTTCCATACTGTGTTGCCAGTACACATGGCTGGGATCACTATTTCCCTCCTTCTGAGGTGCAAGTTGAGAATCTCAGTAGTACAGATAAAGCAGCCAGTAATGAGGTCTGCACCGTCTACCAGGGGCAGCCTTGTACAGGCAGGAACCACTTGCTCCATGGTCTCTAGGTCACCTCAGAATCTCTGTAGGTCAAACATACACTAAAGGGGTGGAGGCTTCATCATGTCTAAATGTAAGAAGGAATTTTGCACACAGCAGTCATACTAGTAGAAAAACAGAGCCTTGCTGAGGACCATGTCAGACAGCAAAAGACCCTGGCACTGCTGCTTACTTAAAGATTGTTACAGCCATGCCATTGTGAAGTAAGTGAACATTCTACAAGTCAATCTGGATAGCTGCATGAAGTGAAGCTCTCTCCAAGAAAACCTGACAGGTAGTCACAGTACAGTCATAGGGCCAAAGTCCTTCACTGACTGACAGAGGTCACTCAGATCTCACTTTTGTTCTGCTCATGTGGATATGGTCAAGAAAGCTAAGGCCCAGTTAGAATTGAGTTTGGCAAGGGAAGTCAAGGATAAAAGGAAGGGCTTCTACAGGTATGTAGCAAATAAAAGACAGACTGGGATAATGTGGGCCCTCTCCAGAAGATATCGGGAGAACTGGCTACCTGGGATTTAAAGAAGGCTGAGGTTCTCAATGACTTCTTTGCCTCAGTTTTCACTGGCAAATGCTCTGACCACACAAACCAAGTCTTGGAAGGCAGATGTAGAGGCTGTGAGAATGAAGACCCTGGGCCCACTATAGGAGAGAATGAGGCTTGAGACCGTTTTAGGAACCCGAATGCGCACAGGTCCATGAGACCTGATGAAATCCATCCACGGGTCCTGAAGGAGCTGGCAAATGAAGTTGCTAAGCCACTGTCCATCATATTTGAAAAATCATGGCAGTCAGGTGAAGTTCCTGATGGCTGGAAACAGGGAAATATAACCCCCTTTTTTAAGAAGGGGAAAATGGATGACCCAGGGAACTACAGACCAGTCAGTCTCACCTCTGTGCCTGGCAAAATCTTGGAGCGGATTCTCCTGCAAGGCATGCTGACACGCATGAAAACCAACAAGGAGCTTGGTGACAGCCAGCATGGCTTCACTAAGGGGAAATCCTGCCTGACCAATTTGGTGGCCTTCTATGATGGGGTTATGGAACTGATGGACAGGGGTAAAGCAGTTGATGTCATCTACCTGGACATGTGCAAAGCGTTTGACACTGTCCTGCATGACATCCTTGTCTCTAAATTGGACGGACATCAATTTGAGAGATGAACCATTTGGTGGATAAAGAACTGGCTGGATGGCCACACGCAAAGAGTTGTGCTCAATGGCTTAATGTCCAGCTGGAGACCAGTAACGAGTGGTGTCCCTCAGGGATCAGTGTTGGGACCGGTCTTATTCAAACTCTTTGTGGGTGACATGGACAGTGGGATTGAGTGTGCCCTCAGCAAGTTTGCCGATGACACCAAGCTGTGTGGTTCGGTTGATACATTGGAGAGAAGGAATGCCATCCAGAGGGACTTTGACACACTTGTGAGGTGGGCTGATGCCAACCTGATGAAGTTTAACCATGTCAAGTGCAAGGTCCTACAGCTGGGTTGGAGCAAACCCAGGCACAGCTCCAGGTTGGGCAGAGAAGGGATTCAGAGTAGCCTTGTGGAGAAGGACTTGGGGTGTTGGCTGATGAGAGTCTTAACATGAGCCGGCTTCAGTTTGTGCTCGCAGCCCAGAAACCATCAGTATCCTGGGCTGCATCAAAAGGAGTGTGACCAGCAGGTCGACGGGTGTGATCCTGCCCCTCTACTCTGCTCTCGTGAGACCTCCCTTGGAGTATTGTGTGCAGTTCTGGTGTCCTCAACATAAAAAGGACATGGAACTGTTGGAACAAGTCTAGAGGAGGGCCACGAGGATGACCAGGGGACTGGATCACCTCCCACATGAGGACAGGCTGAGAAAGTTAGGGCTGTTCAGCCTGGAGAAGAGAAGGCTGTGTGGAGACCTCATAGCAGCCTTCCAATATCTGAAGGGGGCCTAAAAGGATGCCCAAGAGGGTCTCTTCGTTAGGGACTGTATCGATAGAACAAGGGGTTATACATTCAAACTTAAACAGTGCATGTTCTCTCCTGTGAGGGTGGTGAGGCACTGGAACAGGTTGCGCAAAGAAGTGGCAAATGCTCTATCCCTGGCAGTGTTCAAGGCCAGGTTGGATGGAGTTTTGGGTGGCGTGGTTTAATGTCAAGTGTCCCTGCCCATTACAGGGGGGTTGAAACTAGATGATCTTAACCATTCTATGATTCTATGATTCTATGATACCTTTAATTTTCACGGCTTTAAAAGTCACATGAACCATGCCTTAATGCTGACTTTCTGACTATCAGTTTCAGCTTCAAGCTTGTAGAGATTTACTGCTGCAAATATTTCCCCAAATGGCAGAAATTATATATCCCAGTCATTATCGTACCATGATTGGACAGATTTCCGTTTGAGAAGGTGGGTGACATCTGCATCCTTCAGCTACTGCGGGCTCTCATTTAACATATAACAGTGAAGAGCTGCAATTATTTGTGATTAGATCCTAACCTCCGATTTGTTTATTTTGCCAGAAATGTAAGCAGTACTTAGCCTTGCTCTGTGACATCTGTTTCATGGTTTCTAAAGTTTCCAGCACAGTAGATGGTACTGCATTTTGCTGCCCACTGGATTTCAGTTGCCATTCCATCAGAGATGGAAGGCAAAAAATGGAAGACAAAGATGGAAGACAAAGAATGGCATAAACTGTCACACATTTCTGCTGGGAATTCCTCTCACTCCCTAATAGTATTTGACCATCTTCACTATGGAGTGGCACAACACCCATGGGGTTTTAGGGACATATACTGATTTCAAACAGTCAGGAAGCTATTTGAAGTTTTTAGTAGATAGCAGTTTCTTGAATCTTCCCCCTGTGCACCACTCATCTTCCAGGACAGAAAACTTTATTGTGCTTCCTTTAACTGTGCTAAGAAAGTTTACAAAAAACTTATACCCTACCTTATGAAGTACAAGCGTGAAAATAGTGAACTGATGGACCTGCCTTTTCCATTAAACCTATCCCAAAAAGCCATATTTGACAAAACAGAAGTACTTTACTGGGGCAATCTATGGTGCATCTTTGAGACCTTTCGTTTTCTATGTTTTTGTAGTTGAATAGATCCAGTAACAAGCTTACTTTTCAAAAACATTTTTTCTATCTTTTTCTTTTTTGTGACTGTATGTTGAATGACAAAGCATTTAGTATTTTAATGAGAATTTGCTGTCTGTTCTGCAAGCACCAAAGAGCTAGGGTTACTGCATTGCTCACTGACTAATGATCTGACCAGAAGACTGCGCCGAATGTGGTCTGAGAAAACCTGACATCACAAACAGGAAAGTGCTTGACTAGGACAGTATCAACAAGATCCCATCACTGTGATCATAATGATTGTCTAGCACTTAATCAGTTTGTTAGAAAACTACTGCAAATTTTCAGCTCATAATGTTAGCAGCAGTGTCACTGATGTTTTTTCTAATTGGCATAGATGTGGGACCTTTCACTAAGTCCCCACAATATATTCATGAATTTATCACTTTTTGCAATTAATTTAATCACATTTGTTAACTAAAACTATGACATAGACATTGTACTGGTAGTAATAGAGATGCCTGGCAAAGATATAAGGGAACTGTTTTGCATATCAACTGGCATTTAAGCATCTACATTGTAAATCCAGCTATAACCCTCCCCTTCTGATTGCTTATCTTTCGGCCTCTTTCATCATGAGCAAAGAAATGTGTATATGAGTGTACAAACAACAAAGCAATTATATATTGGGCAACACACACTATAGATAGTTATGGCTAATGAGCTACTAGGCTAAGCATTAATATAGTCACCAATGCTGATTAGATGCTAGATAAGGATTTGCTGGCTGGAGAGCTGTCAATCAGATGCGGAAGGATCACCCTCTGCTGCTTATCAAAAGAGGCTGCTCCTTGATATTGCAGAACTGCAGTCTGCAGATTCTCTGTTTTTCTGCTTTTTCTCAAACTTAGGGTTTTAGAACATTTTTGTGTCAGAGCATTTTTTATCATAGCCTTGAGCTGCTAATTATTACTGCCTCAACAGTTACACTTGTATCACTTTTTCTTTCTTTTTTTTTTTTTTTTTTTCCTTCAGATGCTTTCTCCTCTTTTAACAGCACTTCAGAAGGATTCAGCCACATTCACAAAACTGCGATGCTCCAAATTTGGTACTAGATTAGAACTGAGTTCCTAGAGTGAGGAACTCTTCTTCATGAAGCAATGTCTTTTGACCATAATTTCTTGGTTTTAGAATCTGACATCTAGCCTAAACCCTAAGTTATACTTTTGTCTACGTTATTGTGCACACCAACAGTGTCAGTTTTGCTGAGACCTGCTCTGCCAGCATGCTACAAATCAAGTTTGTGGGTCAAGAAATGCTGCAGTACCTTGGAGTATCAAGACGTCTGTAAACATTTTTTTTTTGTGCAATTTGGTTTGAGACTGAATTTGCTGGCCTGATGTAGGTACAAAATATACCCTAGTTAAATGTTCTATTGCAGTAAATGAAGATCTAGTTGACATGGCCAGTGGAGCTCACAGAGTTATTTAGCTAACCAGCCATGGAGAGGAACACAGAGGGAAGTGCAGGTTTTTTTAGCATCAGTGACTAAAGGTAGAGAAATTTGGTATAACATCCTTCAGAGTGGCAGAGTTTGCTAGAGATTAATAATTTTTCATACTGCATGTTCCGTACTGCTCTGTGAAAGCTATGCCAGCTGCACCAGGGGATGCTGAGAAAGCAAATAACAAGGGACAGGAGAGTAAAAATTTAGGAAAAACAAGTAAAGAAAGAAAGCAGCCAAAACATTACACACCAAGCCATTTCTACTTTCAAAAAGGTTGCTTGATATTTTACCTTGTGTGAAAACATCTTGCAGATATTAACTTAGTTCAGTTTTCTGGGAATACCTCTTAAAATTACCACACGCATCCATGCTCCCTGCTCTCCACAAAATGCACTTTTTCTTTCCTCTTAAGTATCAAGTTTATGTAAGAAACTTTTATCCAAGAGAAAAACACTTAATGCAAGAGAAAAACATTTTTGGAGAAGCACAGGGAGAAAAGAGGAACTGATCAAACTTTTGATCTTGAAAGACAGTATTTATGACATAGTGGCAGTGATCCTCTGCTCCAATTTCTTTATAAGCCTCTGTGAGAATATTTGATACAAAGAAGTCCCTTTCAAGTGCTTTCTTTGTACACTTGTTATGAGCAATTAGTGAAGCCCCACAGTCGTGTGATCTGACTTATCAGTTTTTATTTTGTTCCGTCTTTGGTGAATTCAGTGGCTGCTCAGTGCTACTTTCCCTGTGATCTTCAGCTCAGATGTCTACAAATACATTTCCACTGGGTCTAATTTACTGTTCTTTACTCCAGTTCTGTGCTGACATAACTCCATAGAGCTTTTATTTTGTTAAGGGAGAACTGAAAGAAATCAGGACTTGCCACCTGAACTCTTCTGACATGAAATATTGAAGACGAGCAAAGAGAGAACCTGATGACACTTATTTTTGGCAAAAAAGTTTTTAACAAGTTAATCACAGAATAAAAATGCACATGTGGGTTTGATTTTTAGCAAGGAATGTTGCTAATGGAGCAAAGGCTGTGCACCCAGATTTTAGGATTAAAGGTTATACTTTATGCCAAAATATTTTTGTAGTTTAGATATTTTATTTTTTTCTCTGAGCACAATAGCCTGTCGTGGTTTAAGCCCGGCAGGCAACTCAGCCACGCAGCCGCTCGCTCACTCCCCCCCCACCTTCCTCCTCCCTACTCCCGGAGAGATGGGGAGGAGAATCGAAAGAATGTAACTCCCACGGGTTGGGATAAGAACAGTCCAGTAACTAAGGTATAACACAAAACCACTGCTGCTACCACCAATAATAATAATGACAAGGTAAATAACAAGGGAAGAGAACACAACCACTCACCACCTGCCAAATGATACTCAGCCCAACCCAGCAGTGAACTAACCCTTCTGGGTAACTGCCACCAGTTTACATACTGGGCATGACGTGCTGTGGTATGGAATACATCTTTGGCTAATTTGGGTCAGGTGTCCTGTCTCTGCTTCCTCCTGGCTTCCCCTCCTCCCTGGCAGAGCATGAGGCTCAGAAAGTCCTTGATCAGAGTAAACATTACTGTGCAGGAACTGAAAACATCGGTGTTATCAGTGCTATTCCCAGGCTGAAAGTCAAAAACACAGCACTGCACCAGCTCCTAAGAAGGAGAAAAATGACTGCTACTGCTGAACCCAGGACAGAAAGTAAAGTTTGAATTCTGGTTTCTGATACATCAAAACCTCTAACAAGTAACCTGTACTGTAGAGAAATATCTTACATGTCATAACTGTTTACCAGCTTAGATAAAGATGTCAGCAGTCTCAGCTGGCTTGATTTTAATTAAAGTAAGTTATGCGTTTGTGGCAGAACATCTTCCCTTTCTCAAAGAAACCAGGAGAGGAGGCTGCAGATCTACTGCTGCATTCCAGATGGCTTCTATGGAAAAGGAGAGCAACATATTTCATACTGAAAGTCTACTGAAAAACAAACCTCATTTATACTAAGGGGACTGTTTCATTGCTAACTAGTTCACTCAGAGAGGAAAACATTGAATATACAGAGTCTTGCATGGTGTTGCCGTGGTCTTTTTGTTTCTTGTGCTAGTAGTATAAATAGACACTTGGCTGTCACCTGAAATAAGTGAAGAGACAGAGGATTAGAAACAAATAGAGATCTACCAAATCATGTTGTGGAAGCAGAGATTCAATCCTTTTTTGTTTCACTTTAGGCATTGTCAATTTTTTCTTTATAGTTTAGAAGTACTGGTTTCTCATATCTTGAATTATCTTTTGAAACATGGAGCCCAGCCATCATATTAGATTCATTTCTTTGGAAACCTAATCAAGAAAAAATACCATGTTTAGGGAAGTTAGTCATATATGTATACACATACATCTTTTATGTATTTTAATCTCATGTAACCAAACTCCCTTACTTTAATTAATGTTTTGGGTTGTTTTTTTTTTGTTAATTTGATAGATTATATACTTTGAATATGCTTGGTGCTGCAATATGCTAATATTTCATCTCATTGATAAAAGCATAATGAAATTAAGGGAAATGTAGAAAGTATATGATTAAGCTCAGTGAGTCCATTAGAATGCTGACTGTTTAAAAAAGCTCTTGGAAGTAGACAAGTACCAAGTGGCACTCGTGTGGATCTTTCCAGATTTAAAAGGTGTCTTTCTCTAATTTTTAAAGCAACTGACTGGGTAAG
Source organism: Amazona ochrocephala (assembly GCA_039720435.1). Lineage (NCBI taxonomy): Eukaryota > Metazoa > Chordata > Aves > Psittaciformes > Psittacidae > Amazona > Amazona ochrocephala. The sequence continues at coordinate 35,236,061 of CM077878.1, forward strand.
TAACATAAAATTAACATTTCTCCTGCAAAAATTAGAGTTAGAATTAATTTTTATCAACTCCAACTGGGAGCAGAACTACAGAAATTTTATTTTCGGTATTTGTATTTGTACTAAAATACATAAGTAACTTATAAATAATGACAGAAGAGGAATGAGTGCAAGACTGAGGATATTATAAGCACTCAGCATATTATCACTATCTTGAATCTGAAAAAGAATGGGTTTCTTGATTTATAATAATAAAAACATAGTCTTTCAATTCAATAATATCAAAGCAGTTACTAGAGACTGTATCATGCTTTTTTTTGCACTCAAAGTTGGAAAGCAGATCTAGTTTGGAATTAAGCAAAGCAGACATTTTCTAAAGCAGTGCTGTTGCAGACAGGACGGGGCAGATTCAGAGATTCCAAACAGCTAAGAAGTTTTGGCTTTAAATTTTGGAAGGCTTGAAGGCAAAGGAAGAGATACAGATGTACTCCTTAGGTCTTTTCCTTCTGAGAATTACTTTATAGTGTGAACTTTCGAGAAGACAGAAATAGCTTCTATAACCAAAAGACTGAAACAGAACAAAAGTACTTAAGTACATATTTTCCTCATTTTATTTTATGCAGAAATGTTTTCATAGTTTGGATATTTTCTTCTTTGATATAGCTGTTTGATATGAAACAATGAAAAAAAAATAACAAAACGAACTAAAAAAAAGCCTTTTCAGCAGTATTATGCCTTTCTTTTTCCCCTTCTTGCTATGACGAACATAACATTAGAGAACATTTGATACAAAATCCACTGTTTTGGATGGGCTGCCAAGCTGCTGCACATGCATAGTAATAGCCATAATAATCAGAAACTAAGGCTTTTTGTGTATTTTACTTTAGAAGTCCAGAAGTTTTCTACCTGTGTGTCCTGGTTTTGGCTGAGATAGAGTTAATTTTCTTCCTAGTAGCTGGTGCAGTGCTGTTTCAGCTTTAGTCTCAGAACAATGCTGATAACACACCGATGTTTTAGTTGTTGCTAAGTAGCGCTTACCTTGATCAAGGACTTTTCAGTTTCCCATGCTGTGCCAGCAAGGAGGGGCACAAGAAGCGGGAAGGAAGCAGAGACAGGACGCCTGACCCAAACTAGCCAAAGGGGTATTCCATACCACTGCATGTCATGACCAGTATATAAGCTGGGGGGAGTCACTTGAGGTACCAATCGCTGCTCAGGCTGGGTATCGGTCAGTGAGTGGTGCGCACCACTTTGGTTTTCTGAATTTCCCTTTTTTTTTTTTAGTCTGTTGTTCCCTATTGTTATTTTCAGTATTGTTATTGTTGATATTATTTCTATTGTCACTGTATTTTACTTTATTTCAATTATTAAGCTGTTCTTATCTAATCCCGCAGGTTTTACATTCTTTTGATTTGACTCCCCATCCTGCCCACAGGGTAAAACGGAGAAGAGGTAAGCAAGTGACTGTGTGGTGCTGAATTTCCAACTGGGTCTAAACCATGGCAGTCCTTTTCAGCTCCCAACATAGGGCATGAAGGTTTGATGTAATGACAGATCTGACCAGAGCGTGTCAAAACATATTCATTATAAATAGTCACTGTTTTGGTTTAATAATCATTGGTCGCAACATTAATTTATTTGCTCTCAGAACTGTTGCACTTGGTCTCAGAGTTGCGTTATGTTACATCTTGTTTACAGTATGCATTCCCTGTTTTGGTATTTATTGCCTTTGGGGCTTGGACGAAGGATCTTGGTTTGTTGTACTTTATAATCATGGCTTATGATACGATAGACTTGCTGGTCATGAAACTGATCTGGTATGCATTCTCGGCATTGTCATCACCTCTACACTTTGGGAGCTAACTATGCTAACGAGAACTATTAATAATCATACCTTTTTCCTTTTCTTCTGGGAGGCCCAACCTATGAAGGAGAAATTTCCCCGTATCTCCCCCACTAGGCTATTTACAGCACCATTTGAGAATTCTGAGAATTTTGAATATTCTTGGAATATTGAACCCAGCCTGATCCTACTGGTAGAAATCAGTATGTTGTTGAATATGGTTCAGATCTTGGCTAAGATTAAACAGCTACAAGTAGCTACTCCAACCCTCATGAGAAGCACTGTGGCTTGAAGGACAAAAAGAAGGACTCAAACTCCAGTGACAAAGATTTTGGCTTCTTCAACCCCTGTGACAAACACTATAGCTACTCAAATCCCAGTGGCAAGCACTATGACAGCTTAAACCCCAGCAACAAGCTCGGGAGACATTTGAACCTCTACAATAAGCACTGTAGCTACTCAAACTCTGATGACCAGTACCACTGCTACTCCAATTCTGGCATTAGGAACCACAGTTATTTTTACCCCCATAACAAGCACTGCAGCCGCTCAAACCCCACCGTCAAGTACAGTGGCTATTCAGACTTTGGTGACAAGCCCTGCAGCTGGATTTTTTCCTTTTTTTCACATTCCTGTGACCAATACGGTGACTACTCAAACCCCAACAACAAGCACGCCAGTTAGCTGCGTTGTACTTAGTTACCCTGGCTAGGTTTAAACCATGACACCATGACCTAATTAATACCAACACATCTTATTTCAAGTAAAACAAGAAATCTCACATCAATTGCAGAGAGAAGCTTCAGACAGTATCTCAAGCAAATAAAATGTTTACATCTATGAGCATACTTGAGTGAGCAGCTCCTTTGTGATTAAAATATGGTAATTGAAAGGCTGTGACCTATAAAATATAATGCATTGTGTTAATTAAAAGCTTAAACATAAGAAGAAAATTTTAGCAATTGAAAGAGACAAGATTGGCAGATTATTTTGATAAACAATGTGCCACTGTTTCCTTGAAGGCACACTGTATTTAACAGGAAACTTTTTGGCTGAAATATATTTTATCTGCATTGCTAGTTATACTTTTGTAATCAGCAGACTCATACTTTCAGATTAGATATAAAAACCAAGACACAAAGCCTTTATCTTCTCTTTAAGATTTTAAATAAAGATCTATGAAAGACGCTTGAATTACACCTTGCAAAGAAAACTGAATCTCTTACAAGTCCTCTTCATTTTGTGAGGCTAAATTATAATATCACAGGGTAGAAGGAGGAGAGAACACACACACAAAAAAAAGAAGTGACACTTTAACTAGGAAGGAAGTAGATATAGATACGGGTGGCTGGCATTGCCTTAAGGAGCAGGCAGGTAGAGGAATAATGATTTTGAGGAGTATAGATATGAGGAATAGGCTGCTGTTTTGGGGATATTTTAGGAGCAAAGGTAATATAGAAAGGGTTTAATGAACATTTCTTACAGCCAAAATTCTTTTTTCATGGAGGCATTCTTGGAAATACAACAGGTTAGTCAAAGTTTTCCAACATTAATTTAAGCAGAACAAAGGTGAATACCTGCAATGTACCTTTTCTGTGCATGTTGACATCACTTTGCAGAACTATAAACTGTTGAAGCAAAGGATGGAAGAGGAAAGTTTGTCCTTCTCAATAATTCATATTACCATTATATGAATGGGGGGGGGGGTGTGCTAGCTAGATTCATCTATTTAAATATACATAGATTATTTCACTGTTCATTACAGATTCTGGGTGGATTGAACTATATAGGACACAAATAAAATAAAACAGATCTTTCTTTTATGTTAGAAGATGCAAGTAAGCAAAATTTCTAAACTGCAGTAACAGCAGAAGTTAGATGTTTTTGTGGAGTCTATTTTTTTAAATTACTTTTTTCACTTGCACTGTCTTCACTGCATTTTTATTTTTTTTTTAATAAGACCATTAAAACTACAACATAGGAGTGAATATATTTCTGTTCTACAGAAGAATATAAATATGTACTTTGTGTATCAGTATTTGTGCTTTATTAAAATCTAAATATGCCTTAGAAAGATTTATCTACTCTCTAAAACTCATTATGTCCTTCCCCCTGTTGCCACAGGACAATTTTTTCCAGTCCCTGATGTTTATTTTTCCGTGTACTATTTTTTTAAAAAGCAGTGCTTCCAGCACATTTCCAGCTTTTCCCGGTTCTTTCACTGTTGTTATGCTTGCCCTTACTGAAGGACTTCAGAGCTTCTCAAGCACACGTCGTAAGAATAAAAATAAAATTCAGCAGACTTTCATCCCAAGGTGTTTTACTTCTAATCCCATAACAATTATCAGACGTTTAATAGGTTCCAGATAAGTGGGGGGAGACAGGGAGGTCTGATATTATATTATCGCTGTGTTAAGGTAGTCAAAAGAATAAATGTCCTCTTCCTACTTCTAGAGCTAGCTTTCAGCCTGACAAACCTCTCCATCTTACTTCTACAGCAGAGCAGACACTAAGTGAAGTGTTGGGTTGGTTGATTCACTTTTTCTGCCTAAAGACACCATCCAAAAAATTGCAGCTTATCAAAGTAAGCGAGTACTGTGGAGGTAGTATTGATCCCTTTTAGGCCATCACAATTAAATGACTGGAAGAGCACAAAACCCATCTCTTTTGGATTTTTCAAACATGGGCAACTTTCCACACTCACAGCTCTTTTTTTTCAATTTTTTATTTTTTTAATTCTCTGAATGGATGACTGAAGGCTGATCAATATAAAACATTCCAGAGATCCCAGAGAAACTTTTCTTCACATGAAAGTGCTTTGAAAAGTCAGAAGAAAAAGTAAAAAGCAAAAAAGGAAAAAAAATCCCACATAAAAAAAAAAAACAAAGCACAAATAGTGACATGAAAGAATTTTGTCAGAAATTTGATCACATATATGGTTAATAGTTTGCACACAAAACATACTAAACAAAAATGTTTGTAAAATCTGCTTAATTTTCGCTTTCTTAATGTGAGATATATGAACCCTCAGCATGTGGGTTATACAAAGAGTTTTCTGAGAGTTTGAGGTACATTTAAGAAAATATGAAATTGAGTAGAGTGTATTTTTTCTTTTCCCCCAATTTTCAATAATTCTTGCTTGTATTCTTCATTCTGTGCTACTGAGAACTTCCATTTCACTTGGAAACATATTAACACATTACCATCCACAGTGTCATAGCAATCAACACTACACAAAATGAAACATGACTTGAAGAGTGTCTGCACCAACAGCATGAAACCACAGTCCAGTTTTTGCTTTTCCCTGCTGTATTCTCCAGCTGCACAAATCTCTGCCTTGGGTAGCATTCAACATTCCAGCATTAAGAAACAATCAAGTCTGAGCTGCAGATGCTCAAATAAGATACTGCTTGTGGGGACCAAACAAACAAAAATAATCCTGTTTTGTAAGGAACACAGATTTCATATTTCATATTCAGTACTGCACCCATTGTTGTGCCAAAGAACACAGACAGCTTAAGTTGTTCAGCTCTCAGGTTCAAGAAAAGAGAGATAAAGTCCTGAAGACAGACATTGGAAAACCTGAACTTCACAGTATATAAAATGCATAATCTAATAGTGAAAATGTGCAATCAGAGGAGAAAATGAAACATTTTCTTCAATGTATGTGTTTTTACAATGCCAGATGACAATTGTCCTTCAGTCAAGTATAAAATAATTAAGCCATCAATAGACATTGAGGTTTTTAATAACGTCCATATAGAATAAAGTTTGAATAGAAATAAAACCTTATATATATTTTGGTAAGCATAGTCTTCATAGGCTATAGGACAATAAAACAGACCCAAGCAAACAGTCTGGATAATGAAGGCATGATGCATGCTTATTCTCACACACAGAAGAGAAATGAGGAAGGAAAGTTAGAAAGGTATCATCCTGCTAAGGAACATTGTATCTGCATTTCCCAATTATAAATGTCTAGTTTACCTAGAAGTGCATTTTTATTCATTAATGTTATATCTCTGATTCGTGCAATTAATTCTGGAGTCATCCAGCTCATGAGGGGGGCTCAAGGATTGCCTGTACATTGAAGCATATTGCAGAACACACTTCCCATCCACACAGAGACTATATTGTGTGTCACATCTATTCATCATATCTTTTGTGCGCTGACACCACTTATCCAGCATCAGAAGTACAAAGTGGTCTGGAATACCTCACAGAAGAGGATTACATCACTTGCCTGAAGGAATTATTAGGCAGCACAGATTTATTTGACATTCAAGACATGCAGTGGCAATACAGACAACAGGTGCTGGATACTCCCAGGGTTTGCCCAGATCAGGTGCAATGTCAAGTAAACACATCAGAGTTTTGATATTCTCCAGCAATTCCAAATAAACCATTCTTTACGTCATCACTGAAGCACCCCCGAAATTACTTTGCATGCTCATCAGATTTGATGTCTTTTCCGTGCTATGAAGTACTTTTTACATAGTTGCTATAAACACAGAATCATAACCTGACCTTCAGCTTCAATCACTGCTTAATTTGTGTGACAGATCATTCCTATTTTAATATATTGTATTGCTTACCTTTGCCTCAGGTACTCTACATGATTTTAGCAACATTTTTGAAAATATAGGAAAAATAGAATTTACAAGGTAGTCCACTAGTAGGATGGACTTCCATGATTTTCAGCTCCTCCAGAGGTATCAGCTGTTATAGTTACCAACTGTACCCAAACAAAAGTTCCATTATATATAAATAGTATACAACTAATACAAATAGGATCTGCATGTCTTCATACTGTCCTGACAGTACATCAAACAAACACAGGGACATCCACTGGAGAGAAAACACACAAAAAAAAAAAACAACATTGCAGCGCAGAATTGTGTTGCACCTGACAAGTGCAGATTCTGTGTCCTAAACTAGAGGACCTTAAGCATTATAATGAGGCTGCAAAATGTCTAGGAAAAGAGGTGAGCTCATCTAACTGTAATCTCTGATGCACTTAAGTTACCCTTTTAGCTTGCATTACAATTTACAATTACATTTACAATAAAACAGAAAACCTGTCTTTATGCTTAAGACTAACATGGAAAAAAAGAAAATAAGAACTGCTTTGTCCGATAAAATCGAACCTGCCTTGAGGTTTTTTTCCTAATGAAAAGCGAATTTATAAACAGTGGTTCCTGTCTGTGCTGTGTCAGTACAATGAGTAAGTACTGTGTCAATACCCTTTTAATACTTTAATACTGCGTTCTCTGACTGTACTTTTACAGTTACTAAAAAAAATATACTAATTAAAGTTACATACTGAAAGATTCAAAAACATACTCACTACAGAAACTGAAGATTCCAGTCTGTCGTGGCTTAAGCCCAGCCATAACTCACTCAGTTCGCTCACTCACTCCCCCCTCTTTCTTCCTCCCCGCTCCCGGGGGGAGGGGGAGGAGAATATAAAGAATGTAACTCCCACGGGTTGAGATCAGAACAGTCCAGTAACTAAGTATAACACAAATCACTGCTGCTACCATTGGGTAGTTTGGATCAGGTGTCCTGTCTCTGCCTCCTCCCGGCTTCCCCTCCTCCCAGGCAGAGCAGAGGCTCAGGAAGTCCTCGGTCAGAGCAAACGTTACTGAGCAGCAACTAAAACGATCGGTGTTATCAGCGCTGTTCCTAGGCCGAAAGTCAAAAACATAGCACTGCACCAGCTACTAAGAAGGAGAAAAAAATAACTGCTACTGCTGAACCCAGGACACTATCACCATCAAATATTAATTTTACAGCTGAATTAAAACCAGGTGGAGGATTTCCATTTGAGATTAGACATTTGAATAAACCAGTGCAGAAAAATGAAGGAAGAGAGAGGTAAGTAACAAAGGTCCTTCACATAAGTAATGTGAGAAAAAAAGGAGGGTTTTCGTGGAGGAAGGGCTGAATTACCGTGCACCTACTAAAGTCAGCGGAATTGGGAGGGATTATTTACTTCAGTCAAGATGTTCCCTTGAGTGTCCAGTGCTGGAGAATTTTCCATTCATCACCGAACTTCTAAACCTAAAATTCATCAAGAAAATCCTACTTAAAAAATCTGCAAACAATTTCATTTTGGTTTAAATATATCTGAAGAAAGAGGAATAAGAAAGGAGGCAACATGAGTTTATTTTAGCACAAAGTTTTCAGTTAGTAATTATCAATGCTATTTTGAACTGTTGCATATCATGTTTATAGAATCATAGAATCATAGAATAGTTAGGGTTGGAAAGGACCTCAAGATCATCGAGTTCCAACCCCCTTGCCATGGGCAGGGACACCTCCCACTAAACCATGCCATCCAAGGCTATGTCCAACCCCACCTTGAACACTGCCAGGGATGAAGCATTCACTTTTTTTTAGAGAAACAATAATCCATAATATAAATGACAGCTTGGATAAATACAATGCCATCTCTTGGTTATGGATACATTTATTACAAACAAAGCTGCACACTCTTTTCCCCAAATTATTTTGACATTGAACACAAAATGTTGAAATAAACGGCACATGATGACCATTGAATTCTTTGTGCTTAGTACATAACTTTCTCCCCATGATTTGTACTTCACTGGGTTTATTTTGAACACAGAAAAGGAAAAGTGAGCCAGTGAAGCTAAAAAAAGTTCAGGAGAAATAATTAAGTACCCCAAAGACTTTAAACACTTGAGAACAGGTATTTGAAGCTGGTAGTCAGGAGCTCAGCATTAAAAATGACACATGTAGCTGGAAGCCTACAAAAGGCTTGTCTTTTTCAGTATCCTTGGTCAGAATCTCTCTCGTCATCTTTCTCATAGGTCTTTTTCCGTTATCTTGCCTGTTAGCTGTGCACATGGAAAGCCATGACTGAGTCCATTATTTTTGTCATTACTTCAATGACCCAGTGGTAGTCAGGCTAAAATCAGCTTTCCCTACAAAATTTATGATGGTGGTTTGTTTTTCTTCAGTTTTCTGGTGCTTGAAATTAAAAAAAAAAAAAGGTAAACTTTGCTTTAGCCTGACTACCACTTTTGCTTTAGCACTGGAAAAGTACACAAATTTTGTACTTCAGAAGTCTGGATAAAAGATGACCCTGAACTATGGTACTACTAAAATGAGATGCCAATAACAGAAGGCAATTGTGAATACTACAGCAGGTAAATATCTTTGAAAATATAACCCACTTGTAAACTTCAAACAGTAGTCAAGTCTCAACGTAAAGTTTTCTAAATGTTATACTTTATACTTAATTACCTTATTTTTTATACAATATTTTTAATTCTACTCTTGTCCCTTAAACATTCACAGAGGCAAATAGCCTCATTTTTTTTCCCCATCATGTTCAAATCAACAGGACACCATCTAGCTAAGCAATGTCATTTTGAACAGTATGAAAAATATTTTTCATGTCATGGCTATTTCATCTTGCCTCTAAATGGAAAAGAAACTTATGTCAAATATATAGAGAAGTTTCAAATCACAGGCAAAGCAGCCATTAATATTCTAACTGGATGTCTTAGATGCTGTTAGGTCAAGAAAGGCTGCAGTCTAATAAAATTAGGTTAACATTAAATGAGACATAAATTGTTCTTATAATTGAAAAGGTAGAGGAACAAGAATAAAAGCTCTTGCTCTAATTTCTAATTCAGTGTTCCTCATGATCTAAGTGAATGTGCTGCCATTGAAAGACTTAACTTGTAGCTCAGCTACAGTTAGAAATTTTCTGCTGTTAGGATTGTAAGTAAACAAATGACAATTACTTTGGATGATACTACGCTTTATTCTTACTTATCATGACAACACAGTGATCTGCTGGGAGCTTTTCTAGGTAGGATACTAGAAATGGTTTAAGCACCTTATCCTTCTGCTTAAAAGTCAATCTTCCTTCCCTGCATGTGGAGAAAAGTTAGTCCTTCTGAACAGAGTCAATTACTTATTTGTTTTACCTCCAACTTTGCCTATCTTTCCAAGCACAAAGAGGGAGAATGCTTAAATTTGGCCAGACAAGTATGTATTCTGCCTTGGCTTTCATCTTAGATAGCCTAATGGAGAGTGCAGTGAGCATAAATCCAAGATTCTGGGCTATATTAGCCAGTTAAATGTCTACAACATTTGTTTAAAACAGTAGAAAAACAACCTGATGAAGTCTTCAATCAGCACAAATAACAAAATCTTAAGAGTACCTGATGATAAAGATCTGATTTTATTTTGCTTTTGTTCCATACAGAAGGAAGGTTATAAACCAGCATCTTGCAGTGTACTTGAACAAAAGTCATTCCAAGCAAGAACTCGTTTTTATTAACATCTTTATTATGTCAGACTTGAACAAATGCAGCAAGTTCAACAGACAAAACACGTGTCCCAGATCCTTCTACATTTCAGTGTCTCAGAAGAATGCGACACTTTATGCCAGTATAAAGAAAAAAGGAGACGATAATGTACGCTGCTATTTGAAATAAATGAGAACTCTCTCTGCTGAAGCCAAGGACCAGCGTAAGTTTCCAGAAGAATGCTCATACTTGTAACAATGCGACAGATATAGTTCCACAGGGGAAAAAAACACAATCAACCAACCAACCAAAACAAAACAGGTAGAGCACCTGTTTCTTGTCTTTAGCAAATGTTGTGTAATATTCTGCCCTTTTCTGACTCTCACTTGCCTCTCTTTAGCACCCCTGCTTTAAACTGGGTAGACAAAGATTGTAAGGATGCTGATTTTTGAAAAGTTGAAATCTCTCATTTAACTATGTCAAGGAGAGATGCCTGGTAAATATGCAGTCAGAATTAGAGTGCTACAGCAATATTTCTGCTATACTTAAACTGCATTTTCTAGTATTCAAGCACTGGACTTCTGCCACATCTCATGAGGAATGAGGAACAAGTTACTTTGAAAAACACATCTCCGTGACAGAAATCACTGTATATTGAGTGAAAACACCTAGTTTGATTTTTTTTGAGTGCCAGGTTTTTCTCTATGATTCTAATTATCCCCTGTCTGATCTTAGTTGCTCAGAGTAATAGCAGATTATGCAATGCATAGGAAATTCCTTTGGCAGCTAAAGCTAACAATCAAAAACACAAGCTGCATTAAAATTCAGATTTTCATTCCCAGTCTTCACAAGAGCAAAATGTACCCTGTAAACATGTGAAAAAAGGTGTCAGGCAACTATGACAAGAGCTGAGTAGCTCAAAGTGTCATGCTAATCTCATTGAACCTGCGTTGTGCCTATGCGTTGTAGGTCTCCTGCTACTTGCACTTTGTCCATGTTTTGGTAGATGATCCTCTTAGAAAGTTGCTGAGAGCCCATATTCTGCTTTAAGCTTGGGTTCTTTTTTCGGTTTACAAGTAGCATTAAACAGAACACTGACTCCAGCAACTAGTTGTGGCGTAAAAGTACATGTCTTTTCCTGGATGTTGGATGCGAAGTGGGAATGTAAAGGTTATGTGATTTGCCTGCTTGCAACTCTCCCTGACTACTGGACCACAATGCAGAAACATATCCCAGAGCTCTGCTCTCACAAGCACTACCAAAATTTTACACAGATGCATAAGGCACTGGAATAGAATCATAGAATCATAGAATAGTTAAGGTTGGAAAGGACCTTAAGATCATCTAGTTCCAACCCCCCTGCCAGGGGCAGGGACACCTCACACTAAACCATACCATCCAAGGCTATGTCCAACCCTGCCTTGAACGTCGCCAGGGATCAAGCATTCACAACTTCCCTGGGCAACCCAGTCCAGTGCCTCACCACCCTTACAGTAAAGAATTTCTTCCTTATATCCAATCTAAACTTCCCTTGTTTAAGTTTGAACCCGTTACCCCTTGTCCTCTCACTACAGTAAATACATTTCTTCTTTTTTTTATTAACATGAAGATTCAAGGTGAAGGCAACTTCCACTCTTGGGCTCCCTTGCTCAATATTTATAGCAACAAAAAGTTGTCCCAGGTTGCTGCAGCAGCAACTTTATGCTCCTCTCCCACACAGATAACTACAAGCTATGAGGCAAAAGCAAAGTGCCTTCTAGTCACATTTGTTCGGTAGTTGGTGGTGTTAGTTACCCTCAGGGACCGGAAAGGAATAGACATCGCCTTTTTCTCAGGACAGCCATGACCTATTTGCTCACCCCTCAGCAAAATACAGTGATACACTAAGATCCCTCAACCTCATAAAGCATATGGGGGAGAAAGCCTCACTTCATCAGCAGCGGCACCTGGCAGGAACAAATAACTCCTAAGCAAGCATCAAAGCACTTCCAGCAGAGGCACATCCAGCATGAACTGCTGCTCCCACTTAAATCATTGATTTGAAGCGATGGCTGCCATCCTGTACTGAGAATTGTACAAATGAGCAATGTGCCTTTCTGCTGAACCTTATTGATTTGCATGAGTCTTAGGACAGACACAGCTGTGCATTTAAATAGACCACAAGGCAGAGCTGAGGCTTCATAAGCAAAAATCAATTTGTTATATTTATTAAATAAAATTAAAAAAAAAAAAAAGAAGAAAGGGTATAAACTCCTACATTTCAAGCTCTAAACCAATCTTAAGTAATGAGGTTTAGAATAAAGACCACTTTACACCTGCATGCTGGGGTTTCTGGCATGTTCTTCTGCAGTGTTTGCTACAGATCACAGGCAGAAACGATAGCACCCTACTAGCCCTGGTCTAAATCCAGCAATTGCAATCTTCATAAAGGAATGTAACATACAGTACAGTTGAAGCTGACATTTTTTAAACACACCCAGAATGAAAGTAAGCAATATTTATGAACAGAAAGAAAAGAAATAGCCCCTCATTAATTATTTTGATAAATACGTACATTTTTAAAAAGAGTTTAATGTGGGCACAAAAGTAGAAACTGCTCCTGTAAGAGGGCCGAGGTCTTAATTACATGTCTCCTCCAAGAAATGAAACCTCTTACAGATGATTTCATGTTTTAGCTTTTTGCTCTTTCTATAGTAAGGCATTAGTCTAGCACCCAGGTATTCCTCTGTGCTCTTCTGTTCAGTTAGAGAAAAGGTCAATCCAAAATAAGTACACATTAAGTTTATAAGGGCTGACAAGAAGACAGTATGGGACGGCATGAATGCAGTCATATTAACTCGGGGTAATGCTTTTCTACACATTAGCAATTCAGCTGTTGTGCTCAGAATGAGAATTAAAATAAAAACTGTGAACTCACAGCAGCAAAAATTAAAAAGTACCTCCAATGGTGGACAAGGAAAGCATAAATGTAGGGTACTGCAGCAGCACTCTAATGTTACCAAAAGTAACTAGGGGAAAACAATTGCTAGCGACACAAGTAAGAGAGTACAACTGCGACACTGGAGGAAGGCATGTTTCCCTGCAGATTTCTAAAGAGAGAGTTGATTCCCTCACTGATGTGCTTTTGTTCTCTGTTGCACATTCATTCTTCACTGTCTCTTTTCCCCTTAGGGAGCTGTCATTGCTAGTATTGCACGTCCACTTTTTTTCAGTTCTTAGTCAGCTATAACCAGTGAAGTGAAACACAAGCAAGACAATCATCAGAACTGCCCCTGTGATTATTACTTTTTGGTTTTGACAAGTTGTTGAAAACAACATGAGAAAGAAATGCCTTTTCTCATTGTTTGTACCTGTGTGAATGTTCTGATCCTGTCAGCAGCTTCTTTTATTTCAACAAGACAGGCAGCTACTGTCAGCTTATTTGGGATTCAGTTACTTCAAGAAGGAAAGGGAGAGGCACAAGCCTCCAGACTGTATTCTGCTAAATAGCTGAGACGTTGTGGTCTTTTACTTCCACAAACTGCGTCTGTGCTTTGAGATGTCACTGACAAAGTAAACAATAAAAGGATTTATTTTTTTAGCCCAATATCATGCTTCCTGCATTGACCACAGTGGATGCTTATGGAAAGACTATGAGAATAGTTTCTTTCCATATCTTGAGTCCATGAGTTGCACCTTTAACTGCATTATATGGAAAAGTACTGCTCTTAGTGTACTTAAACTACTGCCTTGCAACATCTTGTTTTTCCTCTGTTTATTTCTTAAGGAAAAAAAAAAAAAAGAAAATAGTTTCTGCGTTATCTTCCCTATACCTCTCACAACAATGAACTTCTGGTTTTTCCTCATTTGGCTGTCTCTTTTGTAGGCTTTATTTAGTTTTTCTCATACCACCATCACATATTTTCCTTCTAAGTCTTTTCAAGTTCTATTATAAAAATTTTGAAGCTAGAACTGCACATAACAGTCATGACATCAAGTAATATAACATATTTGATTTGTTACCTCCTCCTTTCCAAATAACTCATATCAGTCTCTTTTCCTGTTTGACCAACACTGAACATCAAGCTGATTCCTGGTTGACCAACACTGAACATCAAGCTGATCTTTTCACTTTTCACTATGATTCCAAGGTTTCTTTCCTAAGTGTTGGAAACAGGTGTTGCCATTCTCATTTGTCATGTGCTGAAGTGGCGGGTTTATCCCATGTGTTTAACTTGGTAACTTTGAATTTTACGTGTTACTTTATTTTATAATTAGTCAATAATATGAGATTCCTCTGCAACTTTTTATGGTACCAAGGACCTGTTGTGAAGTTGCTGAAGGCAGCAGAACTAGGGGGATTACATTTTTAAAGCAGTCTCGACTGATAATTACGGTTATTATCTGAATGTTGGCAGAGGAAGGACAATACAGCTTGGCCCAGCTCTACTCACATATGTTACAGCATGGGTGTTCACACCATGAGTGAATGCATATGCAGCATTTGAACAAAGGTAGCATCATTTTACTTGGAAAGATGGAAGATAGTTTAGCATAATGTGCTTAAGAGTCTTATAGAGTACTGTCAGTAAAAGAAACTGCAAGAACCTGAGAACCCTGTTCTGCTTATAAGTGTAATGGAAAGGAAATATTTCATAATGCTTCCAGTAGTGACACTAGAATATGAATATTCTTAAGAATTCATACAGCAGAAATCTGCTGTCTATAGCAATCTGCAAGGTAGATACTTTGTGTTTAACTAAGTAACAGGGTTCAGGAAAGAGGTTCTGATTCCTCTAGCTAAAGGTGAAAAAAAATACTTGAGAATGTGGACACCAAGTCATTTCATGAAGAGACATAAATGAGTAGAGAATCTACAGATTTTTTTGAATAGAGAAGGTCATGCTTTTGCTCAGAAATAACCTTCTGCTGTGCACATGGAAGTCATCAAAATGATGGACAAAAATGCTTGATACAAGTAATGATAACTAAACTTTAATCTGAAATATGGAGTTGGAGAATACCTACAGAAGTATATGTTCTATAATAACTAAAAAGTTACAGTCAAAACCTAATAATAGAAAATGGTGTGCAATAGGAGAGGTGGAACTAGAGGATTTCATTACATGAATTATGAAGACGCAAAGAGCATCTGAACACAGGCACAGATGTGTTGGAAACTAGAAGGAGGTAATTTGACAAGTCTGTGATAGTTTACTTCCAGACTGCTTTTCTCACATACCAGGATATTTTGACCTCTTTAGCTACAAACATAACTGTACACACAGGCTTCAGCTTATTCAGGTAATTTCAAAAGCAGCAGCATCCTAAGATTTAGATATTCAGTGGTTTGAGTCTAAAAATTGATCTCTATAACTCTCCTTTTATAAACCACACATCTCAACTCCAGGTCATGCACTTGGTAAATCTTTCTTGATTTGTTCATACTTAACAGTCATTTCTCTGGCCACACCTATAGCATATACATTTGCTGATACCGCATTTAAACTACAAGCATCTTGATTTTCTTTGTTTCAACCCTTATATATTCAAGCATGCCAATAAATTCAGTGTTTAACTTCCATGCAAATATCACAGCCTGAAGCTTTCTATTTCCACACATTGAGGCCCACCCCAATAGCTGAACCAGAGAATGGTCTTATAGCAGGCAATTTTAAAGCAACCCAGGAAGTCTTTTATCCAGAAACAAAAAATTGCTACTTGTGTAAATGAATGTCATATTTTACTCTATGTGTATGAAAAAAAAAAAAGTTTACAATTACAGATGATGTCACTAGAAAACTAAAAAAACAAAACAAAACAAAACAAAAAACCTCCACAAACAAAAAACAAACAAACCCAAAAAAAAAAAAACACGCCAAAAAACCCAACTATCATTTTGCATTTTACTTGTATAAAGTACACATCTAAATAAAATTTAGGTAGACTTAAGTATTTAAATCAAAGTAAGAGAGTCATTAGATACATATGGAGTGGACACTGAGTCTTCAACGTCAACATTTTCACTTCACAGACCCATAGGAAACCACTGAGTTATTCTGCTCTAGCACTGTTTGCTGCATACAGCTTCAATGTTTTTGAAGGACTTCACCTGGTAGGCACTGACAATTCTGAGTGTGGGACAAAGCAGAACAGACATAACCATTGGCATTGAAATGCAGGTCAGAGAGAGAAGTTTTGTAAAACCTCCTTTCCACATAACAGCTCACAGCTTGTAATTGCAATCCCATTAAATGTGGAGGAAGGCAACCTGTGCCTCCATCCTGGTATGAACAGACTGGGGGATTTGATGGAGATATGGCAGTGTTTAGGCAGGTATCAGAGAGTAAGAAGCTGCAGAAGAGTGTGGAGGAGAGCCTGTAAGAAGGTATGCTTCAGAAAGAATGAGATCTTAGTTCCGGATATAGGCAGATTTAGAAAACTGTCCACAGCAAAATTCTGGAGCAGTGACAACCTTCTGGTATAATGCTGCCAGAGATCAAAACTCCTGTACAATTAGGGCTTATCACCACTTCATGCAGTTAAAGAGGACTGCAGCATCAAAAAACTCCACACATACCCAGCTACATACAAATAAATAAAAACTTTTTAAAGCGACTTTGGCAATCGTTTTTCTTCACAGCCATTTTTTCTTTTTTTTACAACTATTCTCACTAGTACATATATTTTGTACATATACAAAACTTGTTACAGAGAGTCTGTTCTAGTCTCCTAAGGAAAAGCATAAGAGTTTAAAGAAGTGCACAGTAAAAAACCAAGATTTCTGATAAGGTTTTACTGAAGTACTTGCTTCAGATGGGGATCATGCTTGCAAAAAATTATGTAGCTGACATCTGGTCTACAGCATAATTTGACAAGTCAGTGCAAGACTCAGGAGAGAGTGAAAACATGAGTGCATATGCTGCTAGCATACAGGATTGGGTAGTGAAAGAAGGTGAAAGAAAACAGCTGAAACAGAGGCAGAGACATGAAATTAAAAAGCAACAGGACACACTGATTTCCATAGGAGTATGAGAAGCTCTGTCACTGTCCCCATACAGTGTATTTGCAGACACTGCACTAACATGGCCCCAGTTTGATGGGCACGCTGACAGCCATACCCCTCAAAGAAGGCTGGTACTCTGGGGAATTTGGACAAAAGAGGGAGAAGAGGAAATATGTTTGTGAGAAGTCCAAGCATATGTGTGAGACTACTTACTGAACATTGGATATAGAAATAAGTCTAGGTTAAAACACAATTTTTAATATAAGTGAAAAGGCATCACAAGAAGTTAAATACAGGTTTAGGATTTTGTAGATTTTTTTCAGAGCAGAAAACTGGACTCCGACCAACAAATAGGAAGTGAAACAGCTGGAAATAGCTTAACCAGACTTACAAGTATTACTATGATGACCAGAGTAAGAATGCTTTAGTGAGAAACTTTTTTAAACTGTCACCGCAATTGTTTCTGAAAATAATGCTGGTACAAGAGTTTGAACCTCCTAATGGCCATAAGTGTGCGCAAAGGAACAATAAGCCTGCAGTGTATACACAGAGGTTTCAGTACACATGTCTGTTTGGAACCTCTATTACACAATCCAAGGAACACATTTCTATTCCTCAATGCTTGAATTTGTTGAGATTTCTTGTGAGGAAGAAGGGGAGGGGGTAGGAAAGAGTGCATGTGTATGGCAAGAGTAATTTGCAATGCACCATCACCTTGAGAATCATTTTATTTTGAAAAGTACCTAAAAATATTTTGGCTACTGGAAACACTTCAAAGTTTGCCAGGAACCTACTGAAAGTCTGAATTACTGCAGAACACTAGCATATAATCATAGAATCATAGAATAGTTACGGTTGGAAAGGACCTTAAGATCATCTAGTTCCAATCCCCCATCCATGGGCAAGGACACCTCCCACTAAACCATGTCACCCAAGGCTCTGTCCAACCCTGCCTTCAACACCACCAGGGATGGAGCATTCACAACTTCCCTGGGCAAACCATTTCAGTGCCTCACCACCCCATACGGGAGGTGCTCCAGTCCCCTGATCATCCTCGTGGCCCTCCTCTGCACTTGTTCCAGCAGTTCCATGTCCTTTTATGTTGAGGACACCAGAACTGCACACAATACTCCAAGGGAGGTCGCACAAGAGCAGAGTAGAGGGGCAGAATCACCTCCCTCAATGTGCTGGTCATGCTCCTTTTGATGCAGCCCAGGATACAGTTGGCTTTCTGGGCTGCAAGCGCACACTGTCAGCTCATGTTGATTTTTCATCGACCAACACCCCCAAGTCCTTCTCCGCAAGGCTGCTCTGAATCTCTTCCCTGCCCAACCTGTAGCTGTGCATGGGATTGCTCTGGCTCAGGTTTAGGACCTTGCACTTAGCATGGTTAAACTTCATCAGGTTGGCATCAGCCCACCTCACAAGCGTGTCAAGGTCCCTCTGGATGGCATTCCTTCCCTCCAATGTATCAACCGAACCACACAGCTTGGTGTCATCGGCAAACTTGCTGAGGGTGCATTAAATCCCACTGTCCATGTCACCCACAAAGATGTTGAACAAGACCAGTCCCAACACCGATCCCTGGGGGACACCACTCGTTACTGGTCTCCAGCTGCACATTGAGCCATTGAGCACTCATTCTCACTGTCCCTGCGTCTGCCTTCCAAGACTTGGTTGATATGGTCAGAGCATTTGCCAGTGAAGACTGAGGCAAAGAAGTCATTAAGAACCTCAGTCTTCTCCATATCCAGGGTAGCCAGTTCTCCTGATAGCTTCTGGAGGGGGCCCACGTTGTCCCTAGTTTGTCTTTTATTTGCTATGTGCTTATAGAATCCCTTCCTGTTACCTTTAACATCCCTAGCCAAGTTTAATTCTAACTGAGCCTTAGCTTTCCTAACCTGTCCCCTTGCTTCCCAGACAACATCCTTGTATTCTTCCCAAGCTGCCTGTCTTTGCTTCCACCTTTTATAAGCCTCTTTCTTCCTTCGAAGTTTCCTCAGCAGCTCCTTATCCATCCAAGGAGGTCTCCTGGCCCTCCTGCTGAACTTCCTTCTAGTTGGGATGCATCACTCCTGAGCTTGCAGCAGGTGATCCTTGAAGATGAGCTAACAGTCTTGGGCCTCCCTGCCCTCTAAGGCTATATCCCATGGAACCTTACTGAGCAGATTCCTGAAGAGGCCAAAGTCTGCTCTCCTGAAGTCCAGGGCAGTGAGCTTGCTGCACGCTCTTCTCACTGTCCTGAGGATCTCGAGCTCGACCATCTCATGATCGCTGCAATCAAGGATGCCCTGGAGCGTCACATTTCCAACCAGCCCTTCCCTGTTGGTGAGGACGAGGTCAAGCATGACACCTCTCCTTGTCAGCTCCTCTATTACTTGTAGAAGGAAGTTGTCTTCCACACAATCGAGGAACTTCCTGAATTGCTTGTGCCGGGCCGTACCATCCCTCCAACAGATATCAGGGTCATTGAAATCCCCCATGAGAACAAGGGCCTGCGAGCATGAGGCTGTTCCTATCTGTCTATAGAGTGCTTCATTCACTGAGGCCTCTTGGTCAGGCAGTCTGTAACAGATCCTCACAATAATGTCTCCCATCGCTGTTTTCCCTTTAACCCTGACCCACAAACTCTGTCGACTGCTCACCTGTCCCCAGACAGAGTTCCATACTTTCCAGCCTATCTCTAACATAAATAACAACTCCCACTCCCCTCCTACTGGGCCTGTCTTTTCTAAAGAGCCTGTAACCTTCCATTCCAACACTCCAGTCATAGCAGCCATCCCACCATGTTTCTGCGATGCCTATCATACCATACCCCCGTAGACGTGCACACATCTCTAATTCCTCTTGTTTGTTCCCCATACTACGGGCATTTGTATAGAGGCATCTGAGCCCAGCTCCAATTGAAGACGGCTCATTGGCTGGAGCAGCTGGAATATCTCTACATTGCTCCAAATGTTTACTGTAGGTGCTGGCAACTGACTGGGTGTGCTGGGATGGAATGATGCCCCCCTTCCTCAACACATCTAGTTTAAAGCATCCTTGACCAGTCTGGCAAGCCTCCTACCAAATCCACTCTTCCCTTTCTTTGTCAGACCAGCTCCACCAGCCCCCTGTAGACCTGGCCTACTAAATTGAGTCCTGTGTTCAAGATGCCCAAACCCCTGACTTTATCACCACCCTTCCAAGTATTTATTAACCTGCCTAATCCTCCTAGCCTTTTTAAGGTCCTGCCCTGTATCCTGGAGAATTGACGAAAAGACAATCTTAGTTCCAGAGCCCTAACCACCTCTCCCAGAGCTCTGTATCCTTCTTTATGTTCTCCAGGCTACTGCTATCTATATCAGTAGCGCCCACATGGATCACTAGAAGTGGGAAATAGTCAGTGGGACTGACTAGAGCAGGCAGCCTCTCTGCAGCATCCCTGCTCCGAGCCCCTGGTAGGCAAAACACGTCCTTTGAGAATAAATGGAATTTCTTGGCTGCCTGAATCTTTTGGCTTTAAAATCTGAATCTAACAATAAGACTGACTTTTCCACAGTGGTTCGTTAAACTTCCTTTGTCCAAACAGAATAATTTCCGGTAAAGACAACAGTATAAACAAATCTGTCCTTCAGGTAAATCTGCAAATCTGTTTGGTGTCTGGGGTATTTTTATAATCATGCCATGAAGCATCAATAATTTCTTGCTAATTAGACTTCGTCTTGTATTCCAAGTTCGGAGAAGTCCAGTCCTAGCTGGAGATGTATTTTAAAAATATTCATTTTATTAACACGAATTGTGGCAATAGTCTTCTTAGTTTTAATCACTGGCCTTTTTTTTTTCCCTAATGTTTTTTCTCTTTCAGTTTTGTATTTTTCTGGGTTCATCGATGCCTTTAGGCACTTTTTTTAAAGTTGAGGGGTTTAAGCATATAAAGGACCATTAAATTATCTGCTTTCAGCTCTTGGACAGAAAAGTCTATAGAATACCACTCAAGTCACCCTAGCTGACCTAAGTCAACATCTTTAACACAAAAGCATCCTAGCACAGTGGGTTTACCTTTAATTCAAAGACACTGTAGGATTAAAACATTGCTGCTTCCCTCAGCAGTTTGTTCCACAGGGGACTATACTTCTTAATGGTTTAAATACATGCCTAGTTTTTATTTGAATTGCCTTACTTTGTTATCAGTAATTTTATACTCACCTTCAGCTACTGACTGAAACAACTGAATATTAAGGAATCCCACTAGTTGAGCTTCTCTACAGCTATGATTCCCCACCAACATCTCATTTTCCAGTTCTATTCAACAAGGCAATTGTTAATCCCTTTAAAAATGCTCTTTACTGATACTTCATAATGCGTTTTTTTTGTAGTTAACATGTTACAAGTGACTAATAAAGCATCTAAGCATATTCAATCTTTGCTTTTAGCTTTGTGAATCCTACTTCTAATGATATGAATGAATCATGTTTCTTTCACAGGGCTTTTCCATAATATTAAGTTGTCTGGTCTTTATGCTTTAATCCTTTCATTTTCTGCCTGGTTTCCTATGGAAATAAGACAATGCCTGTGTCTTTGCTTGCTTGTTGATGAGTCTCACCTAAGAAACCATAAGCTGACTGACAATTTCAAATATACTTGGCAGGGTGCTGAGATTTCAAAGGCTTCATGTTTCTAAAAAAAACCAAAACAACCTAACAAACAAAAAGTTCCAACAAAAGAAGAAGGACACTTAATGCACCCATGTCACCTACTTTTATTAGACTACGGACCTCTTAAGGTTCTCAAGTCTTGGTTTTTAAATTTTCTTTGTTTCTGGTACTCATGGAATTTCTTACTTGTTCATTGCATTCAGTTTCAGCTATTACTTTCTGCCTAGGACTCCTTTCTGGCTAATTATCCAATACCTAACCAAGTAAACAGCACAAAGCTCAGTTTAATTCTTAACTGGAGAGTTCTTCCGTAATTCTAGAATACCCTGGAAAATCTCCTATTTGTTTAAAATTAGCATACTATAACCATAGAATCATGGAATCAGACGGGTTGGAAGGGGCCTCCAAAGCTCATTTGCCCAATGCAGTCCTGATTAGAACAGCTTGTTCAGGGCCTTGTTCAGTTTGTGTATCTCCAAGGACGAATATCTCATAGCCTCTTTGGACAGCCTTCAATGTTTGGCCATCCTCACAGTAAAAATTTTTCCTTGCACTGCGTTGGAATTCCATGTGTTGAACCTCCTATACTTCTTTGTGTACCTTTGAGAAGTCTGGCTGCACGTTCTCTATAACCTCCCAACAATAAGTATAGGCAGCAATTGGATCCCCCTTTAGCCTTTTGATGACTCAATAAAAATATATATTTCTGCCTCTCCTTGCACATCATCCTCTCCAGCTCTGAAAACATCTTGGTGGCCCTTCACCAGACTTACTTCAATATGCCTTTCATGTACTGGCAAATCCAAAACCAGACACAGTACTTCAGATTTCCCAAGTGCAGAATAAAGAAGAAGGATGTCTGCCTTGGGCTTGCTGGTTGCATATTTGCTAATAAAGTCAAAGATGCAATTGACCTTCTTAAATTCAAGATCACACTGATGGGTCATGTTAAGGTTGCTGCCCACCATGATTCTCGGGTCTAAAAAGAGTACGCAAAGATGTCTGGGGTCTGGTCTTAATTATTTCTTTTATTATTGCTTTTTTATGAGCTTTTTAATCAATGGACTGGAGAGCACTTTGTCATTCTGATACATGAATATATCTCTCCCTTTTTAAAATATGAAAATTAAAAGTTATTAAATACTATTGGTTTTCATCACCATTTGTTTGTCTAAATCTTAAGGCAACCTAGATCAATACTGGGACTTAGAATCATAGAATCATAGAATAGTTAGGGTTGGAAAGGACCTTAAGATCATTTAGTTCCAACCCCCCTGCCATGGGCAGGGACACCTCCCACTAAACCATGCCATCCAAGGCTATGTCCAACCCCACCTTGAACGCCCCCAGGGATGAAACATTCACAGCTTCCCTGGGCATCCCCACCTCACAAGCGTGTCTAGGTCCCTCTGGATGGCATTCCTTCCCTCCAATGCGTCAACCGAACCACACAGCTTGGTGTCATCGGCAAACTTGCTGAGGGCGCACTCAATCCCACTCTCCATGTCACCCACAAAGATGTTGAACAAGACTGGTCCCAACACCGATCCCTGAGGGGCACCACTCACTACTGGTCTCCAGCTGGACATTGAGCCATTGAGCACAACTCTTTGCGTGCAGCCATCCAGCCAGTTCTTTATCCACCGAGTGGTCCACCTATCAAATTGATGTCTCTCCAACTTAGAGAGAAGGATGTCATGTGAGACAGTGTCAAAGGTTTTACACAAGTCCAGGTAGACGACATCAACTGCTCTACCCCTGTCCATCAGTTCCGTAGCCCCTTCATAGAAGGCCACCAGACTGGTCAGGCAGGATTTCCCCTTAGTGAAGCCATGCTGGCTGTCACCAAGCGCCTTGTTGGTTTTCATGTGCCTATTCCAGATGTATTTTAATTTTATTAAAGTTTATACTTTTGCATTACAGTTGCCTTCACAAGAGTACCTTACTGGAAGTTGTTCCTGCTAAGTTTATATTCCCTTGTCTGTTTATTTCTCACATTTATAACTAACTATGTATAACAACTACTAATGACTTCTCATTTCTATATTTGTCAGATACTGCAATAATACTTGCCGTTTTTTCCTGAGCAAAGTATGGTACTTGGATGTGTGGATAGCCAAAGTCATCTTACTGTGACCTGTAATGGAAAAGCTATTATTCTTAATAACTCCCTATTTTCATTTATTAGTTCTTTTTTTGCCTTTATGATCACACAGAAGTCTTACAAAACTATCTTGAGTATTAATTTTGGTTAGATACTCCCAAACATTTTAGCAGTCTCTTGTATGCTGGACTTCACTAGCTATTTCACAATTTTCTTCTTGAAGGTGTATTATTTATGGCTACTGAGTGAATTGGATTTTTTACTCAATTATCTCTCCCTTTGAAGGTTCTTTTTCTGTGTGAATTTCATATAGTAAAGAAGAAAAAACACAGGAAACAAGAGTATAAAGCAAGAAAAAAATTATAGAGGGAGCATCAACCAGACCAACTAACTAGCAGCTTCAGGCTAAAGAAGATAACCTGTCAACCTCCTCATCACTGCGCTTGTAATAAAAGACAGTTCACACAGCCAGCCTTCCTTGCTGTAGAGCTTGAAATAAAACAAACCAAAGGGAGAAATTACTACAGTAATTATAGCAATGCAGAGAGTAAGAGGACTTTTTAGGGCACTTTCTCCTTCCAATTTTCACTCTTCACAAAATGGGAAGTTTGAGGAGGAGGAATTCAAACATTTCACCCTTAAAAGAAATATCTAAAGAGTGGATTTCTATTTTTCTTCAAGATAAAGAATCCTAACATCCGGCAAAGTATAGTTCTGGGTAAAACTGATTACACCTTCTGATGTGGAGTTTTTTCAGGATTATTCTCTTTTCAAGAGATGCAAGAAATAAACTGCCATTATAGACAACACTAATCACATTGTAAAGGACTTAATGACTTTTCTGTGCACTATTAGTCACCTTTTCTGTGGCAAAAGCTGCAAGGAGATGGATGCTTTCATCTCGGTTTATTTTTTTCCCTCTTCTTTCTTTAGTTTAGTTTCATTTTTATTTATTTAGCTGTTTCTGTATTCTGTACTTCTGTATTTACTTGGTTTCAGACTTCTGAATTACCTGGAAATAATTCTCAAAGCTACATAAGCATTTCAGGAGACATTTTGGTTTGCAAGCAGTATAACAGCTGTTCTACTGTATTCAGAAACTGTTGTTGACTCCTTTGGGTACAAATACACTTTCAGTACAGACTTATCTACGTCCATATGGCATGCACAAGTCCTGAAACATCCCAGCTCAACTATCACCAAAACCTGTGTCTCATAATTTTACCAGTTACTGATACCGATACAGAATTTTTCAGGAAGAATTTCAGGGTGTCCATAAGGCTTTAAGATATTCTCTTTCCTATGCAAACTAGTTGCAGCGCAGCCTCTTAAGGATGCAGAACGTCCCTACTCAACCCACCTCCCACCACACACATATATGTGCAAATGTTACTTCCCACTCACTCCTGTCCTTATGTTACTGACTGGCAGAAAGTCAGAATTCCTCACAGATTTTGCAAAAAGGAGTGAGAAAGTCCATAAAAATCCCACATGAGGGAGAGGTTACAGTGTGATTTCATATTTTATTGGACAAAGGAAGTTCATGAGCTGAACACAAGACACAAATCAGAAAGAAATGAGGTTTTATCTGTTTCAGCATTGATGGAACCACCTGTCTGACCTGCTCCTGACAGGGAAATATGTTCTAGTGAGTGCTCAATGTAGGGCTCATCAGATTACTGGCAACACAAAGGCTTGCTAAGGCATTGACTGTGAAATTTTACTGGATGGTTGAAAAGAAACACTGTACTAGTTGCAGACTGAGATAGATAGGGCTAGAAAGGGAACATATGGGACAAGATAGAAAACAAAGATACAGCTGCAGTGTCAAAAAATAGGCTGTTTTTACCATATCACAAAAGAGGATAAAACCTTGCCAATGACCAAAAAAGGCTAAATGATATCACTGTTTTGCCAATCACCTTTTCACCAGTGCATACCTCTTAGCTCACATCCAGATAATCAGTAGGCAAAGTGTGTTGAAACTGTGCTTGTCTCCAGTACGTTTTGATCACTGCAGTCATTCTTCAAGTGAAGTCAGAGGCTGAGGTCTCTTGACTGCAGCTTTGCTGGCATAACTATGTTCAGGGCCTTACACCAACACATCAACAACACCCAACATGGGCAAAAGCAACAACCACAAAGATGATGACACTGATTACTGAGTCTAGTGACTACTGACAACCTGGCTGATACTGGTAATTCTAGCTAATGGTTCAGTTAATGGCAAATTTCCCCCCTCATAGGGTTGCAACCTTTAATGGCAGAGACTTATGAAATCTCCTTTCCACTTTTTACAATACCCATGGAGATGGACTAATTATAGGCACAGAAATGGAGAAAAGCAATCCATAAGTGTTTTAAAGGGAGGCAAGGATAATCTGGGAAGGAATAAAAAAAAATCTGTAACACAATCAGTTGTTTTGAAAATAGCAAGAGTAAAAAAAAAAAAGTAGGATGGTGCAGATAATGGGGACAGTTCTTTGTCAAAAGCTGCTTCAGTAATGAATTTTAGCAGAGCACATCAAAAAAAGGGCACGCACAAAATGTTTCGAGCCATGGAGAACTGAAAATCTCAATAACTGCTAGCAGACCAGAAGCTACTCACATATTATAAATGACAAGAAGGGCAGGAACAGAACAAGAAGCTAGAATAGGCAATTGAAAAAATTATATAACTCAAAGTACTATTCTCTATTAACATAACATCAATACATAGACAGAGAAATGGAAAAAGACAGCTCTAGCAAAATTAAAAAGTGACCTCATGGATGACTGGACAAAAAACCTTTTGAAAGTCTTGATATCCTAAAGGTGTTCTGCTACAAAAGATGAGGAAAGATACATAGCTGCGCTTCACACAAGTCAACAGCCATCTCAGCAGTTCTCATAATTCAAGTGAGACAGTGCTTTACATTTCAGAGCTAGAGGAACAACTCTCTACTCATGATATGTTGCAATGTCATTTTTCTTAAGTATTGGAAGGTGATATGCAGGCTATGAGAAGCTCAGCATGAAGGTTGTCAATGTGAACATGCTCAGTCCAGCTATACTGCATGTGCTCAGAGTCATAGCAAAACAATGGGCTTTTCTGAGCACCCTGGTTGCCCTGGCATGTTTTGAAGCTTATACTAAAGACAAGTAGTTATGTAGTTTCTATATATACAAGATTGACAGTCATAAAATTTTGACCAGAGCATTAGCTGGGCATATGCGTTTAAGTTCTCAACCAACATCTAGAAAACCTACACAGTAGTTGTCAGGTCTCAAAGTTGCCTGAGAATTTGAGAATGCTGCAGTCACATTAAAGTGTATGACTGAGATGACCTGACAATGAGATGGACTGTCACTGCCTGTGGAGTCCCAAAATCAGACAGCAATCTGAAATGTATTGGTACTAATACCACTATCCCACCATGTGCACATTCAGGATCTCACAACATTGCTCTCGTTTTAGACAGAATCATAACCTTATCTCTTTTTCTGCCTTTATCATAATTAGTATCTTGAAAGATATAAACCTCAATCAACGTTATTTTTTACCCAAGGTATCCATCCAATATTCCTTCTTTCCTAGGTCTGCTAGCTGCAAGAAATCTTTATTGACTTGATATGCAGTCTGGATTTAGTAAATTCTGCTGGCAAAAGAAGACAGGAAGATTTCCACACATTCTTGCAAGGCAACAAAGTCCTTAAGAAAGCACAGCCACAAGATAAAATTTTCTTTAGACTCTTTGCTCCTTAACCTGTTTTTATGAAATAAAAGCATATTTGGTGACTACCTTTTAACTAAAGATTTCAAAATTCTGTACCCAGCTGGGTAAGTATAATTATCTGCATTTAGCACTTAAGTATACCTAACTGCTGTGAGAAAAACCGAACATATGAGCTCAGCACAATTCTAAATCCTAACTTTTATTTAAAATTATTTTATAAAAATAACTTCCAATTTCTTAAGATACAGAAATCTAAGAGATAAGAATGACCCTGTTCTGAGATGAAGAGCAGACACCAGTAACTGTCTGAACTGCAGGGAACACAGAATAGGCTATTATACAGCAAAGTTAGCCTGAATAACACTGATCTCATGACTGGTGGTCATTATGCTGTCTCTTGCAAAAGGTATTTTTTTACTTTGAATCTTGCCTTTTTATGAGGATCCCAGACTTGAATGCAAGACCTTTACCTTAGACGGAAAAGGTTCTGACAAAGCACTTGAACCTTCCTGACGAATATACTTAGCATACGTTTGTAGAAGTTGCGATGCCTGAAAGTATGCATTATATAGCAACAGAAATTTGAGAAACTTGTTAGCCTGAAGTCGGGGTGGTTTTGGAGGTCTGTATGTATTTTTCCAAACGGGTGTCAGGGAAGTGTGATGCTAAAGTCTGCGGGGCTGCTCTCAGAGCACAAACTCTTTAATCTGTTTGATCTAGGACATTAAAGAATGGTAAGCAGATGTGACCAACAGTACTGGCATATAGTTGAAGCACCCCTTTTTACAGCACCCTGAAGTCAGATCAGCCCAAAATGACCCCCCCAAAACATCTCTAGCTTGAACTAACTCTATTACCTCTAGAGGCAAAGAGCAGAAAAGCTGTGTACACCAATAGCTCTTTACAAATATCATACAACCATAGAATCATAGAATAGTCAGGGTTGGAAAGGACCTAAAGATCATCAATTCCAACCCACCTGCCGTGGGCAGGGACACCGCACACTAAACCATCTCACCTAAGGCTCTGCTCAACCCAGCTTCAACACTGCCAGGGATGGAGCATTCACAACTTCCTTGGGCAACGCATTCCAGGGCCCCACCACCCTCACAGTAAAGAATTTCTTCCTCAGATCCAATCTAAACTTTCTCTGTTTAAGTTTGAACCCATTACCCCTTGTCCTCTCACCACAGCCCCTAATGAAGAGACCCTCCCCAGCATCCCTATAGGCCCCCTTCAGATACTGGAAGGCTGCTAGGAGGTCTCCACGCAGCCTTCTCTTCTCCAGGCTGAATAGCCACAACTTTCTCAGCCTGTCTTCATACGGGAGGTGCTCCAGTTCCCTGATCATCCTCGTGGCCCTCCTCTGCACTTGTTCCAACAGTGCCATGTCCTTTTTATGTTGAGGACACCAGAACTGCACACAATACTCCAAGGGAGGTCTCACGAGAGCAGAGTAGAGGGGTAGGATCACCTCCCTCGACCTGCTGGTCACACTCCTTTTGATGCAGCCCAGGATACGGTTGGCTTTCTGGGCTGCAAGCGCACACTGCCGGCTCATGTTCATTTTCTCATCAACCGACACCCCCAAATCCTTCTCCTCAGGGCTGCTCTGAATCTCTTCCCTGCCCAACCTGTAGCTGTGCCTGGGATTACTCTGACCCAGGTGTAAGACCTTGCACTCATCATGGTTAAACTTCATAAGGTTGGCATCAGCCCACCTCACAAGCGTGTCAAGGTCCCTCTGGATGGCATTCCTTCCCTCCAACTTATCAACCGAACCACACAGCTTGGTGTCATCAGCAAACTTGCTGAGGGCACACTCAATCCCACTGTCTATGTCACCGACAAAGAAGTTGAACAAGACAGGTCCCAACACCGATCCCTGAGTGACACCACTCGTTACTGGTCTCCAGCTGGACATTGAGCTGTTGACCACAACCCTTTGCATGCAGCCATCCAGCCAGTTCTTTATCTGATAAGAATTCACAGTGTACAACCAGCAACTAACATTCCCTTTTCTTTAATTAATGGCAGTGTTAATAGACTGCAGGTTTGATTCAAAAGCCAATGATTCTGCAGCCTATGCAGACACAGAAGGAGGATAAGGTGATGAGGGACGAGCCCTCTTTAAAACAAGTGTTAGCTTGAATTAAAGCTTGATTGTTGCCTTGCTGTTGACCTATTGCTCCGAGCTTTTATGTGGAGTTTTCAATAAGTTCAACAAAAAGAGGGTTCCACTGGGAATATAAGGCAAAAAGCACTAAGAAACAATGCCAGGATATAATAGGAACCAGTATATGTTTTTGCCCAAGGCTACTGAAATAACAATTGACAAGCCTACAAGTATTAACTACATCTACAATCCCTACCCTGTTGACATGTTGTAGTAAGAGCTTTCATTCTAGACCCAGGGTGCTTGGAGGGCATAGGCCAGGACAAGGAGCATGAATATTTGCTAATTGATTGGTGTACAAGATGAAGCACTCTTTGTTCTCATACCTGTCAAAATATAAGTCCACACATCCCCAGCAAGCTTTATTGGTCTCTGTAGAGAAGAGGTTGCTGTTAAGAAAGGAGGCTGAAAGGCTTATCAAAAGGAGTACCATCAACATGCATAAATTAAAGCGGGAGCCCTCTTCAGCCTATGACTATTTGAAAGTTCTGTTTTGAATTTGATGATTGAGCAAATCGAAATATGCTTTGGTTACTCATGCATCTGTTATTTAGTGAAAAATAATTTTCAGAGCACTTATAATCTGGAAAGATATAAAAAAAAGAGAAAGGATTTGAAATCAGTATAGTTTAAACCTGTAATCCGAAAAATCCCACAACAGCCATTGCTTCTGACATTTAATTCACAGCTGTATCACCTCTACTGCTAGCTTTGGGGGCAATGTGTGAATTCTATCAGGGTGAGCAGGAAATCTGCCTTAAAAGAAAAACATAAGGATCAGCCTAAGCAGTCTTACTTTGTTTCCCAACTTATGCATACTGGCTTAGATAGGAAATGCTTTTGTATGTCTTTTACATAAAATAAATTCTGCCTCTGAATAAGGCAATCTTGAGAAAAACCTGCCCTTTGCAGTAATAACTTTCATCTGGGACCATATTTGGAGTCCACAGCACCTTTGGTTTCTTAGTAGATGAAGCATAAAACCCAGCCTTATAACTTCCTTTTAGTGCTATCTCTGAAACCTGTGCTACTACCTACTAATTAAAAATAGGAAAAGTTGGTGGCAGAAGAAATAATAAAGAAGAAAAAAAAGAGACAAAGTATAAGCAGAACAGAGGGAGTAAATAAAAATAATAGCTGTCATTTTCCCCTTCACTTTTTTGAGCATTTTGTTTTATTTGTTTAATGATATGAAAGCATTTCCCATCTCTCCTCAATTTCAACATTATTATTTGAATCACATAAACAGAATACACTTCTCATTACATGGAAATATCAGCCACCCCACAGCTAAGGTTACAGCCAGCTCCCATTATAAAGCTCTATTCAGCAATCTTACAAATTTGGCAAGGAAAATCATTCTGGCATGAAAATTATTGTATACTGTTAAGGCTCAGAAGAGCGTCTCCAAAAAGACTGAAGAAGAGCTCTATGAAATGGCTTTTTATTGGGCAACTCACTGGAAAGAAGAGAGATGCAAGAAACTCCCTTCAAGCTATTCATGGTGTTGCAGCAGGCGACAACAGACATGGAACCTTTGAAAAAAATTGAGTCAAAAAGCCCTAATTAAAGTTAATTTTAAGATGAAGACACTGATACTCTCTGACTTGGTAATGTGGTTTGCAGGACATGGACAAAAAAGATACAAAACTATAAAACATATAATGAATAGGGAAAGAAAAGTCAAACTTGGGATGTTTGACTCGTCAGAATTCCAGTAGATCTGTGCAACCCAGGTGAAGCTACATGGGTACTATCAATCTGAGAGGTAATCTAAAGTACAATGCCAGTTATAAGATTTCTACATCTCTCAGCGTTAAGTGGATAGGTAGATAAATCTACACTGCAGTTCTCTCTCATGGATTATTAATCTCATTCCCCTGTTTCTTCTAGAATTAGAAACAGGTCAGATTAGTAGAGTAATTTTGACCAAGTATCCATTCAACTAATTCTAATCTCAAACTAGTTTGTGGTTCATATGCTGTTGATTTACCTGAAAGTCTACTTTTTCAGTTATTTCTTAGTATTTCAAATGCATGGCTGTAACGTACAACTGTCTCTGGGCTTATATATTCCCTAGATTATGAATATGCCAAATGTTACAAAAATCAAGTTGTTTAGTATAACTACAGACCACTCAGCCTACTCGTCTTACCAGCTTGCAAGAGATGAGCTTAAAGCTTGGTCAGAAACACAACAGATCCGGGCTTTAAACCACCCAGATACACAGAGAAGTGAGCCCCAAATTGTAGAACACCTAACCAATTCACAGAACACTTGATCAACAACAGTCTATTCTGCCTCTGAAAATTAGTGTAGAGTCAATTAGCTGAAGTACCCCAGTCTGCAGTTCAACTCACAAAGCAGATGGAGCATTCTGCACCACTTCCCTCTGTGTTCACTTTCAGACCTGGCACTATGCAAAGACCATTCGTAACACCCGCATCTTGAGGAGACAAAAATTCAGATGACAGGGTTTGCAATGAAAAGGAGAGGGGACACTTCTCTAAAGTCATAAGGATGACAGCTGTTGGGGCCACATATTTTACCAGGCCATGCAGATGTAGCAGCTTCCACAAATTTTCTCCCTGTTTTGCAAAACAACATTAATTTCCTTAACAGCTCACACCAAGGCAAGTTCAGCCAAGTCTTCCGGCTGCTTCCTCCACTCTAATTATCTTTTTCTCTACTGGATTAAATCCCAGCAATTTATCTCATCCAAGGTTATCAAGGCACTAGGTACTTTGTTCTAATAACCTTAATTTAAAAGACTTGTTGCTATTTTTTATACATCAAAAACTATGGTAAATAAATTGGTCTTTAAAGTGATACTGTCTTCTGAAGAAAAGTACTACAACATCAATATGTTTAAATTAATGTACTTTGTTTCCAAAAATGACCACCTATTTTTCTAACCGATATCAATTTATCTCTGTCTATATAAAAATTTCCTGAGTAGTAAATATTTTATTTACAGAGTCAGAGAATGAACTCAATTAATTCCAAATGAGGATGAGGAATACATTATATTAATCTTTTAGGGACAAAGAAAATCTTTGTTTTGTGCTCATATAATGCCTAGAACAATACAATCCCAGGCTACGAGTCCCAAGAGTTCTCACAAAATAACGCAGAAATGGTTTCTCCTTTCTTTAATGAATGCAAAAGCGATTGCCAAATTTCCTGTGTTTCCTATGGAACACACTTTGCCTGCAATATAGGCACTGCTAACTCTGCAGAGAATACTCTTGCTGCTCAGCTCTAGAACTACTCAGAAGCATGCATGTGGACTGCAGAGGGACCTTAGATTGCTTGATAGTTCCCAGGATTTTTCCAGTATAAAGGTGAATCCTACTTGAGTGCTGCTCCAAACATCTTGCCCTAAATTAATAATCTGGGGAAAAATAGCAGGATAAAGCTCTCCACACAACCTGAAATCTGACACACACAGAGAATAGACCTAATATGGGTTGGAATGGCCTTCCTGTTGCCACCTTTTAAATTCTGTATCAATTGAATCCACTATTATACACCTTACACTTACTTCATCTAACTTCAGAATATTAATTACACTTTCATTCTCTCCTCTAATTGTTTCAAATCTTTCCAAAGACTTACTGAAAGAAAAGCATACACATGCAAACAACAAAGACCACAGAACAACAGAGATCTCTAAATATTAATTTTTATTCAAGACACAAAATTGATATCATTGCTACCTAATAAAGGCACTAAATATTCACAAGAACTGGAAATTAGCTCCCCGTTATCTGAAGCAGTGAGAGAATGTGGTTAAAATACTAAGTGCTTAGCATCCTGTCAACAGAACTATCCCACTTAGAAATACAATGTTAGCTAAAAGAACAGATATATAGCTGGTGCTTTAAAGCATATATTTCTGATGCATCATAGGAAAAAGAAAATATTCTGCTATGCTTAAAATTTCGTTTTCTTTGTTGTATTAATTTGTATGTTGTTTATTAAACAAACAAGCAAGCAAATATAAATGGATGATGACCAAATAAGCAAGATTGAGCCTTTTCTGTATTTTACAGATTTCAAGTAAAACCACTTTCAGATTACTTTTATTACTCACAGGCATAAAAATAGTCATCACAGAATTTTATTTTATGAAGCAGCTAGATCATATCACATACAGGACACAATGTACATGTATATTCAGGCACTCATACCATGAAGACTGGATTGAATTCTTAAACCAAGATACCACTTTTTGATTCCCTTTTAAGGAGCAAAGTATTCACTGTATGTTTAGGCAGGAAAAAAATAACACTGGTAAAGATAAACCGCTCCTCTGGATTCTCAGTTACAAAAGTGAACAGGCAGGTAGATATCAAACAATTTGACTTGTAAATCCTATCGATCAGGGAAGACACTGTGACTGAAAGATTAGATTATTTATTTAATACTGCATTAATACCTTTATCCCCACTGAATACCTGTTGGAGTTTTCATTTACTGTAAAAATATCAGATACGCATCCTGTGGGCAGTGCCTTCTCAGAATCTCTTTATCTGTATACAATCACTTTGCATCACACATTTGACTTGTCTGAGGCAATTTCATGGATTTCATACAAAAATAACACAATTGGTGAGCCAGGCTATGGTTCTATTATCAGAGTGCTATGGTAGGAAGCAGAGAGGTGAATTGGCTCAGAGGCAGTTTCAGGAGATATACTTGCTACAGAGAGCAGAGGTTGGCAGGATATTCCTGTGGGTCCTGGAAAGACCTTCCAATTCTCAAATCTGCTCTCATGAAAGAGGATCAACACATAGCACATTTCCTTTCTGTACACAGAACAGCTGCTTCAGGCTATGGCAGCCTCTCTCCTTGACATGAAAGGAGGTAGCTTCCTCTGGTAGAAAGAAACTCACTTAACAGAGCAGAGATACATTGAGACAGGCCTTACCTTGCTTTTGGCATTACAAAGAATGAAGTAAAACCCTCAAAAATATTTCTAGCTGTACTCTGCTCATGCTTGGGCCATGCTTCTGCCAGTGACCAGGGATAGAAGTAAAATTAGTGAAATCATAAGAAAAGAAAAAAGAAATAAAAGAATATCAAGGAAATTGTTAAGTCCTAATACCCTGAGACATCCAGCTCCTAAAACACATGATGTGTGGCTATGCTGCTGATTAGGACTTTGATTCCTAGTAGGTTTTGTAGGTTTTGTGAGGTTTTGTGAGGTTTTGTGAGGTTTTGTGATAATATGGCTGCTATGCTCTTTCTTTCTCATTGTGCATGTAGGCCTAAAGCATTCAGCTGGGGTGTGGGCTTATTTTTGTTCTTCCTCTCCAGATTTTGATTATTTAATACGTCTCTTTCACTGAAGTCTCCTAATATAGATTACCATTAAAAGAAACATAGCTGTATGAAATAACACCATTTTTTGTGAGTATCAGCCTGACAAAAAGCTGATAATTGCAAACAAAAACATACAAGACATTTTTTCTTTAATGACAAGGGCATGGGTTGGCCTGCATTAGCAGGTTTATATCTCAATTGTCATTGCATATGAACCCCTCATTCTAATTACAGGAATAGAAGGGAGTACCTAGACCATCACTGATGTTTATTTCATGGGGCACTAAGAATACTTACAAACAGGACAAAACACTGCAGTGTGTCTAGATCTGTATCAAAAGGCCACAAAATAGGATCACAAAGTGGTGTGAAAAGAGAGCAAAAGTGCTTGAGAATGTTGCCATGGGCCACACAATAGCAATAAGCTTGTTAAACAACAATCTTAGCCGGTGTGCACTGGAAATGATTTAGTTCTCACGTTAAAAAGGAAGGCAGCAATAAAAATGTAACACAGTAATCTGACATGAGGTGGTTAAAGTGGCAATTAGTTTTGCTTATTTTTGAGCTAATGAAACAGATGTATCAGTCAACTATCTGAAAGTTTTTTAATATCACAAAGGCACCTGCAGATTTTCTATATTTTCTCTCATCCTCTCTCAGATTAGAATGACCTCAGCTGTGGTTTGGTTCAGGTCAAGTACAGCCTTCTAAACCATTCCTAGGTGTAATTCAAGTTTTAATTCAGACCTGAGACAATTCTCAACAGGCAATTTTAAAGTGGCCTCCCTGTTTTTATAAAATTGTTAAGCTGAGAAGGGACCGCTAGAGATCATCTAGTCCAATCACCTGGCTCACATCAGGGTCAGCTGGAGGCGATTGTTCAGGGTTGTGCCTAATCAGGTTTTCAGTATCTCCAAGAAGGAGATCCCACAGTCTCTCTGGGTAACTGTGGTGGTTTAAGCACCCAGGACAGTAACCTGCTAAAGTATTTGACCAGGTTCACAGTAGAAACACTTTTTCCTAAGTTTGAAAAAAATTTCCTGTGTTTCAATTTGTGTTTATTGTCCCTTGTCCTGTCACTGGGCACACCACTGTGATTGTGGCTCTTTCACATTTACGTCCCAAGATTCCTCCAAGCCTTCTTTTTTTGAAGATGAACAGCCTTAGCTCACCTCTATGTAAGATACGCCTGTCCTTCCATCATCTTAGTGGCCCTTTGTTGGACTTGCTCCATCATGTTCATGTCTCTGTTATACCGGAGAGACAAGGACTGGATGAATCATTCCAGGGCTGAGTAGAGAGGAAGCATCACCTCCCTGGACCTGCTGAGAATGTTTTGCCTAAAGCAACCCAGTTTTGGAAGATAACAGAGTTTAGTAGTATAGCTGTGGCCAAGAATGCTCTAACCGGTTTCAGAAACAGAATATAGGCCTGGACTGTTTAATTTACCATCATTTATATTACCGTTTGTTTCCAGAATTATACTAAATTAATAGGGAGTTATCAAAAAGATAGACATAGAAATTAAGAAAACCTTTTCTCCCAGTTCCAACCAGTCTGTTTCAGAGAGTAAAGATACATGGAAGATATTAACATTCAATTCTATTTAGCTTTTCTGTAGACCAGATGTTTCAATACCATTTAAAGGTTCTGTATACGTATTAAAATTCAGCTGCCTCTCAAAACTAAATGTAAGAAGTCTATGTCTGTTTTAGTGTGATAAGATGCTGCCAATGATTTGGTAAACAGCATTGCTTTGGTCTGAAAAGCATCTATTCAACATATTACATTTCACCCTGTTATCTCATGTCTTGAGCAATGCTGTAATCAGTCCACATACTGCTCTAAGTCCATGTAAGAATCAAATAAATTAAATGATCTTTAATCTTTAGAGTAAAATTATTTGTTATGAGTTCACAAACTTTACTTCTGATTCCTACCAGTTTTCTACTTTTTCTTTACCTCAACAAGAACAGAAAATCCCAAGAACCTCAGATTTAAATAACACTGCAATTTACAGTCCCAGAGTTTGTAAGACAATGTGAGATCTAAAGTATTGAGAAACTCATCTAGCACCAAAAAAATCAATGAATTAGAATGAGTAAAATTGAGAGACATCTAAGAACATGATGAAAGAATCAGAGAATGGGATTTCAATATGGAACTGAGAACCTAGTTTTCCTACTAGAAAGTAGGAATCTTTTCCACATTAGTGAAACAGTCAATATTTCCTAAATCTGATTTCACTGGGTTAGTAGTTGGGAAAATACCTTCCACACCAGCAGCTTAAGGTCCAGAACATGAAAAACTGGTCATCCATCTCTAACTGGCGTATCTAAACAAAGCAAGGTTTTAACTGTCTAAGAAGCAACACAATGTTTGACCCTGCAGAGGTCAAATCTTCCTGGGATCTTTCTACAGACAACAATAAGAAATCAGCTGTACCTGAAGGGTAATTCAGCACAGCTACCTAATGTGGCTACACTAAACATATCAAGAGAATCTTTTTCTACTACAGAGAAAGTCCAATGAGATTATCCATACTAGATGGGAGTAATACTCAGCAGTGTCAGAAACAAATGAGCATCATATCAATCCAGAACAGACAGCAGTAAAGGTATTGGCCAGACCATGATAAGATGATGATCTGCAATGCAAGCTTAGTAACTAGGGATATTCATAGGTCA
Organism: Amazona ochrocephala; assembly: GCA_039720435.1. NCBI lineage: Eukaryota > Metazoa > Chordata > Aves > Psittaciformes > Psittacidae > Amazona > Amazona ochrocephala. The sequence continues at coordinate 35,273,813 of CM077878.1, forward strand.
GTGAGTCTAATTAGCCTTCATAAGTAATCCTTTTCCATTACAGACTTCTATTCATAGCGTTTACCCAGGTTGCAAGATACTGTGTTCTAGGCAATCTTCATCCTAAAGGAATTCAAATCTATTATCTCCTGCACCAAACAACCACACTAGAAAATCATTGAATAAAAAAAAGCACAAAATGTGCTTTTACTGCCGTCTGAATACATTCAGTTCCAGAATCAGATTTAGTTGCTGGCCCCACCCCTCTTTCTTTAGCTATGCAAACCTTAACATGTCCAAAAGCATATGAAAAATCTTAAAGCTATGACAGATAGCAGTCACCTTCACTTCCAAGGCTAGTAAATTCAGGGAGGTTAATGATAATTTGATGAAAAGATTTTTTGCAGATGCATAGTGGTTATACATCCAAGATGCAGTGGATTGGACTGCAGGCCTAGTGGTTATGGCTTACTGAAGCACATTGACAAATCGCAACTGAAATTGAAACTCCATCTGCATAAAACAGATTTTAAGAGTTCTATGCAAATATGTAGTAGAGTCATAGCACTGTCTTGTTTTCAGATCTAATATTCAATCTAAATTATTTGCTGAAACTTTTCCATATACTATGCTCTTTTTCATTGCCGTACATTACATGAAAAATCTTGGGGGAAAAAATATTCTTTCTTTCTAAAGCACACAAATTCTAAAACTCTCCTCAGCAGAATATCAAATAATCTGTCTGAATGAAACTGATAGAAACTTTTCCAAGACACAGCTGCCATTCATACTCTAAAATGAAAAGGAAGAAAAAAAAGTCAATACAGGCTTCATAGATCTGCTGTACAGATAAGTAGGTCATACCACCCTCCATCACACAGCTTGTCAATAGGGCTAGTTGTATTATTCAACAAGAACAATACAATTCTATCAAAAGAGTAAGATTGTGAAAGATAAGAATAGACTCTGTAAAAATTACCTAGCATATTAGAGCTTCAAAGATACACATAAACATCCTATGAGCCAGGTAAAACGTCGTCTCCATTTACAAGCTGAAGATTCTGCAAAGAAGGACAGAATCATGGCAGTCAGGTGAAGTTCCCGACGACTGGAAAAAGGGAAATATAACCCCCATTTTTAAGAAGGGGAAAATGGATGACCCAGGGAATTACAGACCAGTCAGTCTCACCTCTGTGCCTGGCAAGATCATGGAGCAGATTCTCCTGGAAGGCATGCTGAGGCACATGAAAACAAGGTGCTTGGTGACAGCCAGCATGGCTTCACTAAGGGGAAATCCTGCCTGACCAGTCTGGTGGCCTTCTATGATGGGGCTACGGAACTGATGGACAGGGGTAGAGCAGTTGATGTCATCTATCTGGACTTGTGCAAACCATTCAACACTGTCCTGCATGACATCCTTGTCTCTAAATTGGACAGACATTAGTTTGATGGACCACTCGGTGGATAAAGAACTGGCTGGATGGCCGCACGCAAAGAGTTGTGCTCAATGGCTCAATGTCCAGCTGGAGACCAGTAACGAGTGGTGTCCCCCAAGGATCGGTGTTGGGACCGGTCTTGCTCAAAATCTTTGTCAGTGACATGGACAGTGGGATTGGGTGCACCCTCAGCAAGTTTGCTGATGACACCAAGCTGTGTGGTTCGGTTGACACATTGGAGGGAAGGAATGCCATCCAGAGGGACCTTGACATGCTTGTGAGGTGGGCTGATGTCAACCTGATGAAGTTTAACCATGTCATAGAATCATAGAATAGTAAGGGTTGGAAAGGACCTCAAGATCATCGAGTTCCAACCCCCCTGCCATGGGCAGGGACACCTCCCACTAAACCATGCCATCCAAGGCTATGTCCAGCCCCACCTTGAACGCCGCCAGGGATGAAGCATTCACAACTTCCCTGGGCAACCCATTCCAGGGCCCCACCACCCTCACAGTAAAGAATTTCTTCCTCAGATCCAATCTAAACCTCCCCTGTTTAAGTTTAAACCCATTACCCCTTGTCCTCTCACCACAGTCCCTAATGAAGAGTCCCTCCCCAGCATCCCTATAGGCCCCCTTCAGGTATTGGAAGGCTGCTATGAGGTCTCCATGCAGCCTTCTCTTCTCCAGGCTGAACAGCCCCAATTTTCTGAGCCAAGTGCAAGGTCCTACACCTGGGTCGGAGCAATCCCAAGCACAGCTCCAGGTTGGGCAGAGAAGAGATTCAGAGCAGCCCTGCGGAGAAGGATTTGGGGGTGTTGGTTGAGGAGAAACTTACATGAGCAGGCTTCATCGTGTGCTCACAGCTCAGAAACCAACCGTATCCTGGGCTACATCAAAAGGAATGTGACCAGCAGGCTGAGCGAGTTGATCCTGCCCCTCTACTCTGCTCTCGTGAGACTTCACTCAGAGTATTGTGTGAAGTTCTGGTGTCCTCAACATAAAAAGGACATGGAACTGTTGGAACAAGTGCAGAGGAGGGCCATGAGGATGATCAGGGAACTGGAGCACCTCCTGTACGAAGACAGGCTGAGAAAGTTGTGGCTATTCAGCCTGAAGAAGAGAAGGCTTAGTGGAGACCTCCTAGCAGCCTTCCAGTATCTGAAGGGGCCTTATAAGGGTGCTGGGGAGGGACTCTTCATTAGGGACTGTAGTGGTAGGACAAGGGGTTCAAACTTAAACAGAGGAAGTTTTGATTAGGTATAAGGAGTTATATTAGATATAAGAAGTTCTTTACTGTGAGGGTGGTGAAGCACTGCAATGAGCTGCCCAAGGAAGTTGTGAATGCTCCATCCCTGGAGGTGTTGAAGCTGGGTTGAACAGAGCCTTGGGTGAGATGGTTTAGTGTGAGGTGTCCCTGCCCACGGCAGGGGTTGGAAATAGATGATCTTAAGGTCCTTTCCAACTAACTATTCTGTGATTCTGTGAAAATCAAGACTAAACCAAACTGAAAGCCAGAGTGTCTCTGCCCAGTGCCCAGTACAACAGACACCACAAAATCTCTAGCACAGTGGACCTGACCACATTAAAGTGATGAACTTAAATTCAGCCAGGGTATACAGTCATTAATATTCTGCTGGGACCACATTAAAACCTTCTTTCTAGAAATATTTAACACAATTTTTCCTACATGAAAAATAAAAAATAGGAGGGAAACTTGTTTCCACTTTAGTGAAGATCAAGAACTGTAACTGATGGGATAAACTCTTTGCAGAAATCACACAGAGAGCCTTTTCCACAGACAGAAAAGCAAGAGCCCTGCAATTTACAGAAAATGTGCTCCAATTTGATTTCAATGCATCAGAAAGAACTCCCCGAAATTCAATGTTACCCTTGAGACAAAATGCTCGAGTGATCCTTCTATATCCTGTCTTCTCAGTTGTACATCACAATCCCAGCAGTCCAGAGTTGTCATCTACAAAAGTGCTTTGCAAAAAAACCCAAACAGATATGATGAAAATGAAAAATCACAAATAAAAGGCTGACCACAGCAATTTATATTCATAGAAGTTCTGCTGGTTTTCTTATTCATTAATGAACTCAAAAATTGTATATTTTTTATCTTTTTTCTTTTCCTCCCTTTCTTCCTCACTTTGAGGGTGCTTTTTAATGATCATTGACTATTCATCTGAGGGACACATCATGCAGAGAGCTAGTTTATATTGTGTATACTAGACAGCAAATTCTGCTCACTGAAAATTTCCCAGTAAATTAAAAGCCCCCCCCAGCTATATCCATGAAGGGGAATAATGCCACCATCAGATCTGACAATTAGATATTTCTATGAAGCATATTGGATGGTATGCCTCATAACATCTATATACCCACCTGTCCCAAATGTACTTTATTGGTAACAGCATTGTTTCTAGATATTGACACCAATAGAAAAGCAATAAGGTGTGTCCATGTACCACAGAATATAATTTTAAATCAGCTTGTGCAAGATGTAATAAACAACATGACTGTTTAGTTATATATATCTGGGACAATAAAAAAAAAGGAACTGGTAGAATTTCAAGTCTAAATAAAAGATTGAAAGTTGCTTTGTAAAAAATAAGATTAATTAAAAAAGTCTAGACAAAAGTCTGTTATCAGAGACTACAGTAATAGGAATATCTATACAGTAAAGATACAGCATGATGGCAATCATAAACATGGTCAATTTCAACATTGAAAAATTCCTCCTAAATAGGACATTTGTGATTGAAGTGAAATTTTTATGAAATAATCACAGTAAGATAACAGAAAGTTACAAGACCCAACCACATCCCATTTTAATATTTCAGACTATCTGTCTCTTCTCAAGGTAATGTACTTTATATAGGCAATGAAATTCATAAATTAATCCTTTAGATTACATGTTCATCATCTGTTTAGTTCACCCTTAATATTCATCTATTCACTTTGTATCTCACAGCACTGAAATATTTCAGTTTTAGTTCCTTCATTTAATGCATTGTAGCCAGGAAACTCTTTTATCACTTACCTATTAATATGTTACTTGCTTGTTTCTAATGCAACCCTTGTTTCTCAATAAACTTAGCTGAATATCTGAGGCAGTTCTATCACAGAAGCTGATACAATTTCTCTAGTTTCCCTTATATAATCCATTTCAAATTTACTGGTTTGTACTCTGAAAGACAAACTGTTCAGTCTCTCTCTGTAGAAGGATTTAATTCTTTATCGCTCTCACCACTTTTTAAAGCTGTGTAACCTTCTGAAAGGTCATTTTGCTCAAAAGCTGGCAAAATGCTTTTAGATAGGCCCTAAAAAGTGTCTGATAATAATCAAGGTAGAAAATTTCAGTTTTATTAAACACTTATTTTTTCACAGTTTTGCTTACACAGGTTTGGTTTTATGGTGGCATTTTTTTCCTATTAAAAATCAAGATATAAATTTAATTCCAGTTCCTCTAAATCTCTTTAATGTTGGTTAATAACTAGTAAATATTCCATCATTCCCTAGATTCACCAGTATTCTCTTGCCCAAGCAAAAATCCCTGATACTAGCTTTTGTGAGTCCTAATGACCACCTTAAAAAATGTTGTAGCTATTCAGTGAAATATTGCAAGTGTTTTAGACAATACCACAAGCTTTTTATTCCCCCTCAAGATCAAGTAGGAAGGAAGTTCCACATGATCTTATGGTGGTATATGCTATTTCTTATCTGACAGGGGAATTCATAAACACAGTAAGAACTTTTTATGCTTACTGCCTGGCATTTTTACTCATTGATATTTTTATTACTTGGCATTTGTTTCTTTATAAGCACCTCAGTGAGCTGACCTTCATATTTCTATTCAAATTCTGTAGAGAAATAACTTCACGTTACCTAAAGTTTTTTATCAAAGTATGATACATGTACAAAGGGCATCCATATTAATCCCGAACTAAAAAAGAAGAAAAAAAAAAAAAAATCTGAAGTTTGGAGACAGAGGGAAAGGAAATAGTAAAGAGATCTATATCAAGTGCTGGCAAATTTCACTGCCCCATGCTACTGATTTTCCTGCCAGTACTACAAGGAGTGACGAAATCAAGAAGTTTGGTTATCAACTGCTATACACCGCAATTAGCTCTATTTGTTACACTGAGCAAGCAGAGACAATACAACCATGTGGCCTGGTGACAGTATGAGCTCCTTTCTCCATATCTCGATATTTCTTCTGGTAATTTTGAAAACATGCTCTGATTAATACAGTCTCTGACGGTGGCATTGAACTGGCTACTGCTTAAAACAAGCTGTCAATTTAATGATGCTACATGGCGGGGTTTTTGCGCGGATGACTGTTCTTACAGAAAGAAAACCTGAGGTTTTTACAGAAAGAAAAACTCAGGATTGCTTTTAAATTTAATGTAGAGAGACTGCATTTCCTGGACATATTCATTCTGCAAAGGCAACAACCTTGTTCACCAAAATAGAATAAAATAAAAACACTTCTGTAATTCTCCTTTATATAATTTCTGTTCAACTTCTGTAACAGCAAAATTATAAGACTTCATTTAAAATAACTGAGTCAGAGTAGTATGGGATTAAACTCTATGAGGGATGAAAGCATTCTTCACTTTCATCTGTTTCCTAGAACCCGAAGCACAGAATGATTTCAGATGACAGGCTTTCAAGTGAGCATGAGAAAGGAGAATGAAACATTGCCTGAAGAAAAGCAGAAATCTACTTTGTGAGGAAGTTCAGCCACTGCTATGCTTAACAAGAGATATAACTCAATTAGTAAAAGAATGAAAAAAAGAATGAAGAAGCACATATAGTATGTGATTTGGTTAAATATGGTAATCCTTAATCATATTCATATTGAAAATAATAGTAAAAATTCCCTGGGCATTCTGGCAGTAGAATAGCCAGTCACATCTCTGATACAAAAATAAACAGGATGACTTAGATTGTCCTACATCATAACCAAGCTGAGAACAGAATGATTTTGGTTTTATTTTTCTGTTTTTCATGTATCACCTGTGTCATTGGCCAATACTTGCTTGTACTCATTTCTCCGTTTTATCTCCCTAAAAAAAGGCATCAGAATAGGACCAAGATTATTTTTTTGGTACCTAGCAATATGATGTCCAACATGAGTTTGAAGGAATTGCCAGCACATTCCAGCTTTGAGCAGTTTCCTATTTCAGGTTCTTCTTGCTTATGAATCACCACTAATTCTAAGCAAATGATGTAGCTGATGTGACCTCTCAGTGCACAGTTAGGAGAAGTTACTTGGTTCAAAAACATCTTTCATTTTTTCTCAGGGAAAAAGTGATTTTTAAGCTAAGTTTTGAGATTTATATTGCAACTTAGCAGTCTCTTATGGAATGGCATATGCAAAAGAAACAGTTCATTTCTGTCATACTGTCCTGGGTTCAGCAGTAGCAGTCATTTTTCTCCTTCTTAGTAGCTGGTGCAGCGCTGTGTTTTTGACTTTCGGCCTGGGAACAGCGCTGATAACACTGACGTTTTCAGTTACTGCTTAGAATGTTTTGGTCTAACCAAGGACTTTCTGAGTCTCATGCTCAGCCAGCGAGGAGGGGAAGCCAGGAGGAGGCAGAAACAGGACACCTGACCCAAACTGACCAAAGATGTATCTCATACCACAGCACTTCATGCCCAGGATGAAAAAACGGAGGGCAGAGACCCGGAAGAGGTGTCTCTGATGGGTCAGGCTTGGCATTGAGTGGTGAGTGATTGTGATCTCTTTCCTTGTATTTCCCTTGCATTATTATTATGGGTGGTAGCAGCAGTGGTTTGTGTTATACCTTAGTTACTGGACTGTTCTTATCTCAGCCCCTGGGAGTTGAATTCTTTCCAGTCTCCTCCCCATCCCCCCAGGAGCTGGAGGGAAGAAAGAGGGGGGGAGTGAGTGAGCGAACAACACGGCTGACTGGGCTTGAACCACGACATGTACCTTTGGTCTTGACATAATATCATAAATAATCTACAAATTGGCAAACAATTATTTGGTCTGCAACTAATAAAGTACAAGATAACCTATACCTATAACAGATGTATTCAGGTAAACGTGTACTAGCAGCATGGTGTGGAAGTGTAGATACATACGTCATACTGGGCATTTTTTTGAAAAATAAATATCCTTAAGTATCAATTAGTGAAGAGATTTTGGGTTGAAGTTAATCATCATTACCATTAATGGTGATTAGAAAATCACCATTTGTTACATGGTGAGATGCCCTGAAGTTGTGAAAGCCTCCCACTGAAGGACATTCCTCAGCAAACCATCTAGCCATTCTCACCCTGCTGAACCATGGCTAGCCAGAGCCCTTACAAGCATGCACAACCCCAGTATCTATTCACAGGCTGGGTACCACCAGCAAGAAAAGTGTTATTTGTGCAATAGCGATATCACTTCTGACTATGGTGCTGAAGCCTAGCTACTTTTTCTCCTTTTCTTAAGTCCAGCTGTGGTATCATCCATTTTTACACACATTTCATGATTGATACTAGGGAGTTAACAACTCAAGGCTAAACAGTCTATCAAACTGAATGTGCTTATTTCTTTTGAAAAGACTGATATTATTCAAACATTCAATCAAACAATTCAATCACAGAGCCAACATCTTTCAAAACCATCCTGGAAAACAGCCATAAGTGCTTGAAGCACAAGGAAAAATACATTAAAAAATTATATGCTGGTGAATGAGTGAGAAGAATTACTTAATTTCAGATACATTTATCTCATAGATTTTTTCTTATGTAAGTCAAAATTAATCGAATTACACTATATACAGAGTTTACCTATTTTACCTATTAACTATTAAATAAAATGTTGAGAGAAAAAGAAACGTTTTAGGAGCTTACACAGTACCATGTAGAACCATACTGAAGGACAAGATGACTGTAAATTAATTGGCATTGTCATGGGAACAAATTTTGGTACAATCCAATGCCCCTGATGCTGCAGAGAATACAATTGATTTTTATGGGCTTAGTGTTGGCCTTCCTGTTACTATAAACTGGAAATATTTTGGACATTTAAAGTCTCTTCAATAATGCAGTTTCTGACTAACACGAACTTCACAACTTAACATTAGAGAGAATAAATGGTCAAGTGCTTCAAGCTAAAAAAGAAATATGACTGTCCTGGGTTCAGCAGCAGCAGTCATTTTTCTCCTTCTTGGTAGCTGGTGCAGCTCTGTGTTTTTGATTTTGGGCCTGGGAGCAGCGCTGATAACACCAGTGTTTTCAGTTACTGCTTGGTAATGTTTAGGCTGGCCAAGGACTTTGTGAGTCTCATGCTCTGCCAGGGAGGAAGGGAGGCTGGAAGGAAGGAGAGACAGGACACCTGACCCAGATTAACCAAAGAGGTTATTCCATACCACAGCACGTCATGTCCAGGATGGAGAAAACGGAGAGCAGAGACCCAGAAGGGTGGTGGGTGCACTGGTGGGGGTGCACTGCGTGATCGGGCTTGATATTGGATGGTGAGAAATTGTATTCTTTTCCCTTGTATTTTCTCTTGTCATTATTATTATTGGTGGTAGCAGTAGTGGTTTGCGTTATACCTTAGTTACTAAACTGTTCTTATCTCAACCTATGGGAGTTGCATTCTTCTGATTCTCCTCTTCATCCCCCCAGGACTGGGGGAAGAAAGAGTGGGGAGTGAGTGAGAGAGCAGCTGCGTGAGTTTATAGAGACTTAAACCACGACAATGACTTAGTCAAGCTAGAGCACCCATCTTAACAGAACACACAGATGATGGCGAATCAATGGAAAACCTATAAAACAGACTCAAATAAAAATAAGACTAGTTCTCAAGATTTGTCAGTCTTGCAGCACTATGCTCAGAGAGAACAACATAGCACTGAGAGCAATGATGAGTTCTGTAATTGTTCTATGATGTCACTGACAGTACCAGGCCATGGATTACTCTTTCTGATGAGTGGCTTTAATGCTAAATTAGAAGTGACAGTTGTGTGACAGAAAGAACATTGGGAAGTCACAGTCACAGATACTAAGCACTAATTGTACTCATTTTCCAGTCTTGCTTTGGCTATTGTTTTCCCTCAAAACAACATATACAAAATCTAGAGACTCATCAGAACAACAAAACAGATCAAGGATTTATCTACTAATACAAAATTCAGATCACCTGCCTGAAATGTAAGGAGATACTACACCACATTTATCAACAGCAGCCACAATGATCACATTATTATGCAACCCTTCAAGTAAAATCTAGAACAAACTAAAGAACAGACTAAAGGCACTGTCAAAAGCAGTGAAAGCTGGTGTGAAGAACAGTGTACAGCAATCAGCAATAATTTAACTTCAGCTGCAGCAGTTACAGCTGGATATCCACACAGATGAATACAGAGAATTTAATCAAAGAAATAAAGCAACTAATGAAGGAAAATTCCCAAAAAAGAAAATCTTGAATTGGACGACCAGTGAAATATTAGTATGGCAAAGATAACAGTATACCAAGGGCACTAAACAGTTGTCCTGGTACAGTACCTATTGAAATTCAATCTGAAGATGTCCATTTGCTCAAGGCAATTTACAAATATGTGAAGCACTCTGCGATGATTAACAAATACACATCAAGTTGGTAAAAGAGATTCTTAGTTGCTGTTGTTTGATGTTGCCACCACTGTCACAACACAAAAGCTGTTTTGAAAAGTAGCAGAGCAGGCATTGTTCAGAATCAGCTACACCAGGGAAACCACATGTCAAGGAGAAAGAAAGAAAAAAAGAAGTAGCTATAGGAATTCATCTATCGTAACAGAAATGTATTAGATGAAAGGAAGTGACATTGGCAGGAGAAGCTGAAAACAAAACCTCTGGATTTTTATTTTTTTTTTGACATAAACTTAGAATCTCAAACATAATCTCACTGTTCACATGCAGCTATGAGAGCTGGAAAACTAACAGAGATTAAATCAACATGTAAAATTAACTAAAAATTACTACAAGAAGTTCTCAGTGCTTTGTCTTTCAACAAAGAAAAATAAGAAATTATCAGAAAGAAGATTTTCTGCATCAGAAATTATTTGACACAAGATTCCCTGCAGTGATCCTGGTAAATGGAAATCAGCTGATGCGATATAAAGACAAGGGAAGCTTTAAGAAAATATATTAACAGCGATGGCCCAGCACAACAGTAAATCTGTGCTCGAGAGAGAAGGCAGGAGCAATAGCAAACGGCCCAGAAGAATGGGACGGATTCATATACCACTGCTGACACTGGATGGGCTTATTACAGTGAATAGTTACCTACCACCATTCAGGTAACTTCATGACTACCATGTTTTATATAATAAGAGACAGTACTGAGAAATAACTAATGTGTATTTCTGGCTCAAATTTGTGGTAAAAGACAACATTTCGTAGACTTTCTTTTTTTAAGTTTTCATATGAAATGCAACATGACACGTTCAATCAAGATGCATCCACCAGATGAATGCATGCTTCGTTATAAGCACTGGTATTACTTTTCTTTTCTCTGACCTAGTAGTGTAATTGTCACAATCTGTAACCTGCCGTGCAAAATGTTTCAAATAAATGTGTTTGTAAACATAAGACTTGATGGTTCACCATTATTCCTGCATTGTTCTACAAGAATCTCTCTAAACATGGAAATAAACAGTTTTGGTGGTAACTGATGAATCAAATCCAAATCTCACCTTGACTGCTCAGCTACTGGGGGCAGCAGATTAGCTTCAGACTAAGCCAACACAAAGTTGTCCCAGAGGTTTGGGTATGCAACAGTGGGAACTGTTCATCTCTCTTTTAGGGGAACAGCATCTATCCTCACTCTACCAGCCCATTACAGGTTGTGTTTATATTTGCATGCAGACGCAAATTCCATGTGCATTTGTATGCTATGATGGTATCTTTAGTCATTTCAATTAGATCACTAATTAAGTAAACATACATTTTCATTTCAAACTTTAGTCGTTCATGAGCTAGTCTTTTTTAACAAAATCTAGAAATGTAGATCTTCCTTCACAATATTATCCATTTGAGAAGTCAGTCAGATAAAAGAAAATTAAAGACATAAAAATGTGTATTTGCTCACTTTCTTTTATCATGTAATTTACTACTACAAAGATGCCTTAAGTTTCATAAAATCTGGAGCCAATAACAGATTTAAAATACAAACTCATAGCTACACATCAATAGAAAATCAAAGAGGTCAGTTGCAACTGTTTAAAAAGAAAATTCTGTCACTGTATTCACTATCGCAAGGATTACATTTTCCCCAGTCCAGCTACTCAGAAACTCAGATGCATTCAATAAGTGACAAAGCAGAATGTCTATTGCACAGCATATGTAGCAGGTGGTGAGCATTTAAAGCACTACCAGTACCCACATTTTTTCTTTGTGTTCAACGATATTTAATACCAACTCTCTGCAGACACAAACTGCCCTGCACTGGCCTATCAACACCCTGCTATCAAATACATTTTTTCCTTTCCTATATATCCTGTAAATTCATTTGGTGGAATATTACATTTCCCAGATTTTTACCTCTAACAGGGTCATTTTTGTCCTTGACATCTCTACCTAAAGAAAAAAATTCAAAACATGCAGTAACCGCTCCATGCATGCAATAATCAGGGCTAGCAGACATGTTTGCAGGCAAAAAAAAAAAAAAAAAAAAAAAAAAAAAAAAAAAAGAAAAGATCTAAAACAAAGAATAAAAGAAAAAAAAAGAAAAGCAAAAGGAAAGAATAAAGAGAAAGGACAGTGCGTGAAAGTTTTAATTCTTGGCAGTGAGTTATGTAAACTCTAAAATACTACCAGACTAGTAGTATTATAAGTATCTCATTTGGTCAACAGCAGCCATTTCCTTTCTTATATTCATCCTAGGGTTATTATATATTCTTTTATTATATATTCTTTTCTTAAGGCATTTATATTTATATTGCACTTGTGGGGGCATAATGCAATATTAAAACTGTTACAGATGTTTTGATTTCAAGATCATCTACTTCCCTCAGTGTTTCAAAATGCAGAACATAAGTAGGACACGTAATTTCCACATGGGTTATTTGTTTTGCTGTTTTCATGTGGCAGCCAAGAGTCTAACCTTTCTCACTATGCTTAATCAACCAGTCAGTCACAATTAGTTAGGAATCCCCTGGTGATGAGCATCCATCCAAATTACTGAAAGCAGTAAAGAGGTTCAGGTTTTTTGAAAAGAATGAAAAAACTGTATTTAGTGTTTAACTAAACCCATGGGAGATTTGCTTCTAGATTCAAATATAGAAAATATATAGACTTGGTGTTATGCCCTGGAGGATGATGCAAGGATTTATATCCTTTCTAACAGCTACATGTTTACCATTATAACTGAAGACATTTGTATTATAAATATGAAAGGTTGTTTGTTTTTTTTAGTCTATCGCATTTTTTTCTTCAGTCACACCTCTTGGCAATCAATTTTGCATGTTAATTGTAGTCTGTGCAGTAAAGAACCTTTTCTTCGATTTTCAATCAGTTGCTTTTCAATTCCAATAGAAACATCTTGATTTTGTACAATGAAACAGCCCAAATGGGAATTACACTTCCATTTTCTCCATGCCATTTATTATACTGTATATTGGACAGCTTGCTGTACTCACCCCTGGATTCATTTGGTCTTTATACCATTTTTTGCTAGCACATTTCAACTCCCTCAATACCAAACCTTTGTAGCATCTTTTTTCAATATTAAGGTGTAAGGAGGCAGAGCAGTGGGCTAATGCTGTTCAGTCTTGAATTCTCTTAAGCTACACAGGAATGACTGCTTTTTGCATTAGAAATTAGTGATTACAATGCATAGTAAAAGTGCCAGAGACAGAGGTCAGTACCCTCATCAGAAAAAGATGTGAGGAGTATTGTCCAGTTGATTAAATCCCAATAAAAGTTGCAAATTGCGAGTTCTGCCTTTGAAAGGTCATCAAGATATATTATAAGGATTCTGAATTAATCCCCAGGATGCATAATTAAGCAATCAGATACATTGTATTATCCATTTCCATAAATTAACATCTGAATCAGAATAGTGTGCTCAGTCAGTGTGTCACAGAGGAAAATGGAAGATCAAGAGAGCCACTCACCAATCAAAACCCTTCTCTTTCCTCAAGGCAGTCCTTTCTGTAAGGTTAATATGATATTAACATTGATGGAGTTATATTTTTACTTCTCTTAGCTGAGCACAAATATTCTTTTCTTACATGTCACAGCCTGTCAGTGGAATTTGCTTCTGTTCCACAGTCGTATGTGCGCAGTTTTTTCTTACACTTGCATTTTCCATTCCACTTAATGTGGAGGGAAAAAAGGCTGAAGCAGTTTCCATCACAGCCTACTGCTTAGTTTAAAAAAATTTATTCCCACTTGAAATTTCAATTACCCATACAATTTCATCTACAAATACAAAAATAACTTTGTTAAGGCAGCAACATTAGACATAAGTTTTGTGTCAGTTCATATTCAGAACTTATAACAAAAGAAGTTTATTATATGTAATCATATTTCTGATTTCTGATATCCAAGAATATAATAGGTTTAAAAAAAGATTTTGACCTTTTTGGCCTACAAAAGCTTCCCTTGTGACACATCATTCATGAAAGGAAAACTTACAAAAAGATAGATGTGGAATGAAATCCATGTCAGCTTTCACCATAAAATAATCCTAAATGTGACATAGTAAGAATGATCATGGTGCACTGTCCACATGGCAACACAGAAACACAATCTGTCACATTTTTGGATAAAGCTACAGCTTTCTGCAATGATTACATATTCCTAATTTTTACATATATCGTATGACTGATAATTTTAACAGAAATGAGAGACAACAAGAAACAGTGAATAGCAATCACGTCTTCAGACTGTTACAGAAATAATATAATTTACTTTTTAAAATATGCAGAATTTCACTTTATGCTTTAAAATCACATACTTTTTCCCTCCTAATTCCTTGATGTAATGACGAGATCTGGAGCGTCTCTTCCTCTTTAAGTGATAATTAAAAGGGGGTATGTGTATTCCTGTTTAGAAACAAGGACAACGTCAGCTCAGCATCCCTGTGGCTTATAGACAGCCCTCCAGCCTGTTCATGGTGGCGAGACTGGTTGAAAGAACTTTTGGTTTCACCACAAACTGCATGGGTGTGTCCCACAGCCTCTGCTTTATTCCACAGCTTCTGGTTCCAGCCACAGACCTCAGTTCTCTGCCTCCCAAACACACCTGTTGTAGTCAATGTCACTTGTTGCAGGCAAGCCACCACTTAATTCCCAATAAATACAATTGCTTGGACTGACTTTAGGTAAGGAATAACTCAATCAGGACACTGTATTTATTGAAGAAGCCACCAGCTGCTCATTAGTCAGTTGAAATAGTAAAGCTGAAACATAGTTAGCAAGTTAACAGAGATCTGGTTTTCTGATTAAAGGACCCATTTTGCTGCCTCTTCAAAGGAGTGGTGCCTTTATGTAGTTGAGTAAGTTTTCAAATACAAATGAACTGGAGACAATTTTTGCTTTTGTGCCTTACATAACAGATAGAAGAAAAAAAATTAAATGATAGAATCTAGGGAAAATGGAGCAATTATTTAATTTTAATTTCCTTTTAGTTTTCTTCTAAAAAGGCAGTAAAGCGTTATTACCAGCAAAGATGTATGGAACTACAAGTTGTAATAATAGAATATAAACAATAAAGCAATAATGAAGTCTTTATTAAAAAAAAAAAAAACTACACTTCTGAATAAGAGAAGGTTGAATGAGAAAATTAAAAACAGCTTCCTAATGCTTATGAGGTGTTTATTAAGAGCACAGAGTCAAATGTTGTATATGTGGTAGGACAAGAGACAGGAGACACAAACTGAAAGAAGAGATTAAAGGAGGTGTACATATCTTATAAGTTTATTGTCATTTAATATGAACACACATCAACACAGCCAATTTCTTGCAGAAGAAGTGGCAACATAGACTTTAGGAAAGCTTTGTTTTCTGCGAAGGAATAAAGAAAAACTCGGTAAATTGACAAAAACCTTCCAGACTTTTTCCTATTCTTGTCCTTGTAATGTGCTTTTTATTGTCTTAGCTAAATATCTGAGGAATATACACATTGCCTAATTTATGATGATGCCATGCTTAATTTCAAAGATCTTGTATTTTCTTCTCTGAAGGGAATTACAAGACAAAGAAATGAAGTAGTATAATAATTTCTGACATACATGTGGCCTGAACTCCAGCAATAAAAATATTTGTGAGGTAACCTTGTAATGACCAAGCACCAAGCCTCTATCTGTGATTAATTTTCATTCTGTAGTATAAAAAATGTGAAACAAATAGGGCAATTACTCTCTACATAGAGTCTTTTCAAATGACCTCTAGTAAAGGGAGAAGAGCTAGAAAAAAGATGTTGAAAAAAGAACAATTGTTCTTAATCACTCAGTTATTTTATTGTTCAACAACACACTATAGTAAAACAAGATTAACAAGAATAAAATGCAATGCTGTTTCTTCTCCCATTGTTACTCAGTTTGATTATTAGCTGAAATAATAAGACTATAGCACATTCAATTACATTATAAGACAGCAGTTACGATGTTATGCTGAAAACGGATGTTAACAATGCGAAACATTACTGAATATATTGCTTTTTAAAGAACATTAGACTTCCTAAGTATATAATCAATGGCAATTTGAAGCCCTTTACAGCAGAGCAGCCTTGGACCAGTTCAGATACCGCACATCTTAATTTTAGGTCAAGTGGAATTTAGACCATTAGCAAAGCTGAAAATAACTTTGCTAACAAGAAGTTACATGAAATTAGGTCAAAATCCTACAAACCTCCTAAACTACTCAGGAGGGAAGATTTGGAGAGAGGTGCAATATCTTTTGTTAGACTGACAGAAAATAAAGACACAATGCCTTTAAGCATAGAGTCCTTTCTCTAGGCACAATGCACATTGCCATTGGCTTTAATGTCTACACCAAGAAAAATTTAGGAGCTGGGTTTAACCGCTGAGAGCTTTGATATCAAGGGACCTCAAGAAATGGGTTTTTGTCTAGTAGTGTATTGTTACATGAGTCAGTCCTCTCATCCCACTCATGAAAGAAAGGGGACAGTCATCAATGTAAGTACAGTCATTTCAGGAAATAAACTCATAAATTTTCTTTCAAGGCAATTAGATCTGATTACTGCTCCCTAACAGTTACCAAGTAATAATTTTGTCCTGGCTTTGGGGCATACTGCATAGCTCATTTTATCGTCTAAATAAAGCCCAGAACAATTGTGAAATGCTAGAATGGAATCACAGAATAGTTGAGGTTGGAAGAGACCCCTGGAGGCCACCTGATCCGACATCGCTGCTCAAGGAGGGCCACCCAGAGCCAGTTGCTCAGAATCATGCCCAGTTGGCTTTTGAATATCTCCAATGAGGAAAACTCCACAACCTCTCTGGGCAACCTGTGCCCTCACAGTTAAAAAGTAGGTTGATAAAATTATGCATTATGATTCACTTAATAAATTAGGTGGAATTTCCCAGAAAAGTTCACTTTATTAACAGGATTTTTGAAACATAACAATCGTACCAGTCAACAGTCAAGGAATACTTCTTGAGAGAAGGCTGTGAACAAAGACAAATAAATACAAGTATTTAGACTAGCTCTGCGCTACACAAAGGAAAAACTCAGAATAAAAATGATTTATGAGATACTGTTTCTCTTACTTGGTGCTAGCTGTTAGAGACCATGTTCTCAACAAGGCAATGCTTCTTTTTTCGCAAGAAAATCTCATCAGGTTTATCAGTAAATGGTGGAAAACAAAGAAAACTGAAGTTAAATACACAAAATGAACTTCAGAAATCAGACACTGCCATAATCTAACTTTTTTGCATCTTTCTCAAAACAGCAACTGAAAAGCTGGACTCCATGCAATTTCTGATATTATATTTTATTTCTCTTGAGAGCAAAAGATCTTAATCTGATCCATTTGCAATTTATTTTGATGCTTCACATATCATTTTTTCATAACAAGGAAGTTAATTTGCAGCAGCTGTATGTTGACTAGTTTGGGTAACAGTCAGAATTAATAGAAACTGCATGCTGAAAATCTTAAAAACCACCTCTTTGTAAGTTTTTTACTTGAAAGATTTTCCTTTCTTTTTGAGAAAGTGTTGCATATATCTTTGAGGAAAAATTGCTGCTATAGAATCATAGAATCATAGAATAGTTAGGGTTGGAAAGGACCTTAAGATCATCTAGTTCCAACCCCCCTGCCATGGGCAGGGACACCTCCCACTAAACCATGCCATCCAAGGCTCTGGCTAACCCGGCCTTGAATACCACCAGCAATGGAGCATTCACAACTTCCCTGGGCAGCCCATTCCAGTGCCCCACCACCCTTACAGTAAAGAATTTCTTCCTCAGATCCAATCTAAACTTCCCCTGTTTAAGTTTGAACCCATTACCCCTTGTCCTCTCACTACAGTCCTTAATGAAGAGTCCCTCCCCAGCATCCCTCTAGGCCCCCTTCAGGTATTGGAAGGCTGCCAGGAGGTCTCCATGTAGCCTTCACTTCTCCAGGCTGAACAGCCCCAATTTTCTCAGCCTATCTTCATACGGGAGGTGCTCCAGTTCCCTGATCGTCCTCGTGGCCCTCCTCTGCACTTGTTCTAACAGTCCCATGTCCTTTTCATGTTGAGGACACCAGAACTGCACACGATACTATACAAGACAAATAGGTGCTTTCTTAGTAATCAAAGCAGGCAACATCTCCAGTGGACATGAAGTGGTGTGCTGCCACTTCAAGATGCACATACACATGCAAGAATATGAATACAGCCAACAGCATCTCTGACAGAAAAGTTCCCTTTTTGGCAAGTCCCCAGACGGCTCTGATGGGAATCACAGCAAAAAATCCCACTGCATTTGGCTCTGCAGCGCCAGGAAAGTCTCAAGTTAAACTGGAAGAAGGAGGCCTCAGTACCATGGAATGGGATAAAAAAATCTGAAAAAAAAAAAAAAGACACTAGAGAGAACAGGTTTTATTTAAAAAAACCTCAAATAAAACACAAACTAGAAAGAAAAAAAAAAAAAAAAAAAAAACAAATAACCAACCAAACTACAAAAAAACCCAAACTAAACCAACCAGGAAGGAGTAGTGTTGATCCCTACTGTAACACAAGCACCACTGATAGTTATGTGAGCTTTCCACTGCTAGGTAATGGCACATACAGAAGGTTTCCTAGCTATAAACAGTCTCTAAAGCACCTCTTCAATACTGGTCTCAAAATAATCCATGTATCTTCCATGGAAGCACATCCTTTTAAACTTGGATCTCCTAAAGCAATGTATGGAGCAACTGAGTATTTGCTAGGGTTCACATAGCTCTCTTCCACTGCAGTATCAAATCCATATGGACATGCCAAGTTCTGTGCTTCATTCATGCTGAACTTATATAAACACAGAATTATTCTGTACATTCTCATACTATAATATAGATATCTTCTGCAGAGGGAAGTTCCTTGTTAGTTTATGGTGCAACTTCCTGTAAATCACATTGTCAAGCTCCCCATAGTGACAGCTGAATAGCTTCAATAATCCAATGTGAGTAGAATAACTTGATGTTGCTTTCTTACTGATTAAGTTTTCTTCACTTTCTTCCTGGTTTCATGTGGTAATGGCACCACATAATAGAACCGAAAACTACTTCATTTCACTCATTCTTCCTTAGCATTCTTTAATTATTGTATTCTTTCCTTGATGCGGAAATCTGAATACAAATTTACAAAAGTTTACACATCATGAAAAATATTAAGTGTACAAGGCACATAATGATATCATGTTGTAGCCATGAGGCTTTAAATTTCTACATGTATATCACTTGGTTCAATAATTATTTCTTTTAATATTTGCTTAATAAATAACTGTTCATTTTCTGCTGAAATCTTATAAAAAAGCAAATAGTACTACAACCTTTTATGCATGGATGTCATTTGGCAGAGCCCTGTGTGATTTGTTGCCACCAGTATTTTTGAGTGAAGGGGAAACAGCTTCATCCTGTGAAGTTATCTAGGTTGGTGTCTGCTCCAGAAGGAAGGAAGCATCTGCTTTATATCCAATAACAAACTTCTTAGCAAGGAGAAAGAAGAAGAGGATAAAGAGGGAAATGACAGTATGTTGTGGGTATTTATTGGGATTCAATTTATCGCTCAGGGTACAAAAGCCTTATAATGGCTAAGCATGATAGCATGATGGAAATAGATAAAACAATTTTATCTATCTCCACTACTGAGGATACAAACACAATTTTATAGGTTAGATGTATGCATTCTTATTCTTTTTTCTTAGCAACATTTCAGTCCATATTACAGAATCACAGAATCACAGAATAGTAAGGGCTGGAAAGGACCTCAAGATCATCGAGTTCCAGCCCCCCCGCCATGGGCAGGGACACCTCCCACTAAACCATGCCATCCAAGGCTATGTCCAACCCCACCTTGAACGCCGCCAGGGATGAAGCATTCACAACTTCCCTGGGCAACCCATTCCAGGGCCCCACCACCCTTACAGTAAAGAATTTCTTCCCCATATCCAATCTAAACTTCCCCTGTTTAAGTTTAAACCCATTACCCCTTGTCCTCTCACCACAGTCCCTAATGAAGAGTCCCTCCCCAGCATCCCTATAGGCCCCCTTCAGGTATTGGAAGGCTGCCATGAGGTCTCCACGCAGCCTTCTCTTCTCCAGGCTGAACAGCCCCAACTTTCTCAGCCTATCTTCATACGGGAGGTGCTCCAGTCCCCTGATCATCCTCGTGGCCCTCCTCTGCACTTGTTCTAACACTTCCATGTCCTTTTTATGTTGAGGACACCAGAACTGCACACAATACTCCAAGTGAGGTCTCACGAGAGCAGAGTAGAGGGGCAGGATCACCTCCCTCGACCTGCTGGTCACACTCCTTTTGATGCAGCCCAGGATACGGTTGGCCTTCTGGGCTGCAAGCGCACACTGCCGGCTCATGTTCATTTTTTCATCAACCGACACCCCCAAATCCTTCTCCACCGGGCTGCTCTGAATCCCTTCTGTGCCCAACCTGTAGCTGTGCCTGGCATTGCTCCTACCCAGGTGGAGGACTTTGCATTTAGCATGGTTGAACTTCATCAGGTTGGCATCAGCCCACCTCACAAGCGCGTCAAGGTCCCTCTGGATGGCATTCCTTCCCTCCAATGTATCAACTGAACCACACAGCTTGGTGTCATCGGCAAACTTGCTGAGGGCGCACTCAATCCCACTGTCCATGTCACCCAC
Organism: Amazona ochrocephala; assembly: GCA_039720435.1. Classification (NCBI taxonomy): domain Eukaryota; kingdom Metazoa; phylum Chordata; class Aves; order Psittaciformes; family Psittacidae; genus Amazona; species Amazona ochrocephala. Next base: position 35,294,550 of record CM077878.1, read on the forward strand.
AAAGATGTTGAACAAGACCGGTCCCAACACCGATCCCTGGGGGACACCACTCGTTACCGGTCTCCAGCTGGACATTGAGCCACTGAGCACTACTCTTTGCGTGCGGCCATCCAGCCAGTTCTTTATCCACTGAGTGGTCCACCTATCAAATTGATGTCTCTCCAACTTAGAGAGAAGGATGTCATGGGAGACAGTGTCAAAGGCTTTACACAGGTCCAGGTAGATGACATCAACCGCTCTGCCCCTGTCCATCACAACTAAAGCATGCTCCTATTAAGGCTTGTGAAAATCATCTACTTAACATGGTGATGGTCCTGGGTTCAGTTGTAATGGTTATTTTTCTCCAAGCATTAGTAAATAAGAGAAGTATGTAGGGAAAGCACTTGCCAACACAAAAATATTGATGTGTTGACAATGTCAAAATATTGACAAAAGTCATTCACTTGTTCAAAATGAGTGACAGAGTTGAATTCCCTCATATTGCAATAACCCATGGCTTCTAGCTCATTACCTTCAAGTGTCATTCACATAAGAGCATGCAGAAGTTCTCAGAATTTTCCATCTTGGAAATAATAATAATAAAACCCACTTCAGAGCAGTAGCCATCATACCATGAGGTACGCTATTCTTTGCCTACAGGTAGCAAAACCAATTTTACTCAAGTTTGCAAGCCAGTAAAAAAGGGTCCCAAACTCCTATTCAGAAGCTTGAGAATACTGACCCAAGTGTCAGACTGATAAGCTGCTACTCCCCACTTGCAGGTGTGAACCATTTTGCATGGTGTATTTTATGATACTAAAGACAAGAAAGAAATATATGTAGATTAATAGACAATGTCTATTTCTGATGTTTGCCTACAATAGCTTTGCCACCCTCTTCTCTAGCTTTCCAACAAGGGTATCACAAGGCCCACAGATTGTTCTCCTGGAGTAACACCATGTACCCAGGTTGGGATTTGTAGGCTGGGGGGTTCTGACACCTTTTCAGATGGATGGAAAAGCCTGTCTGAAATTGCCATGCCTTTTGACTCTGACACCCACACCTCCCAGCTGCTCCACTCCTCTTTGTGCTCATTGCCAGAGCTACAGCCCACCGCTCCTGTGCTTTCAGCTCTTCTGCTGTGACACACATTTAGGACAACGTTCAGTCCTCCTGCCTCCTGGAGATCCTTAAACACATTCCGGTTTCTCTGCTTATTCAGCATGATTCATGTTTGTGTCTCAGACTTCAGGCTGCAACATCGGGCAGACACGGTGTTATGAGTTAGGTCCAAGATCAACCCAGGAAATCCAGCCACAAAGTGAGGAAACGGGGCTGGGCACTGGAGTGACCAGTAACCACCAGGACTGGGGGACTGGGCTGAGCAAAAATGGATCTCCTGGACCCTTGGACACAGGGAGATTGGGGCAGAAAAGCCCATTGGTGCCCTCGGAATCCTGACAATATTTTCTTCCTTTCTTAGGGCTACAGTTTAAGCATGCTAGGCTTACAAGCTGCTAAGACAAGGGTGGTTACTAACTTCAAGAACATTTAAACACAACTAGCATGCCCAGTTCTTCATCTGTGGTGGTAAATTGCATATTTGTACACTCTTCAACGTTTGTTTAGCACACTTAGATTTTTAAAAAGAAATGTCTATTAAAAAGAGGGAAAAAATCCCCAAAGATCCCTAACATCTATAAAAGAAACATATTTCGTGATTGCCCGATGGAACCCCTTTATTTACCTCTCATTCTCTCCACCATATGTCAACAGAGCTTGTGCTGGGCTCCAAACACCTCCTTTGGGAGGGAAAGGTATTCAAATTCTTTTTACACCTCAACCATCAGGCCTAGCCTAATTACTGCAAAAATGTTTTTCTTTACCACTCATGGCATATTTCATATTCTGAAATGGCAAAAGTTTTATCTCTTTTAGTTCCCCACCCTCCATACCATGGGACTTATCTATCTATAGGATTATCCCTGATGAAAAGGTTTTTAGGATGTAAAATTCATAAATTTATCAAATATATTATCACATGTATTTTCTTCTGCAACATTCAGTGTTCTGATGTGTTCAACAAAGTTCAGCACTGAATATTTTGATGTTTCACAGAAATCTAGAAGAATATGTAGGTCAGGAACTTTGTGAACTGTGTAAGAAAGGTCTCAGGCCATAATTCACAAGGAATTTCTATGCTGCCATAGCTAACTTTAAAGCATCTGCCTGGGAATTAAATCCTTAAAACCCAAACTTAGGCACTTTGGTTCTTTATTAAGGTAGCAAAAAATAAGCAAATCTCAGCAACATTGCTAATACCTAGACACTTATAAAGACAGAGGCATGTCTGAAATCCCCCTCTCCCTCAGATTGGTCTTATTTCTGTATTAGGGATTCACAGCCTGAGCCTGTTCTTGCGCTTGGATGCCTTTGGATTTTTCTTTTGGGCAATACAGCTGCTTCATGCTTTTACTTTTATAAGACAGAGGAGCATTCTCTGCAGCTTGAAAAGAAATAAGACCACATCTCTCATCTCCCAGGAAAGTACTGCAGCCAACAAACTGAGAGCTCTCGTTATCCCCCAGCAAATTTGTGTCACCATGTAGCTCACAGTACAAGACTGACAGGGACAGAAAGAGACTTAGAGTAAGGTTTGGTAGCAAGTACTTGCAATTACTTTTTATGCTATTATCTGAACAGCTTGTGGATTAAAGAGACATTTGTCATTGAACACTGCTTTATCAGTACTAAAAAAGCTTACGCTGTATTAATTTCAATATCTTGATTAAATTTCAAACTGCTTAATCTAAATTTCTCTATAATTGCCACAATAAATGCCTTTCTGTGAGTGTGGAGATATTCTACTTCTGATGCCTTAGAATTTTAAAGTACCACTACTACCAAGATCTTCATTAAGGCTTCCACATGAATTCTGAAACCAAATCATTTAAAATACACCACTCAAAGTCTGCGCTGGAGCTCCATGTCAAAAATGGTATATTTCTATTTGCCGATGACACTTCAGGCTGCATGAAATCCATCTGCTTAAAAACTCATGTAAGCTTTGTCATTGGCATCAGCAAATAATGCTGAAAACTGTGATCTTCACTTAAGATGTCATCACAGATTTATATTTGAAGATTCAAGGGTTTGATAACTAATTTTCCACCAACATAACATGATCTGCCACTATCAGAGTAACTTGAAAAGATTATCTGTTTCTGATGGTATAAATCTGTACCATAAATGCTATTTTACTTGAAATCTTCACAGAAATACAGTAATGTCCCTTTTTGTACTCCATCATACAAGTACAGGGTATGAAAATGGGTTTTCTTTATAATTTGTGCATTCATGTTTGTCAACAAATCATCTGAGAAACTAAGATCAGTCAAGAGACATCAGAACTAATACTTTCACAGATATTTCAATCATAGAATCATAGAATAGTTAGGGTTGGAAAGGACCTTAAGATCATCTATAAATACAATAATCTTATAAAATCAGAAATTTACCTTGTAAATGACTTGACAACAATCTATAAATTAATTTTAGCACCACATTTACATTTCTTGAAGTTGTTAAGATGGCATTTCAATATATTTCTTAGTGTATAATATTTCCAGAAAGGGGAATCATTTGCAATTAAAGATAATATAAGTACAACATAATTGCAGGCAAAATTTTAATACAGAAGACGGAAGAAAAAACAGTAAGTCTAGATGACAGTAGATGAGAAAACAAGTATCTTTACTATAAGTCATCTCTTTGCCAGAAAAAGAGAAATTAATTGAATGCATCATACTTGAGTCTCCGGCAGCTTTGCGTCAAAAAGTCTAACGCTGTCACCATATCTCAATTCTCTCACTTCAACAAAACCACTGGAAGTTGAACTGTAAATAGATGCAATTACCCTGGTGAATGTGTCCAATTTTCTGTACCAGCTTTTGTTCAAGATGAACAAAAGATTCACTGTCTCAACAAGCTACAAAGGAGGTCCACAATATGACAGAAATCAACAAAAATACATTCAGAACCAGACAGTGATTTCTGTGGAGAAAGAAGTATAAAAGCTTGAACATGACTAAAGAGCATAAAGGTTACCAAAGACTTCTCAGAATATATTAAAAGAAACTTCAGTAAGAACACAAAAGCAGAAGCCAAACCCCAGTGGAATTTAATACATGTTTCTTTCATTTCTTAATGAATATTAATGGAAGTGAGGAATACAAGTCTTGACAGTAGAATATTTCCAGAGTGTTGAAAGACTTTGTTTGAAAGTAAAATTATTTATTCACTAAAGACTTGATTCTGGACACACTGAACTTACTGTTATAATTACCTTGGTCTCCAGGTGTATGCCCTGCAAGTAATCAACAACAATTTTGGTAGCATTATGTTAAAAGGGCAAGTAAAAAGAAATATAAAAATACCAAAAAATGAAACTAAATCAAAGTTTTTATAGATTGCTTTAGGGTGAAATGATTACGGGTTTTTTAAGAAACAAACAAACAAAAAAAATCCCCACAACAGGCCTGATAGGCCAGTAATTTTAGTGGGGTTGAACATGGAAATACATGTCCATATAAGTCTATGGAAACCAAGGCTGGTGTCCAGTCTGGTCTTACAGAGTTGTCTCATGGAATTCAGTGGAAATACTCACTAGCAAGAATAAGATCAACAACAGTAATCAAGTCTCATAGCCCCAAACCGGGATAGAAAAGTTTTCCTGAAATGTGATTCATACCATTTATTATGAACATTTAAATTGCCGTTGTATTCAGCAGAACTGCTTAGAAATGTGGCCTGATGTCTTTCATGACCAAATCTGTTGAATCTCTGTTTTCTCTCTCTTTTCATCCTTCCAGACACAGACCTCACAAAGTAGACTTTGCACTGGTGAGGCAGCACCTCAAATACTGTGCTCAGTTCTGAGCCCCTCACTGCAAGAGAGACATTAAGGTGCTGGAGCAGGTCCAGAGAAGGACAATGAAGCTGGTGAAGGTGCTAGAGTGCAAGTCTTAGGAAGAACGGCTGAGAGAACTGGGTTGTCTAGCCTGGAGAAGAGAAGGCTCACGGGGGACCTTATCGCTCTCTACAACTGCCTGAAAGGAGGTTGTAGTGAGGTGGGGCTTGGTCTCTTCTCCCAAGTAACAAGAGATAGAACAAGAGCTAACGGCCTTAAGCAGCACCAGGGGAGGTTTAGATTGGGTATTAGGAAAAATTTCTTCACTGACAGGGTGATCAGGCATTGAAGCAGGGTGCCCAAGGCAGTGGTGGAATGACAGTCCCTGGAAGTGTTCAAATGCTGTGTGGATGAGGCCCTCAGTGAAATGGTTTAGTGGTGGTCTTGGCAGTCCTGGGTTAATGGCTGGACTTGACAATCTTAAAGGTCTTTTCCAACCTAGCTAATTCTATTATTTTATGGCTCTATGTCCTTAGGTACTCCTACCATCTCCTTCCCAAAACTGTCATCCCAGCAACACTTAACTGGGACTATCCAGCTATCTCTCCATATAGATATGGTGCCTTCCTGCACATCTCTCTCACCAATAACTAACCCCAGTAAATTCAAGTCATTGTTAGATTCAAGACTATATTTGCCATCCTTGAAAGATCAGACACCAGTTAATGCAAATAATGAACTTCAAAGCCCTCACACAGCAAGGGACATTCAACCTATGCCCCCATCTTAATAGCTTGGGATTGTTTTACTAGACTACTGTGACACAGCAGACGTCTCTGGTAAACTGCCGGCATGAATGAGCCACAAGAAGAGAGACATCAATTTGATAGGTGGACCACTCGGTGGATAAAGAACTGGCTGGATGGCCACACACAAAGAGTTGTGCTCAATGGCTCAATGTCCAGCTGGAGACCAGTAACGAGTGGTGTCCCCCAGGGATCGGTGTTGGGACCGGTCTTGTTCAACATCTTTGTCGGTGACATGGAAAGTGGGATTGAGTGCGCCCTCAGCAAGTTTGCCGATGACACCAAGCTGTGTGGTTCAGTTGATACATTAGAGGGAAGGAATGCCATCCAGAGGGACCTTGACGCGCTTGTGAGGTGGGCTGATGCCAACCCGATGAAGTTTAACCATGCCAAGTGCAAGGTCCTCCACCTGGGTCGGAGCAATGCCAGGCACAGCTACAGGTTGGGCACAGAAGGGATTCAGAGCAGCCCGGTGGAGAAGGACTTGGGGGTGCTGGTCAATGAGAAAATGAACATGAGCCTGCAGTGTGCGCTTGCAGCCCAGAAAGCCAACCGTATCCTGAGCTGCATCAAAAGGAGCATGAGCAGCACGTGAAGGGAGGTGATCCTGCCCCTTTACTCTGCTCTCGTGAGACCTCACTTGGAGTATTGTGTGAAGTTCTGGTGTCCTCAACATAAAAAGGACATGGAAGTGTTAGAACAAGTGCAGAGGAGGGCCACGAGGATGATCAGGGGACTGGAGCACCTCTCGTATGAAGATAGGCTGATAAAGTTGGGGCTGTTCAGCCTGGAGAAGAGAAGGCTGCGTGGAAACCTCATAGCAGCCTTCCAATACCTGAAGGGGGCCTATAGGGATGCTGGGGAGGGACTCTTCATTAGGGACTCTAATGACAGGACAAGGGATAATGGGTTTAGACTTAAACAGGGGAAGTTTAGATTGGATCTGAGGAAGAAATTCTTTACTGTAAGGGTGGTGAGGCACTGGAATGGGTTGGCCAGGGAAGTTGTCTATGCTTCATTGCTGGTGGTATTCAAGGCCAACTTAGCCAGAGCCTTGGATGGCATGGTTTAGTGGGAGGTGTCCCTGCCCATGGCAGGCATGCTGGAACTAGATGATCTTAAGGTCCTTTCCAACCCTAACTATTCTATGATTCTATGACATATACTCTACGTCCTCTTTTGATTCCAGACTAGAAGACACCTAGCTCTCCTTTTGTCTTGAGTTTCTTCTCCTCCTCAAACATCAATAAAGAGCACCTGCAGCAACTTCCAAAAAGCCTGTTGGAATCCCAATTAAAAAAATAAATAAATAAAAAAAAGAAATAAATAAAAAAAAAAAGAAAGTTTCTCTGCTCTTTATATCCAAAGGACTACCATTGTGCTTGACCTAGAGCAGTGCATGCTTGAATGGGAATTTAATGTTTCCTGCAGTGCCAGGTAAGTCATGTGTACCAACCTGGTGCCAGTATTTGAGCGGCAAAACTACAGTTTAAAATAAAAGTTCTTTAAAGACCGAAGATGAACAAAAGTAAATGGTGAACACATAAGTGAAAAAGGAGAGGAGGAAACAACTTTATGGTACAAACCACTACCTTTAAAATGTAGCTAGCACAAGGCACACATTGCCACTCATCTCTTTCTGCCTGTCCACCTACCTTACTTCCCATTTATTCTCAGTAGAAAAGGCCAAACAACATCATTCCAATATCCAGTTATCAAAGCCTCTAGAAACTATATAAGAAAACACAAACAAACATAATCAACGACTAACCTTGCAATCTGGGAACACCAAACCAGTTCCCTTCAGAAGTCTTTTGCCATACATGCTCTCTAATGCTCTCTAACCAGGCATCTCTGTCTCTCAGCCTTGACTCTCACTCTATCCATGCTAGAGAAGTCCTCAAACCACACTTAAGGATCAGTGATGAAACAAAGATGCTGTTATCTTTGAATTCACTGTTTACAGCGGCCACCACTCTCCATCCCTATGATTATGATCAGCCAATGCACAGTGTTTAAGTGCATTTCATCCTGTCATGGGTTCAGCAGCAGCAGTCAATTTTTTCTCCTTCATAGTAGCTGGTGCAGTACTGTGTTTTCGACTTTCGGTCTGGGAACAGCGCTGATAACACTGATGTTTATAGTTACGGCTTAGAATGTTTTGGTCTGACCAAGGACCTTCTGAGTCTCATGCTCTGCCAGGGAGGAGGGGGAAGCTGGGGGGAAGCAGAGACAGGACACTTGATCCAAACTGACCAAGGAGGTTATTCCATGCCACAGCACGTCATGCCCAGGATGTAAAAAAAACGGGGGGCCGGAACCCGGAAGAGTTGTGGTTTTAGTTCACAGCTCGGTCGTCGGGTGGTGAGCAGTTCTATCCTCTTCCCTTGTATTTCTCTTGTTATTATTATAATTGGTGGTGGCGGCAGTGGTTTGTGTTGTACCTTGGTTGCTGGACTATTCTTGTCTCGACCCGTGGGAGTTGCATTCTTTCGATTCTCCTTCCCATTCCTCCCCTCCACCCCCCCGCCTTGGAGTGGGGGGGAAGAAAAACTCTTCCCTTGTATTTTTCTCTTGTCATTATTATTATTGGTGGTAGCAGTAGTGGTTTGTGTCATACCTTAGTTACTAAACTGTTCTTATCTCAACCTGTGGGAGTTGCATTCTTTCGATCCTACACCTGGGTCGGAGCAATGCCAGGCACAGCTACAGATTGGGTGGGGAGGAGATTCAGAGCAGCCCTGCGGAGAAGGACTTGGCGGTGTGGGTTGATGAAAAAATGAACATGAGCCGGCAGTGTGCGCTTGCAGCCCAGAAGGCCAACCGTATCCTGGGCTGCATCAAAAGGAGCGTGACCAGCAGGTCGAGGGAGGTGATCCTGCCCCTTTACTCTGCTCTCGTGAGACCTCCCTTGGAGTATTGTGTGCAGTTCTGGTGTCCTCAACATAAAAAGGACATGGAAGTGTTAGAACAAGTGCAGAGGAGGGCCACGAGGATGATCAGGGGACTGGAGCACCTCTCGTATGAAGATAGGCTGAGAAAATTGGGGCTGTTCGGCCTGGAGAAGAGAAGGCTGCGTGGAGACCTTATAGCAGCCTTCCAATACCTGAAGGGGGCCTATAGGGATGCTGGGGAGGGACTCTTCATTATGGACTATGGTGAGAGGACAAGGGGTAATGGGTTTAAACTTAAACAGGGGAGGTTTAGATTGGATATGAGGAAGAAATTCTTTACTGTGAGCGTGGTGGGGCCCTGGAATGGGTTGCCCAGGGAGGTTGTGAATGCTTCATCCCTGGCGGCGTTCAAGGTGGGGTTGGACATAGCCTTGGATGGCATGGTTTAGTGGGAGGTGTCCCTGCTCATGGCAGGGGGGTTGGAACTCGATGATCTTGAGGTCCTTTCCAACCCTTACTATTCTATGATTCCATGATTTTATGATTCTCCTTCCCATCCCTCCAGGAGCGGAGGGAAGAAAGAGTGGGGAGTGAGTGAGAGAGCGGCTGTCTGAGTTTATAGCTTAAACCACGACACATCCTCTCCCAGTTCTAATCCCTCACTTATTGGGTCTAGTAAGTAGTATCTGACAGGTCCTATCAGGAAGATGGTAACCACATGAGAAAAACAGGATAACAAACTGGAATGATCATACAGCTTCAGATCTCTCCCAGTTCAGTCCATTAATGAGAAAAGGGTCTCTAAGGAGAGATTTTATGTGCTGGAATAAAGAAGCGTTAAACCAGAGAACTGGAGCACAGAACAGGCAACTGAGACTGCTACTATTCCAGTAACAGGTAGAAGATGCCCTACTCTAACTGGAAATAAGAATGCTGTCAAAAGAAGTGCTCAGCTGTGCAGGCTATAATCACGTGCCACACCAGGAGATAGAAAGCACAGAATTATAGGACTCGTGGGTTACTCCATCTCGCTTTGGACAGCAAAGGTTTTAATGTGTGGAACAGTGAGATACTAGAAAGCTCAAGCTACTCAAACTGGCCATGGGAATGAAGACCTCAACCACAAGAAATCTACATAAAAAAGACCAATGTAAATCTCTCTATATTATGACATATTGGAGATTTTTTAAAAATGCTTTCTTTCCTCCCCTTCTTTTTTCTTTTTATATGTCTAAAATTGACCTTTCTAATGACTTTTCATTCCACACTTTCTGGCCCAGCAGCTATATATCCTGCCTCTGTATTCATCATCAGATGATTTTTCCTCACGTGTTAGTTTCTTTGTCTTTGACAGTAAAAAAATCTTGCGCTGACTAAATTATTTTGGCAGATATGTGATTTCTAGGAAGGAAAATATATCTGACCATTTTAGGTAGGGAGGGATATGCCTTTGCTGACCTGACCCAATCTATAAATTAGTGCATACTTGCATATCCATGAAAAGAAATCCATTAGCATTAGCAGAAAGTGCAGTAATGACTGCTAAACAACAGAAAATGTCATTATCCAAATATAAATTATACTAATTACAGAGGTAGAACAGAGGTACCACATAGTACCACATAGGAAATCTATATACTCAATACTGTATTATGCCCCAGTCCATGTGGTTTAAATTATAGGTCATAATTTGTAAAACTTAAATGGCTATTCAAGTCACCACAGGGAGAATAATTTTGAACATGAAATGCCCTTGCCCACAATCAACCACCTAAAACACTTTATGGCAGCTATCCCTGACTGAATTACATAAGAACAACACTATAAATCAAAATCACAAATGATAAGAAACTGCCAAGAGAAGCATAAAATAAATGTAACATCTGTCTCCATTACAGAATCAGTGCATGGAGCAAACAGAAAAACTTGACAAAATGAATAAATGTTAGAGAAAGACTCCTTTCATACTACTTCCTCTAAAGTGACAGCTTCTTCACTGAAAACCCCAAATGCACCTGGAAGAGAAGAGTTGTGACAATATTTACTACCACATTTTTCACAAAAGCCTGTATTTCTAAATCTCACATAGAGAACACATCTAATGAACCAATGGGACTAGAAAGAAAGTCAAAACGAAAACACTGAATGTTTGCAATCTCTATGGTGGTTCCAATCACACATTTTATCAGCTTAAATTCCTGGATTAGACAAAACAGCAGTAAGTATATATAAATTCTGTATAGCAAACAAAACCACACTCTACTATTTGTTTTGCAATACCTGGTTGGCTGTGATAAGGAGTTCAGTGTCAGCAAGTCCAAATCACATCGCTTTCATAGCATGTTATAAAAATGCATGTTGTAAGCAGCTCTCCCCTCACAGGCTACAGGTATGATCCTAGTACAATTTGTCTATTTGTGCAATTTTGCTAGTGTTGGCAGCAAACCACAAATGCCTCTTACGAGAAAAAAGAAAAAAAAACAACCCAAAACCCCAAAACCCAAACCTTAATTGGCATTTCTCCTGTGAAAACAAAAGCTGATTAAGCTTTTGGTGCCGAAGAGTCAACAGTTCTGTGATGCTAAGCATTAATGCATGCTGTTTACTTTCAAAGATTTTACTGGCTTTATTGGATTGTTATAGACCTGTCTTTGCCTTCAATAGATAGTTCAGAATTCTCTTTACATTTCTTACCCTTTGAAACACTAAATATGAAGATTTGCCCAGGATACCTCCAATTTAGAAGAAACACATAAGAGACAGTGAGCAGAGATTTGAAAAAGAATATAGACACAAATCCTCTCAGGTACAGGCAACAGTACTTTCAGAGAGACAAAAAATAAGTGTGGCTAATTCAGTTAGCTATTTAATGTAATGCAATTCTTTGAACCATACAGTCACAGCGGTCTTGAAAATTTAAGCACCCTCCTTTTGAACCCATTCATCACTAAGTTTTTCTTATATGCTGTTGGACAAGGACTTTACAAGCAGGTGTTTCTGTGATGTCCTTCCTTCCTTTTTGAAGGGTTGAAATTATTCACTCATGCTTCTGGTGAATTAGAAGGTTAAACTGAACTTAGAACTATAGGAAAAGGTGATCTCCAACACCCTCGAGTTTTCCTGCTTAGCAGCAGCAATGCTCTCAAACTATTTTGAGCTTCATTCCCAAATTGAGACAGATGAACTTGTCTTACGCAGGTGAGAAATCCACAAAACAGAAGGCAGTTACTCTTCCGACCTTCACCGGGAAGATGTAGGAAGAGGAGACATTTCACCATCTGAATCTCTTCTAAGCTTTTCTCAGCTGCAGTAAGGGACCTTTAATTGCATTTGCAAAATGGTTAGCAAGGTGATAGAGGCAGCCTGGCTCAGAGTTTGCTCTCCGCTTCTGTTCCCTGTAAGTCTGACATGTAGTTTTGCGCTTTTTTAAACTGCAGTTATCTGGTTATAACGCTGATGTGAAGTATCAACTGTAGGAACATGCAGTACTTACACCTGTTAATACAACTGCCTCCTCCTTTTCTGGAGCAAGGAAAAGTATATGACGGCCTTTGAAAAGAAGAAAAGGTGCTTTGAAAGTTAATGAAATTTAAACTGGAATTCTAATAAATAGATAGGAATTCAGTTTTGTGGTTTTTGTCCTATTCTGTTTATCTAATGTCTTTTGGAAACTGTAATTGTAGCAGACAAAGATTATATTCTTGCTTCCCTTTTAGAATCATAGAATAGTTAGGGTTGGAAAGGACCTTAAGGTCATCTAGTTCCAACCCCCTGCCATGGACAGGAACATATACACAGTAAAACATACTTATGTTAAGAAATTAGTATATTTTAATGCAGGTGTTCAGAGTTAGGCTGGCTCAGCACTTGCATAAAAAAGTTTCTCAAATACCAATGGAAAAAAAGGCAAAGAAAGGTATACACTTTCCTGAATGACAGAACATAAAACCATAGCATTATGGGTGTAATGGGCAGATAACTGCCTAACTCTTGCTGGCACTGGCAGCTAAGGATACTTCTACTTTCATCTTCTCTGCCTGTACCCCCTTAGCATCTCCTTCTACAGTACATAGGATCAGAAAAACAGAGAGAGCCCTCTAAAGCTAAAAAATCTGACTTAGTCCAGGCTAGAGGGGGCCTCCAGCCCTTTACAGTTTGTATGAATGTCATGGTTTAAACCCAGCTGTAACTCGGAAAACCATGCAGTCTCTCTCTCTCACTCCCCCCCCACCCTTCCTCTCCCCAGCGCCCTGAGGGATGGGGAGGAGAACTGAAAGAATGTAACTCCCACGGGTTGAGATAAGAACAGTCCAGTAACTAAGGTATAACACAAACCACTGCTGCTACCAGGGAAGTAACAGGGAAGAAAATACAACTGCTCACCACCCGCCGACCGATACCCAGCCAGACCCAAGCAGTGATCTAACCCTTCCGGGTAACTTCCCCCAGTTTATACACTAGGCATGATAGGCTGTGGAATGGAATACCTCTTTGGTTAGTTTGGGTCAGGCCTCTTGTCTCTGCTTCCCCCCGGCTTCCCCTCCTCCCTGGCAGAGCATGAGACTCAGAAAGTCCTTGGTCAGAGTAAACATTACTGAGCAACAACTAAAAACATCGGTGTTATCAGCACTGCTCCCAGGCTGAAAGTCAAAAAACACAGCACTGCACCAGCTACTAAGAAGGAGAAAAATGACTGCTACTGCTGAACCCAGGACAATGAAATTAGAAGGCAATTAGTGGGTTATGTATTTTAAAAGTACTAATTCCAGAAGACATAATTATTCTCTATAAATATATCCAAGAATATGTATCAGAAATGAGAATAGCTATTTAAAATTAAGAACAGGGCTCCAGAATATATATGAATTAACAGTGTATAATTTTAGGATTGAAATAAGATAAAAAATTAAACAGTATTGGAGGTGGAGGACAGCATAGGGCTCTACTGGAGACTGTCAAGTCTGAATGCAAATAAACTTCAGACTCAAAAAGATGATATTTATGAAAAGGATTATAATCTATAGTTACTAACTGTAGCAGAGGACTGGATTTAAAGCCTGGAAGATTTCTGCTGGCTGTGTTTTCTAAAAACTCTCTGATATTACATCAGGCTGTTCAAGCAGAACCATATACTGTTTGGTTTTTTAATATTCTGCATTCATATATGATGAACATATTTCATTATAAAAAACAATTCTGCTTCCAATTGCTTTAAATCAAACTATTTTTTCAAGCTAATATACTATTTCTTTAATAATAATTCACTTTTTTTCTAATTGGACAAAAAGAAAAAAAAACTTTTTAAGAAGAGAATATGGACTACTATCATCATTGAAAGGTCTTCTTTTTTTCCAAGATGGATTTATAGTAGTTCTAATAACATCATGGGACTTGAATAGAGACTTGAAACACAACTGGAGTCTAATTCTGGAATAAGAGAAATACATTTTATGCTAGAACTTCTTAGAAAACTCCTAAAATCTCAGAGCTTTCCAAATACATATCTTGTTTTCCCAAGACCAGAGTGTTCAATGTTATAGGAGACCATTGCATGAAACTCAGTTTCTGGGCAGGAAACAAATTAAGCTGTCTTTTATCTGTCACACATGCCAGGCCAGTGAAAACTCATTAAATTTAATGATAGAAATTTTTAAGTCCACACTTTTTTCACCAAACCATAACAGCTGAACTGACATAAAAATTCTTCACAGACTTAGATTTGGCCATTTTAACCTAAGAATAGAGCAAACAATACATTTTTGTTTCAGGAATGAGAGAATGAAGAGCCTACAAATGCAGTTCACAGTCTTGCTGCTAAGAGATCCTTGTCTAATGATGCACAAAGTGGCCCTGTACACTAAGTTCCACCAATCCGTATTTGGTCTCTTCTGTGAACATTTATTAGGGGTTATGAGGATTTTTTGACGAGTAAAAGTTTCCATTAAGAGGATAAAATTTGCATTAAAGGAATCACAAGATGAGAAGCCATGTGTGGTTCAAGAGGCAAAGGGCAAAAGCTGAAACACAGGAAGTGCTGTCTGAACATCAAGAAACACTTTTTTACTGGGAGCATGTCTGAGGACTGGCACAGGCTGCCCAGAGAGTTTTCAGAGTCATTCATCAGATACATTCAAAAGTCATCTGGACACCACCTTGGGTAACCAGGTGTGGGTGGCACTGCTCGAGCATGGGGATTGGGCCAGATGACCTCCAGAGGTCACTTCCAACCTCAACCACCCGTTACACACACTGGTTTGCTTTTAAAATCCTATGATATGAAATATTGGAGAAGGGAGAAAGGAAGAAAGAAAAAAAGAAAAAAAGTAACATTCTTCCTTCTGGAAAGGAAAATATTCAGGAAATACAATAGTTACAAATAACTTTAAGAAACCCAAATTTTCAGTGCTTTCTGTATCCATATAGTGTGCTTTTTTTCACAGGGGACTCCTGCCTCAGGTACAGGCTAGCCATTGATCATTTAAGGAATTGTGGTTATAGAGGAAATAAAGTGGTTCTTCTAGGCACCATTTGTCATTAAATATAGACACTGGAGTCTGACAACATCAAATATTACCAAATTAGTTTCAAAGATCAACAGATTTGAGTTATTAAACAATTATCAGCTACCACCCATCCATATTTCCTCTATATTTATTTACTATGAACAGCTGATTTCTTATCAAAACTTTCACACAAGATTCTTCACTGTCTTTTGTGAAAAAAATAACAAAACTCTTTCAGACTTGTAGGATAAGTACTGGGCCACACAAAGATATTAAACAGTTTAATTGACAGATTTATCAATTTAAGTTTACAGATATGAGAAATACCAACTTAACTAAACTGAAAATGTTAATGTACAAAGTTAACCTTATCGGTTAAGTGTGCAAGTAACATTTTAAATTACTTCTTTAGACAAGAAAACATGGGAGATTAAACTTAATATCTTTGTAAAGTAGCATGAGACAAATAAAATTCTGAGCTATAGAAATGATGTAGTAAGGATTTTAAAAATTATTCTTAATAAAACTTTAACCAGAGTTGCCTTGAGCTTTCTTATTTTTACAGGGTTGAGGCTAACAGCAGTTCATAAAATTGTTTCCAACCTTGTGTGCTGTTCTATATGCTATTCTCAGTGCTCCCCAAAACAATTACAATGAACTGAAACAATTTAACTTCAGTTTATCCTCAAATGCATACAGCCTGGAAAAATGTAAACATCTCTCTCTCTAAACCCTCAGGAGCACAACAAATAATTTCAGCTCCTGTTCCCAACACTCTTATTTTTTAAAAATAAGTTTTTCCCCACACGGTGCTTCTATTGACTTCCTCTTTTCATTTTAATATTCTGCATTTGCAGAGATGTTTTATTTACACTAGTGAGCAGATTTTATCTGGAAAACAAGTCATAAAGCATTAGCAATGTTTTCTTCAGAGTGATACATATCAGAATATCTTCTGCATTTTCAAGAAGAGTTTAAAAACTGATCTTTAATTGATATGATGCGATTCTTTATTTTACACCAAGCATGCCTCTCTCATCATGTAAATACAGGATTACTTTACTGTTTTCTAATATTACTACTGACAGAAAGTAACCAGATGTAGAACAGCAGTTTCAAAATTTAAAATCTGTTTTCTAGTCCGTGCCAAGTGCAAAAAGTATTTATCACTCTTTGACATATTTACAAGTTAAGTTTTGCCACATATTTTACTTAAATGAAAAATGCAGAGTGCTCTGCTTCTGGTGCTTTGATAATTCTGCGGCTGTATTAACTTAGTTTGTTGTGCAGGTCCAGTGGCATTCAAAGATGAAGCCAATAAGATAAGCCTAGGAGCTTATTTTCTCCACATTTATAACTTAAACTGCCACTTTACCTGGAAGTATTAGAGCAGACAGTTCATTACTACCTGAAAAGGGGCACTACATTGTATGTGAGGAGGTCATCTGAAACTATAACTTTTAAAGGTCATTCGCAAAATGAATTTTGCTTTGCTGAAAGCCTTTCTCCCTGGCACAGTAAAAATCTTATTTTAACAGCAGCTGTAAATGTTGTGTAAGTAGAAATAAGAGATTTCAGCTACCTTTGCCTGTTTTCACTCTGCCATGAATTTACTTCTGCTCCATTTGGGAGAATACTGGATGATGGTGGTGTTGAAAGTTTCTTTTCTCTGGATCATCATTTGAGTGATGAATTGATAGGTTCTATGATTTTGTTTCATTTTTACTGTTCGTTTTCATAAATCCCCTGTTACATGTATTATTTGATACTGGAAAAGATTTTTTTCTTTAGTTCTGTAACACTGAGGAGCTTAAAGCCTGCAGGATTTGTGGATGTTGCAGACTCAAAAATTGACAGATAGGCTGCAAAATAACACAATAAGGGACTTTTCCTTAGCGTGTAACTTCAGCAATTTCTCCCATTTTTTTCCTATCTCAGGCTATGGGAAATTTATGGAATGACAGATCACACCTGACATTCAAGAAGAAGCATGCAGCCTCCTTCCTTCCTTCCCTCACAGCCACATACATTCACATATTTTTGTTTCATTGGATTCCAGATCTTTAATCCTTCCCATCTAATAATGGTACTTAACTAAAATAGCTAGTGAGTGTTGGTCCTCAGCTCCCTCCATAGTCAATAGAGAAAGACTTCCAGAGCATGATTCAGATTTTTCCCATTATCTTCCTCATTCCCTTTTCAAGACCAGCTACATAGCAATCTGGGCCAACAAATAGGGACTGGTTAGAGCTGGACAAGAGTCAGGAAGGAGAAAATATTCTTACATATTCATGTGCTACCTTGACAGGACACACAATATACAAAATCAAATCAACTTTAACTTGTTCCAGATATGCCAAATGCAGCATCTGTACTTTAGATACTTACCAAATGTGGGAAAGAAGGAGGCAGAAAAGGCAGCGGATAGTTTAATGCAACCAAGGATTGTACTTCAGGTCCCACAAAATGCATGCAATGTTTTAGACAAGCAAAAAGGCAGCCCAGCCTACTGAAGGGGAAGTATGATGAATCACAAACCATGAATGGCAGGACCTGCAAAGTCATGTTTGTACTTCACTCTGCCATTATGTTTAAGGAGGAGTATGTATTAACTGACATAAATGCAGGTTCCTGAGGCTGGGATGCAGGGTGAATTTTACTTATACACTGAATGATCAACAGTGCCAAAAGCCTTTGGACAGTGGATAATATTTGATCTCCGTGACAGTGCTAAACTGGCTGCTACAAGCAGCCAGTGAAATGGTCAAGAAGCCAAAGCAGCCAGCGAACCACTTCCCAGACAGCTCTGAAATCTGGAATAGCATGTCTGGATCAAGACAACTCCTGAGTATATCATATAGACAGTATAGTGTAGCAAGCCTCAGTTGTCACATATGGATGCAGATTTCTTTGAAAACATCCAAAAAAGCTTCTGCCTGGTCTGTATGATGAACTTCAGAATCCTCCAATTAGACATCTCCCATTTTGGAGCATCTGGATGCTGCCTGTCATTTCCTGGCAGGTTCTACCTGCGAACTGCTGCCCAGCCCGCTTTGCAGTTTGATTTGACTCACGCTTTCACTCTTTGGTATTTCTGTTTGCCAGTTCCCTTCCTTGCTCTCCTGGCCTGTATTGCACCTGACCAAGAAGCGGCACCTCTGTGCCTCTTCAAGTGTTGCAATAAACCTGCTCATCTTCTGCCAGCACGTCAATTAGAGGCTAAAACACAGTATCCCCGCAGACTTCCTTACACACCCTACATAGAACAGATTTTACTGTGGATTATCTGGAAAGTAGTGGTGACATTGCCAAATGCCTAAAATACCCATCTCGATGCCTGTCATGCCAAAAGTAGGTAGCTAACGACCATTGCCCTGCGACAAAACCCTATGCAGATATTACTGGAATTCACACACAGAATCACAGAATCACAGAATAGTAAGGGCTGGAAAGGACCTCAAGATCATCAAGTTCCAACCCCCCCGCCATGGGCAGGGACACCTCCCACTAAACCATGCCATCCAAGGCTCTGGCTAAGTTGGCCTTGAATACCACCAGCAATGAAGCATACACAACTTCCCTGGCCAACCCATTCCAGTGCCTCACCACCCTTACAGTAAAGAATTTCTTCCTCAGATCCAATCTAAACTTCCCCTGTTTAAGTCTAAACCCATTATCCCTTGTCCTGTCATTAGAGTCCCTAATGAAGAGTCCCTCCCCAGCATCCCTATAGGCCCCCTTCAGGTATTGGAAGGCTGCTATGAGGTTTCCACGCAGCCTTCTCTTCTCCAGGCTGAACAGCCCCAACTTTATCAGCCTATCTTCATACGAGAGGTGCTCCAGTCCCCTGATCATCCTCGTGGCCCTCCTCTGCACTTGTTCTAACACTTCCATGTCCTTTTTATGTTGAGGACACCAGAACTGCACACAATACTCCAAGTGAGGTCTCACGAGAGCAGAGTAGAGGGGCAGGATCACCTCCCTTCACGTGCTGCTCATGCTCCTTTTGATGCAGCTCAGGATACGGTTGGCCTTCTGGGCTGCAAGCGCACACTGCCGGCTCATGTTCATTTTCTCATTGACCAGCACTCCCAAGTCCTTCTCCACCGGGCTGCTCTGAATCCCTTCTGTGCCCAACCTGTAGCTGTGCCTGGCATTGCTCCTACCCAGGTGGAGGACTTTGCATTTAGCATGGTTGAACTTCATCAGGTTGGCATCAGCCCACCTCACAAGCGTGTCAAGGTCCCTCTGGATGGCATTCCTTCCCTCCAATGTATCAACCGAACCACACAGCTTGGTGTCATCGGCAAACTTGCTGAGGGCACACTCAATCCCACTGTCCATGTCACCCACAAAGATGTTGAACAAGACCGGTCCCAACACCGATCCCTGGGGGACACCACTCGTTACCGGTCTCCAGCTGGACATTGAGCCACTGAGCACTACTCTTTGCGTGCGGCCATCCAGCCAGTTCTTTATCCACCGAGTGGTCCACCTATCAAATTGATGTCTCTCCAACTTAGAGAGAAGGATGTCATGGGAGACAGTGTCAAAGGCTTTACACAAGTCCAGGTAGATGACATCAACTGCTCTGCCCCTGTCCATCAGTTCCGTAGCCCCTTCATAGAAGGTCACCAGATTGGTTAGGCAGGATTTCCCCTTAGTGAAGACATGCTGGCTGTCGCCAAGCACCTTGTTGGTTTTCATGTGCCTCAGCATGCCTTCCAGGAGAATCCGCTCCAAGATTTTGAAAGGCACAGAGGTGAGACTGACTGGTCTGTAATTCCCTGGGTCATCCATTTTCCCCTTCTTAAAAATGGGGGTTATATTTCCCTTTTTCCAGTCATTGGGAACTTCACCTGACTGCCATGATTTTTCAAATATGATGGACAGTGTCTTAGCAACTTCGTTTGCCAGCTCCTTCAGGACCCGTGGATGGATTTCATCCGGTCCCATGGACTTGTATACATTCAGGTTCCTAAGGTGGTCCCGAACAAGATCCTCCCCCACAGTGGGCCCAGGGTCCCCACCCTCACCGTCCCCGCGTCTGCCTTCCAAGACTTGGGTGGTGTGGTCAGAGCATTTGCCCGTAAAGACTGAGGCAAAGAAGTCATTAAGAACCTCAGCCTTCTCCAAATCCAGGGTAGCCAGTTCTCCCGATAGCTTCTGGAGAGGGCCCACGGTGTCCCTAACCTGTCTCTTATCGGCAATGTACCTATAAAATCCCTTCCTGTTATCCTTAACATCCCTAGCCAAGTTTAATTCTAAGTGGGCCTTAGCTTTCCTAACCTGGTCCCCAGCTTCCCGGACAACATCCCTGTATTCTCCCCAGGCCGCCTGACCTTGCTTCCACCTTTTATAAGCCTCTTTTTTTTTTCGAATTTTGCTCAGCAGCTCCTTATCCATCCAAGGAGGTCTCCTGGCCCTCCTGCTGAACTTCCTTCTAGTTGGGATGCACCGCTCCTGAGCTTGCAGCAGGTGATCCTTGAATATCAACCAACAGTCTTGGGCCCCCCTGCCCTCTAGGGCTGTATCCCATGGAACCTTACTGAGCAGGTTCCTGAAGAGGCCAAAGTCTGCTCTGAATTTTGAGCATTTCTCCTACCTGCATTACAAGAAGCTTTGGCAAACACAGATGTTATTGCCACAACCTAAGAGATATTTGGAACTACGAAATGCTAAAGTTTTGGGTAACTTTAAAGCTGACTGGTGTCTACAGGTCACGAAGTACCAAATAGCTGGATCCCATCAGTTTCCACTGTATGGATTTTCCTATATAAGGTTAGAAAATTACCACTTCAAAACATAAGTGCCAAAATCTCTCTCAGATGTTCTTATAATGATCTGAAAATGAGACGAAGAAGAATTATAAACTTCTGGAGAATGCCTTATCTTGTTCCATTTCCATTCATATTTCTAAACAAGTGTATGCATAAGTTTTCAGTATGCACACTGAATTCTATGAAGAATATTTTCGGTGTACAGATTTTCATGAAATATATATTCTGTACCATGGGCAAAGTAGGGAATGGAGTCATAACAAGAATTTATCTTTAATGCCAAAAACTCTGCCTAAGGAAATGAACAGACCCTTCATCTTGACAGCACAAAACCTTTTTATTTCCAAGTACCTCTGATCAAAGTCTTGTAGCTTTTACAGAAATAAATTAGACAGAGACAAAATCTCGTGGTCTCTGTCAATTTAAAAAGCTGTAAAGAAAAAAACCTATGCATTTTTTCATTTGTCCTACTTTCTGGAAAAACGACACACAGTCAACATTATACCCACCACATAAAGAAATTGGATCTTATGAAGGAGGTCTTAAGATGCATGACCAAAAAACCCAAGTATTCTACTACCTTAGCATAAACCTGATAAGCCCAAATAGAGTCGAAAGGTGATGTTCCATTTAAAGGTGATGATCCCTTGCATGACAGCATTTATTCATGTTAGCAGAGGAATATCTATCCCACAGTATGTATGTAGGCCTATATGGACAGATATGCCTATATGAAGAATTCTCTCAGAACAAACACACAGAGTGATGCATGAAGAAGCCATTAGGGCTTTAGAATTGGTTGCTTACAATATTGCATGGCTAATTTTTTGCACAGCATGCCATTAACATGTGATGAACTTTATCTATGCATAAAGAGAGAGCGGGTCCTTATTCCACACCTGAAATCGGAAGATTATATTCCAAATACAATTTTATATCTTTCTTTTTCTCTCAAACCAGCACTCAGCAATCAAAATCAATACCCAAGGACAAGAGTAAATTAGAAGCTACCTAGTTCACTACCTTGGGAATCTATGTTAGCTGCTACTCAAAAATTACTTTTAAAAGTTTCAGGAATACAGTGATCACACTGCATAGCCACATAACACACTTTTCAGTTCTCAATTCCTAATTTCCTCTTTCCTCTCCTTTTTGACAAGATGGAGTGTCTAAGAATTCTGATGGGATTATGCTGACTTGAGTGATTTAAACCTATTGCTTCCTGAAATAATTTCTGACAGCGACACAGTGTAAAAAAAACAGGATAACATAGACTTTGATGGAAGATTCTCTATTTACTTTTAGAATGCAAACTCTACTTTATGAACCAATCCATTTTCTCGTCATATGCAAACAATGTTATGTTAGTTATGTTCATATGCAATTGTAAAAACATACATCTTTTGCCAAGAGTTCCATCTCTTTTCTGGCAAGAGGTTACTACAGAGAGGTTGAACTGCCTAAATCATGGCCAGTCTTGGTCTTAGGCTTAGGCTGTGTTTTAGAATCATAGAATAATTTTCTCTTCAATTGATTAGTAAGGCACATTGCTATATTAAATTAAAAAATGCCTTCTCACCTTCGGATTAAACATGACATTATACTGGCACTTTTAGAGTTTTGTGGAGTATGTGATGTGACCTAAAACTTGCTTCTTTGACATATTAAATAGCAATTAATAGCCAAGAACTACACAGATAGTTTAAACACATACCCTTGAGGCATAGAATCAATTAAAATGTACGTAACACCCTCTGAATGACTGCTTGCTTTGTTACACATTATATTCATGAAACAAGAGGAAAGACATTCTGAAGAGAATATGACAACAATATCCTAATGCATATTTCCTACAATTACAGAATCGAGGCTGTCAAACAAGATACCTAGCAGCTTGAGAGATGCAAGGAAAAAATACGGTGCAAGTGTGGGTATGTCAATACCACCGCAGGTTAATTCTTCTTCAATATGCATGGTTTAGATATTTAGACACACATCATTGACTGCGTTTAATTTTTACAACATTTCAATAATATTGAGTGGGACTTAACTGTTGGATTTGGAGTTTAAAAGCTAAAAGATCGCTACTTGTTGTCTTGGAAACCTGGCAGTCTTATTGTTGAATTTTCTATTTACTGTTATTTAAACTCCAAGACATTCAAATAAAATAAGAGTTTACATTGACCTTTGTCTCTTTCTTTGAGTTCTGGAAGCAAATGTGCTCAAGTTTCCAATATTCTTGAACAACACAACAGTGATAAAATAAAAAAAAAACCTCACTTGACTGAAGTTCTTCTATTACCATGCTGCTGTTTCCCTGATTCCCACTTCCGCAGCTCTCAGAAGAGTTCTGAAATACCCAGACTCTACAACCCACATGCCATCAGCTTCCCCATTCTCTTCCAGGTAACTTTTTTAGCAATGGTTTCACATTACATTTCTATTTTTTCATGTTTAAGAGAAGAAAAATTGCTTACAAATTTATAGATTGGGTCAGCATGTTTCTGATAAAGACAGCACAGGAATATTCAAAAATTTCTGAGACTGCAGTAATTTCTGACAAGCAAACCCTTCAATATCAAGATCTCAATGTACTTCTTGGAGCAAGTCCAGAGGAGGGCTACTAGGATGATCAGGGGGCTGGAGCACCTCCCATACTAAGATAGGCTGAGAAAGTTGGGGCTGTTCAGCCTGGAGAAGAGAAGGCTGAGTGGAGACATCAGAGCAGCCTTCCAGTATCTCAAGGGGGCCTATAAGGATGCTGGGGAGGGACCTTCATTAGGGACTGTAGTGATAGGACAAGGGTAACAGATTCAGACTTAAAGAGGAGAAGTTTAGATTGGATATAAGGAAGAAGTTCTTTATTGTAAGGGTGGTGAGGCCCTGGAATGGTTTGCCCAAGGAAGTTGTGAATGCTTCATCTCTGGCAGTGTTCAAGGCCGGGTAAGATGGAGTCTTGGGTGAGATGGTTTAGTGTGTGGTGTCCCTACCCATGGCAGGGGGGGTGGAACTAGATGATCTTAAGGTCCTTTCCACCCGTAACTATTATATGATTCGATCCTATGATTCCGGTCTATGAAAAGGCAGAAAATCAGCTTCTCAATGTGTGTAGGATTTCCAGTGGCATAAAAGGAGCAAAAAGTTATTTTGCCAGCTGTCTGAACAGGACAGAAAATTTGCTGGAAAACATGGCATACCAGCTTTGTCTTCTTGACTACCTCCCGAAACAATTACAAGTGTTTAGGGAAAAGAGAAAGGAAAACACTATTATAAATCTAGGCCAAGTATTTAAGGAATGGAAATACTGCATAGTTTTTAACTTTTATGTAGAAGCTAAAGGATATTCCTGTGAGGGGAAAAAAAAAAAAAAAAAGAAAAAGTAAAAGCAACAATAGAGCTAGAAACACAAATAGCCTTTAGATATAAATAGATTGCTGCTATTAAGTGGAGAAAACACTAATGTTCCTCAAAGCCCCATCCAACCTCATCTTGAACGCTTCCTGGGATGGGGCATCCACAGCTTCTCTGGGCAACCTGATCCAGATCCTCACCACACTTATCATAAAAAAATTCTTCCTTGTGTCCATTCCAAACCTACCCTCCCTCACTTTAAAACTGTTGACCCTTGTCCTGAAAGTAGAAATCCTTTTAAAACATCTTTCTCTGTCTTTCTTATAAGCTCCCTTTATATACTGAAACGCCACATGAAAGTCTTCCCGGACCATTCTCTTCTCAAGGGTGATTAACCCCAACTCTTTCAGCCTTTCTTCACAGGACGGTGCTCCAGACCCCTGATCGTTTCTGTGGCCCTCCTCTGAACTTGTTCCAAGTCTTTCTTGTCCTACAGGCCCCAGAGCAGGATGCAGTACTCCTGGTGGGGTCTTGTGAAAACGAGGCAGAGATAATCATCTCCTTCAGCCGCTGGCCACAATTTATGCAGTCGAGGATAAAATATATGACATAATGCAAGAAATGCAAGCCTTGCATGACTGCACAGGCCTTCAGAAATGGAGACATGGGATGTGGTACAGGGGAGTATGGGTATGCAGTAATAAGAGGTGGGGCACAGGCTTGGCACTGGAGCATCCACAGCTACGAACAACTCACCCACAGTGAAATGGAAACCCGGAGCTGGACAAAAATGCTTTAGGGGTAACAAAGAGAAGAAAAAAATAGTATCTAATGTGTAAAACAAGCATATGTGATAAATTCAGATGTAATGTGAAGCTGCAGAGCAGTGAGGAACAGAGGTGTAAAAAAACAAGCTAGTAAATATAAAAATTTCCTCAAAACTAGTTTTGGATACAACAATTTAGGGTGATACTGGGCTCATGAAAGTGCTTCAGTGTATCTTGGGTCCACACACAAAATCCCTAGTGGTTGAATCTGGGTTTTTAGCATGAGCACTGCAGCAAGACAGTGGCCATGGATTAGACTGTAATGCTCAATATTACATAGTGCACAGATCAAGTTGCTTTGTATCCAGTTCTTCTCTCACACAGCCTGCAGGAAGAAATCAGGAAAATACCTACATCTGCTCAGCTTTAATCATCCTTCCCCTCTCTAGCTGTCCATAATTTTTTCTGCAGATCATTCCTATTTTATGCCTACCACCACCATGTAACATTGCAGATCTAAGCTTTCATCTCTCTTTATTTTCCTAGCCAATATGCTACACTGATTAACAGAGAAATAAGGATGTTTACACAGGAACAGAATCCACTTACCTTTTTAAATTCATGGTTTTTTCAAGAGTATATAGCTGAGCATGGTTTCAGTGCAGCAAAGAGAAGCCAACACACTCTTGACATCATTTTGGAACTGATTAAACCACCAAGCATTAGTAGAAGCAGGATGTGGTGCCAGGAAAAGGTTTTAACAAGACTATTTCAGTAATATCTTGTTATCCACCTCCTCTGCATCTCTCACTTAAAAGATCTGCCACAGACCATTTAATACCCTAATGTGCTAACCACTGTAATTACCCTCTTTTTCTGAATTTCACCTTCCACCATCTGTATATCTTTAAGTTATAATAAATGTAGTAACACAGACAGAGTAGTCCAAAGTAAAATATTTTTAATATTTCAGTTACATTTTAGGCTTTGTCCTGGGTTCAGAACATGCATCTGGAGGAACTGGAGAGGAAAAGAGACGCTTATTGGATGATAGGCAGCAAAGAGAAAGCATGCTAAGACATTTTATCATCCTCCTCTGGGAGTAAAGAACTTCTTTAGACACTGACAAATATGCAACTTTAGGCCATAAGTGCTAGTCCATCCCTTTCCCAAACAAACATGGCATGTAAAGGAGTCTCTACCACAAATATCATGAGCATAAAAAATGCAATTTTGCATGATCCAGATTACCAACATGATTAGAAAGAGAAGTGTCTCTTCTGGATTAGAGTATAGGACATGTCTAACATAATCAAACAGCAGCTAGTCTGGAGAAAGAAAACCCCAGTCAAGGTCAAGCAAACATAATCGCAGCCTGCATGATGTGTAAAGTATAATTTCCACCCTCCCCCGCCTTTGCAAGGCCTCAGCTGAATTACTGAGCTGTAGAAAATAAATTTCAGGGAAATAGAAGGTATGAGACGTGACAAAAGGAGGACTCAATCTCACTAGATACACAAGAGATAATTGTAAAGTTCGTAGATAGCAAACAAAAGAAGCTACCCTCAGTGTTTCCATTTGATTCTAAAGAAATGATACAGCTAGAAATTTAATGTATAACTTACACTTCAAGAAGTTCACAATACTGCATCCATTTCCTTGGAAAACGTTTTCGAATTAAGGTATTTATCAATATTGTCTGTCACTTCTTTACAGACATTTTCAAGGAAGGAATGGAAATGACCAAGAAAAAAGAAGCAGCTGTGGTTTTGACTAAAGGTGCACTGAACAAGGGGGCATTACATTCTTCTACTTAAAAATTTGCAGCAAGAAAAGTAGATTATCAGCTAAAGAAAGGTGAACTAAAATTTTATGTGACCACAGTCTCCAAAATCAAAGGCAGTTGTGGTGAAGCTAAGGACCTAAATCAAAGCAGCACTGTGATTCTACTGTCTATAAAATGCAGTCCCTGCAGTCCCTAACTGACTTTTATTTTCTTCTGAAATTTTACATCAATTAGCTTACATTCTGTTTACAGAAACAACGTACTTCCATGTTTTCATAAATCACAGCTGAGATGTCAGTGGTCACTGCTCATTAGATGAACCATATAGATGTAAAAAAGGCAATTTTGAAGAGGGTTTGAAACCAGGAAAAAACTTACCTCATAGGAACTATTAGAAAAGAAAGTACCATAAGCATGAATCACCTTTCCTGAGGGTGTAACACATTATTCTCTTCTGTGGTCCCATGATGTTCTGTATGTGTTCCATGATGGTATTCAAGATGATCTGCCCCATAACCTTCTCCAGCACCAAGGTCAGACTGACACCCCAGCAGTTCTGCAGATCCTCCTTCTGGACCATGTCACTGAAGCATCTGTAGGGCTTTCACTACTGTATGTTAGCAGAATTTTTCTGCACAATACTTTTTTTCTGAATAGGCAGGGAAGAGGAGCTTGGCAGGTAGATGGCAATGGCAGGCGAAATGGCTAGTTTCCCAGCACCCTTTCTGTGGATGATGGATGCCCGTGTATTCCTTGCATACTCAGAGTAGTTTGTAAGGTACTGGCAACTGATGATTCCTTTAGCATTTGTAAATTTTAGATAACAGGTTTCTAACACTCAGACACTCTGCTTTCACTTTTTTCTCTGGGCTCTGCTAGAGCTCACATTACCATTTTAGTTAACCTGCTAATCTCTTAGTACAAACACAACAGGCCACATTAAACAAACAACAGATGGAAATGAGAGACATAATGGCTACATGATGTGAAATACCCTGCAATTAGCAATGACTTGCACTGACTTTTTGGTAGCAGTCCTTCCAGAGTCATTCAAGTTTCCTCCCACAGATGCATTAAGTTCTCAAGAATGAAGTTAAATCCATCCCAGTGTTTTCCCCAGTGAGAAGTTGGGCGGTTTTAATACACAACATTGCACACTTTACCTTCAGTGGTTCATACCAGCTTGACTGCTGAAGTCATTCCCTTTGCTGTTGTTTTTGGCAACTGGATCATCCAAAAGACATATTGTATCTATTATTCATATCAGGTTCTACTCTTTCAGAAAAAAAGAATCCACCTTTATTTTAATTTCTCCCACTCTGGCAAAGCTCAGAAGCCACCAAAGAAAACTTAGTTTTGGTACTTATTTGAACACCTGGGTCTACTGGGAGAAACTGCTACTAGCAAAGAGGGACAGATCTCTTTCCCTACTGTGAATAGTTTACTTCTGTATCTGCCTGCACACTGTAAACCACTGATATCGCCCATTATATCTGGAGAGAATTTGGATCAGTGGCTTGCACTGTCCCTGGCACAGCAACCAGGGACATCAGCTGCACTGTGGCCTGACTCAAGCCAGTGGTGAAATGTTCTCTGCAGATGCTTCTTATTTACCCTTTTTGTGATTTTATTTTTACCCCTTTTCAAGATCATGGCCAACTGCCCAGTGATGTGCCAAGACATCCAGTGAGAATGTTCATGCAAAGGAGAACAAAGAAGAGAGCAGAAATTCAGCTTGCAAGCAGGGAAACAGCCAGATAGAGCTCAGAGGAAAAAAGTCATCTCCTGTCTGCATATTCTGGAAAACTCTTTTGAAGACAATTAGTTGGCAAATCGATGCTATCAACTGCTCTGGCTGAACTGGAACAGGCTGCCCCGCGGGACTGTGGAGTTTACCTCTCTGGAGACATTCAAAACCCGCCTGGACACATTCCTCTGCAAGCTGCTCAAGGTGACCCTGCACTGGCAGGGGGGTTGGACTAGATGATCTCCAGAGGTACCTTCCAACTCTAATGATTCTGTGATTCTGTAACTAGATAATGTTTTATCTGGAATTCAGCTATTCCAATAGGAACAAGGTGCACCAAATCTGTCACAGCTTTGGAGGCTCCTGCAGCAAACATGCCAGAGTTGCTTCATTAACTGCCAGTTCAGTTTGCTGCTGTATAGAGGACTGCAACCTTTTTTCTTCATTGAGAAATGGTACATCCATTGTTAAAGCATATATCAATGCATAAATGATATTGTGAGGTCACCAATCTACGCTTCTGCTCCATTTCAGAAGCCTTTTCTACAGACCTTCAAGAGAAGGTAGCAAATGTCTAACAGTGTCTTATCATTCATAATCACTAAATTAGCATTCAGCTAAAATCTAGGGGCTGGCCAATGTGCATAGGACTCTTTTAGAACCTGTCCTACAGATAGCAAAATATTAGCCGAGCAAGAACTCCTCACATTCAGGGATTCTCCTGGACACAGTCAAGGGGAAAAAAAATAAATACATATATTTATCACTAAACATGATAAAAGCCTACATGTAAACACAAAATTATCTTTAAACTGAAGAATGCGTCTGACTTAGTGAACAACTGCACTAGCCTTTCTTAGGCTTTGTTACTGGTGACAGTAACAGCTGACATACCTCCCAGTTATTTTGGGCAGGTCAGGATATTAAAACTGGGGTCTAACTATTAGTAGAATCACTATCATGTGCACAGACACAGATCTGGAGTATTTCCTGGCGAAGCACGGATATCACAATCTTAATCAGATGTCCACACAGATATGGTTATTTCAAGATGTAGTGCCAGAGATCTCAGATTCAATTCTCTATTCCTGTGACCATGCCCTTCCTATGGCAGTTCATTACATAGATTCTTGTGACATTTTCATTGATTCAAAGACAAAGGATTAGTGACAGACTGCTACAAATTCTTCTGTCCCTGACATATAATTAGTCCTTAAACAAACTAATAGCTTTCATTTATCTAGAATAAAACTTACAAGCAAAAGAACTCAATCACTTCAAATGCACCATTTAGTCCACCTTCCTTCTTGTCCTGATATAATTAAGAGATAATGTCAGTGGAAGAGAAGCTTGTTGTGGGACCCACTACAAGATATATAACATAGTATTGATCACAAACTTCAAAACAAAGTAGTTATTTTCAACATGAGTGGACAGATTTTGACAATTGTTTGTTGCTAAATCTTTATCTGTCCTCCTGTCTTCTTTATTTCTTGTGTAAAAAGATTCAAAGCTAATATAACTTGATAATGCAATTTACAAACTATAAAATAAACCATAAAATAAATCAGAGTCCACTTCTTTCTTTCCCCAGAAAAAGCTTCACTTTGTTTAAGAAGACTGGGGTTTTTCACATTGAAAACTTAAACAAGTGGATTAGTTATAATATGTTTAGTAGAGTTTCACTAAAGTAATATAATAATTTTGAATGCTTAATGACACTCATTACACAAAACCAAATGGTTAAGTGAACATTATTTCATTAATACTCATCTCAATTTCACATGGAATGCGTCCACCTAATATGGTTTCCAGACAGGAAAGACTGTCTTTAATCTAGCACACAGGAAAAAAAAGTATGTAGCAGCATTATTCTGATAACAAGCAATCAAAGGTAATAATATGGGTAGAATATTTTATCCACTTATTAGGTTTTTACACTTGAGGAAGCTTCTCATGAAAAAATAAAAACAGGTTAAAAAGCTTTTTTGGGGATCTTTATAGTGGTTTTGCCCTTAAACTTTGTATTTTCAATTTATTGCATGTTTTGATACTTGAATCTGTTTCTGATAAAATTATGTGAAGGGGCTTTCCATATCACAATAACACTTCATGCTCTCAGCTGAATGAGCCAGCATGGTAGAAGACAGGTGCCAAGAAGTACACTATCTGTTTGCCGAATGTGGGAGGATGGAGTGCTTCTAACCTCTCCAGACATAACTGGAGTGCTTGGCATTCAGACTGATGGTAAAAAAAAAAAAAAGAAAAGAATAGCTTTGCATTTGTGACATTTGTAGGAATTGATCCTGAGTATATGGGCCATAAAAGTGAAGGTGAATTATTCTAATACGTTAGCTGACTTTGTGTTGAAACATTTTTAACATAACCACAAATGTACAGAGAATAAAACTGGTCCAAAAGAAGTAGAGAAAGCATCTCCTGTGTGCAATGGTAGAGGCAGATTTACTTTGCTGTATGGTAAAAGAATCACCAGAATGGGCAAATACAAGGAAATCAAATAGAATCATAGAATCATAGAATAGTTAGGGTTGGAAAGGACCTTAAGATCATCGAGTTCCAACCCCCCTGTCATGGGCAGGGACACCTCCCACTAAACCATGCCATCCAAGGCTATGTCCAACCCCACCTTGAACGCCGCCAGGGATGAAGCATTCACAACTTCCCTGGGCAACCCATTCCAGGGCCTCACCACCCTCACAGTAAAGAATTTCTTCCTCAGATCCAATCTAAACTTCCCCTGTTTAAGTTTAAACCCATTACCCCTTGTCCTATCACTACAGTCTCTAATGAAGAGTCCCTCCCCAGCATCCCTATAGGCCCCCTTCAGATATTGGAAGGCTGCTACACAGGTAGGTCTCCACACAGCCTTCTCTTCTCCAGGCTGAACAGCCCCAACTTTCTCAGCCTATCTTCATACGGGAGGTGCTCCAGTCCCCTGATCATCCTCATGGCCCTCCTCTGCACTTGTTCTAACACTTCCATGTCCTTTTTATGTTGAGGACACCAGAACTGCACACAATACTCCAAGTGAGGTCTCACATGAGCAGAGTAGAAGGGCAGGAGCACCTCCCTCAACCTGCTGGTCACGCTCCTTTTGATGCAGCTCAGGATACGGTTGGCTTTCTGGGCTGCAAGCGCACACTGCCGCCTCATGTTTATTTTTTCATCCACCAACACCCCCAAGTCCTTCTCCGCAGGGCTGCCCTGAATCTTTTCCCTGCCCAATCTGTAGCTGTGCCTGGCATTGCTCTGACCCAGGTGTAGGACCTTGCATTTAGCACGGTTAAACTTCATTAGGTTGGCATCAGCCCACCTCACAAGCGTGTCAAGGTCCCTCTGGATGGCATTGCTTCCCTCCAATGTATCAACTGAACCACACAGCTTGGTGTCATCGGCAAACTTGCTGAGGGCGAGAATTAATTTTCTATTGCTTCCCTGATTACTATGCACAGACAAATGAAAAACTGCACTGTAACGTGATACTGGAGAAAAATCAACACATATCTCCTATACAAGTAAAAAGTAAATAGAGAATAATTTCTTGGGTGTTATATTTTTGCCATATATGAGATAGCAATGTGTGTTTACAGCCCAGAAAGCCAACTCTATGCTGGACTGCATCAAAAGGAGCATGACCAGTAGGTTGAGGGAGGTGATTCTTCCTCTCTGCTCTCATGAGACCCCACCTGGACTACTGCATTGGGGCCCCCAGTACAAGAAGGACATGGACCTGCTCAAGTGGGTACAAAGAAGGGCCATAAGACGATCAGAGGGCTGGAGCACCACCAGTATGAGGACAGGCTGAGAGACTTGGTCTTGTTCCACCTGAAGCTGAACAGCTCTGAGGAGACCAGTATCTAAATAGAATAGATGATAGAAGTAACACTTCGTGACACTAGTCAAGAAACTCTTGACACTATAGTTGGCTACCCCGGTAAGGCCAACAGGAGACAAAAGCAGCAGCAGGAATGAAAAAACAAATGTTCTGGATTTATTCATGACAGAAGTCAACTTTCTCTGCTGAAGTAAAAAATATCAAGCATCTTCTTATCTATGTTAGACATCAGCCTGGGTATCAGACTGTGATTTCCAAGAAGGCAAGCTGATCAAAGGAGGCCCAAGATATATTATAAAGGCACCCCTGGACTTATCTATATCTCAAACCATTCTTTGACTGATGCTGAAAAAGGCGCTTGCAATACAAAAGCAGAGGACATTGTTTCTTTAATGCTCAGTCTAACTCAATTGGATTTGAGCAGACAATTTACCAGAAAACACAGTAAATACTTATCCTGACCTCTTCAGCCACCCACAATAGCAAAGTACATCTTTGATAGATAATGCAGTTGCAAAAGAAGGAATTGCCTTAAACATTCCATTGTATACCCATCAGCCAATTAAATAGGCTTGTCCTGGGTTCAGCAGTAGCAGTCATTTTTCTCCTTCTTAGTAGTTGCTGCAGTGCTGTGGTTTCGACTCTCAGCCTGGGAACAGCACTGATAACACCAATGTTTCTAGTTGTTGCTCAGTTATGTTTATTCTGGTCAAGAATAAACTTTCTGAGTCTCATGCTCTGCCAGGGAGGAGGGGAAGCTGAGAGGAAGCAGAGACAGGACACCTGATCCAAACTGATCAAATAGGTATTCCATACCACAGCACGTCATGACCAGTATATAAACTGGAGGCAGTTCCAGAAGGGTTAGATCACTGCTGGGTTGGGCTGGGTATTGGTCGGCAGGTGGGAAGTGGTTGTATTCTCTTCCCTTGTTATTTCCCTTATCATTATTATTATTGGTGGTAGCAGTAGTGGTTTGTGTTATACCTTAGTTACTGGAATGTTCTTATCTCAACCTGTAGGAGTTACATTCTTTTGATTCTCCTCCCAATCCCCCCGGGAGCAGGGGGAAGGAAGAGAGGGGAGCGAGCAAACAGTTGTATGGTACTGAGTTACCAGCTGGGCTTAAACCACGACAGCTCTTTGTGGTGCCCAACGTGGGGGCTGAAGGTTTGAGATAACAACAGATCGGACCAGAGTGTGTGTAATCATAGCTGTGATAAACATTCATTGGTTCAGAGTAACAGTCACTTTTTACAATGCTGATTTATTGGCTCTCAAAGTTGTTGCTCTTGATCTCACAGTTTCAGCAAGTCATGCCTTACTTACAGCCAGTATTTGCTGTGTTAGTGTTTATCAGCGGGGGGGCCTGGGTTAAGGTTCTTGTTTCATTGTACTTTATGGTAATGACTTGTAATACAATAGACTCATTGATGATGAAACTGATCTGGCTTGCGCTCCCAGTGTGGTCACCATTTCTATATTTTGGGAGGTATATAATAGAAGTGTTTAGCAATTACACATCTTTTTTCTCCTCCTCAGGTGGTCAGCCTATGAGGGAGACATTCCCACACACCCTAGCGACAAGTACAGCAGCTACTCAGACTCTGACTACAGCAGATAACACAGCTACTTCAACTCCAAGCAGAGCAGCTACACCAACCCCAGCGACAAGTACAGCAGCTATTCAAACTCTGACCGCAGGACAGAGTGCAGCCACTCCAGCTCCAAGTACAGCAGCTACACCAGTCCCAGTGACAAGTACAGCAGCATCGTTTGAGAGTTCTGAAGGTTTCAAATGGCATTTGGGTACCCTTGAGACCTGCTTGCTGATTGTGATGGGGATTACCATGTTGGCACACATGCAGAGTGTGTTTCACCCATGACCATCTCATCTGATCTTGAAAGTTAGGCGGAGTCAGTTCTGGGTCTTTTCTAGGATTAGACGATGATATAGGAGGACCACCAAGAGATTTTCCCGAAGGCTGGACAGTCATGATGGCAGGGTGTGTGGGACAGTATGGGCAAGTATCTAGTTCATTGGGCCCCTCCAGTGCTTTGGAAGCATCAGAGATGGAAGGCAGCTGTACGGAGTCCCCTACAACAAGCTGCAGAAATTGCTGAAGGAGAGGGTGAATCGAGTCAGTCTGCCGACTTAAAAGCCATCCAGCTGGCCTTGGACATTGTTGAATGAGAAAAGTGGACAGTACTTTATCTCTATACTGACTCATGGATGGTGGCAAATGCCCTATGGAGGTGGTTGCAGCAATGGAAGCAAAGCAGCTGGCAATGCAGAGGTAAACCCATCTGGGCTGCTGCACTGTGGCAAGATACTGCTGCCCGGGTGCAGAACCTGGTGGTGAAGGTATGCCATGTAGATGCTCATGTACCCAAGAGTTGGGCCACTGAGGAACACCAGAATAACCAACAGTGGATAAAGCTGCTAAGATTGAAGTGGCTCAGATGGACTTAGATTGGCAACATAAGGATGAATTATTTTTGGCCTGGTGGGCCCATGACACTTCAGGCCATCAGGGCAGAGACGCAACATACAGATGGGCTTGTGATCGAGGGGTGGACTTAACAATGAACTCAATTGTATGCTGTTTCCTGCTATGTAGTACTTTTATAGCCCAAAAACTAGATGTCTTCAGCTCACCAGCGACTGGCCCTGACTTCCCTCCAACAATCATCCCAACAAAGAATGAACTTTGATGAAACCAGACGAGTTCTGCAGTAAAGGAACAATCAGCATCAGCAGGCAACGATCCAACACTGCACACAGCCTCTCCTGCTCTGAAAGATTGTTACAATAGCTGGAGCCCAACATCATGGACTGGATGAACTCAGCAGCTTTACAGGGATTGGTCCATACACTAAGGAATGATCTCTCTCTCTCTTGTGTGGACGTATATGAGAGACAAGTGATGGTATATTGAAAAATGTAGGATCTAAACATGACATGAATGGTATGGAATAAGGGGTGGATACTGTCCTGGGTCCAGCAGTAGCAGTCATTTTTCTCCTTCTTAACAGTTGCTGAAGTGTTGTGGTTTTGACTTTCAGCCAGGGAACGGCGCTGATAACACTGATGTTTTTAGTTGCTGCTCAGTTATGTTTAGTCTGACCAAGGACTTTCTGAGTCTCATGCTCTGCCAGGGAGGAGGGGAAGCTGAGAGGAAACAGAGACAGGACACCTAATCCAAACAAGCCAAAGAGGTATTCCATACCACAGCACATCATGCCCAGTATACGAACTGGGGGCAATTACTTGGAAGGGCTAGATCAGTGCTCGGCTCAGGCTGGGTATCGGATGGTGGCTGGTGAGCGGTTGTATTCTCTTCGCTTGTTATTTCCCTTACCATTATTATTATTGGTGGTAGCAGTAGTGGTTTGTGTTATACCTTAGTTACTGGACTGCTCTTATCTCAACCCATGGGAGTTACATTCTTTCGATTCTCCTTCCCATTCCTCAGGGAGCCAGGGGGTGGAAGGAAGGAAGGAAGTGAGAGAGTGGCTGCGTGGTACTGAGTTACCAGCTGGGCTTAAAGCACAACACTAGGTCAGAAACTCTCTATGTATATTAAGGCATCTAGGTCTCGCTCCAGAATCAGATCATCAGTTTCTCTTAAACAGACTACTGCATGGCAAAGTTGATTCTCTTCAAATGTCTATTGTGCATCCTTTGCATTCACCCATTAAACTTTCTAATGCATGCTAAACCAGAGAAAAAACAATACCCAAATGCAATATATTGCTCTGGAAGTCAGTGCTAGATGTTAACTCTTCATTAAAATGGCTTGTTTTTCCCAGCTGAGTCCTTATCTTATTATCTCTTCTCAGCTCTGCATGATAAGCACATGATCAACCACACAGCATCCCAGAATCTTATTTAAAGCAGAAATAGCAATCCATATGAGAAAAGCTACTCATGAAATGCAGCTTGGCCAGAGAAGCGCTAGAGAAGCACTTCTGAATTCATAACAGAGTGTGACAAGGAGCATGATAATATCAACACAAGGACTCATACCAGTGAGACTATCATGCCAATCTGACTGATCACAATTGCTTAGCTTAATGAGGAGTAACAAGCCAGGGAAGATGCCTGGCAGTGCTGCCTATTGGCCTTGTTATCCACTCTTGGAGAAGTTTACTTTATTCCCAGATGTACACAGGGGCAGAAATATTAATGAGAGATTTCTACAGACACACGCATTTACAGGGCACACAATGCCCAGCACAAGCACTACTCACCCTCCCTTCACACTCTTATGCACACACACATACGTGTACAATCACCAGGGATTCTGCACTTGACCATGGCACACACACAACAGCTCACCCTGCTGCAAGCACATAGCCTACTCTGGGCCAACCATGCCCACTGATAGGGAAATAAACCTCTGCCAAGGCCCAGTCACTCTAAAGAGTCGCAGATGGTCACTCCATGAGCAAGAGGCTTTTATTGCCAATTCAAAATTAGGGGCACAGGAATCACAGCCAGCTTTTGTGTTCCCTCTGCTAGCTAGCCTTCCCAAAGGGGAGGGACAGAATAGGAACAAAAGCTGGACAGGCTGCACTTGTAACACCTGTTTTTAGAGCCTGAACAAGCACAGCACCGTTCAGCCACTCTCTGTTAAACCCTCACATCACTCTCAGGAGTCTCAGATGTTAGAAAAGGATACATTGGCATAGTAGCCTTGTAAAGATGAGCTACACAACTAAAACAATGCCTTTTCTGGAGGCTTTGTGAAGGGAAGGAGGAAATAGGTGCTTCAAAGAGATTTTGTCATTTTCTGCAATAAGTTCAGAGAGACGACTCCAGATATCTAACCAAGAGGGAGACTGGGTATTATGTTCAGTATCTCAGCAACATTACTTACTTTGTGCACATTGCAGCAGAAGTTACAAAAAGGCAAGGATGTTTTGGTAAAGAACAGGATGAGGCCACTGAGATCAAAACTGCAAGAAAAACACATTATTTGTTGCAAACGGCAGATGTTCCTGTGTGTACACAGGCTTCAGCCACAGACAGGATTCTTGGCATTCTCTGCCTAAGGAATGCTTTTCAGATATTTCACCACAGGGCACCACTACAACCAGTTACAAGTCATTACACGTCTCAGCGGAAATGGGCATCTGATATTCTCCTTACCTGCCAAATACCTGAATGGAATTCTCTGTCTTATGGGCAAAAGAGACATACTGTTCTTCTCTGTAACTTTCAAGAGTCTGGTGTGAAAGAGTGTCCACAGTATGTACTATGCAAAGCATATGATATATATAGGTATAAGAATGATAACTACTGAAGCAGCAGCTCACAGATATCTAAAACCAAAATATGCACCTAAGTTTAAATTCTCTATGAGAGAACTTTAAGGTATAAGAATATTTGATCTAAATAAGAAGTTAAACTATTAATAATAATAAAAGCAATCATAAATGAGAGCAATGTGAAAGCTGGTTAAAGACAATACAGAGCGGTTTGCACTTGTAAAAAACATTCCTTGTAATCCCTCAAATAATAATAGACCTCAACTCCTTCTTCTGCCCATGGCAAATGCTGTTTAGCACCATCTAGTGTGTTTCTAAATGTCTCTGATGAACTGAAAGGAAAACATACATTTCTAGTGAAAGCATTGGGTACCACTGATTAGAGACCTTCACTTGTACAGAGCAGAGCAGCCTCCACATTAACAGGATTCTGTGAGATTTCTGTTAACAGCAGCTCCCTCTTTACACTGCGCAGTAATGACTGGCATCCTGCTGATTCACAATGCTACTGAGGTGATAATGAAGCATTTGCCAGCTAGAAAGTTACAAAAGCATCAACAATTAATACTGATGAAAGTTACTTCATGTCCATGGTTTGTTGGAGGATTAAAAAAAAAAAAAAGCAGGTAGTGGGAGATTGCTGGGTAAAGTTGCATAATTCTTTGAACATGGAAAATCCTATTCCAAGCCACATTGCTTTCCCACTACACCATCCTGTTCACCAGCATCCTTAACAGCTTCAGAAAAACCCATTGCCTCAGAATGTAACTCCCTCTTTTTTTGACACTGATAGAATTTATCTTTTCTAAAGCAAACAATTATGATTCAGATAACAGACTGTTCAGCACTCCATAATGGGTTGAAATGCATGATTTTTCAGTGCTTTGCATCTTGATTGAAGATACAAACATCAGCTTTGTTACTTTAAAAAAGTCTTCCAATATGCAGCACTGAACCTTCAAAGCCTGCTGAAAATGAACCTTCTCAACTTTAAGTTAGATCTGAGCAGCAAGATATCTGCAGGTGTGTTTCAAGTCATGATGTGAAAAATAGAAGCTTGGAATGATGAAATTCCACTTGGCAGATCTACTAGATACTGGCTTGGATGCACAGGTAAAGGACAATAAAGAAACCTGGCCAGAGATTGAAATATTAGATATTTTTTTAAACTTTTCTTTTCCTATGTATCCCCTTCATTTATGCATATTTGCTTAACCCTCTAACTGAGTAGCTGTGCCATACACTCATGCTAACTCCCCACTATCCGTTGTGTAATACCCGCTTGCCTCCAGGAAGGAGTTCCCGTTGAGAGTTTTTCAGTCTGCTGCTGAAAAGAGAATGTCATGCCAGTTTTACAGCTTTTCTTTACACCCTCAGTTTACCCAGACTCCTTTAACACATCTGAAGGTGCTTCACACATGAGAGAAACTGACAATACTATTATCAGACCTGATTTTTGGCATGGATTGTCTCCTTGTCTCAATGGAGAAAGGGTTTAGGAAGCATGAGACCAGCTCCCACTGTCAGGTATGGCAGCAGATTGCAACAAGCAACAGTTGTGTTCTTGACACAGTTAATTTAGGATAATCTACATAAAGGTATTACTCTGCCACATTAATATTCTCTCTTTTCCTGTCCTTTTTAAGGGACCTCCTTCCTTATCTCAGGAGAATTATTCTTAAGAAGAGGTTAACATGCTGTAAATGGAGCTGCTTACCTCCCACATCTGGAAATGGTCATTCTGAAAGAGTAATTTTCTAAAAAAAACCCCAAATGTGGGTGAGAAACCTCTTGAAGCACATTTTGAAACCAGACAAATCAAATTATTCCTGAAGTTCAAGACTGTGGCTTTCAAAGTAGCATTACAACAATCCACCAGGAAAAATGTCTCACCTCAGGGTGCCCATTTCGACATTCCAAGATCACAGCTTGGTCCTCCAGTACAGTTTCTGAAACTTATCCTAACTCATCTTGGAATTCCACAGGCCACTGTATGCTCTCTTCCAAATAAATCCACTCCAGTCTTAAGATAGAGGAGCTCTTGGGGAAACTTAAGATTGGCCATAACTTGCGCAAAGTTATGGCTGTTTTCAGCTGCATGGACAAACTCCTTTCATAACACACACGGCACTTTCTCACACACTGTGCATTCAGAATTTGTCTCAGGGTTGTGTCTGAGTTTCTCTGTATCATGAGATTAGCCTTGTCTGTATTCTCTTATAAGCCACATAGTTCAATGTCCAAACCATTCAAAGCACTTGCATTGTGTTTTGAAAAGTTTGTGCCACTAGCTGGAGTTCTTCGTATGTTGTCATGTCATTCTCTATTTTCCTACTCTTCTTCCTCACAATTCCCAGAGGTTCTGGAACTGGAAGAAGCAGGAATACAGGCAATGCACACACAGAGGATGGAGGATGGTGCATATTCTTACAGGTATAGCCAGTGCCAAGCCTTCTCCAGTACTCTACGTAGGTTATGTAGGTTCACAATGTGAAAGTATGTAAAAACATTTCCTCTAAGTAAAATCCATGATGTCTTTCATCCGTGTTCTACAATAACACTCTCATATACGGTCTCAGGGGGTACCCCATAATTAATGTCTGATAGCAAGTCTTCATGTAAATATGAACATAAGCCTCAGGAAGCATCAAGAATATTCATCCTTCTAAGTGATAAGCAGTCTCTTAGATCTAGCCTGATAGAGCAATTTCTTGTCCCTATTCTTATACACTTGCAAAGTGGCACATTTCTCAAAAGGTGGTCCAAACCCTCAGGGCAACTTTGAATGTTACAAATGTACGACTGCTTATACACAGAAAAATGATCTTGCACTTGAAAAGCTTTTTTTTACCAGTTAGTGTTTTTCAGTAAAACACCAGCCAAGATAACTAAATCCATTAACATTGCTATTTGCAATGTGAATTCACCCCCTACATGATTATCTTCACCCAACTTCATGCCAGGATCACGCTGAGCACATGTATCTGTATTAGACAAAATGGAGATGTCAAAAAAATTTTTTCTTGTTACTGCAGACCTAGTACTTGTCATCAGTTAATCTGACACATGTCACCAGAAACAGGGGAAGGAGCAACACTTGAAGGTAGGAGCAGGTACAACTGTCATGCCTGTAAGGCTGATTGCTCCTTCTACTACTCATGATGCTTCCTTTCTCCTCCAGTCTAGGACAGAAAATTGAACCCTGCGGACAAGATGAAAACATCTCTTTGGAAGCAGCTATTATGAACTGATTATGCTAGGTCTCCAGCATCATTAATACTTGCTGCCTGTGCTTGCCATTAGTTCCCATCAAGTTTTAACAGTACTTTCTGAAACAGAACTGGAAACATTTCTCACATTCAAATTAACACCTGATCATTTTCAAACTGGTGAGGGTGGAATGAATACAGAAAGCTTTTTTTTCATGTTCCATTTTAGAACAAATAAATGTGGTTTTATAAGTAATCACTGTGAGATTGCTATTTTTCACGTTTTTGATACTTCTTAAAATTGCACATATCTTTATTTTGCAAGTATTCTGCAGGGATAATGTCAAGTTTCTTACCTTAAATGGCTTTAAACTTAACCCTAAATGTCAGTTTAAGCAGGTGCAGGCCTCCCACAATGAGTATTAAAATTGTTTTTGTGCCAAACACCTGCCACAAAATATCAGGAAAGGCTGGGGGAGGGACTGCTTTTATAAAATCTCTCTCCAGTTCATCCTAAGGTAGGCATATAAAAGCAGGTGAGATAAAGAGCCTTTTGGAGATGCCTACATTTTGCTCTCAAATACATGAAGAGACCAAGGCTACTCAGTAGGCTCAAGCAACAAACTTTTAGAACTCTAGAGCTCAAATGAATGCAGTCCACAACAGTGCAGCAACTGTACTCTATCTGATGTATAGCTTACCAACCTGAAATATCCATGTGACTATAAACCCCAGGAGGCTAGGAAAAACAGGTGTTTTTGTTTCCAAGTCTGAAAAATATAGTATGCTATTTTACTGCTTCTTTGAAAAGTTATTAATTAATATCAAAACACATCAAAACCAAGCTGATAGAAACATTTTTTCTAAATCCAGTTATTTAACAGTCTCTTATGTCATTAGATTCAGGCACCTTTCCCAATTATGTACTGCATGACCTTACAATAACATGAAATGGTCTGTAATATTTAATACGTATTAGTGGGTTAATGAAAGACTAGAGAAAGAGAAGTGTTAATTTTTAAAGTGTTTGCTTTACACAGCATATATTTTTCCTAAGTGCAGTCAGTAAACACGACTACTTATGACAAGTATGGCATAATAAGTTCCTCAGATCACTGAAAGCACATTTAAAACTCACATTTCTGCACTGAAACTAGGATAGAAAATGGGGAAGGGAGGCACCAACATAAATAACCAAGTATTTGGAGAAATAGATGCATATCAAATTGGAGCAACACAGTTGACTATCAATCAGTGACTGACAGAACTAGAAGGGTTGCGACTTTTTAAATAGGAGATGCAAGGGTTACAATTTATTTCAAGGAAAAAGGTACTTCAGCATGTTTTTGTGATTTGCAGCCTTTTCCTTTCCCATCAAGACCTCCCTTGTTCTATTGCTTTATCTGAATATTTACCATGGCTCCTTCTCTTCCCTCCAGCTTTTGAAAAAGACTGGTTGTCAATGTACTGCATCCTCTGTCTGATCTGCTATCTCTAAAGGTTGCTCTCCAACTGCTGTCATATACTACATATCTGACATGACAGATCTGGCAAGGAGGATAAAGTTAATAGATTTGGCAGGGAAAGGGCCGAGAAATATTGCAGATCAAAATACCTCTGGAAGAGGTAAATTTGCCAAGGTCTAGCATTAGGCTTGCTGCGCTTCAAATGGTGATAAGGAAAGCCATAACAGAAAAGTGCTGACCCACCAGGAAGGTCTGAGTTTTCTCTAACTCTGTCTGAACAGAAGAGCAGCAGGTTTTCAATAGGCACACATTAAATGCAAGGTTTTTTAACTCTGTTATATACCTCCACCTTGAGCTTCAAACTCAGTCCCTACAATACTACTTAAGGTTCGGGGTCTCCTTATACACCTCTTATTTTCATTTCAAATGCATCTTGTCAGTCAGAATTCAGGAAGGTTTAAGTAAGGAATCCTTCACATGGCCCACTTATAACAATGCGTAAGAAACCTCATGCTTTCAGTTGGTCTGAATAAACACATCGCCACATTCTTACGGATGGAAGACTGAAGAGAATTATCTAAGCTACAGTTTCAGTCAATGGAAGACAGCTGCACGTGCTAGGATTCAGCAAGGACTGGGAGGATGAAAGCAGGGCTGTACTTGGAGGCTAGAAAGAAAAGAATTAAAAAATCTACAAGTATGGAAAAGCAACTCAAAAAACTCTCACATTACTAATGAACAATTTCCCTGGTTGTGCCTCTATTCTAACTTCTGTTACAGACTGTTTCTCATGCATCATTACCGCAAACACTGACAAGGAATTAATAGCTTATGATCATTATCTTTTAATGTACAGAAAATTTATCTCTTGACACCCTGCCCCTTGACCGGTATCTTCAGCTTCGACAGACTGCTGACACTCTGCCCTTGACCAGTACTGGGCACATACACAGACGGACAGCACCCTGCTCCTGGCCAACATTGGCAACATAGTCAGGATGTCACCCATACTATTCACATAAGGCAGGATTTTCTCACGTCACACTACCACTGGTAGATGCAAGGGGTGGCACGATTCCTACTCACATTCAAAAGGCACAACTGACTGTTGTGACCAGATGGCTGCGACACCAAGTGTCCCTGGAACAGAGCCATGACGTCGTTTCTGGTCCTGTGTCTGCTATTGGGGATTGGGTGAGTTGCTGTATGGGCGCATTGCTGCTTATCTTTCCTGCTTCCTCAGTAAAGCCTTGGCTTACAACACCTTGTCAGACCCTATTACCTTTCGGACCACAAATGTATAGAAAGCCTAGCTCCTGGAAAGATGCATAAATTTCCACATTTCATTATATATGTAAAAGAGATGATCATAAGTGCATGCCCAGGAAAAAAAGTACTCACAGAACATTTCAATTCACCAGCAGTATTGACATAGCACTGACATCTCAATACAAACATTACCAGCTCAGGCTACTGAAAGCAGAATGTTCTTAAATTTTTAAATTTTCTATTTAATACGTAGAAGTTACAGTTGTTTGAAGAAACAGTCTTTCAAAACGCTGTATTTATCATTAAAAAAAAAACAAACAAACAAAAAAAAAAAAAAAACAACCTGTCTTTTTTTCCCCAAACACTGGAAAACAAAGAGAACAATTAACAGCTTTTCTTCATGGCATGCTTGGTCTTTGGGAACCACTGAGGACAGCCCATCTCAGCTATCAATCTCACCAGAAGCAATGGTTGCATCTTATTGTTTTCCAAACTATGCACAGGAGCTGATGCACTATGTAAGGGACTTTGTAAAATTTACAGAGTGTCTATACTTCTGTACTAACCTACCCTGCAGTTCAGCAGATGTATCATATTATATATTACTATTACATAGAATCATAGAATAGTTAGGGTTGGAAAGGACCTTAAGATCACCTAGTTCCAACCCCCCTGCCATGGGCAGGGACACCTCCCACTAAACCGTGTCACCCAAGGCTCTGTCCAACCTGGCCTTGAACACCGCCAGGGATGGAGCATCCACAACTTCCCTGGGCAACCCATTCCAGTGCCTCACCACCCTCACAGTAAAGAATTTCTTCCTCATATCCAATCTAAACTTCCTCTGTTTAAGTTTGAACCTGTTATCCCTTGTCCTCTCACTACAGTCTCTAATGAAGAGTCCCTCCCCAGCGTCCCTATAGGCCCCCTTCAGATACTGG
Organism: Amazona ochrocephala; assembly: GCA_039720435.1. Taxonomy (NCBI): domain Eukaryota; kingdom Metazoa; phylum Chordata; class Aves; order Psittaciformes; family Psittacidae; genus Amazona; species Amazona ochrocephala. The sequence goes on from CM077878.1 coordinate 35,339,087, forward strand.
AAGGCTGCTATGAGGTCTTATATTATATTACTATTACTCTTAGGCACAGGTTCTAACCTGAATGGATACCACATTTCTACTTTGAAATACCACATGAGTCATATTAATAGAACAGCACAGGAATAGTGCATATTTAGCTTTTTCTGCTGGGGCAGATTATGCACAAGATGGCCATAAAAGAAACAGCAAAACATTTATGTATGTTTTTATAAAACTGCAGCAACAAGGAAAAGCTGTGTTTTCTTTCTACAAGGAGAAAATTGGGGCAAGAAGAAAATTGGGGCTGTTCAGCCTGGAGAAGAGAAGGCTGCATGGAAACATCAGAGCAGCCTTCCAATACCTGAAGGGGGCCTATAGGGATGCTGGGGAGGACTGTGGTGAGAGGACAAGGGGTAATGGGTTTAAACTTAAACAAGGGAAGTTTAGATTGGATATGAGGAAGAAATTCTTTACTGTAAGGGTGGTGAGGCCCTGGAATGGGTTGCCCAGGGAAGTTGTGAATGCTTCATCCCTGGCGGTGTTCAAGGTGGGGTTGGACATAGCCTTGGATGGCATGGTTTAGTGGGAGGTGTCCTTGCCCATGGCAGGGGGGTTGGAACTTGATGATCTTGAGGTCCTTTCCAACCCTAACTATTCTATGATTCTATGATTCTATGATTAAAAAGGGCTCAAGGAAACAAAGAACAGTCTGTGATGCTTCAGAAACAACTTGTCATATCACCTCTTATCCATTCATTCTTGTAGTTCTGTGTCACTTAGTGCCATTATACAGTAGTGCCCTCATGGACAGATCACTTTGTAGCCAAAGCAGTTTCCAGAATCCTTCAGAGTTATACACATGCTTTTGACAGCTAGTTCTCCCTTTTGCAACGGTATGCTCAGCCTTCCTTTATCTTCTGATCAGTTAAGTGGGCAGCACAAAAACAGTTGGGCACATATTTCAAGCTGCAACTCAACATAAAAACCTAAAAATTTCAAAGACTTTTTCTGCCTGAATCGTTAAATATAAGTATTTTATGAGCCCTTTTTGAGGCCACCAGCTGCAGTTTAGAAATGCTATGCATCCCCCTGCTCCTTCTTCACCTCATCTCCTTCTTCTACCATCTCAGAAACAAGAAATAGTTCCTGTCACTGGTAATGTTAAAAACACAAACGCATTCTTACTACCTGCCAGGACAACATGTAAGGACACAAGAACAGTCAAAAGTCTTTTAAAGAAAAGGGATTTGTTTCTTCCCACAAAGATATCTCCAACAATGCTACAGAAAGAAGACATTGCTTTCCTAAAACTCTACTCATGAAGCTCTTGGAGACTATATGAAATTGGGTGTGATTCTGTGGTTGAAACAAGGTGTTAAGTGCCATCTGAAGCACTCGACAGCCTGCTAACAGCAGTCATCATCATCTACACCAGCTGTTTACTGAGCAACATAGACTCTTGTTGGGTGTGTTCTCTACATACGTCCACAGCTGAAGGTCTGTGCATTGCAATAACAATATTGGTACACATAAGAAAAGTTTATCTTCCTGGTGGAACCAAGCAGGAAGCTACACACCGGAGCCCGTGTACAGTGCCCCTTCTGTAGTAAGGACACAAGATACTGCATTGATGCAGCACATAACTAGCCAGGGCAAGCACCTTGCTTCCCCACTGGTACTTAACTGGTCTAAACTGGATTTGTGGGGTTGAAGCTGTGACTTCTGCGTACTTGTGTATGTTGGGGGAAGGGAGGAAGGTCTGCTCATAGAGCAGGAATTGCTACCTACTTGCTATACCTGTCCTATCAAGTAAATAAATATATGTCAGTGAATGGTACAGCTCCCTTCTAGCAGCCACCCCATGTTGACTGTGGTAACACTGGTGGTCAACATTAAAAGCAATGTCTTTTGTTAATTCCATGGCTCTTTTTACCAATATGTCTGAGTGAGATAATAAAGGTGTTTGGAGTAGATCTACTAGAAAAGAATCTCATATTTAATCTTTAGTAGGCTGTAGTTTACCTCAGCCATTCATGTGTTAATGCTGAGTTTATCTCCTTTAGGACATGAGAACTGTACTGAAGGTTCCTGTTCTCAAGGAGGCAATTGCCCTCCATTGCCTTCCCTGCTAGAGAAATAAGGAGCTACCAGGAGAGGTTTTTACACAGCGAATTGCTGTTGCAGGGAAGCATTTTCAGGATATATACTTTATCTTTTGCAAACAAAGAGACAAAAATATTCAGGTCAGGGGAGCTTTTTCTTCTAAGAAGACAAAAATGCACACATCATTGATATGAAGAGCCAAGTACAGCTGAGAACACTCAGAGTGCTGTCAAACACGTCTTTCCTGAAACAAAGGGTTTGAGAAAATCTTTAGCAGACATTTGGTCATTCAAGCAGCTGTGATTAGTTTCAGCAAGAATCATGTTTTGCTCTTGTTTCATTAAAGCAACCTCTCTTTTTCCCTGCTGCAAAAATCTTAACTGTTGGAAGAAAAACACCAGAAAGGCAGAGGCAGACATGAACACTTCATTTCAGCAGCTTCATGGACACTCTCCTCCTGCGAACAACTTCTAACTTCCAAAATGCAGAGCACTGGTAGGCCTTCACCGCACCCCTCACTGTCCAAGCTTGCTGAGCCTCCCTGAAAACAGTCAGTCACCACTCAAAGAAATCCTCTCACATCCCCTGCTCTCTTGCCTTATGAATGTCATACTGCTCACCTGACCTGGAAGCAGCTTCCTTCCACATCACATAGCCCTCCTTCATTGTTTCGTATGTTTGCAAGGACAAGTTCCAATCACCTTCACAGCAATGTTTTGGGGCTGCTTTTTGCAAATATGGAGTTTTACAATAGTTTCCATTAACTATATTCAGTTTTCCAATTACACAGTTCTTTTTTGGCAGGCAATCATCTGAAGTACTTTTGGCTTTTCCTCCCTCTCCGGATCAATGTGTTCCAGCACTGTGCTTTCTGTCAACTACTGTGTTATGTCTGCCCAGTTTCTCTACTCTTCCCATCTATTGATGGCTGTGCACCAGGCTGTGGCCCTCTTTGCTGACCTATCCAACATTCACCATCTTCCTTCTCTTTTTACCCTTGAAATGCAAACTCTTTGTGTATCAATGTGCTTCTGCTTTTAAAAAGACCCTCTTTCTACCTCCTACCCACTACATTCTTACATACAGAGACCTCTACAGGTGTGTTTTCCTCCTTGCCATCAATTCACCATGCCTCTGGAACTCCTGTTCGAATGACACATTCATTCATTCTTGCATTCACACCATGTACCCTCACTTCTGGGCAAGATCCCCATACCTACCCACACCTGCCAATGGATGTATGGGTTCTCTAGTTTTATGCATGTCCTTACAATCTGCCAAGCCACACACTGATAAAAAGCATGCATACACCTGAGGTGAGGGTCTCTGTGAGCATCCCATGTTGTCGCTCCAGTAGCTGGCTACTCATGGTGTCTGACCAAGGTGCTGTTCTGTCACATTCACTCTAAAGTCTCTCCCTATAATCACGTATTTTAAAGCTTTGTTTACTTTTCAAGTTTGTTTTTTTTTAACTTCTCAAGTTGACTTCTCAAAAGTATCTTGGTAATTTCTTGGTTATTATTTAATTGGGATGAAAGTAATCTGTGGTAACTCAGTCACTGTTATTTTCTTCCTAGCACTCAGTTGGACAAACAACCTTCAGAATACTTTGGGGCGTTTTGTTCAGTCGTTCATATTTCCTCTTGTATTAGTTGCTGGTACTCTGGCCATATTACCAAGAAAGCATAATGCAGGTTCCCATAGGCACTATCATATGTAAAAGACCAGAGCTAGAAATCCTTTCCTCTCACTGTCCTATGGAGGCATATTTTATTCCTGGCAAAGGTTATGCAGTTTTAACTGTAACAGATGTAGGGTTTTTTATGAAATTACATCCATAAATAATCCTTCAGAAGAGACTACAGCAATTAGGAAAGAGGATCTATACCTCCCTAAGACAGGGAATTTCTCATTTTATACATACTCACCACAATACCAGTCCTTACATGGATTATGACTCTTCAAAGGCACAAACTGAACTCAGAAAACAATTGAATTGGAAAATAACCATCACAGTAGTGCCTTTGAAAACCAGCATGGATTTACAAGGCAAGTAAATTTTTTTTTCCCTAAAATGATACTTCACTAACAGTCATTTAATAGATTTTTTTAAAAATCACAGGCAGAGTTATTACCACTATCACTGATAAGTCTGCAAATAGCGCTTCAGATTCTGAGATCCTTCTGTGCATTCCGTGTGCTGCAATCAGTTGCTGTAGGCTGGGACTACAGCTGTTGCAGAAGCTGTAGACCAGCCATACTAAAATGTTTCTCTTGGATCTTCACATTGCTAATGAAGGGCAAAGCAGCCTCCAATTATTCACAAAGCGTTTGAAACATTGGCAATTACAAATCCCATAGCCAATCTCTGCCTGAAAAAAGTCTGCCAAAAGAATGTTCCATTATATTGCAGTGCAACAAAAGTGCGTGGCTGAATTGGCAATGTGATTCTTTACTGTCTGGGTAAGGTTGTACTACCCAGTGAGAAAGGGGATTCACCCCATCAACCACATGCAGATAAGCACTGTGACTCCATCAATTACTTTTGCCAGCCTTTGGAAAAAAATAATAAAATACTGCAGTATTCTTCAGAGTTAGGTCATAAGGGAAGCCCATAAATGCCAATATTTTTCAAACAGGCATGACCCAGCATGTCATAACAGTATCCTGTTGTCCCCACCCAGACCGCTTTGCTATCCTGCAGGGGGCTGATGAGCAACAGTTCTCCCACCAGGCGCAACCAGCTAGTGCACTGGTAAAGAAGGTCACTACTGGTGCTGCCAGAAAAAAGCAGTGGACCATAGTAGTCGGGGACTCTAATCTGAAAGGCACAGAGGCACCCATCTGCTGGCCTGACCCAGCCTCAAGGGAGGTGTGTTGCCTACCAGGGGCTCGGATCAGGGATGTGGCCGAGAAGCTGCCTGCTCTAGTCGGTCCCACTGACTATTACCCACTCCTGGTAATACATGTGGGTGCTACTGATATAGATAGCAGTAGCCCGGAGACCATAAAGAGGGACTACAGAGTTCTGGGAGAGGTGGTTAGGGGCTCTGGAGCTCAGATTGTCTTTTCGTCAATTCTCCAGGATACAGGGCAGGACCTTGAAAAGGCTAGGAGGATTGGGCAGATTAATAAATGGTTAGAAGGGTGGTGCTATAGTCAGGGGTTTGGGTACCTTGAACATGGCACTCAATATAGTAGGCCAGGTCTACTAGGGGCTGGTGGAGCTGGTCTGACAAAGAAGGGGAAGAGTGGATTTGGTAGGAGGCTTGCCAGACTGGTCAAGGATGCTTTAAACTAGATGTGTTGGGGGAGGGGGGCATCATTCCATCCCAACACACCCAGTCGGTTGCCAGCACCTACAGTAAACGTTCGGAGCAATGTAGAGATATTGCAGCTGCTCCAGCCAATGAGCCGGCTTCAATTGGATCTCGGCTCAAATGCCTCTACACAAATGCCCGTAGTATGGGGAACAAACAAGAGGAATTAGAGATGTGTGCACATCTACGGGGATATGATATCATAGGCATCGCAGAAACATGGTGGGATGGCACCTATGACTGTTGTGTTGGAATGGAAGGTTACCGGCTCTTTAGGAAAGACAGGCCCAGCAGACGGAGAGGAGGAGTTGCTATTTATGTTAGGGATAGGCTAGAGAATATGGAACTCTGTCTGGGGGCAGGTGAGCAGTCGACAGAGAGTTTGTGGGTCAGGGTTAAAGGGAGAACAGCGATGGGTGATATTATTGTGGGGATCTGTTACAGACCGCCTGACCAAGGGGACTTGCTGGACAAAGCGCTCCATAGGCAGATAGGAGCAGCCTCTCGCTCGCAGGCCCTTGTTCTCATGGGAGACTTCAACCACCCTGATATCTGTTGGAGGGATGGTACGGCCCGGCACAAGCAATCCAGAAGGTTCCTCGATTGTGTGGAAGACAACTTCCTTCTGCAAGTAATAGAGGAGCCGACAAGGAGAGGTGCCATGCTTGACCTCGTCCTCACCAACAGGGAAGGGCTGGTTGGGAATGTGACGCTCCAGGGCAGCCTTGATTGCAGCGATCATGAGATGGTCGAGTTTGAGATCCTCAGGACAGTGAGAAGAGCGTGCAGCAAGGTCACTGCTCTGGACTTCAAGAGAGCAGACTTTGGCCTCTTCAGGAACCTGCTCAGTAAGGTTCCATGGGATACAGCCCTAGAGGGCAGGGGGGCCCAAGACTGTGGGTTGATATTCAAGGATCACCTGCTGCAAGCTCAGGAGTGATGCATCCCAACTAGAAGGAAGTTCAGCAGGAGGGCCAGGAGACCTCCTTCCATGGATAAGGAGCTGCTGAGCAAAATTTGAAGGAAAAAAGAGGCTTATAAAAGGTGGAAGCAAGGACAGGTGGCCTGGGAAGAATACAGGGATGTTGTCCGGGAAGCTAGGGACCAGGTTAGGAAAGCTAAGGCCCACTTAGAATTAAACTTGGCTAGGGATGTTAAGGATAACAGGAAGGGATTTTATAGGTACATTGCCAATAAAAGACAGGTTAGGGACACCGTGGGCCCTCTCCAGAAGCTATCGGGAGAACTGGCTACCCTGGATTTGGAGAAGGCTGAGGTTCTTAATGACTTCTTTGCCTCAGTCTTTACCGGCAAATGCTCTGACCACACCACCCAAGTCTTGGAAGGCAGATGTGGGGACGGTGAGGGTGGGGACCCTGGGCCCACTGTGGGGGAGGATCTTGTTCAGGACCACCTTAGGAACCTGAATGTATACAAGTCCATGGGACCTGATGAAATCCATCCACGGGTCCTGAAGGAGCTGGCAGATGAAGTTGCTAAGCCACTGTCCATCATATTTGAAAAATCATGGCAGTCAGGTGAAGTTCCCGATGACTGGAAAAAGGGAAATATAACCCCCATTTTTAAGAAGGGGAAAATGGATGACCCAGGGAATTACAGACCAGTCAGTCTCACCTCTGTGCCTGGCAAAATCTTGGAGCGGATTCTCCTGGAAGGCATGCTGAGGCACATGAAAACCAACAGGGTGTTTCGTGACAGCCAGCATGGCTTCACTAAGGGGAAATCCTGCCTGACCAAACTGGTGGCCGTCTATGAATGGGCTACGGAACTGATGGACAGGGGCAGAGCAGTTGATGTCATCTACCTGGACTTGTGTAAAGCCTTTGACACTGTCTCCCATGACATCCTTCTCTCTAAGTTGGAGAGACATCAATTTGATAGGTGGACCACTCGGTGGATAAAGAACTGGCTGGATGGCCGCACGCAAAGAGTAGTGCTCAGTGGCTCGGTGTCCAGCTGGAGACCAGTAACGAGTGGTGTCCCCCAGGGATCGGTGTTGGGACCGGTCTTGTTCAACATCTTTGTGGGTGACATGGATAGTGGGATTGAGCGCGCCCTCAGCAAGTTTGCCGATGACACCAAGCTGTGTGGTTCGGTTGATAAGTTGGAGGGAAGGAATGCCATCCAGAGGGACCTTGACACGCTTGTGAGGTGAGGTGATGCCAACCTAATGAAGTTTAACCATGACAAGTGCAAAGTCCTCCACCTGGGTCGGAGCAATGCCAGGCACAGCTACAGGTTGGGTGGGGAGGAGATTCAGAGCAGCCCTGCGGAGAAGGACTTGGGGGTGCTGGTCAATGAGAAAATGAACATGAGCCAGCTTCACTGTGCGCTCACAGCCCAGAAAGCCAACCGTATCCTGGGCTGCATCAAAAGGAGTGTGACCAGCAGGTCGAGGGAGGTGCTCCTGCCCCTCTACTCTGCTCTCGTGAGATCTCACTTGGAGTATTGTGTGCAGTTCTGGTGTCCTCAACATAAAAAGGACATGGAGCTGTTAGAACAAGTGCAGAGGAGGGCCACGAGGATGATCAGGGGACTGGAGCACCTCCTGTATGAAGATAGGATGAGAAAATTGGGGCTGTTCAGCCTGGAGAAGAGAAGGCTGCATGGAGACCTCATAGCAGCCTTCCAATATCTGAAGGGGGCCTATAGGGATGCTGGGGAGGGACTCTTCATTAGGGACTGTGGTGAGAGGACAAGGGGTAATGGGTTTAAACTTAAACAGGGGAGGTTTAGATTGGATATGAGGAAGAAATTCTTTACTGTGAGGGTGGTGGGGCCCTGGAATGGGTTGCCCAGGGAGGTTGTGGATGCTTCATCCCTGGCGGTGTTCAAGGTGGGGTTGGACATAGCCTTGGATGGCATGGTTTAGTGGGAGGTGTCCCTGCCCATGGCGGGGGGGTTGGAACTCGATGATCTTGAGGTCCTTTCCAACCCTTACTATTCTATGATTCTATGATTCTATGACAAGGGGTAATGGTTTTAAACTTAAACAAGGGAAGTTTAGATTGGATATGAGGAAGAAATTCTTTACTGTGAGGCTGGTGAGGCCCTGGAATGGGCTGCCCAGGGAAGTTGTGAATGCTCCATCCCTGGCGGCGTACAAGGTGGGGTTGGACAGAGCCTTGGATGGCATGGTTTAGTGGGAGGTGTCCCTGCCCATGGCAGGGGGGTTGGAACTCGATGATCTGGAGGTCCTTTCCAACCCTTACTATTCTATGATTCTATGATTCTATGAAGAGGTTAGAAATGTCATGAAGCTAGTACTGGGTTTATGCGGCAATGTGTTGGATAAAGGAGGCTACAAGGGCAGCCTCTGTGAGAAGAGGATGGGACTACACTGTGATGGACACAGCTGATTCCAGATGACTCCAAGGAACCCACCACAGAGCATAGCTGAGCCCAGTAGCCACGATGATGGCACCTCTGGGAGAAAATATTTAAGTAAGGGCAAAAAACAGTTTGCACTGGAGCGCAAGGAAAAAAGTATGAGAAATAGTCCTGCTGGAGCAGAGATTCCCCTACGGCCCATGGAGAAGACCATGGGGAATCAGATTGTCACCTTGCAGCACATGGAGGACCACGCTGGAGCACACATCCACAATTCAACCTGTGGTGGGCACCATGCCAGAGCAGATGGATGCACTCTGAATGAACTTCAGACTGCGGAGAGGCCATGCATGACCAGGTTTGTCTTGGAGGACTGCAGCTCCATGCTCGAGCAAGGGAGAAGTGGAGGCAGGCACACTAGAGATGAAGTATTATGAACCATCCCTATTCCCCATCCTCCTGTACCGCTCAGTGTGTGGGAAAGAGGACGTAGAGGAGTCAGGAATGAAGCTGAGCCTGGAAAGAAGGGGTTAGGGAAATGTGCTCTAGTTTTTGTCTTAGTTTTTCACTATCCAACTCTATTTTTGAAAATAAATGAATTTTCCCAAAGCTGAATCTGTTTTGCCCTTGATGGTAATCAGTAAGTGAGCTTCCGGTCTGTATATTGACAGGTGTCTTATTTTCTCCCCCTGTCCTGTTGAAAAGAGGGATGAGAGTGGCTGGGTGGACATGTGGCAGCCAGCCACAGTCAAAACACCACAGTGCTAAATCATGGACGTTTGCAAAAGTGCAGAGACTTTCATGTTGGCAAAGGAAATATCTTGTAACATAGCAGTATGTGGGTCATCCTGGCTAAGGCCAAAGTCTTCACTACACGGCTTCCTTTTGTTTCCAGCCTTTCTTCTCTTTGGTACTCAGCAGCTCTGGAGAACACCATATATGTGAAAATCACCTGTGGAATAGCTACTTGTGGGGTTTTTTGTTGTTTTTCTGTTTTATTTGGCTGGTTGGTTGGTTTTGGGGGGGTGTTTTTTTTGTTTGCTTTTTTGTTGCTTTTTTTTCCCCATTTGTTTGTTTTGTGGGGTTTTTGTTTGGGTTTATTTTTTGGTTTTTGCCTTTTTTTTTTTTTCTGTAGTTTGTTTTTTGTTTCCAGATCCTTTGTCCAAGTCCTTTAAGAATATTTTCTCTCTGCTTTCTTCTCTTCAACACCTCCATGCCATGTGCTGGCTTTTGCGACCTCCTCCTCCCTTTTGCCCCAAATGTCATGGTATCTCCTTTTTTTCTGAACTCCTTCAGCAACGGTACATTTGAGACTAGTGCCAGAATGGGCAAAAACTTTAATGGCTAACATTAATTCCTGCCCCTTCTGTGAGACTGAACAGTTCACTACACTGCATTTCATTTGATAAGCTGTTACGTTAAACTGCAACAGCACCTCAGTACCCCATTAAAATTATCATTGAAAAAAATCCAATCACTTCCTAATGCTTTGTAACTTCATCTTACCCGTAATGGTGCAATCACTGAAACCAGGGTGATAATGAATAACAGAAACAGGAAACAACTGGGTAGCTGCTAGCTCTTTAGATGTCTTCTGCTACTAATCTCTTTTGTATTTTTTATTTTTCATAGCTTTCTGGTTTTAATTTTACATCACTGAGCTTGCTTTACAGGCAAACTAGCAGAAATAGCTTGGTGAATGCTTTCTTTCAGCCAAAAAATTCAAAATTATCCTCTCATTTCAAGGAACAAGAGAATGTGTGGGTTTGTTCGGGCTGAAATATTAGTAATTACAACCTGTCATTGTCTCACTGCATGTTTGGATTGTACTGTTAGCCTTTCCGTAACACTGGGTAACGCTACAAAATACACAGTAATTTGTAATTTTGCCTGAACTGACAATGATATTGACTTCGTAGTGATGGTAGAAAATTATCTCAGCAACTTTTATAGTTTACTTTCTGAGCTATTTCTTCTGCTGTAATATTGTACTTTTATTTTTATATATAAATGGCTTTCATTTCTCATAATAGCTTTTTAAAATGTAACTCTTAAGTGTAATCCTTAACAGCTTTTGTTATTGGATTTACGAGTGCCAGCAACTGACTTCAGTAAAGGTATTGCTTGAGCCTTGCCAGAGGGTAATTTTCCAGTTAATGCGTACTCTATTATAAGACCCTGCTCCACTCTACATTTGTATTGTAACAAGTTAAGAATAAAAGTTTGCTCAAAATTCTGAGATATATAAGGGTTTGTAAATGTTTTCATCACTGAAAAAATGTAAGTCAAAAGTGGCCAAACATCTTGCACTTCCGTGGCAATTTTCTGACTACCAATATTTTTCTTCAATGTTTAACATGTCAAGACACTTGGAAGGGCTCAGCTGAGAGGTCTGATAAGAAAGCGTAGATATCAGAAAATGCATCTCTCAGAGCTATTACCAGTACCGTTTCTTTGCTCACAGAACCATAGAAAGGTTTGGGTCAGCAGGGATCTGACAATCATCTAGTCCAATCCCTCTACTATGGGCAGAGATGCCTCCCACTAGACCAGATCTCTCACAGCCTTGTCCAACCTGGCCTTGAGCACCTCCAGGGATGGGGCAGCCCCAGCTTCTCTGGGCAGCCTGTTCTGGTGTCCCACCACACTCATCATAGAAATTATTTTCCTGTATCCAATCTAAATCTATTTTGTTTCAGTTTAAAACAGCCTTTATACTGTCACTACAGGACCTTGTTTAATCTCTGTTTTTCTTATAAGCCCCTTCATATATTGAAATGTTACTCTAAGGTCTTCCCAGAGCCTTCTCTTCTCCAGGCTGAAAACTCTAACTCTGTCAGACTTTCTTCACAGGACAGGTATCCCAGCTGTCTATTAATTTTCATGCAGAAATGATCTTTCTGTTTTGAAATTACAATAGCAGGGACCCATGTAGGCCACCCAATCAAATCTCCTACTCGCAGCAGGAATTATTTCAAGGTTAGGCCAGGTAGCTCAGTCTTGTCCCCTCAAGTTTGGAAACAGACATGAAGATGAAACAACCCTTCGCTGACAGCATTCATCTGAACAAATAAACAATAATGATAATAAAAATATTATTAATAATAATAAAAGTCTTTACTGTGAGGGAACAGTGACATTTTAAAATACTAAATTATGCTCATCATTACTCTAGACCAGCAATTCTCCAGTATTTGCAAATACATGCCTCAAGATGGGTAACTAAACAATGCACTATGATTTTTTTACTCTCGGATACACAGAACAGTGTGGAAAACAGACTATCCCTAGCAGCCTGACTGGATGGGAATGACACCTGGAATTACTACTTACTGATCTTTCTGGTAAAGGTGGATTAAGCATTTACTTAGAGAATGCCCTATTATTAGACAGCCCTATACAGGGCTCTTTGTCCTGGGTTTTTCACTGGACTTTGTCTTCTTGAAGAGCGCAGTGAAGGAGAAAAGATAAAAATCAGAGAGGTGACTAGTTCTTGTGCACAATTCCCCTAAAACTGAATTGCCTTCAAGGCTTTCAGTCCTCCCACCCCTTTCAACAACTACAGTCAAAACTCTTATTAATATAACTTAAATTAATAATTCTTATTTCCAGCAAATGTTTGCAAGAAAAATGTGTTTTCTGTAATTAACACTCTTCTCTCAAACTTTTTTGTTAGCAGAGAACATCAAGTACATAGAATTTCATGCCCAAACATATTTTAAAAGAATCAATACAGTAAATCAATAGTTCTTATTTTCTGACATTGCAACTCAAGGTTCCACTTCTAACGTTTTCCTTTGATGTTGAGATTTGCTTTAATATTAGCTACCAAATATTATTCTATATTCATGTGTCATACACTCAAACACCTTAATTCTTTCTGCTTTTAAACATGTAATTACTACAATTTCAGATAGAGCATGATATGCTTCAGAAATAAAATTGCTTCAGCTTTGCATCTCCCTCTAATTGTTACACTGTGAATCCACTAATTATGATATACAAGTTATCAGTACGATTGCTTACAGCTGATGTCAATGCAATGGAGCTACAGCCTATCTTACTATTTTTCTCAATTTACTACAGGGTTTTTTTTTAAACATGACTGCCAGATTCTTTATAGTTTCCCAAGAAAATGTGAAGAGATGAAAATCCCATTCTTTCATTACCTCCTTATTCAATGAGTAACATTCAGATATGCTCCATCGATTTTTTTCTATTTATTTTTCCCCAGAAGTGTTAATTAGAATTCCTAAAGATGTCCATTTTTTATCTACAACCAGGTGCTCTCTCTATGTCTCTGGTGCTTGCAGCTTAGCAGAAATCTTCACTGTTCACAACAAAGGACTCTTCAAACAGGGAGTCATTAACAGCAGTATCTTCCAGGAGGCTGATACTGGGAAATCAAACACTTAGTTCTGCAGTTTACAAAACAAACGTTTAGCTATCACAGAAAGAAAAAAGGTCTGTTATACAGGTTTCAGGTGCTTTCTTTCTCCCTTTTTTTCCCCCCTTCATCCCTCATATGGGTACTCACTGCAATCCATCCAAAACTTAGAAATTACTCCTTTAATTTTCAGAGCAGCTTCTTCCTACACCATCATCACAAGTCCCTAGAGACTACAAAGAACTTGGATTTTTGTGAACACAGATCCAAGAGCACCTTCCCATAATAAGTAAAAACATGTCACAGGGCACTACAGGAGAGTGCTCAGGCTTTGTGTGTTTGTAATGATGGAACGCTCACAAGCACTTCGGCTGCTGCCCTCTTTTTCACCAGCTCCCTCATGGTCCAAATGCAGACATCCCTTTCTTATGGTGGCAGCAACAGCTGTAGGACACAGTGTAACTGAAACGGGGCACATCTGTTTCTCAGGCACAGTACATTATACTGTTCATGGGGCGGACACACCTGAAGTAGCTGCTGACTTACAGCAGACACACATAAAGAATAGTAACAGCTTTCAGTGTTTCCACAGAGACACCCAAAACAATTCTTTAAGCTTTACTGGTGAAATTCTATTGTTTTGCTAACCTTTAAGGAAAAAGATGTATGCCTGCATCTTTCCCCCAATAAATAGGATCATACAGAAGTCTACAGGGTCTCTGAACCCACAGAATATATTTAGCAGTAGGGAGTAAATGGGCAATTATTAATACCTGCAGAAAGCACAGGTACCATTCCATAAAAAAATGTTTTGCTGGGCTTGTTATTAGGATGAGGATCTAAAGCACAAAACTTCCTCCATCTGGGTGCATCTCAAACTGTTTTGTGAACACTGCTTCAAAAGATACAATGTCCCTGAAAAAGTAATGTACTGAGGAAAAGCAAAGTAAGAGTGCCATCTACTGCTCTTATTTAACAGAAGACTTGAATGCTCGTTTCTTTTTCCTACCTTCTACCATTCTTCGAAGTATGCTTAGCCTCACAACTAGCTGAATGATACCAGTTTTATTGCATATGTATTTTGACTACAACACTATTCAAACCTGTCTCTGGAGTTCCCCAGGAATTAATGTTTTGCATCGAGCCTTCAGCAATTTCAGTTCAAATCTCAGACAGAAAATTTCTTCATAGAATTACAGAATCACAGAATGGTTTGGGTTGGAAGAGACCTTAAAGATCATCTAGTTCTAACCCCACCACCATGGGCACGGACACCTTCCACTAGAGCAAGTTGCTCAAAGCCCCATCCAACCTGGCCTTGAACACTGCCAGGCATGGGGCAGCCACAGCTTCTCAGGGCAACCTGTGTCAGCATCTCACTACCCTCACAGTAAAGAATTTCTTCCTAACGTCTAATGTAAATCTATCCTCTTTCAGTTTAAAGCCATTCCTCCTTGTCCTATCCCTACCTGACCTTGTATAAAGTCCCTCTCCAGATTTCTTGTAGTTCCCCTTTAAGTACTGGAAGGCTGCACTAAGGTCTCCCAGAGCCTTCTCTTCTCCAGGTTGAACAACCTCAACTCCCTCAGCCTGTCTTCATAGAAGAGGTGCTTCAGACTTCTTTCAACTCTCAGCATGCAAAAGCAAGGAGCTGTGAGATACAGAGAGAATTTGCTATGCACGTATCACTACCTGATTGTCCTGTTGTTCTGTTCTTCCCTAGGAAACTGCTACTGGACACTGACAAGCACATCCTAACATTGTATCAGTTTAGTAACAGTCCATACAAGGGATTTTTTCCTGTAACAGCCTTAGCCTGATAACAACACTAAAACAAAAAACAAATGTAAGCCCTAAAAAAAAACCCCTGATATCTGCAAGGAAATAGCAATAATTATTAGTTAACAGATACTGAATCCAGTATTTTGATTTTTTCTTTACATGTTAAACAGCTCAGATACACAGGCAAGTATTTAATTCCCTCAATTTAAACACAAACAAACTAAGTATCACTCTGAATGTTTCCATGGAAGAAAACTCTCACAAATTTCTTTAAGTACTAGCGGTTTAGTGAACAGCATCATTTCTCTTAGGCATAAATGTACTGAGTATCTGTGCTCAGTCACAAAGAACAGACCTTCTGCACACAGCCTGTGCACACACTACGGTTTCTCTCCTGAACTAAGCAGAAACCTTCACACTGCGATGCAGTCTAGAGTTCCCTGTGTTGGTGGGGACACTAACAACAGCCTTTAAAACAAGAATTCAGCAGCTCTGAAGTCCTCATGATATACATATGCGGGTAACAGTTCTGAAATATTTGTCTCATCCTTCCTCTGCAGTTGAAGGAAAACCAACTGGAGGCCAATCACAAGCTTCTGAGCTTTCCAAAAGAAATAAAAGCCAGAGCACATCTTGGTGGGAACATCACTGCAAACTGCTAACTGACCAACACAAATTTATACCTTGCCTTTCTACTTCCAAAGGGGAAACTTTAACACAGTATTTACCTTACCAATGTAAATGATATTATACCACCATTACATCTTCAGCTCAGGAGAACCAAACCAAAGGCAGGTACCTGAGGGTCACCACCTTGATTTTGCCAAGAGGCTATTATTGTGCTGAGCCCAATCAAGGAAAGGACCAAAAATATCATTGGGAGGTTGAACAACCTGATGGCAGTCTGACAAGGTCACAAGGAAGCTGATCTCTGCAGAGCCTCATCCCACTGAATCAATGCTGCTTGAAGTTAAAGAAAAACAAAGGCAACATTTCAAAAATAGGGACAGAAACTGAGTCTCTACTAAACTCAGGCAAATCCATCCCTGTTACACAAAGAATTTTGTCTGGGAGAAGGAAAACAAGGCTACTGCACTACTCAACCTGCAGTCTCTGGGGCCTGCAAGAGACCAGAGGACCTTCTTAAGACATATTCAAAGGCTAGACCTAATCTACAGAGAAAAGATCTCTTCCTGCATCTTTCCTCTAGCAACAGCTAAACCAACACTGAAACCATGTTTCCACATAGCTGCAGTAGTTTCACTGAAGGGCTAGGGCGGAAGGAAGGCAAAGCAGCTATTTTCATATGATTATACACTTAATTTGTTTTCATTAGGACAACAGTGAATCAGTTTCTCTCCCTGCCTTTATGCGAATGTGTGTTAATCACACTCATGTAAATGCAGCATCTGGCAATGCATTAGGATAGTCTGTTCTGAAATCATAGAAAGACAGTGATGTTAAGCAGGGTAAAATTTCATTCCACTCCAGAGAAAACAGCAGTAACAAGGAATGGACACTACATGGAGGTCTGCAAAAGGGTGAATGTTGAAGGTGCTGTTCCACATACTGCTGTGGAGGAGGTCAAGCACACAGAAGCACTACCCTTTAATTGATAATGCAGGCTCTGGAACACATATTCAGTGGTATCCCAGGCGTTACCATATTTTGTCATTGACCTTCCCTGCTTTGTTTTTCATTCTTATTTTGTATTTTCCAGTATTCCAGCAAAAGGTACTGCAGGGGACAGATAATATGTTGGGGTTTTTTTTAATTTAAACAAATGGCTTTCTGACAGTACTGGTCATGGTACAAGCAAGGCATGGAAGGACTGGACTCAGGAAGTAAAAATGTGAGGAGGGAGCTAGAGGAGGGGATCTGCAGTTGTAGAATACTTTTCTGTTGCGGTCGACCAAAGACAAAGAGACAAAGGCATACACCTGCCTTCAAAGGTGTGTCCAGACTAACACTTGCATGTTGGAACATCAGAACCATGCTTAATATAGTGGACAGTGGGCGTTCTCAGCATTGTTCTGCTCTAATTGCCCACGAATTGTCATGACTTAACATCGACATTGCTGCTCTCAGTGAAGTTCACCTTCATGAGGAAGGAAGCCTTAAAGAACATGGTGCCGGCTACGCACTTTATTGGTCAGGCAAATCCAAACCCTAAAGTCATTTCCAGAGTTGGCTTCATGATTACTAACTCCATCACCTCTAAACTTGAAAATCTGCCGACAGGTCATTCCGATCACATTATCTCCTTACGCCTTCCACTACACAACAAGCAATATGTTGTTCTCTTCAGTATATATGCCCCAACTTTGCAAGCTGACACTGCAGAAAAAGACAAATTTTACACCAATCTGCGCCGCCTCACTCAAAAGGTTCCTGCAGATGATAAGATCATAATCCCTGGTGACTTCAATGCCCGAGTAGGTAAGAACTTTGAAGCTTGGCAAGCAGTACTAGGTAAGCATGGTGTTGGAAACTGCAATGACAACGGTCACCTCTTGCTAGAGTTTTGTGCAGAGCAGCAGCTTACCATCACCAACACTATTTTCCAGCAGAAAGACAGCCTGAAGACAGCCTGGATGCATCCTCGATCTAAACACTGGCACCTCATTGACTATGTCTAGGTGTGCCAGAGAAATGTTCGCGATGTTTGTCACACCTGAGTGATGCCTAGTGCAGAAAGTCAAACAGACCATTGCCTTGTGCATTGCAAACTTCCACTTCAAGCACAAACCTAAGAGGGGTGGCATTCCAAGGAGAAGGCTCAAAGTTAACAATCTTCAAACAGCTGCAGTGAGAGACAGTTTCCAGACAAACCTTCAAACTAGGCTTGAAGACCATCCCATAGACTCATCTCCTGAAGCGCTTTGGCAACACATTAAAAATAGCATCCTGCAGTTCTCTGAAGTATCCTTAGGGTTCTCTTCAAAGAAAAACAAAGACTGGTTCGATGAAAACAATCAGGTAGTTCAGGAATTGTTGACAAGGAAGAGATCTGCTCACCAAGCATACCTCGCTCAGCCATCCTGTCATGTAAGAAAAGCAGCCTTTCGTCTTGCATGCAGTAAACTCCAACAGAAACTTTGTGACATCTAGAACAAGTGGTGGCTTAACCTAGCAGAAAAGACTCAACTATGCGCAGATTTGGGTGACTACGAGGCTCTGAAAGCAGTGTACGGACCCACATGCCAGGTTCAAATTCCTCTACTCAGTGAAGATGGCCAAACGCTTCTCACAGATAAAATCTCCATCCTGAATTGATGGTCTGAACACTTTCAAACTCTCTTCAGTGCCAACTGTGTAGTCCAAGGCTCAGGAATTCAGCACATCTCGCAACAACCTGTGAAAAACTATTTGGATATAGTCCCTACTATGGGAGAGACTCTTAAGGCCATTCAACAAGTGAAAACTAGCAAGGCAGCTGGAGTCGATGGAATCCCACCCAAAATCTGGAAGCATGGAGGTCAAGCACTCCATGCGAAATTTCATGAGCTAGTTGTGCGCTGTTGGGAACAAGGCAAACTACCACCAGATCTCCATGATGCAATCATCATTATCTTGTACAAGAAAAAAGGAGCAAAGTCAGACTGCTCAAACTACCAAGGCATAACTTTGCTCTCCATTGCTGGAAAAATCCTTGCAAGAATACTATTGAACAGATTAGTACCTGCTATCGAAGAAGAACTTCTACCTGAAAGTCAATGTTGTTTCAGAGCAAATAGAAGTACCACAGACATGGTATTTATTCTCAGACAACTGCAAGAGAAGTGTAGAGAACAGAATAAGGGACTCTATGTAACTTTCGTTGATCTCACCAAAGCTTTTGACACTGTGAGCAAAAACAGCTTGTGGCAGATTTGGAATGTTTAGGATGTCCCCCCAAGTTTCTCAAAACGATTATTCTGTTACAGTGAGGCCAAGTCAGATATGGCCACGCACTCTCTGAGCCCTTCCCAATAACCAATAGCGGGAAACAAGGTTGTGTTCTTGCACCAACTTTATTCACAATCTTCTTCAGCATGATGCTCCAAAGGGCTACGGCAGGCTTTGACGAACAAAACAGCATCTATAGCCAATATCGTATCGACAGGAGCCTATTCAACCTAAGGAGACTGAAGGCCCACACTAAGACCCTAAATCACCTTGTTTGCAAGCTGCTTTTTGCTGATGATGCCACCCTCATTGCCCACACAGAAGCAGCTCTGCAGCGTTTAACATCTTGCTTTGCATAGGCAGCCGAGCTTTTGGGGCTGGAAGTCAGCTTGAAGACTACCATCAGTGGTCTACCCTGGCCTTCAATCGGGAGATTTTGGAGACACATCATACATAATGCTGCTGTCTCTTTTGAGAACACACACAAAATCAGTCTCAAGAGAAAAGACAACACAGAAAGAACCATGCCTTGCCTATACCACCTAAGGAGACCTTACACTGTGCTTTTTGCAACCGGGCCGGTCTATCCCATATTGGTCATTTTAGCCATCAGCGCGCTTGTAGTAAGAGTGGGTAAAGCCCTTCTTAAATCTTCATTCGCGAAGCCAAGCCATGATGATGACTACTCGAATAATCTTATAGGGCTTAAAGCCTGACACTTTGCTACGAGACACCTAGGGTAAAGAAATATCTTTAACATTGGCCGCCTTTGTTTCTGAATTACCACCATTTTTCCACCCTTCGCTTGATTCATTAGAGGAAGATGATAAGTAAGAAGCAGCAGGAGCCCCAAAGTACAAGATTTATATCAAATGTTCAGTCTCACAGATGAAAAGGCTGACATCTCCCAGAACAATGATATGTTCAAAAAGCTGTCTCTTCCAGTTGCTGATCCTTCTCCTATGGTTCCCTGATTCATGCAGCATGTACTCCCCCTGCATGTTAAGGATGAAAGGCAGGAGGGGCCAGGATATGCCTTAAGGGCATGCCCTTAAACAGAAAACGCAATGCTGACACCAGGCTCTGGAATCAGAGCAGATACAATAGAGAAAGTTGCCCTGCACATCCTAAATACTTCTGTTCCTTCTTGCCTTTTTATCACAATAGCTGTGTTGCAACTTAAATGTACTGTATTACGTGATAGGTGCAATGCAGTCACACATCAAAGAAATGTAAATGTACTTAACTTTCATATAATCTTTCAGCATAACATGAGGTACTTCTGAGGTGAAAAACAATCAATCCAGCAATTCTGAGAGAAGAAAACTTGAGAGGAAGTCAAAGAGAAAGTATAGTGTATAATTAAGAGCAGTATCTGTCAGGACTGCTTTTTGCTTGCAACCACATTTGGCCTCTTCCACCCTGACTGGATGAAGACCCCAACAGAATTAAAATCTGATTGTTTTGCCAGAACACAGCAGGGCTTTCAGCAAATTCTGAGGAGATACTTGGTGGGATTAGTGGAATAATTTAATAGGCAGTCATGTTAGTAGGTAGAGAACAAAAAGACATTTGCATTTCAGACTGCCTGTATGGTTTGGGAATAGTGGAGGAAGAAAAGCAAGCCTGAAGAAGCCTGAAGCTATTCTGCACTGAGGAAGAAACCCTGACAGAAAGTGGATGAAAGAGATGAAGTTAAGGGAATAAGATTCTGAAAAAAAAACCCATACAAAACCTTTCATTTCACTTCCAGGCTAATGCAATATTGTTAGCAAACAAAACTAAGCAGTTTCTTTTTCTCATCCAAATTGTGGAATCATGACATCAGAATAATTCAGATAGCACAGGACCTTAGTAGGTCCTTTACAACCACTTGCTCAAAGCAAGGTCCACTATGAGGCCAGACCAGGTTGCTCAGGGCTTTACTCAACTGGATTCTGAAAACCTCAAACAGACATCCCACAACCTCTTCAGATACCCTTCCTGTTGTTTGGCTGTCCTCACCAGAAGAAAGCTTTTCCTTACATCTACTTCAAAGTTCTAGTTTCAATCTACACACATTGCATCTCATTCTCCCATCATACCACTAGAAGAGACCGGACCCATGTTTTAAGTAAGTTCCTCATAAGCACTGGCAGGTTGCTCTTAGGTTTCCCCTTGAACCAGCTCTTCTCTAGGCCAAACAAGCCCAGTTTCCTCACCCCCTCCCAGGACAAATGCTTCAAATTCGTGAACATTTTGACAGCTGTCTGCTGAGCTTTTTCCAGTTTATCATTATCATCCTTGTATTTGAAGCATCCAAAGCTAGATGCAGATGTGTTCTAATGAATGCAGAATCCCCTAATATCATGGTTATGCTGTTGCCCTGGTTTCAGTTGGGATAGAGTTAATTTTCTTCCTAGTAGCTTGTGCAGTGCTGTGGTTTGGCTTTAGTCTGAGAATGCTGATAATACACCAATGTTTCAGTTGTTACTAAGTAATGGTTACTCTGATCCAGAACTTTTCAGTCTCTTCTGCTCTGCCAGTGAGGAGGCACATGGGAAGCCAGGAGGAAGCACAGACAGGACACCTGACCTGAACTACCCAAAGGGGTTTTCCATACCACACCTCGTCATGAGCATACAAACTGGGAGTAGCTGGCTGGAAGCCAGATTACAGGCTGAGCGTCAGTCACAGGGGATCGTGAGCAATTGTACTGTGCATCACTTGTGTTTCTTGGGTTTTATCTCTCTATTATTATTATCATCACCATCATTATTATTTACTTTCTTACAATTAATAAACTGTTCTTATCTCATCCCATGGGTTTTACCTTTTTCTGATTTTCCTCCCCATCCTACTCAGGGAGGAGGGAGCAAGTGGCTGTGTGGTACTTATGCTTGGGTAACCTGTGTGGTGTCCCTGACCATGGCAGGCGGGGTTGGAACTAGACGACCTTAAGGTCCTTTCCAACCCTATTCTAGGATTCTGGGCTGCATCAAAAGGAGTGTGACCAGCAGGTCGAGGGAGGTGATCCTGCCCCTCTACTCTGCTCTCGTGAGACCTCACTTGGAGTATTGCGTGCAGTTCTGGTGTCCTCAGCATAAAAAGGACATGGAAGTGTTAGAACAAGTGCAGAGGAGGGCCACAAAAATGATCAGGGGACTGGAGCACCTCTCGTATGAAGATAGGCTGAGAAAGTTGGGGCTGTTCAGCCTGGAGAAGAGAAGGCTGCGTGGAGACCTCATAGCAGCCTTCCAATACCTGAAGGGGGCCTATAGGGATGCTGGGGAGGGACTCTTCCTTAGGGACTGTGGTGAGAGGACAAGGGGTAATGGGTTTAAACTTAAACAGGGGAGGTTTAGATTGGATATGAGGAAGAAATTCTTTACTGTGAGGGTGGTGGGGCCCTGGAATGGGTTGCCCAGGGAAGTTGTGAATGCTTCATCCCTGGCAGCGTTCAAGGTGGGGTTGGACATGGCCTTGGATGGCATGGTTTAGTGGGAGGTGTCCCTGCCCATGGCGGGGGGGTTGGAACTCGATGATCTTGAGGTCCTTTTCCAGCCCTTACTATTCTGTGATTCTGTGATTCTATGTCATTAGTACAGCCCAGGTGACTGCTGGCACTGCTTTGTGCCAGGACACACTGCTGATTTAATAAGCTCAGCTTATTGCCCCCAGGCTCCCCAGGTCATGTTCAGTAGCGCTCGTCCCCAGCCAGTCAGTCCCATTCTGTATCACTGGGAAATCAAAACTATAGAGCAATGTAGGTCAGACCTCTGGAGGTCATCCAGTCCAACTCTTTCTCAAAAACAGTGCTAACCTTAAGGTTAGATGAAGTGGCATAAATCATCTAAATGTGAAACTCACAAATGACATATACAGAACAATCCACAGGAAGTTTTAAATTCTATTTCTAAAAAAAATAAAATAAAAAACTCTTTAAAACACTATTATTATTTTCCAAGTACATCATAAGCAATAAAAGCTGGTACTATAAAAAGGTAAAGAGATGACAGCAGACGTAAAAATAATGGAAGCACTCAAAAATAATGATTTGATAATGGCATGGACAGGGAAAGTGAACAATTTTACTGAATATGAAAGAAGATGTGACCCTGGCTCACTTCAGTTACACTGCAAAGCAAATGGAAATTTCAGACAGCTTTTGAGCACAACCATAAAAACAAGGAAAAACTTCAGAACAGACAAAAATTATGGCCTGGAAGTGACTATGACAACAATGAGCATCATGACTTCTCTCCCAGGTTCAGTCTATCTTCATACTGAAACTGCTCACACCTCTCAAAGCTCTGAAAAAACTACCCAAGACCACCAGTGTAACAGACTACTCCAATATGAGCAGGCTGGGAGACAGGCAGGAGATGCAGCGATGACCAGTCTTTGTCCCCACAGCAGAACTCATCAGCGGGATCTTTGCAAAGTACAGAAATTCAGTGCAGGTGTCACTAGCCAACACATGTGCCCACCTCCTATCTCTGCGCCTTGACTGAAGCTCTGGTGAGGGGCTTCCCCATTCACTAGCTTACTTGTTTTCTTACAGCTCTTTCTCTCCCTAAGGAAGACAAAGAAGACATCCATTTATCCTTCCTTTTGTCCCCCAAGCTACCTGCCATGTGTCCCTGGGAGAATCTCAGCTCTGCTCACATACTTTGGGTGGCAGACTGTAGTGTCCAGAGCACTGCCAGACACATGTTCACAATCATATCAGCAAAGGAAGAGACAGGAAGTGGGGAATGAGGAAAGGGGAAAGAACAGCTTGGAAGAAGCAAGGGGAAAATCAAAGGGCAGCTCCAGTACCACCCTCCTGGAACCTTTGTTCCCTCTCAGTGAGAAAACTAGATCACCCCTACTGGGGGTCTGCACATCTTATGCTGCTGACGACTCAGATCACGCCCTCAGAATGAGTGCCAGGTGTCTCACAGCTGGCAGAAGCAGCAGAAAGCATAAGTATACCGACCCTGCCTGGTAAAGGCAGCCACCCACCACTCTGACTGCAGTGTGGAACAGAAGAATAACAAAACCCAGCAAAAGCCTCCTAACTCTGACTGCAGCCTGTGTAAAACCACCCACTCACACAAGGACCTTCACTACCTCTGCCCACATCCAGATGGTGCTATGAATCCCACATGAAGCTGTGAATAAAAGTTATATAGACTTTGCTACATTACTGTTGCTTAACATTTGGAACTGCAATGGGACAGGGATGCCCAGGTACTTCACTTGTTTGTCAAGTTTACAGATGCTGAGGTTAATGAACATCTGCATCTGGTGGCTGCATCTGGTCGTAACTTTTTTTGAAAGCAGTTGTCTGGCAAGTCTGCAGTCACACACTGCAAGTAGCAATCCATGTGACAAACCAAGACATCTGCATGGTGTAGTCAACAACTCAAATGCTTTTGAAAACAATATATTGTAAGAATTCCCAGTTCTGAATTCAGAGACCTCTGCCTGGAGATCAACCTCAAGGACACCCAAAGAAATATCAGAGCTTTACACACTCCCACAAAGTCCCTTAAAGACTCAGTGGCCACAGATCAACATGCATGCTATGGACGGGTTCAAACTTACACAGGGGAAGTTCAGATTGGATATAAGGAAGAAATTCTTTCCTGTAAGGGTGGTGAGGCACTGGAATGGATTGCCCAGGTAAGTTGTGAATGCTCCATCCCTGGCAGTGTTCAAGGCCAGGCTGGACAGAGCCTTGGGTGGCATGGTTTAGTGTGAGGTGTGCCTGTCCATGGCAGAGGGTTGGAACTAGATGATCTTAAAGTCCATTCCAACCCTAACTATTCTATGATTCTATGACAAGGACAGCAAAATAACTGCAGATTGGGATCCAACAATCCAGACACATAACCTCTGATCTCCTGATCAGAGGATGAATCTGTTGTCACAATAACCTACCGCATCACACTACGACATTTATAACCTATTTATATTTTGCATTTTGTATATTTCAAATCATGTTTGATGACAAGGAAGTTCCTTGTAACATTTCCCCAAGAAACTGCGTGTTTAAAGTGAGGCTGTTGTAAACTGTTTCACCCACAAAACCTGAAAAGATTAGATGGCTCAAGACAACCCCATCCCTCGTAGACAAAATCCAGTCTACGATGGAACACACTCTGCAAAGATGGAACATTTACCATAACAAATGTAAAGAATAAAACGGTGTATAACATGGTTTGCTCAGCACAGACAGGAGAAATTTATATTTAGTTTTTCAAAGGTATTTTAAATATGAATCTCATATTGCAAAGTAGTTAGCTTCTTACGGCAGAAACTAAAAATGCATTATCACAAACGCAAACCAGCATCATAGGATCTTAATTAAACAAGACCATTTAAAAATTATCAAACTATCTGCTAATTTGAAGACTCAACAAATAAAATAGAAGAAATTAAGCATTTCCTGTATTTGTAAGGAACTTCTAAACCAGAAGCTCTTTTCCATTCTGATTCTCATGGAGAATTGGAGCTGCATTCCCCTCAGCAGCAAGTATAAAAAGCACTTCCAAGTGGTCTCTAGTACAGTGTCTTAAGATCTGCTAGTGAACATGTAGGGCTACCACGAGAAACATCATTAAGCATTTAAATTTCATATTCCCTATCTGAATCAGGGCAAGCAGGCTTTTTACCCAGTTTGCTTTTTTCAGCAACCTAAACTTAAGACAAATGTCTAGTTTCAGATATTTTCCTATGCAAAGCAAATAAAAGTTTTCAGTTGTTAAAAGGGGAAACCAAAAATTCTTTTACCAATCTGCTTTTTTTTTTTTTTTTTTTTTTTTTTTTTAATCCAATCTACTCAGACAATACTGTAGTGTGGAAAAAATTACATACGAATCTGAATCTTACAACAGAAATCTGAGTCTGAGTTTTAGAAACTACTTAAGTTACTTCTAATAACAGAAATAGAAAAATGTATATATTATCATTGGCACTGTATGTTTCTGATTACCATTGTACTTCTAAAATCTGGATCTAAATGTAGCACACTGGCTCTGCAAAGAAGCTGTAAAAGGACAACTACACTTTTTTTTTTCCCCACACAAAAGCTCTGGTAATTCTTATATAATCTGCTACCACCTGCTGACAAACAGTATTATTGACTTTATCCTAGCCAATCTTAAAGCAGCAACTTCTGTTCCCCTGTAACAAAGTTTCCACTCCTGCTAGAGTGGCTGACAGTAGAAGCTACATGAAGTTTTTAACACAGTATGTTGTAGCCATAACAAGCCAATACCGTACTATCCACCCAGCTCGTATGCATCACAGATTCACCACTGACCAGCACATTCTGCTCATCCAGCAGCTACTTCATTCACTGAAGCCCTTCAGCTTTCTCAGATGGCTACTGTAGTCAGTTAGTGAGCAACAAGAAACTGATTCATCATTTACAAAAAACCTCAAACCATTTTTTTACATTAGCAAAATTACTTAGTTTCACAATGCTTTAAGTATAAGCCTCAATTGGTCTCCAGATGTTGTTGAGAAAAAAAACTATCAAAAACCTAAAACGAAACAGAAATGCACCCTCAGTTTCAGGTATCCACAATTTAGTGTGAGAAGCGTGACAGTGGAAGTACCTAGTTCACAGTGATGTCCTGTATTTGTCTATATGGCAGACTAAATGAAAATAGCATTTGTAGTATTTACTTCTACATGCACTTCCAAACATTTTGAAAAACAAATACCCCCCAAAAAAGGCATAAAAAAATAAATCTTCACATCTGATAAGCCAAAGCATCAGTAAAAATAACTTCAAGAAAACAGAATACATGACAGTATGGTTTCTCAGACAAAGCTAACCCTAAGACTCCTCAAGTCTCCTGGTTTGGTTGATAGGAATATGAGTTTGAAATCTCTCTGTGACAGGTCTTCTGAGTGGTCAGTTCTTCCAGACACACATGCAACCAGTAAAAAGGCACTGTAAATGAGAGGTTTAACCTTTGAAATGTCTTACTCACTTTCTACTATAATTATTTGGAAAAAAATACTTAGTATTTAAAAAAAAAAAAAAAAAAAAAAGTACAAGACATAAAAATGTGTAAAAAGAAAGTATTTTTTTTCACGTGACTTAAGCTCCTGCCTGGAGCGCTCAACTGGGTTTATCAGAAATTTCCAGCTGGGTTTAAAACTCCCTTTTTCTCCACTTCCATCCCTAAGGCAGCTGAAGTCAGACACCAGGTATTGCTGAGCAAACACCAAAACCCCAACACTGTGCTGGGCCACCCATTCAACACCAGCCTGACTCCACTGAGCGTAACATGACAAAAATACTCTCCCACTCGCTTACTAATTTTAGCATCAAATACTAAAACTAGAACTAAAGCTTCTTTCCCTCTTCTGAAGAGCCACGGGAGCCGCTGCCCTGGAGAAACGCAGTTTCAGCCACAGACCAGGAGAGGCAGCTCCGAGTTGGTGTTACCCCCGGGAGAGGCAACCTCTGGGGTGTGCAGACACCTCTGTCATCCACAAGACCAGCCACTACCGTTTCCCTGCTCTGAGAGAACGAGGGCTGCCCTGGAAACACCACCTGCGCAATACGAACACCCGCTTTCCCCTCCACTGCCCTGCACGGCGACACGACCCTTCCCACGGCCAACGCTTTCCGGCTGCTGCCGCCGCAGAGCCCGGAACCGGCGCTCGCCGAAGTCTCGCGTGAAGTGGCAGTGCGCTTGCTATGGAGGCGCCTCTGAGCAGCCCGCCTGGGCTGTCTGCTGTCCTGACAGTAAGGAGGGGACCGGGCTGGCTGCTTGCCCGGGAGAGGGGGGATGCACCGGGCACCGTGCGTGCGGTGGGTGTGGGTGCCCGCTCCTTCCTCAGCGGGGCGAGCTCCGGAGCGCGGTTCGTGACTGAAATGGGTCGTGTTCAGTAGGGAAGGAGAGCTGGTCGCTCCGGCTGCCCGGCAACAAGGCTTGTCCTTCCTTGCCTAATCCGCGTTCGCTTTCTCCGCAGAGGACGGACTGGTCCGAGCCCTGGCTGGTGGGTCTGGCGGTTTTCCACGTCCTGTGCTTCCTGCTAACGTGCGCCTCTTTCCAGCACTACCGGGTGCAAATAGGGCACTTCCTCTGCATGGGTGAGCATTGAGCCTCTGAGTCCGGGAACTGGTGGGCGGGGGGTGGAGGGCTTGGGCGTTCTTAAAACTGCTAAAACTGTCAAATAGTTTCTTTTGGTCACTTAGTTATATCTGTTTTCTTCGTGCGCTTGCACAGCTCACGGTTTTATGGGTTGTAGCAGGTAAAGTAGGTTGTAGCAGGTGAAGTGCATGCAAATTATCTTGTAGCAATGACTGTATGTATGAGAAACTGTTGTAGAAGCTGCTATGCACTGTGACACATATTTATGTAATTTCTAAGATTTTATGAAGTAATGACTTCGTGCTCTGGCTTTAGTGAGGATCTGGAATAGGTAAAGTTTCTGCACAGTAAATGCTGTATCAGCTTCCCATGAAATTGTTGCTGGGCTGGAGAAGCAGAAGACCGATGGGCTGAGATCCAGCATTTGCTTCCTGCTCTGCTTTATATGCTAAGACTGCAGGTCAGTGAAGGTGTTCAGCTATCTGCAGGACTCATTTCTGGAGCAGGTTCACCATATGCCCCACTGACAACTGTGATAATGGCACAAGGAAGAGCAAAGCTGATTTGGGATCTTGCAGTAACAGCTGGTGTTATCAGGCTTTAGCCTGAGAATCCGCAGTGGCCTTGCCTATCCAAAGTCATGTCTTTATGGCTGACTGTCTGAAGATCTAGTAGTTTTGCAGAGGGTATTTGGTTTAGCTCAGATGGTATGTATTACGAGCGTGTACCTTGATTCTAGCCATGGGTTAGATTTTCTGGTGAGTTGGGTTTTTTTACAAGGTACCTCAGTTCCATTATGCTTGCCTGAATAGTGGAGGAATAATGAGCAATTGGAAGAGATCTGCAGGCAAAATGCCACTTGAATACTATTTTGATGTTTTAAAACACCACTTTGTGAACTAGAGAAGTTAGTAGAGAAATTATAGTTGCCTCTTAACTAAATCTAAGATTTCAATAATATTAAGTACCCCCAAAAAGGATTCTAGAAACCTTAGTAATTTTCTGGACATCTACTTGTAACTGCAATTTAAAATGTTCTACAGAGGGCAAACTAGCAATGTGAGCTTGGTGATACATTAGGCTTGAAAGTTCCCTGGAGGAATGCACGCGTTTCTTTCTTAATCTTAGACATTCAGAACTCCCAGTGACATGCTGTTATTTTAGACTCTTTATCTAAAGTATTCTCAGTGTTACTAACACTAGTTTGAATGCCCAAGGTCTGATTGCATTGAAAAATGCTGCAGAACTGCTCATTACTGAATTCTTAATCCAGCTAAAATGTAAATTTGCTGTTCACAAGAGTAGTGCATAAAAATATCTGTATTGATCCAAGCCTTGCTTGTACCTGAAAAACTGAACCACTTGTGATATATCTGCAATGTAAATAAATTTGTATTATAGATAGTCAGAAATAACTGTGGAAATTATGAAATTATCACATTGGTTTATCTTGGCAGCTGAGCAGCTATGGGTATGTTTATACTGTGCAGTACCAAGCGGAGATAATCCAGATGATACCAAAACAAGATAGCATGCATTTGTATCACCAGACTAGTTTCATTGCCTTGTGCAGGTCACCTTTAGCTACTGAATCTGTTTGGTTTGGGTTTTTGGGGTTTTCTTTTTTTTTTTTTTTTTTTTTTTTTTGCTTTGCTTGTGGAAAGTGATACAAGTACAAGGACAAACTTAAAATTCTGTGGTTGTGTTGCTTTTCTGTTAAAAATGCGATTGCTCTGAATTCTCTTGTCTTGATAGCTTCATATTGCATGTGATTGTTGAGTAAGACTATGCTAGTTTTCACCTGATGGTAGTAGACTACTCTGCTATACCCCTGTTCAAAGTTTGCATTTTACCAAAATGGTTATATATAATTAGTATCGTAACTTCAGATAATAATGTTAGATATAGCAATGTGACACCTTAACATCTAAAATGATAACTTAATTCCATACCAATTTTGGGAAGTGCGGGCATTTATTTTTACAGCTATAACTTGGAAGTAGTCACCAAGAAGACTGCTGAAAAAACACTGATTTTAAAAAAAATATGTGTTTACCTTATTCGTTTGTACGCTGAGCTCTTTCTGGTTGGATTTTATGTTTGTTTACTTGGAATATCGTGGGTATGTTTTATGATCACTTTTTACTTCTCAGTAACTGTATGGGGTGTGTAAATCAGAAGTGGTTTTATGCAGTTAAATATTAAATGTGTAATTTGGTCTTCTGAGGATCAAGGAATTCTAATGTCTGGTATGTATACAGCTATAGTGTACATGGCAGAACTGATGGCAGTTTATTTTTAAAGAAATACTGAATCTAATTATTTTCTTTTGTTGTACAGTGGGCTTAGTGTACTGCGCTGAATATATAAATGAATTAGCAGCCATGAATTGGAGGTAAATGTTTTCACTTTTATTTTTGCATTTAAATAAATGTTATAAAAATACTCTTTTTTCATATCATTCCCAGAAAGCATTAAATTAAAGGGTCACTCATGGCTCATCAGCCGAATGAGATAGCAGAGGGTCCATTGCATTGATGAATATAAAACTTATGAACAAAACCATACAGTACAATTAGCTTATAAGAAAAGATAATTTTTAATATCTAGTATGTGTTTAAGCAGCATTCTGCTGCTTAAAATCTGCAATTATATAGATGGGTGTAAACTGACTAGTCAGAGAACTGAGAAAAGTCAATAGAGTATGATTAAGAAGAACAGGATATGAGCTTCGATTTATTTGTTTTTGTTGGGATTTCTTTGGTAGCTATTCATGTTTAATAAGCTGAAATTAAGCAACACTTCTCAAAAATATCACTACTGTTTTATATACTTACATGCATAAAGAACATTAACATCTGCTTTACTAAGCCTATGTATCAGAATTACACTGATCACTTATTTTCATAAGCACTCAGGTAACATTTCCTCGATGTTACTGGAAATCAAGCATTTAATGCTGCTTTAAGCAGGTATCTAATTGTAAGCCTTTATGTGGGATTGAGTGCGCCCTCAGCAAGATTGCCGATGACACCAAGCTGTGTGGTTCGGTTGATACACTGGAGGAAAGGAATGCCATCCAGAGGGACCTTGACACGCTTGTGAGGTGGGCTGATGCCAACCTGATGAAGTTTAACTGTGACAAGTGCAAGGTCCTACACCTGGATCAGAGCAATGCCAGGCACAGCTACAGGTTGGGCAGGG
This sequence comes from Amazona ochrocephala, assembly GCA_039720435.1. Classification (NCBI taxonomy): domain Eukaryota; kingdom Metazoa; phylum Chordata; class Aves; order Psittaciformes; family Psittacidae; genus Amazona; species Amazona ochrocephala. The sequence goes on from CM077878.1 coordinate 35,370,184, forward strand.
AAGAGATTGAGAGCAGCCCTGCAGAGAAGGACTTGGGGGTGTTGGTCAATGAGAAAATGAACATGAGCCAGCTTCACTGTCCGCTCACAGCCCAGAAAGCCAACTGTATCCTGGGCTGCATCAAAAGGAGTGTGACCAGCAGGTCGAGGAAGGTGCTCCTGCCCCTTTACTCTGCTCTTGTGAGACCTCACTTGGAGTATTGTATGCAGTTCTGGTGTCCTCAACATAAAAAGGACATGCAACTGTTGGAACAAGTCCAGAGGAGGGCCACAAGAATGATCAGGGAACTGGAGCACCTCCCATATAAAGATAGGCTGGGAAAGTTGGGGCTATTCAGCCTGGAGAAGAGAAGGCTGCATGGAGACCTCATAGCAACCTTCCAGTATCTGAAGGGGGCCTATAGGGATGCTGGGGAGGGGCTCTTCATTAGGGACTGTGGTGATAGGACAAGGGATAACGGGTTCAAACTTAAACAGGGAAAGTTTAGATTGGATATAAGGAGGAAGTTCTTTAAGGGTGGTAAGGAGCTAGAATGGGTTGCTCAGGGAAGTCGTGAATGCTCCATCTCTGGCAGTGTACAAGGCCAGGTTGGCCAGAGCCTTGGGTGAGATGCTTTAGTGTAAGGTGTCGCTGCTCATGGCAGGGGGGTTGGAACTAGATGATCTTCAGGTCCTTTCCAACCCTAACTATTATAGAATCATAGAATCATAGAATAGTAAGGGTTGGAAAGGACCTCAAGATCATCGAGTTCCAACCCCCCTGCCATGGGCAGGGACACCTCCCACTAAACCATGCCATCCAAGGCTATGTCCAACCCCACCTTGAACGCTGCCAGGGATGAAGCATTCACAACTTCCCTGAACAACCCATTCCAGGGCCTCACCACCCTTACAGTAAAGAATTTCTTCCTCAGATCCAATCTAAACTTCCCCTGTTTAAGTTTAAACCCATTACCCCTTGTCATATCACTACAGTGCCTAATGAAGAGTCCCTCCCCAGCATCCCTATAGGCCCCCTTCAGGTATTGGAAGGCTGCTATGAGGTCTCCACGCAGCCTTCTCTTCTGGAGGCTGAACAGCCCCAATTTTCTCTGCCTATCTTCATACGGGAGGTGCTCCAGTCCCCTGATCATCCTCGTGGCCCTCCTCTGCACTTGTTCTAACAGTTCCATGTCCTTTTTATGTTGAGGACACCAGAACTGCACACAATACTCCAAGTGAGGTCTCACGAGAGCAGAGTAAAGGGGCAGGAGCACCTCCCTCGACCTGCTGGTCACACTCCTTTTGATGCAGCCCAGGATACGGTTGGCTTTGTGGGCTGCAAGCGCACACTGCCGCCTCATGTTCATTTTTTCATCAACCCACACCCCCAAGTCCTTCTCTGCAGGGCTGCTCTGAATCTCTTCCCCGCCCAACCTGTAGCTGTGCCTGGCATTGCTCCTACCCAGGTGGAGGACCTTGCACTTGTCACAGTTAAACTTCATCAGGTTGGCATCAGCCCACCTCACAAGCGTGTCAAGGTCCCTCTGGATGGCATTCCTTCCCTCCAACTTATCAACCGAACCACACAGCTTGGTGTCATCGGCAAACTTGCTGAGGGTGCACTCAATCCCACTGTCCATGTCACCCACAAAGATGTTGAACAAGACCGGTCCCAACACCAATCCCTGGGGGACACCACTCGTTACTGGTCTCCAGCTGGACACCGAGCCACTGAGCACCACTCTGCGTGCGGCCATCCAGCCAGTTCTTTATCCACCGAGTGCTCCACCTATCAAATTGATGTCTCTCCAACTTAGAGAGAAGGATGTCATGGGAGACAGTGTCAAAGGCTTTACACAAGTCCAGGTAGATGACATCAACTGCTCTGCCCCTGTCCATCAGTCCCGTAGCCCCTTCATAGAAGGTCACCAGATTGGTCAGGCAGGATTTCCCCTTAGTGAAGCCATGCTGGCTGTCACCAAGCACCTTGTTGGTTTTCATGTGCCTTAGCATGCCTTCCAGGAGAATCTGCTCCAAGATTTTGCCAGGCACAGAGGTGAGACTGACTGGTCTGTAATTCCCTGGGTCTTCCATTTTCCCCTTCTTAAAAATGGGGGTTATATTTCCCTTTTTCCAGTCATCGGGAACTTCACCTGACTGCCATGATTTTTCAAATATGATGGACAGTGGCTTAGCAACTTCATTTGCCAGCTCCTTCAGGACCTGTGGATGAATTTCATCAGGTCCCATGCACTTGTATACATTCAGTTTCCTAAGAGGGTCTCGAACCAGATCCTCTCCTACAGTGGGTCCAGGGTCTTCATTCTCACCGTCCCCGCATCTGCCTTCCAAGACTTGGGTGGTGTGGTCAGAGCAGTTGCCAGTGAAGACTGAGGCATGATTCTATTCTATGTTTCTGTGTTTCACTTCAGGCATGCACAACCTAAATTACAGCTTTGCTGCAGTCGTTATTTCTGTTATCCTTTCTAATATGAGTAAACAAAATACCTCAGAAAATAATTTCAGACACTTCAGGATAAGCATGTTTTCTGAGGCACAAATATACATGCTATTGTAGTCATGTTAGTATGTTACTTGATCTATTGTAGTTTTATTTAGGTTTTCTGCAGTAAAACTTTAAAGAAAAGTCTGGTTTTATAATAAATATTCTTAACTAACTGGTGAGAGATTTAATGTCTTTTTGTTCTTATTTAATACAGTAGAATGGTGGCCTATGCTTGCGGATGTCAAGAAGTAGGATAATTTGTACAATTTCATATAGAGTAGTTAGTGTGCAAGTTTAATGCCATGTGAACTACACTGAGTAAAGCTTCCTCTTTTGTTTCTTTCAGGCTGTTTTCTAAATACCAGTACTTTGATTCAGGAGGAATGTTTATTTCACTTGTATTTTCAGCACCACTGCTGATGAATACTGTTATAATTGTGGTATGTATGTGTTTATTTATATGAATGCTTTCATTAAATTGGTAAGTAAATGTATGTGGAATAGTTAAATTTAATAATTTACTTACTTTTCAGATCACCTGGGTTTACAAAACTTTGAATGTAATGACTGAACTGAAGACCCTACAACAGAGAATGAAAGCAGAAAAAGAGAAAAAGAAGTGAAGGCACCTAATGCTATTTTAGTTGTAATACTACTGGTCTAGGTAATCAGTCCTTCTGTATGTTTATCCAGAAACAGCAGTATTTTTGTGTCTGATGTCAAGAAGACTTTGCAGCCTGTGGCAGTGGACAATGAGGTGAAATCAGGCATCTACCATGCATATTTGAAATAGCCGTGAACCCAGTTTTAGCAGGTCTTTGTGCCCTTCAGTGTAAGATAGTTTTCCATCATGACCAAGGCTATTAGCATTGATGAGACACAGTCTTCCAGTCTGTTTATGTTCGCCTGTGTATTCTTAAACTGTCTTAACTGTGTGCTTATCAAAGTATCCAGTCTTCTGCTGCTTAAGCCAATTGGAGCAGTGTTGTGAATTCCAGTAAATGAGGGATTGTATTCAGAATGCCTCAGGAGTCCATGCTTCTATGAAGCATTTAACGTCTTTATAAATCAAGTTTCATACCATAGATTGTGTGCCAGTAGCATTTTATAAATAAAATTATCCACTGTAACTTAAATGGACTTAATTTGTATTAATTTTTAATCAGATTTTTTATTTTTTTCTTCAAAAATTCTCAGTTTAGTAAAATCTACTTAATTTGTGTAAGTAATTCAAAACAATATCTGCATTATTTTCAGTTTAAATTTTGTTGTTTTAATGCTGCTTTCTTAAAACTGGCTGAAGTTTGGATAGTTTTTGCTTACTTGTAGAACAGAAAGTAAGGGGCAAAACAATAATGTTCTGTGCAATTTTGTCCCTTTTTAAATGTTTTTTTTTTTTAATAACTGAAAATGAAAAATTAACTGGTAAGAACAAAGAATTCTGTTTTGCTTAGAGTACCCTGTTTTTACTGGATTAAGGGAATTTGAGGTGGGAGAGGGGAAGGGTGAATACAATGGAAGGTTGTCCATATGTAAACATTGTATCTTGAAGGAGTTAAACCTTTGTGTGAAGACCTAAACTTCTGTCTAAAATAGATATCATTTAAGACATAGGAAAGATGATTTACAAAACTGAACTTAGATTAATGTGAAGAACAGTTGAGAACAATAATGAAAAACACAGATTTTTAAGCTAAGTAAGTATTTGTGAAATGAATTTTAAATACTTAAATATTCTTAACAACAGTGGAAATACGGACCCAAGAGAGATAAGTAGATGCGTATGCATACACAGTTTGCAAGTCTCCTAGTTAGGGGGAGAGTAATATTCTTTCTGGAGTGCTTCAGAGCACTGTGGAAGGGCAGTGCTATGTTAATCTGGGATCCTTTTTTTACCTTTCCCATGGATTAAATTAGCATGGCTCTCCTCATTCATTGCTCTATCAAGAATTACAGACAGGTAGGGCACTTTATATCAGCAAACTAAATAGATACAGGTTTGCTGTGCTGTACCATAATCCATTCTGTTATGACTCTTGATGGAATGTTTGGTAGTGTCAACTATCACTTCTTAATGAAAACATCTGTAGTGGCCTGGTAGCCTATTCTTTTAAGGGTACATGTTCCGCAACACTATAAGGCACAATTGTTTTAGTATCACATACTTAAAAACCATCTGTTATCAATAGCCTTTGGCTTCACAGCATGTGTGAATTTGATTCACAGTAAATGAGGTGTTTCAGAGCTGCTAAACAGCAAGTTTTTTTGCAGTGGAAAACAATGTGCCTTATTTAGTACATTGGCAGACTTGCAAGGGAAACTTCCCCAAATAGTTTAGTATTTTGGAGAAAATGAAAATTCCCTGTTGACATCATGGAATCAGCCAGGTTGGAAAAGACCTTCAAGATCATCAGGTCACAGAATCATAGAATAGTTAGGGTTGGAAAGGACCTTAAGATCATCTAGTTCCAACCCCCCTGCCGTGGGCCCAGACACCTCACACCATGTCACCCAAAGCTCTGTCCAACCTGGCCTTGAACACAGCCAGCGATGGAGTATTCACAACTTCCAACCATTCTCCAGCATTGCCAAGGCCACCACAAAACCATGTCACTGAGGGCATAGTACATGGTCTGAGAACGCTTCCAAGGGACAGTAACTCCACCACTGCTGGGCAGCCTTTGGAACTGGGCAGTTTAAATGTCCAACCATCCTTTGGGAAAGGAATTGTTCCTAATATCCAGCCTAAATCTCTCCTGGTGCTGCTTGAGGCCATTTCCTCTTGTCCTATCCCTTGTTCCTTAGGACAGGAGGCCAGCCACATCCTGGCTCCATCTCCTTTCAGGTAGTTGCAGAGAATGATAAGGTCCCCCCTGACCCTTCTCAGTTCCCTCAGCCATTCCTCGTCAGACTTGTGCTCCAGACCTGCTCTGTTGCTGCTCATGTTCAGCAGTTGGAATCAATCAGTTATAGTTGGAAGCAGTTGTTAGGAGAAAAACAGCATTGGACATTGGTTGGGTAAAGGACATGATCAATCTAATCCAATCCAAGCTCGGGTTAATCAGCAGGTGGACAGCCTGAGATGGCTGCGGGAGATCCAGCTCAAGAATGAGAACCAGAAATGGGATCTCCTGCTCCACTGGTTACGTGTTCATAGGGGCACAGAATCCTGGAATGGCCTGGGTTGGAAGGGACCCCAAAGCTCATCCAGCTCCAACACACTGGACCAGGCTAGGCTGCCCCAGCCCCACCCAACCCAGCCCCTAACACTGCCAGGGATGGGGCAGCCCCCCTGGGCAACCTGTGCCAATGTCCCATCACCCTCACAGGGGAGAAACTCCTCCAGAGATCTCAGCTTATCTCCCCTCTCTTTCAGGTTAAAGCTGTTCCCCTTCCCCCATCCCCACAGGCCCTTATTCTCCCTACAAGAAATGAAGGGAGATCCCAGGATTTAAGGCAGACGGAGTGCTCAACTGCCGGCTCAGCCAGCGGAACTTGCACACCGAGTCCAAAACAGTGACTCTGGCCAAGTCATTTGAGGTGATCTTGGTAATTCCTAAAACACCCAAAGAACACGATTGCCACCCACCTCGTTCCACATTCTTGTGTCCATAGGCATCACCAGCATCAAGACAGGAACCATCAGAGGAGCTGCTGTTGCCTCCTCCACTGGTAGCTGTGTTCCATGGAGAGTTGTCATCTCCCGTTGACCCTGGTGACGGGTTCCATGGGGTTCCGTGGCCTCGCACACCCCGCTCCCACTCCGCTGCCACCGCCTCATGAGATACTGCAATTAGAACTGTCCTTCTTAGCATAACATAGATAAAATAACAGAAATTACTTTCTCTGTATTGCCCAATTTTGTGTTACTCTGGCTTGACACAAGATTTGTTAGAGAAATTCTCACTACTTTTGGGGATCCCAAGTAAAAAAAAAAAAATATTGCTTCAGTTGTCTTTCCTATTCCTCTTAAGTGTAGTTGACCTTTCCTACAGTGTTTAATTTTGTGTTGCATTACCGGACTAATTTTGCCCTGTAATGTAAGATCCCAGGGCATTACAGCCCTTTAACAAAGCTGAAGAGCAAAGAACGCTAGAGTGTGAGTGGCAGGCACTTTATTTTTAATTAGCAAGTAAAAATCTATTTGAGCTTGATATTACAGGGTGATTTTTGATACCACTGACAATGCAAAAGCTAGGAGGCAGATATTGCTTAGTTTCGAAAGTGTCAACGTGATGGGCACTTGTCTTAAAGTATTTCTAAGTGAAAGTATAAATGGCTCCAAATTCCAAAATTTTATCAATATTTCTTTGAAGGATGAAGACATCAAAATATACACTTCAAAATTGTAATCTTGGTGGTTTTAAACCTTCCCTGACTACTGAAACTATAATAAGCAGATATAAGTTTGTGAAAATTTATCTCACATAACACAAAAATGTTGTCCATGTATGTTTGTCAGAAAAATATTTTTATTTTCTACATTTGAAAAGACTCAGACTTTTATCTGAGTTGTCCTCTAGCTAACCCTGCCTAAGGAACACCACATCTAAGAGCTTTTAAAAACAGAAATTAAAAATAAGGTGGTCTTTAACCATAAGGGAAACCCTCAGCATTAGTAAAGTGTAGCTTTTCCTCATTATGTGTCTGGATTTATGAAGTGCTAGTGCAATAATACGACCTAAAGGCCTGTTTGCTGACAAAACAAAATAAATATGTCATGAATTTAGACACTTTTGCCTGCTCAAAATTTGGTATTTATAAGTGAATGTGAGCCAAATGTTTAAGGCTGGTGGAATATCTTTGCTTTTAATTGGGAGACCTACATTTAGATTACTGCTGAAAGAACCTATTTATTTCCATTTGGGACATGCATACAGAAAAGCTGGTAGCTGCTCAGTCAGATCCTTTGGAGAGTAAGACATGATTTGTTCTTGGTTCTATGTACCTTGCAAGCAGTGACTGAAATCTTCAGCCTTCTTTAACGTGTCTTTCCACCACAGCACATGGTGTCAGCCAGTGTGGAAAAACATTAAAAGGGAGAAAGCAATATTAACATGGCAACTTTACTGCAGTAGAAAGTAGTTTTGTTGCATATAAATCTGTGAACAGATAGATTAGCAATTTTGCTGGCAAACTCCCTGGAGTTTGAGGTTGGCCTGGTTCCCTATGGAAAACTAGTAACATAGATGAGATGAGTTTCCAAGAACAAAAACCTAGAATTCTCTCTTTTATCCACATCCACTGAAATTCCATATCCTTGCGTTGGAGTGTATTTTCGCCGCTTTTGGTCCAATAGATCTCATGATTCTAGACAAAATGGAACAGATCCAGTGAGAGAATTTGAATGTCTGTTCCTCAGATTATTTGCTAGCTTAGTAGACATGTCTTTTGGCCCCATGTCCCCGAAAAAATACCTATCTCACAAAGGCACAGAAGGACAGTAAATTGAGGTCTCCTGTATCCTTGTCCATATTCCGAATAGAGATCTTTGAAGGACAGTCTTGCTACCTTTCGTCAGCTGGGTCTTAAAAGAAAGGATCTACTCCAGAAAAGCTATGTTAGATGGTGATCTGCTGTGGCTGTGAATCCCAAATGGAGGAATAGTCTAGAGAGAATTCATTTGTGGATTTCAAGAATTGCAAGCTCAAACCTTCAACTCTTTTTTAATCAGAAATGGGAATGTCATGAAAAGCATAGTAGTGATTCTTTGTATGAACAACTGTCCTGGGTTCAGCAGTAGCAGTCATTTTTCTCTTCTTAGTAGCTGGTGCAGTGCTGTGGTTTTGAGTTTCAGCCTGGGAGCAGCACTGATAACAGCAATGTTTTTAGCTACTGCTTAGTAATGTTTGGTCTGACCAAGGACTTTCTGAGCCTCATGCTCTGCCAGGGAGGAGGGGAAGCTGTGAGGAAGCAGAGACAGGACACCTGACCTGAACTAGCCAAAGAGCTATTCCATACCACAGCATGTCATGCCCAGTATATAAACTGGGGGCAGTTACCCAGAAGAGCTAGATCACTGCTGGGTTGGGCTGGGTGTTGGTCGGTGGGTTGTGAGCGGTTGTATTCTCTTCCCTTGTTGTTTCCCTTGTCATTATTATTATTGGTGGTAGCAGCAGTGGTTTGTGTTATACCTTAGTTACTGGACTGTTCTTATCTCAACCCGTGGGAGTTACATTCTTTCAATTCTCCTCCCCATCTCTCCGGGAGTTGGGGGAGGAAGAGGAGGGAGTGAGCGAGTGAGCCACGTGACTGACTGGACTTAAACCATGACAACAACATAGAAAAGAATACAGCCATAATGTAGGGAACGTTCTATTTCTTTAAACACAGCTAAAATTTTGCTTACTTTTATTGTAAGCTTGATCAAAAATTAGAAGAAAAACTTATTTATTCAGTATAGATGGAAGCACCATTTTTATAATATATCAAAGTATGCTTCTCTTTTTAGAAAGCTAAACAGATAATTTCTATTTAAATGTTTTTGATATTTTAAAATAAGGTCGAGATATTTTAATGTGTTTCAGCAAAATACAAGTGTTGGTCTTTGTGCCCCAAGGGAAGAGATCATTACAGTTAACCAAATTTGCCACTAGAGGTCACTGTCTCACACACGAAGCTTGCTCAAAGCTTTCTTCTGCCGAGCTTTTCACCATAGCTTCGTAAGTATTCCCTGCGTCGTTGTCTCAGCTCCAAGATTCATCTCCAGTGACCTTCAAATGTATATCGACCCTCTTCCTTTTTACATTAAAAGTCGCTTCTTGTAGCAGTAATGATGCACATATATGTTTCCAGAGTAAGGATTCTGGGGGTATTTTGTGCTTTAAAGCTTCTTAATACAGCAAGGAAGTAAATGTCCATTCACTTATACCTATGTTTCATATGGAGGAGCCTGTCTTAAACCAATTAAAAAGAAGTGTAACAAAGAAAAATAGAAGAATTACATTACAATGTAAACAATATGCAGGAAAGTTTACTGAAGCATTCTGATTCATGAACTGGCAAAGCTAATGCATATCCTTCCATTTCTTTGTGATTTACCCTTTCATAATGCATAGTTACTGGGTCCTTCCTTAGCATGTTCCATAGCTAGCAGTCACTTACAGTCATGACTGAGGTTATTAGAAGTAACTTCAGACTTCATATAGTACTTTGCAGCATTCAGAAGCTTTTTGACTTCATTTGAGAAGGAGATGCAGAGTTCTTGATGTTCCTCTTTGTGTACCTGGTTTTGAGGCTTGTTTTATTTATCCTTGAAATTCATCTGAGTTCTGTTTCCACACACCACCTGTTTAAGAATATAGGCTTTCAGTTTGAATGGACATTGATCCTCTTCCTGTGATTTGCATGCATGCACATACCCGTTACAGCTCTGAAAAGATTAGGCAATTATAACGCAGCATACTCATGCAATGCCAGCCTCATAACTCAAAACCAATGTGCTTTATGGAACTTCAGTTTGTAATCTATCTTCTTACCAGGTCTTCTGAATTCTGGCCATACTTATACCACTATTTTGCTGCAAAAGTAGAACAGTATGGTACTGAATAGGAAATACCTTAGAGGACTTAAAAGGAAGGCCTCTACATTTCCTATATTTGTGTTTTTTGTTACATATAAATATGAATTGTAGGAGCCTTTCTTATATGGTTTCACAGGCATAATGAAGCCAGGAAAAGAGCTGGAACTGGTAATATGTTATACTGCTAAAAGCACTGACTTTAAGTGGTCCCACTGAAATCATGGTCCTGTTTTCTTTGGCACTGTCCAGAGTTAGAACCAGTTGAAACCAATGACAGGATCAAATGTGTTGTCTCTTTCAGTTGAAAGCATTGTAATTTTTAGCAACGTATTCAGCATAACTGATTGAAACAAGGCACATTTCTTAAAATGGACAAGTTCCAAGTCTCATTTATAATACACTTGTTAATCCAGCCCTGAATCAAATAAATACAATCTTGTATACCTTTCCTCCCTTCTGATCCAGCAAAAACCCGAGAAAAAGAGTTTTCACAGTGACCCAACGGGAAGCAGAATGAAGTTCAGCTTGATAAAAAGGTGTCTAGGCTGGGACCCTTCACCAAAATCGTATTAGCTCTCAGTCCTAGGACTGTGTAATAAATACACCTAGGTGGTTTCAAATTGTGGGGCAGGATGTGAAGTTTTGCAATAGAATTAGGACTGACACACCTTGATCTTAAGGAACACTGAGTTTGGAATGGTTTTAATACGGTAGAAACAAGCTTTTAGAAATTCTTCAAGCCACTGCCCTGGACTTCAAGAGAGCAGACTTTGGCCTCTTCAGGAACCTGCTCAGTAAGGTTCCATGGGATACAGCCCTAGAGGGCAGGGGGGCCCAAGACTGTTGGTTGATATTCAAGGATCACCTGCTGCAAGCTCAGGAGCGATGCATCCCAACTAGAAGGAAGTTCAGCAGGAGGGCCAGGAGACCTCCTTCCATGGATAAGGAGCTGCTGAGCAAAATTTGAAGGAAAAAAGAGGCTTATAAAAGGTGGAAGCAAGGTCAGGCGGCCTGGGGAGAATACAGGGATGTTTTCAGGGAAGCTAGGGACCAGGTTAGGAAAGCTAAGGCCCACTTAGAATTAAACTTGGCTAGGGATGTTAAGGATAACAGGAAGGGATTTTATAGGTACATTGCCAATAAAAGACAGGTTAGGGACACCGTGGGCCCTCTCCAGAAGCTATCGGGAGAACTGGCTACCCTGGATTTGGAGAAGGCTGAGGTTCTTAATGACTTCTTTGCCTCAGTCTTTACCGGCAAATGCTCTGACCACACCACCCAAGTCTTGGAAGGCAGATGCGGGGACGGTGAGGGTGGGGACCCTGAGCCCACTGTGGGGGAGGATCTTGTTCAGGACCACCTTAGGAACCTGAATGTATACAAGTCCATGGGACCGGATGAAATCCATCCACGGGTCCTGAAGGAGCTGGCAAATGAAGTTGCTAAGTCACTGTCCATCATATTTGAAAAATCATGGCAGTCAGGTGAAATTCCCGATGACTGGAAAAAGGGAAATATAACCCCCATTTTTAAGAAGGGGAAAATGGATGAGCCAGGGAATTACAGACCAGTCAGTCTCACCTCTGTGCCTGGCAAAATCTTGGAGCAGATTCTCCTGGAAGGCATGCTGAGGCACATGAAAACCAACAAGGTGCTTGGTGACAGCCAGCATGGCTTCACTAAGGGGAAATCCTGCCTGACCAATCTGGTGGCCTTCTATGAATGGGCTACGGGACTGATGGACAGGGGCAGAGCAGTTGATGTCATCTACCTGGACTTGTGTAAAGCCTTTGACACTGTCTCCCATGACATCCTTCTCTCTAAGTTGGAGAGACATCAATTTCATAGGTGGACCACTCGGTGGATAAAGAACTGGCTGGATGGCCGCACGCAAAGAGTAGTGCTCAGTGGCTCAATGTCCAGCTGGAGACCAGTAACGAGTGGTGTTCCCCAGGGATCGGTGTTGGGACCGCTCTTGTTCAACATCTTTGTGGGTGACATGGACAGTGGGATTGAGTGCGCCCTCAGCAAGTTTGCCGATGACACCAAGCTGTGTGGTTCGGTTGATAAGTTGGAGGGAAGGAATGCCAGGGATGAAGCATCCACAACTTCCCTGGGCAACCCATTCCAGGGCCTCACCACCCTCACAGTAAAGAATTTCTTCCTCAGATCCAATCTAAACTTCCCCTGTTTAAGTTTAAACCCATTACCCCTTGTCCTCTCACCACAGTCCCTAATGAAGAGTCCCTCCCCAGCATCCCTATAGGCCCCCTTCAGGTATTGGAAGGCTGCTATGAGGTCTCCACGCAGCCTTCTCTTCTGGAGGCTGAACAGCCCCAATTTTCTCAGCCTATCTTCATACGAGAGGTGCTCCAGTCCCCTGATCATCCTCGTGGCCCTCCTCTGCACTTGTTCTAACACTTCCATGTCCTTTTTATGTTGAGGACACCAGATTTATGACTTTCAAGACTTTTGTGTTAAGAGAAATCATCCAAGAAACAGGTTGCCCAAAGAAATGGTAAATGCTCCGTCCCTGGCAGTGTTCAAGGTCAAGTTGGACAGAGCCTTGGGTGACATGGTCTAGTGTGAGGTGTCTTTGCCCGTGGCAGGTGGCTGGAACTGGATGATCTTAAGATCCTTTCCAACCCTGACAAATCTATGATTCTATGAATCTATAAGAACAAAATCATTATTTTGATACTTCAAGTGGAGTGAACTACGTTGGAGTCTTTCAGATTCTTTTGTAGTATGAACTGCAAGTCATACCAATAAATTTGTAAAAGTGAATAGTAAAATTAATATACTCCATTAATATACTTGTCCTAGTTGTATCATGATCAAGAAATATAAATGCCACATAAGGTAGAACTACACAAAAAATGGACATTTTTATCATCATTTTTCAACTGACTGCTTATTTAATTCTTGTGCATGTTAATACATATTAATATTGACAAATTCCAGGCTTCAACAGATAAAAATATCACCAAAACTTTCAGTTGAAAGATGGAGGCCTTCTCCTCTGAAATGAAAACAGCCTTCATTTAAAAATATACCTGAGGATTCATAAAAATGTTGAATAAAAATGCTAGAAGTACAAAATTGCATTAAATTGAATACCATTTCATTTCTTTTTTGTTTGGTTTACCCAGCAAGTTACGGGTTAAAGTACTGCAAGTCAGAATTTTATCAATACTAAAGTCTTCTCGTTTTGTTGTATGTATGCTTATTAGGTAGATAGATATTAATTCAACTCTAATTAGCAACATCCATTATCACTGAATATCATTAACTTGGGTACTTATGGCAGAAAATAAGCCTATATTGGGTCATAGAATCATAAAATCTTAGAATAGTTAGGGTTGGAAAGGACCTTAAGATCATCTAGTTCCAAACCCCTGCCATGGGCAGGGACATCTCCCACTAAACCATGCCATCCAAGGCTCTGCCCAACCCAGCTTTGAACACTGCCAGGGATGGAGCATTCACAACTTCCCTGTACAGCCCATTCCAGTGCCTTACCACCCTTACAGTAGAGAATTTCTTCCTCAGATCCAATCTAAACCTCCCCTGTTTAAGTTTGAACCCATTACCCCTTGTCCTATCACTACAGTCCCTAATGAAGAGACTCTCCCCAGCATCCCTATAGGCCCCCTTCAGGTATTGGAAGGCTGCTATGAGGTCTCCATGCAGCCTTCTCTTCTCCAGCCTGTGCAGCCCCAACTACCTCATCCTATCTTCATACAGGAGGTGCTCCAATCCCCTGATCATCCTTGTGGCCCTCCTCTGGACTTGTTCCAACAGTTCCGTGTCCTTTTTATGTTGAGGACTGTACACAATACTCCAAGTGAGGTCTCACGAGAGCAGAGTAGAGGGGCAGGATCACCTCCTTCTACCTGCTGGTCATGATTGTTTTGATGCAGCCCAGGATGCGGTTGGCTTTCTGGGCTGCGAGCACACACTGAAGCCGGTTCATGTTAATTTTGTCATCAACCAACACCCCCAAGTCCTTCTCCGCAGGGCTGCTCTGAAAATTGACTGCTCTGTTATCTCATTTAAATTTAACACAGTTAAGTGTGGTACACTATAGCTGTATAAACTCATCAAAGAAAAATGATAAAGTGGAGAATATGCATAATTGTTTCAATTAAATGTATAACTGTTAGTATTCTATCTTGGCTAGAAAGCAATCAGTTTGCTTTGTAACCCTTAGAGGGCTCCATTGCTACATATTACTAGAAACTATGCTAATTTGGCATCTTAACGTATTCTGACATCTACTGTAATTTAATTTAGGTCTTATATTAACTCTGTTTACATGGGTTTCACTGTGTGCAGAGCCTTCCAAGCTGGTTAAAAGGTTTGATGACGTAGATTTAGGATTGTGAGAGGATGTAGAATGTCTACAAAGTTGTTATGTTTACAATTGCGAGAATTAGTATCATAAATGCAACAGGATTCTTAGTTCTCAAATTTTGAATGCATGAGGACTGGTCCAGAGGCAAAATGATTAGTTCATGACTTAATAATTTCTCATTATTGTGGAGAGCCATTTGGCTGTGAACGGGCATGTGAGCAATCCAGACAATTGCTTGACAATTGTAAGGTAGTGACCCGCAGGCACTGAGGCCTCGCCTGAGGGTTACTAAAGTTCGTGTACGTGCAGAAGCCTTGGGAAAAGTTAGCACGGAAAACTACTGAGAGAGATACGCAGAGAAGGAATGTTAACTGTAACCTTGAAGCATATGCTGTCATAGTTAACCAATCATTAAGCTGTTACTGAGTGAATCCTGTTTGGTATTTAGCCGTGTGAACAATACATGTATCCAATTAGACTTGTGTGTGTTAATGATAGACAAGTAGAGTGCCTATATATACTGAGCTATCTGCGCAATAAACTTTGGCACAGCCTGATCATATTGGTCTGTGTGCTGTGTCCGGGACTTCTGCGTCAACAAGTGGCGCCCGAACAGGGACCCTCAGATCGGCGTTGGATAAAACCGACGAGACCGACAGGAAGGAGGGGGCAGAAGCCGGTCGATATCGGGTGCTGCCCCGGCACTCGGAAGTCGCTAGCGCAAAAAGTTTGGGAATCTCGCCCTGATCAGGTGAGCGGCCGGGGAGGAGAGGGGGTCCACACTGACCAAGGAAGAGTCAGAAGTGGTGAAGCTCCTCCAACACATTCTCTCTATGAGAGCAGTGAGTTATGATGAGCCTGCCTTGAAGGCTTTGCTGTATGGAGCAAAGGGAAAGGATTTAATCCCCTCAGTGGATGCTGCCTTTCAAATCGCAACTTGGGAAAAAATAGGAGCAACGCTGTGGGAAGAGGTAAGTAAGGGATCCAAGGAGGCAAGTTAATACCCCACTGTGTGGAGACTATTTACTGACTCTTTAAAAAATAACCGATGGATGGGCCAGGGGATACGAATTTGCATCTTCCTTTATCACTTTCGCCGCCCCTGGCCTCCCTCCCCCCAGAGCCCGATCCTCAAGATCGTCAAGGTTGGGACAAATGGACAGGATTGTTAGCTGAGAAAGTACAGACACTTCATGACGGACTTACAAATTTACAGCTCTCCGACACGGCTAAGTCAAAGAATGAGATAGTGGAGCCCAAATCCCCCCACCCCCACCCCCCCCACCCCTCCGAACCTCCGCCAGTTGCTGCCGCGGCTGCAGAGGCTGAGGATGGCGATGAAGGCAATCCTTTTGCCCCAGACCCTGTTAATCCCGAGAAAAAGCCTACTCTCAGATCACCTGAAACCTGCGGGAGGAAATGTTTTAATTGCACTTGATAACACTGAAACTCCAGAACACATTAATGAGGAGCCTGTGCATTTTCATCAGACTGTTGTTGCTGCTCCTGAGATTCTGATGCCTGATAATTCTGATGCTGACCTGGATAGTCCTTTTGACCCGAGACCTGTTGATCCGGAAAAGAAGCCTGATTTAGATCGCCCAGATCCCCATGATAAATGGGCAGTTATAAAGGGAAAAGTAAGATGGGTGGGGGATGCAGATGTATTGTGTGCTTATAGTCTGTCTGTGATATTCATGTACTAAAAGTTAGCAAATGTAACTACGTCTGTGTTTCTATCGACCCTTGCAGACCCTTATAGATACTGTTGGCCACTTCTCCCGATGTAGGCTGGCCACCTGCATTGGAATAAGTGTGCATTTTGATCAGTACAAAAGCCCAAGCCTCATGCGATGTGAGGGAGGCAGAGCCTCTGCGGGGACGCCCGCTGAGATTGAGCCTGCCACCTTGCACTGCGATGATGCTGCTTGGAGCTGGTTTCTTGATTGTCTTCACAGGGTCATTGCAACTACATTTTGTACGTGGGACCATGTAGTGGGAGTAATGATTGTCTGCATTTTGTGTTTCACATGTTGTAGTTGTGTGGAGTGTGTTTGTGGGATCCCATAAATGTATGTGTATGTGTGTGTCTGTTGAGGGCAGACAGTGTTCTGTGTATTTTTTGTTATTGGGTTAATGTAAAAGTTTTTAATGGGTAGCAGATTAACATTTTGGGCAAGAAAGGGTTAATAGAAAAGTGGTGCTCCCTGCAGAGATTTATGGTTGCAGCTCAGCAGGCTGGCAGCTGTAGCAGCTGCTGGGCAGGCAGGCCTTTGTAGCTGCTGCTGAGCAGTCCTGCTTAGTGTGTTTAAGTTAACCTAGGGGAGAATCCAAGCTTTACCAACCTCCACCCAAACAGCACCAGGGTGGCAGACACAGAAAAGAAAAGGAAAAAAAAAAAAAAGGTAATGACGCAGCAAACTCCTTGACTGTTAACACGGTGCAGTTTGCTTCTGCATCTGCTTCACATTCCTGTTTCATCAGAATGCCTTTGCTTTAAGGAATCATTTTTAGCTTGACTTACTTCTCGAGAACTGATGGCATGGGGGAAGGGATATATTTGTGTTCTACCTACAGGTCCATGGAGGCTGCCTGCAAAGTTTCTCAAGCCTTGTCATGAGCTGGATGGACAAGCGGAAAAACCCAATGCCTTAGCTACAGGAGCTTGAATGTGTGTGCATGTAAAGTAGCTCTTATTAGAGGCTGTGATTTTGTGTATAACACCACCTGTACTTACTAGCCAGTTGCTAATAAGAAACTACACCTTGTATTGTATGGATTTGTCACTTGTAAAAGAGATGTTAGCGCATGCAAATTTGCAGCAGCTGCCAGAAGATGATAAGGCAAAACCCGCAGAAGTTAAGCTAACAGGAAGAGGTTATATGTTTGCTTACAGATCAAGGCATTCGGTGGATACCGGCTCGGTGGATACGGCCTGGCGAAACTCAGCAGAAAGCATCTCGTCTACAGCAGAAGATGTCAGTGATGATTAAGAACCTGTTAGTGGTTAAGCTGTTAATTTTTCTCTTTGTATATAATTCTGTATCTCTGTTACACGAAATTAATCCTAGAAAAAATTTGTGGGTAACATGGGCCAGTGGGAATGGGGTGTCGGAATTTTGTCTTGCTATGGCATCAGCCACAGATCCATTTCAAACATGTCTAATAGGAATACCTGGGTATAATAAGAACAGCTTTAAGGCATTTTCAACCAACAATTGCAGTAAGTCGACAAATGTTGCAAATTGCTCAGCAGAATTGATATCTGGATTAAAAAGAATACTCCCTTGGGATCCACAAGAATTAAATTTAATGGCATCGCAAGCAATTGGGAATAGCTCACAAAACTGGACACAAACCTGCATAATGTTTGGATGCAAATATGCAGGCTGCCCATATTCAGTCAACTCACCAGATGTTTCGCCCAAAGATAGCACCTATTGGTACGCTAATGAATATTGTGGGATAAATGATACGGCTGGGAAGGCAACAGCCTTTAAGGCATACGGATCTACTCACCGGCCTGAGTCAGTGCCCCTCCTTTGGAATAACAAATCTGCCAAGGCCCTACCACCAGATGTCTTTTTAATCTGTGGGGATAGGGCATGGCAAGGAATACCGAAAGACATTGTTGGAGGGCCATGCTATTTAGGTTCACTGACTATTTTTGCACCAAAGTTTACAGAATTGAGTAATCTTAGTCATATTCTCCGCTCTAGATCTAAGTGATCAATAGGACTCACCCCTGATTGTAATAACAATGTTCAACTACTGAGCAGAGCTGCTCAAGTAGCTCTGTCACTATTTGTCCCTGGAGCGGCTGCAGGAAATGCCCTAAGAACAGCAGCCCAGCTAGCTTGTTGGGCAGAAAAGCAGGCTAATGTAACTACTGCCGTTCTCGAAGAATTATTAATGGATCAAAATAGCTTAAGACACTCCCTCCTGCAAACTGCACAGCCATCGACTTTTTGCTGTTGGCACAGGGTCATGGCTGTGAGGACTTTGAAGGTATGTGTTGTGTGAATCTGTCTGATCACAGTAAGAGCGTTCACAAACAATTGACCTATCTAAAAGGACACTCACAAAAAATCCAACAAGATGTGAATCCTTTAGATGACTGGCTCCGCAACATTTTTTCAGGATGGGGAATAGGGACTTGGATTCAAAATTGGATAATTATTGCTTTGAAGGTTTTAGGCATTATATTACTAATTTTGTTTGCTTGCACCATTGTATTTACTATACTGAAGAAATTTGTAAACAGAATGCTAAATCAAACCTGGATTGCTCAAAAACAAGAAGAGGGTATTGTGGAAGCATTCCTTTCAGTTAACGGACATGTGAGCAATCCAGCCTTTGAATGAGAGAACTCCACTGGTAAGAAATTTCTTTGGCTGATCCCTCACTGCCACTAGCATCTTCAACATGCTGCTGCGCCCTGTAGTATATATATACTGCTAACGTAAATCTGTATGTGCTTTGCCATAGTAGTGACTTGTTACTGAATGAAGCAGGTGAACCTCTGCACTGACAACAAGGTGCCACAACTGACGTTGGCCAAATACCTCCTATCACAGTCAAGGGCAAGACTGGGTTGGCCTCTGTGTTTGCCACCAAGAAGAACCTTTAGCTCCGCTGCTGGCTGCAACCCAGCAGGCGTTGAGTGGTGGGGACACATGCCATGCCAGACCTTGATGTGAGGGATGGCCTCTCCTGTTATCAGAGAACTATACAGGAGAGAAAGGCAGGCCAAGCAGCCTGTGGTTGGCATATGTTGGAGATACGATCTAGTCCAAATCCTCTGCTCAAGTAGGGTCGTCTAAAGCAGGTATTATATATAAAATAAAAACAAAAAAAAAAAAAAAAAAAAAGAGGGAAATGTAGGGATTTTCTTCAAACAGTTTGCAAAGCGTAATTTGTACAAAAACTTTTAAATTTGTCTAGTTTTGATTCTCTTTCTGCAATACAGCATTTGTGACATCTAACAGATGATTCCTTGCCCAAACCACCAGTTCTATATAAAGACCTACATGATAATGAGTGGAAAGAACCAGAACCATATCAAGTTATAGAATGTAACAAAGGATGTAATGTGACTGCAAGACTAAAGCAAAGTGTGCAAAATGATTCCAGTGTAAGTTTGTTATGCTGTTTTTAATGGCAATACGTATGTGACTATGTTAATACAAGTAGAAGTAAATTCTTTAAAAATATAGTTTTGTAGAATTGCAAGGCTTTAGATATATTAACAGCTCAAGTAGACAGAGTGTGTACTTTAATTAGTGAATCTTGTTGTACTTATCTTGATCAGTCTGGAAAGACCTTGAAAGATGTTAAAGAAATTTGGAAGCATGCGAAAGTACTTCATGATGTCTATCAGAACGATAAAATTCCTTGGTTAGATGCCCTTCTTACATCTTGGGACTTTAATGGTTGGCTCACATCTCTGATTAAAGGTATTGGAATGATTTTGGTAGTAATCTTGACCATAGTTATGATTGTACCTTGTATTTTGCAATGTATTCGTGATATGATTGAAAACCTGGTAAAACAGCTTTGGCTCATTCAAGAAAAGAAAAGGGGGAGATGTGGATGATTTCTTGTTAGAGAATGGACATATGCCTGCTCTGAATGAAAGCAAGTATGTGCAGCTGGCCATGTAGCAGGGGTAACTCCTGATTACCTCTGTGCAGCCGACTGTGGAAAAGAAGCAACTCCCGGACAGTTAATGAAACAAGAATGCAGGCCTGGAAGATAAGAAGGAGCTAAGATAAGAAGGTTGCTGAGCTGGACTGTAAATTTCGCTTGCTTACAAAAAACACACTTTAGGTTCTCATGAGTGCAAAAGTTACAAGTACTCTCAGAATGGGACTGGTTTCAAAAGCTGTTACAAGGTTGGGGTATTAGTGGTTGGCTAGGAGTACTAATCAAACAAGGTTTAACAGTTTTAATGGTATTGATTATTATTGTTTAAATCTTTTGTTGTTTATGGAAGTGTATTGTCAGTATGCTATTTCGTGCTGTGAATCGGGTCTGGATTGCTCAAAAACAAAAAGGGGGATTTGTGGAGAGCCATTTGGCTGTGAACGGGCATGTGAGCAATCCAGACAATTGCTTGACAATTGTAAGGTAGTGACCCGCAGGCACTGAGGCCTCGCCTGAGGGTTACTAAAGTTCGTGTACGTGCAGAAGCCTTGGGAAAAGTTAGCACGGAAAACTACTGAGAGAGATACGCAGAGAAGGAATGTTAACTGTAACCTTGAAGCATATGCTGTCATAGTTAACCAATCATTAAGCTGTTACTGAGTGAATCCTGTTTGGTATTTAGCCGTGTGAACAATACATGTATCCAATTAGACTTGTGTGTGTTAATGATAGACAAGTAGAGTGCCTATATATACTGAGCTATCTGCGCAATAAACTTTGGCACAGCCTGATCATATTGGTCTGTGTGCTGTGTCCGGGACTTCTGCGTCAACACATTATTTTCCGAATGCTTCACTGTCTGTCCAGAGTGTCTGTGTGTAAATTACAGCATTACAGTGCAGCTTTTTCTCTTTAAGAAGCTGATACACTTAAAAAGATTGGGACAGGGTGTTGCCTCCAATCAACAAATCTCGTACTGGGGAAGAAGCATAAGTGTCCCCCTTCCTTTTAAGGGATGCAGGTGTGACTCAGTTCCTTTCTAGAGGCATAAAAACATCTAAGAGTAACAACAGCTATAGCAAAAGGCCAGCATCACAAATAAGTGGTATGAAAAAGAAGAAAGAGCATGGAGGTGGTAACAGGGAACTCACATGCACATATGAACTGTCTATGTCTAGAAGAAGATGCTATTTTAAAGGCCAAAGTGAGGGCTACCATTGTAATTGAGACATGAGAGACCTTGAAGGACAGTTGTAACTTCACAGATGGCTCTGTTAGGATCCTGCTTGCACCGTATGGGAGGAGTCTGGAGTGGAAGTGAGGTGTGCATAGAAACAAATTTGGGAGAAACGAGGTGTTGAAGTCAGATGTGCTTTGGTTTGTTTAATTTTTTTTTTTTTTAAAAGGCTAATATTTTGAAGGAAAAAGTAAGAAGAAAACCAAAGCAATTCATAAGCAGAGGAAAACCTGCATGAAAAAAATCACATGATGAGGTGGAAGTTTTGCAGCAAGTGGAGTAAATAGGAGAGTGGCTGGACATTTCTGCATCTGGGACGAGGAAACAAGAAGACAGTTATCTGAGGGAAGTAAGAAATGGGCAATGAAGTAAAAAGAAACATTCTTTGCAGCCTGCCAGCTTTCTCTGGGAAGAAACTGGGACATTCCCATGCATAAAGAGACTTCACAGGAGCTCTTGAGAGAGGGACCAGAATTACAGTGTTGGAAACTCTTCTAAACCCATCAAAACATGAGAATGAAAACTCTGAGAAATAGCAAATGCTTAATAAATAGGTCATTGCTGAGAGTTAAAAGCCATTTAACCTCATGCACTGCCTCCAGCGCTCTGCTGAAGACAGAGACTGACCACAAGATATTACTCCCTGTTCCTTTACTCTGTGAATTAGGGTGTGCTTTGTGAGTTAAAAATGCTTCCCTAAGCTCAGTTTGTCTAGAGCATGAAGAAATTAGCCATGGCTGTTTTAGCTCGCAAATCAGGCAACCACAAAATGTCTTTGCCAGGATCAATACTTTGCTGTGTATTTTCAGACTCACCTGATTTGAGCTCTACGAAGTGAAACTGCTGCCAGTGGGATCTCTTCCATGACTGCCTTTCCCTTGCAGTGGAAATGTGTTGCTCCACCCAGAAGTCCCTGATGGGTTTCTTTACAGCAAACCGTGCTCTATTCGCTACAGGATTCAGTGTCAGGAGGCTCATTCAGAAGGTTGGTGCTTGACTATGCATCCCAAGGCATGCTAAATGACCTCCTTACTGAAAAAGGGGAAGCCACCCACATTGGTAAGAGTCTTTCATAGCCTTGGTGATAACGTATTCTATAAACAAAAAGGTATTGTTATGAATATTAGTCTTTATTCTTGACGGAGTTCATTTTCCAAAAGAAGAGGAAAAGACAATAGGTATCCTGGCAAGAAAGGGATGTCAAGAGTGAGAAACCAAAATTATATGTCATCTTCAAATATTTTTCTAGCACTAGTAAGCCTCCTATCTAAAATAAGAAAACAAGATTTTAAAAATGAAATGAATGACTGTAGTGCTAGTAACAGTAGAATAGTTTAAGGTGAAAAATATGTATGGCATATATTAAAGTTGCAGCAAATTTAAATGAAATAGGCAGGAAGGAAGGAAAATTATTGCATGAATCATACTCCCTTGGGTAACAGTGTCAGCAGACTTGAAATCATCATGTTGCATAGGACAAACAGATGAGCAAATTGATGAGTAACTGACAAAAACTTTTTTTTTCCTGAACACTGAACTAACAAACAGCTCTTTTTATATAGTAAAGATGTGAGGTAATCACTACCATCTCTCTGAAAGAGCTATAAAGAAAGATATAAAAGAGCAGATGGTATGTTATGACGATACTGAAACAAATGTGAGCAGCCATACTACTGCAAGAATGTTTCTTCATGGACCAATTTAATCACAGTGAATGGATCTTGCCCTTATTACTTTACAGCAGGTATTTCTGGCATGGTTTGGCCAGTTAGATTTTCCTCAGTGTTTTACGCCACATGGCTCCAGTTTCTTAACTAGAAGGGTGTCAGTTTAAGCTGATCTCTTGCTGGGCCTAGGTTTGTTCCTCTGTTAGGCAGAGTGAGAGCCAACACTGACGCAGTCTGGATAATCAAGGAATATTGACTTGGGCCCTACGCTGTCAGTATGGACCAGTGTTTCTTTAAACTCTGAAATGTTTCTTTTTTTTTTTTTTTTTTTTTTTTTCCAAATCTATTGTGGTGTGATCTCCAAAATGCATTTTTTTTTTTTTTTTTTCATTTTTTTCTCTTGGTTAGACAGGGAGGTAATGCATCGGAGGTATTTCACTCTGGAGGTTTTAGAATTGCTTTCCTACCTTGACGTGATGCCAACAAATCCCTTCCTCTTGCAGGATTTCAGTTAACCCCGGAAAGTGTTTGCACAGAGCTAGCAGTAAGTTATTAGAACA
The DNA here is from genome assembly GCA_039720435.1 of Amazona ochrocephala. NCBI lineage: Eukaryota > Metazoa > Chordata > Aves > Psittaciformes > Psittacidae > Amazona > Amazona ochrocephala. The sequence continues at coordinate 35,393,660 of CM077878.1, forward strand.
ATATTACAGCCTAAGGTAAAAAACTAACCATATCCAGAAGTAATTTGGTACTGCCAAAGCATTGGTATAAAGTTATCTGCAAGAAACAAATGGGCATTGAGAAACAAAAACCAGCAGAGACCAGTGGGAGCCGGTGGAGATATTCCCTTTTTTTAATCTAACTTTTCTGAAAGTGTAGTATTTTCCTCTCAAATGAGATTTACAGCTTGAAAAGATTGATAAACTGTGCACTACAGAAAGACATGAAGACTTCTCACCTGCTTTACTCTGCAAACTTTCCAATTCCTTATGTCAGTACTTGGAAAAGGCTATAATCCTCGCTCAAAGTATATGACTACAATAGTAGCATCTGCTTTAACACTTAAATTAAAAAATGAAGTATTTGATGTTCATTTCTAAGACTGTGGTTTCGAAGGTGTCTCATTCATAATTATACTTGTTTTACATAGCTTGTGGAGTGCCTGAAATCCATTCGCCTTCACTAAAATGTACTGTAAACTGTTTATTAAAACTTATTAAAAGCACAAAATACTGAAGTAATGCTAAGTAACTTCACAAAATAAATGTATGGACATAACTTTCTCTTTTCTATTAAAAAGGGTAATAGACAAAACCAAAAAAGACAAATGCAGCCTTTCCTTTTATAAGACAAAAGGCAGAAGGGTAGCATAATGCTTCTAGAGAAGCAGAAATTGCAAGAGAGAAATTATAAGCCCTCTCTCACATTTAAATCTTCCTACTTTCATTTCTGGAACATCAATTCCTAACTTAATGTTCTTGAATAAAACAGCTGCAAAGGTTCTAATTTTTGAGTATATCTACATGATCCAGTGCAGCAATCACAGCTCACACAGACATCCTCAGCTGGATTTAAACCAGCTACCTGTTTGCTGATAGTGGGGAATCCACATGAGCATATCAAATTAACACCAAGCGTCTGACAAGCACTCAGCTCTGGGCTGTCACAGAACAATTACAGCAGAAGCATTTATTCTATGTCCACTAGCTTGAACTTGTCAGCGGTTACTTTTTCCACTGTCATGGTTTAAACCACACTTAAATGATTTTGTAATTTGATACTAGAAGACAAAAAGTCCCTTCGGATCAAAAATAGTTCAAACCTGTCCAAAATTTTAGCCTTCAGTATAGGCATATATTTTTCTCTTTTCAAATAAGCAACCAACTCAAACCCTTAAGGACACCAACAGTTTCAGTGTAAAGTTCTGTTTTCTCTGCCAAAAGCTAGGAAATAAAATATGCACCATTAAGTTTACCAAACCCTGAATTTAGGATGTCCAGATGTACTCAGTGCCATTTTCTTTCTTCTAGAAGACATTCCTTCACACTTTAATCTCTGGGATAAACTTTTTTAAACAACTATCTTATTTTAGATTCCTATTTTGAATTCAGTTTGAAAAGTTCATTATAATTTATCCCAGTGTGACAAAGAATAGGAAAGCCTATCAGCAATTCCAACAAGAATTCCCTCTCTGACCTTACCTCAAGACAGAAGAACCACCCAGACCAGTGAAAACAAACATTCATGAATTTGATGCCTGCCAGAATGCTTTAGAGTGAAGGGTATTTTTGTGCCTCTCCTCACCCTCTGCTTATCACTGATTGCAGTTTAGGAAAGTGGTTGGCTTTCCTAAAGAGAAGGTTTAGCCTTTCTCTAGGTATTCTCACAGCAGGGAACTCCACCTTCATCCAGTGGCTGACAGTTCTGGTTGGGCCCGCAGGCTGTGAGGTAAGTGAAGCTGTAGGAGATGACCTCACTGAAGCAAAGGAAATAATCTAGCAAACTCACGTTACTCTCCACTCGTGATTTTGAGATCATAGAATCATAGAATCATAAAATAGTTAGGGTTGGAAAGGACCTCAAGATCATCGAGTTCCAACCCCCCTGCCATGGGCAGGGACACCTCCCACTAAACCATGCCATCCAAGGCTCTGTCCAACCCAGCCTTGAACACAGCCAACAATGGAGCATTCACAACCTCCCTGTGCAGCCCATTCTAGTGCCTTACCACCCTTACAGTAAAGAATTTCTTCCTTATATCCAGTCTGAACTTCCCCTAAGTTTGGACCCATTACCTCTTGTCCTATCACTACAGTCTTTCATGAAGAGTCCCTCCCCAGCATCCCTATAGGCCCCCTTCAGGTATTGGAAGGCTGCTATGAGGTCTCCATGCAGCCTTCTCTTCTCCAGGCTGAATAGCCCCAATTTTCTCATCCTATCTTCATACAGGAGGTGCTCCATTCCCCTGATCATCCTTGTGGCCCTCCTTTGGATTTGTTCCAACAGTTCCATGTCCTTTTTATGTAGATCATCTCAGTATTTTATGCCCTGCCATCCTACTTTTCAGGACCGATTACCTTTTCCTCTTACCAGAGTTTATGCCTACCTACGTTTACAAATAAATAAAAATCCTCTTACACACTGTGGAGTGGACCTCACTTGGGCTTCTTGTCATTATTTGACATTAGGATACTGCTTGTCTTTTTGTTATGTAGGTTATGTTTCCTAATTTTTCAAGTTTTCCCAAGTCTAAGCTGAAACTGCTGATCATGATCAGAGAGAAACAGAGGGAGGGAACCTCCTGATAGTTCTCAGCTCCGAGAATGGGACCCTCATTAAGAAAGCAATATAACTAGATTCACGGTCCTGACCTGGATGAGGCACAAGCTTGACCCAGTGCAGAGCACCTACCAGCAACCTCCTTGATCTTGAGCAGCCTGTTCTTACCATCTCATGTGAAGGACCCCTGTAGCCCAAGAGAGCTCAGTTAGTAGGCAATGCAAAAACCTGCTTCACAGTCTCACCTGGTGCTATAAGGTGCACTTGCAGTCATGCCTCTTGGCTCACTCCAGCCTTGGTGAATGGTTTAGCCATCAAAGCATGAGGCCAAATAAGGCCCTGTATTATTTCGTCTTGACTGTAAATAAAGGATATATATTTTGGAAATGCTTCCAGGAACACATGAATAAATCTCAAGTTATTCTTTAAATATCGTACTGGAAGTAGGTAGACTGTTTTTGAATTGGATAACTGAAGAAATGGAAAAAGAAACCATTGCAAAATGTACTTAAGAATTAGTAGCATTAGTTTAAATGTTCGTAGTATGGCCTAATAAATATCCTTTGAAACAAGCTGTCAAAAGACACAGTAATAACAATTCAGAGTTCAAGCTCTGTTATTTTTTTAACAGATGGCTGTGCAACTTTTAAGCAAAAATGCAAAAAAGCTTATATGCATATGCATAATTTTGTTAAATAATCTTTCTTGCCTGATTATAATTATTCAGGTACATGGGAATTTGTAAGGTGATGACAATCAATACGTACAGTAAAGCTAACTTTTAACCACATGCACATGGCTAGGAGAGACTTGCTAGTCTTTTTTTGTAACAGCTTAAATGATCATTATTCTTGCTTTTGTTGACAGATTTTTCCGCTTAACTGTTGAAAACATTTTACTATTATTTGGTGGCTTTTCTCCAGGTTTACAGAATATCATTTTCTTGCAAAAGGGAAAATTTACATTAACCTTCATATATAGTAGCTGACATTTATGGTTCAAGTGGGATTGATTAATGTATGAGAAAACTGCAGCCTTAAAATATACAGAATATGAGACAGTACCATCATGTCATAGAATCATAGAATCATAGAATAGTTAGGGTTGGAAAGGACCTCAAGATCATTGAGTTTCAACCCCCCTGCCATGGGCAGGGACACCTCCCACTAAACCATGCCATCCAAGGCTATGTCCAACCCCACCTTGAACGCCGCCAGGGATGAAGCATTCACAACCTCCCTGGGCAACCCATTCCAGGGCCTCACCACCCTCACAGTAAAGAATTTCTTCCTCAGATCCAATCTAAACTTCCCCTGTTTAAGTTTAAACCCATTACCCCTTGTCCTCTCACCACAGTCCCTAATGAAGAGCCCCTCCCCAGCATCCCTATAGGCCCCCTCATTATTTACTTTGTACTATTAAATCTCTGCTGCTGGTCAGTTTCAATATTCTTGATACTTGAATTTTTTACTGTGAGAACATAAATCAAGTCTTAATGCACAGGTGTTTCTGAATGCACATCAATGCTGTATGTATTGTTGCGTTATTTTTTACCTCTGTCAGTCCCACTGTGAAATTTTGCCTGAAACTCAGGCAAAGACGTTGACAGTAAAGGTTTTATGAAACATTGATAACTTTTTTAGATTTGGAATTTTGGTCTAGTAAATATATAACAGTTTTGATAAATTCTGAGCTGCTTTTCCAGACCAAAATAATACCTGAAATTATCCAGATTTTTTTTTACTTTCTGGGAAAAAACAAGCAAGCAAACAAAGCAAAAACAAAAACAATCAGGGAAAAAAAAAAAAAAAAAAACAAACAAAAAAACTAGTTTGGGACTTTGTGTAATATTTTGCCTCTTGGAATTCCACAGACTTTGATGTTATTTCTAAATGCCTGAAAGAACAAAGCTCTACAGTATACACCAAAAATGCTTTTTAAATTGTAAAATCAACATGAGATTCTTTTTTTTTTTTTTTTTTTTTTTTTTTTTTTTTTTTTTTTTTTTTGACACGAGAAACTTTGCTGGAATTACCTTAAAAGTTCACGTTTCCTTTAATTATAGAAACTATGGCCGTTCAACTCATAACTTTTAGGTTCAAAGCTATGCCTAAAATTCTTTTACAGTTTGAGGGCAAAACCTGACACAGACTTCAGCTGTGATTCTCAGGAGCGACTTTCCTTAGGTAGTGAAGTGAGCACCAGCCTCAATGAAGCATGAGATTTCCTCCATCTGTTCTGTTACTATATATGCATTTCCCTTGTTCCTCTCCCCATCTGCTCCCACCCCCAAATTCTGATAATAAAATTTAGATAACTTTCATCTGAACAACAGCCTCTGGCAAGAACGAGTTTTGTTTGTTCTTTGAAAATTGAAAGGAATCAGATAAAAAAATTATAAGAAAGTAGTAATAGTCATGTTCAAAATTATAAGAAAGTAGTAATAGTCATGTACAAAATACAAATGTTTTGGCTTTAAAGAGAAAAGGCAGAGTTGAATATCTTGAAATAAGATGACAGAGAAAGTCACAGTAACACCTTGCAATATGACACCATCGAAGCAAGGGTAAAAAAGACAGTCTAGGATACCCTTTAAGTGGGTTCAGTATAAAAAGTGATGTCTTTGAGTCCTATCAGATACTGTTCTTGCCCTTCCTGCTGGCTGGGAGGAGAAGTTGCACACTTGCTGGTGGACAGAAAGTGCTGGAAGAATAAAAGTAGTGTCAAAATATTTCACTGCTGCAAGCTGTGAATAATATTGCAGTACAGTTGATTGTGCTTTATTTGACAAAATCTTTATTAAATCCTATGTTTCGCTCTTGCACGTGATTTTCCTTCTGCTGACCTTGAAAACATCTCACAAAGATTAGTAAACATTATTACCTCTTAAACACAAAGAAAACACATACCAAGCTTAAGGATGCACAAGTTCTGTTTAGGGAGAGAAAGGTAAAGAAGCTGGTTTTCTCAGTTACCAGAAAGTTGTTGATCCTACCTGCAGGTGACCATTAGCATGGGGAGCAAATAGTCACTTTTCTTTTGCCTGAGAGTAGGGGTTGACATGCAACCTACCTTGGAGCAAAGAAACACACCACACTATATAACTAAATGAATTCTAAGTCATTGAAAAATATGTTACAAAAATGTTAACCATGATTACAAACAGTGATCCTCATCTGAATTATTTTCCTAGTTATCATTGGTAGTAGGTTACTTAAAACTTAAAGTGTGAATGATTAATTAAATATATATATATCACATTTGACATGTTCACATCTAGTATGTAACTGTTAAAGTTTAATAAGCAATTAAAAGGTGCTATTTAGATCTTCTGTTTATTAAGAATTGATAAGGATAACAATGTTTAATGGTTTTTCATTTAATTTAATTTTATTTGCACAGTTATTGAAGAACCATTTTGCCATACTTCTTTTCATTGCATGGAGAAATCCCAACTACAACGGTGTCATAAATACCAAATTTCCATTCAGGATTTCCAATTTTGCCTTTCTGTCAAAATCAGCTTTAACTGTAAAATAAATCCAGACTCCTTGTAAATGACACTCACCCAAGGTTACCACTGTTAGACAGTCTTAACACTGTTTTCCATCTACTACCATTAAACCCTTTACAAAATATTGTTTACTTGTCAGGGAAGCTTTTGGACATCAGGTCTGAAGATTTTCTGGGCAATTCTAAAATTAATCACTTAATGATTAACGTTGCATCTTAGCTAGCACAACTATCTTGGAACAGCTATTATGCAAAACTAATAAAATAATTTCAACAGTTTTAAATTTTCTATTATTTCCTTGTTTGTTTGTTTTTTTTTTTTAATGATCCTTTTAATTTCCTTTTAATGAAAAAGCCATGATCCTTCTGAGCCTCTATGAAGTGTATCTTCTTTTTGTATTTTTATATGATCTTCAAAGAGCTGTCTTATCTTCTACATATCACTGTCAGTTTTATATAAACACATCCATTTTGATAACTTCAACATATCACAATATTTTAGGGACAGATGCAGGAAAAGTAACATGAACAGTACTGTATGACATTAGTTACATGTAACTGGTGTATATTTAACCTTTTATTCCAAGGCATTATTCAAATAAGTCTGTGCCAGTTTTAAGAAACATTTGTCTTTTAAATCCTTTTGTTTTAATTATTCAGGACAATATTTTAATATTACCAGTATGATGTTTCATTTCTTTTTTTTAGTGGAAGTGCATCCTGCCTAAAAGGTGGCAGCTTGCGTATATGCAGAAAATTGTTATTGATCATATGTGTATTGGATTTCCTGAATTTGCAATTGCATATTTCTAAAATTCCTGAAGCTAAAGAGGAAATAAGAAGTTAGGCAGTTGCTCAAAAATAGCAAATGAGCCCTGCTTGAATATAGTGCTGGGCGAATACTAAAATTACATGGTTGTGAATTGTTCATAAATCAGTATTTCTTATAGAATAAAATGAGTTTATGGTAGATTCCAATTTGAGATTATTAGTATTGATCTATTGTCTTGATGTTTTTTTACTGAAAACGCACACTTAAGGTACGTGTATACAATCCTTTAGACACTACAGATTCTACATTTATGTATATGTTTCCTGTTTTCTGTTGTTTTAAAGAAGAATTTACATTCATTTAATTTACTTGACATGTTACATCTCTTCTGACTTAAGTACAGAAATAGACCCTAGCAGTTCAAGCAAACCAAAACAAAAAGGAAAGAACAGTATCCCACTTAATAGATCTCTTTTTCAGCATTCAGATTCTTTTCCCCTTGACTTAATGAATCTGCCCAGCTCTTTTAATCCTACTTTGAGTCACTGATGTGGCCTAGCTAGCCTGCAGGATCGCACAAAAGAGACATCCGGACAACAGCTATTTTATTACCAGCACAGGTGAAAAAGTAAGAAAGCATTTAAAATATGAATGATGGAAAATCAAATGAGCTTTTTGCTCAACTTCTATTTTCTTCTAATGAAGTTTAATTTTCACAACTCATTGTAATACCTCTTTCTGATTGGGACGCATCCTTTATTTTCAGTTGCAGAAGCCTATTTGTTTGGTAATGTTTCCAGTCTGTATAATTTGACCAGTTAGCTCCTGATAGTACAAAATAAAAAGTTATGATGTACTTGCCATTTCCCTGTCAGACTTTGTCTGCCCTTCTAGAACTCATACTCTTGACCTTTATAGAAGATATTACTCTACTACTATTGCACTGAGTACACTATTACTTCTTGTATACAGTGGCCTTACTGGGAGGAATACAGGGATGATAGAATCTGAAAAGGATAGTGATCCTGCAAGAAAGCAAAAAATTCCCTGCTAACCCCCTAAAGAGAATAAGAACAAAATTCTTCTGTTTTTTCCTCTGTTGGTCCTCGGTATTTAACTTCATGCATCTGTGACTCCTCGTGATATGTTCTGTGTTCATGTTTTTGAAGGTCAAATATCATATCTTGCTGATTTGTGCAACCTGTATTTGCAATAACAATTTTCTTTCATCACTATTATGTATTTTATTGAAGCAAACCTCAAAAACTTTGGGAATGATTTTTGGATAATAGTAGTGAAATTACACAAATGGCTGAGAAAATCACACAATTCAAGATTTCATTCAAACATCCTTGCTGAAAAATGGCCAGTCCCCTTCTTAGCCAGAGAGTACACAATGACTGCTTCTATAGAAATTTTCCTATACTGTGCTAGAGACAGAGCCTTTTCCATGAATTAATCAGTTCAGACTTGCTGGTATTCATGTCAGCTCCAGCAAATGGACACTAGAACTTTCCTCTCAATGGTATCCAGGTTTTCTTGCAGACAAGTTCTGGATGAGAGCCTGGATACAACCTTGCATGTATGTGGAGCACACAGTCAGGGACTGAGCCCTAGAGTAAACCACAACAACCTGCTGCATCTAGTGAGCTGTCTCAGAATTATGTTCTTGATACAGAGCAACCTGCTCATCTTCCTGAAACAACTATTGCAGAAATAATGATCTGAGGATGCGTAAAAGAAGGAAAAGAATAATTTCATCGAGTGTAATCTGGTCTTATCGGTCTGGACTTTTTGGCAGTATTTCCACTGGCTTCAGGGCATCAAGACTTCTACTTATGGCATTTACTAGAGCTCCAAAATGTGCTACGAGCTTTCAACAATTCTCACAATATAGTGGGGATCGGCTGAAGGTTTATAATCATGCAAACTGTCTGTGTGAAAGCAAAACAGGCCAAGTGGGAAGAGTATGAACTATACAGGCAAACTTGGCTAAGTTAAGCTAATTTAATTCACAGCATTATCCGCAATCATAGAATCATAGAATCATAGAATAGTTAGGGTTGGAAAGGACCTCAAGATCATCGAGTTCCAACCCCCCTGCCATGGGCAGGGACACCTCCCACTAAACCATACCATCCAAGGCTATGTCCAACTCCACCTTGAACGCTGCCAGGGATGAAGCATTCACAACTTCCCTGGGCAACCCATTCCAGGGCCTCACCACTCTTACAGTAAAGAATTTCTTCCTCAGATCCAATCTAAACGTCCCCTGTTTAAGTTTAAACCCATTACCCCTTGTCATATCACCACAGTCCCTAATGAAGAGTCCCTCCCCAGCATCAATATAGGCCCCCTTCAGGTATCGGAAGGCTGCTATGAGGTCTCCATGCAGCCTTCTCTTCTCCAGGCTGAACAGCCCCAATTTTCTCAGCCTATCTTCATACAGGAGGTGCTCCAGTCCCCTGATCATCCTCGTGGCCCTCCTCTGCACTTGTTCTAACACTTCCATGTCCTTTTTATGTTGAGGACACCAGAACTGCACACAATGCTCCAAGTGAGGTCTCACAAGAGCAGAGTAAAGGGGCAGGATCACCTCCCTCGAGCTGCTGGTCACACTCCTTTTGATGCAGCCCAGGATACGGTTGGCTTTCTGGGCTGCAAGCACACACTGCCGGCTCATGTTCATTTTTTCATCAACCCACACCCCCAAGTCCTTCTCTGCAGGGCTGCTCTGAATCTCTTCTCTGCCCAACCTGCAGCTGTGCCTGGGATTGCTCCAACCCAGGTGTAGGACTTTGCACTTGTCATGGTTAAACTTCATCAGGTTGGCATCAGCCCACCTCACAAGCGTGTCAAGGTCCCTCTGGATGGCATTCCTTCCCTCCAACTTATCAACCGAACCACACAGCTTGGTGTCATCGGCAAACTTGCTGAGGGTGCACTCAATCCCACTGTCCATGTCACCCACAAAGATGTTGAACAAGACCGGTCCCAACACCGATCCCTGGGGGACACCACTCGTTACTGGTCTCCAGCTGGACATTGAGCCACTGAGCACCACTCTTTGCATGCAGCCATCCAGCCAGTTCTTTATCCACCGAGTGGTTCACCTATCAAATTGATGTCTCTCCAACTTAGAGAGAAGGATGTCATGTGAGACAGTGTCAAAGGCTTTACTCAAGTCCAGGTAGATGACATCAACTGCTCTGCCCCTGTCCATCAGTTCCGTAGCCCCTTCATAGAAGGTCACCAGATTGGTCAGGCAGGATTTCCCCTTAGTGAAGCCATGCTGGCTGTCACCAAGCACCTTGTTGGTTTTCATGTGCCTTAGCATGCCTTCCAGGAGAATCCGCTCCAAGATTTTGCCAGGCACAGAGGTGAGACTGACTGGTCTGTAATTCCCTGGGTCTTCCATTTTCCCCTTCTTAAAAATGGGGGTTATATTTCCCTTTTTCCAGTCATCGGGAACATCACCTGACTGCCATGATTATTCAAATATGATGGACAGTGACTTAGCAACTTCATTTGCCAGCTCCTTCAGGACCCGTGGATACCACAAAACAAACAGAATCTAATACAGGCAATCTGTCTCTCACAGAGAATTAGAGCATGTAAAAATACATGCAAGTTACAAACACATTCTGCTTGTCATCTTGGACTATCCTGAGAGAGGTGGTGCTTTGGAGGTGTGAGCATTTTAAAGAAAACTGTTCAGACATGACCAGTATAGTACATGAATGAACCATTAATAGAGTTGCAAGGCTCTAAATGCTGTAAGTATGTGTGCCTAACAAAACAATTTCCTCTAGAAACTGGAGTCACTTGGGGTAATCAAATCACTCTTGCAGGTGGTAAATCTGTGGAAGTATCACCTCAACTGAGGTCCAGGGGATAATACACCACAGTCACCTCTGTTTAACAAGCCTGGAAAAGCAGAGAGGCTACAGTATATACTGAGACAGCCCTAATTGGAAGACACTGGCACACTTATTTTGGAAAATATGTGAAAAGCTGGTGGACTGGAACGATTGAGCATGAATTGAGCTTTAAGTTATAAAATTTGGGCGCTGATCTTTGTTTTTAATTCACAGAGTTTTATTCTCACATTTTTTTTTACTTCAGAAAAACACCTGATCGTGTGCTCACTATGGCACCATCACCAACCAAAAGGAAAGCTGTTCTAGTCAGGGAATTTAAACTTCAGACACACCATGAATTTAGAGGGACTTTGGAGGTTGAATGCCGGTTGTTCCACAGACACTCTAGATCGTGTAGTTTTTGAAAGTGAATTCATTGAGTTTTTTCCCATAGGTTGATGCTCATGTTGATGTTCATATTTCAATCAGGATGGTTGGTTGCAGAAGGAAGGTATACTGATCTCAGTGGGGCAATCCATGTACAATTCAGTATGTTGTTCCGAGAACTTGATGTCAGTTCCCTGCTGGATGCAGCCAAGTGAGTACATGGAATAGTGAAGTCATTAAAAAGTAACAGGTGAATAGCCTATAGCATATGAAGAGAGTCATAGCCTACATGGCATTAAAAATAATCTTTCCTCCCCTTCAAAACTGTTCCCTCAGTTGAAGTGTTGTGCAAGTTTGGGACTCTGCTCTTCATGAAATTTATGGAGGAGTTGCTGAGTGAATGAGTGAGAATCTGAGGCAAGACATGAAAACACTCTTCAGACCTATGAAAGACTGCTGAAGAGAGGAAGTGAATAAGCTTTTCTTCCACTTGGAGTTAAAACAGGTTTAAATTGCAATATGGTTTAGGTTAAGCTTAGCAAAAAAATCTCACTTCCCAGAAAGTGATGGTATTATGGCAAGTTCTACCAGATGGCTTATTAGAACTTATTGTATATTTTCATCATTATAGAAGACATTTCAGCATTTTAATTTCTGAAATAAAATCTGTTTATTTCCAGAGTCTGTTAATTTGGGCTGATGTGCCACTTCTTTTCCAAGGAGGCTGTGAGTACTCTGGATATTCTGTATGAATTTAAGGTTCAGATAAATGCCTAATCCGAAAGTAAATTCTGAAACACATAACTCTTTCTAATAGTAACTATAACAAAGACTAGCTTAATCTTGTGTGCCTAAGAGTGATATTGATACATCTACCTATTGTACACATATTTTGGAGGATCTAGCAAACATTGATGCAATGGAAAACAAGGTGTAAATGTCAGTGGGAACTGGAAGAAAGGATCAGCTGCCTTCTAAAGATTTCTGAAGGTCTGTGATAAAAACAGCCTTGCATTCTATCCTTGAAGGCTGCCTCTCTCTGTTCACTGCTGGAACTGTTGTGTGCCGTATCTCAATCAAACAGTGAGTCAGTGGCATGAGGTTAGCGGAATGCACCACTTGGATATTATTGCTAAAATCATTCAGCTTCTTTGCTGAGGCATGAGTCATCATAGTCGCTGATTGTGGCATCTTACAAATATTCTTCAAGCCCATCAGTTAAATTTGTGATTCTGACTTTTTATTAGAGGACTGTACTACACTAAAAGGACTCCAAAGCAATAAAAAAATAATAGAAAAAAACTTAATGTAACTTCACTATATAAATTAGCAAAAAAGTTCCTGAAGTGTATCTGCCTCTTAAAACAAAAGCATAATCTTCACTGCCAATATGACATCAGCAGTGTTGGAAACACATGCTTCTGAACAATAGAAAAGGGAAAAGAAAACAATTCTCTCCATCCCTACCCAATCTCACAGGAAGTCTAAAAATCAACACTCTGTTTCTGAGAGTATGCAGGGTTGCTAAGAAGTCTGCCAAAAAACTACTCAGCCAACAGTATAAGAACACCTCTCTCACCAGTGACATTTACAGCAAACACATGAATTCAGAGGAAAACAGTTATATGGAAATCATTTTCTGTAGCATCCCAAAAAACACCTAGTCCATGGAAGGCTGGAAATAGAGTTGTAACTGCTAAGTGATCAATTTAAAATCATCTTCTTGCTAAGGAATAATTACAAAACCTGCTACGTGGCCGCTATTAATTGGCATCTCAAATTAATTGAATGAAACCCACCCAGAACATGTAAAATTCAATCTCTACAGCAACTTCTTGTTATGAAAGAAATTGCTTTAAACTGTCAGTTTCTGATTTTGAACTGACACACACTGGATAAATCCAGAATAAGTTACAATAGTTGCTATGGAAATAATAAAATAGAATAGGTAAAATAGGATACAAATCTTGTACTCCCTATATAAAAGATGATAGATACAGCTCTTCCCTCCTGTTCTCAACTGTAATGTGTTAGTGGAGATGCCATGAGTGTGAAATATGATCATTTGAAAGAAATGAAAGCAAGCAAAGCCTGACAGACATAAACTTCTTTTCCCCAAGAAAAGATAAAACTTACTAATTTATAAAAGAAAGTCAAAATGCAAATACTGAAACTACTATCAAATGGACAAAGTGATTGAACTGAAAATAGATGAGAGATTGTTTTTTCCATAATCTTTTTTCAGTTATAGTAATTTCACAGAAATTTTTGTGTGTTTGTGTGTTCTTGTGTGTAACAGTAGGAGATTATGTCACTGGTACTCAGCCGTTCACCCACGAACAAAAGCGTGTTGCTCTTGGTAAACGTATCACACACACCTGGAGGAACCCACAATATGAATGAGGTTGTCATCCGCTTCCTTTTCCATGTTTGTTTCCATCAGATGGAAACTGGCTGCTACCTGGATAGTTCTCTGCAGTCCATCAGCTAAAACTTTTCCTACTTCCCCACAATCCAAATGAATTATATTCTCCAATGCCCTCTGTGATAATATGGGACTTGGGCTCGCTCATGATTGATATTTGTGGGACTCCTGAGCTGGTTAAATGATCTATTTACTGAAATTTTATGCTGCAGCTCAAGAAAATCATTCTAGCTCTGGTTTGGCTGAAGGATTAGCATTTAACGTCAGTGGTCTAAACTTACTTGTCAGCAGTGAATCATTGCTCTTAGTACAAGAATAGACTTATTTTAATGGGATCATAACACTCTCCAGTTTAATAATTACTTGTTCACTTCAAAATGTTATGTTTATATATACAATTTGTTTTAGGTAAAAAAGAAAAATCTTTAAGGAAACACAATGATATAAAATCAGTCTCAAGTCTCATTTCCCTCTGAGGTGTCAGTGCAATCAGCTGAAATTATTTCATCAGAGAACTACTTTCAATAAAGAGTATAAATAAAGAATGTTTATAGACATTTTATATACACATAAAATATTGTGAAGAATACAAATAAAAATATATGCAGCACTTTTGTTGAATTTTATGCCTATCTGGAGACTGCGCAGTAACTTCTGGGACAAAAGTGTTAGCTGGCAAATTATAAAACATCATGAAAAACAAAGATTTTGGCTGAATTATTCTGTAAACTTCTTTGCACCTTGCTTCTTTTCTTAAAGTGTTCATTGAGGAGCACAATCTGACACAGGGTTGCTGCAGACTTGGTATAGCTAAACGTGAACATTCCCAATGGTAAAACAGACCCACCAGCGAGCCACCCACCAGCATTGCCCTGGCTGTCTCCCACACATCCAGCCCAGCAACTGGATCCTTTCGGAATGCAGACGCCTAGGGGTGGATCCACACTGCCTCTTGCTTTCACAGTGTGCCGCAGGCCTCTGTCTGGAAGGCATACAATTGCCTGCTTTACCTCTAAGGAATCCACAAATGACATCTCACTCTTATTAAATTAAAGAGACATTGTGCCTTTAACATCACTGAGCTCATGATTTATTTGTTCTTTTTACTGAGGTTTAAGTCCATACTTAAGCACAAGCTCTTACTCATCTTTTCAGATCACCATTACTGTGAAATACTCATTTTATAGACATCTGAACACAATATCAGCTATATAGCATGCTATTTCTGTACCTTTTTATGTGATCATAATGATTTTCTGTTGCTAAATGTGTTATTTGGATCAAATAAATTTTCTTTGCTTTCATTGATATGAGGCTCAGTAGTGTCTATTTTGTTTACGGTAATAAACACAGCACCCTTATCAACTAGCAATAAAACAAAGAATATTTGTTATCAAAATTTTCTCTCCATTTTAAAGTTATTTTTATTCTTTACGTAGTCTGTACTTCATATTATCTTCCATTCAATCACTTTAATAACTTACTTTTTAAGTGATAAGTTTATATGTTTGGCAAATGCTAGGACTTTGGAAAAAGAACACAACTGGAGTAGATATAATGAGAAAACACTCTTCAGTGCCAAAGTGATCTTAATGCTGACAAAAAAAACCCAACCACACCACAATACGGTGTATATTTATAACAGTTTAATGAGGCTCTATTCAAAAATCCAGCTGTGAAAATGTGATTAATCTATATACATCATCCTCCAGTACTAGATAGCAAGTTCTGCATAGTAAAGACTGATTTTCACATGTTGCAGATTATCTTGTCACTTAATCATTCCCTGTAGGACATTCATAAGCATGTGAACAAGAAATAGTCAAACTTTGGAGTTTGAATATGTTGCATGGAAAGCATAACAACTGCGAGAAATAAACAGCAGTTCATCAGCAGGGGGGTAAGCATCCACATAATTCTAGCTCCTGAAGTTGTTTGTCCATTTATTCATTTGCTTGTTTATTTATTATTCCTCTTCATTTTTTTTTCTTTTTCTTTTTAAAAAAAAAAAAAAAAAAAAAAAAAAAAAAAAAAAAACCAAAAACAGAAAACCTTTAAAGATTAATACTGAATTACTTCTGTAGGTGGTGCCAGAGATGTTTTGATGAGTTTGCTGTCGTAGATTGTACTTTAGCTTTATGTATGTGTAAAGTTTGGCTTGATATTATACATTATGGTTATGGATCTCTCTTTGGATTCTCTGTGGTTTTCCATCAGAAGATAAAAAAATTCTTATCCAATCTGGAAAGCAGAGGATTGTCATTCATGTTCTCTGCACTATGGTTGGTATAGTTCATTAACAGAAAGAATCTTCTAAATCTTTAAGCAACAGCATGCAATCTTTTAAATAAGTTTCTAACATTCTAGGCTAAATTTTGGGTTTCTGTCAAAGTAAAATAGAGACTTCCTTATGAATATACTAATTTTGCTTGTTCCATAGATTGTTGTTATTTTGTTAGAGGAAAACTATACTTTTCTCTGAATGCACATAGTAAGAGACTGAAGGGTCTGGGGACAATACATTGAGAACAAGAACAGATGTAGCTAGTAGCTTCTATGATTATTCTATTAGTTTTTACTAGATTATTTATTGTTATTCTAACACTGTTGAATTGGTGCTCTAGACTTTGAGTTAGAAGCTGGACAAAGAACAATCTAGTCCCACCACATTATTGATGGGCAGCAAGAGCCAGGGGAAGCTGAAAGAAGATATGAGAAGTTAGCCACAGGGTTCTGCAAAGGGAGGAACCAGACCAGGGTCCCATGCACTAAAAAAGCCACATGTAGTGGAGTTTTCCCATCTCGTAAAAGGAATTGCCACCGAAGTGAGGTTCTTGAGCACCGCACACAACAAGCTTTAAGCATTACATGCTTAAGCATAGAAGACTCAGTCGGGCTTTTCACAATACCGAGACACCATTTTCTAAACAGCTGCAGAGCTTCCAGAGGAGGTGTGGATTGTACCTCCTTTTTCACTCAGATCCCTGTGGAATAAACTGTTATTTAATGGCTAAAGCCTGCTCTGTAAGGAGAAATCTTGGTATCTATTCACTGACTTGCATATTAACTCACACTTCAGGCACCTCACCTTTGTTTTTTTTTTTTGTGAGACCTATGCCCGAGTTCATATTAATGAAAAGGAATATATAGTGATTTCTCACTTCCTAGAGTCATTGTGAGTCTAATATATTAAATATTAAGACATGAAAAAAATTAAACTTATTAAAGGAAATTCATGTAAGTTGCCCAGATAAACAAGAAGCAAGTAGGGAAATGTAAAATAGACCTATGAAAGTGAAATATGTAAATAACAAGAAAAGAAAAGAATACAGGAGTCCTTTTCGTCAAAGGAGATAAAAATAGGAGGGATGAGGAATAATTCAGTAGATGAAGGAAGAATTTATGCTTCACTTTCTGTCCATGGGAAAGCAGGCTTGTAATTTGAGTTTTCTGGTTTTCCTTTGGAGATAGGAAAGCAAAATATTTAGATTATGGTTTCCTCTGCACCTTTGAATTGAAACACCCTTATTCCCCCCAGGCTTGTCAGCAGTGACAAAGCTAGATACTGAGGATTTTTCATCAGGGAATGGCTTCTATCTCTGAATACAGGAAGATTGAGGTAGCATTTACTAGGAATGCTTGTTGCATATTTATTTTAATTTTTCATCGTTCAAATGGATATCTATTTGATCGAGTTTTTTTGGGGGCAGTCAACAGACACATCGATCTTTGCAATTTTATACATCTAAATTGCTATTGCTAAACATAGACTAGCAAACTGGCTTTTTCACCATGGAGCTTCGTCACCCAGAGCATGTAAGTACATTGTCGTTTTGTTCTAAGACACATCTGTGGAATAAGACAAAGTGAAATGAAAGAATTACAGCAACAGCAGCCAAGCAAGAGTAGGGAAATAGTAATCTGCACTATTGGACACTGTGCTATTGATATCCAAGTCTCTGAATCCAAATTTTTCAAAACAAATGTCTTGGAGACTTCAGAGAAAAGGGGGAAGTTAGTTATGGTATATATGGTCCCTTCCATGCCACAGTTTAGGAGAAAAAGGGAGAAATTATATTCATGAAACAGAGCTGTAAGACTCTAGGTCAGATTCATTACTTTGAACCTGAAATAATTCTGGAATCAGTTAATTTAGATTCGAAGATAAAACCTGCATTACAGGACTTCGTCCTTACTTCCATCCTCCAGCAAAAAGTTATCACCTCAGTCTCCTATTACTCCTTTGTCTGACCCAGTAGAAGAGACATGGACAAGACTGGATTATTTTCGTCTATCTTTGGTGCCAAGTGTAAAGGTTAGAGTTACAAGCAGCCCGTGTGAACCCAAAAATCATAGAATCACTAAACAACTTAGTTTGAAGGGGAACTCACAGGATCATGCAGGCTGATCTCTTTAGAGGAAGGTCAGTCAACATTAAATTGGAATTGTAGGAGTGTTTGACTGTAATCATCAAAAGTTTTTCTTTCTGCTAGTCCAGAGATTTGGGGCGCAGCTGTCACTCTGTACCCTGGTAAATGTTATTGGCTTGGTTTACTATGTCATGGCTCACACATGCATAGCTCTCCTGTCATATCATTAGACCCCTGAAGGTCACAGATTGATCCATGACTTCCTATTGCTTTCTCGTATTACTGCACATCAAGAAGTTGTTCCCTGTTCAAGGGTGCCGATGATGGCTACTTCTTGTTTCATCCAGCCTCAGAGTGTTTAGAACAGTTCTAGAAAATGTGGCTGGATCTTCCTTGATGTTGGAGGGACTATTAAAAGGAAGATTAGCTTTATTTCCGTTAAATCATATATATTATATTTCACTTCAAATATTTATTTCTATTCTTTCATACTGTATGGGCATCTTTAAATTATATATGCAAAAACTCTACAAAAGAATGGTGCCTGAGAAGTTCTTCCCAATGGTGTCACAAGGATTGCACATCCTTATGTTATAATCTGTTTTATAGGTCACACATATAATACCCTAAAGCTAATTATTTTTGCATGAATTTATATTCATCATTGAAACATCTAGCAGCATTAACAACAGCATTACTGTGGATGACCTATTAAAAGACAGTGGGTAAGAATGAAATGTCACAGTCTTAGTTATCCTCAGAAGACTATAAGTGATAATCAGTCTAGTAGTTCAGCTTTATTTATGACAGTAAATAGAGTTTGCAAATTGTGTATAAATCACAACAGTATGCTGCTACTTTATGTCTTTGCTTTTCCATTTAGACTGCTGTAATGAGACAAGTCATTGTAGTGAGAATGGTTTGCAGAAAACAGGAAAATATCTATTTATGACTTGTATAGTATAATGTATGACACTTCATATTCTAGATGGCTGTAAAACTTGTGAAGCAACACTGTTCACACAGTTCCCTAAATAATTCTCTGTTGTGAAGAGCTGACAGACTTAGAAGAGTGCATTACTTGAAAGAGTAAACATCAAGAAGCCTCCAGGGGTTCTTTCACTTCATTCATTTTGCATTATCCCATTTAGCAATTGTAGTTGTATGTCTGCAGCCCTAATAACTGTTCAAGTGAAGCAATGTTACAGTTCTAAAAGACATAAACTTACTGGGCCAAACATAATTGTATTCAAGACCCAGTGATGGACTAAAATGTACGTAATAGCAAGGGGATATGCGCTTGCCAAATAATCAAAGCAGAGCAAAACTGACTCACTTCCTGAAACAAGCAGCTAAGACTTGGGTTTTTTTTAAAAGTGCATTCTGTGCAAAATTATAAATAATTGCATTTCACATTAACATACCCCAAAAAGGAAGCTCTTCTGGCTCTACTTGGGAAAATCTTTTAAGACAATATATCTGTAACGTTTTAGCTTCTTTATTGCCCAATCACAGTCTGAACGCTTAATTTTTTCATTTGCTAGTAGGAGCAGAAGTGCTATTCTGCATTCATGTGTGGCACCCGCAATGAGGCAGAAACTCTAGAGAGGTTGAAGGACTATGAGCCTGTGTGGCTCACGAGACCTGGAACCAGTGTTGAGTTTGGTGTTGAGCCCACACCAAACATTGTCATTGTGGTAAAATAGAACCCAAACTTCTGCAGCAAGAGCAAACTTGTGGAGCTAAGCTCAAAAGAGGGCCGACACAGGACTAACTACTGATTAAAGAGCACTGGATATGTTAAAGGGAAGTTTATATGCATATAAATTGGTTTTATTTCTGTTTTTTGTTCTTTTAGCTAAATAAGCTCTCCCTGTAGATTAAAAATAAATATGGACATTTCACAAGAATCTAGTAGTGTAATCTTTCCTTTTCTTCATTGGTGTTTAATCATGCTCAGCTGTGAAGTGAGTAAGGATAGAGTAATCAGAAGAGTATGAAAAAGGAAATCAGTAATCTTAGCGGAAAAACCTTGCTAGGAAAACTCCCTACAATAGAGAAAGCATCTAAATACCATCTGAGGCAAAGCGGAATAAAGAATCACTGAGTCTACAGTGTTGGATAAATAGTGTCTGTAAATGTTAGGTTCATCTATTTAGACCAGGAGTCTTTAAGTCTTTATTTGCAGGATATATCACAGTAAGTGTTTAAAAGTAGTTTGAATGCCTTGGCTTGCTGCAGTTACTCCTCATCTCATGTTTTAAAATCTGCAAGTCAGGTCCTGAAGTTCTATCAGGCTGCATTGACCAAAGGATCTGGTCCCACCTACCCTGCTAGTTAACACACATAGTCACTCTCATGAACTGTATGTTTACTGCAGTTCTTGGCTGAAGCAGCTTGGGATGAATTTTGTACTCTTTTATTTGTACCTTGCTTTCTCCTTTGAGAAAGAACAGGTCACAGCTGAAATTAGTGGAGTGAAACTGCACGTCAGGGCAGTAATTTTAATAACCTGAAACTAATATGTTAATTTAAATTAAATAAAATGCTTCTCTGGATTATCCAGAATATCTGTCATATCTTATGGTTAATCAGTGAGCACGAAACTGAAGTATTGTAACACACATGAATGGTTTGCAATGTTAGATAAAAGCTACAACACATGTATGTACAGCCTGCAGCTAAGCAATCAAACCCCAGAAATGTCAGCTTTGTTTCAAAGTTGGAACATACGTATTCATGCAGATAAACTGAAGCTTTTTGACAAAGCCTCTAGGCACACTGCCTTAGTATGTATAAATAAAAGTAAGCCAAATGCATATTTAGAAGCTATGGAAGTGGTATGTTGGAAAAAAAAATTAAATGAAAGGCAAATATAGTATATTTTCATTCCCATTTATTAAACTGGTTTTACTCACTGATACATTCTTTATAATTTTGTCTGTATGGAAGTAGTTAACTACAAGTTTTCTTTCCTTTTAGCTTATATATGTGCATCAGTTGATGATGTATGTTAGTAACTACATGTTTATCTAATTTTGTGTGCTTTAGCTCAAAGGGAAATGACTAGGTATAGATGCAAATGAAAATACTTATCCTTTCTAGTCTGTTATGGCTGTTCATATTTTAACAATATAGCAAAATGGGGCTACGAAACACCCTTTCTTGGCAACTTCCCTCCTTTTAGAGGTATTTAATAGAGGAATATAAAAAAAGTCACCCTCTAGTAAACCTAAATAATTATTGTCTTTTCTGAATGCAGATTTTTGACAGAGACAGCTTAGCACCAGTCTTCAACCTGTGCAAGGTTTATGACCGTAATTATTGATACTCCAAACTCAGAGGCTACAAAAATGTTTATCAAGTGTTTAAAAGATGTTAAGTTCTCACGATTAATTATATTTTAAATATTATGATGAAATAATTGAGAAATTGATTGTACAGTAGTATAAATCAGTGATCACTTCTCATTCTGTAGAAGATTGCTGAATTATCACATTATTTTCGATAGTTCTCTGCAGGATACCCACAAGGCAGAGTACCACGTAGTGGATGAGCAAGGAAACACTTTATTCTTTGCTAAACTGATAAAATAATATGATGAATAGACAAAGACTGCAAAGTGCTGAGTTACTATGGTGATAAAGGTGATATAAGGACTTCTATAGAATGGAAGAGGGTATAAAAGCATAGGAAATTCTTCTTATTAAATATGCACCAGTCGAGCTCTTTGCCTTGTGTTAGTTTGCTCACATGCAGTCTCATATATTCCATTTTTTAATGTCCTTTGGGTAATTACTTATTTATCACATACAAATCATCTAAGTAAACACAGGTTTAATATGACTAGTTGCTGAATTTATATACCTCTTGGGTTTTTCATGTTGTCTGATTAGATTAAGGAGAAGAAAAACATACCAAAAAATCCTAGTTTTCTCAAGTTTCCTCTTAACTCCTATAATAAAGTCAGTAGTATACATATTTAATAACATTTTGCTTTTCTATGCACTTATATATAGTTGAGCCGTATTCACTAGGTATATATTTTCATTAGATTAAACTCAGGGAAAACGTAGATTTACACTGCATCTATTGAGCTATTTCTGTAAAGACTGACATAAGAACAGCCCTGACGCCACAAGGGGTAAACAAATCTGTCTTTTAATATGAACTCAGGTTTGAAAATTTATCCTGTATATACAATTGAATTTAATTCCTTCTCATGGCCAGCACATCCCACATTATAGCTGAGGTTATTCTCTGAGGTTGTGTGAATCTGTAGTGGTGTCATACTTTGTGTAGAATAAACTGGTTGTCAGAAAACTGGATCATGAAAACCACACATAATCCATCCTCTTCACTCAGTCTACTGATGCCATTAATCAGTGGACTAATGCATCTGATCTGATTTCTTGCCCTTCTTACTCTTTCCTATAAGCAAATCAAATGGAGCAGTTGTTACTAATTTACCAATACTTTTCAATCCCAATTCTTCAGTTTCCTGTTAACTTTGGTGTAGCTTTCAATGTACTTTTTCTTGCCCTGAAAAAATATTATCACATGTATAAAAGTGTTCTAATTAAAAATTGGCAAGCTTTGATTTAGGTCTTTAACAGAATACTGAAAAACATTTTGAATATTGCAACAAACTTCCTGTTCCTCCATATATACCTATATATGTATAAATAAGTTTCTCTCTCTTTATTTTGATAATGACAACAATGGCAATTTCTGAACTACCAGTCAAATGGGCAGTTAGAAGATCAATAAAGGGTTATTATATTAGTAATATAGAAATATTAATACAAAAGTAATACAGCAAGATTTATTATATCGCTTTTGGACATACTTCAGTATGAAAGCTGGCATCATGTAATAAAACACTAATATATAAATGCAGATACTCTCATATTCAATTTTTATTTCTGGTATATTTAGCAGTAATTCCATTGTGGTGAAACAAATAAAAAACATACACAGGTCTCTGTCCAGCTTGAAGACAATGAAAACAAGCATATGGACAAAATCTTTTTATATCCTTTGCTTTGGGATAAATTAGCATTATCGTAATTTTGGGGGTCTCTGTTTCAGTCTTTACTTTTTAGTATTTAAACATTACAAAGCAATAGCAAGAGAGATAACTGGAAATGAAATCCTTTTATTTCTGTAAGTACGTATAGCAACCTAATTTCCAGATAGAGAAAAAACTTTATAGAGTTCATTAAATCCTGTTTCATTAAATTCTCAGCTTAAACCTAGAGCTGCAAAAACCTAATCTATGAAGCTGTGGGTGAATACATGATTCACAGGATCAAGTGCTAATGAATCAAACTTTCTTTCCACTCAGTTTGGGAACCACTGCATTGCATCTCTTCCTCTTACTTTGCATGAACTTCAATGCATCAGGCTGTCTGCAGATGTACTACAAATGCTTGAAAACAAAAAGCATTTCCTTTCAAGGTTAAATCATAGTTTTCAGTTTTCAAAACTGAATAAGCCTCTGATAAATCACAAAAGAACTGATTTTATTTAATGCTAAATTTTATAACACCACCTTAACAATATGTGTCAACAGTGTTATTGAAATATCTGTTATTACGTGGAAGGAAAATAAATGGATGAGTTAAATGTATAACTGGAGGAAACTAATGTTTTTAGCACAGGTTGCTAACCTTTTAACAAACTGTTATACCATTGAGAATTTGTTCTGATAAGCAGTCTTGTTAGCCAGCCCAGCTTCAGGATTCTAGGCACTTATTACTTCTCTGCTTGATTGGATTTTAGTTTGTTTACTAGGTTAGACTTTCTAATATGGATTAGCAGTGGAAGTGTACAAAAGTAAACAAATCATTACACTCATGAGATTGTGAGGGACAAACACATTCATCATTTAAAGGACACACAATAGGTAATGTAGCTCAGTGTGTGTCACAGATGCTATAGGAAACAATTACTGTTAAATTTCACAAGCATACAGTTTCCCAACTGGCAAGCCAACTTCTTGTTAGGATGTTGAAATTTTACCATATTAATTTGTTGTTATGCATTTATTAAAGCATGCTTTGCTGTCATCTTGTGAATATCTTCCAAATATTCACCTCTGCTCTGTTCCCTGGGGACACACCCTGATGTTTATACAGGCATTCAGACGTACAATTCTTACATTTACTTGTATTGATTATGTACCTCCATCTAATTCTGGTGTAGAACTGATGGAAACAGTCAAATGAATAGCCTCATGAAATCATAGAATCACAGAAAACAAAGGCTAGAAATGACACCAAGAAATCATCTATTCCACATTCCTGCTGTCAGGCAGCATCAACTCTGCCTGAACTTGTTCCATTTATGCACCCCAAAACATTTTCTGGCTCTCCATGTAAGTAACGTGGGCTTGCTTTTTTTAGTTTCTTTTGCAGAGGCTTCGCAAGCAATTCACAGCCCTAGAGAACCTCAATTACGTGCTACAAGCCTTTGACATTAAATCATTTCTGATAGATATTTGCCCAAATGTTCCAAAAATATAATTCCATCCTGACAATTTTCTTCAAATACTTAATTATCTCTTCATCTATAAAGAGTTCCCTTATTTCTGAAAGTTCTCAGCTTCACAGCAGACTAATAAAGGCAATCACGGCATTGCACTGTAAATCACTGGTGTTTCAGAGAAAAGGTTGTGTAAAGCAAGAGAGCACTTAGCTTCTAGGGCTACTAAGTCCATGCTCTCTTGCGGAGTAGCACAGATATGGAGGAGAGCTATGTAAGCCTGTTGGCTTTCAGATATGAACGTACAGCTGTTGAAGTAAACCAGAGCCCATCAGTTCATTCCAGATAGCTTACTGAACATCCAAGAAAAAGTAACTATTTTCATTAATCACAGAGCTGATCTGTAGTCCAACCAATAATCTAAAGTGAATGAGTCCTATCATTCATTTCTCATAACTGTAAAGGCTCCCGTTCTTTAAGCATTTGATCATCTACAGAAAAGAATATGATAACCTTATAGAAACATATGTACATGTTATCCAGTTAGCACTTTTATTAATCATTCCTTTTACAGGACAAAAGACAGATATTTGTCAAATCATTATTGCTTCTTCTTGAAAGCAGAAGTAGGTCCTGTATTTTGAGACTATCTATTTTCTCATTACTTACAGATCAGATCAATAAGATCTGGATGTGGTAAGCTATTTTTCTTGCCCTAAGGTAATCTGGAAGAAAGAAAATTAATTAGAAGTACAACACAAACCATTAATTTAGACTTGGGGCAGCCTCACTAACTAAAAATTCACTGTAAACTTTATGTCTGTAAGCTTTATGTCTGTAAGCTTTATGTCAGGCTTATATCCCTCATGGATAAGCACGCTTTTTGGTTCTTTGATTCAGTAATGTGGCACTTTGGCTCAAAGTTCCCAGGTTGAGCCTGTGGGCTACTCAGAGGTTACAGTGAAGAAAATAACGCTTTCTATTTGCTGTGTTGTTAGCCTTCATCCTTATGTAGATGCACTGTCATACAAAAAATCCCACTGATTTTTAATACAATACTCTTTCTTCCTTTTACAATAATAGTTGATTTTTCTTGCAGTAAAAGCAGAAGCAATTGCAACTAATAACATTTTTAAAAATAATAATGAATATAAAACATTCCCTGTAGTTATAACTACTGAACTTGTGAAAATTGTCAATAAATACTGCTTTTTAAGTAAGAATTATCACATGTGAATATATCTCCTGTGGCTGTTTTCCTCCTAAATTCCATATTCCAGACAAGAAAATCAAAATTAGAAGAAGATGTAACAGAATGTTTCATCAAATACCTGTGTATATGATATGGTCCCATACCATATTTAATCGTATTTATTTTTATTAAAATGAATAAATTCCATAGAGATGATTGAAAAATTAATTGTTAGAAAAGTACAGGTGATTTCAACGTGAGTTTTGCCATGGCAAAATGGAGTCTAGGTAAATATTTCAGTCCAGTAATTTACCATAAGCAGACACATTACTGAGCTAATTTTCTTTTCAGAATCCTGAAAGTTTACAGATATAACCAGAAATGAGTTATTAATTTCCAGATATTGTAATTTTAAAGTTTGAATAAATATATTTCATTATGAGAATTCCTATTTAAAACCATTTAGAAGTTATACCTTACTTTTAAAATAATAATAATGTAAGATTTTGAAGGGCAGGAATTGTCACTTAAAGGTTACTGGAAATAAAAGAATATTTGACATCAATTTTCTCCCCATACCATGGGTAATTACTGGCCAGATTACAATCCCGGGCTTACTTGGGGTTCTGTATGGGTCATAGATATGAAACTTTTCCTTACAGGTTAGAGTGCTTAATGCTAGCTAAAACAGTTTGTATCAATCAAGGGTTTGACTACACTCAAGTTGCACTGTTGAGCTTGATGAGGACATTGACATCAGCCTTCCTGGAAAAATCATCTGAGAGGGCTGTCAAAAACACTGAGAGCCCAACACCTACAAGAGGCATATTTCAGGTATTCCCAAAAGTATTTCTTTGCCTAATAGGAATTAATTAGGCTTAGGAAAAGACAGGTTTTATATTCATATGAAATTAATATTCAGAATGTTTATAAATATTGCCCTAGATGTCATACTCTAGGTATTCATACTAACATCATTGAAATCCAAATGTCCTTTACAATTGAAAAAAATACAAATATAGTCCTGGGAAGTGCTATTATCTAGGAAGAGTAAAGTGCAGGATTCCATAGCATTCAATGTTTTAAGGGAAAAGGTGAGGGGTTTCTTTGTAGAATTTTTGGTCTTTAGGTAAATGAACTACTGAAATGAACAATTGCCTTTAGCCATTCTTTAATGCCCCTACAAAGTATCCAAGACAGATGGTAAGTCTAGAGTAGTGGTAACAGGTAGGACTCTTATTCTTGAAGCAGGATCACAAAGATTCATCTTTGCTGGTTGAAAAAACAAGAATTTTATCACACAGAACACACAAAACTCAAAGGTTTTGACATTATTTTTCATTATATGCCAGAATGAAAGTTCTTCAGAAGGAAGAAGAGAGAGGGAGCTACAGGCTCACATGGTAATGGATCCTTCTATACTTCAAATACCACCACCAGGCACTGGGATAATGGGCTTTCTCTAGAGAGGCTTTCTTTACCTACTCCCTCTCTTGTGCTAAACTTGAAAAATCCCTAGTATGTAAGCTTTGTAGAAATGGATTTGTGCTTGCAAATCATGGATGAGCATGGAATAATCATTTTCCAATTTAAAAGTCCCATAATAGTTTTCCTAAAACCCATAGCTTGAATCAATATACTTTTCACATAAAGGATGATACCAGATGTTTGCGGATAGGAGGCCTAGGTAGCTGGATCTGGTCTCATTATCCTTTAGATGTAAATCTAATAACAGTTTTCCCAAATATTGCATTTACAAAGAAGCACAGAAACAAAATATTTTTCACAGTCTTACAATTTCAGTTTCACTATCTGCTTTTAAGCTTTCCAGCCAAGAAATTTTCTTCACACTGATTAAATTGGTTCCCAGTAAAACTATTCATCCCTTTTAGAAAGCATACATCCCATGATTGTTGGATCCCAGAGCTGAGGTACGACCATATGTGCAGGAAAGGCACAAGTTCCCCAGACTGGATCCAGCCACCGTGGTGACAGCAATTCTGCGTGTGACACTAAGCATATGCCCTGCCTACAAGGTGTATACTGTGACTGCTCTCACTTCCCTGTCCTGGTAAACCCATCGTTACATTCAAGCCTTTGTATTTCTAAAGGAGTGGTCCACATGGCCCCCTCAGTATTCAGGCCAAGCACAGTGGTTTGCTGTAGGAAAAGCAAGTGATTGTTCTGTCTTGTGAGGAAACTCCATTCTCTGAGTTTCAAGCTTTGTGTTTTCAATGGCACTAGAGCTAACCCTTTATTGTAGAAAATTTTCTCTGGAAGTCAACAAGAGTTTTGCCTGAATTACTTTTGTAGAAGTTGTCCTCATGTCTCCGAAACTTTGAATTAAACCTCACAGTTTTTCACAAAACAACTTTAGGGCCACCAACTGCACCATCGCATCCATTAGCAGAGACCCATGGAGTTCCCCTTGGGTTCATGGCACACCGTAAGGGCATTGCTGTCTTAGAAAACAGAGCTAGCATTGAATTGGCAGCTTTTAAAGAAGTTAAGGGGTATGTTTACATCTCTGCTGGTAAATAAAATGGTCAGAGTCCATTTTCTGACCCTGAGGACAAGTGGCATGATATAGAATCATAGAATCATAGAATAGTAAGGGTTGGAAAGGACCTCAAGATCATAGAGTTCCAACCCCCCTGCCATGGGCAGGGACACCTCCCACTAAACCATGCCATCCAAGGTTATGTCCAACCCCACCTTGAATGCTGCCAGGGATGAAGCATCCACAACCTCCCTGGGCAACCCATTCCAGGGCCTCACCACCCTTACAGTAAAGAATTTCTTCCTCAGATCCAATCTAAACTTCCCCTGTTTAAGTTTAAACCCATTACCCCTTGTCCTCTCACCACAATCCCTAATGAAGAGTCCCTCCCCAGCATCCCTATAAGCCCCCTTCAGGTACTGGAAGACTGCTATGAGGTCTCCATGCAGCCTTCTCTTCTGCAGGCTGAACAGCCCTAGTTTTCTCAGCCTATTTTCATACGGGAGGTGCTCCAGTCCCCTGATCATCCTCGTGGCCCTCCTCTGCACTTGTTCTAACACTTCCATGTCCTTTTTATGCTGAGGACACCAGAACTGCACACAATACTCCAAGTGAGGTCTCATGAGAGCAGAGTAAAGGGGCAGGAGCACCTCCCTCGACCTGCTGGTCACACTCCTTTTGATGCAGCCCAGGATACGGTTGGCTTTCTGGGCTGCAAGCACACACTGCTGGCTCATGTTCATTTTTTCATCAACCCACACCCCCAAGTCCTTACATCCGTATGTCCAAAACCTTGATATTCCCAAAGCAAGGTAGCACTGTCCATAGAGCCCACTAGAACAGCCCCAGGCTATCCACAGGCTGAGCCCAAGGGCTCTCTGGGAAAACGATGCCTGCCACGAGCAAAAATTATATCAAGAATTTCACTAACATTAAACGTTGTAGGTACCCACAGGACCAGAGGCTGAGCTTAAGCCCTATCTCTGTTTAGTTCACTAGCACCAACAAAGCTCAGGAAGGCCCAAATGTTGAAAAACACTGCCTGTGAAATGATGTCTGGAAGAACTGTTAATATCAGTTTACTTGTACACACTCATGCAGATTTGTCAGTAAGTTCCAGATTCATTCAGTTGAATCTAAAATCTAATTATGTGTGTTTTATATATAAAAGTTATATGTGACATTGAAAAAATTAAATATTCATAATGGAAGCATGAAAGAATTTCATTTCTGCCTAAATGAAATGTTTAAAAATAAATGAACAATGTATTCTAAAAACTAAATACCTGTTTTTACCAACCATGTCCCATAGCTTAGTTAAACAGTTGGGAATGCTTCATTTTAATTTTGTGCATTGATTTCAGATGGCATTAATAAAATATTTCTTTTCCTAAATTATTAATAGAATTTGTTAACATTAACATGCATCTGAAACCTCACAACCATTCAAAGTACTACCTCACCAAGGAATTAACAAGAATATTTCCCAAGTGAACTAACAACAGGCACTTCTAAAAATCTGCATTTTTACTTATACAACAAATTCTAATCCTTCATAATACTCCCCTTTGCCCAGACCCAGCCCAGTCACATGTATTTCTTTGACATATGATGTCTCTGCTTTTCATTGGATTAAATAGTGCTTGTGGGAAAGAGCACCAACTGAAGACAATAGCTGTGGCTGTTATTTTATTTCACTTAGCCTGCAATACTTTCATTCATAAGCATGAAATCGGAATTGTCAATATTAACTTACCAAAGTGCTAGAGGAAAAGGTTTATGTGCTATTTATCCTCAAGGGTACAATTCAATCACAGCCCTGTAAAATGTCACTGACCCACTTCATCAATTACTGAAGGCAGGCGTGGGAGCTTTACATTCCTCCTGAGTGTGCCAGCCAAATATATCTTCTTTTATATTTATGTGATAACCAGATTGCTCAAAAAAGAATTGTTGTAACTTCTTTGCATTATAACAATTAAAAACCTACTTCTACTGCACTTAAATTCAGGATTAAGAAAAAGTTAGCTGTGAAATTATTACATTCTGACAGACCTGTTAACAGCAAACTATATAAATTGTTGAAAGAGCTTCAGCTACAACTATGAAATACAGCTGAGATACTTTAGAAGAACCATAAGTAGTTTAATTTCAGAATTCATTATTTAAAAGTGATATTGCAAGATTTTGTAATCTGGAAGTTATGAATGTATTTTCTGGTCAGTTAGGCAGGTATTTTGTGATGCAAACATGACTATGAAGGCAAATTCTGTTGACTATTTACTTTCCAGTGGGTAACACTGTTTTACAGAGACTTCTATATTATTTTATAATATTTCATGTTCTGATTTTTTAATTCCAGTTTTCAAAATGCACGTAAAATTCAAAAACAATGAATTAGTTTCAAATGATGATTACAGTGAGTGAAAAATTACAGAATTTGAGATACATTTCAGATAGCTGAAATACAGAGGCTCTGCTTGGGGAATATTATTTCTTGATGAAATTACAGCAAATAATTAAAATAAAGACAAAAAACTCTTACAGTTAAATAATCTGTCCCTGCCAGTTGGACAGTTATAGATATTTTCTTAAAATGTATCACAGTGCTTTTTGTTTACCTTACCTAAGGAAAGACCACAGATTTAGATGTCATTTGTCTTCTGTAATTTTAGCATCGAAAAATAAGATGTGGAGTTCAAATTAAGCCCTGACGCTTACTAGAAAGGTAAAAAGCATCTCTAGATTGCAATTCATTCCACCCCATGACAGATGTCATTCTGTCACTCTATTCTCTCTTATGTCGGTTACCTGCTGCATAAAACTGATCTCGGAGACACCTTTTTCCATGCCCAAATTTTCTTTTCACACAAGAGCTTCCCTAGTTGCACATGATTCTGGGCATGCAGTCATTCCCTGCACCACATGGGGTGATGGCAATCAGCACTACAACCATCCTGCCCTTCTTTAGCCATCTGTGAAAGGCTGTCCAAAAGAAATAGAAAAGTGCTTTCCTTGATGCAGCTCTGGGGTCACCTATGTGACCCCAAGGAAGCATGGGGTGATATGAAGCTCCTTGAGAAAGGGGTGGGGTAGTGCATTGCTTTCAAGAGTCTGAGCTACAAAGTTGTCTTAGACCAATTATGATGCAAGGTGACAATCATATGGGAAAGTTTCTTCAGTTAAAATATCAACTCTGAAAGAAAGCAAATACAAGGGGAAAAGAAGGGGGCAGAAATAAAGAATGAGAAGTGATTTATTTATGACTGTCACTGATAAAATAGTGGGGCTTTTTTGTTTTTTTTTTTCCCCATAAGCAGTAGGCAAGATGTTTAACAGCAACTGCTGGAGTATAACTACTGTTCATTGAATGGATGAGAGATTTTTCATTGCTGTATATTTAAGTAGGGGGGTCATGTTAAAGAAAAAAAAAACAATTATGCATTAAATACTCTAGCCAAAAGGGTGGTAAGTCAAACAAAAACTGAATTTCATGCACATATTGTGAAAAGTAGTGGCACATGTTTTGCATCAAAGTTGGACTGGCTGATCATAATGGTCTCTTCTGGCATTACAGTTATGCGTAACTATATGACTGTTTATAATATGTCCAAAAGGTTTTCCGTATTTTACTGGGATAATATTTCTATGTCTACCTGAATTCCAGTCATTATCATATTCTTAATAAAAGTGTTTAGATCATGGTACTTAAATTACCTCGTGAAAAGCTTTATGAACTTTTCAAAACCAGGTGACTAGAAAAGCAGCTTTTTTTTTTTTCTTTAAAAGTACAGTCTAACATTTCTAATTGCATTGTAGATACTAACGCAGTTATGTGAAGCAAAGTAATGGATGCAGCTTGGCTGTTTCAGATCTTGGTATATAATTAGAAGGAATCATTTCTAAAGGTCAGTGAAAGCAAAGCTCCTCATACTATAAAAAAATCTGCTTTTAGAAACTATGGAAAGAAACTCTTCCTTGGAGATTAGATGAGCACTCTTAGCAATATGGAAAGAAACAGACACTGAAGTGTGGACCTAATTCGAAATTATTTTGAGTGGGGGGGAAAAGCAGCTCTAAGAGTAAAATGGACCATCAGTAGCTGCAACAAAGAGTCAAGGGACAATTTGCAGGGGTTTTATTTGACTTATTTCCTCCTAGACAGGAAAACCCACAATAAACAGGGACACCAATTTTGGGAATTTTACGTTGGCCCATTTTAGTGGGAAGAAGGGAGGTAAATGAAGATCCATCTCTGATAAACCCTCCTTTGATCTCTCATCCATCACTAACAACAGGCATTGTTCTCAGTTGTCACTGGTTTTGCTTTTGAAGATCTTTTTCTGCAAAGGGGTCATTGTTGCAAAACAGCCTTAGCCTCACTACAACAGCACAGAATCATTCCTTTGTTATGAATACCTAGGTTTCATGGGTGTTCGCACCTGCGCAACACCACTGAGACACCATATCTCCAGAGTTCCTGTGCATGGAAGTGAGCTCAGGGCAGGGATTCCTACCCAAGTCCCTCTTGCTGTGAGGGGCAGGCAGCAGCTTAAGCTGTCAGAAGGAGTGAGCTGCTCACCAAAGAATCTGGAAGTGGAGACTGTTAGTTATAGCTGCTCAGATGACAGGTATTAACTTGTGAAACAAAGCTCTAATTCATTAAAGTTGTAATACATCAAAGTTGTATTACATCATCTAGCTCACCACTCATTGAGAGGGCTTGTTAAGGATGCACAGAATATATAAAATATGGTTAAAAATTTTTTGTGCTAAACACTGGCTTTTACATAAATAAAAAACAGTACTATGAAGCAATTCTCTTCAAAACTCTTCAAATATCTCATCTACTTCACTGTCAGGATCCAAGAGAAAAAAAGTGTTTATAAATTCTGGCCTTTCTTTTGCCGGATGTATCACACAGGCAGGTAAAAAAAGAGCTGGCACAGAATACTGAAGAGGGGGGCCTTTGACCAAGGAGAAATCATAACTGACCAAAGTACTTTTAAACTGCTTTTAACTACTCATTTATGCAAATTGTAGGTATGTAATATCTGTAAAACAGGAATAGCGGAAGTGCAGGTAGTCTAATAAAAAGTCCATGTTCAGAGTGGGGAGAAAGATTTGGGCATAGCATATAAAATGACAGAAGCCAATATGAGGGACAAACGTTTAGAGCTTTTGAATTCCCTGGAAATTGGAGCTACCTCAGCCAGGGGCAAGCAGTACTATATTTCCATCTAGTCACAGTGTAGCATTTCAGACTTTCTAAGTGATGCAGGTGCACTAGTGCACCGGTGCGGGTCTGCTTTGAGGCTACTCAGACCTGCCTTTGGGCTAATGTATTTAGAGTGAACGTTGCCCTGATACACTTCCACAGCTTCTAGTGTAAATGGTAGCTTATGTAGAGCTAAGAGAAGGGTACCTGCTTGATACACCTCCAGATTTAAGTCTTCCAGCATTAATGTATTTGTAATGTCACTGTCATCATCAGTTGAGAAGAGCTGTCCTGAACATTGTAGTAATATAACACGGCAAACTCCCTGCAACACTTTACAACTTGCTATTCCCATTTCCTTAATATTTTTAATTCTGGGAACATGCATCCAGGAAATCTGAAGGACTGATTTTCTGATTTAATACTTTTATACACCCTAGTTTATGCTGTGACATACTAAGACATGAGTAAAATGTTTCAATGAGTAATGTAAATGTGACCACATATTGTATTGAGGGCTTACAAGATCTATTTTAACTGATGACAGTCCCTTTAGTGCATCCAATTTCCTCATTGAACTTTTCCATCAACTAGAATATGAAACAAATGATTGCCATTTTTTTGTGTGCTTAGCTCTGACTAAGCATTTACTTTTATTGATCCCACAGATCTAGCAGCAGGAAATCGCCAAACAAATAAAAAAAAGAATTACTTCTGAGTGTGTTTTCAGACACTTGATGAATCAACATTATTTGTACAGTGTCCTAGGAGTACACAGTGCTTTACATTGTTAATAGCAAATGATCTGACTTTGCCCATAGAATCCAGATGAAAGTGAGAAGCCTGACACTGAACTCTACTAGCATCAGATAAGTCATGGAAGGAGCATACTCTCTATGTGTAACAAGTAAACATAGTCTTATTAGCTCATAGAAAAAAAAATATAGCTCCTGAATGAATTCTTTTTCAAATTATTCCAAAGCATTACATCAAGCATTTGAAATTGCATAGGATGCAAAGAAATGTAACAAAGGAATTTTAAAGTGATAAAAAAACCTTTTATCACTTAGTCATGACAGATCATCATAAAAGATTGTAAATTTATTTGGGGTATTTGATGAAATGTGAGGAACTGAACTTTGGCAGATTTCAGTGGGAAGCTGCTTTAGCACAGAAAAGGTAAAAGTCTTTCATGCATAAAGATTTTGTCATATACCATTCTGCTTCTTGCATTGTACAAAACATAGGTTAGGACTTCAAGGATTCTCTGAATCCAGATATTAAATTAATTAATTGACTCAGTTGATACTAGTAATAATCCCTTTATTATGTTTCAGACATAACTGTTGAACAAAAAAGTCATTGATATTCTACTTTTTTTCAAGAGAGACATGGAAAACAGTGGTGCTGTATCACTTAGAATTGTTGAAATGTTGCTTTTGTCAATAGAAACTAGCCAGTACCTTCGAGTCCACTGCAGGCATACACACTTACTGGGACTTGTTGTTAAGACCTAATCTTTTGTGCAGTAGTTATAGCAAGGGCAAGCTCCAGCTCCCTTCTTTTACCGTCTCCTCTTAGAGGCTAAAGATCATTCCAATTTTCCATCTAAAATTTTGCTCGCAGTATAAAACTCTGATAGCTAAGTAAAACAACACTTACTGGGACAAATATAAGAGGGCAGAAGGTCTGATTAACACACCTAATATTTTCCTTGTCCATAACTGATTTAGAAGATTCCACCTGGATTCAATTAAAGTAGAGCAACAGAAAACACCATGTCTCCATTGCATGTCCCACTCCGTACTCAGCTCCACTGGAAGCAAGTAAAGAAGAGATACTATCCACTGCTGAGGTGCCCCATTAAATCCTTTTGAGTCCCACAGAAACTACATGCTGAGATCTCAGTGCCTTCCTGGTTTAGAGCAACTATTTTGGTTCTTGCACACACAAAAGTCTACACGCTTGTTACTGAAAGCGAATATAGACAATACATATTACTCAAAATATCTTTATATCTTCATTTGGATTAGCTTCACCTTAGGAAGAGGTGTCTAATGTAAACCGTTAACCACATATCATATTTTTCTCTGCTATTGGTCTAGACTGAAGGTGTCAACCTCAAAACAGCTGATTCCGCTTACAAAGCTGCAAGCAATTTTCATAATATATTTTTTACATTAATCCAACTCTGTATCAGGCATGAATCATGGATGGATTAAACTAATCTGTTACAAGTGACAGAGAATAGAGGGTGAGAAGGGAGTCGTGGAGGAAGGTGTGAAATTCAGTTGTTGGTTATACAGAAATGTTGCATATATATAATAGTATGCATCAGAAGTGACAGAATAGTTTAAAATAAAGACAAAATAATATTGCAAATAAAAGAGAAAGTAATTTAGTACAGAAACTAAAGGAAAACAACATTAAAATATATGAAAATATAGAGGGCAGTGAATAAGATACTAAAATGATGGCCAGGGCACTTTGGGGCAAGATCATGAAAAGAATGAAAGCTTAAAAAGTACGACCAGGGAAGAGAAAGTAAGTAATGTAGCCAAAGCAAGAAAAGAAGATTAAGGAGAAAAGTTCTGGCTTCCCTGGGGAATTATTTAAAACTATATTCAAAATGATGAAATGGGAGCTTAGAGAACCTCTAGCAATGCAGTGGAGAGGATCAAGAAGTGAAAAAGGAAGCGGCACAAAGAAAGCAAGAGTTAAAGTAATTTGCAAATGGAGTTTACATGGAGTAGTGCCTAGTCTGTATGTGTCATTGTGGGAATTTGTATGTGATACTTGCATCCAGCCCACGAAAGAAAATTGGGAAAAAGCCCACAAACATGCAAGGCATTATGTCAAGAGACAAATTGCAGGAAAGTCTCTATATTAATTTTAGAATTTGTGCCTGCCATGTCAGGTCCTCTGTTTTCTTATCAATAATGTTTTTTAACACTTACCTTGCCTTAGTTTTCTGTGCACCTAAAATTCATTTTCTCTACACTTTCTAATGATACAAGCATAGGAACTGTTTTCATAACACTAAAAAAATTTCTATCATTATTTTGGAAGTTACACTACAGCTTACAAGAATTTTCATAAAATGTGTTTTCAACAATGGAAAATAGCTGAGTTTTAGCTTGCTTCTTAGGATGATTGGTTGTGTTTCCATGCAAATTGATAATATAATATCTTCATTTCCATCTGTGAAGTTATTTTTGACACAAACAAAACATAATTAATAATATGATACAAGATGATTAGCAAAACTAATTGACTTTCATTGTATATGGGATGTTTCCAAAGGGATAACACTGTAAACTACAGAATTTTAAAAGCTATTAATTACTTATTAAAAATATACAAATAATATTCAAAGTTGACAGCTAGGATCACTAGGTATTTGAATATCCATATTCTTAAAAAAGATGTAATTTTATCATATCTGCAATTCCTTGGTCATATTTTACATAGTTTTTATGCCACCTGGTGGTCAAATATCTAATAGATTCATAATGGGTGAAACGCTCTTGTCACAGTCACACACTGAAAATGAAAAAGGTGCAAAATGGATATTGTGGCTGTGCCATGCAAAGGATGGCTGACCAGGACAGACTTGTACAGAGAAGAGCTGGAATCCACACACTCTCTCCAAACCAGTGGCAAGAGAGTAGGACTGTGGCTACTAAACTTCCCAAGTGACAATGTATGTGATGGCAGGTCTATCTGGTGCCTCCATCTACATTAGGGGTAAGTGCTTAATTCTGTTCTTTGTTTATTCTCCTTCATCACTGGGACTTGACTTTACGTAACTTGCACCACCACAGGTAGCTCCCACAAGTCAGCAGTTAACCATAGGTCAAATTTGTTGTTTCTTCCTGAACTGATAAAGAAAACTTGAATAGCAGATGATATCTTGGAGTGTAACACATTCCTGAAGACATAAAGACAATAATTCTCTTTCTTCTGTAAATAGAAACTGTTTGGAATAGATAAGCATCAACAACAAAATGAAATCTACAATCAGCTCCATAAGAATGTAACTGCTGCACCGGCCCAGACCAAAGATCGAGCTGGTCCAATACCCTGCTTCTGGTACAGGCTACCACCATGAATTGTGAAGTTGAGTTTCCTATACCTACATGCTGGGAAGGTATACCGGCTATCTGAATACCTCTATCAGTTATCCCAGATTCCTTATTTAAAGCCTATGATTTGCTAATCAATTTTTTTTAATGGGTTATCTCCCAAATTCATTTGTGGTATGCTTTTAGTGCTTCCCTTTTCCAGACTCTGTGAAATCTTTAAGCTTCAATAAGCCCATTTTTTAATACAAAGGAATGAGTGTTATAAGGAAACAGAGCAAGCATAGACCGATTCCTCCCAACTCTAGAGACTTTCTGAGCAGACAGATCACTATGTTAAAAAGAAAAATAAAAAAATAATTAAAATCAGACTTTTAATTTGCCTTATAGCAGTAGACTATTTCTTGACTACCAGATTACTTTTTTTCCTATAATTCTTTGGACTTCTAGGAATTTATTTTTCTTTTTTCCATAAATGCTCTTAGAAGATCATAAAATTATTTCAAGCCCATGCTCTTTTAGCTCCTCCTCACTGGGGAGTAAAAGAGTATAGCTTGACCTTAGAAATCTCACAATGTCATGAAGTACTACTTGGCAGGATGTAAGAGGAGCATGCAAAAATATTTCATAACCCAGAAGATTTTCTGTTTGTGGAATGATAGTAATACTTTGTATTTATATACTGCAATTCAATCTTCTTTAGCAATATTAGTTTAACCTCCTGTCACTCCTGATAATATAATTTTTCTTAAGCCATAAATGAGGAAAGAAGCCTAAAGAGAGTAAATAATCTGCCTTTAACTATTTTGATGAACATAAGAGAGACTGAAAGTTAATCCAGTGCCTCAGTCCCAGTTTTGTGCCTTACATGCAGGACAGTGTTCCAGCCAAAGATAACACACAATTCCCATTTTTCCAGGCTTTTTATCTGACACATAATATGGGTAAACTCTTAGAACCTGTAAATCTTAGTAACTGAAGCAGTGGTGTCAATTGCACAGGTCATTGTCTGGTGATGGCAAATTAAAATAATACTTGTTATATGATAGTTACATACTACGTTCTTTGTTACGTTGTTTTCAGTTAATAAATCATGAACACCATCTTCATCATCTTCTAGTTGCAAAGCTGGTTAGATCCTCAACGTCAACATCTTTTCAATAAATACTCTGTTCTTTGGCCTTAAGAAAAGCTGCAGCACTGGCCAAAAAGGACAGTAAGATAACTGTCGTCTGACCTATCTGGACAAACAAGTCTGTCACTGTGTTAGGAGAATGCATCCAAGTTTATGTCACGTGAAGAAGATTATACACTTTGAAAATAATCTTAGTTGCTCAGCATTAATAAGAGAAGTTTATTCTCCTTTTCTACTGTATTTTTGCTGAAGTCATTGCTGGTGAACCTTGTCTTTTTGGAGGCAGCTTTCTGCCACGGCTGTCTCAGGCAAGTATACCCTTCTCTGATTTTTTGATCTGTGTCATGGGCACATTCTTGGCAGTGTCAGATGACAAACGATAGAGCAACGGTTTCTTTGAATATGTTCCCTAAATCAAGAACACAGACTTATTTTAATAAGACTTAATTTTAATTCTGAAGTATTGTTACTAGATCCATCTTTGACCCTGTACTATCTAAGTCTGTAGAGAATTCAGATATCAAAACCTCAGTTTGCTCAACCATTTGTTAGCTTTATTGCTGCAGTAGAACTTTATTTTGTCATGCACAACAGCTTATTTTGACAGCTGTTCATAGAATTGTAGGCAGATGTTTCTTCATAAACTCATAAAAGTAACAATATTATAGCAAAACTTGGATACTACAAAGATTAATGTATTTCAAGAGTCAATTTTACATTACTTCTGGCCAGGGCTTTGGAGAAGTCCTTGAACAACAAGCATCACCAGATGCCTCTGCTACTTTTAGTATGCATCTATTGTGAGAACATGTTGCCCAGAGGAACTGTATCTGCCCCATCCCTGGAAGTGTTCAAGGACAGGTTAGACAGGGCTTTGAGCAACCTGTTTTAGTGGGAGGTGTCCCTGCCTGTGGCAGAGGGGTTGGAAATAGATGATCTTCTAACCCAAACCATTGTATAATTCTATTATTTAGTCTCCAATTCTACACTTCCAAGTTCGTCTTCAGCCTCCTTTAGAGCACTAAACCTCAGCTTTGCCTGCAGTGACATCCGCAACGTACATTTGCAGGAGTTATTGAAGAGAACAGGGAATTAAGTGTAAAACCTATAAATCTCTGTTGCGTGTGCCAAGCCCCTAATGAGGTTCTCTGTTTGTTTTGTAGTAACAGATTTGATTGTTAGTCTGTAGCTGTCTGTTAAAACTATCTTTTATCAGATTAAGACCATAGTGGTGACTTCTGCCGTTGGCACCTACTGTAATAAACAGTGCCATACATGTATGAAATTTAGCAGATTCAACTGCTATCATGAACAGCATCTTGCAAGAGCTACATAAGGAAATTGGTGGAAATTTTTTGATCAATTGCTTTCATCTTCAGCTTAAAAATAGACATTTTTTCCAACGTTAAAAAACATGCCAGAAAAAAAAGTTAAGTAAGTGCCAAATTATAAAGTCAGAGAGGATTGAAGGAAGAAGAAAGACGTGAGAGAGAGCAGATATCAAAAGATTCACTAGCATGAAAAAGTTGACTATCTGAGACCAGCCAATTCCAGTCTGCACTTATAGCTTCCTCCTAGTTTTCAATCCTTTGTAGTTTAGCTGAAGACAATGAGATCATAGTGAGTCTGCTAATAAAAGCTGCACCATGAAGTAGTCACAGACTTGATATAATTTCCCACAGTGGCCATGTTGTATCTCTTCATTCCATATGCATTCTTCTTTTTGCAAAATATTACTATCCTTATTCAACATGCTTCTCACAGCACACCCAGCTGGCTCCAGGGACACTTCGTAACTTACAGAGATTTAGAATACTGTTTCTATCCGACTCTGAAGAGGAAAATAACATGATGATCTTAACTTTAGCATACTTTTCCAAAGATCTCACTGAAAATTTAAAATATTTCAAGTGTCTTTGTTTAATGCAAAATGATTTTGCATGGAAAGATAGGGAATTAGCTATGTAGATGGATTATTGCAAGAGATTGTCTACAATGGCAGAGGCAGATTAAAACCATGAAAATATTTGTAATAAAAAGACATGATGAACATGAACAGGTTTTTATTTACCACTATTTACTGAACAAAAATGGGAAGAAGATTGAAAAGCACATGATCACATATATCTCACTTTCTTAGAAAACTCAACTAAAAATGGTATAATATACTGCCATTGCAGCTGCCTTTTCCCCTTGTTTCTATATCACTATTTTTTAAATCAAGTGTCCTGTTATCCAAACTACTGCTGACACTAAAATACATGATATCCACATTTTCTTGTAACCAGAACTGGGAGTGAATGAATCATTCCTATGACTCATCATAACTCTTTTTTTTTGCACACCGTGTTATAATGTAATGAAGGCTTCAACATGAAAGTGGAGTTGTCTCCCTTTTCTGAGAGAATCTTTTTGCTAAAGATTCAAATTATTCTCTTTCAAATTATTTTAACTCACTTTCTTCCTTGGATTTAGCTTTACTGGCAGTGGAAACAACAGTAATTATAAACAGCAATGTAAAGGCGTATATTTCAATCTTTGTAGATAGCCCTGATCAAAAAAGCACAGTCACCATATATAGAGTGATCTTCTAATAAAGAAAGTCAATATTTTTTTATATGATTCTATTGCCTAAATTAACTCCTGGGTTGAGCATGCTTATGTATATCCACACAGGAGCAGTATCTCTCAGCAGTTATCCAAGCAGCAGGAACTACTAGAAACACTGCAATGCCTCCAGCCCAATAAATGAAACAAAGTTATACAGCAGCTATCTTTTCCTGATGAAAGACTATATGGTGCACCTGGGACCCTTGCTAATAGTGGGATTTGTATTCTAGTCTCCTGCGAATATTCAGAAAACTAAAAGAGAAAATAAATCAACTTCAACCACCTGGATAACTACAGAAGATCTACTCAGACCAGGAATCCATGTCCCAGATCTCATATTTTCCCATGGTTTCATCTGGAACATTTTCACACGCAGCTACTTACTCAGAAGTCTATTTAACAGGAATTTCCCTCCAGAGGGATTGCTCATGACAACGTATGACATAGCAGAAGACTGGTGAAGAGGATTAATCTGTGTCAAGTGTACAGTATAAGAAAACGAAAGTGCTTGAAAGGAAACCAGAGGAAATCATGACATGATAGGAAGTGGAAGAATGAGCTAGTTTTTTCCTCAGTGCACAACTTACTAGGGCCAGTCTCACAGAAAGACTGTCATAGGAAAAGGTTTTGCTTATGTAAGCAAACACTCAGAGGTATTCAACAACTGTTTGCAACAGCTTCTTACTACAAAAGAACCAGAACTGTCCAAGAGCAGTGGGTGGTAAGAGACCATGAAGCGTGTGCTGGGAAGGAAGTGAATACAACATTTGCAGTAAGCTGTGTTGCAGACAACCCACAATGATTTACAAAACATTATCTTCTGAACAGTGCAACTATGGAGAACGCTATTATGACCTTAAAACTTGAAAATGACAATCCTTTCTTTTTTTTTTGTTGTCATTGTGCAGAGCTAACCTGCTAACAGTTAAAAGTGGTTTGAGAAATGAAATGTCATTCAGTGTATGCTATTCCATGAGCACAGTCTTTTGTGAGATGCCTAACTCAAGGCAAAAAGCTTATTAAGTAATTTCATATGAATTGATCTAAAGAAACTGAGTTCTAAATAAAGTTCATACAAATAAATCTAAATAAACACAGCTGCAATATTTTAGAGAGTAATGCTCTTTCTGTGCCTCCTCAATGTATGAGATAAAAGCATATCAGTGTCAGATTTTAATCTTGTCCTGCTAGAAGATGGCAGTTAAACCAAAGCTTTGGCAAAGTATCGTAAACAACTTTGCCGGTCCCATTGTGCTCCCTGTATTGGTAGGTTTGCCACACATCTGCTATGGGGCATAGGCAACTCTGTCCTTTTGATTGTTTTTCCCAGAAGGCTGTCTACGGTATAAGTTCCCCCTGCCAGTTCTCCAAGCTAGAGCACTTGCACTGCTGCAGCTGGTAGTGTGCTGGGTCTAAGCTCCCCAGTCTTGCAGGAAAGCAGAAGACATGAGATAGGGCTTTCAGCCACAGTAAAAGAACTGAGGAAGTGGCTAAATCTTGATCAGCTCTGCCTCATAATTCATAATGGTATTTCCATTGATTAATAACACCACACGCTGCAGCTCCCACTTGCTATTTGTGCTGCATGATGGAACTCTGAACTTTGCG
The DNA here is from genome assembly GCA_039720435.1 of Amazona ochrocephala. NCBI lineage: Eukaryota > Metazoa > Chordata > Aves > Psittaciformes > Psittacidae > Amazona > Amazona ochrocephala. Next base: position 35,436,396 of record CM077878.1, read on the forward strand.
AGACAGCTAAACATTTCTGTCATGCGGGTCATAAATGTTACTCTGATGTAATTCATTGTATTCTCAGAATAAGATGCTCCAAATGATAATACGTTTGCTGATCTTGAATGTCACCAAAATGTTCATAGCATCTTGAACAAGCATTTATATACCATTTCCATTAATTGTAAAACAAGGCTTCGTCATAACGATTTTGAGGTTAAAACCTGATCCAGCTAATATAATTTTAGATGTTATTTTTTGATTTTACAAAGTAATAAGGTGGATTTTGTCTCTGGAATTGCCAAATATTTTTTGGCAATATTAGTATGTAGCATCCAGAAAAATAGTTCAAAATTCCTAGATACTGTTGATGTTAATCCAAAGATTCACAACATAGTTTAATACTTCTGTCCTATCCAGATAAAAAACCTCAGACTGCTTGGAAAACCAGGATCTTCATAACTGGAGAGATGTCCCCCCGGAAAAAGGTAGTGGTGGATAATAATCCAGCTACCTCCTGCTTGGGGACGGAATAGTTAGTTGTGAATTGAGACTTTTGTTTTCTCTATAAGAAATCATATAACATCAAATTACATCATAACACTGACACAGTGCAGGGAATGCATGTGAATTTCCAAAGACTGAATAGCTGAGTGTCTTCCTTTAATTTCCATGACTTTCAGAAATGGTCATGGTTACTCAACACTACAGCACAATTGAAAGGAACAGTTCAAAGGGGTGATCTGAGTAAGCACGTTAATGGAAGAAAGTGCCCAAATCAGTTATTTGAAACTTGACAATATCATTTCTGTGTATTTCTGTCTAGTATTCCAATACATGGGCAGAATTAGCCATAACAATAACACACCGCCACCTCTCTTAGCTTATAGCCAAACAATCTTAAAACATGGAGTTGGTCTCAGTAACACAGATCACCTTCCAATTAAGGAAATGAAAACATGCAGACTTCAGAATAATTAAGATCACGTCATTTTTAAAACCCCAATACTTTCCAGAGACTTCTTGTTCTCTGGCACCCATCTTGCCTTAGTTGTTTCTCAGGTTTGGTAATGTACTCAGAGATTCCTTGTACAAACATCTAAGAACATTAAAAAGTTTCTGTGATGGAATTACAGAGGCCAGAAAATGGTTTTGTCTGTGACTAAGTACAGACATGAGAAAACTCCGGAGGGAGAACATTAGGTGATGCAGAAGTCATTGAAATCCTGAAGGCAGAGAATCTCTCTCCTAGGTCTTGTTCAACATTTTTGTGGGTGACATGGACAGTGGGATTGAGTGCACCCTCAGCAAGTTTGCTGATGACACCAAGCTGTGTGGTTCACTTGATACACTGGAGGGAAGGAATGCCATCCAGAGAGAAATAGACACACTTGTGAGGTGGGCTGATGCCAACTTGATGAAGTTTAACCATGACAAGTGCAAGGTCCTACACCTGAGTCAAAGCAATCCCAGGCACAGCTACAGGTTGGGCAGGGAAGAGATTCAGAGCAGCCCTGCGGAGAAGCACTTGGGGGTGTTGGTGGATGAAAAAATGAACATGAGGCGGCAGTGTGCGCTTGCAGCCCAGAAGGCCAACCATATTCTGGGCTGCATCAAAAGGAGTGTGACCAGCAGGTCGAGGGAGGTGATCCTGCCCCTCTACTCTGCTCTTGTCAGACCTCACTTGGAGTATTGTGTGCAGTTCTGGTGTCCTCAACATAAAAAGGACATGGAACTGTTGGAACAAGTGCAGAGGAGGGCCACGAGGATGATCAGGGGGCTGGAGCACCTCCCATATGAAGATAGGCTGAGAAAATTGGGGCTGTTCAGCCTGGAGAAGAGAAGGCTGCTTGGAGACCTCATAGCAGCCTTCCGATACCTGAAGGGGGCCTATAGGGATGCTGGGGAGGGACTGTTCATTAGGGACTGTGGTGAGAGGACAAGGGGTAATGGGTTTAAACTTAAACAGGGGAAGTTTAGATTGGATCTGAGGAAGAAATTCTTTACTGTAAGGGTGGTGAGGCCCTGGAATGGGTTGCCCAGGGAAGTTGTGAATGCTTCATCCCTGACGGCGTTCAAGGTGGGGCTAGACATAGCCTTGGATAGCATGGTTTAGTGGGAGGTGTCCTTGCCCATGGCAAGGTGGTTGGAACTAGATGACCTTAAGGTCCTTTCCAACCCTAACTATTTTATGATTCTATGATTCTATGACTTAATGGACTCTGCATCTCTGAGAGTAAGGTTTGCTATAAGCTTTCACCTGCTGGATGCCTAAATGTCAGGAATTGTATGGCAAATTACTGCCATAATTCGCTAGATTACCTACCTTGTCTGCAGCTCCCATGCACTGAAGGAGCAATGTGCTAGCAGAGTGAAGTAAGGCTATCAGAATTTGATACTGAGCCAATGCATTAGGGACAGGATGGCTGGTAGACACGCCTCTAATCCTGTGAAACCCACCAGCTGCCAAGAATATCGTGATCGAAATGTTACATATTCCCAACTCCTTATCTGGTTTTCCACAGAGAGGATCATGTTGTGTGCTATACATTTGAATTTCAGCTTTCTCCACCTAGGCATTCAGTTATAAATTTCATATTTCTGTCACATAGAAACACGAAGAAAAATTAAATTAAACAAGAAAAGGATATATGACATCTGAAGGGTAAATGCTTGAGGCAACTGGCCTAGCTTGTTTCTTTGATTTATTAAATAAATCAGCTGCTATTCCTAACCTAAACACTGATTTTACTGTTCTTACTGTGTCTCATATTGAGGGGTTCACTGATTATTCTGAAATACCTCCCTTAAATCTCCCTAAAGGTTTAGGAAGGCTACAGGGAAATAAATCAATGACAAAATGCCAAAGTCTATCACAATGGGTGCTGTCTAATTAATGTGATACAGATCAACTCAGATCATGCAGTTGGAAAGTTGACACTGATTTAATTAACTGCAGTACACTGTATTGTTTTAACAGGAGATATTCTTTCCATGTTTTACATATACATTTTGTGGCATACCCAAAGCAAAAACTTACAATTGGAACATAAGAATACAGCAGAATTGACTCACTGAACAAAGAAACCTGCTTCCTGTTTAGTTTGATTCAAGAAAGAGGTAGAACTGATTCACTGAGAGCTAACAGAATCAGACAGTAGAAGTGATGAAATGATTCATTTTTGCTTCGAACTTGAAGCACATAGAACTAAGCAGAGTATGAGAGCTCTGAATCTGAACACACAAAAATCATGAGGGGAAAAAAGATGACTTGTTAAATCAAAATCTAGGTAGAAAAGTAGTAGTATTAATTGTGATGCCCAGCTGCACTTGAAACACCTGTGTTCTCTTATTTTAACACTGTTCTGTTGATGCTCAGGTCTACGTGAGAGTGTCTGTTGCCACGTTAGCTGGTTGCCTTAGCACTGGAATAAGTCAGTGAGAAAAGAAATAAAGATAAAAGTGCAAAAACACATATCATTTGTGAAAGCAAAAAGCTCATCTTAGCCAAGGAAGAGCCCTGTAACCCTGGCTGGTCTCCCTCAGGATGCATCCACCATTTTTGTGTCTGGAGTACATACTAATATAGAATCATAGAAACTTTTAGGTAGGAAAGGACCTTAAAAATCATTGAGTCCAACCACAACCCTTATACTGCCAAGTTCACCGCTAAACCATGTCCCTAAGTACTACATCTGCATGTCCCTTGAATGCCTCCAGGTATTTGAATACCTACAGCTTCCCTTTCTCCAGGCTAAACAACTCAAGTTCCCTCAGCCACTCCTCATAGGACTTGTCCTGTAGAGCCTTCACCAGCTTCATTGCCCTTCTCTGGACCCGCTTCAGCACCTCAATGTCTTTCTTGCAGTGAGGGGCCCAAAACTGTACACAGTATTCAAGGTGCAGCCTTACCAGTGCCAAGTATAAGGGGACGATCACTTCCCTAGCCCTTCTGATCACACTATTGCTGATGCAAACCAGGATACCATGGGACTTCTTGGCCACCTGGGCACAAGCTGGCTCATGTTCAGCTGGTTGTTTACCAACACCCCCAGATCATTTCCAGCAGGCATCTTTCCAAGCCGGTCTTCTCCAAGCCTGTAGCATTGCATATGGGAGCTCCTCAGCTAAATTTACTTCCAGAGCATTACCTGAGGCACTTCAGGGCTCATGAGCTGCCTACAGCTGAGCAGGGGAGGCTGCAGAAGATCCAGGGTGTGCCTTTCCCCTCTACTCATCTAATTCTTTTCTGCTCTCCCCCAGGACTAATAAAAAGGGAAAGCAGAAGCAAATCCAGAGCTTGCACATGTTCATTCTTTTTAGGCTGTGCCCTCTTGCTACAGGATTCAGGCAGTTCAAAGCCAAGCTCCTGGCTACAGCTGCCACCACGATCAGCTGGAGTCTGAGATGGTGCATCCTCCATATACCTGCAAGCCTGCCTTTAACCTTCAGTGTTACAGTCAGCTGCTATGTGCCCTGGAAATATATATGGCATGACAACCTTTTCTCCTGGAATTGCTTTGGAGTTCAAAGTACCTAGCAACACTGCGGCCAGCATAATACTCAGTGACACTCATATATGGCGCTGAGACAGACTGTTAGCTGCAGAGCAAAAGTGCAAGCAGACCATGATTTATGCCCCCAGAGTACATGCAAATGGTCTGACATATACCTGCATGGGCAGAAATCAACTAATCCACAAGTATATACAGGGAAAATTGCCTCTCTGTAACAGAATCCACACGCTGGTTGCAATAAAATGAATGGATTCAAATCGTAATTCAACAAGCTACTATGGCTGGTTCAAACTAACAATTTAGGTTGAAAATGAGATTCTCCTCCAAATATTCACTGGTTCTAGTTCAATAGTCTCTGGTACAGCTAGAATTTGGGGGATATTTTGCTGTGGGATCCCCCCACTGAGAATGAAAGTGAGCTAGCCTCAGGCTCAGATTTTTTCAACACCTGCAAAATGTTATTTCCTTTTTCTGTTTCACCATAAAATAAAAATCAGGAATTGTTATTCCCAGTGTCCCTGGGGCTCACTCACTCACAATTAGGGAGAATGAAGAGACATAAGAAGCAGACTTATGAGTATTCAGTCTTTTCTACCAGCACTATCCTGAAATCAAATAATTCAGAAAATCATTGCATAGCTTAAAGAACCTTTCTCCCATCTGTTTTCCTGAATATTTTTGGTTTTATTAGAAATTGCTTGATTTCCTTTTGTAAGGTTTTGTAATTTTTAAGTACAAGAAGTATCCAAAGCAACATGTACAGCAGAAGAAAAAGAAATTCATACAAAATCTAGCACACACCACTCTCAAAAAACAACAAGACAATTGTTTTCTACTAGAAAAAAAATAACCACAAAAGAAACAAAAAAATTAAGAGTAATATTTTTCAGTGACCTTCTTTTTTTTTAGCTGCATACACACACATGCACGTACAGAATGTAAACCTGTATCTATTGGAAGTATCTATCAGGGCATATCAGATATTTTAAGTCAACATTATCATGGTTCATCACTGATGAGATGGGAAGCAAATGAAACATGAGAAATTCATAAAATCATGAACTTGATTTTGATCTCAAACATACAACTTCAAACCCTGTCTTTTTAAATTGATAGTAATTTACTCCAAATTTATACCATTTTAGTGGATCTTTAAGGACTGATGACTGCTGCAACTAATTACTCAGATTGGAACTATCAAGATGCACTAAATTTGGCAGCATGAAGTAGTCCAGTCTTGGTTTGGCAAGAGACTGGGCTCTAGAGTGGAGTTAATGTAAACAAAGACCATTCGGAGTTTAATTCTTTTGCTGTTTAACTTTCTCCTTCTTTTCAATGAAGTGAAGCCATTTTAAGCAAATGAGGAGGAACAAATGCCTGAATGAATTTTGGGAGCCATAACAGATACATGCAACAAAATGGAGTTTTGTCCAAAGAGTTACTTTATTGTCAGATTGGAAATGCATTTACTGCCTCTATAAAAAGACTCAGGGTTGTTTTAAGCCAATATGTAACAATTTATACCTTCCCAAAGCTTAGACTGCCAGAACAATAGACAGATTTCACAGCAGTTAAATTTCAAAAGCTGTAAAACCAATATGCTTAAGAAATATATCTAAATCTACCTATCAGCTTTGAGATAAGAAAGGAATAACTGAACATGTACAGTCCATGCTGCCTACATGTACAACATTTCACAAGGTATTTTTATCAGATGGTGATGTTTTGGAAGAAAAGGAGCTGATAAGACAAAATGGATGAGACTTATTTCCTTGTTTTAATGATGCGAAGACTTCAGACAGCAAAATAACGTTGCAAGCCAAACTTAAAATATCTGGTGCTTTTCAGGCATGTAAAATAAAGTAGATGATAACTCCTGTCACTGCATGAGGTGCAATGGAAGCAGACAAATAATCATGGAGCATGGACTGCTTGCTTCCCTGCCTCTGGGTAGAGGATCCTGGTCAAGATTTCTCTTTTGGGTCGTTATCCAGCTGGTAGATAGGGTCTTGGAAACACCAGTGACAAGATCCAACATTTTTAGGAGCTAGGAGGCCATTAGAAGATCTTACTGGAAACACTTTGCAGAGAGTCTACAGAGCCAGGCTTGTACCTCTGAGATTAATGTGAGCTCAGTTACTGACTTCAGTGGGAGACCAGGCTGCTAGAGGAACTGGGAAACAGCCCTGATCCTCCAAAACTGCAAGGATTTGGTAGTGTTTAATTTCTGATACAGAAGGAAAATCGGATTTTAAAAAAATCAACTGAAAAGGTCTGTTTCCCTAAAAACAGAATTTCAGGGTACCCAGTCGGGTTTAGGCCTTTATTCTCTGCAATTTGAAGGTTTGCTCCCATAGCTCAAGCAAGCAATCTGACTGTAAGAAAGCTTGAAATTCTGGTATGGGTAAAATGTTTATTTCTTTCTAACTTATTTTCAGCAAGAAACATCCCCAAATGAAAACAGTATCTTAGCTGAATTATTTCTCAGAAATATTTCACACCTAATGAAAGATTTGTCAATGTAAATAAAGGGGTGTTTGAACATTTTTTGCTATTTTTAGTCTTCTAGTGAAATGTTACTTTTTTTTACCACACAGAATTTAATATCCAAAGTCCAACTGAACTTTCATACAGTCTCTGTATATAACAGAAAGCATAAAATATGAAAGACTTAATCAGATTTTTTTTTCTCCTGCATTCCCTAAACAAAATTATTTGTCTCGTTGTTCATTTTTTTCTGTGAATCCAAAGGCTTGTGTGAGGAATTTAAGAAATAATAGGGAACTACTACAGGACAAGCCAAGTTTAGGAAGGTGTGAGGTCTGAACAGTTTCCAAGTAATTCCGTTCTTTACCAGAACAGGCTAATAATTTTGCTGATGAAAGAGTATAACATGATTGCATTGTGTTTCAAAAAAAAAAAACAACTAAACCCAAAACAAAGGAACAAGCCAACAAGCTCTTTTTTATTCAAATACAAGGCAGCATACAGGATCACCAAACATATTGATTAGGAATGCCTAATAATTAATACATTCAAAGTCATCTGAATCAGTTGTAAATAGAAAGGTTAAATTTGTATTGATATTTATTATTAATATTAACAATTACAGCCAATGACAAGCTGTTGCTAACTCTGAGTAATAGGAAGAAACAGCATTGTCATCTTCTCTGGTCTCTTCTTTCTTTGATAAAGGTGAATGTGCATGTTACAAGAGATAAGTGACCCTCCTCAGACTGAGCAAAGGGGACATAGCAGCAAGGTAGAAGCACGAGAACTGCCCTAACCCAGGAGCACACCCAGGGTGCTCAGAGGGCTGGTTAATGACAAGGCAAAGAACAAAGGAGCCCTGAGCCATGACTACCAGGTATTTGCTGGTTAAGGAGCACTTGCAGCCACCCACTAACACCGTGGATCAAGAAGACATCACACAGTCTGTCTCTTTCATCTCAGCTGCGGCTGCTCTTTCGCTTGAAAAGTTCTCTGACAAAGGCAGTTCCACTGCCTTTGCTGGCACAGCTTAACCTAGAGAAGTGAGACTGAAATGTATCTTTTAATATGGAATCTGAGACGGCCTTCGGTAATTCTGAATCCTCCTACATCGTGGGAAAGTTTGAAGAGCAGCTCTGATAACTATGACATTGAATTTCTAAGAAACCTGTAACAGAATTAAGGGAAATAAATATGAATTATGGTATCTAAAGAAAAAGAACAAGAAGAAAATATCTGGAGACCTTTTTCAGAGCATTTGGCTAAAGGTGATCTGAGAAGAGGATGATAAAAGAAGCAGCCAAATTTGTAACTAGGGACAGAGGTTAAAAGTTCCCTTTTAAAATAGTTAACTTTCAGCTACAGCTTATGAGAGGTTTAAGGATTGGAGTGAATTCATTGAGCTCCAGCTGACTTCATTAGCGCTGCTCATGTGAGGAAAGCGAGCAGGATTTGGCCATAAAACAGAAAGGCCTTTGGCCTTGTTTTCATTGCCAAATATTTTCTAATTGATACTGCATGTAAACTCTGCCCTCTGCTAATACACTAAATAATCAGTGTTATCCAAGCCCATGGCTCATTTTCTGCCTAAGATGCAATTTGTTTGTATCACTGCCACAGGGATGATGAGGGAGCAGGAAGGGGTTGTGCCGTTGAACCTCTCTTTCCTCAGGCAGTGCCGTGTTTGTGTTATTCCAAGTTCGTAAATGGAGAGGTCGTAGCCCTCTTAGCTATAGTCCCCTGGTAAATCCCCACCCAGATGCAATCCCCTGCACCTTGAAGAAGATGGGATTCTTCTGTTTTATCCAAACTGCATTATGTCCCTGCAACTACCAGCCAGCTTTAAAGACAGGCTGAATAACCAAATCCTTACAAATTACATGTGACCTTTGGAAAGCTACCTAATTAGGGAGAATGTAGTCCAGGGCTTGGAAACCCACAATATCCTAAAGAGAAATGGGGAATACTCTGGGCATCCTAGCTGATTTTGGTAAATTGTTGTATAAAATCCAAGACTAGGTTGTGATTTAGCGGGTGTTTTGCTCAACTTTTTTAATTAATAAGGTTGTTTTTCAGCATTAAAAGCTTACTAAAGAAACATGTTTATCTTTACTGAATAATGGAGATTTTTTAGCATACAAAACTCATGACTTAACATTAGTATCTAAGTCAATTTCTGTTTCCCAACATTGCCTGTTCTTTGATGGTATTCCTGTATGTTATGAGATCAGATGCATGAAAAAAGATGCCTTTAATACTACACTCACATTTCAGAAGCTGTCCATACCGTCTCTCAGTTGAACAATTGGTGGCGGTAGTCCTTAAAGCTGACTCAGTACTGATCTTTTTGTGCATAGGAAATAGCAAACCTACCAAAGAAACTTACTGTAGCAGGTAGTGATGATATCTAATGACTCATGAAAACAGAAGACTTTTCTTTTGAGATTTCCCTCACTTGTCTTTCACTATAATTGACTAATTTCATAATATTTACATCAGTTTCACAGATGGATTCAAAATCTAAGGATAATAATATCAGAAAGCATTACTTTCAAATCTAACACAATCTTGCATCAAACAGAAGTGGTAGTGCTTTTCAAACATCTTCTGAATTAATTTGTTTTTTAAGAAGGTCAGATCTTAAAACACCCCAAATCACAGAATCACAGAATGGTTGAGGTTGGAAGGGACCTCTGGAGGTCATCTAGTCCTATCCGCCTGCTAAAGCACGTTCACCTAGTGCAGGTTGCACAGAAGAGTTTTATATATCTCCAGAGATATCATCATGCACGTGCCAGTGAAAAATGCCCAGACACCAACCAATGCATTTTTTCTACAATAAGTCACCCTTGTAGCCAAAAATATACAGCTTATTTCTTCTCTGTGACTTTCAGCCATTACAGCTTCATTATGTTTTTTAATTTCTACATTCAAAATATTATTCACTCCCACTTTGTGTTGCTCTTTGATAAGTAAAACTGACTGAGTTACTTGAGCTCCACACAATAACATCAGTTCTCTTTTTTTTAATCATTCTTCCGTGAACACTCTGCAGTGAAAAACAGTTTGTTCCTCACTGAAGACCACGCACTTCAGAAACAGGACAGATGGGGTGGGATTTCTCTCACTAAAATTACAACCTAGACGTCACCCTGCAAGGTAGTCACACTAAGTTCTCATTGTAGTCAGTGGGGAGAAAGAGACTGTTTCCAAGTGTGATTCACTTGATACTTTGTACATTTGAGATGATATAAATAATATTCCGTTTGTAGATAACCACATCATTTCAACAAATTCCTGTATTCCAGAAGTGGTAGCATTAGTAATAGCTTCATATGCAAATTTCTTTATCCTATTCAATTTTTTCAATTTATATACTCAGCACTTGCATTTGCCTATTTGTCTAGAGTGTTCCCAGAAGACTTCACATTCCATAAGCCAAAATCAGGATACAATTCCCCATCTGTGTATATATGCTATATCTCTCACTGTAGCATATGCATATTTATTATATATATCTATGGATAAATCATATATAAATATAGGTATGTCTATAAATATGTAATATTTTTATATATAGATGTATTTATATGGTTTGGAATATTTAATATATTTGACATATTTTGCTTGTCTCAGAGGACTGAGTCAAGTAGTACTATTCCAGTGATTTTTAATTCACTGTTACTGCTCCCCAGGCTTTTGTGTTATCTGTGCAATCTCTCTCATAATTTTTGGTTTTGTTGCAAGTCTCTTATAAAATCAGTTAACAGCTAGAACTGGGGACATATGCCTGGTAGAAACTAAACAGGGATTCCACATCTAGTGTTAAACTGGAGTCTGATAGATCTCAAAACCTGACGCTTTACAATATGTTACATGTATGTTATTCCTAGATTCTTAATAGTAAATCCACTACGTACACATTCAAATAGTTGAATTTAAAGATACTGCTGCAACAATGCTGCTAGCAGCAGAAAATCCAAAAAAGAACAAAATATTAAATGGGGTGTGCTCTTTTCCACAAAAAGCATCCGGGTAGTTCTATGATTTCACAAATTATTATAGGAATTATGGGCTTTGGCCATAAAAAGAACTGCAACGAGTGTAGTACAAGTCTACTTACTTCAGGGAACCAGTGCCAGACATGACTACTTGCCACTGTGAAAAGGGATTATATTTTTTCACGTATTTTAACATATTTTACAAGGGCATGTAGTGGTCGAACAAGGGAGAATGGCTTTAAACTGACAGAGGGTAGATTGAGATTAGATGCTAGGAAGAAGCTCTTTCCTGTGAGGCTGGTGAGGCAGTGGAATAGGTTGCCCACAGAAGCTGCCCCATTCCTGGCAGTGTTCAAGACTAGGCTGGATGGGGCTTTGAGCAACCTGGTTTAGTGGAAGGTGTCCCTACCCATGGCAGGGGTGTGGAACTAGATGACCTTAAGGTCCCTTCCACCCCAAACCATTCTATGACTCTATATAGTGCATACACATGCATAAGCAGACAAGTACACGTTTTGTATAAGCAAGTATGTGGATTGTGTTTGTAATCTTTTAACACGGTTGCTCTCAGATTTTAGCTAATGGCACAGAACCTCTTATGAGTTAAGTCTGATACAGAAGACACTGATATCCCCACCCTATTTGTGAAGTCTATTTTATATGGTTTGTACTGATACACTTTATTAATAATAGTTTAGCTCCTGTAGATTACATCCTCCAAATAAGGATATATCCAACATAATAAGGATATATCCAACATGTTCGTAGGCCTTCTGATTTCTTATACAGGCAACCTAACAGCATTGGTGCATGAGACAGCCATATACAATATTCCCTGAAGAGAAGGTGTTCAGCCAATGTCTATTATTATTTTAAGTATGCTTTTATTATATCAATGAGTATTTTTTAATTTAAATTAATTGCAAAAATATTAATAATTCCTCCAGGATCTAAACCAAGAAATTATTTAGAATAATCGCATTAGCATTTCTTTCCTTAGAAACACCAGTTAACCCAAACTGATAGAGTTTATCAGCAAGAGAAAATTCTGACAAATTTCCATTAGCAATATTTGAGTTGTTTTTTGAAATTATGAAATGCTTTGTTACCATATTTTCTCAATAAAAGATCGTATTTTTTCCTGATTATTTCGTTATTTATAGCAGCTAAGTATTTCAAACTCTGCCATTTTAATGTTCATCTCTCTGTGTGCATTTTACATAAAATACACATAAAACTGTAAGAGTATGTCTGTGGTGAGTCAGATTAAAGGTGTCGAATAGCAAACCCTTAGGAGAGAGTATAAGAACACGCAAACAGTTCTGCTTCTTCAGAATACCTTCTGAAATGCAGGAATTTATTGCACATTAACTATCAAATATTTAATAGGCACAGATGACTTTTCTTCCACAACATAATTTCTGATTTTGGAGATATGCAAACTTTCAGCTTCTACAGCATCTCATAATTAAAAATTTCAAGTATAGCTGCACATGTTGTATTACTTGCAAGCTACATTTTGTGCTCCCAACACTTTTTTTCATTTGAAACAATTAATAATTGCCTATTACCTTCTCAGCAGCTCTCATCATAGCCAGCCATACTCATTTACTAGGCTGAAAATTCTATTTACTGTTTCTTACACAAAATCTGGTTTTTATCTTTTAATTTCAGTTCTTAAACACTTTTGACAGTCCAATTTTTCATCTTGGTTTAGTCTGGGAAAAATGCTTGAAATTAAAAAAAAAAAATTCTTTGGGGATGGGAAAATTATTTTCTGTCCAGCTCTAACTTTCATTTTCATTTTACTATCAAGAACAAAGCATATAAAATCCACAAACACATATAATACATCTGGAAGGAGGTACTTCGACACAGAGAAAGACTTAGACAATGAAATAAATTTACTTTCCCTGCCTTCCTCAGGTGATTTGTTGTCACACAACCTTCTTCTACTTTATTTTCATTAAATTTATTCACCATTAAAAATTATTACCATCTGTTCGAGTTGTGCTCCAATTTGTAGTGCTATAAATTAGAAGTAGCTTTGCAGAGATCAATATGATGTTTGCTTTAGATTATAAACTTGGCTATATTCTACTAGTTTCATTCATGCCTGCTGGAACTTTATAAACAGTAAAGTCTATAGAAAAAATTGGGATAACCTCAGAAGTCAAGCCATTATCATGAGTCACAAGGTTTCCACAGGGCATTAACATTTATGGACACCCAAAATAAAAGGTGCAATTATAGAGAATAGTTAGCACACGTCCAGAAGATGAGGTCATTTTCAAATGGTTTATGTGTGATTATTAAAGAAAAACAATGATTTTTGAAAATCAAATAGTCTCATGCATTGATTGTGCAAGCTTACTATGGAGATACTAAAGTCTCTAATGTTAGTAACCAACAAGATTCTAGATGTGTTATGTACCATCTGCATAAAAATTTATAGTTTTTATATTTTTTACTTGAGGATGAAGTAAAATAAGATATCTGACAAAGCCAATTGGTTGAAAGAGAATACCCATAGGAAAATCTTATGCTTGCTTCAGTAGACAGGAGGCATGAAACAAATAGACTGAGAAAATTATCTTTGCTCTAGTCTCCTGGTTGACATAAGGAGGAAAAAAAGTTCCTTTGAATCTTATCTTGTTTGAAGAGCCTTCATCTTTGATGTCCAGTGATTTTTCCCATCTACCAGACAACAAAAAGAATACAGTTAATTCCTGATGCGCAAAATAGCAGGTTTTGTGGTGATCAGTTTTCCTTTGACTCTTGTCTTCACACTTATCCACCTACGTCTGCCTTAAACTAAGGCTACAAGCCCTTTTTGTATTTTATGTGTGCTCCACCAGGGAAAAACAACAGTCTAGCTCATGAACAAGGTTCTTTGGTACTACAGTTAAGCATGTAATAAAATTAACATCCTTTATCCCATTAAAATTGTGATGACCTGTTGGAATGAAACATGTATCCATCTCTCAAGACATAATATAAAATCATAGAATCACAGAATGGTTTGGGTTGTAAGGAACCTTAAAGATCATCTAATTCCAACTCCCCTGCCATGGGCACCTTCCACTAGACCAGGGTGCTCAAAGCCCCATCCAACCTGGCCTCGAGCACTTCCAGGGATGGGGCAACCATAGCTTCTCTGGGCAATCTGTGCCAATAACTCACCTGCCCCACAGGAAAGAGCTTCATCCTAATATCTAATCTAAATCGACATTCTTTCAGTTTAAAGCCATTCCCCCTTGCCTTACCACTATTTGATCTTATAAAAAGTCCTGCATAAGTTCAAAGATCCATTTGGGAAAATATGCAACATCACTATAAACACGCCAATATGGATATCAATTAGAAATGCTAGAGATCCCAGGAAAGTTACTGCTACTGGAAACATACCTTAGACTTAATTTTTTTTTTATTTGGTTTGGTTTGGTTTGGTTTTGGCTTGTTTTGCTTTTGTTTTGTTTTTTTTTTCAGAATTCAGTGTTACTCTATAAATTCAGAATATAATTACTTTGATATTTAAAGGTCAAATGAAATGGATGCCATCAGAGCCATTGAAGGGATGTGAGGAGGAGAAACTCAGATCCCTGCTGTGTGTCAGAGAAATCTCAGATGAAAATCTTGCCTATTTACATTCAGGAAAAGGTCTTTTCAAAAGTCAGATGTAGAAGCCTTCCCCCAGCCTGGAAAACTCAGTTTCTCCTTCCATGTGATGTTGTTCCCATGATGTCTCCACCAGATGTTTTTCTTACAGAGTACTGGACCACAAGCCAACTGTAAAATTCTGAAAGCTGCCATCCTTTTGCTGGCTTTTCTCACTGCAGAGTGTACATAAGGAGAGTGGTGGGGGAGAAGAGGGAGGAAGCACAAGAGAGAAAGGACATACTTTTACACAGCAAATCTTTCTGTTCATTATATAATGGTTTTGTAGTAGGAAATCAAAATGTTTAATAAGTAAACAAAGTGAGCAGTATTTTACTCTAGGTTTCAACAGGACTATTTTATTAATGGAGCAGACTGCACAGCATGCCAGCACTACGTCCCTGAAATGTACTTATATTTGACAATGTCCTAGGTAAAAATAGCTCTTGTCAGACACTTTTCGTTTCTGTACTGCTGATATCTGTATCTACAGAGCACAATATAGCACAGTGATAGAAATAGCTGTGTTACTTCTGAACAACCTAATGCAAAGACGCATTCAGAATTAAAAGGTTCAGCTCCTGGAAGCAGTAAAGACAAGTTAATGTGTCACTGACTCTTCTCACCCCATCTCACCGGCGATAGTAACTCAGATACACCTTTTCTTTTTCCAGAGCTATCATGTTCAGAGAACCCTACAAAACACTGATATGCAGGCTGAAGCCAAGCCTTGAAGGCAGTGAATTTCATTCTACAGATACATCCTTTCTCAGTTCTTGTACAACAGTAACAAAATAAAGTGAGAGTGACATCGTTTGGTGTGATCAAGTAGCTAAATGCTTTAAAGGGTTTCTCTCACATTTGTAATTTATTGAGTACAATTGGAGGGGTGAGATGAGGACACTGGTGGAGAGGTAAGATGAGAGGCAGATTCCTTAATTCAATTTCACATCAAAAACCTTTCCAAACAGCAGCAGTAGTTTATAAAAGCCCTTGCAAAGACTCTGCAGCTGCCTGTACTCATTCTTCTTTTTCCATTAGCTGTCTTCTGTCTCCTTGTACAAGGCTTCTTTTAAGTGTGTGTCTACTCTCAACTAGGCAAATATTAGAACTTCATAGAATTTCATCAGGATAATGTGCTGTATTCTTTCTTTGCAAAGTAAGTTAAGGCTCAAAAGACTCTTACACTGATGAGGAAAAAAAAGAGAGAATTTAATAAATGCAAGAAAAGAAAAGAGTTAAAATCTGAGTAGTTGTAGAGTGTAGAGAGTGTTCAAGAGGATGAAGGACAAGATTGTTTTTGCTGCCTTCAATATTTATTTTCTTACTTAGTAAGTTATATTCTGGCAGTTACAGCCAGGGGTTGAATAGATCCAGCTTGTTAAAAACTTGTGGCATTTTAAGTCAGAAAAGCAGGCTGAGGAATGAAAAGGTAACTTGCATGTTAGGCTTTGAATTGCTACCAGTGCCTAACATTTATGAGAGCTCATAGCTTTCCCAGAGCTGGATCCACTGCTGCCATCCCAAACTGTGTTGAAGCTTGAGATTTGTGTATCATTCCACATTTTGCTTAATTGTGAGTGCTCAGCGCTCTGTGCTACTGGCTATGAAATTATGCAGGCAGGAAAATAACCAGAAACAGTCTAGATTGGGGTCTAAATTCTGTTACTTGGGAAGGTTTCTGTGTGCTCTCTGTATGCGACATAACTGTCCAATAGTCCGAAATTATACTAGATAACCAAATAACTGACAATCTATTCTCAAAAATGTGAGATCTGGACTCCTCCTTTGAGCAAATGTCACATTATTTAGCCCAATGAAAATGAAAACAACATGCCATAATGTGAAGGAGTAAAGCATCACTCAAAATTCATAAGTCCATCACTCTAAGCAGTCTCTTTTAGCCCTGAGTTTCTAAAGAGAGGCGACTATTTTCAAGGTCCCACTGGAATATTTTCTTCAACAGTATCTCACAGAAGACTCTGTAAATGCATCATGTGTGTTTTTGCGGAGTCGGCAGCTATTCAAGTCGTGGCTCATAACAGACTGTGAAAACTAGAAGATTCCTGATAGAGATACCTTCCTGCAAAAAGTACTCGGGTCATTTACCAACCTTCCAATGTGTGGCCATTAAGGCCACAGATCAGGTGGCCAGTACTTTGAAGGGGAACACAGCTGGGACAGCTGACCCACACTGACCAGAGGGATATTCTACAACTCACAATATCACATTCAGCAACAAAAGGCTCAGGGAAAGGGGGAAAAAGGGTGTGGCTCATGATCGTGATATTTGCATTCCCAAGTAAATATTACTGGTGCTGGGGCCTTGCCTTCCATGAAGGGGCTGGACAGCTGACAAAGGAAAGCAGTGAAAGAATTCCTCTTTTTCCTTTGCTTGCACACATGCCTTTTGCTTTCCCTATTAAAACATCACTATCTTCATTCATGAGTCTTCTTGCCTTCCTTCTATTTTCATCCTGTCTCGCAGGCAAGAGAAGCGAGCATATGACTGGAATCTGGTCTATGTAAACACAGTTTCTGATTTATTTATTTTTTAAATTGACCCAGCAATTCTGAAGTAATTATATAATCAATGCCGTGATGAAAATATTTTGCAAGAGAGATACCTCATCCCACGTATTATGGTAATGCTGATGAGAACTGTGAAAAAGGTCATCTTCATGTCAGGCTAAAGAATTGAACTATGATAAAATGAAGAGCTGTTACATAGGGACGTTTCAGAGAATTACTTGGTGAAGAAATTTTTCTTAATATCCCATCTACACCTCTGCCAGCAGAACTTGAGACCCTTTTCCCTTTGCCTTCTCCTATACTTTGCACAGCTTGGTACTTGATTAATTTTTTGCCTACAGTTACTTGTTGATGGAAACTTCCCTTCCTTCTCTTCTTTCTTATTTCCCAGTAATCTCTCTGCTTTTTTTTTATTTTTAAACATTATTTGGATTTTGCCACAACAGAGAGACCTGAAGAACTCCTTCCCGTCAGATTTCCTCTGCCTTCCTCTTCCTTCTGCTTCTCCTTGACTCAATCCTGCTTTACTAAAAGTTCTTCTGGATTTGTTTGGTTTTTCTTTGGATGGGTTTGGGTTTTGTTTGCTGTTTTTTGGGGGGGGGGGGGTTTGGACGGTTTTTTTGTGTGGTTTTTTGCATGTTTTTTTATTATTTTTGTTTTGTTTTGTTTTATTTTTGTTTAGTGTGGGAGGTGGTGTTTGATGTTGGATTTTGATATGGGGAGAAGAAATGAGATATCTGTGATGTCTGTACAGTGCAGAAACTACATCCCTTTTTTTCTCTCCATTTCTCAATGGATTAGAAAGAATAAATACCCGTGTGTTGGGAAATGGAAGACAAACCTAGGAATCATTTGAACAAGATGTTATCAGACTTTTTCTTATCACTGTGTCTCTGCTTATCAGAAGGAACATAACTGTTTATCTGGTGGGAACTATGTAGGGTAGCGCTTTCACATTATGGGACTTCTTAGAAATATGATAGGATATATAGCCAGGTGGAAGAAAACCCTTAAATGGGATGTCCTGCTGAACGTGTATTACAGGAATTAGATTGTGAACTGAGCAGTTCTTTGGTGTGACTGGGAGAGTAAGGGCAGTGATTAAGAGTGGTTTCCAGATGGGTCCCAGTTGTGCAATTAAACAGATGAGCTGCCGGAATTCCCTTATGTCCTTCGTGCAGCTCCAGGCCATGGTATGAACAACTGAATGCCCTGGCAGTCATTTATTTTACTTCCTGCTCAGCTTAGCTTTTAAACTGAGAAAAAATCTGAATTTTGGAGTGAAACTGAGGCGCCAAAATACAGCGCAATGAATTGGCACTCAGGTGGACTCTTTGCCACCCCACTTATCTATAGATAGAGAAGACAGATTGGGAAATAGAACCTATCAATCTTAACATCATGGTGCTTATAAGACAAACACTCATTTTTCTTTCCATCCATTCCACTACTGGTGTTCGGGCAAACTACAATACTACGACAAACCAGCTAGTAACAGCTGTGAAGTTCAAAATCTTCCAAACAAACAAAGCACATATAAATACATGGCATATTTTGCCTTCTGAGTAGACTTTAGCTGGACACAGAAGGAAAAAATCATATTGTCCCCAAAACTGTTTTGTTTGTTTAAAACAAATTAATTCTAGATTTTCAATCAATCAAATTCTAATGATCACAACAGGGACCAGAGCTTGCTAGAGAATGAGTCACTTGATGTATTCTGGGAAAGCTGCTATTGAAGGGCAAAGTCAAATCTTTAAAACCAGAGAAACACATACACACCCTAAACCAAAAAAAAAAAAAAAAAAAAAAAAAAGAAGAGGTAAAAATAACAAAGTTATGAATATTCCTTTACAAACTCAGCCCTACAGATAAAAAAAAAAAAGTCCAGAAAGTTTGCCTAGTCTACATAGCCAAAAAAAAAAAAAAAATAAAAATTGAATATTACCAAAGAAAAGAAACTGGGAAAATTCTTGTCCAAACTGTAAGTTTATTTATTTCCACCATATGTTACCATACCTGAGGTCCTGAAGGAAGGAACATAAGAAAAGGTACTCTGAAAACACACAGACAGCAAGGCAAAATAGAAGTTTCTGCTGAGCCATTTCCTTAAAGAAGGTAGACTTGTGCCATGACTGCTTGACCAGAGGGCTATCTGATCATTGTCACAGTTACCCAGATAGCCATTAAGCTTGATGTTCATATCAAACCATGTTGCAGCGAGTGCTTCTGGACTAGTGATTCCTTCAGTAGTCCAGAAAAGGGATTATACGATACCTTGAAAGTTAGAATTTTGCTACCCTTCTTGTCCAACAGATTCATGTTGTGTGCCATTCAGAAGGTTGTGACCTGTCACACAGTTGCCAAACATCTTCCTTAGAACAAAAATACTGTCTATTTACCAGTAAGGATAAACACTAGAGAGAAAACAAAAGTAAACAAGTTGCCCACATACATATCATAGCCCGCAATCATCATTTTGTCATGGCCTTGAGAAAACTTTCACAGTTCAGAGCTCAAACTTATTTTTTCTCTTTTGCTTTTCTCCCCAAAGGAGCATACCTCTTAAATCTGAACAGAGGGTGTTTTCCTTCCACTTTGTCCTTTGACTTTGGCTTTCTTTCACTAAGATAGGTTTTATGGTCAGACTGGAGAAGCTGGGAAAATAATCAAAGTTCTTAATGTGAGAATTGGCCCTTTATCATTTCTTTACTGTTTGTTGGTGGGTGCCAAATTTGCACTTACTTTTTAGAAAAATACCCTTTTAATAGAAAACATTTCCAACATATGTGACAAGATGCTTTAATGGGTAGTTACTCACACTGCTGAAAAGTCAGCATTTTTACTTCTAATATGAATTCATGTAACCTTGGGAGTCATCCCTGGTCCATGTACCATTTCTCTATATTATGCTGGAGTGACCTCCACTATTATACTTCTGCTCCTTGTGTAGTAATTTAGAAGCATTTGAAGGAAAGTTATCCTGTGTCATTGCCTTTAGCAAGCTAATCAACCAAAATTTTAAATTCTTCTGCTAGGAGACACATTTTTCAATTCAGCGATTTTATAACTTTCTCAGGAAGCCTCCAGTTTCTGAAATACTATTCTAAAAGGTTCGGTAGATTCTGAAGCCCTTGTAGTAGAAAAAGACTACCTTTACTCAGACACAAATGGATTGTTTAGATAATGGGCTACATGCTTTTGCAGTACACCTCTGCAAAACTGTGTGGGAAATGAAGCCAATAAACATTTTATTCTAAATACCAGAGTCGCTATGGAAGGAAAGAACATGGATAGATTCCTCAGAAGCTTCTTGGAAACTGTGTGCAAAAAGCAACTAAGCCAAACATGCTAAAGTGGGAGAGATCCAAGAAGTTATAGCATGATTTTAAGAGAGCCTTTAGTCTGAAATATCAAAACCATGCATTTGGATAATTGTCTATATATGGAGATGTTTCTGATTGACAGTTCTGGTCAACTCCACGCACTGGTATTCACACCGCACAAAAAACACTGCCCACATATGGAGATAACCAGAAACAGTTACCAAAACAGCTCCTGTTTAGCCGTGGAGCTGTGACCAGAGCTTTCATACTGCCCTTAATAGTTCCAGTTAGGAAGGGTCAGCTTTTCCAGCAGCATTTTCCACCTTGGAGAATCAGGTTTGTCTGATTTTACATCAACCAGATTTTGGAAAAGCTTGAAGAGCTCGCACATCTCTAAAAAAAAAACCAAACCAAAAACCCCAAAACCGCAAACACACAAAAAAAAACCCAAACAAAACATATGGAAATAGTCTAATGCAGTATAAGTATCAGACTGTGGGAGTTCTTAAAGAAAACAAGTTTATACCTACCGTGACCAAGTTGCTAGGAAAACTTTTAATGGCTAACAACTTAAAGGGTGCTGGCATAGCAAATCAGAAAGATGGAACTTATTTACTGATTGAATTCTGTGGGAAAATACTGCAGAAATGTTATCCTTGGATGTTGAAGGTTAGTGTTTGCACAGAGTACCCAGAAAGCTCACAGGGAATTCCAGCACAGGCAATACAAGCCATCTTACTTATGACTTGTACTGAAAGAAATGCTGCAAAGGCACCCAGAAAGTGCTCCCGGCACTCTTGCTTGTGCTCCTGGACAGAAAAAGCGAAAAATAGAAACAAAAACCACAACCAAAACCCTCAGCATAAGTGACACTAAATAAATTCATTCAAAGCAGCAACACCTGTTGCTTTTTAACCATACTTCCCAGCAAACTTTTCAGCACACTTCTCATTATATTCAAAGCCCACAATTTTCTCAGTCTCAAATTCTCATAATAATTTATTCATATGCATAGGGCTTTGAACAAGGCCAGTTCATGAATAGGGAGTGTGAGATATTGAATAAGGCACAGGACTGAATTTGGCAATAGCTTGGACTGTGGCTCATTGCTGTATGCCCAGTGAGACTCAGACTGAGCAACTGAGCATCTATGTGCTTAAATCATCAGATTGTAGCTTGGCATCTTCTCATGACTCCCAAGTCACTACTCACTCTTTTGCACTGAATCCTACCGTTAGGCTTCAGAAATATTTTGCTTGCTTTGTGAAGAGCATGAGTAGATCAGAGCTCTTGTCAAGGTCAGTCTTCCAATGAAAGAGAATTAATGATGTGTGTCAGTTACATTCCTAGGATTTTTTTTTTCTCCACAGTGTTCCACTGAACTAATCTGTGCACAGGTCAACTTCTCTTGAGATAGCTGAGGTTAAATAGGAGTGATCACACATCAAAACAATGTTCAAGCCACACAAAATCATACATGAGTGTCAAGTGCAATGTATCATTTATTTCATGGATTCCCACGTGTGTCCAGATGTCAGGCAGAAGGCAACACAACACCTCACAGTAACACAGCACTGATGTTGTGTAAAATTCATCCTATGAAACTTTACGTTTATTGTATGAAAATATGAGCTTCTTAAAGAAGTGGCAGATTTTTTTTTATTTAATACAAAAGGAATTGAAAATTACTAGCTTAGACTTTTACAATTAATTTTAAATTTCCAAGTTAATTAAAATTGATTTTGCCCCCATGCCATAGTCTGAAAAAAAAGCATTGTAGATTGTGCTGTTAGACATTGTTAGAATAATCCCAGCAGAATATAAAACTTAGTACCAAAAGGTGATTTTAGGAACCAACAGATCAAAACTGAAATCTGAAAAGGCCACAGAATTGTCAACATAAAGACCTTCTCATCGCTATGGAAACAAATCCAGTGGGAAATGACTGCATATTTCTTTTGCGTACCAGTAATTTCTAACAACATAACTTCAACGAGTCCTCAGCAAAAACACTGTTCACAATATTTTTAATCTGATGTCATATTCTGAACGTCTGGTCAGTTTATACAAGGAAATATCTGTCTGCATAAAGATGAAAATGTTAATCATAGCACAAGTTAACTTCATATAGCTGTGACTAAGGATAAGCTATAAAGACACAAACAGAACTAAACAAGCTTTTGAAATATCAATACCGTTGTTGAGAGAAAAAAAAAAGCTATTATACTTTCCCTAAAGCAAAAGGCAAAAAAAGGGTCATAGAGGGCTAATAAAGGCACATGAAATATATGACTGATCATAACCTGGAAGAGGTAACTGTGAATAAGTCCAGCCAAGGAGTGCTGTAACAGGACTTGCCACTACAACACAAATCACAGGAAAACCAGGACTAAAGCAGCTCTATGTAAATTTTAGCAGCTGTAGCTACGTTACCATGATAATCTGATTCTCATTTCTCATTAAATTACTTAGCGTAAATGAATTTCTGAGCAATGAACAGAACCCACACATAGAATCACAGGCAGTCTACTCGCTAACAGATTTGCTTCAGCACCTCATCTGACTTCCTTGTATTACCCACTGTCTAGTTAATTCCAGACCTCATGTGAAATAATCTAATAATGCTTAACTATATCTTCACTGCAAAGCATATCTAATCTCGTATTTATGAGATTGGTTTTAACCTATATTGACACTTGTTGCTACATGCAAAAGACACAAAATTCTTGAAAAGTATTTAGTCCCAGTAACAAGTCTGGCTGTCTATTTTACCATTCTTCTGCATTCTAATGAGCCTTCCATTTATTTTATTTGTTTATCCTTTCAAAAGTTACAGTCTTACGTCTTCTTCAGTCGTTGACTGGATTGTGGCAAATATAACATCACTAATAGGCCAGTGTACGGTGTTCCCATTTTCAGTTTCTAAGAGGTGATTTTTACTCTCCACCTAGCAGAAGATAAATTCAGCTAAACTGTAGGGTTTTTTTCATGGATGTGTGCCTAATAAATTAGTGAAATGATATTGAAATGATCAGTAGTGAATCAGTGAATTGATACAGTTAGCATCATGTTAGTTACAGTTAGTGAAATGATACTGAAATAACACAGTTCAGATGGTTCATGCTTTTCTCTTTTGTTTCATATTCAGGAATAATGAGATAGCCAACTTCAAATTTACAGCAGGAACCTGGCTAATGCCTACTCTGTACTCAGCCAGCCAGATTCTGCTATGTAGTACTGAACAAAGTTTGTTGCTGATCTGAAGGGAAGCAGATATCCCTCCCTCGAAACTCATATTTATTGGTTAACTTATTGTAACCATAAGATATGAAGGGAGGAGGGTCAGAAAATGTTAGATTTTTGGACAATGAAATACTAGTAAACTGATCACTGAATATTGATTCTATAACTAAAACTGTCACATTGATATCTTCTTTAAAATAGCACAGAATTCATCTGGCCACAACTATATAGCCACAATCAGTATTTCCCTGTGTCAATAAAATAGCCTACTCTTGATACCTTACCTTTTCACTAATTTACCATTTCAATATGGAAGCTATCTATTTCTATACTTCCAGCAGAAGAGTGTTACTGTAT
The DNA here is from genome assembly GCA_039720435.1 of Amazona ochrocephala. Taxonomy (NCBI): domain Eukaryota; kingdom Metazoa; phylum Chordata; class Aves; order Psittaciformes; family Psittacidae; genus Amazona; species Amazona ochrocephala. The sequence goes on from CM077878.1 coordinate 35,460,501, forward strand.
AAAGAATTTTTTGTATATTTTTCTGGTTCAATACTGGATTATTTAAAAATATATAACAAAATTGGGATTACTCACTAATTTAATATTAGTCTTAAAGTTAGTAAATAAAAATACCCTTCCCCAATAAATTAACAAAAAAGAAGAGAGAGAGGAAAATAGCAGTACTAACAAAGATGAAAATTTGGAATAGAAAAAGCTTGTGCAGTGATGAGAAAAAAATATACATGACCAACTGAATAAACGAACCATAACACATGCTATGATGGCAAATATTCACCATGTATTTCCAGAGTAAATATTTATATTCAGATGAAGTTATTGCTGCCAGTGGATGAATTCCTCTTTTGAAGCAGAAGAATAAACAACATAATAAGTTAGTACAAATCCAGAGCATTAATTGCAGAAGGATGATATCAAATATACAGGGTAGAGGAAAAGCAACTTGGACAGTTTTCCAAAGGAAGATAGAATTGTAAGAAAACACTGTCTTATATCAAAAATGCACCTGGTAATTCATTAAAAAAATATTGCAGAACAGTCTGTTCATAACTATATCCGGAAGTAGCTGCTGAGCATCTGTACCAATGACGTCCATCTCAATACATACTTTCCTTGGGGACAGCAGAGAGCAGAAAAACAATGCTGTGAGAGCTACAATATCTTCCCGTTGCAATGCTAAGGTTTGTTTTTCGCTTGTTTTTAATAAAACTGCAGTAATTTCTTCCGCTTTCTATGGGATCTCATAGACTTTTGCCAGCAGATACAGTATTAGCTCATAAATAATCTGTCTTGTCTAGGTTTTGAGGAAGAATTTCATAGAAATATAAGCACAAAAATAAATTCTTTTTAAGAAAGGCCTATTTAGATGCTGGTATTTGATGGAATGTAATTAATATAATTTATTTGTTTAGACCTATGCATACCTTTACTGTACAGACTTTGGAGTGACGATTCACAGATGAAATAGCTCTTAGTATTCACCTGAAGCTACTCTCACAATTTTGCCATTGTCTTTTTAATTCACCTTAATGACACATTCTCTAAATTGAAGCCACCTGGGCCTGTCAGCTCTATCGGGCTCTGAGAATTGATGGAGAAATAGAACAGGAATGTGCTCAGGGAATTTTCACTCTCCACAGTTATCAGAATGCATCTTCACAAGAAACTAGTGTCTAAAACAAACCACCTACTAATCAAATTTAAAGTGCAATTGCAATATATGCTTAGAAGTATTAAAAGTCTGTTGGATTTTAAAACTACAAAGTTCTGGAAGACTTTCTTATGAGAGGAAAAAGCAGAGTTATGTGAAATCTGATTAAAGTCTTGTTGGCATTAGAACAGTTATCCTGTTCACCAGAAAATGGTTGGCCTCAAGCAGGCCAGACAGTTTCTTGGACATAGTTCCTGAAAAAGGGTGGCATATGCTGGCCTGCAATTGCACTTACATGACATGTAAAGTTACTAGACTAGAAAACCCCCCTGACAGTCTTCTGGGGGTAACTTTTTATCTCCATTAGCAAGCACTTATTCACTTCTAGGATGCAAGTTTTCTAATGCAGGTAACAATGTTGTCTTTTATTTTCAGAACTGGGAAATGATTCAATTAAAAAATAAATATTTTAAAGAGAAATTATTTAATTTAGTGTTCATGAGAGCTGTGGTGGGTTGAACTTGGTTGCCTGCCAGGCTGCTAACCAGCTGCTCTCCCATTCCCTCTCCTTAAGAGGACATGTGGGAAAATAAGATGAAAAAGCTTGTGGGTTGAGATAAAGATGAGGAGATAACTTGCCTTCAACCACCATGGGCAAAACAGACCCAGTCTGAGGAAAAATTAATTTAATTTCTTGGCAATTAAAGTAGGTTTAGGTAGTGAGGAAAAAGAAAGAAAGAAAGACAAAAGATAAAACGCCTTCTTTCCATCCATGCCTTCTCAGGTACAACCTCACTCACCTACTGCACAATCTCAGTGGTGCAGTTTGGGTCCTTTTGTAGACTGCAGCCTTTCAGGATAAACCTGTTTTACCACAGTGTCTCCATGGCTGCAGCTCCTTTGGGAGATATCCACCTGCTCCAGTGTAGGGTCTTCCATGGGCTGTGATGTGGATGTCTGCCCCACTATGATCCCCCACAGGTGTCAGGAAGTACCTGCTCCACAGTAATCTCTTCCATGGACTGCAGGGGAATGTCTGCTCCAGTACCTGGAGCACTGCCCCTCTCTCCTGCTTTCACCTTGGTGCTCACAGGGTTGTTTCTCTCACCATTTTTTCCTCACGCTCTTGTGTGTGTGCTGCCAGTGGCTCTAAACAGATCACCTTTAGCCATCATCATTCTTCAAGTTACTCTGGTGCTCACAAAATCTGAAAGACAATATTTTTTGTCACCATTTATGTAGCTTTTAGTCTTTCAATTTAAGATCAACAGGGAAGTAAAATATTAACTGGATATTTCATAAGCGTCATGCTGGGACAGGACCGGCTGCTTCCACAGAAGCCTGCAGACACCACTGGGGAGTTACACGCACACTTGCTGCCATCCTGCCCCCATTACAGCCATGCATTTGTCCTGAGAGGCTGCATTTGCCCTCTTCTGCATGCCCATTCACTGAGTCATCCAGTGAACCCAGCCTCGTTATTTTGAGACTCCATTGAGCATACGATGTGGCCATAAATAGAAACATGTCTGAAGACAAATAAATACAAAATAAATTGCTCATTTTAGCTCGTTGTAAAAACTGTTGAAAATAACTGTCCTTCCAACATGAAAGTCAAGGCAGTTTTTTGCCATTTTTAGCTAGGAGTTCATCTGTTTCCTTTGAATTAAGGAATATTTCTGTACTTCGAAAGCTCTGCAATCTGAATAAATTAGAATCTATTTTGTCTCTTTCCAGTATCTTAACAATTTTCCTCTTTTTTGTCGATTTCAAATCATTTCCATTTTAATTCAAAATGGAAATTTCTGTCAGCTGATAATATTCAAGTTTTCAATTTCTGTAAAAATTAACCATCCTGTTTGGTTTCTGATGGCAGTAACTGAAGTACGCAGTCAGTGATTACATCTGCTGGTGTTGGCTTGCTTGAGGCTTTTGCCTCTGCTTTGCAGCTGTTTCTAATGCCATGTGAATGTGGCTCTTGCTGGAGATGACTGGAGCACAGTGGTGTTCAGGGCCAATATATGATCTGCTGAGAAATTTCTGTGTATTTTGGGAAGACATCCATTGGTGCAGTTGAAAGACATATCTCTATACCATGTAAGAACACTTTCAGGCCTTTATAAACATGGAGAAGTTGGTGGTTTATGGCAAAAAACCCATAAGGTTTGGAAAGGTTAAAGTGTTTGAATATTCAGTTAGAACACTCTCACAGTTCCACTCTGTACGTGTGGCAGTTTATGAAAATTTGAGCTCTTTTCCACCAACAACAAAAGGGCTGCACTAAAATTTAGAACATTTAATAATTTATAATATAATTAATAAATTTAGCAAAGTATGAAGGCAAAATACAAGATGCAACATTACAAAGAATTTGAAAGGCAGTACCAGAAGTCATATAAGAAAATAGTGATAGAATAGCAAAAGCAAATGTTCTAAAGTAATTATAGTTTTGCTTGGTCCAAAGGAGTAAGTTAAACAATTTAGTTAGAAAGCCATCAGAAATATCGTTGCTTTGGTATCCCCAGCTGTTTGTTCTCTTTACACCTATTAGCAAACCAAAGTTGTCAAATTATTTTTATGTGTCATCTTGATAAAGACTCTGCAGTGAAACATGCATGCTCTTCTTGTGTACTTGCATGCAGTCTGATGAGCACGAATGTTTATATGTGTGTATGAATCTCAGTTTTTAACATATAAAAGATTAGATGCCCAGGCTTAGGTATCCTACTTCCAGTCATAAAATCTTTTTTCCCTCTAAGCTTTTAAAAGTTTGGCCTTTTAAAAGTTAAATGAAGTACAAGGTATTTCAGTGAGAAGTTTTGTTTGCAATTTGGCCAGGAGATGATTCACTCTAGCACAGGGACTGCAGCATTGTCAACATCAGGTAAGGGCCATTCATAATTCCTTTGGGAGAAGTAGTAGAATTAGAAATGCATAATGAATTAGTGAATCACACAAAAACCTTGGGGAAGAGATTTGAATCAGAACAAAACAGAAAAAAAGAAGGAAATGGTGTGAAAGGAACTAGTGATTTGATATCATGATTCTGTTTGTTGAAAGCAATATCCAGGATGGAGGCTCCCACTGAACACAGAAGCTTCCAAAGAGGCAGTTAAGGAGCTAAACTGAATGGCCACATGTAGAGAGTAGTGGTCAGTATCCTAAAGATCAGTGATGACTGATGTCCCTCAGGAGTTAGTACTGGGACAAGTACTGTTTAATATCTTCATCAATGACATAGACAGTGGGGTTTAGTATACCCTCAGCAAATTTGCAGATGACACACCTGAGAGTATGTCATTAAGGAGGTACCTGCACAAGCTCAAGAAGAGGGCTCATATGAATCTCATGAGGCTCAAAGAGTCCATGTGCAAGGTCCTGCACCTGGGGCAACCTCCAGTATCAGTACAGGCAGGGGAATGAAAGAATTGGGGTCAGAACTGTGGAGGACTTGAGAGTGCTGGGGGATGAAGAGCCAGACATAAGCCAGCGTTATGTGCTCACAGCCCAGAAAGTGAACCCTACCCTGGGCTGCATCAAAGGGAACGTGACCAGGAGGCTGAGGGAGGTGATTCTACCCCTCTGCGCTGCTCTTGTGAGATCCCACCTGCAGTACTGCGTCCAGCTCTGGGGACCTCAGCTTAAGAAGGACATGGACCTGCATGATCAAGTCCAGAGGAGGGCCACAAGAATAATCAGAGGGATGAAACAACTCTCCTGTGAGGAACGGCTGAGAGAGTTGGAGTTGTTTAGCCTGGAGAAAAGAAAGCCCCAGAAAGACCTTATTGTGGCCTTTCAATACTTAGAGGGGGCTTATAGAGAAAGATGGGGACAGACTATTTAATAGGGCCTATAGATACAGGACAAGGAAAAATACTTTTAAACTAAAAGAGAGCAAGTCCAGACTAGTTGTAAGGAAGAATTTTTTACACTGAAGATGTAAAGATGAAACACTGGCACAGGTTGCCCAGGGAGGTGATAGATGCTCCACCCCTGAAAACATTCAAGGCCATGCTGGATAGGGCTTTGAGCAACCTGATATAGTAGAAGATGTCCCAGCTCATTGCAGGGGGGGTTGGAATAGATGAGCTTTGAAGATCCCTTCCAACCCAAACCATTCTATGATCATGAATGATTAATTAGTATTGCAGCATAGAGCATCCATGGCAAACATGCCAACTTTCATCTGATAGTTTTGAAAGAATTTAACAGTTAAATTATTGAGCTGTTCAGTTATAAAAACTTAATGACAGATTTGAAGGATTAGATCAACCTTTAATGTACCACTAAATAGGCGCACAGTGGATCTGAACAGGAAACCTGAAAATATCATTGGAATAAGAATTATAAATCACCTTGTTAAAATCATATGGGTTTGTAATGGGCAATAATGGTTGTAATATTTCACCTAAACAGTCAGTAAAGGATATCTAGCTAATTTATTTGGACTTCAGAAAGCATTTCAAACAACCCACTAAACAGACAATTATGGAACTAAATAGACACAGGGTAAGAGATAATGGTCCTCCAAGGTGAAAAAACAGTTAATTTCTGGAAACGAGATACACTAGAACAAGCTCCACAGACTTAGGTGCCTTACATAGCCTTTTAATATACACCCACAAAGTTACTTTTCATCGTACAAGAAGGAAGGATGGGGAAAAACTATATAACAAAACAAAAAAAAAAAAAGATAAACCCAGAACGTTACAAAACTAGGTCAGTTCACTGCAAATTGTCAAAGAAACTTTGTTTCTGAGGAAGTTAACCTTGTGTCATGGGTTCAGCAGCAGCAGTCTTTTCCTCCTTCTCGGTAGCTGGTGCCACGCTGTGTTTTTGATTTTGGGCTTGGGAACAGCACTGATAACACCAATGTTTTCAGTTACTGCTTGGTGATGTTTAGGCTGGCCAAGGACTTTGTGAGTCTCATGCTCTGCCAGGGAGGAGGGGAAGCCAGGAGGAAGCAGAGACAGCACACCTGACCCAAACTGACCAAAGAGGTATTCCATACCACAGCACGTCATGCCCAGGATGTAAAAAATGGAGGGCAGAGACTCGGAAGGTGGGGGTGCACTGCTTGGTCGGGCTGGGGATTGGTAGTGAGCAGTTGTATTCTTTCCTTGTATTTCTCTTGTCATTATTACTAGTAGTTGTGGTAGCAGTACTGATTTGTGTTATACCTTAGTTACTAAACTGTTCTTATCTCAACCTGTGGGAGTTGCATTCTTTCGATTCTCCTCCCCATCCCTCCGGGACTGGGGGAAGAAAGAGGGGTGAGTGAGTGAGAGAGTGACTGTGTGAGTTATAGAGGCTTAAACCACGACACCTTGCTAAGACCAGATTCCACTTTTTGTGCAACCTCTTGGAGAGTACTTAAATAACTACTTGGGAAAAAAAAAAAGATTTGAGCACTGACATGGAATCATGATCGATGTGAAAGACTGTGACAACATCGTGAACAATACCATGCCTTAACCAGGAACTCTTGCCTAGTCAGTTCAAATGAATTAATGAATAATATTACATTGGAGTTATAAGGGGATGTCTATGATAACGATAATGAGTCATGCAAAACCCTCTTTCAGATGAGAGACTGAAAGGCTTGAAGTGATAAATAAAATAATGGCAATAGTTAATAAGGTATTCTGTTTTACTTAGCATACTAGAAGATGCAATTGCATGGAAAGAAATGGAAGATAGTATTTGTTTACAAACTGTGTCAATAACGTACGTAAGGAATTGATATATAACAGTATTAAAAGCATGTTTATATGGAGTCAGCACAGGTTTAATCACTTATAAGGGAAAGGGCTATTGTGCTTTGGGGCATAATCAAGCCAGGAAACAATGAAGCTGGAAAGAAAGTTGGTGTTGGGGAAATGACACTTATGTCTGCTAAGTATATCTGGGATTCCTGCTTCATACGTTCATAGGTTCTTGTGATCTAACGTATGTTCTCTCACATCGTAAGCCAAAAACACTGTGTCTGGCTAGGTTTATTGCTTGCTCTGTTCCCAAGTGAAACATTTCTTTTCGTAACTCTTTAGTTTCCTACATTATTTTAGCAGCTCAAGTGGGCCCTGGAGATCCTGCATCCTGCATCTTAGAACACCATCAAATCTGTATAGAACTGGTCACCCTTTTCTGACTTCACAGGATTCCCTTTGTTTTCACATTTTGGGTTTTTTGCTTTTTTTTTTTTTTTTTTTTCCCCCTTCTAGTTCAATATGTTACTGCTTTTATTTGGCACTATAAATCTGTCAGTCGTGTAATCTCTACCTTTAATGCATCTTAGCTCCCTGTGTTGTTTTGGGCATTTGAGAGTTTGTGGATATCTAAGGACAGCTTTCCACATGCATTCTACCTGTTACATAGCCCTGTGCCAGCTGAAGAGGACTGTATGTTGAAGTGAAGTTGAAATCTGAGCTCCCCCAGACCCATCTAGAACCACCTAGGTGGGGCGCTGACACTGAACGAATTAGATTAGTGCTACTGCAGACTGTAAATGGCAAAGAAGATAAAATCTCTGAATCCTTCCCTATTAAACTATTGGGGAACTGAAGCTTCTTATTTTTCTTTTCACCACAGTATAAAAGTAGTAAAGATCTTGACCTGTAGACTGACAAGAAAGCTTTCTTGGTACTGGTACTGGGCTGACCTCAGGTTGGTTACTCAAGAATGGGCACATAAGGTGCCTGAAATCTGGGCAGGCCATTATGAGGGAACTAAAGAAGTTGTAAATCAACTATTCTACTGCTCTTTGGTCTTCTCTTGCTATTAGCTGAGAGGTAGCTGTCTGATACTTAGTTTCCTTTCTTTTGTAAGGTGTTTTGTACCAGGAGATACTTGTTATTTTTGAATCCCAGCCAGAAAGCCACAGAGACTTTCAAGAGAGTCAGCTGTTTTATTGACATCCTAGAAAAGATATACTGGGTTACAAAAATCTTATGCCTGTTCTGATTCTGCTATGGTGATGTAGCATCTGACAGACCTTTCGTCAAGGCACAGCACACAGAATATGGCACATAGTACACATCCTGTTCATGGTGAGGTTTGCCACCATTACAGTCTTTGTTGGGTTTCCTTGCAAGTAAACAATTTTACTCATCATTTCTGCTGTTGAGCAAAAGGATGTGTATGTGAAGACATGCAACTTTGCTTCAAGGTACAGATAAGAACATGCTGGCAGCATCATCACTGGTGATCCTACATCAAGGGATTTGTGCAGCACAGAACAGTCCTAAAGGCCAAATAATATATGCAGAAAAGCACATGCTTTCACCTACTCAGGTCAGCTGCTGAGTGGATCAGTAACTCCTCATCGTACAACAGTCCGCTCTGTTTCCATCTGGGATACCATGATTTTTCTTCATAGTAACTGGTGCTCTGTTTCCGACTTTAGTCTGAGACCAATGCTGATAATACACCAATGTTTCAGTTGTTGCTGAGTAATGTTTACCCCTATTAAGGACTTTTCAATCTCTCATGCTCTGCCAGTGAGGAGGGGCATGGAAGCTGGGAGGGAGCAGAGACAGGACACGCGACCCAAACTAGCCAAAGGGGTATTCCATACCACAGCACGTCATGCCCAGTATATAGAGTCATCTAGAAGGCATAGATCACTGCTCAGGTTGGGCTGGCTATCGGCTGGTCTGTCATGAGCAATTGTATTGTACATCACTGCTGTTTATTGTATTTTTCCTTTCCATTTTTAGTTTTATATTCTCTCCCATTGTTGTTTCCCTTATTGTTTTTATTAGTAGTAGTAGTAGTCTTATATTATACTTTAGTTATTGGAATGTTCTTATCTCAGCCCATAGCTTTATATTCTTTTCATTCTCCTCCCCATCCCACCCCAGCGAGCGGGGTAAATGGGAGATGAGAGAAAGGCTGCATGGTGCTGAGTTACCGGGTGGGTCTAAACAATGACACAGTCTTCTGTTAGGATCATTACAGAAGGCAAAGCATCTGGGACTGAAAAAACAAGCCGACGTTTTTTCTTCTTGGAAATCCATTATAGGTTTATAGTCCTCACAGGTCTTGGGTTTATCTATTTATTTATTTATCTATTTAGGTTCCCTCATCAGAAAGGGTCACTTTGTTTTAAAGTCTGAAGAAGAGCTGTATCTTTTAGTTTATTACACAGTCCTCAGCTGACTTCTTCCACAGTAAAACATACAGCTTTTCCCTAAATTCACATATTTTTTACAACTTTCCTGTAATTCTCAGTATGATACCTGAAACCATAGCTATACCCAGGCAGAATACCATGGCAGTGATACTTACCTAGTGAGATTCTCTGGGCATTTTTCATACCAGTGCTGAAATAATGCAAAGCGTGGAAGAGTCCAATACAAACATGACTTTCCCCTTGTGAGTCTTAGGCCACAACCTAAGCCATGATCACAAACTACTGAACAGTTTCACTTGAACCAGAAAATATGACTGCTAAGCTTTTGCCTAAGATATTTAGAACCCTTTAAAAAGTCTCTAAAGCCAGAGGTCTTTGGGGTTAGTTTTCTGTTGCCTATGCATATTGATCATGTATCGTACTTCTCCTCCAAAACAAATAACATAGAAAAAGCATGCTGATGACCCTTTTGCATCCTCATTCTCTCCTTTTGTCCCTCATTGTATTAAACTTTCTTTTCCCTTTATTAGACTGTAGCATCATAGGATAAATAAGGGTGAAAGGAACCTCATGAGGGTCAGCACTGAGATCAGGCCAGGTAGTTCAGGGTTTTATCCAGTCAGATATTGAAAAACCCCTATGATGGAAGCAGCAAGTGCTAAGTAGAGAAGTACAGTCTCCCTCCTCAGTCAGTTGGCTGTGCTGCTGCTAATACACAGCACAGGATGCTCTTGGCCATCACTGCTTGACAGGACTCACTGCTGGCTCAAGCTCAGCTCGCTGCCCACCAGGAACCCCAGGACCTCTTCAGCAGAGCTGCCCCCAGGCAAGCTGGCCCCAGCTGAGATCACTGCAAGGGGATTAATTTTATTTGAAGTACTGATCTGAAGAGTTGTTCTTCTTGTGGAAAACGGATGTTAACAATTTACTGACTCACCTTAATAGCATTATGTGTGACACTGAAGCCCACAGAAGTCAATCCATCTCTCCACAATTCACAATTCTGTGAACAGGTATTTTAGTAGTTGCCTCAGAGTACATGGTGATAAATGTGTTCCCGTTTCAGACCAACCTTTTCCAAAGGATTTCAGATCAATTTACTACTGCATCCAGTGTTACTTTAATAGCTAACATTCTTCAGCAAATCTGGTATCCTAGGCTGAGATACACATTTTTACCACTCAGTGACAGGTAAGACATCTATGTCCTTTAATGTTATACTCTATCACTGAAACGAAGGCACAAAGTATTTTATTCTTGTGTTTTTTTTTCTTTCACTTGCCATGGCAACTTCTCTTCCAATCCACCCTTCAGACAAATTCTGGCACACAGAGTACTGTCAGTGTCACTGTTAACCATGAAGCCTTGCTTGGTGTGAATTAGTTATCTTCTGAAAAATTTTCTTTATATGTAGCTTTGCTTTGCATCCAGCACTCTACCTGGAGATCCTTCCAACTGAGTATTTGCTAATGACACCGAATGTTGCCTCCATTAACACACCTGCCTGTTTACCAGATCTGTTTTGAAACTTGTTTTACCCGATGACTATTTGTCTACTTGATTACAGCTCTCTCATTATACTAGTAATGGCTGCCCTTGCACTTACTGTTCTTTTAACAGTTGTGGGTTATTACCAGGATGTGACAGAGATCACATCATTCAGCTGAATTTCCCACTGACACAAATAGAAATAGAAATTATTACAAGTGCTCCTTGATCTTATTCTTTCTTATTATTTCTTCAACAACAGATCATTTCAATTTCTAGCTATCGAATCACATCATTTTATTGTCCATCCAAGGAGTTAATTTATTTTGCTTTGGTAATTTCTTTTACTTCATGGTAGTAATATTTTTTTCTCTTGATAAACAGATTGCACAATATTTGCTTAGACTGACCTTGAGCATTTTCATTTTTCCTGGTTTTATTTATATTTTTTTACTATTGCTCCATTTCTCCACCATACGCAAAGCTCAATTTTCCAAAAAAAAAGGCTCTTCATATAAATTTAAATCTTTTAAGAATTATTTTTTGTCAGCATTAATACTGTCATGGTGCATAAGAAAAAAAATGAAAAATGAAAAATTATAACAAACAACTGAGACTGGTTGTTTGGACCTAAATTAGGTGTGGTAATTTATAATCCTAAATTAGGATTAGGTGTGCTGTGATGGCAACCTAAATTTTTCAGGAGAACCAATAGATGTATTATTAAAGCTGGTTCAGTTCTTTTAGTTTCTTGAGTGTGGAGAGCTTTTTGGCTGTGAACGGGCATGTGAGCAATCCAGACAATTGCTTGACAATTGTAAGGTAGTGACCCGCAGGCATTGAGGCCTCGCCTGAGGGTTACTAAAGTTCGTGTACGTGCAGAAGCCTTGGGAAAAGTTAGCATGGAAAACTACTGAGAGAGATACGCAGAGAAGGAATGTTAACTGTAACCTTGAAACATATGCTGTAATAGTTAACCAATCATTAAACTGTTGCTAGCACTCGGCTAAGTGAAGTTAACCAATCAAGTGTTATCAAATGTTCTACTGTTCTGAAACTTTCCTATAAAAGGCACGATTGCGCACAATAAATTGTTCAGCGTTGATCACATTGATCAGTATTACGTTGTTCCTTAACCCCCCACGCTTGAGCTATTTTATTTAAATGGAGATGGATGGCTTTATGTTAACAAATAATAATAGCTGAGGATTCTTCTAAATTTGAACAATGAGAGATCATACGTCTACCCAGTTTAGGTGTTCCAGCTTTGGACTGGTTTCCTGAGTCACATATGTATTTCTGGCTTTCAGTAACCCCACTTGGCTCTGTTTTCATTTATCTATCCCAGCCTAATAAAACTTGCCTTGTCTTCTTGTGTAGAATCACCAAGCTTCCTGTGATCCTGTGATCCTCCAAACAAGGACTTGCCAAGTTTGAAATCTTCTGAGGCTGTTTGTATGGGGCTTCTGCTTTTAGTAGGCTGCACCAATTCAGTTTCCCTAATCTTTGTTCTATACTGTTCTTCTGTCACTTGTGATCATCCTACCTAGTTAGTCAGAAAAATACCTACCTATCCACCTAGTCAGAAAAATAACTAGCTCTTTATAAGGTGTGTAGTTTATGAGAACTAAGGCTAGCTTTGACGATCCAAATAACGAAACCTGGGCATTCTATTCTAACCTTTGTGGAAACATACTCTGACTGTTTCAGCTGCAGGTAATAGTAAATTAAATAGCTATAGCTTACAGTCGCTTGATCACACCTCGTGATGTGCAAGGGTACAGCCAGTGCTAGGACAGCCTGCTCTCATCTCAGGAAAAAAATTTTTAGTCTCCACCATTCCATGTTTTGTTCAGCTGCATTTCTCTACATGGCCTGGAACAAATTGTCTCGCTGGAGCTTTCAGATTCGTTGCACTCTTAATCACAAACTCAGCTGTTTGAGGAGTACTTTGTTTATACTGGGAATATTGTCTTTTTCTTTATTTTAACAAGCTTCTCCTGCATTGTGACTGCCATGGTCCATAGCTACACAGATACAAATCAGCCCCCTTGCTGTCTGTCAACCACACCACAATACTTGACTCAGTGTCATCCTTCTCTTCTTAAAGGAACAGCTCCCAGCCCTCATGCTATATCGTATGTATCACTATTAAAAGAGAAGTCAATATACCGACTGTCTTGCAAAGAATTCACAGCAAAAAGTTCTTTGCAAGGACCTTCTGGGATTGTTACACTTTGACTTGCTGACATCTGTTTCCCTGAAATTTCTGCCAGCAGGAGAGAAGTTTGCAGGGTTTTGAGAAACCTATGTCAGAAGTAACCTCCGTTTGTTTATGACAAACAGAAGTAATCTCAATTTAGACTATTGCTGATAAAGGGGACAGTTACATCTGTATATGGGCATTTCATCATGTAAGAAATACACAAGGAAATTTCACTCTGGTGAAGTCAGGGACAGAGCCATATTTGTTTTACCAGCATCAGAATTTCAATCAAGATCCACCTCACAGTGCAAGACAAAGAAGAGTATTCTTGCATTTATTTACCAAGACAGAAACACTTTAAGGATATCCTTTCAGTATGTGAGTTATGGTGTGTTTGTGATCTAATAAAATTATCTCATTATCATGTCTTCATAACTTATATATTTGCTGATAAGCCTCCTCTAGCAAAGAGGTGATCTATCACTTAAGAAGTTTCCAACTTTCTGAACTGAACACTAAGGCTGCTTGACCTGTGTACAGCTACATACATGCCATATGTAGCTGCATACAGGTGCAATAGGCCTAAGTATGGGCAAACCAAATATCTGCTAAGAATCAGCTGTACCCTGTGTTATGTCCTCATCTGAAGTGCGGGATGTAATTCCTACCAACTCACAAGTATGATACCTTTAAAAATTGTACCACCATTGCTAGAAGTCTGGGAGAGAAATCTTGATGTATTCTCTATACAAAGCAATGGCGTTTGATGTCCATCCACCTGAGAAAACTTTGATCAGGGCTATTTTGGGAATACAGTTGATACTGATCTGTGAAGTGCTTGCACATGCAACTTTCCATGTAGACTTCAGACTTTTCTCCAGAGACTTTACAGGCTGGAAAGGAGACAGAGGAATGACAGATTCCCTGATAGGCCCAAAGGAAAAAAAATATCACAGATACCTGAAATCCTTTGAGATTGCCATAGATGCTATTCATTCCAGACAAATAATATATACAATATGGGAAAACACCTGGTACAGTCTTGGATGTCACTGAGGTTTTGACTTTCTCAAATATTCCTGCCTTCTGTCATCATTCCTGTTTATATGTACAGCAACTGTGATTTGCATTTGTCATCCTCCAAAGCATGACTACAAATCATAGAATCATAGAATAGTAAGGGTTGGAAAAGACCTCAAGATCATCGAGTTCCAACCCCCCTGCCATGGGCAGGGACACCTCCCACTAAACCATGCCATCCAAGGCTATGCCCAACCCCACCTTGAACGCCGCCAGGGATGAAGCATCCACAACCTCCCTGGGCAACTCAACAGTTATTCAGTAAAATTATTCCCATTCCTCTGCTAACAATATGCCCACCTTTTCCTTCCCTGCTTTTCGTTTTAATCTGGTTTTAACTCTAATCAGTCTGTCCCAGTGATTTCATTTTAGTCCCTGCTGTTTTCTCTTCACCTTTACTGTTTCCTCTGGCCAGTCATCCTTACCACAAATGTATTCCCTTTGTTTTTTGCCTGAGGAAAGCCCTGTTCTGGATCCTATGTGCTAAGCACAATCTTACCCCCCTGTATTGTTTGGCAGTGGCGTTGAGCTGGTTCCTGCCACTTTCTAGACATAATTTTGAGATTGTACTGAGGGAGAAAGAGCTCAGGGAAAGGGGTCAGAGCCACACTGAAATCCTTTTTTTTTTTTGCTTGTTTGTTTCCTCTGTTCCTCTTAGGAATCCAATGAAAAGAGTCAAAAGGTGGAAATGCATTTCCTAACTTTGAGGTCAGCAATATGCTATAGAAGGTATGCATGTGGCATACAGAATATTCTTGCATTTTGATCCTTTTAGGACAATAACTGTCTATAAAAATGAAGCAGGGAACAAGACAGGTGTTACTACCATCAGTGGTTAGTTTACTGTGGGTAGAAAAATCCAACAATGTAAGCATGTGGAAAACGTAAAAATGCATCCACAATAGAGGTCAATTTAGGCAGATGTACCTGGTGGAAAAAAGACTCTAGGTCTAAATGCAAGGCTGAAAGGAATGTGCTAGTCCCACACAAAGGAGTATAGGCTCCTCCCAAACTAGAAACAGAGCCAGGCCATGGCAAAACAAGTCAAAAAAATCTTTTCTCTAAGTGACACTGAGTAGCTAGAACTTAGGGCTTATGTCTTGTTTAACACTAGTCAAGAAAGAGAAGATGCATGGCCATCAAATTTCTCTTCTTATTAGCTAGCAGGATAGAAACACTATACATTAGGGTCCTTATAGATCTCATTGAACCACACAGATTTGAGGTAGCCACCTCCAAGTGCTTTGGACAGTTGTCCTGAAATTAAGTTATCCCATGAGTGCCAACAGTGGAGACTGTGGCACTTAACTGTAGAACTGGCAGCTGGCTTCCTTGGGGACAAGCTATGCATGGTGGCGTCTACCTTGTAAATACCTGAATTTCTTAGTAGACGTGTTCCTTAATCAACTACCTGCAAATGCTTTTGCAGTGTACTTGTTCTTTTATTTTTTTTTTTTAGAGGTTACTTTCAACATTTTCCCTTATATTTTGTAAACATTTTGTGTTTTCCTGATAACAGGACAGTAAAAATCTCACATAGATGAGTATAAGTGTATACTCTGGATTGTTCCATTTGAAACAAATGAGTAATTTCCAGATTTCAGAGATAACTGTGATATGGCAAAGTAATCAGAGTAAGAGATGGGTGGGGGATCTCTTGACTCCAGGTGCTGGAGTGGAAAGATACTTAGTCATAGTAAGAGGTCAGATCTGAGCTATTATGTCAGCTTAATAAAAAAGACACCTATATTACTGGAACATATCTCAGAGCATTGATTCACTCCAAAGAGTGGGAACAGAAGTTGCTTAATTGGGACAGTACATCATGGTTTCACTATTGCCATTATTTTCCCTGGCATAAAAGTAGTAAGGAGTGAAGATTAAGGACTAGATGGCAGGGTGGAAAGTTTTCCTAAGGTTTCTGCCTACTATATTCAAAATTTATTTCTGCAGATCTGCCAGCCCTCACTGGCACAGGTTGCCCAGCAAAGCTGTGGCTGCCCCATCCCTGGCAGTACTTAAGACCAGGCTGGATGGCGCTTTGAGCAGCCAGATCTAGTAAAAGTTGTCCCTACCCTTGGCAGGGGGGTTGGAATTAGATGATCTTAAAGGTCCTTTCCAAACCAAAACATTCTATGGTTCTATGACTAACAGAATGAGTTCTTTGAGTTCCCAAATACTTGCAATATCAAGGCTTCCCCGTAGTTCACACTTCCAGTAGAGCTTTGGATATGATGATAATTCAGTGCTAGTAGTTGCATCAACATCTGACCGAAAACTCCCGCCCACCATCAAGTAGACTTCATTATGAGGATATAATCTGATACAAATACAGACATAATCTACATTTGACAGAACACAGAAGGCACAATGCACAAGTTTCAGACAAAGCAAAATAACTCTACGCTCTGGGTTCAGGATGTATTTTCTCCACCATGGTTAAAATTCAACAACTTCAGGTGGTTTTCTAGGTTACAAAACATGTTCCAGACTCATTTCTGGGTTTTGAGCATTATTTTTGATACCTGTTCTTCTTCAGGCCAGACTGTATGTCTACTTCCTGCTCTCCCCTGCAATCTCCCTTGCTAAGACAACTCCTATTCTTGCTGAGGATATCTAATCTGCTGAGATAACTTCTCCATTTTGATTATCCTTAACCCACGTCACAGTCTGGAGCAGCCTTCCTATGAAGCATCCTTGTTATTTTCAGGAAAGAAGTTGCCTCCCTCCTTGCAGGTAGTCCTGGTGCAGCAGGTAGAACAAATTAAACAATCAGCCTTTCTCTCTACAGCCTGGCCTACTCTTCTCCATTCTGAAGGAACATAATGTACAGTAACTGTGAATAAACCCATTAAACAGTTGCACAATCCACCATAAATGTCAAAGACCACTTTGTGATTGTTTGTCACAGAAGCTTAAGGTGCACAGTCACCCTTGCAGGACTGATTTATAACAGAGGCATCACTGAATCTCTCACGAACATACTGCCATTGTGTTTTTAAGAAGTGATCCATCCCCATGTAACTTGGATGAAAGTCGTATCACACCCTTAATGCTTTGATCTTTTATGTACCATTGTGACTGAATTTCCAAGAAATCCAAGCAGGGTAATTTTCACTAAATTTTCATACCAGGCATGCTCCTTGTTGTGGTCCTCTCATCTTCATAAGCAATCAGCACCACCTCAGACCCATCTGTGAGAACAGCCTTGTTAGAGGCAAAGTGGGATTTTCAAGATACCTAAGTGATTCTGACTTCAACTGGGTTAGAGAAGCCTGTCCTACTTTACAAGAAACATTTTTGTTGTGTACTGATCTTCTAGTTCAGATGTTTTCTCTCTCATAACTCTTGATCCTATTACCATTTTATCTTTCTGCAAGGAATAGTCTTGCAGGTTCCATTTCCTGATTGAAAGAAGAGAAAGGCAAAGACAAGAAGAATTAGAAAATACAGAAAATAGCAATCTTGTAAGTATCATAAAAACATCAGTTAAAACCATCTTGTGAATGTGAGTGTTCATGCATATATGGTTCTAGTCAGCCAGAACTACCATCAGAGGAAATGTTAACATTGTCTTAAGCAGAAAATGTATGAGAAACTGTGTGTGCTTGTGCACTATGTGACACTTGGGGACACAGTTTAGTGGTGGACATGTCAGCATTAGTTTTACAGATGAACTTGATGATCTTAAGGGTCTTTTCCAACATAAATGATTCCATGATTCTGCATTTTCACACTGACTTCACAGTTAGACACAGAAACACAAATAGTCACATAAGCTTACATGGCATCCAAACCTTACCCATATGGATTTTTGTAGTATTGGGAGAAATTAATTTGCATACAGAGTGTGTCAGGATACCCATAGCATCCCATTACTTTCACATATTGCTGTTTTGGAAGGGGACAGGATTTGTGCCTAAAAAAGTGTCAGCATAGAATCATAGAAGAGTTAGGGTTGGAAAGGACCTCAAGATCATCTAGTTCCAACCCCCTTGCCATGGGCAGGAACACCTCCCACTAAACCATGCCACCCAAGGCTCTGTCCAACCCAGCCTTGAACACCGCCAGGGATGGAGCATTCACAGCTTCCTGGGCAATCCATTCCAGTGCCTCACCACTCTTACAGTAAAGAATTTCTTCCTCAGATCCAATCTAAACTTCCCCTGTTTAAGTTTGAACCTGTTACTCCTTGTCCTCTCACTGCAGTCCCTCATGAAGAGTCCCTCCCCAGCATCCCTATAGGCCCCCTTCAGATATTGGAAGGCTGCTATGAGGTCTCCACGCAGCCTTCTCTTCTCCAGGTTGAACAGCCCCAACTTTCTCAGCCTGTCTTCATACAGGAGCTGCTCCAGTCCCCTGATCATCCTCGTGGCCCTCCTCTGCACTTGTTCTAACAGTTCCATGCCCTTCTTATGTTGAGGACACCAGAACTGTACACAATACTCCAAGTGAGGTCTCACGAGAGCAGAGTAAAGGGGCAGGATCACCTCCCTCGACCCGCTGGTCACGCTCCTTTTGATGCAGCCCAGGATACGGTTGGCTTTCTGGGCTGCAGGCGCACACTGCCGGCTCATGTTCATTTTCTCATTGACCAACACCACCAAGTCCTTCTCCGCAGGGCTGCTCTGAATCTCTTCTCTGCCCAACCTGCAGCTGTGCCTGGGATTGCTCTGACCCAGGTGTAGGACTTTGCACTTGTCACAGTTAAACTTCATCAGGTTGGCATCAGCCCACCTCACAAGCGTGTCAAGGTCCCTCTGGATGCCATTCCTTCCCTCCAGCGTATCAACCGAACCACACAGCTTGGTGTCATCGGCAAACTTGCTGAAGGTGAATTCAATCCCACTGTCCCTGTCACCGATAAAGGTGTCAAACAGGACCAGTCCCAACACCGATCCCCGAGGGACACCACTCGTTACTGGTCTCCTTCTGGACATTAAGCCATTGAGCACAACTCTTTGCATGCAGCCATCCAGCCAGTTCTTTATCCACCGAGTGGTCCACCTATCAAATTGATGTCCCTCCAACTTAGAGACAAGGAACATGCTGTGTGGGACAGTGTTGAACGCTTTGCAGAAGTCCAGGTAGATGATGTCAGCTGCTCTACCCCTGTCCATCGGTTCCGTAGCACCATCATAGAAGGCCACCAGATTGGTCAGGCAGGATTTCCCCTTAGTGAAGCCATGCTGGCTGTCACCAACCACCTTGTTGGTTTTCATGTGCCTCAGCATGCCTTCCAGGAGAATTCGCTCCAAGATTTTGCCAGGCACAGAGACTGACTGGTCTGTAATTCTCCGGCTCATCCATTTTCCCCTTCTTGAAAATGGGGGTTATATTTCCCTTTTTCCAGTCATCGGGAACTTCACCTGACTGCCATGATTTTTCAAATATGATGGACAGTGGCTTAGCAACTTCATTTGCCACTTCCTTCAGGACCCGCAGATAGATTTCATCCAGTCCCATGGACTTGTATACATTCAGGTTCCTAAGAGGGTCTCGAACCATATCCTCTCCTACAGTGGGCCCAGGGACTTCATTTTCACAGTCCCTGCGTCTGCCTTCCAACACTTGGTTTGTGCAGTCAGAGCATTTCCCAGTGAAGACTGAGGCAAAGAAGTCATTAAGAACCTCAGCCTTCTCCAAATCCAGGGTAGCCAGTTCTCCTGACAGCTTCCGGAGGGGGCCCACATTGTCCCTAATCTGTCTTTTATTTGGAATGCACCTATAGAATCCCTTCCTGTTATCCTTAACATCCCTAGCCAAGCTTAATTCTAAGTGGGCCTTAGCTTTCCTAACCTGGTCCCTAGCTTCCCGGACAACATCCCTGTATTCTTCCCAGGCCACCTGTCCTTGCTTCCACCTTTTATAAGCCTCTTTTTTCCTTCAAAGTTTCCTCAGCAGCTCCTTATACATCCAAGGAGGTCTCCTGATCCTCCTGCTTCACTTCCTTCTGGTTGGGATGCAACACTCCTGAGCTTGTAGCAGGTGATCCTTGAATATCAACCAACAGTCTTGGGCCCCCCTACCCTCTAGGGCTATTTCCTAGGGAACCTGACTATGCAGGCTCCTGAAGAGGCCAAAGTCTGCTCTCTTGAAGTCCAGGGCAGTGAGCTTGCTGCACGCTCTTCTCACTGTCCTGAGGATCCTGAATTCGACCATCTCATGATTGCTGCAATCAAGGCTGCCCTGGAGTGTCACATTTCCAACCAGCCTTTCCCTGTTGGTGAGGACGAGGTCAAGCATGGCACCTCTCCTTGCCGGCTCCTCTATTACTTGCAGAAGGACGTTGTCTTCCACATAACTGAGGAACTTCCTGAATTGCTTGTTCTGGGCCGTATCATCCCTCCAACAGATATCAGGGTGGTTAAAGTCTCCCATGAGAACAAGGGCTTGTGAGCGTGAGGCTGTTCCTATCTGTCTATAGAGCACTTCATCCACCGAGTCCCCTTGGTCAGGCGGTCTGTAACAGATCCCCACAATAATGTCTCCTATCGCTGTTCTCCCTTTAACGCTGACCCACAAACTCTCTGTCGACTGCTCACCTGTCCCCAGACAGAGTTCCATACTCTCCAGCCTATCCCTAACATAAATAGCAACTCCCCCTCCCCATCTGCCGGGCCTGTCTTTCCTAAAGAGCCTGTAACCTTCCATTCCAACACAACAGTCATAGGAGCCATCCCACCATGTTTCTGCGATGCCTATGATATCATACCCCCGTAGACATGCACACATCTCTAATTCCTTTTGTTTGTTCCCTGTGCTACGGGCATTTATATAGAGGCATCTGAGCCGAGCTCCAATTGAAGCCGGCTCATTGGCTGGAGTGGCCGAATATCTCTGCATTGCTCTGAACTTTTATTATAGGTGCTGGCCAGTGATTGAGTGTGTTGGGATGGAATGATGCCCCCCTCCCCCAACACATCTAGTTTAAAGCATCCTTGACCAGTCTGGCAAGCCTCCTACCAAATCCACTCTTCCCCTTCTTTGTCAGACCAGCTCCACCAGCCCCCAATAGACCTGGCCTACTATATTGAGTGCCATGGTCAAGGTACCCAAACCCCTGACTATAGCACCACCCTTCTAACCATTTATTAACCTGACCAATCCTCCTAGCCTTTTCAAGGTCCTGCCCTGTATCCTGGAGAATTGACAAAAAGACAATCTGAGCTCCAGAGCCCCTAACCACCTCTCCCAGAGCTCTGTAGTCCTTCTTTATGGTCTCCGGGCTACTGCTATCTATATCAGTAGTACCCACATGGATTACTAGAAGTGGGTAATAGTCAGTGGGACCGACTAGAGCAGGCAGCCTCTCTGCAACATCCCTGATCCGAGCCCCTGGTAGGCAACACACCTCTCTTGAGACTGGGTCAGGTCGACAGATGGGTGCCTCTGTTCCTGTCAGAGTAGTGACCTCTCCCACTGTGACCCACTGCTTTTTCCTGGCAGCACCATAGTGATCTTCTTTACCAGTGCATCAACCGATTGTTCCTGGTCCGAGTGTGTTTCCTCATCAGCTCCCTGCAGTACAGCAAAGTGGTTCTGGGTGTGGACAACAGATGTAGGAGGAAGCCCCTTGCTTTTAATTGTCCTCTCTCTCCTTTTTTCGTTGTTTTTTAATGCTCCTGTTTCCAGCTGCCTGGGTTCGCAGCCTCCTTTCCTGCATGGGCAACAGTAGATGCTCGAGGCCCCTGCACAGTCTGGTCCTGGAGCAAGCAGTGCTGCTTCCTCTCAGCTTCCCTGACACCTTTCAGCCTGGTAACAGCTTCCCGCAGCTCAGCCACCTGCTGCAGGAGGACCTCCACCAGGCAGCACAGAGTGCAGCCCTGCCCATGGTGCACCCTCCTCTCAGGAGAGCAGCGCAGGCGCCCTCTACACTCTGAGTCTGCGCTGCAGCCTCCCTTCTCATCGGGTATGTCTGAGTGCCTACGCTGGCCACTGATGGGGCAGCCAGAGCAGAGGTGCCAGACCGAGCCCTGGTCATAAGGGGAGTGCTCACCAGCATCCCGCTCGCCTGCCCACGCAAACTGCCTCGAACCCGCCCTGGTCGCCGCGCTCACTGAGGCAGGTTTTTACCCAGTCAGGGCTGCTGCCGCTCCTCCTGGCGCCCGCCCCCTGGGGGTCAGCTCCTCGCGTCCGCTGAGCTGCCGGCTCCTGGGCAGGCCCTGTCGAGGACTTGGGGCTCCCTCGGTGCCTGTTGCTGCTGCGAGTTGAAGCTGCTGGACTCTGAGCTTCCCCCCGATCAGGTATTGACGGCATCCTCTCCTGAGCTACTCACCTCAGCATGTGGCCGTCATGCTTAGTGGAATAAAAGTGGTGAAATGCCGTGCCTCAATCCAGAGCACATAAGGTTACAGTCTTCTGAGGCTTAGAAATCGCCCTGTACATAACCCAGTTGAGAATCTAATCTTCAGACAGATGATTTTTTTCCTGGTGTGTATTAAAATGACACACCTCTGCAAGCCCCCTGGGGCTGTGGAACACATTCAGAGTGGAAGTGCTGAGTTGCTAGGTGGCCTGTTGATATTAATAGCTTTATTATAGCACTCAGTGTTCTTCCAGTTTATACATTAGTATTGAAAAATGTTTGTCCAGACAGAGTGTTTTTAGAGCAAATTGCTAATGAGAAATAATGAAACGCTGAAATTTCTTCCTTCCTTCCACAATTTCTTATTTAGGGCACCAAACTCCCAACATTAACTTATTCCCTTCAGAGTCATAGGACAGACTCTGGCTTACTAACTTCCTGCCTAATGGATCTTTCTACACAAATTGGGCTTATAGAGGTTTATTTTTCCCTGGAGAGAAAATAGCTGGATTATGGGGTTTTTGTTGTTCTTTATCTATTATTTACATAGAAAAACATTCTTTCTCTCTTTTTTTTTTTTTCCCTGCTGAAAATGCACAGTTATTCCTGGCACCAATAAAAGAGGTTCTGTTAGTGTAAATACGTGACTAGTTACTGTTTTTTTTCTAAATGGGTATATTACAGAAACAGATGTTGAGTGTACAGCAAGTCTAATTCTGACATATCCAATTGATATGAGTTGAGATGATGCATTCCAAAATAGATAATATTTTTATGAATGCACCCAAGTTTTGGAGATACCCATCTGTATTTTCTCTGATCCACAAGAATGATTTCTCCATGATTCTTCCTTCTACACTCTTTCAACATCAGGCTTACATTTAAAACACAGATAATTTATAATATTTGTTAACAGCTACTAATACATACAAAGCACATTTTAGTGTAGCTAAAAGGAGATGATTAAACATTACTATGTTTAAGTATTAAAGGATGGGGGTTTTTACTGACACAGGAAATCCATAATATCAGGAATCAGAAGATTATTTTAGACATTACTGTTCCAAACGCAAGTTCCATTAGGCCTGTGGAACTTTCTCTGCTGACATTTTACTGTTAGCAAAGGTGACCTCAGTGTCCGACTAATGTGAATGCCATGATTAATGAATTCAGCCACGTGCCCAAGGAGATGATGTGTTTCAGGTGAGTCTGTGTCACGAGAAATGACTAGACACAGAAATGTCTGATGGCTAACCAGACAGAATCTACCAGTCTAGGGAGAGCTATTTAAAGGTAGCAGCTTTCTCTAAAGGAAATACAAACTTAACAGGGCATGCATCACCTGAATGGGAGAGATAAGAATGCAGTAAGGGATTTAAATGTGAAAAAAGTAACATATCAGCCTTTGCTGGTTCACTAAGGATTACACAATGAACAAGAGACAGACTGGGAAGAAGTCTGGTCCCATTGAAATAAAATAAAATATTCCATTGGACTTCAAAGGACCCAACGTTTTACCTCTGTCCCTTGAAAATTGGGACTTCATTCCTCCTTTGTAATATCATTACATTTAGTATCAACAGCTTACCTGACTAGGCAGGTACAGGAACATTTCTAAAAGTCATATTGTCTGCTCTGAACTTATATGCAAACGTAATACTTGGGTTCGAGAGTATACGTGTTCAGCATGGTCATTCTAAGTATAGGTTAAATATTCTGAGGAAGGTGTACAAAAATGCTGAAGGAATTATTACTGTATTTGTTGGTCCAGATTCCGGCATGCAATACATATGCATTTCTGTTAAGGATATACAATCAAAGTCAAAGGTCTGTCTACGATTAGGGACCACCTAGTAAAAATGTACTCATTTCTTTAGCTGCTAAGGAAACTCATCCTTTAGAATAAGGTGAAGTATAAGTGTGGAAGTCATTTAAAGACAGCTCATCTTTAATAATTGGTCACCTCTTGCACATCCAAACAGCTCTTCTGTGTGATCCCCTTTACTTGTATATATTAATCAAAATCATAGCAGCACACATCCATAACATTGAATCACTGTTGACTGCCTGGCCATAGAAGCTGACGTTTATATTACACAGAATGTGTCTTATAGGATACGTCATTTAATTTTTTCAAAAAAAATTTCCTATATTTTTAAGAAATTCAATCTTAAGAAGGGCTTGGTTTTTGCTGTTCCTCAAAACTACAAATTAATTGTTTTTATATGTTTTTATTATTTTTAATTTCCAGTGCTTTTTGGAATTTCTGAGAAAGTTTCCAAGAAAGAGTTTCTCAGAGAAAAAGATAATAAATGATCTGGCAAATCAGGTTAATTCTTTAAAGAGGCAAAGTCATTCATCAAAGAAAGAAAGAATGCAGCTCCATAGCAATGTCACAGAACCAGGTCCTGAGAACATGCTGATAAACTGAAGACAATTAATAAAATTTTCAGAAAAGTAACGCATATTGCCAGTACCATAGTATGTATTGGTTCACTCATCTATTAATGACATGATCTACAGACAGACATTTGACATCTCTTGATATTTTCTGTATTTTTCCCACATTTGCAGGTGCACCAGCAGGAGAGTTCAGTCAGTTTCACGAAGTTACAGTAAAAAGAAATTTCTATAATTTGGTAAAATTTTCCACAGTGAAAAAGATGTACAGGTAATGTTAACTCTGATCATTAATATCTTGTATAATCATTGGCTTTTGACATTGTCAGCACTGCAATTATTTTGCTAAGGTCAACCAAGGAATTTAGGAATAATCCAACTGTAAAGCCGCACAACCACCAAAATGTTTTGATAACTATTCTCTCAGTTACCTTTTCTGTCCCTATTTTTTAAATATCACCTGTTGCTGAAGAGTAAACCCACAGTTTATGTCTTTTTTGTGCTGCAAATTTTATGCCAAATAAGCAGGCTTTAGACTTTCTTGGTAGACTTAATTCTTCTAGAAGCTCTACCAACACTTTCTGCAGTGACTACTGTTTTAAAATAGACTAAAATACCTCTACTATTTAATTTCAGTAATGTCATCAGATAGCAAAACACATTTATTACAGATGGCTAGAATGAAGTGTATATAGCTGTCCTTGCTAATAAATAAACATGTAGCTTTGGTTAGAACACACGAAATTTCAGTCAACCCTTCCAAACACTGAATCTCAACATCCTATATTGGTAATGATGAGGTCGCTGCTCCTCGATCAGTTACAGAAGGTAAGTAGAGAAAGCTTAGTTTCCCGTAGGTATTACAGGAGTCCATATCTATGTCATCTCTAATACGAAAGCTAAAACCCCAAATATTTAGGTGTTAAAAACTTTAAACTACTGCATCAGGTATTTATGGGGCATGCGCTATGATGAAAACCTCCCTGACCTTTAAGTTCTAGAAATAGAGTAATTGGGAGAATCCTCACTCACCAAAAGTAAAATGAAATAAATAGAGATCTATGCCACTGAACTGGGCAGAATTCTACTGGAGTGAAATTAATTGATGTAGTTAAGACCAAATTACACTTGGTGACAAATAAAACTTACAATTCTTTCTAATCACAATCCCAAATCCTCTGAAACAAAGTAAAATGAAAGGTAAAATCAATAAGAATTCTGAAGAGGATTTCTGGTCTTCCGCTTATGTCCATTATCATGTGATTCTCATTCTCTGCTGCAGATATTTTGATAGACTTCATCTCATTAGATAAAACTATTTTTAATTGAAAAGACAAAAACCACAAGATAATTACAAAAATGAAACAGCCTCAATTTTTTTATACAAGGAAAAAAAACCACAGCACCATTGGATTTATTCCAGCATCAGTTTATCAGCTGGATACAACTATTTTATGTAGTTTATGTTACTCTGAAATATAACATGTTTTCCTAGGGTTACCTGTAGTTGTCTAAAATGACTTGACATAAACTTCCCCTTGCCATCCCAGGTCTTTGTTCACTCATTTCTGACTGGAGCTTCGTGAATGAGTTGTGTTGATGCATTTTTAACCTGCTGCAATTCATTTCAATCCTCCATGTGAATTGCTACCTGTCTGGATGACTGGATTTTTCATGATTTCCATTTTCGAAAAGGTGCTCAAAGCTGGGCAGTGTCTTTACAAAAGTAGTTGCTGTGAGATGGTGAAAACTCCCTGAAGGTGTATGACAGCTGACTGCGATTTTGCTTCCGAGTCTCAAAACTTTTAAAAAAATTAAATGACCCAGAAAAATGAAGGTCGTTTGAGGGACCTTTGACTGTGATTCCTGGTTAAAATTGACAACCAGGCCCATTTTCCACAAGAGGTGTTTCTTCCTTGCCAGAAAATTTTCTCTTGTTATTGCAGGAAAAAGTGTGAACTTGGCTTCTGCTGCACTCCCAATTCATATTAAAGAAACAACAAATTTGTCATTTGAAAAAAGCCCTAATTTTCTATTTTTCCCTTTGTCCCATAAGGAAAATATCCTCATGAACACCTGGTGAACTCTCACTAATGAGATTCTTGTCTGCCAAGGCAGTTCCTACCATTGCCAGCTCTGAAATATGCAATTCCCCTAAAACATAAGGTACTTTCGTGTTAAACTCTCAGTGATGATACTCATAAAAATTGCAAAGTGACAAGCGTGAGATTATCTGATGAGGAAGTGCATTTTATTAAATCAGTAAATGTGTCTGTGTGTATATATATTATATATATATCTATGCTTGAAACAACTTTTCTTAAGGTATTAAAAAATAAGAAAGGAGTAAGAGATATTGAACATGCAGTCATGAAAAATAAAATCTCGACTCCTTAATGGAAAGTCAACTAAATAGTAATTTTGTAATGGAAAATCTTGCTAAACTATCTTGATAGCTGGAGGGTATCTAAAACTATCTGCAGTTGTAACATTGCGCTTTTATTTGTACTTATAGGAAAATCAGGTTTTAGTTGGATGAAATTTCTAAATGAAGTGACTCAAGATAATTCCATTAAAAACAGAAAACTGAAAGAGCAGACTACATTACAATTTACCAGAAAAGCTTGAACTGATTAATTTAAAACTTTGGATCTCAAAATATGGGAATAACATTGACAGAATATGAAAGATGAATGGTAGAGTCAGAGACAATTAAACAATTTGAAATATAAAATGATGTGTTCTTGCTTCTGGACATAACACTACTGCCAGTGAAGGTCTTTCTGATTTATCTAGCTCATTCAGAGATGCAACAAAAATATAAGGTAATGGACATAAAATGCAAATGTGTTTGTCATGCTGCTTGAGTTTTATGCTTCTTTGTTCTGTAAAATTAGCTATTCAAGAGCACAAAGGCCAGGTTTCTTATAATGCCCAAATTGTTTTCAAACTACCAAAAATAATTCTAGCGAAGGTGTTCTGTATGATGTCTAGCACAAAGTGTAGGGCACAGTTCACATTCTAGCTTATACGAACCATTACCCAGCGCCATCTGAACCTGACACCTCACCCATCTAATACCCCCCTAATCTAGACTGTGACATGTTAAATTGGTGTCATGGTTTAATCCCAGCCAGCAACTCAGCCCCACAAGCCTCTTGCTCACTCCCCCTGTGGTAGGACGGAGGAGGGAACTGGAAGGGTAAAAGTGAGAAAACTCATAGGTTGAGATGAAGATAGTTTAATGGATAAAGCAAAAGCTACCCACACAAACAAAGCAAAACAAGGAATTCATTCACTGCTTTCCATCATCAGGCAGGTGTTCAGCCATCTCCAGAAAAGCAGGGCTCCATCACACATAAGGATTACTTGGGAAGACAAACACCATCACTCCAAACAACCCCCTTTCCTTCTTCTCTGCCAGCTATATATGCTGAGCATGATCCCATATAGTATGGGATATCCCTTGGGTCAGTTGGGGTCAGGTGTCCCATCTGTGTCCCTCAAAACTTTTTGTGCACCCCCAGTCTCCTTTCTGGTGGGGTGGGGTGAGAAACAGAAAATACCTTGACTCTGCGCAAGCACTGCTCAGCAGTAACTGAAACACCCTTGTATTATCAACGCTGTTTCTTGAATAAACCCCAAATACAGCTCCATACTAGCTACTGTGAAAAAAATTAACTCTATCCCAGACAAAAATAGAACACTTGGGTACAAGGATACTGTCAGACAGCATGTCAAAAACCTTGCTAAAATCAGAATAGACAACATCCACCTCTCCCCCTTCATCCACAGATCAAAAGATCTACAAATTATTTCATCACAGAAGACAATCAGATTTACACTTGATTAATCCCAGAAAGCCAACCGTACTCTGGGCTGCATCAAAAGGAGTGTGACCAGCAGGTCGAGGGAGGTGATCCTGCCTCTCTACTCTGCTCTTGTCAGACCTCACTTGGAGTATTGTGTGCAGTTCTGGTGTCCTCAACATAAAAGGGACATGGAACTGTTAGAACAAGTGCAGAGGAGGGCCACGAAGATGATCAGGGGACTGGAGCACCTCCCGTATGAAGATAGGATGAGAAAATTGGGTCTGTTCAGCCTGGAGAAGAGAAGGCTGCGTGGAGACCTCATAGCAGCCTTCCAATACCTGAAGGGGCCCTATAGGGATGCTGGGGAGGGACTCTTCATGAGGGACTGTAGTGAGAGGACAAGGGGTAATGGCTTTAAACTTAAACAGGGGAAGTTTAGATTGGATATGAGGAAGAAATTCTTTACTGTAAGGGTGGTGAGGCCCTGGAATGGGTTGCCCAGGGAAGTTGTGAATGCTTCATCCCTGGCGGCGTTCAAGGTGGGGTTGGACATAGCCTTGGATGGCATGGTTTAGTGTGAGGTGTCCCTGCCCATGGCAGAGGGGTTGGAACTCGATGATCTTCAGGTCCTTTCCAACCCTTACTATTCTATAATTCTATGATTCTATGAGATGGTTTTGGATTTTTCCAGGAGAAGAGTGCAGTGGAGTAGTGGGTAGTTGCCCATTTTCACGCCTTTTTAAAAGATGTATGCAACATTCCCCTTTTGCTAGTTTACAGGTATGTTCCCTGAATATTAAGGCTTGGAAAGCATCACCTTATCTTCACCTGTGGTCACCTTATTCATCAATAGACCCACATTTTTCTTGTTCACCTTTTACTATGATGCAGTTGTAGAAGTTCTTGCTGCCCCTGACAACCCTTTCTAGTTCCAAATGCAGAAAAGGTTTGGCTTTCCTATTACCATCCCTGCATGCCCAGACAGAGTTTTTCTATTTCTTCTTTATAGTCTGTCCTCACCTCAATATCGTTAGCTTCCTGTTTGCCCAAGCTGAAGTTCTGACACATGCAATCATTTTCCTGAATATAGGGTGGACTGTTCTTTTACTGAAACAAGGTTGTCTTTACGGATGCTAACATAGCGGAGAGAAACCATCCCCTTTCTTGCAGAGAACAAACAAATACATCCACAGATACAACCAAAATGGTTATTCACGTCCTTCTATCTGTTATCCAATATGAAGTAGAAGTTATGTTCAAGGTATCAACATAATTCACAATTAAATTAATGAACTGTTAGTAATAGAAATGAGAAATTTCAGCAACTCCTTTATAAATTAACGAACTGTTAGTAATAGAAATGAGAAATTTCAGCAATTCCTTTATAAATTAACAAACTGATCTGTACTTGAAATTAATGGTAAACTGTCCCGTTGGTAATCCTGAAACCTTCAGCTATTCTGCCTCATTACAAAGAAAGAAATTCACCTAACTGCTAAAAAAAAAAAAAAAAAAAACAACCAAGTGAAAAGTGGTGTAGAACTGAACATAGAAAAAGTCTATGTGACTGAAAACAAGCATTCGGAATATGATGCATAAATGCTAAATCAGATAATTCTAGATGTGAGCAGGTTTTATTGTTTACGTATGGAATATTACAAATTATTTATTTTAGGACAGACACAAAATATGAACTTCAAAGAAACAATAGTTCAAGCGAGCTAAATTATAATTTATCAAAAGAAATTGATGTGGTTCTTCAAATACATTTGAATTCACTTACTCTTATATCCATTTTTATCATGTCAGATAACTTCAACCTGAAAATGAAGGGTTGCACACAATTAGACCTATACTAATATAGTCTTTTTCACATGGCAAAGTTATAAATGAGGACTAGTAAAATCAACTAAACATCAAAAATGTTCTTTGCAGTCATTTATGAAATTCCATAATGTCTGTAAAATTAAATCTGCTGCCCACAGATTTCTTAGATTGTGTGGTAAATAATATCTTCCCCCAAACCTGCCTAACCATTTCTGAAATAAAGAACAATAACAAAACCACACTGGCAGTAGCCGACATTACCAACATTCATATTTTTAACACTAAATTAGATGTCAGGGCACAAAATTCAGCGAATTACCATAACAATATGAGTAATTTGAAGAAGAAAACAATGTTTCCAATAATGTATGACCATCTTTGGAAGGATTTTACATTTTCCTACAGGCATTTTCTTTTCTTTGGTCAACTATATGAAAAATAATTCAATATTTACCAGGTCACTCTCAAACAAAAAGAATTAGATGGAGACCATATTTTGTGCTAAGCTTCTGTCATAGGAAAGGATGTGTTAATTGAGTTTGTACCATTGAGTTTTGTATCTTGGATATGAATTATACCTGAAAAATATTGTTTTCTGGTGCCCAGTTCTGTTGAACCCTATTCTTTCCCTCTCCCCCTGCTCACCCACATGGAACCCCACAAACTAGTTCCCAGGTTCCTGAATAAAACCAAGGAAGTGCACTTATAAATACATTCTGGCACTTTCAAACACATTTCCTTGCAGGAATACTGTGCTTTCTGCTGAAGGGAAAATGAGACCTTACAAATGCTCTTAAAAGTTCTTCATGTTGTGGTATAATTTGGTTTCACCATTGTGGTTTCTGATAGAAGGGACAGGAGAGAACATTTTTTGCAGTTTAATGAGGGAGAACATTATATTTTCTTCTAAATTTTTAGTTGAACATAATCTTTAACTCCTCTTAAACTATTTACTTTTTCATTTTTGTTAGAAAAGCTTTTACAATATAACAGAAATCTACACAATTCAGATGTCCTTTACATTTGCTAGTCTGCTTACAAGTTAGAGCATTACACAAAAACCTCACAATCTGAATTTTGTGATCTTTTCTGAATAACACGCTAAAATTATCACCCAGCTTCATTAGATAATGCACATGCTGAGATGCTGATCCACCTACTGTTTGCAGGAGCTGCTGTTCAGTGACTGTATTTGTTACTGGTAGAATGAAGACATCTGGGACAAAGACATTTCTTCCAAAACTGTGATGTGGCACTGTGGTGCCATGGGAAGGCCAGTACAAAGTTATTTTGATTGTGAATCTTGCAATGGCAATAGTACCTACAGAAAGGAGAGAGTCAGGATCAGTATATAAAAGAAATTGTCCTTACACTGCATTTGAAACATCATGGTTTGTCTGCGATTTTCTTAAAATCTATGTTTTCTTGAGCAACTGATGGCTTGTTGAGAACATTTTCAAGATTAAGCCAAGTAAATCAACTTAAATGAATGCTAAACTGTTAAAACCTCACTAAGGTCCTGAGAGTGCTCATGTTGAAAAAGTTGACAGAAGTTAAAAAGCAAAGCAATCTTATCTTATCTTATACAAATTAATACCATGTCAAGGGCAATGTTCACCACTAAGACTATCGTAGCAGCAGATGGGTCAAATTTTCACCTGGCTTTAATCAGTAAAATTCTCCATGTTCCAATAGACCTCTTCTGATTAAAAACATCTGAGAACCTGGACCAATAATTTCCAGATAAATTATTCATGAAATAATGCGCAAAATTGCAAATAATTAATTTTATTAATATCGCCTGACCATCTATGAAGTTGGCCAAATAGGAAAAAAACATTTTTATTAAAACATTACATGATAATTAATTGCCAAAAAAAAAAAAAAAACAGTTCTAATTATTCATCTCATGTAAAAAGAACACAGAATACTGTAATAAAGTGATGACAGTGACTGTAGGATCGCTTATTGGATAATTACAAGCTATAGAAGTGGAAGTGGAATGCATACGTATAACTTGCTCTGAGATAGAAGCTTTATTGCTCAATTATATTACAATTACATGACTATTAATCAAGCTAATATGAAACAGAGATCAGTTTGACTCCAAACAACCAAACAGAGTATTTCAGAGGGGAATGTGGGACAAGTTTTGACATCCTGCAAGTGGTGTAACTGCATGGATGGATTTGAACTCATGCCTCTGAAAGACTTAGCCTGTTTATATCTGAGAATAGTGAGGGAAAACATAGAAGCACACAAGTATCATATACATTAGGTATTACTGGGTTCCAAGAGCAACACAGTACATTACTCCTAACATCAGGCCGACCGTCAACAGAAATAAGATGGAAATTTGACATTAATTAAACTTGTTATGTTTCCTCTGCATCCTGGATATGTCCCAAGTAAGTATAAACAAGTTTAAATATATTGGATAAACATCTGGACCATTAATATTGCCATATATAATCAAATTAGAAAACAGTTGCTTAGACCCAGTCAACATTCTGAGGTACTAGAAACACAAGCAAAATGTCTCAATTGTGCAAGCCAACATATGTTAGACATTACCCTATCACAGAATTGCTCAACATAGCAATTAAAAATTCTTAGCAATAATCACTTCTAAAAGAGAAGGCTTTAGTTTTTATAACTATCTCTGCTTCAGTATCCAGGTAATTTATTTTTTGAGATTTCATTGGCTTCCATATGCATCAGTAACCTTGCTAGTTTGAAAGACATTACACAGAGCATTAGGCATTGAAGTCCCTGTTCAGTTAAATGTTCACACAAAGCATTAAATGAAAAGTCCCTTGGCTTCTGCTAGTATACTGAGCCCTAGCACCAACAGAATCCAATCGTTTGTCACTTCTTCATACCTGAGAGTGATGAAAGTTATTGCTCTGTATATCACTGGGTTTTTCCCTCTTGTCTTCCCTCTGCTTTGTTCTGGCTCCAGGTCTATTACCATCTTCTCTCCCACAAAGTCAGCACAGGTCAGGCTGTAATTGTTAACTCATGCTGTGTGCTAACAAGGCTCTTGTTTTCTTGGGAACCACAGTTCTAGGACATAAAATGTCTGTAAAAAAGGATTTCTATTGCTTCCTTCCACTCTTAGGCCTGCACTTATGACATCCATTTATCAAACACTATCTGTGAAATTACCATAGGAAGGAAACCAGAAACACAGTTTTCAGTCAAGCTACCTGGTCATTTCTTTCCCCTAAATAGCCTTAAAGGATCTGCATTGACACGGTGAGATGATAATACAAGTCCAGGACTCATGTCTTATGGATAAATATGAAAAATGTCCCTTGAAAAAGGGGAGTAATTTTGTTTTAAATTGTGTGTTGCCTTCATTTCTTTTGTTTGGATTATAATTTTTCTCTGATTTCTCTTTAAATCTCAGAAAGTGTGTTTGGAAATATTTTTGTGGAGAGGAAAATATTGCTCTGCCAGATCTCTCTTTCTCATTGAGTTCTGCTACACTAAGTGTAGAATTCAAGCAGCTAATCCTGTTTATGGAAATGATGAAGGCGAACTATCCTTACTCTTACTGTTATTAATCTTAATTTTGTATCCTATCAAATATTAAATATTAAATCTGTAGTTGTCTGGAGGCTACAGCACCATTCTTTGTGCGTTACAGCAACCCACACACATGACAAAAACTTGTCTGATTTCAGTAGAATTACATTTTATCTTCATTGGTGAAAATAGCATTGCAATCCTGGGTAGGATTAGAAAGGTACGCTGAATGTGCTTTCTGTCACTTTGGCATTATGTAATTCTAAATCTCTTACAAATCACTTTCAGTTAAATAGGGAGAAAAATATGCATCACTATATTTCTGTACTGCTCAGACTGAGCAGCAGCTCAGTGTTTTGGCTGCAGTTAAAATAAGAGAAACTAAATGCATATTAATTACACTAAACATAAAAACCCCACAGTGTTTAAGAAAGAATACAAACATAAAGAACATGAGGTCAATGACAAGACCCGGAAATTCTTAACAAGCACTTACACATCTGAGAGACCACAGTTGTGTGGTAGTCTCTGTATTCCACAGAAAATCCTAAAAGGTTTAATTTCTCTGCAGATACTGAACTGTAACCTTAACACCCAATCTGGCAAACGTAAACTAACAATGACTATCAAATGCACACACAGTCTGTTATATTTCCATGTTTGGAAGAGATGATAATACCAACTTGTGGCATGAGGGTTCTAAGGATTCAGGGTTCAGATTTTCCTTAGTGGTGTCTGCAGATTGCTGGGAGTCCACAGACATGATGAGAAAAAACAAAAAAGTCACATCTGTCTTGCTGAAACTGAGACTTCTGCACAGAAGGAGAGAAAGTTTTCGACATGAGAGGTGAGTGGCAAGAAGAAATCTCTGCATGTGCGCGCGGCTCTGACTGGAGAAAGGAGACTTTGGGGAACTTCTCTGTGCAGAATTGTTCATGTCTTCTTTCACTTTAAAAGGAATTATGTAAGTTTTTGCTGAAATAAAATAACCTTATTAAACTGTGTTTATTTTAATTGTGAGTGTGTGTATTCTCGCTCCTCTACTTAAAGGTGGTAGAGTTGGGGCCTCTGTAAGGTAAAGCATTTCTCTGCTGTGTACTATATAGTGTGAGCAGCTCCAGAGCCACAGCTCTTTCTTTGCTTCCAAAGACGAGATATGATTTTACCAGGGAGACTGTGTTGTGTTTTCTCAGCTGTTTTGATTATTTGACACTTTTTTTTACAGCTAATTCTGCCCAACTGAGGGAGCAGGCAGTCTGGCTTGTAGCCTTTCTCAGTGTATTCCAGCAAATCAAATTGCTATGACCACTGCTGAAAAAAGAGGTCCTAGGTGGTTAAGAAACTGTGATGACAGAGAAGAAAATATAAGATTCATGTCTCTTTAGTTTGGACTGGAAGTGACATAGAGCTGTTCCCAGGGCTTCTGAAGAAAGCTGGTCATGTGGAAAGGTTTTGTTTCTGTTTAATTCAGTCAAAATCCCTAAAATAGTTAATTTTATACCTCCAGAGTTGTCTACATAGGAACTAAATCTGTATTCTTTTAGCATGACTTATACTCCAAAAATATCTATTGTGACATGCTTCTTCCCTTTTTTCATGACATGTGATAACATAATAGTTGTTTTTGCTGTACTATGATCCTGAGGCTGATAGGAGCTGGGGATCTCAGTGCAGGCATATATTTGCATTTTCAATGTAAATGTAGTCTTATCTGTTGTAATGGAAATTTTCCAATAAGCTTGATTTGTTTTCTAACTCATGTTGTCATTCTCTGTCACCATTTCATATTTCCTCATTTGTAAGGAATTTGCAGAAAATATTCCTCTGGTCCCTTTTTATAGGTACCCAAATGATTAATTAGAAAGCTCACCCACTCTGTGAGAAGTTGAAAAGACACTCTCAGGGTCATCTGGTCCAAATGACAATCTCCATTCTTCTCTCTCTTAACCTGGTTGCAAATGCCTTGCACATGTTTGTCATGAAGTCGAAGTCACTGTTTACCTGAGAAAATAGAAGTTGAAGTTGGCACTGGTTTGCACCTTTTGTTATTCTTGTCCAGTAAGAAAGACCATGTGTGAAATACGTTACTGTATTTGCTTAATTATTTGCAGAAGAATGAGAGTAGCAACATGGATTAAACACGCCTGAGGTTTTTTCTCTTCTGAACAAGACTTCTGACATTATTCTGAATGTCTTATATCCTTTATGGACATAAAAGAACATAAAAAGTTTATGAGCCACCAGAATCAGAGAGAGAGATTCCATGAATTTTGTGAAAGCAGCAAAAGATAAAATATAAAACATAAGGCTACAGCAAATACCGGAGGCTCCAGGCTAACTAAAGAAGATCATATATACATAGAATCATAGAATCATAGAATCATAGAATCATAGAATCATAGAATCATAGAATCATAGAATCATAGAATCATAGAATCATAGAATCATAGAATCATAGAATAGTGAGGTTTGGAAAGGACCTGAAGATCATCAAGTTCCACCCCTCCTGCCATGGGCAAGGACACCTCACACTAAACCATGCCATCCAACGCTCTGTCCAACCTGGACTTGAGCACTGCCAGGGATGAAGCATTCACAACTTCTTGAGCAACCCATTCCAGGGCTTCACCACCCTTACAGTAAAGAATTTCTTCCTTATATCCAATCTAAACTTCCCCTGTTTAAGTTTGAACCCATTACCCCTTGTCCTATCACTACAGTCCCTCATGAAGAGTCCCTCCCCAGCATCCCTATAGGCCCCCTTCAGATATTGGAAGGCTGCTATGAGGTCTCCACGCAGCCTTCTCTTCTCCAGGCTGAACAGACCCAACTTTCTCATCCTATCTTCATATGGGAGGTGCTCCATTCCCCTGATCATTCTTGTGGCCCTCCTCTGCACTTGTTCCAACAGTTCCATGTCCTTTTCATATTGAGGACACCAGAACTGCACACAATACTCCAAGTGAGGTCTCACAAGAGCAGAGTAGAGGGGCAGGATCACCTCCCTCGACCTGCTGGTTATGCTCCTTTTGATGCAGCCCAGGATACAGTTGGCTTTCTGGGCTGCAAGCCCACACTGCTGGCTCATGTTCATTTTCTCATTGACCAACACCACCAAGTCCTTCTCTGCAGGGCTGCTCTGAATCTCTTCTCTGCCCAACCTGGAGCTGTGCCTGGCATTGTTCTGACCCAGGTGTAGGACCTTGCACTTGGCATGGTTAAACTTCATCAGGTTGGCATCAGCCCACCTCACAAGCGTGTCAAGGTCCCTCTGGATGGCATTCCTTCCCTCCAATGTATCAAGCGAACCACACAGCTTGGTGTCATCAGTGAACTTGCTGAGGGCGCACTCAATCCCACTTTCTATGTCACTGACAAAGATGTTGAACAAGACTTGTCCCAACACCGATCCCTGAAAGACATATAATGTGAAATAATGCCAAGAGGAAACTGGATGGACTAATTAAATGAAGGTCATACTTTATGAATGTTCCTGATGGCAGTGCCATATTGCAGCAGAAAAGAAGCAGTGCACAACATGGATCTTGATTTTAAAAAGGATTCCTATACTTTGTTCCCTGCCCCACCTTCAGGGAGTGAGCAAGTTGCTGTGTTGGTGCTTCAGTTGTCAGCTGGGGTTAAACTATAACAATATGAAATGTTCAGACTATTTTTTCATGTGATGTTAATGAATCTTTTCCTTAGATTTTCAGTCTTGTAAGTAGAAGCATATTCTCCAATGCACTCTCTGATTGCTTGCAGGTGTTTCTTACAGCATCAGGGAGCCTTGAAAAGGATACTGAAGAGCATGGGAGGCCTTATGATCAAAGGTCGTGATCAAGTTAAAAAAGATAGGTCTCTGAATTTCCTCATCAGGCTGTGGGGTTGATAATCTTGCTATATGAGGAGTTACTCTGGTGGCTTTCAGCAGGGTAATGGTTTAGAAATTATTTGGTTTGGTCACTTTTGTAGAAAGCTTTTTCTCACATTGTTTTTGAGTACGACCCCAGTACTACGCCATTAAATTTATTTTAGTCAAACTGTTGTGCCAAGGGATGTACAGACACTGCAGCACAGTTTTAGATAAACCAGCAGATGAATGGATTTACTAAAATAAAAGCTTTTCAGATTAAGCTAAATGTCTAGGGATGGATAAGGTTACCCAGATCTAACCAAGTTGAGCTTATAAAAACATTTGTGTTGGAACAGAAAAAAACATGTCTGTTTTGTTGTTGTTTTTTGTTGTTTGTTTTTTTTTTGTCTGAAAAGTATCCAATTGCTATAGAACATTTTTATCTAAATCAAACTGCTATAATCCTAATTTGCAAGTCTGAAATGGTGGGAAATTTTGCCCTAGTTAAAGTAAGCCCCTGAGCCAACACCCAGAGAGTCATTTAGGTAACTCATTTCTTAGTCTGCTGAATTTCAACTGATATAGAAGTGATGCATCTAAATTGTACTGATGACCCTATATAACTTTCTAGGTTATTACTCTTTTCCAACTGGAGTCATTAAAAAAAAAAGTATACGTAGCAGTCTGTTGGCAACTGCACGCTATCACCTCTGCAGTAAGGTTATGGAATTTGATATGGTTTTACTTACAAGACTGAAAATCTAAAGAAGAGATGCATGAACACATGAAGAAAATGTCTGAATAGTTCATGTTGTTGTTGTTTAACCCCAGCTGGCAACTAAAGCACCAACACAGCACAGCAACTCCTTGTGCACCCGCACCCTCCTCGCTGGTGGGGTGCGGTGAGGAGCAAATAAGCCATTGACTCTGTGTAAGCACTGCTCAGCAAAATCTAAAACATCCCTGAATTATCAACAGTTTCCAGCACAAATCCAAAGCATAGCCCCATACTAGCTACAATAAAGAAAATTGCCTCTATCCCAACCAAACCCAGCACATACAGATATGTGGCTTTGCCTCTTCTCCATTGCTCCTTTAGAAGCTATGCTGCCTAATGGAAGTGTAACAGGCAAAGGTTTGAGAGGCCAGTGTGTGCTTTTCAGTTCCACCAGCTAACTAATTCACCCAGAAATGAGACAGCAGAGCTTGAGGCCTTTCTCTATCTGTGAGTCAGCTGTATTCTCCTCTCTCAGCAGGAAGCTGGGAACAGCAGATACTAGG
Source organism: Amazona ochrocephala (assembly GCA_039720435.1). Classification (NCBI taxonomy): domain Eukaryota; kingdom Metazoa; phylum Chordata; class Aves; order Psittaciformes; family Psittacidae; genus Amazona; species Amazona ochrocephala. Next base: position 35,499,568 of record CM077878.1, read on the forward strand.
TGATCAGCAGCACTGGAAGTAAACTTGCTGAGGGTGAGCAACCTCACATTAGCAAACCTAAGGTCCTAAGGGAGAGAGTGATTCCTAACCCTGCAACAGGATGAGCATGAAACTGTTCCTAGCATCTTCCTCTGCTAGAAACAACACTTGGGATTTTGCATAAGGAATACTTGTGCAAAATGTAGTGCCATTCAGACCTACTTCCTAAGATTTATTTTTTTTTTTCAGAGGATTTTCTGGCTGCGTTGATTGCAGAGATCCATGTTCAGCTTCAGCACAGAGGATAGGGAGAGTGCTCAATCACCTCAGTCTGGCCTGATAAACCAAGACGTCATGGTCCCACATGGGTTTCAGCCCCAGAGGTCTGAGCTAAAGGTAGCCTAGAATCCAGGTCTCTAAATTCCAAATAAAAAGAAATATCTTTCCACTTTCACAGGTGGCTTGACAAACTGGTCATAACCATGGTGTTGGCATGCCCATCATTCTGAAGTCGGTGTTATCAATGTCTTCTAGGAGATTCTGAACACGTGAATCTCCTTCAGGAAGAGCCCTGATGATAACTATTTTGTGAGCCCTAAACAGACCTGATCTTTCTTGTTGGACAAAGTGGCAGTGCACAGAATCATAGACACCAAAAGGTACTAGGGGGGCGAGACATGGTGGGTGCATTTTATTGCTTTGTTAAAATTCAATATCTAAAACATGCCTAAAGTAGTCCCAAGGCATTTTTGTTGTTTTGCTTCAAAATATAGTGAAAATGATAAGCAAAGAAATATATTGGGACTAAAAAGACATTCAGGGGGAAGTTAAAACTGTGTTCTTGGTCAGAGGTTTCCTCATAGTCCCATATCTCTTATGTTTCTTTAATTTCTCCTTTCATGATATACATTAGCAGAACCACGTGGTGATTTTTGTTCTGCTCCTTGTTGCTCCAATGCCAAAATCTACAAAGTGAGTTAAATAATTTAGCAATCTTGTCCTTTAAAGTAAGAGATGTTAAAAGGTCCAATGCAGCCAGGAATTTCTTCAATTATTTAATTCAATCACCTGAAAATATAATACAGCCAAGTAATACGGCCACTGTTCAAACACTCATCTAAATTATATCTTTTTATTTAAAATGTTTTGCCATCAGGCAGTATTAAAAGCAGTATGGAACTTATTAAAACAACAACTTTTATTCTGGCAATGTTCCTTCTCTGCTAACAGTCTTTAATTATTTACTGAAAGGTTTCCCTCATCAGCTAAAAAAAAATAATCCCAAGGTTACCTATATTTCCTTCTTTCTCTCCCATATTTTCATCTTCCATACTAGACAATGCAATTTCTGCAAGCATCATAAATTCTAAGAACCAATGCTCTGCAAAGACTGCAACCCAGCCTTAAAGCTGAGACAGTATTCCATCCCCCAAAGCTGTCAAATTGCAAGTGAACAGTTTCAGTATAGGAGAACTTTTGGCTGATACATAACTCTCCATTTTCTTGCCATGTTCTTCATACTCTTACTCCCCTTCACCTAACAGTGGTTGGCACTGTAGACATGCCTTTATTGTAAACTTAGTGTTTTTGTGGATGATTTCAACAAGCGCTGCCAACTTAAGTACTCTTTATATGAGTTATAGCAATAAACAAAAGGCCTTAGGTAACCTTTTCCCCCTCTCTGGAGCTTATTATATACTCCTTTGGTACAGAGAGGATTAATATTTATATTTGTACCATCTTTGTAGGATGGTGGTGTGAGTGATTTAGGGAGGATTGGTTTATCTAGATGAAGTATCTGCAGACATTCTATCATAGTGTCAGACCCAACACAAGGTCCCAGAAGTTGGTGCACTTAATTTGTACATTTGCCATTCATTCTCCAGAGCTGAGTACAAGCCTGTGGTTTGGTACTCTCTGTAGTGTCTGAAGGGAGTTGGATCCTCTCAGAAGGGTAGCCTTAAGCCCCTGAAGGAGTGGGGACAGCTCACCTCCCACCTACATCTGGCATTTGAGCACTCTGAGGGTCACAGAGGGCATGTCTATCCGCCTTTGTGCCTCTTCTGCTGAAACTGAGCCACCCTGAAATTAAAACCACAAGAGTCACAAAGGCAGAAGATCAAAGGAAGGGCAGCCTGACACAATGGTCTGATGAAAAGTACAGCTGGCTAAAGCGTAGGGTGCATGGGTACTGCTCCTTGAAACAAAAATATTTCAGATGATGTTTTTTTTTTACCTGAAATGCAAAAGCTGTCCTGGAACTAGGACCCAAAACCTGCCTGTTCTGGTGAAGTTTTCCAGCCACTAAGCTACAAAATAGTTCTTGTTATGTTTGCTGTTATTTGGTCTTTTGCTTTGAAGACAAAGGAGCAATGTCTTTACCATCTGAAAGCTAAAAGATTAAAGCTGTCCTGGCCTCTGGTGTTCTTTGATTATTTATCTAATAGAAACTTGCCACCTGCCAGGCCCTTCTAATGGAAGTGCAAACAACTCCCAAGTCTGCCGAGGAATGCCGTGTTTGGCCCTCACCTGTGGGAATCAAAGGACTTAGAAAACAACAAAGGCAGAAAATTTTTATCACTTCAAAGCTGCTTGAATTCATAATTTTTTTTTTAGTTTAAAGAATCTTTGCGATACTTTTGTTGAATCTTTTGCTTTCCTTTAGCAGCCACGGCTGTAATGCCATACATCTGTATGGCATCTGTAATGCATCTGTAATGCCATACTGGATGCGTTGGTATTTAAGTGTGGAAATTGAACCCATGGTAGCATGATCAGCAACAATAGACAAACATGAGAAATCAGTAAGTTTAGATTGCCCTTCTATAACATGCTAATATAGATAATTCAAATAACCTCTTACTTAAAATGACCAATCTGGCATTTAAAAAGGTGAGTTTGCATGTGTGCAAAAGGGAAGCTCAAGTACGTTCTCCCTAATGTCTAGCTGCTTTATCAGAATAGCACTTTACACCTTTTAAGAAGCTAACAGGCTATTACATATGACTAATATATCAAGTTTCAATGCAGCTTTTATTCAAAGTTTAATAGAGATAATAGTAATATAAAAGCTACCCTCTGGTTCTTATAATTAAATGGACAAGAGCCTGAGAGTCATAAGAAGGGAACTTAAAGTTAATTACTTGCTTGTGTGCAGAATAAGTCTATAATCTTAAGTAGTAGCCAATTTACAGGTTTGAATTCCTGAACACTAACATATTAGGAGAATCATTTCAACTCCTTCTGATAATTTCTTCACGTAATTATGATTAGACTCTTATAGTTCAATTTACTATGACACTTCCCCGCACGTCCCTTTCTCTATGGTTTTGTTTACCAGAGCAAAGATTTCAGGCACTAATATTGTCTGAAATCTTACAGTAAATCTAAATACTAAAGATGTTTTACAGGCAGAGGTAGCAGAAAATAAAAAGAGATAATACTGAGATATTTGTTAGTAGATATAAAATTCAGTGTGGGGGGGAAATTTTTCTGACAATTAGCTTTGCTCTCTTTAATCTATAGGTAAAATAGCTTGAATTTAAGAAGAAAGACTTGTGTTTTCTATAGAAATAATTTTCAGGTAAGTTTTGGTGTCTATGGTAATTTTCCGAGGTTCTTTTTCATTACCTACTCCCCTGGGAGATTAAAAAAGTCAGGAGACATAATGTTGTAGATGCCGAACCAGCAAACTTTTCTAAATTGCTCTTGAGGATTTTAATTATTTCCTACTGTATATAATTCTCAACTCTATTTTTTTCCTATTCCCTGTCCAATTGAGAAAGGGGAGTGATAGAGCAGCTTTCTGGCATCTGATGTCCACTGCAGGGCCAACCCACTACAGTGGTTGTGTCATACAATGAAATATATTTGCTGCACATATCCAATAATTTCTTGCACTTTCTGGAGACACGACTACATGATCTAGGTCGCACTTTCATTGATTCTGAAACTGGATTCGTATCATTGTCTGGATTACCAGGTCTGGATCTGAATATGCATTTCTAAGAGTGTGTAGTTTGCTTGCATTGCCCAAGGAAGTTGTGAATGCTCCATCCCTGGCAGCGTTCAAGGCCAGGTTGGGCAGAGCGTTGGGTGACGTGGTTAAGGGAGAGGTGTCCCTGCCCATGGCAGAGGGGTGGAAATAAATGATCTTAAGGTCCTTTCCAACCTAACTGTTCCGTGATTCTTTGATTCTAGAAGTTCCTCGCAAGCAGATTAATTTTAGGACAGTGTCACTGCTCTCAGAATCAATTAAATTGAAGCATTACTAATTAAACCAAATTCTCCAATTTATATGCAAAATGCATATGTTGCAAAGGAGCACACGCATATCTGAGGGCATAAGTCACCCCAGGTAGTGTGTATTATTTATGATGGAGTTCCACAGCTTTTTTTATTTAATTTCTCCTTCACCATTTCGACCACAGTGCCACCACTAAAGACAAATAAAAATATTTACAGTAGAAGATTAGGAGAGGCATTTTTCTTCAGCACATGATAAAGAAATACTGCATAGTTTTACGCTTTGGGAATTCATTTCCCATGTCCTGCAAAATACGGTACTGAGATGGGTTATAATGGATCTGGTTTATCTGGTGCAAATACCGTAAGATATGATTTCCTCTTCAGCTAACAAGAATTTGCTAATTATTAGGAAAATTAAGTGTTTTGAAAAGACAGTGAGAAGGAAATTGCAGTGAAAAAAATAATATTAAAAACTTGCAGCAACACATTATTCCCATTAAATATGAATCATTTATTAAGAAAAGTGACTGTAAGTGATACATGTGCATTCACAGATATCTCAGTGTGAGGCTTATGACATTAATGGGAAATAGAGCAATCTTTGTAATGTCCTGTTTAATGGCTATATGGCTAGTCCCTGCTAATATAGCATGAAGCACTCTGAAAGGTCATGGCCTTATATCCTTGCCTCACTTCCGGTTATTGTACCGCAAACTTGGTGCTGTGAATTGCGTAGAAGTACCCAGGATGTGTGTCTTTCCCTTGATTAGGTACATTCTCTAGAAAAAGCACAGTCACATCTAGTTAAGAATGAAGGAAATTAGAACAAGTAAAAATTAAATCAGTTACCCCTAGAAACAAACATAAATGCTAGTGACTAAGGTCTGTATCTCAGCAGACATTTGTGTTGCCTACCTTTTATTTAAAGAAACAGGCACAAGAAAATTGAGTCAAGAAAAAAGAATAAATTCCTTCAAATAATTATTTTATTGCTATTATGAAAAAAGAAGATCATAGAATCATAGAATCATAAAATCATAGAAGGGTTTGGATTGGAAGTGACCTGTAAAGGACATCTTTACTGTGAGAGTGGTAAGGCACTGGAGCAGGCTGCCCAAGGAATCTGTGTCTGCCCCATCCCTGGCAGTGCTCAAGGCCAGGTTGGATGGGGCTTTGAGCAACCTGGGCTGGTGGAAGGTGTCCTTGGCAGGGGGGTTGGAACTGGATGAGCTTTAAGGTCCCTTCCAGCACAAACCTTTTTATGATTCTATGATTGCATTAATTTTCAACCCCACTGCCATGGATAGGGACATCTTCCACTAGACCTCATTGCTCAGAGCCAAATTCAACCTTCCCTTGTATATTTCCCAGGTATGGGGCATGTACAGGTGTTCGTACATTGGAGATGGAAAAAACAGAGATTCTAAAAGGATGAAGAGTCAACCTACTCTCTCTGCTTCTAATAGCGGGTGGCCATATATCTCTGACACTGAAGTTGCAAGAGTTTAAAAGGATTACGCACCTGTTAGATGAAATTATAAGGGAGATTTTTGCCTGAGTTTTTAACCACGACACTGGGGCTTTCTTCTCAAAGAAGGCAGGTGAACATCAAGATATTTGTCGATTCTTAGGAGGAAAATTGTTTCTGTGTTGAAAACACTCAACTATTTCCTTGCCTTGAATCTCCTGTTCTCTGCACCATTCATGAGTAGATTCAGTAACGTACCTACAGATGGCCTTACCTTTTAATGAAATAAAGTTTAACCACGCCAAGTGCAAGGTCCTGCACCTGAGTCAGAGCAATCCCAGGCACAGCTACAGGTTGGGCAGAGAAGAGATTCAGAGCAGCCCTGCGCAGAAGGACTTGGGAGTGTTGGTCGATGAGAAAATGAACATGAGCCAGCTTCAGTAGGCGCTCACAGCCCAGAAAGCCAACTGTATCCTGGGCTGCATCAAAAGGAGCATGACCAGCAGGTCAAAGGAGGTGATCCTGCCCCTCTACTCTGCTCTTGTGAGACCTCACTTGGAGTATTGTGTGCAGTTCTGGTGTCCTCAACATGAAAAGGACATGGAACTGTTGGAACAAGTCCAGAGGAGGGCCACAAGTGTGATCAGGGGACTGGAGCACCTCCCGTACAAAGATAGGCTGAGAAAATTGGGGCTGTTCAGCCTGGAGAAGAGAAGGCTGCATGGAGACCTCATAGCAGCCTTCCAGTATCTGAAGGGGGGGTATAGGGATGCTGGGGGGGACTCTTCATTAGAGACTATAGTGATAGGACAAGGAGTAATGGGTTCAAACTTAAACAGTGGAAGTTTAGATTGGATATAAGGAAGAAATTCTTTACTGTGAGGGTGGTGAGGCCCTGGAATGGTTTGCCCAGGAAGTTGTGAATGCTCCATTGCTGGTGGTGTTCAAGGCGGGGTTGGACATAGCCTTGGATGGCATGGTTTAGTGAGAGGTGTCCCTGTCCATGGCAGGGGGTTGGAACTACATGATCTTCAGGTCCTTTCCAACCCTAACTATCCTATGATTCTGTGATTCTAAATATTTATAGTTTTTTATGCAGAAAAAACTATGAAAGATGGAAGATAGAAGACAAAGTGTGGAATAAAAAGGTAGAAAGACAATTTGATTTGAGCTCATTGCAGTGTTTGTTGCAGAAGTTGCAGGTAGCTTGTTGAGTGTGTACATATGTATGTGTATTGGGTGTTTTTCCAGACGCTGGGCATGGGGGCTGCAGGGGCCACTGTGAGTAGAGGCTGGGGTTGCCCTTTGATGGAGACAGCTGGTTTTGGCTGGATCTAACCAACCCATACCCCCTCGCATTCCCCATCCACCCTCCACCTCTCGGGGTGGTAGAAGTGTCGAGAGAGGAGGAAGGGAAAGTGTTGGTTTAATATGTGTTTCTCACTACCTGAATCTGTTTTAATTGGCAACAAATTAAATTATTTTCCCCCAAGCCAAGTCTGTTTTGCCTATAATGGTCACTGCTAAGTGATCTCCCTGAATTTAACTCAACCCACAAGCTCTCTCATCCTATTTTCTTCCCCCATCCCACTGAGGATGGGAAGTGAGTGAGCAGCTGGATGGGAGTTTGGCTGCTAACCAAGGCTAACTCGCCATTATATTTGAGTCTTACTCATTTTAAGACTTAGCTGACAGATGAGCAATCATCCAATAAAAAATATTCCCACAAAGATTTCTCTGTGAAATCCTCATTAGAACATAAATACTTTTTCTTATGACAGTATAAAAGGTAGATATTTTATATCCAATTTAGATCCTCTTCTACAATCCAATTAATTTTAGATTTCATTAGAGCTTCCTGAAAGGCTTTAGTTTAAGAAATAATAGGGTTGACGATATGGTGCCTTAACAAAAACATCTCTAACACAGGCATTTTGTTATTAGTAAAGCATATCTTTGACTTAATTTGTTAAGTCCAGTCTAAGCCTGACCTTTTTCTTTCCCTTTCATTCATAATATCCAGGTTCTTTCTTAACAAAACAGGATGTATAAATGCTATATTTTATATTTATTACTCTGTATTTTGTATCTGACTTTTTTCTTCTCAACAGTCTCTTTGTACTGGTTTTTCTCTTATTGTTACAGACTACTCTCCAATGTATCAAAATCATTATAAACCCTCCAAGTTGCTTTTGATTCCTCCAAGATTGGCCTTGTCATCAAATTTTACCGAATACTTCCATCTTTAATTCACTAAACACAGAGTTTCTATCTAAAAAAAAAAAAAAAAAAAAGTATAAATACAGAGCTTACAGCTGAGAATTCCTCTGTGATAATGTACGGAAGAGGCTTCTGTTTCCAGTAAAACCACTTACTTTTATATTTAATTAGAGGTGAAATTTGAATAAAAGTGTAATGCAATTAGTTAGAACTACAAACATCAATGGAAAACTGGTGATATATGTCTAATTTTCCAATTTTTAAAAGTCATTTGAAATGAAAGAATTATACCATACCAGGTTAGTGGTCTTGCATATTTCATCATCTGGTTCTTCATTAGTGCTTCAAGACTGCATTGTATCCTTTAATATAATTAATGACAAAACAAACATGTCAAACAAAATCAGCAAACAAAAAATACTTTATTATAAATTGTGGCTCTTCAGCAAACAAGAAATGTCTTGGATTCCCTCACTGGGAATTTGGGCAACAAAATACCTTTTATGTCTATTCTAATCAAGCAGTGCCTCCCAATTCATAAGCTGAATCTTGAAACCATTAAGTGGAAAAAGATGGGGATGGAATAAATTCAGGAAACCCAGCAATGAGTAAATTGGCATGTCCATTGTTAGGGAAGCTGCCCACTCTAAGAAGTCCCAAGGCATGGTTAAATGCAATTTCCTTCAGCAGTAGGGCTAGTGTGTGCAGATGGCATATTCCTCTCCTTCCCCTCTTATCAGCTATTCTTTCCTGCCCCTGTTCACAGGTCTCACAACTAGATCACACAGCTATTTGTGAGAATTCATGATGTATCAGTTAAAAAAATGGACGTGATGAAAAATAACCCTTTAAAGATGACTAATTCAGGAAACTATTGCTTCTAGCATTATCCTCTGTTTCTATCTCATTCTATCCATTCACAGTTTGGATTTGCAGAATGCTCACCACAAGTGAGTTCATCAAAATATCTAAAGAAAAGCAATTCCAGCTGAAGAAGTTATAGTCACATATGCAGCAGCTAGGGAAGTCTTCTTCAGGGACATTAAAACCAGGTTTCAGTTCTCAGCAATAAATCCTGCCTTTGTGTGATCCACTACTGCAGAACTCCAGAGATTCATCCACCAAAACCTGGGATACTCGGTATTCAATTAAATTAAATTTTGCCATTACATGGATGTCAAATGTCTATGTCTTTTCATCTGCAGGCAATTCAGCTCCATTAGAACAGACAATTCAAGAGCAAATAAGTATAGTGAACAAGACTGATGAGAGTACGAAGGAGGTCATGTCGTGGTTGGTTCCAACTATGGAAAGATAAAGAAGTTAGAGTAATGCAGGAAAACTAGACAGGGAAATGGAAATATAGGAGACTGGTATCGTCAGGATAAAGGAAATTCAAAGATCTTGACAAAAACAGAGTGGAAATTGGCAGCAGTGCACCTCTGGAGGACTCCTGGTCTCATCTTGCTTACAAATTACTTTAATGGACTTTTAAGAAATATCTTGGGAAGTATTTTTGTATGCTTCTTAGACATGTGTTATTATAACTACAGATATGGTGTGTGATACACAGTATTTATTAAAAAATCCAAACAGTATGTTCCAATGTAATTAAAGATTAAGTATAATGCAATAGCCTAAGGAAGTGGAGATAGCAAGTTGAGTCAGCTTTATCAGAGATACTTTCAGTTACTCTTGTCTTGTAGCAGAGATTTCAATGGAATACGGAACTTAAATAAGTACGCAATTATTTTTTGTTTCAGAATCAACATTCTATATCTTCTAATGTGCCTTATTTTCATTTATGCTATGATCTAGTTTTCCACACATATCCTTATTGGTCTGTACTTTGACCTATATTTATGTCCTTTTTTTCTATGTGGGTATTTTAAACCACCATAAAAAGTATACGAAAAGAAATTAATGTAAAAGAAATTGTACTCAGAGCTTTCCCTCTGAAATTCCAATTCTCAACTGTGCCTTTAGTTGAATGACATTTTTTCTTTCAGCATTCAGTAATCAATACTAAAATCAATAACATTAAGCACTCAAAATTTCAATGACATAGTTATTAATATTTTCTTTGCTTTCATATTGCCCAATTTCCATAGATGTTTTTTAGGGGGAGAGTTATTGCTTGTTATTTTCCTGAATATGGCATATTTATTTCCATAGCCTCTTCCTTACCTTCCAATATTACATTTTATTCCTCTGCCTCTGATACTACACCCATTCTCCAGTTCATTGTACATACAACAGAGCATCTTTTTCTGTTGAATCCACAAATAACCTGATTAAAACGCATACTTCTCTCCTATGAGGAGAGATTGCAGGGGTTGGGCCTATTTAGCCTAGAGAAAAGAAGACTGAGAGGGATCTCATTAATGGGCATAAATATCTCAAGGGCTGGTGCCAAGAGGATGGTGCCAGACTCTTTTCAGTGGTGCCCAGTGACAAGACGAGGAGCAACGGCCATAAACTAAAACACAGAAAGTTTCGCCTCAACATGAGGAAGAACTTCTTTACATTGAGTGTGGCAGAGCACTGGAGCAGGCTGCATGGGGAGGTTGTGGATTCCCCCTCTCTGGATACATTCAAAACCCACCTGGATGCTTTCCTGTGTAACCTGCTCTAAGTGGCCCTGCCTTGGCAGTGGGGTTGGACTGGATGATCTCCAGGATCTTCCAACCCTAGCGATTCTGTGATTCTGTGTGAAATGAAATGGCTGGAGCTTCCTCTCTTGATAAAGCAAAGCTTCCAGTCTAATTTTTGTTGTCCCTCTGGATGCAGGAAGATGGCTGCACTTGCAGGATAATTATTTGCTTCTACCTTCCTTCAGATAAAAGCAGTACTGTTTTTCTTTAAGTTTATGACAAATCTATATTATGAGTCACTCTCCGTAAGGTCACTCTAGGTGCATTACATCACAGGGAGAGGCACAACTCAACATTGCATTTCTGTATTATATCACTGGAACAATTGTGCTAAGTTTTGTCAGTAGCAGTAAGGGTCAGGTCCAAAATCTATGAGTTCTTTGTAAAATTACAAAACAAAACCAGATGAGTATTCATTCAAGCACCTGGGAAAATGAAACCCTTCCTCCGAAGGCCAAAGGTAGTCAATACTTTTGTATTCTGAAGTAGTATATAATTTTGTGCATATAGTAAAAAAAATAAAAGCAACCCCAAAACATTTATATTAAGGTGTGAGAGTGCACAAGCAACGATGAATTACCAAAATGTAAATAATGTGCAAAGCACATAGCCCAAACTTAATTCTGACAATAAACCTTCTCCTTTGCTTTCTTATGTGCTTATGCAAGCACTCATTGGATAAATGTCCCTTTGACACATATATTTCTTGGTTTTAGTTTCTAGTGACCTGCAATTGTTTTCTCTTAGTGAAGGTTCAGATGCAGGAATCCACCTGGACGGGTCAGTTTGAAGCCTCCCAATAAAAGTACTTCTTTGGACATGCATACACAGATTAGAGCTCTTCTGATCTCACTAGATTAGTATTGAAGTACCAACTTTGTTATCAGGTCAGAACCATCCTTCTCAGTCAACCGACAGAGGATCATAAATCTTTCTAAACCAACACCATAAATGGAATATGCCCATTAAATGACCTGAAACACCTTCAAGCAGTTTTGCAACAGTCTGGTGAACCTTGAGCCTTTCAGATTTGTAAATGTGCAGAAAAGCCTTTATATTTTTTCCCGGGTCAGCTGCTGTAGATAACAATTTATAACAATCTTCAGCAAAGATGTTCTGCCATCTTTTTAACTGCCATATTTTTAATGCCCATTACATCTGTAGCATTCTACAAAGCCGTGTTCATTCTAGCTCTGCAGCTGTTTGAGAAAAGATGGCTATCGTAAGATCTAATCCTGCTCTTGATGTAACCTACAGCTTCAGCACAAAATTCCCATCACACTTCAGAAGACCTTGTACTACACATTTGACCTTTGGACCATTATGGATGTGGTTAAATTGAACATGGGTGTTCTGAATTGATCCTATGCCTTGAAGTATATGCACTTTTCAATACGGGTCAGACAAAGATGGGCTGGCAAAGGCTGGGGCAGGTGGAACCACATCTAGCTCAATATACCCTCACAAATCTTCAGTGTGTCTGAGTGTTACTATATAGAGGAACATTTTGTGCCTTTGGCATTTGGTGCATACTACAGAGAGTTCTCTTCAGTATCATACAACACATATGGGAGGAACAAAGTATTCCTATACCTGAAACTTGGAATTTTAATCTCTATGTTAACAAAATATTGGGACTGCTAGTGAAAAGGCTGTTCATTGCAAAATATGTCTTCCATGTGATTTCGTCTCCTGGTTCAGCTATAAATTGCAGAGTATTCATTTATTTTTGACCCATGGAAATGAATGGAGCAATATGATCCTGAAATACCATGCATTTGTTCTTTCTCATTTCTTCCAGATGTGTCTTGAAGCTAAAGGATAGTGAACCTCATTTCTTTGTTTCATGTTGAAGAGTGTCTATTGAAAGCTGAAAGAGGAACAGACTTTCAGTCCTTTAAATTGTAAATGCAGAATCAGGTCTAAGGTTTTGTATCTGCACCTGTTGATTCCTATCCCAGTTGAGGATCTGGACCACGGTCTCTAAATTAAACAAATGTGTACTATCATCTGAAAGATCGTTAGTTCAAGTTTCCATTGAGTCATAACTCATATAACCTCTGACACTAGAAAGGCACATGACAGCTTTCCATCAAAGAAGCTAGTTTGTCCAAGTCAAAACCAAAACTCAAGTTGGTTTCAGTGGTAGAAGACCAAACCATAGATGTTTAAATCTGAAGAGTAATGTTCTTCTGTTTCTGTTTGGCCTCCCAGGTGACCTGAATTTACAGATGATTTGAAACAGATGATGCAGAAAGAAAAACAACTATATCACCAACAGTTAAAGTTTGAGAATGAATTGATATTTTTGCTCATATGCTCTTCAGGAGGTAAAGGCAAGATTCTTGGACTGACTAATTATCTTATTTGTTTTACTGGGTGGACGGTTTAATTCTTCATCCACTACTTGCCTTCATTTGGCATCTAGTGTGATAATTCTTATTCAGTTTGTGAATAAGTTGAAATAGGGTGAGGTGAAAGAAAATAAGGGATTTTTAAGACCATCATTTCCTTAAAAATTCACAATTTATACTTTTGTCATTTTGTAACACTTGAATTCTACGCATATTGTCCCCATGATACCTCATGGACTTGTATATAGAAATGAGAAATAAGCTATTTGCTTTCAAATCTTGAGAAAGAATCCACTTCTGAAAAACAATGGGTCTCTTCCTGAAAGCAGGAGCAAGAAAATCACGACTAACATAAATGAAACATTATGCATGATTTTTGGCTAAAGAATGTTAACAAAATATTGATTTAAAATCAGAAAATTCAGGAAATGCTAAAGGTGTTCATAAAGTTTTGGTAAGTTTCAAAAAGTCAAACAAGATGTTTGTAAAAGTATATACATTTTGCTTGAAAGCTGTCCAACATAATTCTGCATCCATTCTGGGTAAAAATTGCCAATACAGAAGGACAAGGTCCATAGGGAGAATGCCAATGGCCTGTCAATGCCATCCAAGACAAGATCTTGCGTAAGGATTCTATTTATAAGATGATCTAAAGTTGAATATTCTGCTTTGAATTAATAAAAAGCAGGTTTCTGCTAGACAGCAAATTATTACTTCATTTCTGATAATCCCAAAAAGACTTCCTGCCATGCTTTGCTCTTTTTCTGCTGGTTACTGATATGCCACATTTCTTAGTATTTTAATCTATTTCCCTCTTTACCAAATAAGCATAAATATCTGGCAGGAAGATAAATGGGCCGACACCGGCATATTTAGCAAAGAGACAAAGAATACTTAACACTGTGTCTCTTCTACCAGTTATATCCAGAACTTCTGAGTAAGTGATTCAATGTGGATGAGCCTGGAAATTTGTGGAACTTGTCTAACAAGGGGTCATCTATATAGAACATTAGAGAGCTGAAAGAATTGACAAAAGCAATTGCTGTTGTCACACAAACTGTTTTACATGCAATTCTGTGAGTATCTTCAAGTCTTCTTGGGCTGTGTTACACCAGCTTTTCAGCTCCTGGTAAATGATGGTTTACCAACTGTTCTGCATATTTGTAATCACTGTATCAGAATCAATAAACGTCTAGAAAAAAATTAGTGTCACTAGCCTCCTGTCCCTCCCCCCAAAAAACCCACCCTGAATAAAACCATTCTATTGAAGAACACAACTCCATGGTAATTTAAATAATTTTCAATAGGAGGCAACTTTCAATTAATCAGGTCTCATGTCTTTCTGCTGCCTTGACATTGTCTTCATGCGCAACAGAAGGCTAATTTTCTTGGGGTTTTGGGGGTTTTAAGTGTATGCAGCCTGGAGCAAGGTTTGAAGAAAACCCAAACACCTAAAAATTCTGACAGAACTGTTGAATTGTGTACAGCATTTCAACTTGTAATTTTGACTTTGAAGATTACTTCACTTACTACATGAGTTAGATCTGTATATTGATTTTTTTATGTACCTTTATCTCTGTTTTCAGGTAACTAAAGAGATCTGCATATCTTGCTGGTTTTGATTCACATTCTTGGTTATTCAGCTGATCACACTCCTCAAACTCTCACCTGTCTTTACCGATAACAAGTTGCAGAATTAAAAATGTGAACTTCTGGTCTAAATTTTCAAGAGTGGATAGTGATTTAGGATTGTTGAAACAGCTGGAGATCAAGCATATGAAATTTATAGATGCAAGAGCTAGCTTTCAACCAGTGAATTGCTGAATGCCTTCTGGAAAATAAGCTTAAATACAACACAAGAACTGAATCATTCAAATGATGCACTAGCAAATTCTGAAGTGCAATTGAGCTAATCTTTTCTGCTCTTTATTCTTCTTATGAATTGCTGTGCAGTTAAAATTTACCATACTGACAGTTGTGGCAATAGCAGGATACAGGCAGAACAACAATAGGCCTCATCTTTGTGTTGAAAGAGCCAATAGTAAAATCTAGAGATCAGCATAGTTAGCAGGCTCAGTATGATCCCTGCAGAGATTCACTTCCTTAAGGGCAGAAATTTGTAAAGACAGGAAACCAAAAGGGAGGGAGGACCAGCCAAACCAAGTGAAGAATTTTTTAAGAAAATATTATTTCATAATAAATTGTGTATGGTCAAAGTGAAAAATGTTCACAAGGAAGGCAATTATAATCATTTTCTTCTTTGGATTTTTTTCTCCATACCTTTGAAATTGCCATGAATAAAGGTGTCTCTTCTCTGTTTGATATCGCTTCTGGATTTTAAATGTAAGAAAATTAGACCAGTGGTCTTTCTAAAGCACAAACCAAAATTACACGTTTAAAGATTAGAAGAAAAGAAGAAAAAGACATTTCAACTAACAGGATACTGATTTTCCTTGGAAAAATATTAAATGAAAATTTGAAGATTTAGTTGTCATTCATGAGAGCAATTTATTCTTTTTTTTTTAATTTTTGTATTTCCAGGAAGAAAAAATATTTCCTGCCTATCTTCAGCAGCAGGAAAGATTGTGCAATTTTCTCAGTGCAGAAAATAGAGACAGAGTGGAGCTACATCAGGCCTTGGGAGAAAGCGCTGTACTTCTTGACACTGGAAAGAATGTAAACTGATTTGCCCTTTTTAAGGCTTCCCTTGCTCTTTTCTTAGATCAGTTTGGCAGGAGAAATGTCAGGGGCTGTGACTTCCTTCTCTAGACTCACTGTGACTGGCATCCCAAAGATGGATATAGGTAAAAATCCACACCATTCATTTCTGCCCCTTCACTGGTAGAATTTGAGGAACAAATTTAGTTCCAGTGAAAATTCAGCTCCACTGCTAAGCCAGATTTGGGAGCACATTAGATTCTTCAGATTTAGATACTCAGCTAAGATAGCAAAGTTATCTAATCACCCAGGACTTTCAATGATGAAAAGAAATAGGTGTCTTCAGTAATTCAGTCTATCTGAGAGCACAGATCTGAGTGAATTACCTTCTGGAAATACCTGTCATTTCCTCTCTTCACTGAACTGCAGAGTTCCTCAGTTAAACAGCTAAAATTAGGAGACATGAATCTGGGCCTATTAGTCCCAGTAGCACTACACCTTAAAAAGTTCTAAGGGGCTGCTGGAAAGTCCTGTTGGAAAGATGTATATTGCAGTGATGAAGGAGTACTACGGTTTTGCTATTCTGTTTGTACATTTTTATATTGCTTCTCTTAATGCTTCTTTTTATGGTCAATAAAATTATGGTTTAAAATTTTATTCACTCTTCATGTCTGTTAAGTTTATGTTTTTTATTGGATACTACCCACATGTGTTACTTGGAAATCCAATGCTGTGAAAATGTAACAGTAACACTTAGGGTAGGATTTTCATTTTGTTGGACAAAGTGCTGAATAAAAGCACCCATTTTGCTACCTGAGATAATCATTAAATAATCATGACAGCTCTGATTATGACTATAAAAAGACATAATTCTTTGACAGTTATGTCTAACGTTCACATCAAATTGTAGTGGACCACTTCTTGAAAATCAAACACTAATGAAATAAAGTAGCTGGTTGGAAAATTCATAACTCAAATTCAGTTGTCAAGGTTTCCCCTTATAATCTCAAAACTCAATCCAAAGGGTTGTCTACATGTTGAAGAATGAAAACTCTCTGTGTTGGAGCAAGCCTAACAAAATACAATAACTACAAGACTTTTCACACCAGTCTTGCCTGATTTACCACATCCATTTTTCTATAACAGCTTATGGGTGATGATAATCAATTGGGCAAGCTGTAAGAATATACATTTAGGTTTTTCCAATTCACAGCATCATTGTTGATAAAGACCCTCACCAAATAACTTCAGTTCTCAGTACATGGGAGCAAGTGACATATTTTCAGTTCCTTAATCAGGCTGCATCAAATCATTCAAAGTTGAAATAACTAAGTATTTTTTATTAATATATTCTGTACTACAAAGAGTAATCAATAGAAATATTTACAGTACTCAAAGAACTTTGTGGATGGCATACATGTATGTTTACTCATTCTTACAATTTTACCCTGGACAAAAAAAGAGACACAACTGAAATAATACTCCCCTTTAATTTGTCACTTTCCAAAATTATGTTCATAGAGTCACAAAATTACAAAAGTATTAATTTTGAATGGCACCTCTGGAGGTAGCCTAGTCCAACCTTCCGCTCATAGTAGGGTCATCTAAAGAGCAACCGATGACATTGACCTGGACCTCTACAAGGCCCTTGGCATGGTTCCACACAAAAACTTGTCTCTAATAGGAGAGATGGATTTGATGAGTGAACTATTTGGTGGATAAGGAATTGGCCACATTTGAAGACTTGCAGACATGATTCAGTGTCCAAATGGAAAACAATATGAAGTGGTCCATATTGGGACCAGTACTGCTCAATTTACTAATGAAGTAGACAAAGATCAATAAAATCTCTTTAATAAGAAATCTTATGAATAGTACCTGTTTTCAGTTCTTTTTTTCAGAAATACCTGGGGAATGAAATTGTTAACAGCAATATTTTGCTTGCACTGCAAATACTGAAAAAAAAGGTGAATGCTAAGTTAGCCGGCTTATGTTCTTAACTGGAACTAGATTTCTGACCCTTACTAATCCTTTGTTTTCAGAAAACATAGCAGAGATTTGCTAACAAATAATATGCCTCATGTGCTAATCTTCATAAAATAATCTGCTATTGCCTAGTGTTAATGAAGACTTGTTATTACTTTAGCTTTGCATAGCTTCCAAACATAGTCTCACTCCTAATATCAAAGGAGTGATTTTGTGATTCATGTTTTCTCTTTTTCCTACTTAAAGTGACAGAAGTTTGGAAAATAGTCCATGTTCAAACTCAGTTGATAAAAACATATGGTTGTCCATATAATATCATAAAAGTACTTTTTGTTCAAGACAAGTTTGACAAGGTCCATTCACACGTGCTAACAAATTACTGCTTAGTGCTTTCTCTCAATAAATCTGCTGGGTAAATAAGACTTTTTTGGGTTTTGTGGTCACTTCTCAATTGCCCTTTATGGTGGCTGTATTAGTACAATCCTCTGATGTGCACTCTCTATTTGTGGTGCCCAAAACCATCTTTACCTGAAAAGCATATATCCAAAAAATATTAACAACAGTTAGGTCTAGTATGCATTGACCTAACTAATTAGACATTATGAAGCAAATGAAGAAAGAATTACACAATACATCTTTATGCATCTTTATGGCATTTTTCAGACAAAGCATGTTCCAGTTAAGCAGTGAAAATAATAGCAAAAAATTTAAAGCTGAATTTCCAGAAAGTTGCCCACAGATCATTCCTACTAATGAAGTCTTTCCATCAGCCTAGCAGTGTAACTTGCTACAACAAAGACACATGGACTCCTGAGGACATAGAAGCCACATGGCCAATTCTAGCTGCACCAGGGATGGGTGCATGGCCATATAAAGAGCTAAAGGTTTGTGACACTCAGGCTCTGAAGGGGCTTCATTTTGTTCTACTTATTGTCAAGACTTAATATAAAATTAAAGGCAGGAGACAGAAGCAGGGTAAATCTAAAGTAGGGGAAACTTCTCCAAAGAAGGAATCCGCTAACAGGAAGGATCCTACTTTAAACTAGCATGAGCTGCTTGAGAAATCAAGTGCACCAGAATCCAAAGAGCATTTAAAATTCTGGCTTATTCAGCTTTGAGCAAGAATTGCTTTTCATCAACAAGAAACTTAAGGAGATAACATCACCACTTTAATATACCACAGTAGCAAGTATGACAATTATACTCTCCAGAGAAGTTTGAAGAAATGCTAAGATATAGCTTTCTTTAAGATTCCTAACTCTTGTCATTGGGAATAAATCTTTGATCATGAGCAAGTGAGTACCACAGAGAAAAAACAATGTCTGCTACCAGGATCAGTGGTTGTCCTGTTTGATTCTTTTTCTGTTTCAGTCATCATGAAATTTCTGGCTATAGAGAGTCCAAGACTGAGAAGGCCACTGTGGTTCTCTGTGCTGATCTCTTGCATATCATTAGCCACCAGATTTTCTTGAATTTTCATGTTTTCTTTACTTGAAGTTTTTTTAGTACATAGTTTATGTATGCTTTAAATCATAATCCAAATTTTACTTACCTCAGGTTCTAATCTTTAGATTTTTTAACTTTGCCTGCTAGATATGTAGAGCTTTCTATTAGCAGATTCCTGTTCCTTACATAGATACATACAAAAGTCAAGTCTTCCTTTTGCCTTTCCTTGGGTAGCTCATTGCAGCATAGGTCAGAAACAGTGTAAAGGCTTTGTATTTGAGTTTGAGCTCACTCTTTCACAGTCTGCTGTGAAATCATGACCTGATATTCCTACACAAACTTCCATTGTCAAAGTGTAGACATGCATTGTATATGCTTTTTTCAGAATCTCTTGCTGACATCACGGTACCAAACATGGAGGCATTAAGATTTTAAGAGAAACAAAAATTCTCTTCTAGAATTATGAAATTTAGGACTAAAACTCCAAACAATTTTCGTACAAATATATTTTATTTTCAGGGTTTCCTTTTAATTTTTTCATTTACAAAATAATTTTCCTTTCTCAGAATTTATCCTGGTTTGAGTTTTCTTTTCCCTGAGTTTTAAGTCTAGGATTGATTCAACAATTAAAAACAGTTGAAAAATTAAGCTCATCTTCAGAGGTTTTTAGACTGAAAATAGAAGTCAGTTTAAACTATCATGCTAAGTTATAGTGTTAGTTGTGAATGCAGAAAAAATTCACTTCACCTAACAAACATGTCTTAAAAGTTAGATGTCTAATCTCAGTCACTCCCTTTACATGCAATGGAGTATAACAGGCACCTTCCTTAAACGATTCATAGCATCACAAAATAGGTGTCCAAGATGAGTTAATTACCCGAGTCACTCTTTGCAAACATATTTTTCTTTCCGTTAACTATAAAAATGATAATTATACTAGATTTAGAAGGACAGCTTTCAGGTATTTCAGGAATGATTCAGGCATCTATGGAAAGGTGCTGGAGATTATCTGAGGCATCCTCATGGAGCCAACAGAGATGACACAGAAGTTAAGAGACCCACATCTACCTGCAGTAGCAGCTGGAAACCAAACAATGCTCCAGGTATCTAGTATAGCAGCAAATGCTTATGCAACTGAATTTCAGCCCTACATTCAGGTAAGATAAAATTTCCATGATTACATTATTAAATACGAAAATCATTGTAGGCATTTACCCAGTTTTTTAAATATTCCACAAAAATAATTCTAAATGATGCATCAACTTATTAGTGCGCCTTGAAACATCAAAACTATCAAAGATGTTGCTTCTAACAACAAACACAGAGTTACATGAATGAATACATAGTTAAATAAATTATTTACTCACAATTTTTCTCGCTAATGATAAAATTATGTGTAGAAATATTCCTAAGCTCTATAACCTCATTAAATTCCCAATGAATCAAACTTTTACTTGCCTGTTAAAGGGTCAGTGAAGTTTTCTGCGCAAAGGGACTAAATTTTGAAAGCTGTTTATTGGTAAAAGTTGAAACTACTTTTTTGATGGATTGGATTTTGCACTATGTTTTATCCAGACTCCTGAGCAACAATAAAGATCTTCACGAAGAGAATAAGTGTTAAATGCTCCATCCCTGGCACTGTTCAAGGCAAGGCTGGACCTTGGGTGACATGGTCTAGGGGACCATGCCTGACCATGGAAGAGGGGTTGAAACTAGATGACCTCAAGGTCCTTTCCAACCTTAACTATTCTATGATTCTGTGATACAGATACTGAAGGAGAGACAATCCAGCTATGTAAGAGGTTAACAAGGCTAGTGCTGGGTCATGCACTTGGGTCACAACAACCCCAGTCAACCCTACAGGGTTGGGGAAGAGTGGCTGGAAAGGAGCCTAAAGGAAAAGGACCTGGAGGTGCTGATTAAAGACTGCTGAACATGAGCTGGTAGTGTGCCCAGGCAGCCAAAAAGGCCAGTTGCATCCAGTTTCAAGTCAACTCAAAAAGTGGAATCTTGGGATGGTGATAATAGCAGAACTTGAGGTATGGTAAAATGTTTATGGTAATGACGGTAAAAATGGTAAAATGAGGTAAATGGTAAAAGTTTAAGCCCTAACTGGTCCTTAATTGTGTAAGTACTAGATGTGAGCTTTACTACTTCAGGAATCACTTCATTACGCTTTGATGGCTATGTTCGCTTTGGGAATGCCTTTCAACAGTATTCAGAACCTGACTGTCTTGCACATCAATTTTTCAACTTGGCTTCTCTCATGTAAACCATGTAAACTCATGTGCATCCAAACATGAACATAAAACAAACACTAAAGTAATAGCTTAATCTGAAAATTGCCCCCTAAAAAAAATCTATGACTATGAAAAACTGCATTTCATACAAACTTTTCCCCTAAGCTGAATATGAGAAAACTATGCAAAAAACTACACGAAACAGATGCAGCCATTGAACCTAATATAGCACTGGAGGGAGCCCAAAGGTGGTAATAAAGACAGCTTAGTTATCTGCATAATCTGTATAAAAAAACAAGAGACGCTTTCTCGAAGGGGTGTTTTATTGTCAGAATGAAATTAATTTCTTGTCTTACTGATATAATGAATTAGTTCTTTTTAATTGTTCCCATGCATTTGATTTTTGGCACCCATGTATTCATAGTACCTGTACTTTCAGACAGCATGTTACATCTGAGCCTACCAATCATTTCTTTTTCTATAAGTAAAAATTTACTAAAAATGTGTAATTTTTAGTTAAAAAGGTATTGGAATTGAGATCTAGCAAGAAGACACAGTTCTCCGTTGTCAACTATGAAACGAAACTTAAGCTCAATGAATCTAATTCTCTTTTAAAGCACAGGGATTCTTTGCATCTTTTTAACATGCATACAGAGCCTGGTAAATTCATGTTTTCTGTATGTTCAGGTGATATTTTAGGATAAACAGAGGAAATATTTGTCTAACATAATTAGTTATAAATTAACTCATTTCTTTATAAAATAAAAAAAAGAAAATAAAAGGCAGAGTATGGTAGACACTTCAAAAAGATCTCTTTCAATGCACGCGCAAAGTACATGAACCTTTCTCAATTATTGATTCTTACACATTCAACTCTCTTTCCTAACTTGGGAAAACGAATTTTCTGAAAACAGAACAGGAGCAGATCATGCAATGTAAGCACCATTTTTGTTTATCTGCTGTTATAAATCCAGTCCACAGCGTTATAACTCTATTAACTCAATTCTTGAGTAAAAACCACCAGAACCCCCAAGCCCTTCTCCATTGGGCTGTTCTCAATCCATTCACCATGCAGTATGTACTGATACTGGTGATTGCCCCAGACCAGGTGCAGGATCTTGCCCTTGGCCTTCTTGAACTTCATGAGGTCAACATGGGCCCACTTCTCAAGCCTGTCAGCATCACTCTGGATGGCATAATGTTACTGATGTTGACATTAAATGTAATAATTTAATATCTACAATTGCATTTCATTGTCTATTTTGTGCATTTATATAATCTAAACATTTATATAATTGAAAATGGAATATATATATACCTATATATTAAATATATATAATCTATTTAACAATTGCCATTTTGAGATGTATATGATACATTTCAAGATGGCTATTCTGATGCTTCAGGAACAAAGTACTGGGTTATTTTCCTTCATGCTGTGTTTTGAAATTTCAGCCTTTTCTTCAAACTTTATTTCCAGTGAGCTTGATATGCTGTTCTCTCCTGCTTTGATATTCAAAGCATATCAAAGTTAACACAAAAAAGCCTATCTGAGCAGTGATACTCCCCTGTGCTGTACTCTGCAGATTTACCAGTCTCTAAGACTACATATTATTTCAAATTTAGGCACATATATTCAAATATTGGAACCTCAAAAGCTCTGTCTTATTCAGTTGATTAAACTGTTTGGGCACCTACATTTCTTTTAATCAATGTTTCTTCAAATAAATCACCAGAACAGTGAAGCAAGGAAAAAAATAAATTCTCTCATAGTTTAGATAAATTGTCTGATCACTGGAATAATGGATTGGTTTTCCCTTTTCCTCCTTTCTTTTTGCTCAGTAAATAGTAATTACATAATGCAAAGTAGAAGAGCTTTGCATTTCCTCCTGGCAACAAGGAAAATGAGCTTAAATGGACACGTTTCTATCTCTTCCCACTCAGGGAGGACTTGTTCTGGTTTAGGCACTTGAATCAGGGGACTGATGAGTAAAAACACAGCACTAATTCAGCGTTATTGCTTGAAGTCAGTTTGAATTAACATGGCTTGATGGATTGGAGCAAATCCATTGAACTGAGGCACCCAACCCTGTGTGTAGTCACTATCCTGTCTCAAATGTGTTTAACATGCATTAGACTAAGCTTCTTTTGCTGAAACTTAAGGTAATACCATTTTCTCAGATTTACAGTGAATTGAGTGTTTAGATGGCAGCACACAACAGATCTGTTGACAATGGAACTCTCTGCAGTGATTCTCTCTACCTGCTACCCAACCTTAAAGAAATTAAATTCAGAATTTAAGAAACCCAAGCAGGTGTTTACACAGATGTCTGCAGATACTCTGTTTGTACACAGATGTCTGCAGATACTCTGTTTGTACACAGATGTCTGCAGGTACGCTGTTTGTTAAACTTTCATTATTGTCAACGTACATTTAACAGAATCAGCAGAAATAAAAAGTGTGATACAGGTCATTATAAAATAGATATCTGGTGGTGTCATTTGGAGCAGAAATGTTGATCACTAATTATCACTAATTATCAACAGTTTAACCACCCCTGTGTGGTGATTGTCTCTTCTGACTACACATTAGCTCAGAAGCCTAGTTCTTACATGTCCAGAATTAGATGAGATCAATCTCACTGGTTTTATTGCAAGCTTTTATCTCTGCCTCCCTCTCATATTCATCCTTTGGCCAGTATTTCTGCAAATTTCTCTGCTACATTGTGAATTCTCTGATAATATTGTTAGCAGTGATTGAAAAAGAAGAATAAATGGGGACATATCCTGATTGTATTTTTTTTTAAGTTTCTGTAGACCATTTTCAAAACAAAATAGGTGAACAGGCCTTGATTTCTCAATGGAGCAATAATTTGATAAAATGCTATTCTCCTAAAGCATGTATTTTTGGTTGCTCAGGACAGTGAGACTAGGAAAAAAAAAATCTTTGAAAGCAAAATGACTTGCAATGATGAATCACAGCTGAGAAGGGGAATATACCAACTCCTCCTCCTGGCTGTATTGATTTCAGTGTACAGACAGCTCAAACTCTGATTTAACAGGAAGCACTGTCCATGGCATTTCCCCAAAGACTAAGAGGCTTTATATTATTACATGAGTGTCTCCTAAATGAGGATGAGGATTAATTTTCAGAACTCTGAAACAAAAAATAAAATAAGTTTTGTTCTCTCACACTCAGTTGGATTTATTACATAGGAACTCCTACCACTTTATTTTCCAAATTGCAGCAAATTGGCCCTGACTTTTTTGGCCTTATCTCATGCAATCTCCAGAACAACTCCTATTTTATTTTCTATTGTTTTTTTTCTAAAGTAAAATAGCAAATTATACAAATTAAATTCCCTCCAAAGTGTTCTGCTGAAATATGTACTTAGATATACTGAGTTGGGAAAAAATATGAACTCTTGATCCTTTTCTCAAAATCATAGACATAGAGACCTGAAGTCAACAAATTTTATTTTCAGGTGATATGGACTCGTGTCTTTACTGTTGGAAAGTGATTGATTAAGTTATATACAGTGCAACTTGAGATCTAGCCAAATATGAACAAACACAAATCTTTTCCACAAAGAAATTCCAAGAGTCCACAATATCTTTAACAAAGTTAGTGTTCAAATATATACATACCATGTATAGCACCTTCATGCTGACATTCGCAATCTCCATTTCCTGTCCTTGCCTTTCTTCTTAATTTGCATAGAGTTCAGGGGTGCGACATGATCTACTGAGAGCACTCAAATGCTTCAAGCAATATAATTTTTAATTGGCTTAGCAGTACTAAAATCTAACTTAGATACCCGTACAAACATAGTCTGTTTAATTATAGGTTCATGTTTAATCTCTTAATAAAATATAATTTTGATACATGACAAGCAGAAAAATAACTCTGAAACCCAAAGCAAAACAAAAGCCGTATACAAAGGAGGGGGCACTAGATTAAGCATTTACCTGAGTTAAAATCATTATCTTATCCTGAAACTTGATCATGTTTCTTTTGACTGAAAAATGGATTTTTTTGCTCCTTGTTGAACATTTTTGGTAGTTGTTTTGTTAGACTTGCAAAGCAGTTTCACACATAGTAAATTAAAAAGACGGAGTAGTTGCATTTTAGTAAACATGGATGTTGTTAAAATAAGATACCAGCTAAGCTATGTTACTCTGAGTCTCTCATGAACAGCATGTGAGTTCTCTTTAAATATCACAGAAAATACAGCTCAAATTCATTCATCAAGCAACAAGAGCCTGATGTTTTTATCACCCCACAGGAATCATGAGGAAGTTTAAGAATTGCATACAGCTTTATATATTTATCTTATTAAATCATTCCTTTAACATTAAAATTTAATCTTCATAAGCATCTTCCTGTTTAAGCAGGATGACAAATTAAAATGAATGGGTTTTGGAGAACAGATCAAGAATACACTAGGAAATCCCAGATTAACTTCTGATCATGCATGAGATACTGCATGACTGACAAGCTTGCTCTTCCTTTATGTATGATGCGCATAAAAGATCATGTTGGGTAACATAAAGTGGTAGAAAAAATTCATTTGGAAGTTAGGAGTTGCATATCCGTATGAGTTTCTGTATTTAAGGCACTGTAATGAGATCAGGCTTCATGTACATATGGAATTTATATTCTCATTAAAAATCTATCATATTAAAAATATACAACTACGAAAATATATCTTATTAATGTTATGGACTGATCAACATCTGACAGTTACCATTTATACCTTAAAATAGTGCTTGCACTGCCCTTCTGCATATCATACAGGATGGAGATAAAGCAACATTGCTGTCTGACTAGTGTTTAAAAAATCTTCTCAGACAAGCCATTTTGAAATACAGCATGGAAGAACACACATATTTACAGCACCGTGTGACCTTTTCTCCTTATATTCAGTGTGCTATGCACTTGTACTCTAAAAGAGTCAAAAGTGCTTGCAAAGAAGCTTCCCCTTACATAAATTTTCTTAAAGACAGCTACAGAAAAGGGATTCTACAGCGATCAGTTTACATTAATTTCACCTTCCTTTGAATGACACAGGAATCAAACATTGTTAGATTGATTAGTTTCTTAGGAACTTTCTCTTCTGTAACATCACAAAGACCCAGATTAAGAGAAGTTTGGGAAAAAAGACTCAGTTAACTATTTTTATCCTACTACAATTGATCATGCTACTACCATATTTTGGCCTTGCCTATTCACTTACTTAGGCCCTTCAATATTTTAACTACTATCTTGTTTCCAACTCAGATCTATAAAAGCTCTATTTCCAGTCCTTGGTGTATAAAGAAGGTAATAATTGTAAAATTTTCTTTAAACCTCTGTTAAAGATTCAGGTTTTGCATCTCAGAAAAACTCAAATTAGAAGGGAGAAACCAGTGGTTTAAATTTTCCAAGAAATAACTTCCATATGGGCTGTGTTGAGATTTTGTGTGACACTTATTGCAGCTACTGCACAATATTATGCCATTGATAATATAAATAATAATAATTATGAAATTGAAATATTTCAGCTTCTGGAACTGGCTTGACCTGGCCATAGGACTTGTGAGAGGTTGAGCTAAGACTGTAGGATAAAAAGAGGGAAAGAACAAACATGACCAGGCATTTTTTGAGCACTCCATATCTGCATATCACACCATTGGAAAGGTAGAAGCTAGAGGAACTAGCAAATTACAGATACACACAAAATATCAGATAGAGGTGAGAACACAGCAATAACAGTACAGGTGGTCATCAGGATG
Organism: Amazona ochrocephala; assembly: GCA_039720435.1. Lineage (NCBI taxonomy): Eukaryota > Metazoa > Chordata > Aves > Psittaciformes > Psittacidae > Amazona > Amazona ochrocephala. The sequence goes on from CM077878.1 coordinate 35,526,596, forward strand.
ACACAGATACTAACAGAGAGCAAGACCTAGAATGGTGACAGGATGGATGAGGGCGAGGTGGGCAAGCCCAGGTCAGGACAGGATGGAGAAAAGTAGGTAGCTAAGGCATGCTATTATGTTTCTTGTTAACTCACAATGTCCTTGCACACAGATTTGAAAGCTGACTGAACAGGATAGGCTATGACCATCACATCATCAAATTTCAGAACTTTTCTAGATGTCTTAACTCACCAAAAAGGCTCAAATTCCCAGCTTGTCCCATACAAGATGTATCTGAGCACCACTGTGAATATCTTAATTGGTTCTACTAGTGCATCGCCAGTCTACCTGCTGGCATAACAGCTGCAAAGAGCAACTCTACATATGGGTTCAGGATTTAGACATCCTGACATTATGTACTTTGTTATGTAGTCCAACTACTCATTGTTGATAATGAGCTGTCTTATTGGGGAGCATACCTAACAGCCTGGCCCCCAGACTATGTATCTCTTTCCCTTTATATGGACTTCAGGACTGTCTTTAATTCTCAAAAGAAATCCTAGCTTCTAATGAGGAGCCAATAAAGGTCTTGCTGCTTAATATCTTGCTGTCTGAATATCAGTACCACGCATCAGAAACATTCTCTGGAATATGGTGCCAAATTAGAGAAGTAGGGAAAGAGCTGTCCTAAAGCACTGCACTACTCTAGACTACGCAGAAATGCCCAGAACATAGCCAGAATGCGTGACCACATATTTAGGGAGATGTTCATTTGCAATTAATGAAAAGGATTTCAAAAGACCATGAAATAAACATCTAAATACCTTAATTTAGGGACTGCCTACTTATGAACAAATCAAAGAAATTGTAAGAAATGGTTTTATTATAGAAGTTGCGCTTGAAAAAGATATGTTCAAAGTTTTGGTCACAAGTTATCTGAAAATAAATGAATGACATGATATCTATTATTTAATAAAGCTAAACATCCCCAATAAAACTAGGTGCACTGCTAAAAGAGATTGTATACACCTACAACACATCTGCACCAGTTTCTTCACATGGAAATAGAATCATGTGGGCAGCATTACCTAATTAATTCTGTACCTGCTTCTCAAATTTCAGTAGTAATCTACAAAGATCTACTGAGAGTAGTTGACTTTCTTATGTGTTAATATGTATAATAACATTCTGCATTTTATATGACCTTTTATCCAAACCTCATAAACCTATAAAATCCTTAAGCATACCATTAGTTTGATAGACTGAGGAGAGTATAGAGGATCATTGTTTCCAGAGAATTGTTGTTTCAAGAATAATGGTATTCTGTCAATCAACAGGGCATACCATTTACTTTTAACGCTCTAATTTTGTTTTTTAATCATATGCCAAAGAGAATAAAAATACTCAGGACAGAATTAGAATCACTGAATTACAGAATGGATGACACTGAAAGGGACTTGCGAAGACTGTCTAGTTCAACAACCAGCTCAAAGTAGGATCAACAAGTGCAGGTAACTCGGGACTACGTCCATTTTTAATTATGTTTGAACAGCTGTATCTGTGTTTCAGTTTGTGCTCATTGCCTCTTGTGCTGTCAGCAGGCACCAGTGAGAACAGTCTACCTCCCTCTTCTTCATTCCTTCCCTTTGATAAGATCCCCCGACATAGATTTTTAGTTATAATTGAGATTTTGAGGAGTTTTGTTTGGGATTTTGGTTGGTTTGGGGTTTTTTTGGGTTTTTGTTTTTTTGTTTTTTTTGTTTCTTTTGGTAGCAGGAAAATACACACTGAAAACTAGAAACTAATGGTTAACTTTTGCAAAGAATGAAAGTTGAGATTTTGATAAGTAAGTAAGGTTGAGTTTTTTGAAAATATACTAGGTGTTTATTTTCATTGAAATATTCTGATCATGTGGTCTTTGTGGCACAATTTTTAATTGCTGAATTTTTTACATCATAAAGGAATCCAATGATCAAATGAAAAATGCTCTGTAGTTGAAAAAAGAAGTGTTTCAAACTGCATGTTGAAACTGAAACTGGTAAAAACAAGATATTTAATTACTTCAGGAAATCTTGAAAAAAAAAAGAAGGTTCAGGAAATAAAATTTACTTCACAAAATGTGACTGATAGAATTGGGTTAAACAATTAAAAGCTAAAATAGTCTTGTTCAGTATTTCTACATTACAAATTGAGATCCACAGGCTTTGCTTCCCACCAGGTATTCCTTCACTCTGCCATTTTGATGCTAGGCTATCACTGCCTGGCCACATAAGGGTTCTGCTACACACATTTTCATACATAGTAACACTGATAAAATGAAATACATTTCTGAATGTCATAATCCATGAAAAAATGCTATAGATTTCAAATTCCAAATCCCTTCACAACTACAACTGATAATGGCAGCTGCGTTGTTATAAGAGCAGAAATGCTTATAGAAAGAGCTAATTTTCCACTTAATGCTTTAGTGAAAAGAATTATTTTAGTTTCCCAATGCTCAAGTATTTTTGAATGTTTTTCAGATTTTTTTCATACTCAGGTTATAGGAATAACACTTGCCATTATTCCTTTACTTTGAAGTTTCATACTAAGGTTTTAAAAATTATAAAACATTATAAAATAAACAACAACAACAAATAATTTCACCATTGCAAGTCCATTAGTTAGTTCTATAATGAATTAGTTTTTCATGTCCCAAGAGCAGCATGATTTCAAAATTGAAAGGCAGACATGTAGGAAAACTCACTGTATAACAAAAATTCCCTTCTCAAAGTGCTCATTTCTCATCTTCCCCCTAACTACCTGCTAAGTAGATAAAAATCACTCTGGATCAAGTATGAATCACATACCTGCTATTAAAGACAGTGAAATTGGTAACATCTTTCTTCTTTCTGAAATTGACTTTACCTTTCCTTCTCTCAAACCAAGTTGATGTCTTCTCTTTCTCCTACAACTGTTCAAAAAAACTTTTCTCAGTCTTATTCCCTGCCTTTTATGTACTGCCTAGCACACTGCCCTTTGTGTTAATGCAATGATGCGTGTTGTTCTCTGACCATTTGGGGGTAGAATTTCTGGAGATTTCTTCCCCTAGAAGCACCGTGAAGAAACTTGATAAAGTAAGCAACACTCTCTGGTTACTCAGTAATGAACAATATTTACCCACTTGCAAAATAATAACAATTAAACAAACAAACAAAAACAACCCGCCCCAGAAAAAAAAAAAAAGAAAAAAACCAAGCAAACAAAATAAAGCACCAAACCCCAAAAGCACCAAAAAAATCAACCTATAAAGCTTTCTTAAGTTTGAATGGGCAAAAAAAGTAATCACCTGGAAGGGTTATCTCTTGCCCCAGTCATGATGCTGCCATCATCACCACTTGTCTTTCTGCTGCACTTATGTCCCTTCTCCTCTGCCCACCTTTGCCAGCAATCGCAGCAAGGTTTCACCTCTTGCAGAAGAATCTGGAGGTCCTGACTAAATTCTTAACATGCCAAAGAAAAGAAATTGGTGTCTCCTTCACATTTTCTTGGTTCTACTCATTTTAAACTTGATCCTGTCGCAGGCCATGGCATGGTTATATGTTCACCCAGGTACATTGAACTGAGATCACTCAACACAGCTCTTCAATTCCAAATAAAATCTCAAGCATCAAAATATATTGGAATGCTAGCAATGCCTCAAATCCTTACATAACTTCATTTCAAGTGAGGATTAGCTTACTCTGGCAGCTATCTTTACTTGCCAGCAGATGCTGGCAGAACACCCTTTCCCTGGGGAGGTTTCTCTCCATTTACAGTTTTAAATAGCTTTGGACTCCTCTTTTGATCTATTTCTCAATAAAGGTCAAAAGCAGTTTTTTTGTTTAAGGTTTCAAACTAGTGTCCTAGTAGGCAAAACAGGAAGTTATCAAGACTTCCTCCTCAAGCAGAGAGACTTTATCTTTGGGCAGTAGATATGTGTGCTCACGTATCTTTACTGTCTCTCACATTACAGATGCTTGCCTTTTTTGTACAACCTGTGGCACAACTTCTTCAGGAAATATGGTTACAGCTCTATTCTCACATCTTCTCAGCCTTACCTATGGCCTAGTAATGAGGATATTCTACCAAGAAATTGAAGTAGGATGTTCAAAATGCTGGTAAAGACAGAGAATCAGTTATTCATATTGTAAAGGTGCACACGTACCTCTAAACCTAGTTGTAACCCTTAGACAGGCACTTTTGTGCCAGGCTTCCATGTAACACATTAATAGATCCTTTCCCCTCCTCACTTAGCAACTTCCTGAAGGTCAAACACCAGCACTGTGAGCTCTGTGTTGGACTGTGGGCTAGGGTTAAATGCTAAATATGGACTTCTATTGTGGAGCTAAAGACACCCAACCCTAGCAGATGGTTCAATTGAATCAAGATAGGACAAGTAAGAAAATTACTGTGAAACTGTTCTTCCTTATACCTTTTACCTCCTTCTTCTTCCTCATTCAGAGGCATTATGAATTTCAGGGTGAGCTGTTTCTTCTTCTTCCAGATAAACATCAAGGTAAATTTATGGCTTTGGCATCAGCTACAGCATTAACATGTACATACTACAATATCAGCTGTGTTGTGACTGTGATCACTGATTCTGTGTTTATAGTATTCTATCTGAGAGATAATACAATTTAACAGCTTGGAAAGATATTGCGTCCTTAACAGTCTGGCTTCTGCAATAAAATGATACAGTAGATAAGCTACACACTGTTTTGCACTGATGTCTCAGCAGTTTTATATTTTCAGTATTGTTGTTAGCTAAGCAGCCTTTCCAGTATGTCATTATTTATACTCACACAATATTTTCAAAGGTAGCATTGAAGAACAGATGTCAAACATTCTAGCCTGGTAACAAAAGCCTCTAGCACATGATAAACATATAAAAGGAAATGTTCTTAAGAAAGCTGTCAGGTCTTTGCCCTTCTGAAGCTTGAGAGCCATGTAGCACCCAGTGGAGTCAATGGAAATCTTTTCATTAACTTCAGTGAGATTTGTATTAGTATTTCAAGTTTCTTGTAGTAGTCCTGATCAGCCACTGCACAAATGCTAATGAGATGAGTTGAACAATGCCTTTAGAAGCTAGAAAGACAGAAGATATCATTTAATCCATCCATTTCTGACAGGAGTGAAGGGCCGCAATGAAGGAATGTAAAGAGATACCACACAGTGTCTCAAGATGGGAAATGAAAATGCTCATTATACTCTTTAAAAGTCCAAAGGGATTTAGACGGGTGAATTTCTATTGGCTCTGTAATTATTTCTCTTAAGGATAAATCCATAAGAGGAATTAGAAGGGAGATAATGACTGAGGTTAATAGACATTTGCTGAAACCTCTTTCCTGTCTGTTAGGACCATGCATATGGGCTTTTAAGCATTTCAGAGCCACTCCTTAAGTGGAAAACCACCAATGAATACTGAAAAGTAGCTGAAATGGTCACAGATAATCCCTTTGAAGTCTTAAAAAAACCTATTTTCTCACAATGCTAACTCAATGCCACAGCAAATTCTGGATAATAAAGATATCAAAACAGATTTAAAAGTAATTAGCTGTAATTTTGGAAGAAAGATTCCTCTATCTATTTAAAATTATACAGTGTGGATACAGCTTAGTCTCATGAAGTTTCTATAAAAAATGTTTGTGGGAGGCCATACTTAGGAATACTGTTTCCTATGCACCCATTCTTGGCCTCTACCACAGGTAGTGGCTTAAGCTAGATGTCTTGGTTTCCAGTGTGAATCTGAAGCCATTTGCTACTAGGCCAAACAGCACATTTTAAAGGTTGCGCTTGTGAGGTAGGAGACAGAAAATAAGGAAGATGGATAGAACAAAGACATATAAAGACACAAAAAGATCAGTTATGCATTACAAGGAGGTATCTTACAGACATACATAGGTCATATTACTTATTTGCAAAAGAAAAAACACTATGGCAAGATTGCAAAAGAAAAACAGCCTGCTGAAAGCAATAAAACTTAACTAGAATTAACATTAGGTCTAAGGTAAATTGTCCCATATGTCTAGATTTGGTAAGGCTTTGTCCATTATGTTGTCATTTGCCAAGATCACATGCCTGGAATATATATATTGTATATATGTTGGAAAACTTACAAATTGCCACTTCCCTCCTTCCAGCAGGAAAGCCTGGGTGGAAGAAGTTTCTCAGTGTTTTCATGTTAAAACTTTCTGTGTAAAAATCAAAAAATGCCATGACTCCTACTAACTATGTGAACCCTCAAATAATTTCCTAACACAAAAAGAAAGGACACTTGAGAAAATACAAAAACCTTCAGACTAGTATAACATGAAGCATTATTGATACCAAAATCTTTCATGTCTGTTTATCTGTATGCTCTCAAACAGAATTTTCTCTAATGCATTGTATATTTTACGATATATTATACAAACAAAAAGCAATTGGAGCAATCTCTGTCAAAATTTTAGGAAAGTAAAATAATACATTGCATTTTTGAGCAAGATATAATCAAGAAACCTGATTTAACACAAGAATGACTGGACAAATTCTGATTTTATTACACTTCGTATCAGACTGGATAAATTCTGTCATTCTTTTTTTGCTATAAAATGTATTAACTGATTAAATTGCATACTTCAGGTTTAATTGGAATATGATAATTTCACAAATGAAAATTAATTTGGCAATTTAACATGGAGTCTGGCATATCCTATTAAAAAGTAGTAAAGATAAATGAGGAATTTATGTGCACTATTTTAGTTCCAATTACAGTTATTATAGATCCTTGACAACTATCAAGAAACGAAATTCCCACTAAAGGGAAAACTATTGCTTACTGCAGTGTAGCCAGAATCACACTGGATCTGCTGCATATAGTTGTGCAATTGTATGTGTATTTCCTTGTTTATAAAATAGTCATATTTCTACTTTTTCCCCCTGTGCCTTCTAATATTTTCCATAACAAAATCAGTTGCATCTTTTTAGGTCAATTCTTGCATTGCAGGCTCGTAAGTAAAATATTTTCACAAGTCGCTGCTTAGTGTCAGCACTGAAATACGCATTTTTCAAAGACATCTAATTAAGGAACATATAATATTTTTCCCTGGAATAATTTATCATCATGAGTTCTTCCAATCAATATAACTGTAATATAAATATGCTTTTCTTCTCATCTTACGCAATTAGATATTTGGGAATTTTATAGAAAGTATAAGGAATAAGTAATTTTGCCTACAAGCTTCTCCCTGCTGTGACTGCTCTGTGGGCAACTTTGTTTCCATCTGCATCTTTCAGGAAGACAAAGGACTGTGGTGGGTTTGACTTTGGCTATCAGACAGACCCCCATGCAGCCACTCTCATTCCCCCTCAACGGGATAGAGGGAGAAAATAAGATGGAAAGCTCATGGGTCAAAATAAAGACAGGAAGATCACTTACTAATTACCATCATGGGCAAAAAAAGGTTCAGTGTGGAAAAAAATGAATTTTACTTATTGCCAATAAAAAATTTAGTAGGATGATGCAAAACAAAAACAGCTAAGGCACCTTACCTCTCCCTACTTTTCTTCGATTCAATTTTACTCCTTCATTCCCAACTCTTCTATGTCCTTCTCTCAACCCCAGGTTGTACAGGCGGATGGGGACTGGGGGCCGTGGTCAGCCCTTAGAATCATAGAATCGTAGAATAGTTAGGGTTGGAAAGGACCTTAAGATCATCTAGTTCAACCCCCCCTGCCATGGGCAGGGTCACCTCCCATAATGGCTCCTTTCTGTTCTTTCTTCCTTCTCATACTTTTCCACTTTCCCAGTCTTTCAGGGTAAACCTGCTCGAGCATGGTATCTCCACAGGCTGCAGTTCCTCCAGGGCACATCCACCTGCTTTGCTGCGGTGCTCTCCATGGATAGCATGGTCTCCATGCTCTTTCATGAGATGCAGGGGAAAAGCCTGCATCACCATGGTCTCTCCCAGGAGCTGCAGGGGAATCTTTGTTCCAGGGCCTGAAGCATCTCCTGCCCCTCGTTCTTCACTGAATTAGGTGTCTGCAGGGCTGTTTCTTGCCCTCCTTTTTTCCTCTTCTTCTGCCTGTGTGGTGCTTCTCTCTTTCATAAGCATGTCACCCTGGAGACCACCACCTCGTCTGTGGGGCTTGGCTGTGCCCTGTCGTGCATTGGTTGACGCCCCACAGAGGTTGCTCCTGCAGAGCCCATGACCAGCCCCTGTGCACCTGCATTCAATGAAATTTCTCTGGGTAGCTCTGTCTACAATCAGCAGCTGGTAACACAGACACCCTCTTCAGACTGGCAAAAGCCACTTCCTTGGCTAGTAGAGCTTCTTTTAAGTCTGCCATTGAGGTTTGCATTTCTTTTAGAGATATTAAAAATTTTCTGTCACTAGGGATACACTAAGTGTATGCCTACAACTTACAGGTGCCCAGGGAATTGGGGCTCTGCAATACAAACTAGAATTCCTTTCTAACTGAACTGCTTGCTGTTTGATGGGGTGTTCAAGGAGGGCAAGATGAAGGACCAACAGAATTACAGGACAGCCTCACTTCACTACCTCATAAGGTGATGGAGATAAGCTTTCTGGAAACCATTTCCAAATACATGAAGGACAGAAGGGCGATTGGGAGTATTCAAAAAAGGGAAATCAGACATAACCAGCCTCATAGCCATCCACAATGAGACGATTGACTCAGTAGGTAAGGGGGCGTCAATGACAGTTGCTTATCTTGAGTTTAGTGATGCTACTGGCAGTCTCCATCATATCTTCATAGACAATCTGGTGAATCTCAGAACCATAGAATACCAGTTTGGAAGGGACCTCAAAGATCCAATCTTTCTAGGTAAAGAATTACCTAGACTGGATGTCCCAGCAGTCTATCCAGCCAAATCTGAAAAGTTGAGTTCACCACTTTCTTGGGGAGATTATTCCAATGCTTGATTGTTCTCATTGTGAATTTTTTCCAATGCAAATTCAGATTGATGTCCTTTCTCAGACTTCTACAATCCTTTTTTCTTTTTTTTCTAATACCTACTATTTTTCTGTCCCTGGTTAACTAATTTTACCATTAAATTTACAGCTATGTTGTGATTTTCCATTAGCATGTCTTCTAATTTTAAATGCATCATACGTCCTTTGTATACCAGGCATCTTGATTGTTGGTACAGTTATTTAAGAACTGAAAAATTCCTAACACTGAATTACAGTCTTAGACAAATCATGCATCATAAGAAAACTTCAGGTTTCATAAGCTTTATCACTTCTATAGCCCTATCATGCTCCAAACAGTAGAAGCTATACATGAGCTTTCAACACATCATTAGGGCCCCCCTGCCCTCTAGGGCTGCATCCCATGGAACCTTACTGAGCAGGTTCCTGAAGAGGCCAAAGTCTGCTCTCTTGAAGTCCAGGGCAGTGAGCTTGCTGCACGCTCTTCTCACTGTCCTGAGGATCTCAAACTCAACCATCTCATGATCGCTGCAATCAAGGCTGCCCTGGAGCGTTACATTCCCAACCAGCCCTTCCCTGTTGGTGAGGACGAGGTCAAGCATGGCACCTCTCCTTGTCGGCTCCTCTATTACTTGCAGAAGGAAGTTGTCTTCCACACAATCGAGGAACCTTCTGGATTGCTTGTACCGGGCCGTACCATCCCTCCAACAGATATCAGGGTGGTTGAAGTCTCCCATGAGAACAAGGGCCTGCAAGCGTGAGGCTGCTCCTATCTGCCTATGGAGCGCTTCGTCCAGCAAGTCCCCTTGGTCAGGCGGTCTGTAACAGATCCCCACAATAATGTCACCCATCGCTGTTCTCCCTTTAACCCTGACCCACAAACTCTCTGTCGACTGTTCACTTGTCCCCAGACAGAGTTCCATACTCTCTAGCCTATCCCTAATATAAATAGCAACTCCCCCTCCCCGTCTGCCAGGCCTGTCTTTCCTAAAGAGCCGGTAACCTTGGATGAGCCGGGGAATTACAGACCAGTCAGTCTCACCTCTGTGCCTGGCAAAATCTTGGAGCGGATTATCCTGGAAGCCATGCTAAGGCACATGAAAACCAACAAGGTTGTTGGTGACAGCCAGCATGGCTTCACTAAGGGGAAATCCTGCCTAACCAATCTGGTGACCTTTTATGAAGGGGCTACGGAACTGATGGACAGGGGCAGAGCAGTTGATGTCATCTACCTGGACTTGTGTAAAGCCTTTGACACTGTCTCCCATGACATCCTTCTCTCTAAGTTGGAGAGACATCAATTTGATAGGTGGACCACTTGGTGGATAAAGAACTGGCTGGATGGCCGCACGCAAAGAGTAGTGCTCAGTGGCTCAGTGTCCAGCTGGAGACCAGTAACGAGTGGTGTCCCCCAGGGATCGGTGTTGGGACCGGTCTTGTTCAACATCTTTGTGGGTGACATGGACAGTGGGATTGAGTGCGCCCTCAGCAAGTTTGCCGATGACACCAAGCTGTGTGGTTCGGTTGATACATTGGAGGGAAGGAATGCCATCCAGAGGGACCTTGACACGCTTGTGAGGTGGGCTGATGCCAACCTGATGAAGTTCAACCATGCTAAGTGCAAAGTCCTCCACCTGGGTCGGAGCAATGCCAGGCACAGCTACAGATTGGGCGGGGAGGAGATTGAGAGCAGCCCTGCGGAGAAGGACTTGGGGGTGTGGGTTGATGAAAAAATGAACATGAGCCGGCAGTGTGCGCTTGCAGCCCAGAAGGCCAACCGTATGCTGGGCTGCATCAAAAGGAGTGTGACCAGCAGGTCGAGGGAGGTGATCCTGCCCCTCTACTCTGCTCTCGTGAGACCTCACTTGGAGTATTGTGTGCAGTTCTGGTGTCCTCAACATAAAAAGGACATGGAAGTGTTAGAACAAGTGCAGAGGAGGGCCACGAAGATGATCAGGGGACTGGAGCACCTCTCGTATGAAGATAGGCTGAGAAAATTGGGGCTGTTCAGCCTGGAGAAGAGAAGGCTGCGTGGAGACCTCATAGCAGCCTTCCAATACCTGAAGGGGGCCTATAGGGATGCTGGGGAGGGACTCTTCATTAGGGACTGTGGTGAGAGGACAAGGGGTAATGGGTTTAAACTTAAACAGGGGAGGTTTAGATTGGATCTGAGGAAGAAGTTCTATACTGTGAGGGTGGTGGGGCCCTGGAATGGGTTGCCCAGGGAAGTTGTGAATGCTTCATCCCTGGCGGCGTTCAAGGTGGGGTTGGACATAGCCTTGGATGGCATGGTTTAGTGGGAGGTGTCCCTGCCCATGGCGGGGGGGTTGGAACTCGATGATCTTGAGGTCCTTTCCAGCCCTTACTATTCTGTGATTCTGTGATTCTGTGTAAAGGGCACATGCAGAACAAAGTACTTTCCTCTTATCTACTATGAGGAATTATGCTTCTACTTCCATTTGTTACAAGGTTTTTGGTATCACACTAATGAAAAATAATGACTAGTGTGATTCAAGTTTGCTGTGAGCAAATCATGTCAATTAAGGCTTGATTAATCTCTCCTAGGTTATCAAGGAAGCTGTAAGAAATTTATAAATGCCAAATGTATGTGATCTTAACAAAGTGTTAACCCAGAGAAAGTATTGAAATCTTTTACTCTGAAGACAGTATTCAAGCAGCAGTCTTGAGAAAGGCAAAATAATGAACCTTAATTCCGATTAAATCTCATTACTTGCCTCTACCTACATAAGTTCAGCACTTCTTCAAGACCGTTGTACCTTGGCCTCCCTGCCACCCATTAAAAGAAAACACTCATTCTGATGATTCAGATGTACTTTATAACTTTGTATTATCTGTGATACTCTTGCTTTGAGGATGCATCAAAGATGAAGCGGTGCTAAACTGAACAGTTGCAACTTCTTACACTGTCATCTAGCTTCTTTTGTTCTCTCATTTACTGAATTACTTTTATGTGGCTACTCCTAAGATGAGCTGTATGAGTGTTGTTAAGTTGGCTAGAAAAAAAGAGATAATGGAAAAAAGGGAAGTCCTTAGAGACAGCATCTTTTCAAAATTAAGAGGACTATAACTGATAAAATTGAAAAGTTTAGTCCCAGGAACCTTTCTTCAGATTTAAACTACAATCCTTTAAACTAGAAACCTCATTCAATTTACACTCTCAAATATGTCTAAAAAGACACGAAGTTCAGTTTTAAAGAGAGATCACACCTATAAAAAAAAGGGTATACACAGAGTAGGTCTAGATTTTGAGGCAGCACTTTTATAACGAGGTTCATTCTTTATCACTGGTTCTGGCTGAGGTGGAGTTAATTTTCCCTGTATCAGCCATAATACTGCTGTGCTTTGCATTGATACCTAGAAAGTTGTTAATAACACACCAGTATTCTGGCTTCTGCTGAGCAGTGCTCAAACAGCAACAAGGCTGTCTCTCCAACATTCCCCCCTCAGCAGCAGGCTGGGGTGGGCAAGATCTTGGGAGCAGACACAGCCAGGACAGCTGACTCAAACTGACCAAAGGGATATTCCATACTATATGATATCTGTTCAGCAAAAAAAGCTAAGGGAAAAGAAGACAAACGGAAGCATTTATTACTATGTCTTCTGGAGCAACTGCTATATGTACTGAAGCCCTACTTCCCAAAAGTATTATTAAACTGCCTTTATCTTAACCCACAAGTTTTTTCCATTTTACCTCTTCCTCTGCCCCCATCCTGCTGAGGAGGGGAATAATAGACCAGCTTGGGGGACACCTGGTGTACAGCTGAGGTCAGCCCACCACAGTCAGATAGCTCCTAGGCTTCCATTCTATGTTTTTGCATAATTACAGTCTTGGCTTCCACACTTTAATCTGATATTGTGCACAAATATATGAATCCCAGAACCTCATTCTTGCATTCAGTTTCCAAAATATAGCCTGAAGGAAAACTTTGGAAAGTTAAAACAAGGCAGAGATTTTAAAAGCTGTCTTTTGCCTTCTTAAATGTTGCCTTTCAAGTTTGCTATAAACACTTCTATGCATTTTATAACTGAAGTAAGTTACCTTTGACAACTGAGGTTTCTCATTGTTTACTCTGAATATTTCATTAAATGACTAAATACAATGAAAAATTTGAGCAAATACTAGCATATTCTAAAAGGAGATATGGCAGTAAGTCACATATCTTCAAGTGCCATATAAAATAAGCTAAAATTAGATTACTATTCAATAAAGGCTCAAAGAATTATATAATGATATAAAATTGTGACAGTAATTTCAAATATTTTTATAAGTAGGCAGTTTCAAACCAACACAGTGAAACCTCTTTCAACAATGTAAGAGGTCAAAACTTTGCTTTCATCTACATTTGGAGCTTGCCATACTGTAAAGCAGGGTAGGTCTACCTAGTCACTGCATAGTTTATACCAATCGCTTTCCATTAATTACAAGACAGTGACATTCATTGTAGCAGTCCTAATGAAACCACATCAAGTGCTCACTGTAGATGGCTGTAGTACATCCCTCTCCCTTTTCAATCCATGTTGAGTTTTCTGAGAGCAGTAGTGTTGCTAAACCAAATGTCAGAATTCCTTTTCATGAGAGATTAGCTCGAGTCTGAGTATTTCAAATATGTTTAAATTGCCTTGTTAAACAATTTTTTCTAAGCTAGCACATATTTTTAGTAAGATAATTTGAGAAACTTCTTCTATGAGGGCTAAGCTTGGTCAAATTAGTTCTCATTATATATAACAGAATAGGTTATTTACAAAGTCAGTATAGTTCAACTCTATGTCTCAGCACTTAATAACAGAAAGATGAACATTTTCTGATGAAAACTGGTTTTAAGAGTGATTTTCCAGAACTTTGTAACTTCACCAGCTCACAAACAATGCAGTAGACACCTGTCCCTTGTGGTATGCAAATCAAATGCAAGAGACAGGAAAAAAAAAAGTGAGAAATTAGAGAGCTCTCATCACTTCCTCTTGGTCCCTGAGTTATGAGTCACAGTGCAGGACTTCCCTGTTACCTTCTTTGATGATTCTGGTTTAATTAATCACTAGTCTATTCTGAATATAATTAACTAAAACTGCAGAGGTGATTTTTCACTCTGCGTGACACAAAATTATCTGAAAAGAAAGAAAGGAGACTTGCAAGAGACTAGTCATTTGCCAATACAGGGTTATCCTACTATTTCTACCATGTAACACAGAATAGCAGAGGTGATTGGAATATTTAGAGACCATAGATAACCAAATTGCAGATAGAAAAATCTTTCAGTGTTAAGTATGGTTCTTGCATCTGCATTTTGTCTCTTCTCCATTACAAAGCATAAAGCCAAATAAAACAGTTTATTTAAGTAAAAGGCAGCTAAAACCTATTACTTCCCAAAGAAAATTAGATCACATACTGTGAGGGATTTGGAGAAAACACTCCAAATATATTCTTACTTTCTGAATTGCCAAGGGGCTTCTGCCATTCTTTTTCATGCTAAATAAAGAAAAACTCCTGTTAGCTTTATGAAGTGCTGCTCCTGTAACACATTCAACAGATGTCTTCTATTAGGAAGAGAATGCCTGTAGGGTGTAAGTCCTGTCTAGTCAGAGTTCTTTAAACATGGACATATAAGGGATGCAGATACTTTGCCAGGATTATCTGTCTCTTTTTTTATGATGGAACCTCAGTGAGAATTTACACAGGAATGAGGGAAACAAACCTGCAGAGAAAAAAAAATTCTTTCAGAAGGCATAAAATATTGACGGAAGCAGATACATTGGTTAGTAAAGTTACCTTTGTGATACTGATAAGGTAGCTTGAAAAAAAAAATACATGAATCTGAAAAAAATAACTTTTGGTTTATTATTTACATTTAGATAAAAGCATATTTTTCACAGTCAAGCTTCAGTTAGGTAATAATAAAGTTACACGTTGAAGCTAACATTTAGACTCCTGAAACTTGAACTCAGATCTAGTCTCCATAGCATTTGTGGATGCTGGGCACCTCAGAATAGAACACAAATCAAATAGCATACAGGACACCAAGTCAAAGCAGCTACTAGAAAAAATATGAGGAGGAAAATGTGTCTTTGAGCATCTCTATTGCCTAAATTGTCCCTGACATGCTTATTTCAGTGCTAAGAGCTAAGAGGGATTTAATGTTTTATTCCAGAGAAATACTAAGAATGTGATCCTTCCATATTTTATTGATTAGTGCACACATGTGTGTGCACACTCAAACACCCCTTGTGTAGAGTGGGAAAGACTCCACTTTGTCCTTCAGTCTGAAGGGGCCTCACATGCACTTACAGACACATGCACCTTACAGTGACTCAGGTAGTTCTCTAAGAGTTGTTGTTTTGCAAGAAGAAAGGATGCTCTTTGTATCTCCTGTAGATATTTTCTACATTGAAGGATTTAAAAAATCATCCATGATTTCAAATTTATGAAAAAATAAGACATAACACTCTTACCAGGTGGCTAGAACAATCTACTGGGAAAGAGGAGGGTTGTTTATCGAACTGGTAACAGTTTAGTATAAAATGTAGGAAGTGAGCGAGGAGGAGGATAGAGCTGCCTCAGCAGAAGTGCCTGGTCACTAGGCTGATGAAAGCACAGTTCATCCTCCAGGCTCTCTCTCTTTCTGTCTCTCTTACTCTCTTAATCTTGAATTCCTTCTAGAATGGCGACACAACTTCTGAAGAGGTGCAAAATGCCTGGTAAACACCACCCAAAGCAGCCTTAAAATAATATTCTCATGGAGATGTATTCTCCTGGTGTGTATGATCCCGCTTGGGCTGCATATGGCATACAATTCAGGTTCTCTGCTTTTTTGATGAAAGCTGTAACTGCGTGCTACTCTACAGAGGGGAAGAAGGATTGGACTGAGCTCGGCTGAGCTTGGCACAAAATTGTGCTCGTGTTTACAAAGGCTTCTATTTATACAGGGTGCCTTGTGCCAGCTCAGCACCAATCCCAGCCATATGGTGGAACAGAAGTAAGAGATTTCTGCTCAGAGTTCTCTACTCTTCATCTAAATGCTTTAAGCATGTACAAAATGAGCAAAATGTAGGAAATGGGAGGCTGCATGTTAATTTAGCATTTAGGCCATTAAACTGTCTTTCCTAAAGAAATACAATTATGTGGGAAAAGCTTATATAAAAAACAGTTTTGGCACCATGCTACTGATTGCAAAACCAGGGGCAACTGTGAATTTAAATAAATTTAAATAAAGAAATACTGATAGGTTCAATGTGGGGAGCAAAATTGGTTGTATAGAGGTAGGGCAGTTGGTAGAGTTAATGCAGTTATTTTACAAATGAGCACTAACTATGATTGATTAACTATGATGGTAGGGCAGTTGGTAAAGTTAATGCAGTTATTTTACAAATGAGGACTAACTATGATTGATAGTTACTATTGCTCAGTAGAGGGCTTTGCATATTTAGACTGTAATGATGTTAATCCCTTCATCTCATTTGAATACAACTGAAAAAACACAAGTATTTCTTGAAATAAGTCTGGGGTAAATAGTAAAAAGATGCATTACTATGTTTTTATTTCTAAAGAAGAACAGTTCAAGGGACTTTTGAAGTTTGGAAGAAATATTTTAATAGTCTTTGACAAGAAAAGGGTATTTTTATGGAGCTTAAGAGGGCTATATGTTTTACTAAGTGCTCTCAAGACCAGAGACTCTTTGTAGGTAAGTGACAGTTAAAGAGACCCCAACTATGACTGAACTTCATCATGCTAAGAGGCAAAAAGACATAAATAAGCACCTGCTGTATCTTAGGAGGACTAAGGTAAATGTAAAAACTGTGTTCATAGCTCCCCAAGATGAATTCCCCTGTTGTGCAAAAAACTAGTTCTACTAAAGATTCTAGAAGGAACAGAGATCTAATAAAAATGAAAAAATCACTTTTAGGTACCCAAAAACAGCTACAGAAAAATTACCTTATTTCTCTTCCAAAGTTATATAATAAAATTTTCAGAAACATCTACATTAAGGTTTCCTGTGTCGTCTCAGTTTAACTTATGTTTACTAAATGATTATTTGTGTTTTACTTAAATTTATTCAGTTTTGAGCAAATCATGCAATGATACATCCAGTTATTATTAAGTACAGAATCAATGTACATTTTTTTAGTAACTTTGTTTTACTTGTTTATTGGCACTGAAATTGAAGGTAGAATATCAGTCTTAAGTTAGCTTTCTTTTCAGCACCTGTTAGCATGCTTCATCCATATCTTGGGCTGATTTTATATATTATATAAGTCATTCTTACAACTATGTTCTATTGTTTGGGACGATTTTTAGGTAAGGGATGTAGAGAAACACTATAACTGAAGTAATTGTAAAATGCAAAAAGAGAAAAAATGCCATTAAATCAGTGTAATTTTTCATAAGGTTTACAAGAAACCTTGTAGTTAGTTCAACCCACAAATAAGTTATCATTTTAAATGTAATGTATACTGGTAACATAAATTTAAGTCTCAGAATCTAAAGCTCTAGCTCTCAATTATTCAAAAATCAATGTTTTTTTTTAACAGATAATAAATCTAAATGGGCTTAATTACACTATTTAGGTAAAGTAAGGAATAATTTTAAAACTTGGTATTTTATCATAGCACATAATACATATTTGTGAATAGTTTACCATAGAGACGTGAAAGGCAACACTTTATGTTGATATTTTATCCAGTAATAATTTCAACAGAGCTCCTGTAGAAAAACAAGCAAACAAAAAAACCCAAATAAAAAAAAACCAAAAAATCCTAACCACATTTTGTCCATGAATTCTGAGATTTTTGTAACTTTTTTTTACGAGCAAGCAAAAGAATATAAGTATTTTTAGTAAGCACAAATTCTGCATTAAGAAGTCTTCTGGAAATGTTATGTCATTTAAGAACTCAGTCACGAATAGAGAACACAAGGAAGCATCTGTGAAAAGATAAACACTAAACTGATACAGAAAACATAACACTATTTTAATTAGGTTTGGCAACAGAATACTGACTTTTTATTCTGAAGGTGGGCAGCAACCTCATTTATATGGTGAATTGGGGATGAAAAGTCTGTTGTTTAATGCATGTGAGAAGTTCTGACAAAGTTTTTTTCAGACCATGGAATATTTCAAAACTTATTCATATTCTTAGGAAAAAGA
The DNA here is from genome assembly GCA_039720435.1 of Amazona ochrocephala. Taxonomy (NCBI): domain Eukaryota; kingdom Metazoa; phylum Chordata; class Aves; order Psittaciformes; family Psittacidae; genus Amazona; species Amazona ochrocephala. The sequence goes on from CM077878.1 coordinate 35,544,684, forward strand.
GATTCAGATATTTTGCGATGGAGATATATATATACATGTATAATAAAGATATATATAAAAGAAAACCCCTGCTTCATACAGCTTTTTCTTAACCAGACCCCAGCTGGGAGGGAATATCATGATGCTCTTCAGAAGTAAACTTACTACAGGTTACATATCAAGCAAATCCTGTGGTAGAGAGCAGAAACAAGGCTTATTCTAGTGCTGCCCTCTTTGTAGTGGTGCTGGCAAATTCCTGACACTGCTGCCAGGTTTGGCACCAGCAGAGACTTATTCTAGCAGCAATAATGATAACTTACAACACATTTAAAAACAACAATAACTCTAGCTAGTTCCTTATCTTTTTGAGATATTTGCCTAAATTTAGGGCCACAATTACAGTTGGACTTAAAATCTTGTTTTAGTTTTGGGTTCTGATCACACTAGGTACATGACAACACAAGAAAATAGCATTAAATGAGTGAAGGGAGGGAATTCAGCCTATTGGTAAGGCTAAGGCTGGATTAGAAATTGATTTAGTGTCTAAGACAAGTAGATCGAAAATCTGGGCTAATTTCTGTATCCTGAAGTGTCTAGAGAAACTAATACAGGGGCATAAGAGTGGCAGGGACAATGACTTCTGCTTAGTTCGAAGGCAGATGTGAACTAATCATCTAAGAAAAGCTGTAAGATCAGGACTTGGAGAGATGAAGGAGTGTTATTGATAGTACTTGAAAAGCACAAAGAGTTGTGAAAGATCTGCTGCTGGAGCTGATTAGTTTTCTAGATGTTTGAGGTTCTGGGTATAGTTATCAATAGAATAAAGTTCAGTGCCAAGGTTATAAAAAGAATTCTCCAGCATCTGAAGGGTTTACCAGCAATGGCAAACTAATCCATGCAAGTATGGATTAGAGTATACCTAAAGAAAGCTTTGATTTAACTTTGTGAATATGAAGAGGAGCTTAACAAGGAGGTTTTTATGATTCCTGTAGTCCTGCACTCTAGAATGCACAGTACTAGGAGGCTCAAAGTGGGTCTCATACATGGCATGGTATAGTCCACAACTGTAGGTGACGAAGAGAATTTCTATTTTGTGTGGCAGTTTAACTTTGCAAAGCAGGAACGGAATTTTTCAGTTCTTTATATGACTTGCAGGGTCAGATAGGTCAGAATTAGATGGATCTGGCCAACAAGTCTGTTGTTAAAGTTTGATTTATATTTCATTTCAGCTTGAAGGTTAATTTTATGAAGTACTGAAGTTGAGGGCTATAAATCATAAGACACTGTCAGGAACAGAAAGTGTTAAATAGCTAAGACTGTTTATGGAAGCTGCAAAAAAGGCAGAAAACAAGATCTGGAAATCACAGAAACAAATCTCTTACAGCTGATCTCCTGTCTTAAAAAGAAAAAAAGAAAAAAAAAAGAAAACCAAAACCAACACAACCCTAACTGTAATAAATAACCTCTTTTCACTAACAATTGATGATAGGCTTTCCAAGACCATCCCTTGTCTTGGCTCAGAAGGTTCTGAACTATATTGTAATCAGCTTAGCTCTAGAGGTCTCACTTCATAGCACCTAACCTTTAAAATAAGCATAAATATCTCTTTAAATAAGATTTGCAACCTAAATCTGTCTCAAATCTATGGAAAACTCATTCGCCTCTATTGCTAAACTTTTATCCCAGCTTTGTGAGACACTGTAGTTCCAGCATAAACACAGATTCTGGGTATCTTCTTCACTGGTCATTAAACAAGACATCAGCCCCTACTCTAGTCTTAACCACAATTTTCCTTTAAATACCAGTCTGTTTTAGTCTACACAGGCTTCAACAATTAACTCTTTTCAGTCACTGATAAGCTGTAATACTGCCTTACAATCATTACAGCACCCGTCCTAGATTTATATGAAGCATATTCAAACCAGAAACAAAACCATTTATCCATGCCAGCTGTGGGATCATCCTAATTCTGCAGGCATTAGAAAACACAAAATTCTCAAAACTTTTCAGCACGTCTTGTACGGAACTCATATTTAACCCTTTCTCAGCTATGCTTTAAGGACCAATAAACTCCTTAAAAGAACTTCTTGGTCCTATATGTTCAGCTCAGTCTAGCAATAAACTTTATTTCTTCATCTGATTCTCTCACCTTATTTCTATTCGTAAACCAGACTAAAATAGTAAATCCTCCAACGGAACCATCATACCCAAAAAATCAAGAGAAGTAATTTTTTCTAACAACATTCATCCTCATTCTGCCTCTGCAAAATACTTCTGAAAAAACTTCATTATCTGCCGTTCCAAGTACTGCTCCATACCATAAAATCAGCCCCACATTTTACCTTTTCCACAGAAGTATGATCCCTTCCCTTGCAGAACTAAACATTTCATTCAGACCAAAACCAGCTAGAATTCTGGTCCTACAGACCTTGCAGAAAAGGCAAAGCATTATGTCAACTCTGCAGGCACTGTTATGACAAACCCGCTTATTTTTAAACTTGTTCACAGTAGTCTGATCCATGGGAAGAAGTCTCTAATGACTGTTGTCTAGGAGATAACTCTGTGGCTATTCCAGCCTGCTGGTGTGCAGTTGGGATAAAGGAAAGGAAGGGTTGGGGCTACGGCAAAATGAAGAGTTTACTGCATTATACTGTCAAGGCATACTAGCTGGCAAACTGGGACTTGGTCTGGGCCTGGGAAGGTTACAGATCAAGTCTTAACAGTTAATTCCTAGGTTATCTTAGGCTGAAAATAAGACTTACAGTTAATTCCTAGGTTATTTTAGGCTGAAAATAAGACTGAAATTAAGATTTGAGTTTGGTGTCAGTAGTACTATTGGGGAGCGGAAATTATAGAAATTTGGGGGTATAGCTATATTATGCATGTTGCTTTTACCTCCCCTCCTCTCACCCCTTTTGCATTTCCCTCAGCCCCCTGATTTTGAGATTAAATTTAAGAATAGGAGCAACTGACTTTTTAAGATTATTGCTGGATCTTGCTAAACATGAGAAATTGGATGAAGGCTGGGTCTGGAATACCTACATCCTTTTTCTCTTTAACCTGAACCTGATCTCGAAACATGCATCTACATTTAGCCGGAAACAAAAATAAAGTGTTTGCCTTGGTGACTTCAACACTCATCCTAGCTCTGCATGGCTTGCAAGATGCCTACAAGATCAAGTTCTTCAGTATCCATCCTGCCAGCATTAAGTGCATCGCTGTTCCTAATCTTTGCTCTCAATTTGCATCTGTTAGTCATAACTGCCACAGAATGAACCATGACACTCCCACTCCCGTTGGTACCAGCTTCCATTCCAATAGCATGAGCCTTTATTCCAATACTGTACTATCAGCCGGTTGGTCTCACTTTATAACACTTTGTAATGATATGAAACTGGTGGGCACTATTATCTTACCTGAGGATTTAGGGAGGAAAGAAATCTCCTGGCTGCAGCTGAGTGCCTAGGCTTTTGAAAAAGGTGTGAGGTTCTTATATAAGACACAGTAAAAACTTAACCTTTTAGAGTTCTCAAAGGACAAGAAAAGCAAAGCTTGAACTTACAAAGGTGGATGGCTCCAGCGTAATTACTACCCAGCTATAATTTCTATCTATTGAATTCTTAGGATCATTGACTTATTGAAAATTAAAAGTTTCTAATTTTAGTAAAGATTCCACTTAGGAACATAACAGACATATAAAGTCAAAATGAGATGGGTGCTGGATGTGATACAGATAAATATTTTACAGCTGTTTCTCTAGCTACTACAGGTACCCTTTGGTATGGTGAAAGTGGATTCGGGGTGAATGTAAGGGTTCAATACCTATCAGGGACAAGGGCCTGAACTGAAATTCAGCTCCTAAACCAGCTGAGGCCTCCAACACAGCTTCTCACAGCTCTTTCACAACTCCTTTCATAGCAGTCTGATCCCAGGTGATACAGCTGCATTATATCCCAGCTGGCCTTGACCATCACAGAATCACAGAATCACAGAATAGTAAGGGCTGGAAAGGACCTCAAGATCATCGAGTTCCAACCCCCCCGCCATGGGCAGGGACACCTCCCACTAAACCATGCCATCCAAGGCTATGTCCAACCCCACCTTGAACGCCGCCAGGGATGAAGCATTCACAACCTCCCTGGGCAACCCATTCCAGGGCCCCACCACCCTCACAGTAAAGAATTTCTTCCTCAGATCCAATCTAAACCTCCCCTGTTTAAGTTTAAACCCATTACCCCTTGTCCTCTCACCACAGTAGTCAAACTCCTCAGAGAGTGGAAAAGAATGCTGTCGTTGGTGCATACATGGCCCTGATTGCAAGAGTAGGTGGGAAACTCCTACCATGAAAGCTGAATGCATGTATGCTAACAGGGAATAGGCACATACAAAAGCAGATCAGTCTCTCAGCTCATTTCTCAGTTGTGCTTGCAGTATTATCCCCTGTCCACATTATTGCAGCCAGTGTAAGACAGAAAGCTTAGCTCACTGATACTTCAGCTGAGATGAAGGAAACAAAATGTTCCAACATCCACAAAAAGTAATTGTGCCACCAGATGTGCCATAGAGTCATATCTGTCACACTTCGTAACTAACATGGTTGATCTATCCTATTCGCTGCCTAACCCTTTAGTGATATTAACACCCATCTTCTGTTACTCTTTTACTGAGTGCTGCAGGCTTTCTATACTCAGAAGTCATACAACTTCCTCTATATAAGTGTCGAAATAAATGCATGGCCTTAAAATCAAAACAAACATCTCCGAAAACTTTCCGGGCAGCTACTTATGTTCCCCTGTTACCCAGAGGATAGAACCTCTGCATCTGTGATTGTGCCTCAGTCCTGAAACTCAGGAGCCAGTTGAAAACATCAAGGACTTACTAAACATAAGACATCCAGGCCCTGTATATTATAGTGATACTACACAACATGCCACAGAATCCCATGAAGATCAACAACTTGCCCTTTCTAAAATACAATACTGGTTCATGGATACTCTAATAGATCCTGAGAATGCTTTTCACATCATATTCATATCAAGTAGCCAGTAAGATCTAGCCTTTAGTTTTAATCAATGCTAGACCACATTTTGACTTCCGATCTTCCATTCCTGCAGGAATTCCTGCAGCAAGTTTGGGATTTCCTAAGCTGCCTTCCACAAATTGGATGGTTTGACAACCAAAGGTTGTCCAGATCTCAGTGAGCCACAGTCATCTTAGGAGGACTGCTGGCATCACCCCACTGAGCAACTCTTAATCACTGCTTCAAAACAGTGCAAATGTAGCAATTCTACGCAGGGAACAAAACAACAGAGCCCTTCTTCTTCAAGTAAAGACATTTTTTCAGTTACTATGGAAGAATCAGGACATACACAATGGCAGTCCTGAACTTTTAAAACCCGCAAATACTTGAAAAATTGTTATGCGAGCTCTCCTACTCCTTCTAGCCTGGACCTTAATTCCTGAGGTAGGAATTAACCTCTAGGGCTTATTGTAAGCACATGCATATCATTTTATGACAGAACACAAACAGTTGATTTGCTAGATTCAGAAAAAGACACATGAGCCCTATTTGAGGGAACTAACAAAATTAATTCTTGTGAGTCATCATTGCATTGCTGGTAAAGTGAAAGTATTCGGAACAGGAAGAATAGATTGATTAGCTTTAAACTTGAACCCTGCAAAGGTTGCAGGGTTAGGATAAAACCAGGAATCAGCAGGCATATAATGGTTTTTATTTTATTTTCTAAAAAGTATGGATAGGTGGTTTATGAGGGTAACATGGCTGAAGATCAAAGCATACTCATCTACAGGATTATAATGACTGTCAGAGATCATACTGGTCGTGGGTCTTTGGCTTTGGTCTACAGTAGAGTTAATTCTGTTTCCAATTAAGGTTTCTCAACAGAAACTGCTATTTTATTTATTTATTTATTTGTTTGTTTATTATACAGATTTTATGAGATCTCCAGGAACAGCTGGAGGTTTGGAGCCATTAGTAATATTTAACTCTGAAGCAAGTATGATCATAGTGTCATATAAGAAAAATAGTTGGTTTTCACCAACTCAAAATAGGTTATAATGCATGATGGTATCATGGGGTACTGTTAAGCTAACAGCGTGGTTTGGAGATGGGCTAGGGCTCAGGCCTGCAAATAACTGGGATGAGTGTTGTACAATTAATATCTTTGGTTGAGTAGGGTGAAGGCTGGAGTTAATAAAATGGTTTATGGTTAACATTTTCTGAATTTACTTCTAAATATAAAGCAACTTGTTGCTGTTATGAGTAGCAGCATAAATAACCTATGACTGCATTTCTCCACCTCCCCCCCATAAATAAGTAGAGTAGTTGCTGTTAAGTAGTTTAATACTCCTAACACACAATAGCAACAGAATAAGATATGGAAAATCAGAGGAAGTGTTCTTGGGAAGAGAAATAAAAGAATATTACAGCCAGTGCAGAAACAGCAACCGCTGAAAGTGAAGACCTTACCAGCCTTAGTCAAAAAAAAAAAAAAGAAAGAAACAAAACCAGAAATATGCGAATGCTTTGGGCTGGTGAGCTCTTTGAACTTAAAGGAACTGAATACGCACAGACCTCTGAAGAATCTCTTCTTCAGTTACGAGAGGGTTTCTCAATACATCTGTCCCATAAATCACAAACAGATCTTGTTGATGGAGGCTACCTAGCACTGCCTAGACCTCTGAAGTAAATTCAGACTTGTGTTGCAAGACAAACTATCCAGCTTCCCTTGCTGACTGCTCATTGTCCTCTATTCAGGTCTATCACTTTAGCAGATTGATTGCTCTGTAGGCTTGTAACTAAGACTCAGTTGAGAGATGGGATTGGGATTGCAGGTTATGGCAGCAGTAATGAGAAGCTAAGCCCCAGGAGCCTACAAGTGGGCTGGTTCCTGTACAACCAAAATGCTTATGACTGCAGGTTCCCATGCTGTTGTGTTATGTTTGTTTGCTTGGGGATTTCAGGTTGTGTCAGGGCCCCTCAAACCTGTGTGGTTAAAATGAGGGCTGTATGCAATGTGGGCAACTGATTTATCATAAACTATAGGGAAAAGCTGGTTCATTGATGTTTGTTAAATGTAACACTGGCCATGATATTCTGATTAAAGTAATCTTATAAATGATGACAGAAAGCATATTTATTATTAGATTCTATGAAATTTACAGAGCAAGGGTGTTGGACACCAGCAAGGGTGAATTGTCTAAATTCTGCAGTTGATATAAACCAAACCAGTTAAAAACAATGGTTAGGTTGGAAATAAGGTTATAGCTATAAAAATTGGGACTGAAATAATTAATTGTTATTTTTATGGTGTCCTCAGAGAATGGAGAAAAGTTAGAGTCAGGGACACAGTTTGTAATTGATTCTAAGGTAACTGAAGGCAAACAGGCTCTGGATAGACTTAAAATGTACCACAAAACTATTTATAAATGTAGCACACAACTGCCAATTTTCATTCTGATAGATCTGGACTGCAATGAATACATTTCTTAAATATATTTAATTAAATTTCTCAATGGCCTACACTGAATTTTCTCTCACCCATAACATTCCTGAAGAGTGAGCATGCCTGTTGAAACCAAGATTCCACACAGGCCAGCACCCAGACTTTGACAATAGGGTACATAGGAAATAGCATGGAAGTGCATGCATTTAATGACACATGCATCTGAAAAAATTACTCTTGGAGTCCCCAGGAGCTCATTCAGACTTCAGAGAAAAGAGGTGTCAGCTTTTTAAATTAGGTAGCCTTTTGTTTTATTTTTTCCTATAGACTTTTCCAGTCACCTCTGAATACATTTAAACCTTTACCATTTGGACCATCCTGTGTCAGGGTGTTTTGCAGATAAAGCAGACTTCTTGTTAAGAACCGCTTCCTATCTTCTCTTTTGAATCTAAGGCCCCCAGACCTTGCAATGGAAAGCACAATTGTTCCTATTCACTACTCCACCCATGGCACTCTTGATTTCCAGACTTCATCTATCACATACCCCTTATTCATATAATTTCCGTGTTGAAAGTCCTAACCCACTCAGTCACCCCCTATTTAGAAGCTATTTTACATATCTGACCACCTTTGTTAAAGCTTTCAGAACTTCCTCCAGTACTAACATATATTTCTGCAGTGCAGAGGGAGGAGGGAAAACAGCTGCAGACAGATCAGCCCACTCCATGGAGAGGGAAGGAGTTGTTTATATTGTGTTCTCTGTTGTTTTTTTTAAGTAGTTCTTAATACTGACTTGATTTTGAGAACCGGGATGACATTTTTAACAAAAATACCAATTCTAATTCCAAGACATCATTCCAAAAGAATAGTAGTCAGCTCAGAGATCACACTACTTTCTGTGTAGTATTAAAGTAATAACTTTAGATTATTTTCCCCATATATTTTCCCTAATATTGGATGTATCTATGCTGAGTTGCATCTTCCATTACAGTGACCATCCAGTCTTCTAAGACTCTTTTTTGATTTTCATGGTCAGGATGTTCTGGATAACTTAATGTCCGTAAACACCATCACATTTTCCAAGGAATGCCTCATTTATGAATATGCTGGAAATTACCAATCTTGGCAGAGATCCCTGAAGGGCTCTACTGATAGATGACCTTCTTGCATTATGAAAATTTACTTCTGACTCTAATCTCCATTTTCTGTGTTCTAGGTAACTATTTACCCATATAATGACTTTGGTTCTAATTCAGTGGATGGTTTATTTATATAGGAGACTTCTGAGAGATTTTGTTGACAGTATCAGATGGATTTCCTTAATGCAATCTGATTCCTTCAAAAAAGCACAGTAGATTTTGAGGAACAATTTTCCTTTACAAAACTCATGTTAATAATACTGAAATACAATGATAGGTAGCTAAAACCACCTGAACTATATGAAAGCTAACAATGACAGAAAAAAACCCTCCATTTGTAGCACAGCTAAGAGTGAGGAATTCTAATGCACTGAAAAAGAAATGAATCATAGCAATGAAACGGGCCTTTTAACTAGACATGAATTGTTAAATTATTAATAGTGCAGAAAAGGAACAATTATTCAATTAATACTTTTGTTCTGTCTTTAGAAGAAAGCAGATAAGATACATGGATCACATAGGAATAAATGAAAGATTCTTAATTCACTAGTAACTGAGAAAAGATATTAGACAACATCAAAAACACATAAGCATCTTACAGGAGGTAAGATGTTTCCAGTAACACTTAATTGTTTGCTAAGGAAATATCTGGCCTTCTGATTTTAATTTTATTTATTTATTACAGTGGGAACGAAACTGTAGAAGATTGAAAGCCCTTATTACTTTTTTTGTCACCATTCAGGATGAGGAAATGGAATGATATGGATGATAATTGATTAGTCTGATTCCGGTCAGAGGTAAATGAATAGAAAATTATTTTTAAATTCACAAATAACAAATTAAAATATGGGATTCTAGTGAATCTCAGTCAATACAGACTTTACAAAAAAATAGGTTTTGTCAAACAAGGTGTGATGGAATTTTTTTAGGTGGACCTTTGTTGCCAAAAGTAACTGCACAGATAAATTGTGAAGGAGTTAAATTATGTGCTACAAATACAATAACCCAATCCCATCCTGTAGGAAAAAGACAGAATGAATTGGCACTGGAGTTTACTAACAAATCAGATACAGCTGTAAATTCAGATAGAGCAGTAGTGAGACTGTTACTGGCATACAAGAGAAGGCTGCATGGAGACCTCATAGCAGCCTTCCAGTATCTGAAGGATGTATCTTCCAGTATCTTATAAGGATGATGGGGAGGGACTCTTCATTAGGGACTGTAGTGATAGGACAAGTGGTAATGGGTTCAAACTTAGACAGGGGAAGTTTAGATTGGATATAAGGAAGAAGTTCTTTACTGTAAGGGTGGTGAGGCACTGGAATGTGTTGCACAGAGAGGCTGTGAATGCTCCATCCCTGGCGGTGTTCAAGGCCAGGTTGGGCAGAGCCTTGGGTGACATGGTTTAGTGTGAAGTGTTCCTGCCCATGACAAGGGGGTTAGAACTAGATGATCTTAAGGTCCTTTCCAACCCTAACTATTCTATGAATCTACGATTCTATACTATGAACTCTTTTTATATTTCCTTTTACAAAAGGATGCGTGCAGGGGGAAGTGGAAGTACTACAGAAAAAAACAACATAAAAACAATTTAAGGACTGTAGAAAGTGACAAAAGAAACATTCTAACAGAATCTGGAACAAGTCAGTTGTTCTTTCCTTGAATAACATAAAAATCTGTTAAAATGGGAAAGTAAACACAATAACTTATGTCTGTTTTCTTCCATTAGCTACGATTAATCTGTTGATGTGAATGGTTAATCGGGGCTGGCTTCATTAAGAACTTTTCTAGAGACATAAAGTAAATGGATATTTCATCAGCTGAGAGAACTAGGACCAAGGTTAATGTGGTTCTACTGAGTTAAATATCACCTGAATTTGATCTTCTGTAGGTATTCCTTTGGGTAAGATAAGAAAGAACAAAGTGATTTTCCTTTCATAGCCACAAAAATGTTTTCCACCTTATCTGGAGCAACTAATCAGAGCATCTATTTACTCTGGGCACATGTATGATCAATATTGAAATACTGTTTCTTTTCCAAAGTATGCTACAGAAAACTGCCAGATCCATTTGCCATTCTCCTGGGATGCACTGCTGACAGATAGCTGTTCTGCTGTCAGGGTCATCTCACCTTAAATATAGATTAGTATGAATAAGATGAGAATACCTATTTTTGCAATGCACATAAAACCCAGTTTTTCTGTTGTTTTTCCATGCCTCACTGTTTGGCGGGTAACTGCTTGCCTACACAAGGACTTGCTTGTTGAACACAGCAAGTTTTACCTTGGGGGGGGGGGGGGGGGAGGGAGCGGGAGTGCAGGAATTAGCATTTTGCTACTAAGAAACACCCTAAATGGATCATGTTCCTTTAATTTCTACTCCTTCACCCCATTTCTCAGACTGAGAACTTACACTTCCTACTACATGAAGAAAGCTAGGACGATGTTTTCAAACAAGGCAATATTTCATTAGAGGAGCATTCTTTTGTTAAAAACAAAGTTCTGCTGGAATATTTCACTTTCTATCAACCGCTGGCAAACCAGAACGCAGCTCCCTAGTAAACTGCACCAAACAGATTTCTCTACAGACAGGCAACTGGGGACTTAACAGACTGAACAGCCAATCTCAAGATCAAGTTTCTTGGCACAGTCAGGAGTTGCAGGACATCATGGAGCCAAGAACATCGTAGCCTTGGGAAATCTAGTTAGTTTCAAGCTTTAAAGACCCTGGAAGGCCTTTCAAGACTTGGTTTATTAAGACATCCTGTTCCACATATTCTCCATGCTAGGCCTAAGTCAGGGGAATTCCCAAGATTGCTCCCACTTCTGTATCAGCTGGGTTCACCATTTAATTTTGAAAAAATCACAGGATATTCTGATTTTCTGAAATTCTTTTAGTATTTATTTTCCACTATCAATATTTTGGAAATTATTTTATTTGGTTTTCAGATTGTCTCAAATCAAAAGAAAGATGTTTTGAAATGTTAGCACTTCTTCCAGAGAATGGAAGTTCCAGATTTCATCTAGCTCCTAATCACTATTACTTGTTCAAAACCCTTTTCCTTTGAGTATTGCTCTCTTGCTCCTCTAACAAGTGGGGAATGGACAAAGTGCAGGAGACAAATAGCTCTGTCTGAAAGCAGGGTTTTTTTTTACTCTGAATCCTGTGTTTAAACAAAATAATTGCAGAGGTCACAGCTGCATTGGGCAGCATTGACCAGGGAACATTCTCCCTCGACAAGAGCCTCTAACAGAAACATCTGACTGCAATTCCTGACTTAACTGAAACTACCAAAGTGATATTTCTGCTAAATTAGCGCTGCAAAATAAGTAAGAAGATGAGCATAAATAGTCATATCTATATGCAATACCTGATGGCAACAACAGAAGCCCATCTGCATTACTTTAATTACAGAGACAAGTTCTTTGGTATATCAGAACAACATTTTACAAAATTTGCATAAAAGAGAAATAACCCCTTGGTTGAATATTTTAATTGGAAATTAACATTTTAAGACAGAAACCTTTCCCTTCTGGTATTTGTCACTAAATCATTATAAAAATGCATGAAGACTTCCACAGATGACTGTGCCAACTGAAAAAGGTGAAAACAATTGCACTGCTTCTGTTATTCAGTCTAAGCTCAATGTAAAATCTAAATGAATTACATAAGTGCTGAATTGTCACTCAGATTTTTATCTTTAATGATAACAAATTGGTACTAATTCAGCAACACACGGTCTTCTCATAGTTATACTTATTGTTGGTTCTTTTACATTTAGCTGTGTTTCCTTCACAGGAACAAGTTAGAGCAAAAATTGCAGAAAAGGCTACTACAATGTGATTTTTTTTAATATGGCACTTCAATATCAATGATGGAAGAACCCATAAAAATTGAAGATTGGTCCCACTTCGTGATTAATATCAAATCCCAGTCAGTTTTCAGCTTCAGAACCATTTGGCATTAATGTTCCATGACAGAAATTTGAACAAACCTGACATTTCAGCTTAGCATAAGATAAAAAAGTGAAGAATAATAGTAACAACAGTAACAATATTAATCAACCATTCAAATGAATAGAACATTTTCACTGGTCTCAAAACAGCACTATTAAGTGTCAAAACTTATTAAAAAATAGACTTGTAATTTTGGGGGAAAAATCAGGTCAGGAAAGATGCTGAAGAGATGAATGGCAAGTAGCAAAATATTCAGTAAGCATGTTATAGCTTGTTAAAAACAATGTAGTGTGAGGCAAAGTCATTTTCTGTCTTATGAGAAAGAGCAGCTTGTAAAGGTCATGTAACATTTATTTTTAACCTTTTCTCTTCTTTTGGGCTAAAACTAAAGATATTGATTATTTTGGTCTATTCTCATACAAGATCTAGAAGCTCTTGCATTTATACAGACAAAATCTTTCTATTCTGTTCTGTAACTAAGTTGATTTCACTGTGATTCGGCCCAATTTACATTGATTGTTTGCTGCCTCCAGTGGAAACCTTGTACAGCTGCCTAACCATAAAGACTTGGAACTCTTCTTTTTAAGCTGATTTCAAGTTTTGAAGCTGTTTTTAGAAGCTGCTGCAGTTCCCAGATTCTGATGCTTATTTTATTCCAATTTAGGCCATGATGCAAAAAAAACCTCCTGTCAGTTCTACCAACTGGTAAAAGTGCCCAAAGAGATGGCCTATTTGCCACTGCATCTATCCCTTCCAACATAGGAAGGCTGTGCCTATACCAGAAGACAAAACTGAATGCTACCAGGGAGGATTCCTGACACTGGAACCCAGCTATTGAAACTGGTAAATCCCTGCCCTGTGGTAGGCCTGTGACAACTGTCCTGATCGATTCCAGGGTACTGTTGGGAAGCTAGGCAGTCCAGGAATTGTTCCTAATGAGTACTTCGAGTAAGGCTGTCCTCTCACAGGCACTAAGAAGAATTGATAGAACGGATGTGGCCTATCCTGTGCCAGCTGGCTTAAGTGCCACAGACTATCAATGCTCTTGAGCACATTAGGTTTACTCCCACAGATGAAGCCTCTGTATGCCAGGTCCTGGACTTCCTGCAGTCTGGCTGACTCAGGAAGTTTTTTCTCCCCCTAAAGGAGAGCAGACTTCCACACAAGAAGAGACACCATTCACAAATCTGAGCTAGTGGTTGTACAATACATTATATTGAAAATATGTTCTGCATTTTTGTATCTTTGTATCATTTCAAGTGCAAAATCAAGAAGGGCTATGAGTTCAAATCTTAAATTTATAGACTGATCTTTATAGTCATCTGCTGCTGCTGAGTAAACCTTCTAACTTTACTCTGGAAGGAAGCTTATTTCATTATAGAGCTTGTCATAAGTTGGGACTGCAGTGCTAGTTTCTGGAAGGAGAGAACCACTGGTGAACAGTGAACACACGTACAGCAGGGTCATTGCTGCACAGTAGCTATAGAGCTGCTCATGGTTTCTTAGAATTGGATTAACCTCCCACCCTCCCTTAGCTGCTTTTGTAGGCACATGATCTTGCAAAGAGTAAGCTTGTCTACAAGCAGTCACTAGACCTTGATCATGTCAATGGGCCCACACTGTATCTGATCTGTACAAAGCCATTCAGCTCTCCACCATACAGTCATGGGGCTTGCTCACTTAATGGGCAGCATGCCTTCGTACTGGTGACCCACAGAAGGAAAGATGTACCCCTGCTCTTTAAAGTTCTCAGTGCTTGTGCTTATCACTCAGATGATGACAGTGAGTCAGATGGGATATCCTTATGTTGCCTGAAATGGCATTTGTTTTTCAGCACAAATTTTTAAGAAGTGGTGCAAACATACTGTGAGATAACATTCTCAAATTTAGGCTATACTATCAAAACATGTTATCATTTATCAGCAATGGCTCTAAAAAACACATTTGATCCACTTGTCTCCTCAAGCTAAGAACCGTGGCTGGGAATGAAAGAGGAAGCTACTCTGCCTCTAAAACTGCTGAGTTCTTCTGTACACTGAAGATATTCTCCTTCTGGCACAGAGAGATCAGAGTGAGCCAGAAAGTGTAATGCACTCATCAGCTAATGAGACATCAGCTAGGGCTTTTACTCATAATCTTATTTTGATGGGGAAAGGCAGTTTCTGCAGCTGCAGCTATACAACTCTGGGCGAACAGATAGGAGTCAACAGTGAACACACATATAGAAGGCTCGCTGCTGCACTGTAGCTGTAGAGATGCTTATGAACTGAAGGACAGTTTCTTAGAACATGATTAAAGCCCCTAACATCCATTAGCTGCTTCAAAGTTAGGGGTTACCTTAGTGTCCTCACATAGGCAACAGCCTACAGCCAAGAGAGGTTTGATTTGCTTCACTGGGGCATTAATCTTTATTGTGAAAAATAAAGTACCTCTGAAAATCTAAATATGGAACAATTCAGAGTGGTGGTCTCCGGAGATTTCAGGCGATACTTTGAAGACCATGAAAGGCAACTAAAAAAAGCAAGACTACTCCGGAAAGACTTAAATGGTCTCCTGTTGGTTCAGTAGGATTTCCACACCAGCTTTACACTGATGCAGCATTGCAAACTTGACTGAAGACAGTTCTGAAACTGGCTCAGTAACTGATGCATTGGCCAACTCAGAGCTGTCTTTAGCCTTCAATTTACATGCAGAGAATAGTTATAGCCAGAAATCTGGTTTGGGGTTTCTGTGGTGGGTTAATTTATTTTTATTTTTTTTTTAACTTTTCACCAAACACCAAGCCATCAAGCTGCCCCTGGTCGTAATACTGATAAAACATTTGGGAACTGCACCAAGGTTCTTCAGGTTTGGTTGCAGCAATGATTGATGGGATTTTAATCCTGTTGGCATTTGCCTCAGGTAGGAAGTGGGGAAATCCCTTAAAATGCTCAATTGGCTTTAATATCCTTAACATCTGTTGAAGTTTTTGTTTGAGTTATGTATGTTCTCTGGCTGATTTTAGTGCTACAGGAATTCTTAATGCTTCATCTTTACTCTCCCCAGCAGCTGTCATTGGGCATTGCCTCTGAGAGTTGGAGGCTCACAGAGATGACTGAGCCAGGTGCATAAATATTATTTTATACTTATGTATAATACATTATATTGAAAACATCTTCTGCATTTTCATAACTTGAAGCAGAAATTTTGGAAAGTATCATCTGTTGGATGCAATGTATATATTTTTCTATATAGATTTGAAAAGTAACTATCACACATGTATCACACACAACCATGTGTGTGGTCAGTATTTCGGAAGTCCAGTTGCCATGTCAGCCCACAGATACCCACTCAATTAATCCAACAGAATTACCAGCCCCACCTCATTCCATCATACTTATCTCTAATGGGACTGATGTGCAACCTGAAGAATAAACACTGCTTTTCTTCTGTGAAAAGTGGAAAGTCTGGGTTTTAAACCAAAAGAGCAACTTGACTTTTTAAGATTTTTGTAAGCTGATGGAAAGTTTAAGGGAAAAAAAAAAACTTACTTAAAAATAACGTTTTGAGGTTCTGAATTCAGTAAAGAGCAACAGAAGATGCATTTTTGTACTCTAGCTATATGAATGCCCATTGGAATTTTATCCTAAGTATACACTCAGTTCCTGTATTGGTTATGAGCCCGATTTAGACAATCAGCTCTGCTCTGCAATCACTTCAGAAAACGTTGCACTTGCTTTTATTAAATATAGATAGGAACCCTTATGTCTGTTATAATCAGCTGAAACAAGAGCATGCTTGAAACTGTAGGGCTCTTAGCATGAAAATTTCACCAGTCTTAGAACTGAGGAGAACGCATTTTCTTGTTTTCATGTACACAATGTAAGTAAAAGTCAAGACATCTTTCCTTTACTGTCTCAGCATGGCGTAATAGAATGGAATTGGTGAAAACAGTGACTAATGTGTGTTATTTAACAAAACCAGAAATTCTGCATGGCATTTGCTCCGAATACCAAATGTAGTGCCTCTGTTTCATAACCAGCAAGGGAACACGGGACAGTATACCAGTTAAACTATTCACCAGACATTGCATTTGATCTTCTCATTCATGTATACTTACTTCACAAGGCCCTTATTCTGAGGATCGTGAATTTTACATTAAGATGCAAAATGGGGCATTTTTAATTACAACGTAGATTGATCTACTCACAAATTTTGATTGCAAAAGAATTCACTAACTTGACGTCCTGTAAAAACAGGACAAAAAGTCGCACCAGGTGCTTTAAAATGAAATCTACCCCTCCAGGACAAGCCAAAATAATCACTGTAAAACATTACCTCCAATGATTTGCTCTCCCAGCTTCATGCTGCTTTTGGACACTAGGTTTCATATCTCCCCCTCCACCTTCTTTCAAGGAAAGCAAGCAGGTTTTTGTCCTGGCTGGGAAGGTGTGTTTATCTTTCATCTCTGCCTGAAGGGATTAAAACTTACATCTTGTAAACCCTGGAAGAATGCTTTCTTCACCATCCTGGCTGCTCAGTGTTGACAAGAGTCAGGTGCTTCCCAGTATCCAGGGAAGAAGTCCAAGAACCTGTGAGCAGTCACGGCAGACAGCGCACCTACTCACTTTAGAAGCCACAAGAGTCAGGCAGAGGGTGGGTGGAAGTCTCAGGGATCACAGTTCTGGCAATATACATGCGGAGTAGGAGCTTGGGAGCATTTAGGTAATTAGCATGTAGACGGTTAGCTCAGATGGAGCCCTAAGAAAACATCCTTAAGAAAACGTAACCTGTTGGAACGTCAAAGTACCATCCTAAATCTATCGGTATGAATTTCAATTAACTTCGTTGAAGCCATGAGAGCTATTTCATATCTTTATATAATCCAGAGTAAACAAATGAGAATAGACCCTTGCCTCAGTTTCTGCATGCATACAAAGGCAACAGACTGTTTAGCTATCTCCCGCCTATCCCAGTATTACTATCGTACTTTGAGTCTACGTGCCTATTGGTAAACGTAAAGGGAATATTCCTGAGGACTGGAATGAAATTTTCTATGACATTAATTTGTCCTCGGTGCCTCCTGGGCCTGTGCCAGCCATCCTCTTCCCAGACTCATGGGGGAGTTACATCATAAGAGGGATTAATGCAGTTTCTGATAATGTCCACTGTCATCTCAAAAGGAAGGAAGCTGCATAAACCGTATTATTCACAAATCACAGGTCTTTCCATGCCAGCTGGTCTCAGTGCCAAACACGACAGGCATGTTTAGATACACCGAACTTACTAGGAAAGATGCAGCCTAATGTTCCTGAGTTGAACTGGTGCATTCAAAACACAGGCTGCTCCTTCCTTATGGGGTGGTGATGAAAAATGACACAGAAATTGTAGCTGTAAGCTAGATGAGAACCCATCCAGGTGTTCAGTTGACTTCCCAAACGCCTCTTCTAGTTCTGCAGCTGTATCTACCTTTTTTCCAAAGAGATTACTGTGGGTGAAATGTAATCACAGAAACAGAACAGCAGGCTGTATACTACCTGGCTCCTTTTCCACCTTCCCTATCTCCATTCGGTGACCCTAATGTGTCAATATTTGGTATGACTAACTTGTAAATACAGCCATACCAAGCTATTTCATGCAAAGGGCCTCTCTCTCCCATTTGTTGAACTGCTCATTCAATTTACGTGTCTCTTCACGAGCCTTAAGGTGACTGGAAACAAACCATGAAGCCAAAGAGAAGGAAGGATTCTGGACTCCTGACAGAGCCTTCTTGCTCAGTCTTGCCTCTGGGTGTCTTTCTTCACCCTATGCTGCATTTGTCCCTTTTTCTTTAGTAGCTTCATTGTGACAGCATGGGCAAAGATTTTTGTGAAAACACGCATACATGCCATTTATTCGTTATTTTTAAAGGAAAGAGAAATTGGATAATATAGGTATGAATAATAAAGCAGTAGTCAGAGAATACAACTGCATAAAGTAAGAGGGTGAAGGGTCTGGAGCACAATTCTTGTGAAGCGCAGCTGAGGTAACTGGGGGTTCTTTAGTCTGGAGAAGGCTCAGGGGAGACCTTATTGCTCCCTACAACTATGTGAAAGGAATTGTAGTGAGGTGGGTGCTGGCTCTCCTCCCAAATAACAAGTGATAGGACAAGAGGAAATAGCCTCAAGTTGTGCCAACACAGGTTTAGATTGGCTATTGAGAAAAATTTCTGCACTGAGAAGGTGCTCAGGCATTGGAACAGGCTGCCCAAAGCAGTGGTGGAGTCACCGTCCCTGGAAGTGTTCAAACACTGTGTGGATGAGGCCCCAGTGACATGGTTTAGTGATGGCCTCGGTAGCGCCGGGGCAGTGGTTGCTTGATGATCTCACAGGTCTTTCTCACCCTGGTTGATTCTACGGAGGAACGCAGGGCTGTGAAGCGCTATCCGCCGCTGCCCGGCAGCCCACCCTCCCCGCTCCCTCCGCCTATCCTGTGCCCGGGTGAACATGGTGACTCCCCAGGGGAACGGACGAGTTGCGACCGCCAACGGCCGCACAACAGGCCCTCGCGCGCGGGTGGCGGGCCCCGCGTGGTGGCCGCACCCCTCAGCGCCGCCCGGCGGCAACGCAGTGCCGAGGCTGGACACCGGCCGCTGGGGGCCGCTGTTGCCGCTGCCTGAGGAGGGGCCGGCGGCGCGCGCTACCTGTCCGCGGTGCCCAGCGGAGCCGCGGTCCCGCCGCCGCTGCCTCCTCAGGGGGCGGGCTCTGGCACCGCCCGCTCGCAGCCCGCCGGCGTGCGGGGCTTGGGGAGCGCGCCCGCGGCGCGGTCCAACTCCGTGTTTGCCCGTTTCGGCTGCCAAGGGAGAGGTTTATCCACACAGTCAAAGTAAACAGGAAAGTTCAGGCGGATCGTGTTTCAGCCCCTCCGCTCCGAGGGGCTCCGCGGGGAGGGCGGCAGGAGGTCGGGCCGCGGGAGAGCTGTCGCTCTCACAGGGAACCGCTACGCTCCCGTGGGGCTGTCCCCCACCACGGCCACCAGTTTCCCTTCTCTTGGGCTGTCACCGCTTCCGAGGGAGCCGGCGGCTGAGGGGCCGGCGGGGCTCTCCTGCCGGCGGCGCTGCCTTCTCCCTCCTCCCCACCGCGCCCGGCCCCGCTGGGAACTCTTCCAGGCAGCGCCGCGCCGCAAGCCCAGGAAGCTGCTTGGCCACCCAGGACCGCCTGTGCCAAGAATCAGCGAGGAGGGCGACGCGCCCGCTTCTCCCCCCCGCCCGGCCAGACCCTGCTACAGCAGCCTCTCCGCGGGCTTCCCGGCCGGTGGGAGCAGAAAATAGCCTTCCTCTTCCCCGGCAGCGAGCCCGCGCCCCAACACCTCCCCTTCCCCGCCGCGGCCAGGCGCGGAGTTCCCGGTAAACAGGCGGCTTCCCCGCCTGCCCCCGCCACCGGCCGCCCGCAGGGGACCGGCGAGAGCGGGGCCGGGGACCCGCCGGACGGGGAGCCGCGCCAGGCACATAAATATTTCAGCAGCTCCTCAACGCGGTTCTAATTAAAGGCTCGGGCGAGGCGCACCCCCCTCCCCGCCGGTCCCCATCTTCCCGCCTCCCACTCCACACACACACGCTTGGGACCGTCTCTTTACGTCGGAGAGAGGCGAAAGAGTGACTGAGCCCTACCCGGGAGAGCCAAGCGAGGGGGAGGGACGGGGGGGGGGGGGGGGGACCGGGGCGGGAGGGAAGGGAGGGCGGGGAGGGGGGGCTTGTGCAAGCAGCGACGCTCCCGGGGTTGCCAAGTGGACTTTTATTGTTTTCCACCCACTTCCAAGTCGATACTATCTGCCGTCTCATATCCATCCTATAGCCTATATAAGCAGCTGCGCCGGGACTGCCAGCGATGGAGTAGTTTGTGGATACGACGGAGCGCAGGGACGTGAGGGGGGCGGGCGGGCCAGCCGCAGAAAACTTGGGACTCTTCGCCGCTCTCGGGCTGCTGCCGTCCGGGGAGCGACTCTCGGGGGAACAACGCCTTGGCTCCGGGGAACCGAGAGACAGGTAACGCGGCCGGGAAGGGCCAGCAGCCCTCCTTCCTCCCGTCTCTGTCCCCACCCCTCCCGTCCCGCGGGGCCACCGGCCCGGAGGGGCAGCGCCGGTGACAGCCCGCGGGCGGACGCCCGCAGGAGTTGGCAGCGGCGAGCCGCCCCATGGAGCGCGGGGAAGCCGGTTCATGGGGCTGGCGAGAGGGCAGCCGTTCGTCCGAAGGCGAGCGGCCCCCAGGATGAGGTCCCTCTGCAGCGGCTGGCTGCCGCTCCCTGTGGAGGTGGCCGGGACCGTCCGCGCCCCTTGAGAAAGGACGGGCGAAGGGAAGGCCGGCATTGCCGCTCCCTGCCCCCGAACGGCTGTCCCCCAGCCGTGCGCCGCCGGTCCCGCCGCTCTTTCCCGCAGCCCCAGCGCGGCGCACCGCTGGGCGGGGGACTCTCGGTGCGCGGCTACCGCCGCTCTCCGGCAAAAAACTTCGTGGAAAGTTGTCGCCCCTCGCCCGGCTCCTCAACTCCACTCCGAGGCGGGGCGGGACGCACCGCTACGTCGCCGCCACCGGGGAGTTTGCTCCGGCAGCGCTCCGGGCAAGGGGCTCCTGCCGAGGCAGCCCGCTCCGCGCCCCGCTGCTCAGTTGAGCAGCCCGGCCTCCCGCGGGGCCGCGGCTCTGCCCGCGGCTCTCCCCGCTTCGTAACCTGCGAAGCGGCCTCTGCCCTGTCCTCCTGTAACGTTTCCGATTTCACCCTCATGAGTCTCCTCACCTCGGACCCACCCCCGTTTTTCTCTTCCAGTGAAAGAGGCGGCCTCCCGCGGCAGCGGATCCTTCCTTCTCATCTGCTCCTGCACCTACCCTTCGGGTCAGACCGCAATGAGTGGACTGAGGTCTCCCGGGCTGCTGGGGCTAGTGTTCTTAATGCTCTCAGCAGGGTACTGCAAAGAGAAAACTGACTCCACAGATTTGAAGGACAGGCAGAGTCTCCTAAATCTAATCATGGAGATCATTCAGGAACTAAAAAGGTACCACCTGGAGAAGGACAGTGGGATGCAGTACTTCTCCAAGCACGACTATAACTTAGATAGAAGGGAAGTGGCCGACTATGGAGGATACCAGGACGAGCAGAGAGTTGGTAAGTCACAGTCTATGACTTGGGAGATCTTTTTCCCTAGGGTGCCTTGTTGAATGAGACGTCACATCAGGCTACTAATTTTGTATCAAGAATTCACTGCTCAAAATACCTGCAGATTCCCTTTGGTAACAGAAAGAGACACAGGGCAATTTGGGATAGAAAAACTCCATTCACATGTCAGATTCTCTTACTCTCTGGATAACGTGCTTAACTGAAAGTCCAACTTCCTGTGTGCTGGCTTCAAACAAAACCTATTAATAAGTGAAAAAAAAAATCAAAATGGGCTGAGATCACAGTAAGGGATGAAAACACTTTTCCCTGAAAGTTTACCACTTTTTAAAATGAGCTTTGTTTAAGTGTTTCTTGGAACCAACCCTAGTAAGAATTTCCCCTACAGCACTATAGTATGTCCTCATAGATCTCACAGCTAGAAGTCTTTCCTGCAGCCCAGCTTCATTAAAACTTTTTGCCCTGCTTACAAGTCCCTTTTGTACCACAGAGATCGCATGTTTGAAATACTAGGAAGGGAAACAGAATACTCCTCTGTCACAGTGCAAGCTATGACCACTTTGGGACCCTCCTCAGTCATCTTCCTACTCTTAGGAATGGCTCTTCTGCAACATTTAGTGGAAGGCCCAGTTGGTTTTTAAGACCTTGTTCAGGGTTGTACAGAGCAGTCCAGAAACAGTCATACCAACCCACAAAGTGATGGGTTGTTACCACTCAGTTTTGCGATGTGCTTCTGTGCATCTAGCTGAAAGTTGATGTGGTTTCTCTTACTGCCACATCTAATGTACCATTCACTGTCACTCTCAAACCCCTACAGCATTACTGCTGCTCATCTTACCCTTCCTACTGAAAGGGACATCAGGAGTATTTGCTAGCAGATGTCTACTCACCTTTTCCCAAACTGGCTTTCATTTGTTAGTGTGCAGTTTATTTTGCCTTTATTGATCTCACGAAGCTTCATTGCACCTATTCTTCACTCTCATTCATATTCAAAAATATCCTCATGACTTGCATTTGTTGGTGGTTGTCATGAAAATGTTACTTCTCCATCAGGTTCATTAATGAACATACAAAAGAAGACAATTTTGTTCCACTTAAGATCAGCAGAGCGAGAATATTTTGTTTTATAAATGTTGAAAAGTTAAGAAGGCCCAACTAAGCAGGGAACCCTGATCTGCAGGACTCTCAATCTCAACCTGGAACATGGGCAGTTTTTGGTCACTGTGCATCAGCATATTGATGTGAAACATCTGGTTTGTGCTAGGTTATCTATGTAAATAATAAACCTACTTGACAGCAGATTATTTAGTAGTGGTGTTACTGACTCCTAAGCAGGATCTTTCATTCTGTTATTATAATGGTGTTATTCCCAGCAACTCTGAAAAGGAACTACTGCTTGGAGTCTTTCATTTCAGTTTTAGCATCACTTTCCCAGTAAGCCTGTCCCATGGGAAATTTCTGAGTAAAGCATGTGTGTTTTTAATGCTCTTCACAACATAATTAGGTCAAATATGATAAGGTCAATTTTACTTACACTGACTAAAGTTAGAAGTAAATCAAGAATGACTTTTGAGAAGTGTCTAACCTCACAAGTGATTCAGATCTGGATGGAAATGCTTTCTGCCTTATATCTGATAAGAGGTGCCAAGGGAATGAAAAAGACTGCTCAGGCATTTTTGGTCAAATAAATAAAGCACCGTGTAGTGTATCATACACAATCGGCACTAGACTTGGTAACGGAAAGCAGTCAAAGATAGCTGTAAATCAGGAAGACATAAGCAAGGGTTAGAGCTAAAATGGATTTCAGTAAACCAGTTTCATTTTGCCATCTGCCGAACGCAAAACGCATGGCGGTAAACCACAAACGTAGGGAGCCAGAAGACAGCAATTTGCTTGGGATCATTTCCTGTGAATTTTATTTACTGCTAAAGGAGGAGGGGGGAGATTCCTGTAAGTAGATCAATCCAGTTTCATGATTGCAGCAGGACAGCGCTTGTACAAACATACCTCTGACAAAAGAGTGGATATATTTGAATATACCTTTGAGTCTTCATTACTAGCAGTATATGCAACCATGAACTAAAATTCGTGGAAGAATTTAAATCTAGGTAGTCTCGATAATGTAATTCATAGAGCTAAAATCTGACTTTTACTTGTCAGCATCATTAATGAGTGCACACCTAACAGACATCACTTCTTTCATCATCACAGTGTACTACACAGTGAATTTTACTGTGGCTTCTTATGTAAAACAAATGTTTGCAGTCTGGCCTACTGTATGCAAAGGACTTTTGACCTCTGTGCATCTGTCAAGATGGAGTGGTGATGTCTGCTGGACAGTTTATTCCCTGTCCTCATCCTGTGCTTGGCAAGCACAGTTCCAGTGCAGCAGAGTGACTGATCTTTTTTTTTGTCTTGACAGAAATAGTTCCCAGAGATCTGAGGATGAAAGACAAGTTCTTAAAGCATTTAACGGGTATGTTTTAATTTTGCATTTGTAACCATCATTTCATGTACATACCATAAGCTGCACTACTATTCCTGTGAGCTCTGCTGATTCATAACTTATTTTTTTCTTTCTATTTCAGGTCCACTCTACTTCAGCCCAAAATGTAGTAAACACTTTCATCGGCTTTACCACAATACAAGGGATTGCACCATCCCAGCATGTAAGTCCCAAAGCCAGAGGCTTTCATAAAAATCCTAGAAACTAAAACTTAATAGCTCTACAAGGTACCAGTAGTGATACAATGTTACATTATATTCTGTGCAATGAAGTGCTCTAAAATGTACTAAGTATGCTTTACAGTGTTGCCAAAACAGCATCAGCATTAGTGAGGAAAATGGAAACACAGCTTTTTCACTCTAAGTACATGGCTTAGAATGGCTGTAAACACAGTAGTGATGTACATGCTTCTGGTTCAAAAGGCATTTGCTTTTTGTAGGAACACATGACTCCTCTCACAAACCTCTCTCACAAATCTTTAATTTCTAGTGCTGCAAGTTCAAGGTAGGATCAGAAATACAAGCGGGGCTATTTCCTTTTCAGTGACCATTAATGTTGAATATGTTTAATAGACATTTTATTCTTTGACTGTTCAGCTACCAATCTACCAGTGATGTTGCCAGCGAATCTTTGCAACTCTTGTCTTAGTGCATTCGAAACGTGTAACTTGCTAAGGCTTAGCTGATGGACATACATATAAGCAAATGCAACTTACAAGATCTCATCAGTGCTGACAGCACAAGAGAATTAAAAAAAAAATAATAAAATCAAACATTGGTATTTATCAGTCAGTAGATGTGACTCCAGACTCATACTGAAGTGGACCTGTTGGGTAAGCAGATGCTATTTTAGTACAGCCTTTTCAGAATGGAAGCACACTTTATTTTACTTGTCTGAGGTCAACCAGTTGGGTCAGTAGCAGAGCTGGGAATAGAAACAAGCGTTAGAGATTCCAAGTTTCAAGTATTAATAAATATTTCAGCCCAATATATTTTAAAGGCATATTTGGTAAGAATTACAAACTTTTTCCCTATTTGTAAGGCTTCACATGAGGAGTACCTGGGAAAGATAAAGATTTACACATAAAGGCTAACCAGATCACATTCAGTTTACACGGATGGAGATGGAAGTTGTTCAGAACTAGTCTCCTCTGAACCATCAAATGGTCACATTACCTTTTTCTTAAGGACCACAACACAAACATCATTTGACTCAGCACTAATGAGTACTCCAAGCTAAAATCTAGTTGGTCTTACAGTCTGAATTTGCCTTTTCCTCCTGGCAGGTGACATACCCAACATCATGTCTGGATAATAGAGAATAATTTATATGAATAGCAATTATAGCATACCCATGCTGTGAGTTAGGGATCGTTAACACTGCATCTCTAGGAAACATTAGATGTAGATACTCATTAATGAAATAATGCCTAATGAAAATCAACATTAGTCACCAGACAGTATGAATAGCATCCCTTTAAAGTAACTTTCTTCTAGGAAAATGAGGTAAACGACCTGCTTGAATTCTGCATTCATACTGCATCATACGCAGTATGATGTTACTTTTTGAAAATATTCTGATTTCAGGTAATTCTGTTCTGTGTAGAAATTCAAAGGCCAAAGAAATTAAAAGTGTCTATGCTACTGCAACATGGTGGTAGCCAGTACAAAAGCATACTTTCTAGGACTTTGTACAGCATAGCAGCATTGGCACCTAAAAAGTAATTTACTCTGCTATCTGTCCATAACTAAATTTCACAATATTTGCTTTCAGTTTGCCATGTTGAAGAGAAAAAACAAAACAAACCTCTCTCAATTTTTTAGTTTTACATTGTTTCTGCCCCTTATGATGATGCATCAAAAAGCAGAAGGTACCCAAAATCACTACCAACAATATGGAAACCCCAATTTTATTAGTTTTAAGATGAAACTCCATACAGTTATGAATTAATTTGTATGATGTGGTCACCTACTCAGGCTGGACTTAACATTCCTCTAACTAGGAGATGTTATTTGTCTAATTTAACAGTTTTCCATGAAGAAAATTTATTGGAGTTGCATTACTTCATATTAACTTGATAGACTTGCTCCCTGAGGGCTAGATTTTAAAGATGGATGAGCACTACTGTCGTGGTTTAAGCTCAGTCAGCCACGCAGCCTCTCTCTCACTCCCCCCTTTTCGTTCCCCCTACTCCCAGAGGGATGGGGAGGAGAATCGAAAGAATGTAACTCTCATGGGTTGAGATAAGGACAGTCCAATAATAATAATGATAAGAGAAATAACAAGGGAAGAGAATACAACCGCTCACCACCCGCTGACCGATACCCAGCCCGACCCAAGCAGTGATCTAACCCTTCCGGGTAACTGCCCCCAGTTTATATACTGGGCATGACAGGCTGTGGTATGGAATACCTCTTTGGTTAGTCTGGGTCAGGTGTCCTGTCTCTGCTTCCTCCCGGCTTCCCCTCCTCCATGGCAGAGCATGAGGCTCAGAAAGTCCCTGGTCAGAGTAAACATTACTGAGCAGCAACTAAAGACACTGGTGTTATCAGCGCTGCTCCCAGGCCAAAAGTCAAAAACACAGCACTGCCCCAGCTACTAAGGAGTAGAAAAAAATGACTGCTACTGCTGAACCCAGGACAATTACTTATTCTTCCTCTAGCATGGAAATACTGCAGTCACGTTTACATCCCACATTTAAGAACAGACACAGATATATAAATTTTCGTAGGTACATACATTTAGAGATCCTCCAAGCACATTCATGCTATTTGTTTATAGACAATACATGTGCAGACGTCAGTTGCATAGTTACATGTGCCATTAGACATGGCTTTCAGTAATGCAATTTTTACATACTGTATTTCTAAGTCTAAGGATCTGATTTCTATACTGTTGCAAACTAAGGTGTTCATTTACAACGACAATAATTTGAACAGTTACAAATTTTTAAAGGCAAAATTGGTTACTTTAGTATTTTTATTTACGTTCTCTTTTCATGACAGACTATAAAAGATGTGCCAGGCTTCTTACTCGGTTGGCAGTAAGCCCAATGTGCATGGAAGGATAAAGGTAAGCTTTCTCATAGCAGTAATGACACTCTACTGCATAGCAAAGCACTAAAAATTTACACACACATGAAAATTCATGGGAGTGTAATAGCACTTCTCCTTTGGCTAAGGTATTCCCTTTCAGAGTACTTGAAGTAACCGGCTTAATCTGGCAAATGCTGGCAATAAGTAAAGGGTACCCCCTACTGGAAGTCTTTATAGAGAAGTCCATGTGCCTCAGCTGGGAATTACTCATAGCAGCATACAGTTATCAGAGTGAATGTGTTGTTATAGAACAAAACACAACAGCTGTAGCTTATTTTGCAAGAGTTGACTCAGTACACAATTGCAGCAGCCCTTTTATGTGCGCAGCTGTAGATCTATGGTGTGCATTTTAGGATGAGTTAATATATACATAGATATACACATGAAAGCTTTATAAATGCAGATAGGTTGCAGGTGCTTTCAAGCTATTCCATTAAAATGTATTATTAGTAGCACTGATAAACCAGCTTTAAGCTACTCAGACTTTTTGGTATTTTTGTTGTGTTCACCTCTCCTATCTATGGGTTTATCTACTCCCTTTTTGCCTAGATGTACCTCTATCTCCTACAGATACTTGGGGAATTTCACCATGCACCAAAATAAAACCAAAAGCCAACCAACCAAAAAAAAAAAAAAGCCCCAAAAAATCCCACAAACCAACCCCCCCCCCCCAAGCTCTCTGTATTTCTAGAAAACCAACGCATAAGAATACAAAAGGATGAATTTACATTCTGCCTCAGCCTTTACCTGAGACAAAAATGTGAGCTCTGACAAAGACATAAATAATAACCCCAGTGGATTTGTCAGTAACAAATGCTATAAAACCAAGATGCTCTGTCACAAAATACAGACCTTGGAGGGAGTCAGTGAGAAAAAACAGTAAATGTAAAGCGTCTTAGCTTATTTTTTTAAAGCACTGACACTGTTCAGACTGAATAGTCTAAAACGGGATAAAATTTAAAGAGCAGAATTATGAAGTCATGCAGGAGTAATCAACTGCAGAAATACATGGCATGTTATGAGTAGGCAGACATACAGTTCTGTAGAAAATGTAGGGGCTGTAGTAAATCACATACTAAATGTGACAACCATGTCACACTTGAAAAAAAGACAAACAACATACTGGAATTTATGAATAGAATCATTATTTATAAAGCACCTGACATAATCACTGTTGCTGCAATACTGTATTTAAGGACACTATGCTTGAAGACCTATGGGTGCTTCTTGTGAGAGTCTAAAGAAGTGCAACATGGATGACTATAGTGCTAGAAAACTCAATTTACAGGAACAACTAAAAGGATTTAGGATTATTTAATCTAAAGATGATTGCAGGAAAACATGATGGAGCTATTCAGTTTAATAAAAAGTAGCTACAAGCCATTCTTTTTATCCAATGTTGATAAAAAAGATGTAGTTTTTTTTTAACTTTGCAACAAGAGAGGATTCCAGCTAGACATAAGACTTTTCTAGTGGCAAGGGCAAAGGTAATACATTAGATATAATTCAGTATCCTGAATTTACACTAAACTCCTCAATATTTCCTTAAATGTTTTCTGCCCAACTTCCTAAAATAAACCTAAACTAGCCCAGCCTCAATATGGAATGTTTCTAATATCCAGTAACTTTTACATTACTTGTCTTAATTTGAAGCCTGCAGCCATGGAGACGAATCTCTTACTCACAGAATCACAAAATGGTTTGGGTTGGAAGGGAACTTCCAAGATCATACAGTTCAACCCCCTGCCGTGGGCAGGGACACTTCCCACTAGCTCAGGTGGCTCAAGCTCTCTCTAGCCTGGCCTTGAATACTTCCAGGGATGTGAATACATCATACATCGTATGTTCAGGGAGGGAATTTTGGAAACAACTGGATACAGTACTTGGACAAATAAAAGCAACAGGTAATTCCTTTGATCTAACTGGAGAAATGCTAGTGATTCAACCTTTCAATTGTGAAATCCAGAAAGCAAGGAACAAATAAGCCATTATATAATGATACCTGTGAAAGATAAGTGACTAATGTCATTGCCAATACTAATAAGCAGATACATCCGACCAGGGAATTCTTTTCTCCTTTCCTTAGAAAGTTTTATCTGTACCTTTACATCTTGTCATGTAAACACAAACTCATAATATGAAGGAACAGCAACTAAAGTAGTTCACAGCTCAAGCTGCGAGTCTATTTAAAAAATGTCCTCCTCATTTTGCCAAACAACACCTTGGCTCAACTAGCAGGCATGTTTCAGCATGAATAGCAAGCCTCACTTCTGTTATTCTCCACACAGACACAAATCATTAATACTATCAGCACTCGTTAAGTAACCTCCATTGGTAGAGGAAGGCTATTGTCTACCACACATGCCTTGAGATCTGCAGGTGTCTTCATAAAATTAAGCACCATTCCTCCTCACAGCTTCTCCACTGCATCAGTTCAATTTATGTGGGTAAGACATCTCCTCTCACATAGAAATATAATGCAGGCCTTATTTGTTTTCATCATGTCATGGACTGAATTGTAGAAAAATGGGTTCTTTTGCATTTTTCCATTTACCTTTCTATCCACAAAGCATGTAATTATCATTAGTCCAAGGTATTTTCAAGAAGTTGCAAAGTTTTGAACATGGTACCACTTGTACGTAGCAAGAAGAGATTTCAAAGCCATTTCCTACTTAAGATGGCTTCCTGGTATATGAAGTTTATTTGTAGTATGGCAATAGGTAAATACTTCTAGTTTCTGCTATAAGGCTACTACTTAGTATCAGTTCTAAAGCTCAGACTAATGCTTGAGTATTAGTTAACAAAAATTTCTTACATGATACTGCTCCAGAAAGGTCTAAATTAGATTTCCTGTTTTGTTCAGTATGTGATTTTCATTTCATTGGATGCTTACGAGCGGGCTGGGCTACAGATGAATTACTGCTCTCTGATACTTAGGCAAACTAAGATGACACATTTTTCAGATACACAGACATCTGTCCATGGGTTTGGGGGGAAGACAAATTAAAAAAAAAAAAGATAATTTTTTTTTTATTTGTAGTTTAAATGTATTTTGGACTATCACAGCTTTAAAGCACTCAAGACATTGAAACTAACTTAAGATCAAACAGGAAGAAGTAAAAACAGGAATTAGGCATCTGTTACTGTCACAGTACATACCTAAAGGTATGTGTGATACAATGTGCATTAAGGAGCCTTCACTTTTCCTCATTTATCCTACACATATGTTACTGGGCTCCATCTTCTCTTTTTAAGAGTGTACGTTCACCTTTTGCCTGTCCCACAGCTGTAAGCAATGCAGGGACCCAGTAACAGCTAAAACACTGATAACTGAAATTGTCTTTGGAACTCAAATCTTTGTAAACCCCTCAGGATGCATTGACCATACCAGTAATGTATGTTAAAAAAGCTGAAAATACAAGATAAACTTAGAAACTTTAAATGCCTACAGAGAAAACTGAAATACCACAATAAATATCCCATTCCTGTACACCATTTAATATAGCCATTAATTCAAACTATTCTTAAACCAAAATAATATTTGAGCTCTTGTGTTTTGCTTCAGGTGTTTTGTAACAATGGAACCAACAGCCCTTAATTGCTTTCTCTGTTACACAGCTTCTAATCCAAACTAGCATCGAGTGCCCTCAAGAAATGTCAGATGCTTTCATTTCACAAAAGAAGTGAAGGTAGAATTAAGATGTGGGGTTTGCATACTATTCAGTGAAGGTAGACCCTCTTCTAGATCCATCACATATTACTTCCCATGACATGTTCTATCACCTCTGCTTGGTGACAGGAAGCAGTGCCTACAGTAACAGATTTAAGACTTTTATGAGAACTACTGCTTTGAACTAAAGAGGCGGACAGTGTACATGGTTACTAGTGTGGTATAGTCCAACTTTTAATTTAAGTGGCAATTCTGCATCTTCCTTACTATGGGGTCTCTGTGTGGCTAGCACCAGATGTAACATGAGCTTTATCAGCTTCAATACATGGATCTCTGCAATCTGTTGACATTACAGCAGACTTCCACCTGGATGTTCACCCAGGGAAGGAATTTTTTGACAGCACATGGAAGCTGAGCTACAAAATCCTACTGGCACAGTATTTTAAAGCTTATATTAATATTTAAACCACTAAATTCTTCTCTACTATAGATCAGCTTTATCTTAGAGAGTTTAATTCTGTCATCATGAGCTGATGATAGAGGTTCCCAACAGAGGCATTAGTTAGATAGCACTCAGGATCTTCACTAAGACTACCTGCCATTCTTCAGCTAAATTCCAGTCTAATTTTCCTAGACTGATGTATATAACATAACTATGTGAAAAAAGTACAACAACAGCTTGGTCGATGCTAAGAAATCTGGGGCCTTTTCAAAGGTTTCTGAAAATGCCAGGGATTTAGAAAACTTCAATTTAGCTGAGCACTGGGAATCTAAGACCCACAACTTTTGATCCACACAAAGGCAGGTATGGATGAGATGACAAATGAGCATCCTATATACTTCCAATTTTTCACCCTCAGTGAGCTGCACGTTCCCATTAGTATCAGTAATAAAAAAAAAAAAAAAAAACAACCATTAAGTTCTCAGTGTTTAACTTGTCAGTTGTACTACACACTAATCAAAACAAAAGCATGTTTAAACATCACTTTTAAGCATCACACCTTAAACAGGGTATAGTAGGAGCACACATACAGAAAATAAGCGAGATGAAAATGCAAGACAAGGAAAATTTATGTCATTTTCCCCTCTAAGGAAGGATATTAAAAAAAAGTATTTGTCCTATCTGCAAAGCCAGAAAAAAAACCCCTAAATTACATTAAGCTTTTCTGTACCATTATTACATTTCTTAATAGCTTTTAAAAATTGCAAAACTAAATATGTTTAAGTACTATTAAAAAGTATTTCTGTATGCACCAATGGCTTGATTTCCAATGGACTACATCAAGTCCAACTGACTCTGCATTCAAATGATTCTGTTACAAATTATACTTCAGCAGTAGAAAATGTAGAGAAACCCAAATCAGAGAATTCCCACTGATCCTGGGAGAGATGGTTACATATAGTCAGATGGACAATATGAAAGTTTTATCTGTGAAAAGTGACATCAGCAGAACTCTAGTATCAGAGAACAGCTCTGTTTTATCTCCTACGTGGACTTTTGGCGTCCATGAAACACAAACCTCAGCTGAAATCTCATGGCATGTAACAGCATGGAACCCATGCAGGTCCTGTTGACCAGTAAGATATAGTGCATTTTTTACTTTGAAATAATGGCATTAACAGGTTGTCTTAAAAACACATGAAACTGGGTAGACTTGCTGCAAGTCTCGAAGATGTGGTCGCTGAAAACAAACTCAGAAGTTACTAGAGGGAGGATGGAAGGGGGCCTATAGGGGTGCTGGGGAGGGACTCTTCATTAGGGACTGTAGTGAGAGGACAAGGGGTAATGGGTTCAAACTTAAACAGGGGAAGTTTAGATTGGATATGAGGAAGAAATTCTTTACTGTAAGGGTGGCAAGGCCCTGGAATGGGCTGCCCAGAGAAGTTGTGAATGCTTCATCCCTGGCAGCGTTCAAGGCGGGGTTGGACAGAGCCTTGAGTGGCATGGTTTAGTGGCATGGCATGGAGGTTGGAACTAGATGATCTTAAGGTCCTTTCCAACCCTAACTATTGTATGATTCTATAGGTATAAGCAGAGGCACCTACACTACATTTTCTCAGAAGGCTTAAAGATGTGGGAGAAAAGGGTTGAAACCTGTAATTTTCTATCAGTGATTTCGATATCACTGTCATAAAAATGGTTTTGATTTCATTCCAAGAAACTGTTCTGGGAAGAGTTAACAGAACAGGCAGCAAATCCTGCAACTCCTACTCAGTTTGTGCTGCCTTAGTGTTTGCACATCCCAGAGGCTGCATTTATATGATCAAATTGTAGAAAATTCTGTTTGTTTCTTGTCTGCGTGAGTCCAGATTTCTTCACTAATGGGCCCCATTAAACATGAAATCATTCCTAGGTCCTTCCAGCCCTACCTCGACATATTTATATTACTGAGCATCGTATCATCAGCTTCAAGACACCAAGACATTAAGGCAGAAATTTGCAATCTGTTAATACTATCCTTGAGGCTTTTTGACTTCATAGCTGCATTTTTAGAAAAGGCTAAACCTAACCATAAGCACATTTTCAATAGGTAGAACTGTATTTTCCAAACCTATTTACCTAAAATGAACCAGTGCAAATTAGAGACCCTTCCAAAATTTCAGCCTTGATTAACAAACAAAACAGTAATTTAGCAGTCAGGCTGCTATTAACTAAACTAAGCTAAATCAGAACTGCACTACTGGATATTTCCAAAGCTACTACTGAATTCTCCAGTTCTATTGATTCAATATGATAAATACATTCTTAAACACATGCATGAAAGTATAGAAATGATGAAAGGCAATTTTCTTCTTTCTTTTAATCCACCAGATATTATTACCATGAAAAGAAATACCAAGAACCAAGAGAAGTGCCTTGGAAACCAACAGGGAAATAGAACTTACTACCTTTATAACATATTCCATTGTGAACAAGAGATTTATTTTTGCAGATTGACAGACTACTTCCCATAATTCTTTTAACATGCGTTTTGTATGCCATCAACAGTTTGCAGTTTGACATTCTTTACAGTAGCGAAACTGCCAGTAGTACTTAATGCTCCATTCTTTACAGAACACACTTTACAACTGACGTGTAATGCTGCCAAAAATTATGTAAACACAAATATTTCACCAAGAAAATTGATGTTCTATTGCTTAATTCTACAATTTCAAGGAATGTTTGTTTGTATATTTAGACCTACTCAAGATCTGCTCCACAGTAGTTGTGGTCACTTGATATCCTTCATGCTTATGCAATTTTTTAAAAGTTTGTTTAAAACAGACTTGCATTGGGGTCACATTGTACCCTAGGAGTACAAACTGCATGACAAACAGGAACGTGATTCCAAGCAGACATATTTTTTGGGACAGTGGAGCATGGATTTTGTACACAAACACAAGCTGCCATTAATTTACTTTATATAATAAATGTATAAAACATTCCAGCGAACGTGCAATATGTAGATACTGTAAATAATAAGCATAAGTAATAAAGTGTTTGGTATTAAGTTGTTCTCAGTTTGCTGTCTGTTCACTGAATCCAGATAAACAAGCTATCTTCTGGTAGCTGATATCATTTATCCACACTCAAACCTCTTTCTGTAAGAGATGTGAGTGCAGACACAGTTTCCCTAGAGTGAGAAAGGTGCACCCATCTCAGATGAGTCTGGTCATGTGAACACTCCATATGGATCTGTGAGGACGGACCAATCTGTGTGTTCAAGTCCAGACCACAAGGCTGCTCCAATTCTCTACAGCCTCATAATCTTTTTTATGACCAATGATTGTTTCCGGGTTTTGTTTGCATGTTAAAAAATAAAAATAAAAGGAAAAAAAAATCTGCAGTCGATTCATGCTATTGCCAGGCGATAAATATCAGTAAACGTCCAATAAATCATTTCAGTGTCGTAACATTTTTAAAGAGTCTGTGAACTCAAGAAGCCTTAATACACATTTCCCTTTATTCCTTAAATCAGGTATTAAATCCACTTGTCATAATAAAATAGTTTAAACAAGAAAAATTTTATCTGTGAACTGCAGATGAACCTCAGGTACTTTTATCTTAATACTGGCATTTAGCTTCCATTTTACTCTCAATTTAAACCACAAATTGTAGAAACAGAACCAAA
Organism: Amazona ochrocephala; assembly: GCA_039720435.1. Lineage (NCBI taxonomy): Eukaryota > Metazoa > Chordata > Aves > Psittaciformes > Psittacidae > Amazona > Amazona ochrocephala. Next base: position 35,579,727 of record CM077878.1, read on the forward strand.
CACACCCCTCTCCACCCTGAGAAACAGCTAGAAGCTGGGATACTGGAAATGCACACTTCAGAAGCTTCAGCATCTAGCACTTCAGAAGAAAGAAAAGGCAGAAGTTCAAAATGCCAGCCTAGAACTTGGCTGTATTTAGTAAAGAAGAGGTATGTAGTTGTTACTTGGTTTCAGTAATCACTAAATGCTGAAGTTTCATTGCTCAATGGGAGTAACATATGCATACTGAAAAACTGGTAGTTAAAGGAATCTACTGCTACAGGATTCACTTGGCTGCTCACCTGCAGTAAATATATGGGTGGGTGGAACTCTGCTTCTCCGTGGTTCCACGGGCTGAGATCAGATCACAGCATATGACTGAACATGAGAGTTTAAATTAGTACAAATCTTTCTGTTGCATGACACCTGAAATCCAGTTCAATAAAAATCTAGAAAATCTTGTAAAAGGAAAAAAGTAATTTATTTAATGATTTAATACATGAATATAAATGAATCAATCCCATGGAAGTCTTCTCTAGATTTAGCAGAGGTCAGCGTGCTTTGAAAGATACAACTATACTATAGCACACTTTTTTGTATTTAGTCTTGGATATAACCTTACTACCTGACATAAAACAAGCCGTGGGGGAGAAGGGAGGGAAGGAGTTGTCGTTCTGTAGTTTTTCATTCAGCATTACATTTTTCATGAGGGATATTTTAAACCGGTAAGAGCTTAGTCATCTGGATGATACACAACTTGTGTATTAATCCGATGTCCACTGCTTCTCTTGGAACCCAAAAAATGGTACTGCACAACTGTTCCTCCTGAAGGCAATCCCTGCTCTGTATTCTTGTATTCTACAAGTGGTGTAAAATACCATGGTGCTCTCCTTCCCCTTCTCCAAAAGGAACCCACTAAAGGTAAAATCAATTCATCAGCTTCTTTCTCCAGTAGAGCTGGTGAATGATTTAGCCAATAGAATACTTGCTAAAAATAAACCTTAAGGCCAAAACTTTTAAAATCTTAACTGAATTTAACACAAACAGTTTTGACTTCATGTCAAAACTTTGCAGGAAGGTTCCTTAGTCTAGTGAAGTTAAACAACCATACCTTTTTATTTCCCTTCTGTTACCCCAGCAGCTCAAAGACTTTTAAATCTTAACTTCAATATGTAGGAAACTATAGGCTCAATTCCATCATGGTCCTACTCAGCCATGAATGGGAAAGCACAAACCATCATGTTCTCAATCTTTTGAATTATTTTATTTTCACTGGACTATTTTAAGTGGTCATTCTAGCAGAGAATAACATTAGATTACACCTAAATACTTCCACTTCTGAGGTCAGTGCATAAAACCGTATTTAAGATGGTTTTGTCCCTAGGTGCTCATTGTTCTCCCCCATTTACTTTGTCAAAACATTCATAAAAGAAATGGAAAATAATTTACTCCAGAGTCGGTGCTTGATCTCACCTGAAATATTTCATATACGGATTACTCTTTGTCCTGAAGTGAAACATCTATTAACTTGCAAATCCCCAGCTTGTTCTTTTAAAGTCAGATACTGGTAATGCAAAAAAACACAAAGATCCAGGTTTCTGTATTTGAGTGTTCCACCTACCACTTGCCTTTCTGTAAGCAGGTTCTTAAGTTTTATGTCTGATGGAAATTTTAGCACAAAACAGAAACCTCACTAACACAAACAGCTGTCCTACAGCAAGAGTCCCAGGATGGATCATCCCCATTGTGCAGGCTGCTGCAGAGGCAGACTGACAACAGGATTCCTTTGTCCTCAAGAATAACAGGGACCTCTATCAAAATGCACCCCTCTCTCACAGGAGAAAGTGAGTGACAAATACAGAGGCTACTCTAGTAGCTAGGAAAGCAGAGAGAGGGAAAATCACATCTCCGTAAGTAAGAAAGCAAGTTTTACAGACAATGTGGTAATGTGAGTTCATACCAATGTTGTCATTACTGAAAATAGGACAATTCTCCTGGTATCAGTTACATTACTGATCTTACTGACTGCAGTACACTTGGGTTTCTAGGCAGAAATGAAAGGTGATGTTCAAACAAAAAGACATGGATTTTAACAAAGCATTCAATTTTTGTCCAAAAGCAGAACTTTCTACTTACTGGCCTTCTGTTAACTTTGCATTACATTACAGATGGACTGTCACTGGGCTGAGCTATGCTCTCAGAGAACACATCTGACAGACTATCAATTCTCCTGAGTAAATCTGAAAATACCGTCTGACACCCACATAGGAACTAGGATTACAGCAAATCTCACTGAATATATTGCATGGATTTAAGTATTTTACTACTGTGAGATACGAACTGTATGTTTCACATTTAGGCTTTGACGCTGACTTGTTCTGTCCTCAAATACTATATTACATGTGCTTGTATCAGGGCACAAGGAATTGACCAAAAGACCAAAGGAAGACTAGCTGGAGAAGTCCTATTAACATCAATCACTATTTCTGAACTGTGTTCTTCTTAATTAGTAGAAAATGTACTAGAACAAATATTACTTTTTCTTTAAATAACTGAGCACTTAAACTGACACAAAAAATCCATTTTCACAGGAATCTGTTGACACACATAGAGGTTTTGGTTGCTTAAGCTTTAAAATAGTGCTAAGAGCAGTGTTTGTCTGGGGGCAGGCAGTTCTTTTAGTCTAGCAGGCTCAATATGGAACAGCATCAGTCCAAAGGCTGCCTAACAACACTAGGATGACATGCCTACGCTATCACACATGAACTATTATCTCACAGACTCCCACTGAAAGCTCATTTGAATTAACTTACTAATGGCACATAAGAAGACCTCAGTTTAGCTAGTATAGCAGATAAAGAAGCAAGATGTTACTTTTGCAGTGCTTGTGAGAAAGCACTGGAAAAGTTTAGAGACAAATTTATTCTGAATTACATACTTTACTATGACATTGATGTGTGATAAAATGGTTGATCATCTAATCCAATTAAAACTTTTCTATGTTTTTTAATTAATGACAGAAAACCTAAAATATAAAATGATACTGAAACAGTTTTGAACCCAGTGAGGCATAATTTTACAATTTAAATACATCAATCAAGTAAACCTTACATATTTCAGGAGAAGCTAATTATTTTCTTTCAGAAATAAAATGACGAAGCATTAATGAGACTTCTCCAAAAACGCTTTACAGCATCTAACACACTGCTCGTAAACAGTTTCAAAGTCCTTTTCACTCCCCTAGAAAAGAACAGAAGAAAAGAAAACCCGTAAGAACAGCAATAGCGGCTCAAACAAAAAGTTTTCACAAACTGGTTTCCCCAGGGTCAGCAATGGTAAATAACTGACATTAGAGAAGAATAAAGCAGTACAAATACATAGTGATAGTTTATGCATATTTCTCCCTAATTTGAACTACCTGCAGCTCAGGAGTTTCCACAGCCAAGCACTATGACTTTGTACTCAGCTGTCCTGGATAAACTTTCCCTCCAAGGGATTCTTCCATTCACTTTTTGAGCCCTTACAAGCCTTTTCTTTTTTTCTTTACTTTCACAGTAATCTGCCACTTTGAGCTTCAGAGTTTGATGAAATGCTTTGTGGAAAAAAAAAAACCACCACCAAAAAACCCCCCCCAAAAAACCCCACCCTCTTTCTGTTTTGAACCCACTTCCCACATATGCTATTTGACATTCTGTTCTTCTTGGGTAATGAATAGCAATTCCTTACTCACCTTTTCCCATGATATTAAGATTTTACAGAACCCTCCCGCACCTTCATCCACTTCTCTTTCCTAATCTGAAGAATTTTAATCTAATGGATCGCTCTTATTTGATGTTATTCAACTACTTTGACCATCTCTGTCCATGTCTTTGTCTCTGTCTTGATTAGGTCCTCTTTGCAAGGAGGCTGATCAACTACAGCATCACCCAATATTGAAAACATAGATGCACTGCCTTATTTAAATTTAAACAATTGTTATAAGCATACACATGCTCTCCTTTCCTATCCCAATAATTCATATTGTTAAGTCATTTAAAAAATATGTCCACACTTGGTTATTTGTAGCATCAGATCATATATCACATGTCAATATGTGGGATCTCAAAAGATCATATGCCATATACACATAATTTTTAATCAAGCCACCAGAAGAATTCTTTTATACATACATAGTATGGATCTTCAATGATAAGTTGTTTCTGTGGATCGTAAGTCCCAAGCAGCTCAATTTTGGCCTTGCAGTCTTTAACTTGGTTGCTTTTCCTTTTCAGATCTCTGTAAAAGAGAAAATGAAAGTTTTCTGTGAATTTTTCCTCAGAACTTTTTTGGCATCGGCATGAGATGCTCAATGACCGTTTCTAGAGAAGGCAGGAAAATAGCATGCATCTGGATTCTGTCAGTTCTGTGGACTTTCTACGCTGCTGTTTGTTTTCATTTGCTTCTTGTTGTGGAGTTTGGTTTTTTTTTCTTTTAATTGAGTATGGAGAACATGCACATAAAATTAATTCAAAGCATAAAGAAGCGGTCAGTCAGTCAGTCACTTAAAGCTTAATAGAACTTTGTCACAGTATGTTTATCAACTTCTTCCTCAAATCAATTATTAGTACTTTCAATATCCACCTTTAGCTTCTACTGAACAAAAAATAATGGAAATGATCTAGATATTTTTCCATAAGTATGAGTAAGCTTCTCCCATTTGTTCAAAACCAGTGTTTTAAATTGGCATGCTGCAAGTATTGCCCTCAATACTACCTCTGTAACTCCTGTGAAGTGCTACTGCATTTGGTTATCAAAAAATGGTAAATTGATGAGCTAGACCGGTCTTCCCTCTGAGATACTGTAACATTCCATCAGTTGTCACATCCTGTTTCTTTTACATTGCCTCCCATTGATGAAACATACTGGTTTTGAGATGGTATTTTCCCTACCTACTTATAAAAAGCGGACTATTAATCCAAATGCAGTTATAATGTACCTCTCATCATCTTCAGATTAAAAGCAGCTCAGTACTATGATTTTCACAATGTTAAACAGCCAGAAATATTAAATTCTTTTAAGATTACACATCTCCATAGCAGCTCATTTTACTTACCCAACATTAAAAAAGGTGGAAAACCCTGTGAATACTTAGTCATAAGCATAATCGGTTTTAAGAAATTAAATTCTAATTATTAATTCTGAGTAAGAAAATAATTTTAGAAAGTCTAGAATAGCAGTGAGACCAAAATACTGTTTCTCCTTGAAAAATCAGGACTCCTCTACGAAGTTATTGCTTGAATTTACAGATTCTCATTAAATTCTCTAGCCTTTTATTATTAAAATAATGTCTAACCATTTTCTTCAAGGCTTTTGGCATACTACTTAATGAACAGGAGAGGGCCAAGTGGCTATGGTACTAAGGAAAAGGGATGTCCCAAATCTTTCTTACTTGTCACTCTATCAACACCTGGAATCAGCCTGCCCTCTGAATGCTACAAAAAGGCACATTTCCCAGGGAAAATGCTTGAACTGGGTGCAAGTTTAAGGTGAAACTTAAGTGTAGCAGTAGCAATATCCCTATTATAGTTACAACATTTCTCCTGCTCTACAGCTCATATCATATAAATTCTTAATATAAATTTCCATTCAAGAATTCAAGTGAAAACAGAAGTAAGCCTAGTCATGTCTTTGCCTGACATGCTGCAATCAAGCAAAGTGTTTCATTCATACAGGCTGTGTAAGAGAGGTCATTCACACATCTAGAAGAATTAACAAAATAATAGTTAAGTAGTGCTGCTTCTGAAAGTCTATGTGCTACTAACAGGGTTTTATTTGGGCCTCGGGGTTTTTTAAACTAACTTTACAAGTAACAGTCCTTACAAGCACTTTGATATTTGTACTTTATTAAAGCTCAGCTCCTTAACCCCAATCCCCAATATAGAATCATAGAATCATAGAATAGTAAGGGTTGGAAAGGACCTCAAGATCATCGAGTTCCAACCCCCCTGCCATGGGCAGGGACACCTCCCACTAAACCATGCCATCCAAGGGTATGTCCAACCCCACCTTGAACGCCGCCAGGGATGAAGCATTCACAACCTCCCTGGGCAACCCATTCCAGGGCCCCACCACCCTCACAATAAAGAATTTCTTCCTCAGATCCAATCTAAACCTCCCCTGTTTAAGTTTAAACCCATTACCCCTTGTCCTCTCACCACAGTCCCTAATGAAGAGTCCCTGCCCAGCATCCCTATAGGCCCCCTTCAGGTACTGGAAGGCTGCTATGAGGTCTCCACGCAGCCTTCTCTTCTCCAGGCTGAACAGCCCCAATTTTCTCATCCTATCTTCATACGAGAGGTGCTCCAGTCCCCTGATCATCCTCGTGGCCCTCCTCTGCACTTGTTCTAACAGTTCCATGTCCTTTTTATGTTGAGGACACCAGAACTGCACACAATACTCCAAGTGAGGTCTCACGAGAGCAGAGGAGAGGGGCAGGAGCACCTCCCTCGGCCTATATATATGTAATTAAGTAGAAAAAATGATATCCAAATTCTCACACGAGGCAGCTACTTCACCAAATCTTTCTAAAGAATAAATTGTCTCAAAGACACACTTAATTAGAACATGGCTAACAGCAACAAACAAGATTTCCCCAGCTAACAACCTTACTTATCTCACAGCTTACTCGATTTCTATTCAAAACTAAAAAATAAAAAAACCCACACCATATTTAAACCTTTTCAAGTTTCCACAGTGTCTTTTAAATCCCGTGCAATTAGAAAGCCAGATCACTGATCAACACAGCACATCCTCATTCTTAACTGTACACGCATCAGCTGCACATGTATATAGCACAAAGCATACTAAATTTCCACATCCTTAATCCTCGAGTGGCATGTATCACGCAAATAAACCACTGAGCTCTAGCTCACTGCACTTATTAGAAGTGAAGAATCTATTAGGATATCATCCACACAAATATACAAAAACCCCAAACCAAACAAAGAAACAAACCATCCACACCCCCCCCCCAAGAAACCCACAAGACAAGCTAAACGGTAAAATGCGCCATCTGCCTTCAAACTGACTTACAAAACATCACTAGAAGTAATCCACATGAATTTGTTTAATTTCTTCATACATTACCTTAGATTGCTCTCATCCATACAAAGTATATAATCAAAGGTCTGGAAATCATCTTTAGTAACCTAGAATTAAAAATACGTGCTTTAGCCAATAAACTGTGTTTGATTTATAAAAAGGGGAAAGGAAGTACTTTCAAATTTTGTAGTTCTGATTTATTAAAAGAAACGCAGATGGAAAGAATAAAACTGTGTCCCTTCATCAACTTTTACAATAACTTAAGACCTTTTAAGTGTACTCTGCCGTAATTACCCACTTCTGCAAGTTTTCCACAAAAACCCCCGAGTCAACTATTTCACCAATACTTTTTTAGAGCATCATTACAAGTGACATTTCTAATGCTTTCCAATTACTAAAACTAAAGTAGGTTTCCAGTTATGGAAACCATGCAGTGAAAAAGTAGACAAATTACTTCCTTGATAGTAAAACAAAAATGAAGGTGACCTGGAATCAGCTGCAATAATTCTGATTTAGAAATTTGTCATTACATACACAGAAAAAGATACCACATAAAATTCGAAGCTAAAGTATGATGGTATGAGTTGTAATCCCTTTAAACAAATGTATTCACAGTATTTTAGGCCATATAAAGTTCATAAAATTTACAGTACGATGTGAAAAACCCTGAGATCTATTGTACATCTTCCTACCACCATACCATCTGTTCTTTTTCTTTCCTGTAGTAGGACTACTGACTCCTAAACATGAATATTAACTAAATTCTAAATTCAAGATCCGAGTTCAGAGTCAGGTAGGCAAACATTGCAGATAAACCACTAACTTAAGTATTACTGTTATCTGTATTGAATAAGGATGGCTGCAGATTTTTACCAGTATAATTACATTTTATTTTACACTTAAGCCTTAGCGTAGGGTAAAACCTTCTCAGACCATGCTTACAATGCACAGGATGCTAGTATAAGATATCTGAACAAAGTGTCCATAATAAGGATACATAAATGGAATAAAATCTGTAATGAGTTCACATTAAGACTGCATTTCATGCATAGTCTGTGGAAGTTTGTTCAGTACAGGTTTTTCTGGCAGGCATCTTTGGGAAAGATGTGCCCGATGAGTGAGTAAGCAAGTGAAAAGGGTAAAACACTTTATCCTCTAAGTCAGAATTTTAACTTGTAAAAATCATTTGCATATTTTAAGAAAAGTTTTAGATGGCAAAACACCCACTTGTTTTTTGTGCAAACAGCAAATAGATACTGATCAAGCTCCCAGAACAGGCAGTAAGAAAAGACGCACAGAAATCACCACCAGACTAAAGCCATCAAATGAAATATTTCACACAACGAGAATTGAACAAGTGCAGTGTTGGGGAGGGAACATTTGAAAAGAAAGGGTTAATGGTGGAAACTAATGCAGACTTGTTTATTTTCACTGTAAAAATATTTGCTGTATTCATGCAGTGCCTTTGACCTATGAAAATATTTTTGCAGTGGAAATAGCTCTGTTTTCCTGGCAACTCTAAGCAATACCTCTACAAGCTTCTCCTTATCACTCTACCGGGCTAAACACTGGCCCCTACGTAAATACGTGTACTGCAGACATACCTAGGAATAAAACAAAAACCAGTGAAAAGGAAAAGCATTCCTGCCACACTTTCCACACTCCCTGTGTACTTGACAACTTGATAGTTACTTCCCTGTGAACCAGCATTAGCACAGCCCTAAAAACAAGATTACTGGCTAGCTTGTGCTCATAAGCCTCATAGTAATGTCAGATACAAAAAGCTTAATTGAGCAAGCTCCAGTGAATTGAAGATACTCCTCAAAACCATGAAAACTAGTACTTTGGGGGAAGAAACTGAGGACATAAAAATTTATGTACATTTTGAAAAGAGTAGTGGAGAATTCAAGTAGTCAAGTTTGGATGGAACCACACAAACAATAACTTTACATTCAAAAAAAACCCCAAACATATAACCATTATTAAAGACCATCAATGGAGAAACACATCATCATTCTAATTTATTTCTTAAAAATTTCCCTTTGTTTAGAGAAGGGAAATCTTTCCTCTGTCTAAAAACCAAAGATAGGCAGCAGTCCTCAAATTTATCCAGTTATGAAACACTGTTAAATATCAAATGGAGATTAGAGGAAGGTTGTGTTAAAGGCAAATGCAGGGTACGAGTCATATAGAAATCAATTTTGGACTCAGAATGAATAAAAGTGAAACTAAATAATATCTATCTGTTTTGTGCATGAAGAGTAAGAGCTTAGAGAATTTCAACCAGTGCATAAACATACAGCAACGTACCATCAACTAAAATGTTAAAATACCCTTTATTTTATATATGAATATATACATTTGTTGTTATACTTCACTTTTCACTTAAAATTCACTTAAACGATCACTGCATATGATGGTAGGATGTAACCAATTTAACATTCTCTCTTACATAAATCATTCTTGTAGCATTTATGCCAGTTTTGAATTAAAGATACAATCCATGATTATCATAATTATGCACAAAATTACATGAAAGAAAATGCCTTTCACTGGATGGGTAACAGCTTTCCACAGGAGTAAAGAGGATAATTGCATGAGGTACTCATCTTATGACAGTATTTCGAAGGCAACAGAAGATAAATCCCTCCTCTCTACTCCTGCAGCTCCTGTATTAAATCTTTCTTAATCTATTCTGAAACAAGTCACATACAAAATTCTATCTTTGAGTTTGTCTCTAATGGTGAAACAAATACCCTTCCATTTGTACTAACCTGACCACTTTGGAAACTCCTATTCTACACTGTTGAGTCTCCCCTCTTTCCAGAAGAACTACAAGACCGTATCAGGTCCACAGTTTAGAGAATCAGCAGAGACCATCTGACAGAAGTTTGAAAACAATTATTTCAGTTACACAGTTAACATCAGTGCAAAATTAACAGTTACCTCTAGTTCAGGGATTCGAAATTTTCTTCAGAAAAGAAACTGCTTGTACTGGAATGTTTTAGAAAAATTTTCATCCCCTAAGTCTTTCATTCTATTGTTTCATTTTTGTTAATTTTCTATCCTTTTATACACAACATTTTAGGCTCTTCTGCTTTAAGAATCTCTTAATTGGCCAGAATGTTTAAGCAAATGTCTTCACTACAGTGTTTTCATTCCCCCTCTGACAAAGGACATTATATAAGTGTGTTTCAAAGCAGAGGATCACCTAGCTTTGGGTGCTTTCCTTTAATTTAACTACTTATAAACCACCCTAGTAATACCCAAGAACAGTTCTCAAGTTTCCAAGGCTTGTCTTTAAGAATGCAAACAAATTACACTGTTTTGACAAACACCAACTGATTAGTTTCAGTACCATTTAGCTTATGTAATGATAAATAATACTGTATATCATTTATCATTACACAATCATGCAATAATAAATAAAGCACTGATAAATAGTAAACCTAGAACTTCTAAAAGGAAAAGATCAGAACAGACTTCCCTTATAATTATTCCAATAGTAAAACACTGAACATCTGAAACAATGCTGTGCTCAATCCTGTTTCCTATTATATAATGGAGATCAACATAAGGAGAGGTCAGCAGAGGGCAACTGACTAATTGAGGGAATTTATTTTTGAAAGTTAAAAACCTAAACATGTAGTCTTTGAAAGTGAAGAAAGTAAATATGACCTCAGTGAGGTCTAGTAAATTCTGGAGGGAACAGAAATGGAAGGTAATAACAAGCCTACTTGATCTTTTTGTCAATACAAAAACTAGTGGCATAAACTCAAGCTAACTAAAGGTCAAGCCCTAAAGGACTATCTTCTATCCAGAGAATAGTTAACCAAAGTAAGTTACGTGCATTTATTGGAGTGTCTGACTTATTTAAATAGATGCAGACACATTTATTTTCAGTCTCTCTGGAATGCAGCATGGAAATACACATTCTTTTGTTCATGAAAACTGAGATGATTTTATTAGAAGACAAACCTGCATTTGAGCTAAGAATGCTTCAAGAGTACATTTTCCTCTGAACTTACCACCAACCATGCTATTAATCTGGGGTTTGAGTGCCTTCATTCTAACTTAGCACTCTTTTTTTTTTCTTTTTTTAAATGTTCTTCATGCAAGAGCAGCAGCTTTTTGTCACGGGTAAACAGGTATTCTACTTCTTTTTGGACCTGCTAAATAAAAATACAATTCCTGTCTCCAAGCAGCATCACAGATCACTAGAGTAGGTCCATTTAAAAAAGTATTAAAAAAAAAATTGTTTCATAAAAATTCCCAAAATGCTACATACATGAAGGCAGGATTTTTCCACAATTGCTCCGATGTTCCCTAGTTATACTTCCACTGAAGCTTAATAACAGGAAACTCACTAACCGACTTCAAGAGTTAGACCACGTCACAGTTCTTTGGAAAACTAAACATAGTGCTTGTTACTTGGTCCTTAACCATGCAGTGGGTCAGACTTCCGTGATTGTAATGGTTAGGACTAAACAAAGCATGGGTATGAATAAGAAAGAAAATATACTCTCTTCTACCTGCCGTGCTTTATGTGCTGTCTCAATGCCATGATTTCTTAGACAGCTTAAAGCCCTTGTATCTGGGGAGCGCCCCACGTTCCAGTCTGAAACGGCAGCACTGTCTGTCATCCACTGTAACAACAAAACAAATATACACATATATTTAAAGAAAATTAAAGTACAGTACCTGCCTGGCAATATGATTCATGGTAATGCCATGCTTCTTCATGCAACTCTGTCCTCGATAGTCAGGAGGGCTTCCTATTTCATAAGCAGATGTTGCTGCACTGTCTATCCTCCACTACAGAAAAACAGATTTATATTTTTATGTTTCCTTTCTCACTGTTTATATTTCTACTAAACTGGCTAGGAGACAGTTAATTCTTAGGCAGGAACAGAAATAATTAGCTTACCTTATTTTCAACTTTTTCATCAGTTACAAGTTTTCTAAAAACTGCTTCAGCTATTGGAGAGCGACAAATGTTTCCTATAGAAACAGGAGATGAAAGTGAAATTTAAGACAATTAAAACCAAATAATCAACAATTGTGTGGATTTGTCAGCACAGATCAAAGATTTTTGGTTACTTAAGAAGAATGTGGATTGCTTACACTATTATAACCCGAGAGATTCTGTAAGGGTGGAAGCCCAGAGTATTGTACCTGGGTTGCAGTAAACTCCAGTATCAATACAGATTGAGGGATGAAGGGATTGAGAGCAGCCCTGTGGAAGAGGACTTGGGGATACCTGTGAGTGAAAAACTGGCCATGAGCCGCCAGCATGTGCTTGCAGCCCAGAAAGCCAGCTGTATCCTGGGCTGCAGCAAAAGGAACATGACCAGCAGGTCAAAGGAGGTGACTCCCCCACTGTAGTCCGCTCTGGTGAGATCACTAGCACAAAAAAGACCAATGTAGTGAAATGGCTGAACAACCTGCAGTAGAAATGCTCTACTGCCAAAGGTGTAAATAAGTTAACCACCTATGGTAGGCCTCTCAAAAACGCATGAAAAATATATAGTCTTTGAAAAAGAATGAAGTATCTCAATCATAAAAAGTCTATTCAACTATTACTTTATCTCCTACATTTTCATACTTCAGAAACTGAGTAACTAGATAACTATTCATAATATTTGGTATGCCACCCAGATGCACAATGAATCACGCAAACAAATCTTCACTTTCCATCAAAGAGAATGATTTCCTCACCTCTTACTTTTGAGCAGGTAAGTATAAAAGACCACAAATGGCAACACTCATTTCTACACCTTTAAATAAATCACTCTGCTACTACTGATGAAGGTCTTTCCAAATCTCAAGGAGTTAAAAAAAAAATAAAAAATTAAAATAAATCAGATCAGGCACTTGGCCTAATTTTCATGCCTGTATTTTTCAAACTAAGTATCAAGGTAGATACTTCGGTGCTAAAGAGAAAGAAGCTGCTACGATCTGGGCATTTAACAACTTGCCATCAATCATACCAACTATAAAAAAGCCCAACATGGGAAGTGAGCCATTGAAGTAATAGAAATTTGCTGTCAAAGTTTTAGAAAACATCAAATCACTAAATGGGCAAAAGGAACTGGCTAACCATTAAGAAACGGACCTTGCTGAAACATTAAGGGAATTTTGATGGCAGCAAATCTTCTTCCAGAAGAAAGCATACTATTTCTTTTGTCTGAAGTAATTTATTCCAAGCAGAGAAACCAAATTGGTCTTACAAGAAAAAATAAATCAGGAAAAGTTGGTTTTATTTATAAAGTAAGCAAGAAAACAGGGTAGCACTTACTGTTAAAAACATTACAGAATGTGGTAATACATTAAAAAGTTAATCTCACTTCTTTAATTGAATAAGCGAGTTAAGCATTAACCAATATAATTTTAACAGGAAACAGAAGGAACATGTAACATACATGAATACTCCCTTCCCACGGTAGCCTGAAACCTTCAAATTCCCACTCAGCATTTATTCTTGCAAGTCTACACTCATCTGATCTTTGTTAACATCACTATCTATGTTAAAAAACTTTCTTTCCTTTAACAGATACAGCATAGCTGTGTTAAACGAAATAAACCAAGCTCCTGGCCTCCTCATGAAATTAACTGACTCCTTATCCAATCAGTCCAATTAAGCCAACTCTGCCCTTGTTCTAATTTGAATTTATTTTTCTTGAATACAGGCAAATAAAGCCACAGACTACACTGCAGGCAAAGTTTTTTACCAATTTGTTTTATAAAAGAAAAAAAACTTCTTAAATATGTACTTAGATCTTTTGAAAACAACCTGAGATAACTTCTACAATCACACTTGACTCCTTCGTGAGTATCAGATTTGTGATCATAATCCCCTACTTCTAATTTGTCCACTCCCTCTTTCTCCTGTTGCATCAAACAGGTGACATTTAAGTCTCCTTTCTAACCCATTAAATTCTGTTTCTATTACATCAGCTGTTGAGGACATTCACTGTACAATATTCTTCCTCTGTATGAATGATCCCACACAACTTGGGCATGAACAGTAAGTTTTATTATTACACTCAAAATTTCAATAATAAACAATGATTAATACTATTGGCCCTACTAATTCATTAACCAGCTGACAGAATTCCGAAATGGTGCTTTTGGAATAAATCCTTCTTTGCTTTTTCTGTTTAACCTTCTGCTTTACCTGGATAGAATTACTTCTTCCAAATTTTCACCTTTCTAAAACCTGCTCACTTATTAAAACAAATGCCACAAATATCATCGTTGATGGTATCATATTAAAAAAATATCGTCATGAATGGCACCATGATCACTGACTGATTAGATATATTACTACTACTTCTAGCAATAACTAGAAACTGTAGTTACATTATTTCTGAAACAAATACGTAACCTAGTTTGTGACTTAAAAATTAACATATTCCATGATGTCACACTCCAAATATTACCAGAATTATTAACACTATTACGGAACTGCAGTCATCATTCAAATATACTCTTGGGGACTACGGCCCAAATCCTAAAGCCGACTTAACAGAATCTCTTTTCTCCTCATGCTCTGCAGTATTATTTTCATCCTAACCAGCTCTGCTTATTTATGCTACTCCTTGTGACTGTTACCGTTCAGTTCATCATTAATGCAAAGCCCTATCTTTTCTCACTGACGTATGCAAACCTTAATCATTGCTTTCCAGTCATTGTCCCTTTCCAACTATAATCTCTATCCATTTTGGATTCCATTTTACATCCCACATCTGTCTTTCCAGGCTTTGCCAAGGATCCTTACAGGTGCACAGTATTTCCAAAGCTATGGATTGACAGCTGTAACTGGGGAATGAAGGGGGAAATCTCAGAAAAGTATTCATAAGGAGATTACCTTCTTCCTTGGTATAGAGCTTTATTTCCTGTAAACATTATCTACACACTATATCTGCTCTCTGTCTTCCTCTGGTGCTCCTTTCTCCTTTGTCATACTTCTGACTGATGTGCTCATACTCCTTTTATGTAGAAGACAGCAGTATTAAGTTCTCTGAATCTCCATCTTCTCTGTTTTTTATATTTCAACCTCTTTAAGTTGCAGTGACATTTTCAATCACAGAAAGACAGTACCTAAGGTACCAGACAGTCTGCCCACAGAAATAAATCCTACAAACATCTCCATATATGATGATTCAAAGCTAAGAGACTTAAATTTCAACCACAGAATCAGTACTGGAACCATCTGTTGATCACTTTTATGGAGTCATGCTTTCTCACTCATTCTTTGTCTTTGTCGGTGACATGGACAGTGGGATTGAGTACACCCTCAGCAAGTTTGCCAATGACACCAAGCTGTGTGGTTCAGTTGATACATTAGAGGGAAGGAATGCCATCCAGAGGGACCCTGACACGCCTGTGAGGTGGGTTGATGCCAACCTGATGAAGTTTAACCATGCCAAGCACAAGGTCCTACACCTGGGTCAGAGCAATCCCAGGCACAGCTACAGCTTGGGTAGGGAAGAGATTCAGAGCAGCCCTGCGGAGAAGGACTTGGGGGTGTTGGTCAATGAAAAAAAGAACATGAGCCGGCAGCGTGCGCTTGCAGCCCAGAAAGCCAACCGTATCCTGGGCTGCATCAAAAGGAGCATGACCAGCAGGTAGAAGGAGGTGATCGTGCCCCTCTACTCTGCTCTCATGAGACCTCACTTGGAGTACTGTGTGCAGTTCTGGTGTCCTCAACATGAAAAGGACATGGAACTGTTGGAACAAGTGCAGAGGAGGGCCATGAGGATGATCAGGGGACTGCAGCACCTCCCGTATGAAGATAGGCTGAGAAAGTTGGGGCTGTTCAGCCTGGAGAAGAGAAGGCTGCGTGGAGACCTCATAGCAGCCTTCCAGTATCTGAAGGATGTATCTTCCAGTATCTTATAAGGATGCTGGGGAGGGACTCTTCATTAGGGACTGTAGTGATAGGACAAGAGGTAACGGGTTCAAAGTTAAACAGGGGAAGTTTAGATTGGATATGAGGAAGAAGCTCTTTACTGAAAGGGTGGTGAGGCCCTGGAATGGGTTGCCCAGGGAAGTTGTGAATGCTCCATCCCTGGCGGTGTTCAAGGCCAGGTTGGACAGAGCCTTGGGTGGCACGGTTTAGTGCGAGGTGTCCCTGCCCATGGCAGGGGGGTTGGAACTAGATGATCTTAAGGTCCTTTCAAACCTAATTATTCTATGATTCTATGATTTGCTAGGAACAAGGACTCCACTGATGGCTATCCAAGTCAGTGCTTCATTTTTAGACTTCTTACTCCAGTCTCTGCTTTGACCCATTCCCATACAGAAATGGAAGCATTGCTTCTACTGACAGGAAAGACAACTTGAATCCATCACATGCTCAGGTCCATAACTCATCTCTAGGTACTGCTGAGCTAATCATCTATTCTCTAAATCATTTTTGTATCTTCACTGTTTCTTATTCAGCTTTTTCAGCGCTTCCCTAAAGCAAACAAAGGTTTGTCTCTTCTTCCCTTGTTTTTTTGTCTATTGTGTTACAGAAGTTCTACTAGCTTTCATCCTTTCACATTTAAAAACCTGCTTTTAACTCTACTTATCTTTCCATGCACAGTTCATCTGAGTGACTGTAATAATGCTTCCTAGTCCCATTTGCACGATCCATCAGGTTACCTTTGTAAGCAAGCACTTAAAACTTACTATGCATTCTATTCAGTTCTGTACTTAGATTCCTGTCTGAAGTTCATCATGAGTCCTAGTTCTCTACAGTTAAGTCTATCACATCACACTCAACATTCAATTAGCTTTGTAAGGAACCAACGAAGACTGATGTTAGTACAGATTCCCTGGCTTTTCCATTCACAGTCAATTTCCTTGAATACTTACACTCTTTCACTAAAACACTTAAGTATACGGCTATCAAAACCACATCTGACTTTCATATATCCCCCCCACTATCAACACACAGTGGGATTTCTCTCAGAAGTAGAATATTAGCCAATGCATGTATACCTATCTAAGAAGAACTCCATTTTGGCTCAAGAGATCTAAATAGGGATGTCTACAGGCGCACTAGGTTTCAAAGTCCCTTGCCAATCAAGGCTTAGTCAATGTAACCAATGTAAGTAGTAATATTACTTTCTAGGATTCACAGTAGTCAAAACATCAGCTAATTTGCTCATGTTCACATGTAAAAAATCTTTCCCTGCAGCAAGATTAATGATACTGAGTTACCAACTACTGGAATATTAAGCTTTACCCCAGCAACCTAAACGTTCCCCAGTAACAAATAAAGATTTCCAACACATAAGCACCTACTCACAATTACCAGACTTTTTAAAGCATACATCTTAATTGTATTTTCCAATACCAAGATCACTTTTACAACCATGCTTTCAAAATCTCTAGTACTTCTGCATCACTGAAACACAGACTAAATAAGGCATGTATTCCTACAGCTACCTTTACCAGTGCTCCACAGAAGATAGGTATTTATCTTATATTTATCCAACATTCTCTTTTTCAGAAAAAAAAAAATGGCATTATTTCTTTTTATCAGCTTGCAAAAAATCCTCATTGTAGCAGCCGTTTTCCATAATATCTTCTATGTCTTATCCAACCTACTGTTTTTCCATTCTGCAGCTATAAATGGCATTTTACACCATGTATTTGGCTGTATCTAAACACATGTAACGTTTTATGACAACTGAACTAGTGTCCTGGGTTCAGCAGTAGCAGTCATTTTTCTCCTTCTTAGTAGCTGGTGCAGTGCTGTGTTTTTTGACTTGCAGCCTGGGAACAGCGCTGATAACACCGGTGTTTATAGTTGTTGCTAAGTAATGTTTATACTGATCAAGGACTTTCTGAGTCTCATGCGCTGCCAGGGAGGAGGGGAAGCCGAGAGAAAGCACAGACAGGACACCTGACCCAAACTAACCAAAGAGGTATACCATACCACAGCACATCATGCCCACTATATAAACTGGGGGCAGTTACCCAGAAGGGTTAGATCACTGCTCGGGTCGGGCTGGGTATCGGTCAGTGGGTGGTGAGCGGTTGTATTCTCTTCCGTTGTTATTTCCCTTATCATTATTATTATTGGTGGCAGCAGCAGTGGTTTTGTGTTATGCCTGAGTTACTGGACTGTTCTTATCTCAACCCATGGGAGTTACACTCTTTCGATTCTCCCCCCTATCCCTCCGGGAGCAAGGGGGAGGAAAGGGGGGGAGCGAGCAAGCGGCTGCGTGGTTCCGAGTTACCAGCTGGGCTTAAACCACCACAACTAGGAACCCAAATCTCTCTGTAACTGTGACCTAGGTTCCTTATAACCAATAAATTAACTGTCATTTTAGAAATTATTTGTGCAGTCTAGAATCACTGATGGCAATACTCTTACTCAGTGGCTCACAACAAACATCAATTTTCAGAGGACCCACCCAAACCCACTCTGCTTACTGTTCACTTGTCTTACAGCTGTTCCTCCACACCTGGAGGAGATCAGTACACTAGAGCCTGGTCCAGGATGCCCATAGAGCTTATTACATTAGAGCAGAAAAGTCAGCAGAGAGAAAGAGACTGACTTATGTAACAGAGCATCACATCAAGCTCATTTCTGGACCTCAACCATTAATTAAACGAGCTAGCTAAGCGTAAAAACAGCAAACTGCATTTTGGTTCATGTCTAGTTTTAATTATTTCTTTGCCTCACATGAAAAATATTATTTCCTGGTGCCTTTTCATATACTGCAATTACCTATATTCATTTATTTCTCAGTGATGAGGAACCCTTATAATTAATGTGGTAATGTACATTAACTAGACTGTATTTTATTGTGTAATGAATATGTATTTATCTCATTACAAAGAAATAATACAGTCAATAGATACCTCAGTAATAAGTTTCTTCCAAAATAAAGTAGAAATAAAACAATCTTTCATAAAGGCTTGCAGTTTTGGGGATCAGCTCTCACTGAATGTAGCAAACTTCAGAACGTGCTTTATCAACCAGCACAGAATACTACAGATAAATGTAATTCCAGAAATCTGATTAGTACTCATTTCAGCAATAACCATAGGTACTGTACTGGGTTCAGCAGCAGCAGTCATTTTTCTCCTTCTCAGTAGCTGGTGCAGAGCTGTGGTTTTGATTTTGGGCCTGGGAACAGCGCTGATAACACCAGTGTTTTCAGTTACTGCTTGGTGATGTTTTGGTTTGACCAAGGACTGTCTGAGTCTCGTACTCTGCCAGGGAGGAGGGGAAGCCGGGAGGAAGGAGAGAAAGGACACCTGACCCAGACTAACCAAAGAGGTGATTCCATACCACAGCACGTCATGTCCTGGATGTAGAAACGGAGGGGAGAGACCCAGAAGGGTGGTGAGGGTGCACAGTGGGTGGTTCACTGGTGGGTGTCCACTGCGTGGTCGGGCTTGATATTGGATGGTGGGAAATTGTATTCTTTTCCCTTGTATTTTCTCTTGTCATTATTATTATTGGTGGTAGCAGTAGTGGCTTGTATTATACCTTAGTTACTAAACTGTACTTATCTCAACCTGTGGGAGTTGCATTCTTTCGATTCTCCTTCCCATCCCTCCAGGAGCGGAGGGAAGAAAGAGGGGGAAGTGAGTGAGTGAGCAAAACTGTGCGTGGCTGAGAAGCGTAAACCACGACAGCTACTCTTTCTAATAAAATTTAGGAGGAAAAAAGCTATTAGGGCATAAGTATCACTCTTCAAAACTAATCAAAAAAAAGAGCAAACTTAAAGCAGGAAAAGGTTGCCTTCAAAACTTAACTGTAAAGAGTATGCATTTGACTGGAAAAAGAAGTGCTTGTCATCATACACTGTCATGGTTATTTTGTTATAACACAGTAACATAGGAGTTTAAAAGGTATTTACGACATTTGTTAAAAAAAAAAAAAATCCACTCCGATTAACATCGGTCCTCACCTATTTACCCTTTCTTCAAGCTTAATAGTAATAATGTCATTTCCATACCTAGATTATTATATCATCTTCCATTAATAACAGTTTCTCAGAGACTCAACTGCATTAGGAATTTGTAACAGTGCAAATCACCATCATGGGTTTACAGACCCATACATATGAAATGTTTCATAGAATCATATAATCATTTAGGTTGCAAAAGACCATTAATATCATCACCTCCAACCATAAACCTAGCACTGCCAAGTCTACTGCTAAACCATGTCCCCAGGTACCACATCTACCTATCCTTTAAATACCACCAGGGATGGTGACTCAACCACTTCCCTGGGCAGCCTGTTCCAATGCTTGAAAACCCTTTTGGTGAAGAAATATTTCCCAATATCCAATCTAAACCTCCCCTGACAGGGAGAGGCTTGAGACCATTTCCTCTTGTCCTATTGCTTGTCACTTGGGAGGAGAGCCAGCATCCACCTTGCTCCATCCTTCTTTCAGCTAATTGTAAACGGCAGTAAGGTCTCCCCTCAGCTCTCCTCCAGACTAAACAACCCCAGTCCCCTCAGCCGTTCCTTATAAGACTTGTGCTCCAGACCCTTCACCAGCTTTATAGCCCTTCTCTGGACAGGCTCCAGCACCTTAACATCTCTCTTGTAGTGAGGGGCCCAGAACTGAACACAGTATTCAAGGTGTGGCTTTACCAGTGACAAGTACATGGGATGATCACTACCCTGGCCCTGCTGGCCATACTATTTCTGATATAGGCCAGGATGCTGTCAGCCTTCTTGGCAGCCTGGGCACACTGCATGCTCACCTTCAGCCATCTGTCCACCAACACCCCCAGGTCCTTTTCCACAGGCCACCATTCCAGCCACTCTTCCCCAAGCCTGCAGCATTTTATGGGGTTGTTGTGACCCAAGCGCAGGACCCGGCACTTTGCCTTTTGAACCTCCTAACACTGGCCTTAGCCCATTGATCCAGCCCATCCAGATCCCTCTGCAGAGCCTTCCTACCCTCAAGCAGATCAAAACTCCACCCAACTTGGTGTAATTTTCAAACTTACTGAGGGTCCACTCAATCCTCTCATCCAAACCATTAACAAAGATATGACACAGAACAGTCTCAAATACTGAGCTCTGAGGAACAGCACTTGTGATCAGCTGCCAACTGGATTTAACTCCATTCACCATCACTCTATGGGTCCAGCCATCCAGCCAGTTTTTTACCCAGCAAAGTGTACACCCATCCAAGTCACGAGCAACAATTTTCTCCATGAGAATGCTGTGGGAAACGACAACAAAGGCTTTACTGATGTTTAGGTAGTCAACATCAACAGCCTTTCCCTTGTCTATTAAGCAGGTCACTTTGTCACAGAAGGAGATCAAAAGAGTCAAGCGGGACTTGCCTTTTACCAACACATGCTGACTTGGCCTGATCTCCTGGTTGTCCTATATGTGCCACGTGATGGCACTCAAGATGATCTGCTCCATAGCCGTTTCTGGCACCAAGGTCAGACTGACAGGCCTGTAGTTACCTGGATCCTGCTTTCAGCCCTTCTATAGATGGGAATCACATCTGCTAACTTCCGGTCAGCTGGGATCTCCCCAGTTAGCCAGGACTGCTAATGAATAATTGAAAGTGGCTTGGTGAGTACTTCTGCCAGCTCCCTCAGTATCCCTGAGTGCGCCCTACACAGTCCCACAGACTTGTGTGTGTTTAAGTGGTGTAGCATGTTGATGACTATTTCTCCTTGAATTATGAGAGCTTCATTCCGCTCCTTGTCCCTGTCTGCAAGCTTAAGGGGCAGGGTACCCTGAGAACAACTATTCATACTATTAAAGAACAAGGCAAAGAAGGCATTAATGCCATCAGCCTTTTTACTCATCCTTTGTTACTACGTTTACCCCCATGTCCAGTAAAGGACAGAGAGTTTCCTTAGCCCTCCTTTTGGTGCTAATGTATTAATAGGAACATTTTAATTGTCTTTCATGGCAGTAGCCAGATAAAGTTCTAGTTGGGCTTTGGCCCTTCTAATTTTTTCCTGCAGAACCTCACAATATCCTTGTAGTCATCCTGAGTTGCCCGCCCCCTCTTCCAATGGTTATAAACTCTCTTTTTTTTCCTGATGTCCTGGGTTCAGTCTTTTGAGAGATTTTAATTATTTACCTTAAATAAGTAAGTTTTAAATGGTTTGAGTCAGTGACATTATATTGTGTTGTTTAGAATGCTGTTTGCTTAGCTTTACTTGCTTAGCATGAGCAGCTAAACTTGCTGAAGCCTTAAGCCACAAGCTGTGGTCTTTCACCTAGATATGCTTTCAGCTGGAATAGAGTTAGCTTTCTTAGTAATTTTCCTAGAAGATGGTACAGTGCTGTGTTTTGTTTTCAGGATGAGAAGAACCTTGTTAATACTGATGTTTTAGCTACTGCTAAGTAATGTTTATCCCGGATCTAGGACTTTTCTAGTGTCCTGTGCTCTGGCAACAAGCAGGTGCACAAGCACAAATCAGAAAGAGGCTACCACTGTCAGCAGAAGCTGCAACTTAACAAGGTAAGAACAGTTCACAACCTATCTGTAGGGAGACAACAGTAACATAAGACCCTAGACCAAAATAGAACCATAGGATAAAAAAAAGGCACATGAGGAGCAGGTGCATGAATCACAACGGTACAATTGCCCAGTGATGTCTTTGTTCAGGGTCCATCTCTGGAGGTACCCAGTTTTGTTTGGGTTTGTTGGGGTTTTTTTATGTACCACTCATTATTAAATTATTTTCTCCTGGACTCAAATGAATGAGACTCTGCTGCAGCAAATCTAGGATCGAGCACAAAGGAGGAGGAAGCACGCCCAAAAGTGAGTATGTATGTGAGTGAGGAGTGGAAAGGGGAACCCCTCAGTTCACTGGAGCTGCCTACTGTGAAGGAGCTTCGGTCTTAGCAGTTAAAGTCCCAGGCATTGTGAGGGCAACTCCTTGAATGGTGCGTGAATGCTCGGGTAGCAGCGTCTCCCTAACACAACCAAAGCTGTCCGATCCGAAGCTCTGCTCAGCCAGGCCACTCTTCTTCCCTGCCGGCTCATCTTTCAGCACATGGGGATGGTGATTACTGCTGCCTTTAGAACATAGTGTTTGGAAAAAAGGATGCATATTAATTACATGTTTTTTCCAAAAAAATGTTTGCCTACGCCAGTGGCTCCCAAAGATAAAGCAACTGATAATCCCTTACTAAAGAATGTTTTCCTTTACTTATTATTAGGGCCTGATTTTTCTCCAATGTAAATATCAGAACATATTTCACAAAACTAAACTTTTGTTTTGCTATTTAATTAATCTGCACTTCTCCTATTACAACAGAAAAGCAGGTACTAAAAAAACCCCAAACATATTAACCAATGGTTTTGTAACAAAAATGTCAAAATGCCAGGGATTCACAGGGATCAACTCTCAGCACATAGGTAAGATTATAAGGACTAGGAAACAGAAAATGTTAAAATCCCTCCTAGATCAGTGCAAAGACCTGTCTGGCTTGCTATCCTCAGGTGGGAGTAGAAGCAGATGTTTAGAGAAAGCATGTACAAAATGGGGCACAGCTCTGTAATTGAGGTAGTGAGGTTAGTAATTTGTTGATTTTGAAGATGCAGATCATCTTGCCTATGAGTAACCAATTGTCTTAACCCCCACGAAAGCATTTTCAAAACATTTCTGATCCCATTTACACTTCTGTTTTCCATAACCTCTTATGAGAGTCACAACTTAAAACATACAAAACATCTTAAAAAAAAACAGAATTAAAAAAAAAAAAATCCCAGTTATTTAGGTAGTCCTTCAAAAAAAGTCTTATTTTTTCATCATGGACAGAATTCCATAGCTCAAAACGACTCCCACCTCCACCAAGTTCCTTTTCTTACATAAGTCCTACCATATGTACCCTCTTCTTACTGAGCCTGTTCCATTAACTTCAGTCATTCTTGTCACTGTTTTAGCTCCCTTTTTAGTGCCAGATGCTCAGAACCATATGTTCATGTGGCGCTGCTGCAGTATTCCCTCCCTGCTGTTCTAGAAGCAAAGCACCGAGCAGCCTATTTCAGAAAGCTATTCCCTACCACACTCTGTGCAGCAGTATTTAACTCAGAGCTCACGCTGATTTTCCCCACGCATAAACCTCGGTTTTATTAATGCTGAATTCCACGTGTTATTTCCCACTGATTGCTGCTTTACTGCCACAAAGACGCACGGGAAAACGACGGATACTGCTCTGTGCCTCCCTCCTCGGCTATCGCTCCGACCCCTCCCCGGGAAAGCAGACACCCGCAGAGCCACCCTCGCCCGGCACATCTGGGCTGCGGGCCGGGCCTACCCGCAGTCCGCCGATCCTCGCATCATCGGGCTCCCTACACCCCTGTCTCAGCCCCCTGACCGAAGAGCGGCGGGAGGAGGCCGGGAGAAGCGCTGCGGAGAGCAGACCCGACTCTCCTATCCCCTCGCCCCGCTCACCCAGACACACGAAAAGCACCGACTTCACCTCCCCCGCCGCCATCTTCGTTCAGTCACCTGCGGAAGGGACCTTCCTAACTGTCGCACCCCCTGCGCCGCACTTTACGGCACCGTCCGTTACGGCCGTCTACGCTCTTTGCCTGATCTGAGTCAAAATTAAAACGAGTGAACTGTGGCACTCTGCCGAGTACCCGCGCATGCACGGGCGGGACCACGACCGGCAGCGGGACGCGGGGCCAGGACGGAATCGGGGGCGGGCAGGCGGCTGGCGGCCTGCCCGGCCCCGCCCGCCTCACCTGCGGCAGGTGCGCGGCTTGGCGGGGCCGCCCTGGCGCAGCCCAGTGCGGCGGCGCTGAGGAGGAGCGAGGCGAAGGGAAGTGAGGGTGCTCCGGCCCGGGCAGGAGTGAGTATCGTTGTGGGGGACAGGTGGGCTCCTCAGCGGGAACCCTGGCGGGGGGCTCCCGCCCTCCTTAGCTGCTGCCCGGGCTTCCCCCGCTGAGGAGGTGGTTCGCCTTGTCCTGCCTGCTGTTCCCTCGCTTTCCTCCCGGTTAGCCGGGTAGGCTGCAGGCTTGGTGTACTAGGGGGAAGCCGCTCGCCTCGCCTGTAGCTGCGGGGGGCACCCAGAAGGGCTGGCAAGAGGCTACAGGGCCAGTCAGCTCTTGTCGGGCAGCTTGGGTGGCTGCCCCCGGTCAGGCTCTTGCCACTGGTCAAGCAAGCAGGCTCTTACATGCGAGGAACAAGTAGTTTTTCCATTAACTTCCCATCTCGCCCAACGTTGTGGCATGTAGTACATCCTCCAAGAAGAAATTTCAGAGGTGTCAAATACGGTGTCGGCATCGGTGAAGTTAAGAACACACGAATGCTTTGCTTTCCAGAAAAGGTTGAGTGTTGGGGATTTTTTGTATGTGGCTTCTCCTGTAGAGTACCTAGCTGCATTCTTCAACGCTGGCTTTGCAATGGCAAGGTGTGGCCAGGACTGGATTCCTCTGCTGCTTTTATGGCTTGTTTACCTTGGTTTTCAGTCAAAGTGAAGCTCTTTGGAGGTTAAGCAAAAATGCTGGGTTCTGAAAATTGTGCCGAATCTTTGACTTACACATGAAAGCAATGATTAAGTAACCTCATAACCTGAAAAGCTTATCTAACATATTTTCAGTTGAGTGGAACAAATAGCACATTTCCTTTTATACAACTTCGTATGCTGACCTGTATATGTCACTTTTTTGTTTATTTGTAAATGCAGTTGTACAACTGCATTTTTTAAATATTTATTTTACTTTGAAGTGAAATTATTGGTAATCAGAAATATTGACTCTACCCATCATTCCGCTGCCTGTGCACTGCAGCATTCTGCTGTCTCACAGGCCTAGTTGCTGGTGTGAGGAGTGCAAGGCGGTGGACCCCGAAAGGGGCCATGGCCCTGCTCAGTTGTCAGATGTGGCCTCAGCAAAGAAGGGAGGGGTGAGATGAGTCAGTTAAGTAATTCTCACACGTAGCTCTGCCATGTTATACAACCTGCGCAGCGTATAGTGCCTTTACCCCTGCTTTCTGTCAGATGGAGTGCCTCGAGGTGTCACTAGAGGAAGCAGATTCTCCACCAACAACTTTTTATGCACGTGTGGGTCAGGGGAGATTGAAGCTGTATATCGAAGTGGGTGCTTTGAAAGACCATTCTGGAGGGCTTCTAAACCCCAGTGTCTGTGTGTGTATGTAATGTGTAGGTATATGCCTAGGTGTAATTTTGAGATTAAGTATTTCATTTTTTGCAGTCCTGGGGAGGATCATTATCTTAAGCATTCTTCTGCATTCTCAGCCCTCAGCAGGGGAAGAGAGTCACAGTCTGTACCTTCTTCAGTTAACGTTAAATTCATACCTTTGGAATGAACTGTAACAGAATTCACTATTGTTCTTTGTCTTATATCATGGTTTCTCACCACTAAGAATTCATATTTCTGATATTATAAGCTCTGTATTTTGGTTGGGTTTTAAACATCCATTACATTGTTATAAACAAGCCTATAATGCAAGGCTACTATGAAGAAGAGGCAGTATGACTTAGTGGGAGAGGAATGCTATTGTGAACAAGACAATCTAAAATCTTTGGTAGAATGAGGGTTCTTCAGACTCTTGAATAATAAATATCAAGCGCTTAACGTTTCTTTAATGTCTGCTCCTTTTATTTAGAAGAAATTTCATGTGTGATTAATTGTAGAAATTAATTCATTGTGGGAGTTGGTAATTTCTTAGATTTGATGCATGCACATAGAAAATTGGGACATCTATGAAGTGGGGACATGAGAAGGTCAGGATGATAGTAATGGTTTTACTGATAGAAGTGTTGAATGTTTTATGCAGTAAGCAACTGGAGACTATTTTCTTAATGTAGCTTTTTTTTATTTAGGTTATTATTGTAACGCACAGAGCTATCATGTAATACACACTGGGGTTGTAGTAAGTTACATTTTTGTTCTCTCTATGCTTCTAACCCTGTTGAGGATATAATCAAGATGGTTTTTAGGATTTTTTTTCTAGAAAGCAAGGCTTTATTTTAGTGCTTTCTTGTGCAGAGGTTAATGTGCTTGTTTACAGGCTTGGATTGCCCTGAAGTGTATTCTTCCTGATTAAAATGAAGTTAGCAAGCGTAAGTTGGGATTCCCTTTGGTGTTTCTCCCTTATTCCCGTTTCTATATTTCATATATCATGCCAACTCTTGTATTGACACAAGGAGAGACAGGCAGAACTGAATTCCTAGCTCTGACTTAGCTTTGGCTATGCTGTGTATTCTGCTTGGTGGGCAGCACCCAACCCCTTTGCACCCAACCCCTTTGGTACCAACTGTTTACACATCAAACATATTACAAGTGTATATGAAAGACTTGCCAAAAGTGTTTCACATAGGCAGTTTCCCAGGGCCTGGGTGGCAAGGTGGATAGGTGTGGTGGCATGTTTTGAACTAAAGCTTACAGTTCTCGTAGTACAAACTATTGGAAGAGTTCACTTGTTTGTCTCAGACAACCCCCGGGGTAACTTTGCCTTTGGTGCTTGTTGCAGAGCATACTACTGGCTCTATATTCTTGAAAATGCTGTTTTCTGACTATCTTTGTACAAACTGAATAATTTGCTAGAGCAAAGGCTACAGTTCAGTTGCACTCAGATTCTTAGCATTCTTGAAATTGCTAAGTTACAAGGATTTTTGAAGACTTTTAGCTACAGGTGTTCACTGCTCTGCCTCCCATGCAGTTGAACAGATGTCCGATGTGTTTTTTGGAGCAAATCTTCTGATTCAGCTGTACCTCCTGCAGTTAGCGACTGTCTTCATATGCCACAGTGCCTTAGAAATTAGGAGGCATTACCTAGTTGTAACATCTTGCATATACAAAGGGAATGAGTTTTTCTTTAAAGTGCATTGTTCGGCTGTGTCAGTTTCATTTTTCCCTCATGTATTTCAGCTCTCATAAGAAAGTTCATCCTTCTAGGAGATCATAGGAAATTCACCATCTCTAGAATTTCCTCCAAGATGACTTTAGTAACAGCTGGGAACCAAACTCAACAAGTGCTTTTGATTATGTGGTTTGTGTGGTACAGGTTTTTGATTTTTTTTTTTATTATTTTATTTTTTTTTTTTTTATTTTCAATTCCAGATTTGGTAGATTTAGATTAGACATTAGCCAAAAATTCTTTCCTGTGAGGGTGGTGAGGCACTGGCACAGGTTGCCCAAAGAAGTTGTGGCTGCCCCATCTCTGGCAGTGTTCAAGGCCAGGTTGTATGGGGCTTGGAGCAACCAGGTCTAGTGAAAGGTGTCCCTTGCGGGTGGTAGGGGGTTGCAACTGCATGATCTTTAAGGTCCCTTCCAGCTCCATTCTATGATTCATGACCGATACCCCATTAAGTTACAAAATGATACACTTTGTGTTTGGATAAGTCCTTTCCTCTTTATTGAGAAAAGTAATTAAGAATATGCACGCAATGAAACTGTGGGTATGGGAGTTTTTACCTGTTGTAGGGTTTCTTTAGCATTAAAGAGTGGGTATTCTACATGAAAACTATTGAGCTTCCATGATGTAGAAGTGCTGACATAATTGGTAGCAAAATGCAAAAAGGCAGTTTGTCTACACCGGCAGCTGACCAAAAATCTTGTTTGCTTTTGGACACATTACATGACAATATTCACACTAATATAGCTAATGAACATAAATACTTTTATCACATTTCATACAATTTAATTTATTCAGATAGCCCATGCAGAGGATAAGTTTATCTTTGGATGTATTATTTTATGTAATTACTGGTTTTCAAAATATTTTTCTTTGCTTTCAGATATGTCATTGGCTTACATCTCAGTTTGTATGTCTGTAAGCTTGAGTTTACAAAATCCCTGTGCTGAGAGGGCAGCAGCCTAAAGACTTGGCCAGGAAGGAGGAGTTTTCTCCTTGAAAAAATTCATAGCAGAAAGCACAAAGTTATGTGCTTCTAAAGGCATCGAAGAGCAACTTGCCTCAGAATACCAGCTAATAGTAAAAGTAGTACAGGTGCAGGTTGGGGGTGAGGCACTTTCCATCTCCAGTTCAGAGTTACTACGTTTAGAAGCTTCCAATAATACTGGCTTCCTTCAAATTATCTTCAGAGGTATTTTGATTTCCATAACTCAAAGTAATATATTACCAAAAAGCACCAGAACCAAGCAACAATAAAAAACCAACCAAACAAGAAAACCTTAACCCAAACAGAAAAATCAAACAAACCCACAGGCTTACAGAGATGAGAACAAAGGAAGAAATCTGCTTTTTATCTCCATTGCTTCATTTCTATCAGTGGAAAGGCTTCTGTCTTTCAAGTAGTTCCTTTTTGAATAAAGACTTGTGATTCTGTAGGTTTTGATTTGACTTCATACTGTGTATTTGCATACCAAAATCCAAATGTAAATGGCTAGGTTTCTTGTCATTTTCTGAATTCTTAGCTGTCATGGATTAAGCATACTAATCTTTAAAATGGTATTTGTCAATCCCCCCCCCCCCCCCCCCCCAAATTACTGTGAATGCATAAGTATATACACACAGGTAACTTTGGAAATGTATGCTTCATAAATTCAAGAATGATTTCTTTCTGAAGCCCTCTCCCCAATTCAATAATAAAAAAAATAAATCTTCAAAATGCTGTGAATAGCTTTATGTAGTGATAAAAATGCCTGTGAGATGCTGGTTTTAAGAAATATAAATGTTGGTCTATTTTCCTTTTAGAGAAGGTGCTGACTTTCAGTGTGTGACATTCCTTTTCAATATTTGGGTTCTTGAAGGCTGAATTTAGTTGTAACTTTATTTTGCTCTTGAGGTTTTTCCTGTGCGCAGGCTGTCAGCAACAGCTAACTTTAGTAGGTTATTGCAGGTACACCAAGGAAAACCACGCTTGATTTAACATGGATTGGGGTGGGGTGGTGTTAATTTTCAGGTCTAAGTACCATTTCACTTCCTTCCAATGTAGCATTTTGGAATAAAAATATGATTTCTTATATTTCCATCTGTCTTACATAAACTTTGAAATGCTTCCAAGTCCTTGTTTTCTGTATGTTGAAGGCTGCAGGTTCTGCAAAACTTTCAAATCTGTTCTCCCTCCCCCACCACCTTCCTACCAGCACCGGCTTAATGTCGTACCATCCAGTGAGCTTCTTGTTATCCAGGGTGGGGAAGGAGGGAAAAAGTAGTTACAATAGTCAACAGTGCGAAGACTTCCAGGGTTATGAAGCCAAGTGCAGCTCAGCTGCCACTCTGCAAGGCCATGTAGTTCCTGCTGTAGTACTTTTACCCTGCCATAACTCTGTTTCTGACACAGCGCTGGCTACGCACTCGAAGTCTGTTGAAGAAAGTAATGCACTAAAGCTGGTAAAATTTCAGGCATCTAATTGATGAGAGGAGTATGGTAGAAATACGTGACATTAGCGTAAGGCTTCCTTGTATGGAGAGACCCTGTTTTCACCTTTTCAACTTCACTTCCATTGCCTTATGCTGATGCATTTTCTTTTGTCTTCTGCCTCACTTGCTGTTCTCCAGGTGCCTATGGCAGAATTGTACAACATAGACAATTGGTGTGAGCCTCTGTGTCGGTAATTATTACTTTCTCATTCTCTGCTACTGCTTTCCTAGACTTCTTTTAGCCATACAATTAGTATTTTCCAGCAGGATGATCAAAGTGTGCATTCTGAGGCTTTCCTCTTTCATGCTCTTTGGAGTCTTGAGGAAGAAGTATCTGCTTGTTGCTGTTGGCTCCAAAACCAGGAGAAAGATGCTCAGGCTCTGACCACAGAAGTCTGCTGGGTTTCAACTAAAGGGAGTGGTTATTTTTATTTTATTCCATCCTTTTCCCCCAAGTTTCTTTTCAAGTTCTACCACTATTTCCTTGGACTCCACAGACTCTTTTCTTGCCATTTCATTGACCTTGCTTCTTTGCTGCCTGCCACTGGCTTCAAGGGTTGGAAGTAGCAAACGGAGGGAGACTGATGGAGGCATGTTTAACATAGTCTGCTCCTTGTCATCCACTGTTCTATTTCACTTCACTTTTCTTGGGTTAGGAAAAATGCTTATGATGCACATCTTGCACACTTTTCTAGGAATTCCAAGTACCAGGTGACTCCCAAGGCTGGAGCTGGCTACCACAATGTTACACATCTGTGAAACCAAAATTGCATTAATCTCTTTAATTGTAGTGCTGAATTGAAATCTCTTGTTTAGGCTCTTTTCTATCACTGCACTGTCTTGCTTTTCAGGTTCTTCTTTCCCATTAGATGTCCTGTAACCTTTCTTGACTATGCTAGTTCTCATGTTTATGAATGTTCTTAATTATAGATTTGAATGGTCTGTGTTCATACAAGCTTTTTAGTGTTGACGTTGCTGCTATAACCATGGGTATTAGCAAATCAGCTATGCTTTAATGTGTTCTTTCTGCTTTTAGTAAACTTTTTAGTGAAGTGAAAGCGAAGACTGAATTACTGTCTGAGGCTCATAGAGAAAACAGCAAACACCACCTTAGCTAAAAAAAAAAAAAAAAAAAAAAGTGACCCACCCACTGAATACTTTAAAGCTTGTATATAGACGAGCAATGTACATATGAAATCTACATGCGAGGCTTTGTCTGTATCATCAGTCTTCCTTGAAACTGTATTTTTGATGTTTGGGTTCTTATAACACCACCATGCTTTATTTCATCTGTTTGTATTCAGCAGTATTTTGATTATATCAGAATAAGTTATAGCTTCAAAGTAAAAAGACTTTATTTATTCTTTATTACACCTTGCTCAGATAATTTCACCAAATGTTCAGCCAACACATTATTACTGTTAGTCAGAATGTAAATTAGATGCTGACGCACTTGCCTCATCAACTTACAAATTAAGCAGTTAATCAATTTTGGTGTGATATTCCCCCATGGGGTTTGTGTTGCTGACTCACATATGCTCAATCTCTTCTCCTTTCAACAACAAGCAGGAGTGCAAATGAAGCTTGCTCCCAGCTGGACATTCACTGGTCATGGCATTCCAAATCCATCAGTCAGTATATCCTCCTGATAGATATTATTGTCTTATTGCTCCTGGTTACCTCTTTCCTGAGCATTACTTGCATACAAAATAGGCAATTATATATGCATATTTAAAAGCTAATAGTGAAGACAGTGCTACAGGATTATTCCTTATGTTATTGAAGGGTGAATTGAACATGGAACTAATGCTTATGTCTAAGTATTTCATACAGTATTTTTATTAAAAAGCAGATATTTCTAAAACATCTGTTGAATAGACTTGTAATATTAAATCAGTTTTTAAGAAAAGATTTTCATGGTTTAAATCCTAAGATAAGCTTGAGGGGAGGAGGACAATTTAATAGGTGAACAGAAGCTTAATCCATTTTTCATGTCACAGAAATCCCACTTACGATGTTGTCTGTTTATACAGTGATTAAAATTAGTAGAAATGAGATTCTGTTCCTAACCTTTACTATAATCTTTAGTAATTTTATTTCTATTGTATTTTGGGACAGACACCACCATTTCAGAGTGCAAACCACCACACACTTTTTTTTTTTTTTTTAACTAAATAAGTAGTTTTGAAGCCTTTGACATAGTTGTATGATTTTTCCACTTTTTACTGAAAAGCATAATATTCTTTGGTTTTGACCAAGGTTTTATGAAACTGATCTAAAATTTAATAATGCAAGTGAGGCCTCATCCATGCTTTATAGCTAACCATTAACCTTTGCCTTTTAAGTGTTAATTGTAGTCTGTGTCCTTAATTAATGTTTAATTCTGTCAACAAAATACTGAGTGTGGAATAGCGCAAGAGGGAGAGCCAAGCCTCCCCCCTTCTTCACTGATAAAAATATTAGATTTCTTTTGCTATGGCTTTAGCATTTGTAGCAAAAATGGGAGTCCAGCCAGGCTTTATCAAACATCATATTGTATATAATTAAGGTCAGGGTGTTGGCTTCTTGTTTGTGGGCTTTTTTTAGGCAATTCATCAGTTCCTCAAGACCCCTGTAGGCATCCTGCCAGTTCCTTAGTATCCTTGTAACATGGCAGAAATAAATAAAGGAACTCAAAAGGAACCACTGTGAAAATAATCATATGGTAGCCACTTGGAGTAACTATTGTTTTTCAGCAACAAAAGTGTTCAATCAGTTGGCTTACTGATCCTGTCAATTGTTGTTGAAACCTTTCTGTGCCATGCTTGCTTACCAGTTAAAGTCACTTTAATTTTTATACATTCTGTTGTCAAAATTAACATTGGGGCATAAGTCATCTTTCTTGTAGTCCTTCTCTACAAGGTGTAGCTTTGAGCTCTTCAGTTGGCAGGCATTCACCCTCCTCCTTTTTTCCTTCTCTCTCCCCCACCTCTGTGCTTTAGAAAGATCACCTGTTTCTTAGCCCACTTATGAAGGTACACAGATCTGGCTCCATGCAAAGTAACTGGCTGAACGTTGTTGTCAAATCTGCTTGCTGTTTTAGTCCAGAAAAATAATCCTGCATTGCTTCAGTCTGAGGCAGGAAGGGAAGAAGCAAGGGCCAGTGGAAGTGTGAATTCCTGTGGTTACCCAGGGATGCAGAAGCAATATTGATATTGGAAACAAGTAATATAGGGAGAAAGTGAAGTTTCTGCTATTATTGTGAGGATGGGAAGTTAGGCTATTCTTATGCTTACTGTTACATTACACGGTAGAGGAGGCATCCCTCTCCATCTCCCCTATTTCCTGGTAATAAAAGAACTTCACATCTTGTGGCACAAAAAAGATATTGGAGTGAAAATATGTAATTTTCAGTTTGCTTGAGTAATGCTATTTTTATATGCAATGTTTTCATTTGGGAATACAATGTTTGGAATCATAGTGCAGGTAAATCATAGAACAGTTTGGGTTGGAAGGGACCTTTAAAGGTCATCTAGTCCAACCTGCCTGCAGTGAGCAGGGACATCTTCAACTAGGTCCGGTTGCTCAGATCCTCGTCCAACCCAGTCTTGCATGCTTCCAGGGATGGGGCATCTACCACCTTGCTGGGCAACTTTTTTGTAAAAACACCATCCTCATAGTAAAAAAATTCTTCCTAAATAGCAACATCAGGATAAAAAATAACCCAGGTAAGACAATCATGGAGTCGTCCTAGGTGTCTTGTGAAACTTTGAAAGTACACTGAGAAGGGTTATTGTGACATCCTCCCTCCTGCCCCAAGGTGCGACTAAAATCTGATTTTGAAACCACTTCTGTGTTGAGAATTGAAGGAACAGTGAGATGGTAACTATTTTGATGGCTTATAAGTTCAACTTTGAATGGTCTTCAATTAAATAGTAAGGCCTACATGTATATAAACATGCGCCCACTGTTTTCTGGTAGCCGTCAAATCTTTCTGAAGCAATTCTAAATTCTAAATATTTTTTTTTTAACTCTTTCAGACTTTTAGGTCTGAAAACATCTCATGCTTTCTTAATAGACTTGGCTAAGGGATTTCTCTTCTAATACTTTTGAAATATGAGCTTTTTCTTTTTTAATAGTAAGAAAAATGAATTGGAGATATTCCTCCAAGTTCTGAGATCGGGCAAAGAGAAGCAAAGAAGAAGGAATACACGTGAAGATAAGGAAGAGTGAGAATAGCACAAAGTTTCTGTGTAATCTAGAAGCTGGATAGTGCTTGCTTTTGTTCCACAATGTTTTTTATCTTAGCCGTGTTTGCGTTTTTTTTCTTTTCTTCATCTCCAGTTTATACATGTCTTATTTATATTGTCTTGATAACTTTGCTAGGAATCATGCATGGTCAGGCATGTCGCAGTCCATTTTACAGTAGTAGAAGTAAAGCATATCTTCTACATTAACCTTACTAAACTGTAAAAATAATTAAGTACCATGAAATGTACTTAGTTACATTAAGTACCATAAAATGTATATTCAAGACATCTATATCTCTAAAATATCTTACGTGAAAACCTACGTACAAAAGTGTGCATCTGACTATGCAACTGGACATGCACTGTGTGTTACAATATTATGAGTTATAATAGAATCATAGAACCATAGAATCGTTAGGGTTGGAAAGGACCTCAAGGTCATCTAGTTCCAACTCCCCTGCCATGGGCAGGGGCACCTCACACTAAACCATGTCACCCAAGGCTATGTCCAACCCCGCCTTGAACACCACCAGGGATGGAGCATTCACAACTTCCCTGGGCAACCCATTCCAGGGCCTCACCACCCTTACAGTAAAGAACTTCTTCCTCATATCCAATCTAAACTTCCCCTGTTTAAGTTTGAACCCATTACCCCTTGTCCTCCCTCTACAGCCCCTAATGAAGAGTCCCTCCCCAGCATCCCTATAGGCCCCCTTCAGATACTGGAAGGCTGCTATGAAGTCTCCACGCAGCCTTCTCTTCTCCAGGCTGAACAGCCCCAATTTTCTCAGCCTGTCTTCCTACGGGAGGTGCTCCAGTCCCCTGATCATCTTCATGGCCCTCCTTTGGACTTGTTCCAACAGTTCCATGTCCTTTCTATGTTGAGGACACCAGAACTGCACACAATACTCCCAAGTGAGATCTCACGAGAGCAGAGTAGAGGGGCAGGATCACCTCCTACCTGCTGGTCATGATTGTTTTGATGCAGCCTCGGATACGGTTGGCTTTCTGGGCTGCAAGCGCACACTGCCGGCTCATGTTCATTTTTTCATCGACCAACACCCCCAAGTCCTTCTCTGCAGGGCTGCTCTGAATTTCCTGTCTGCCCAACCTGTAGCTGTGCCTGGGATTACTCTGACCCAGGTGTAGGACCTTGCACTTGGCATGGTTAAACTTCATAAAGCTGGCATCAGCCCACCTCACAAGCATGTCAAGGTCCCTCTGGATGGCATTCCTTCCCTCCAACATATCAACCGAGCCGCACAGCTTGGTGTCATTGGCAAACTTGCTGAGGGTGTACTCAATCCCACTGTTCATGTCACCAATAAAGATGTTGAATATAACCGGTTCCAATACCAATCCGTGAGGGACACCACTCGTTACTGGTCTCCAGATGGACATTGAGCACAACTCTTTGCGTGTGGCCATCCAGCCATTTCTTTATCCACCGAGTGGTCCACCTATCAAATTGATGTCTCTCCAATTTAGAGACAAGGATCTCATGTGGGACAGTGTGGAACACTTTGCAGAAGTCCAGGTAGATGGCATCAACTGCTCTACCCGTGTCCATCTGTTCTATAGCCCCATCATAATAGGCCACCAAATAATATACTAAATAATATTCTGAAAGTGTAGCTTTTGTATGTTCTTGAGAAGAATGGCATTGCAATATGCTTTTTGACTGCCCTGGTGTATGTCTATACAGAAGCAAAAATCTTATTTTTTCTTTTATGACATGTTGGTAGTGTTTTCCCTCTGACCTCGAAAATCCAATGTCAAGTACAAAAAGTAAAAGCAATGGAGGCGTTTTCTCCAGCCCAGTTTGTTAATCAAAAAATCAAAAGCAATTGTTCGTGTTTTGTTTGGGCTACAGTGGCCTCTCTCCTTCCCGTGTCTGTGTAGCCAGGATCCAGCCTGGAGAAGGCTTCCAGTTGAAGGGGGAACGCATGTTCAAAACTCCTGCAAGCTGACTTAGAATTCTAGTGTCATAGCGGTTAAGAGAA
Source organism: Amazona ochrocephala (assembly GCA_039720435.1). NCBI lineage: Eukaryota > Metazoa > Chordata > Aves > Psittaciformes > Psittacidae > Amazona > Amazona ochrocephala. The sequence continues at coordinate 35,616,331 of CM077878.1, forward strand.
AATTGCATATGCCAGTAGGTTTTTCTGAAGGTCCTCAGAAGCTTCAGCATTAATGCTTTGTCTTCCCCTATCCTTTCACACATGGAGATCAGGCTATCATCTCAACTTCCTGAAAACAGAAGGGATTATTAGGAAATAGAATTAGTATGTCTTCTCTCTTACTGCAGTGCAGTTTAGGGCCTGTGGCATGCTGTGTATTTATTTCCTTCCCTTCCCAGAGGCTGATATTTCTGCACAACCTTGTGATGTCTGCTGTCACTTCACACTCTCCAATGTTATACCTGCTGCATTTTCACCAAAGCCAAATGTGTTGCTTCAAGCTTTTGCAGGGGAAGCTAGTTCAGAGATTCAGCTGTCAAAACCTTTCTTGTTATGGCAGTCTTCCTTCTTGCTTGGAGAACATACTGAGGAATATAGCTAATTTTAAAAAATAGAGGTGTAATTCCTATTCTAGGCAATGGAACCTGACCAGAAACTTGGCTGACTTGCCAAGTGTTTCACTTAGTCTGAGCTGAATTGCTGCTCTCCAAGCTTCATTGATTTAATCTCAAAATGTGTTTAGGCCTCACCTTCATGATTTTGGGTGGGAGTGTTGCCTAGAGTGAAGAGCTGAATTAGTGTTCAGGGAACAGCAATTAGAAAAACTAGGCCACTTTTGACTGAAAGTTTTTTCTCTATGCACAGTCTCTTCTGAGCTTTTTGTGAGTTTAAGAACAGTGGGATTTAATGGAAATACTGTCAATAGCTGTTTTTAGGGACAAGGCATGAGGCTAGATGCATCTTTGGTCTGACAATATAGTAATGTATTACTGAGACAATTTCTTGCTGGTAAACTTCAAAGTTGTGGGTGTTGCTATGTCCAGACAGGACAAGAAGAATAATTTAAGTGGTAGGTTGGATGGGTTTTAGTAGATAGAAGAACCAAGACTAACTCATATCTTTTTATCTGCACTAAGGCTTCTTTTTGACAATCTACAGGTCAAATGTTACTGTTCATACATAAAGTGGTATTTATACTTTAGCAGAGTATTATGATCTTATCATAATTGTTTCTGTTCACTACTTGGTTAATGACGGCTGATCTGGTAGATCTAAATGGATTCAACACTTTTCTGTAGAATTTATAATCTCATGGATTTTGGAGGTAAATTTCAAGATGTTTTGTGTTTGCTACTGTAGTCTCCAGCTTTATAAAGCAGACAATCTATCCCAAATCCCTGCTTTTTCCTGAGCTGAAATCTACAGAGATGCATATGTTGTGTCACACTGGAGAGAAAATATTGATAAGCCCTTCAAGAGCAAGTAGATTTCTAAAGATGTCTAGGTCTGAAGCAGAATTTTGTTCATTTTGAGAACATACTGCAAGTTTAGCTCTGTAAGAGAAGTTCCCTTAAGAGATTATAACCTTTTGGTGGTCACTGGTCAACAGTTGCCAGTTTGAAGGACAGCAGAGTTGGTGGTGATGCAGAGAAAAGCAGTTAGATTGATCAGAGTGATGTTGAGGAGAGACTATGAAGGCTGGGCTGAAAAAGTGGAGAAGGCTGCGGGGCTGTAGCTTTCTGTAAAAGCATGAAGAGAGTGGATGAGTTGAATAAGGTAGTTGTTCACCAGAATGCTTGAGATTTGAACTAACAGGCATTCACTGTAACTAGTAGATTATTTTAAATCAAGTATTTAAGTGTACTTGTGCAAGTATAAGGTAGTGAACTGCTGCTGCAGGAGTTCTGGAGGCAAAGAGCATCAGCAGGTTTGAAAGGTATTAGACAAGTTCATATGCAACAAGCAGATAAATACTAGTGGGAAAAACAGGATGTATCTCCTACGTCCTTTGCTGTTACCAGTGTGGACTCTGGGGGATTACAGCGGGAACAGATAGCAGACAAGAACTGGGCTCCTGTGTTCTTTCCAAGTGGCATCTTCTGTTACAACTGTCAGAGACAAAATGTAGGTCTGATGCAGAAGATCATTTCTTGTATTTGCTGTTTACCATTTGTTTGGTTTACCCTTTATTTGTAAAAGAATCACTTTTCTCACACAAATTACACTTTTATCTTTATATAAGCTACATTGAACTGACCATAGATATAATTTATTTTTTTCATGTTTTACAGTGAATAACCCTATACCTTCCAACCTGAAGTCAGAAGCTAAAAAGGCAGCTAAAATATTGCGAGAATTTACTGAAATAACTTCTAGAAATGGACCTGATAAAATTATACCTCGTGAGTAAAGGAAATGTTCTGATTCAGCTAAAACCTCCGGCACTCCCCTGTGTTGCATTCATGTTCTTTTTACCAATTCCTTCTGTTTTCACCTACCGTAACTTAGCTAGGAATGAAGATCTGGTGTGGCATACCTCTTATGAAAGCATTTTGGAAGTGAACAGTTTCATTTTGCTGTATTCTAGTGGGACACTGCTTGCTGGGAAAGATCTTTTGCATGTTTACAACCACAGGGTATCTGAACAGGAAATCATCCCTCTAGGATGGACAAACTATCTCTTGTGCTTACCTTGTGAATGTGTTTTTGAGGGAGAACCTGGAAGACTAGCTCTAGTTCTAGAGAATATCTGTGTTTATTAGAATTAGCTAGATGAAAATAAGTTGAAGGAGAGAGATCAGGGGATCTTTCTCCTTTGATACTCTTATTTTCTGCTGTCCTCTTTATTTCTGCAGTTGTTATTCTGTGGTTCTGCTAGTGTCCTCCTTCATCTGCTATTGCTGGTTGCGGCTTTGAATTAATAACTATTATGTTCCAGAAGGTCTGTAATAAGACTTGCAAGATGATGACACTTTATTTGCCACAATATGTCTAACGATATAAGCTCATTAGGCTGCTCTGTGTCATTGTGATTTAAATTCAGGCTCTTCTCCTCCAAAATCTGTGAAGACGTGGATGTCAACTATCTTGCTAAGGGTACTCACAGTGTTTATGGCAGTATGCAAACTAATTCTGTATGAGATAACCAGGATAGATGAAGCAGTTGTGACAGTTTAGGGGTCAGTATGCAGGCTAACATGACCTGTGGCAAGTTTTGTGGTTGACTGTGGAGATGTGGGTTTAGCCTCAGTCAGCAACTAAGCACCACCCAGCCACTCACTCAGTCCCTCCCAGTGGGATGGGGGAGAGAATTGGAAGAGCATAAGTGAGAAAACTCGTGGGTTGAGATGGAGACAGTTTAATAGGTAAAGCAAAAGCTGCCCACACAAGCAAAGCAAAACAAGGAATTCATTCACTTCATTCACTTCCCATTGTCAGGCAGATGTTCAGCCATCTCCAGGAAAGCAGAGCTCCATTATATGTCGCAATTGCTTGGGAAGACAAATGCTGTAATTCTTAATGCCCGTCCCTTCGTTTTTCCTCCCTTGGCTTTTATTGCTGAACATTACTCGGTATGGTCTGGAATTACAGGCTGGAAAAGTTGGGGCTTATAAGGATACTAGGAAAGGTCTCTTCATTAGGGACTGTAGTGATAGGACAAGGGGTAACGGGTTCAAACTTAAACAGGGGAAGTTTAGATTGGATATGAGGAAGAAATTCTTTACTGTAAGGGTGGTGAGGCACTGGAATGGGTGGCCCAGGGAACCTGTGAATTCTCCATCGCTGGTGGTGCTCAAGGCCAGGTTGGCCAGAGCCTTGGGTAACATGATTTAGTGTGAGGTGCCCCTGCCCATGGTAGTGGGGTTGGAACTAAATGATGTTGAGGTCCTTTCCAACCCTAACGGTTCTATGATTCTATGAATATCCCTTGGGTCAGTTGGGGTCAGCTGTTCTGGCTGTGTCCCTTCACAATTCCTTGTGTACCCCCAGCCTACTCGCTGGTGGGGTGAGGTAAGGTGGGGAGCAGCAAAGGCCTTGAATGTGTGTAAGCTCTGCTGAGCAATGACTAAAACATCCCTGTATTATCAACAGTGTTTCAGCACAAATCCAAAGCATAGCTTAATATTAGCTACTATAAAGAAAATTAACTTTATCCCAGCAAAAAATCAGCACAAGGCATCATTATCAGTTCAGCTCTTTTTGGAGTTTTCTTTAAGCTTTTGCTTTGATTATTTGACTCTTCCATGTTCAGAATTGTTAAATGTAAAGTTTTATTTTCCCCTTCTTTTAGAAGTTTTCTTGCACGATCTTGAACAAATTATTTTCCTGTTTCAGCTCATGTGATAGCTAAGGCCAAAGGCCTTGCAGTTTTGTCTGTTATCAAAGCTGGATTTTTGGTGACTGCTCGAGGCGGAAGTGGAATTGTATTAGCTCGTCTTCCTAACGGAAGTAAGTGGATATTTTCATTTTGCACTTCATGGGAGAATTAAAGGAGAATAATAACAATTAAAAAAATCTTCAGTATTTTTTTTTCATAGCATAAAACACAAGCTGTGTGGGGAGTCAAGCCAGTAGGTGACAATGTTTGGTTTGAAAGCTATTTTCAAAATATTGCGCATATTTTTTACCAGACGTAAATGCTTTCAGTATCTTTGTAGAAAAGGGTGAGATATAAAAGCATATAGATTAAAATTCGTAAGAAGAATTAATTGTATCCAATTATTGACAACGGTATGATAAATAATTTGTAATAAAGGTTTGTTTAGATCACAAGGGTTTGTATTTCTTAAAATTCATTCATGTGGGATAAATCGGTATGGTTATGTGATTCCGTTATAGTGATTTTGAACATAGTTTTAAAGAGAGAATTTGTTAGTAGTTTTTAACTGTAATAATTAAATTAGTATTCCTTGTAACATGTGGTAAAAATTCTGTAAATTTGTCTTGTTTTGCCTGACAGCGTGGTCTGCTCCTTCTGCAATAGGAATTGCTGGCCTGGGTGGTGGATTTGAAATTGGAATTGAGGTATAATTTTTCATTCGAAATACTTCTTGGTAACTTTTTTTGCAAGAAATAAAAATATATTGCAAAGATCTAAATGTTAGTGAGATAGTAGAATCTATTTTTCTATGTTAAAAAGCTAGTACAGAATTCATATATATATATATAAGACAAACAAAATAGGGATTTTGATCCTATCAGTCTAATTGCTTGAAGAGTTTTAAATGAAAACAAGTGGCGTAACAGCTATTTACTTGATTTCTCACTTCTAAAAGACTGAATTTTTCCCTTATGGAAAGCTTCCTTTCAGTATTCATATATAAGCCAATTGGAATTAATTAAAAGTATCCTAGACTTAATACAGTATCAAATGCTTTATGAAAGAGTGCAAGGACTCCATCTGGCAAGAAACAGTGAAAGGGATTGAAGGCTAAGTAAAACGGATCCTAGCTGATATTACTGTACTTTGTGCATTTCCCACTCAAATTTGTGATTACTGACTTTGGGAACACCAAAACTGATTGTGCCTCCTGTCTAGGAATGCTGCAGAAAACAAGCCAGTTTGCAGCCAGCAGAAACAGTCAAGTAAGGGACTCTCAACATGTTCAGAGAAATCCTGTTAATCTGAGCCCTGGCAGCGCTTGGCCTCTGCTTCCTGTCTCTTCTTCCTCACAGCTCTCACCCTTACTTGTTTCCATCTTTCTTCCTCTTTTCCACCCTAGCCTCCAGTCCTGCCCTCTTTTATTTCTGTTTAGCTTCTTTTCTGCCATTCCCAAGGAAAATCAAAGTAACAGTATGCTGCCAGCAAGATCTCTTGCTATGGGTGCTCTGCTCTTCAGAAGAATCCATGCATTGCTGACATAGATGGTCCACACCATCTCCCAGTGTGTCTCTTACAGCTAAACAGCTCCTGACAGCCAGTCAGCCAGCACCTACATAATGTGCAAAGGATCAATATTTTGGTGTATCCTCCTTGTTTGCTGTGTGATCTCTGGCATTATTGCTATGCACTTCTTGAATGATGCTGTGAATATGAAAATATTGATCTTTGTAGGGATTTTTCATCAGTGTTCATGACTACAGGTTCTGAACACATTACAAAACATTGAGTTTGAGCCACAGTGTTCAGGGGTTTAGGGAGGTTGGGGGAAGGGGTTGTTGGGTTTTGAGGGTTTTTTTTTAGTTTTGCTTTTACAACGAGACAGATTTTTCACATGCTTTGATTAATTTATGAAACTTTTCCTTTAATCATCTCCATCTGATATTTTAGATAATGTAACCATTATTGATCCTTACTCAAATAATTTTGATGCAGAAGCTACTTTTGAGATGGTGTGTTTTTTTCTGAGCAGTATTGTGCGCTTTATTTGAAATTTTAGCTTACAAAATACTGTTTCCTTATTGGCGTTGTAATAACACAATCTTATTTATTTTTTCTAGAGAAGAGATGCTATTCAGAAATACTTAAGTGGCTTAGGAGCCCAGAGTCCAATATCAGCATTCTTTTAGTCATATATAAACTTAAACCTTGTAGAAATAAGTTGAATTTTATTCCTGTAGGAGAGGTTATAGTTGGCATAGTTGTAGTGGTAATTATGGGTGGTTTTAAACAACAAGGAAGTCGGACTTCAAAAGTCACTGTAAGCAACTTGGTACTTCAAACACCAATTTTTAAACCCATTTAGATGTTTTCCTTGAATGTTTTCTCACTACAGATTAATTTAGCCTTAGCTGTGGATTCAGCCTCTTAATGGGTTGGAGGAGGTAACAGCATCATGAATGACATTCTGTTTCCGTCCTTGAATTATTCAGAAACTGCTCATGTCAGCCATCTTTTCTTTGGGATGGGGTGAAGGTTACCAGGGGGCTAATAACAAAGGCCTTACACTGTGTGGTACTTTTGGGCCAGCTTTGTTTTGCAAATAATTTGGTATTTCCTCTTGTATTCCCTGCTGTCACTGTTTGGAATATGGGGTAAGTTGAAAGTTTTTTCTGAACCTGGCATTCAGTCAAGTCCCTCAGGTGAAATATCAAGCACGGCAGTTCTTGGATAAGCAAGGTATCTGTTGAAAAGATAATCTTAACACCATAAGCTACAAAAGTGTAATATACTCTGTTGATCAGGCTGGTATATTTTTTAATACATGCAATGTGTTTACTGAGCTCTCAGGTAAGATATTGATCTTTATAGAATCATGCTCGTGTTTGAAAGACTTTTTCATTCTTTAAGCTTCCTAGTTTGAGAAGAGTTGTAGGAGACTTTTATTGAAATTTGCTGAATTATAGAATCATAGAATAGTTAAGGTTGGAAAGGAGTTTAAGGTCATCTAGTTCCAACCCCCTGGCCATGGGCAAGGATGACTCACTCTAGACCATGTCACCCAAGGCTCTGTAATCAAGGACAGTTGTAATTCTACAGTACTGATGCTAATTGGCATAAACTTAAATACTAGTAGAAGTTCTTTGATGTAATTTTCTGTCACACTCCAGGCAAATAAAGTTTTCTGGAAATAGTGTTTTTTCTTTTTTTTTTTTTTCATTTTGCATTTGAACCTTTCAAAAATACTTTGTTAGCTTATCAGTTATTAGGTTTCTTGAAGAAACTGGCTACATCTCATGTATTCAAGTCTTAAAAAATTGAATACACATTCATATATGTATATATATATGCATTTACATGTATTAAACAGCCAATTTTCTCAAGAAAATAAAGTTTTGTCAATAATGGAATAACCTGTATCTGTTTTGCTGTTTATTCTTTGAACAGTAATTTTGTTTACTAAGCTCTGTCTTGCTATTATTGATTCCATTATTGAAGGATCAAAATTATTTTCTTAATCTACTCTCCCTTTACATCTGAAAATGCCTTCATAACTGCTTGCAAAAGCTATAGAAAATAAAAATTTGTTAATTGTGAAATCTTGAATTAAAATAGGGTTTCTGTTGCGGCTATTGCTTATCACACAGTGACCATATCAACGTCTGGGAAAAAGTCAGCCAAATTCGATTTTTAGTTTAAAAATACCTTACAGAAAAAGAATCGACTTGATTATAAAAACTGTTTCAAATGAATCCTTTACAAGTAAAGAAGTAATTCTCTGAGAGAATGAGTGGTTCTTGCTTGAATTAATGCCTTGAAAATCTGGTGCTAGTTTTCATTTGCGGCTTCCACCTGCTTTCCTACAAAACTGAAGGTACTTCTCCCATGATGTTCTGATTTTCTTCTTAGAAAGCATACTACTTTTATTTGATCTTTTATAGGTTTCAGACTTAGTAATAATACTGAATCATGAAAGAGCAGTAGAAGCTTTTGCCAAAGGAGGTAATCTTACACTTGGAGGAAATCTTACTGTGGCAATTGGACCTCTGGGGAGGTGAGTGAAGTACTTTCCTAATAGATTTAAATATAGGGTAGAGTTAAGTAAGGAAGATAGTTTTTAAATCTATATATAGGCATTAATGTGCCCTTTTCTGATATGTTACAAAACAACCTGGGCAACCTGTATGTTTACTGGATCATATTATTCTTGTAGTGTTACACCTTTTAAGTCACTTGTTGCCCTCTTTTGTTTGTGGTGGTTTTGTTTGGTTTGGTTTGGTTTCTTGATAAAGACATGTATTGGTAGAAGGAAGGTGTTCCAAGGTTTATTCTTTTTTTGCAGGATACTGCTTGAGTAGGCTCAATAGAGAACACAGGCGTTGTGCCTGACTGAGCTATCATTTTGTTAACTACGGGTCTATGCTTTCTGTCACCACAGATCTGCCTGACAGTAAATAAAAATACACCAAGTAATTACTTTTAAACCTTAAAGCTGGTTAAGCCAGTCACTTTGAAGGTTAAGATGGTATTATTACAGGATAATTTAACTTGGAAGGGACCTTATGAGAGCTCTACTCCAACCTCCTGCTGAAAGCAAGGGCTGTTTTGGCTTCAGATCAGGTTGCTCAGGTCTTTATTCTTCTAGCTGGGTCTTGTAAACTTCCAAAGATGGAGACTGCTTAGGCTCTCTGGGCAACCTGCTCAACTGCTCAGCTGTCCTCATGGTGCAGATTTTTTCCTTACATCCAGTCAAAACATTTGTTGCTTCAATTTATGTCCATAACTTTTTAACCTTACACCATATACTGCTTGTGACTTCATATTCTGGATTGCCTCTTTGCAGATACTTGAAGGCTGCTGTTAAGTTCCCCCTAAGTCATCTCTTCTCCAGGCTTACCTAGCCCACTTGCCTCGGACTATTCCCATAGGACGTGTGCCTCTTTATGCCTTTTTTTTATGATGATTTTTTTACTGACTTTTCTTTTTTTTCATCTTCTCTGACAAAATAAAAGGATGAGATGATTTCTGTTCCACAGGTGAGAGAGATCTATGGATCAGGGGTGAGCAGTGAATGTCATCTGCCTTTCAAAGGCATTCAGTATGGTGTTCTGCTGCATCTGTGTCCAAGCAGGGCCATTGTGGCCTAGATGTCAGGGTGGAACAGACTAGCAAAGAGGTGAAAAAACAAATAAGCAGGCTTAAGAACAGTGGTGAATGATTCATGTTGTACTCAGAAGCCAGGTTTCTGTGGAATTCCTCAGAAGACTCTTATGAGACCGTTTCTGCTTGATATTTTATCAGTTACCTGGAGAAGCAGATGCAAAACATTCTCTTCAAGTTTGTGGATGACACCAAATCAGGGGGTGCACTTCAGGGTAGGACCACCATTTTGAGTGATGGACCTGGAAAGTATAGGGGGAAGATCCAACAGGAAACTTCATGAAGTTGAACAAGGACGAATGCAAAGTTGTACACCCTTGGGTGGATGAACCCTCTGCAGTTATGTAGGCAGAGCCTGCCAGGCTGGGTAGCTGCCCTATTGGGAAGGTGCCAGCATCCTGGTGGACAGTAAGTTGAACATGCAAGCATACTGAACAGAAAACAGCATCCTGAACAGTGTAGAGCTCTAACCTGTGGATAAGGGATGTGACTGTTCCCCTTTACTTAGCATTTCATAGACAGCCTAGAATATTTTGTTCAGTTTCAGCCATACAGTACAAGGAACGTGTTTATAAATTTGATTGCATGCAGTGAGAGGCTACCAGGATGGCCAGGGACATGGAGTACATGTATAATGAGGATGGGGAAGCTCAGCTTCTTTAACCTGGAGAAGGTCTTGAGGTCTTCCCCAAAAGGGAATCACCAAGAAGACAGAGCCCAATTCTTTACTGAGGTGCATGTCAAGGCAGTGAGAGATGATAGTCATAAATAGACACAAGAAAGGTTCTGGCTGGATATAAGGAAAAAAAAAAAATCAACATGATTATAACTGAGTACTGATCTGGGTTGCTCTGAGTGTCTGTGGAATCTTTGTCCTTGAAAGTCTTCAAAACAAAGCCTAGAGCAGCCTGCTCTCAATTTGATGTTGTATCTGTTTTGGACTGGCTGACTGCCTGAAGTATCTTCAAATATAGAATAGTATATGGTCCTGTGTGGGACAAAAACTGTAATCTTCCAGTTCTGTTGAGGTCTGATACGGTCTTACTTGGAATATTTTGTGCTGTTTTGGGCACCATAAAATCAAGGAGGATTTGTATATGTTGGATAGGGTCCCAAGTCACCACAAACATAATCAGATAATTTTGAAACATGATTAAAACATGGGTTAATATTTCAGACTTCTGAATGCAAGAGGAGGTCCAATATGGAACATTCACATGGGACAATATTGTTCTGTTGTCGTGGTTTAAGCTGTAAATCACGCAGTTTGCTCACTCCGTCCCTCCTCTTTCTTCCCCCCAACTCCGAGGTGGGGGGAGGGAATGGGGAGAAGAATCGAAAGAATGTAACTCCCACGGGTTGAGATAAGAACAGCCCAGTAACTAAGGTATAACACAAACCACTGCTGCTACCACCAATAATAATAATGGCAAGGGAAATACAAGGGAAGAGGATACAACTCCCCACAACCTGATGACCGAGCCGTGAACTAACTCTTCCAGGTTCGTGCCCCCAGTTTTTACATCCTGGGCGTGACATGCTGTGGTATAGAATACTTCTTTGGTCAGTTTGGGTCAGGTGTCCTGTCTCTGCTTCCTCCCAGCTTCCCCTCCTCCCTGGCAGAGCATGAGACTCAGAAAGTCCTTGGTCAAACCGAACATTCTAAGCTGTAACTAAAAACATCGGTGTTATCAGCGCTGTTCCCAGGCCAAAAGTCAAAAACACAGCACTGCACCAGCTACTAAGAAGGAGAAAAATGACTGCTACTGCTGAACCCAGGACAGTGTCCACCCCTTATTCCATACCATTCACGTCATGCTCAGATCCCACATTTTCAATATACCATCACATGTATATATATACATACACACGCACACACAGAGGGAGAGAGATTATTCCTTAGTGCATGGACCAATTCCTATAAAGCTGCTGAGTCCATTCGGTCCATGATGTCGGGCTCCATCTCTTGTAACAGTCTTTCAGAGCAGGGGAGGCCGTGTGCAGTGTTGGATCGTTGCCCGCTGATGCTGATCGTTCCTTTACTGCAGAACTCGTCCGGTTTCATTAAAGTTCATTCTTTGTTGGGATGATGGTCAGAGGGCCAGTCGCTGATGACTTGAAGACATCTAGTTCGTGGGCTATAAAAGTATTACGTAGCAGGCAACAGCATACAATTGAGTTCATTGGCTGTTTTCCCCTAAAATCAAATCCCCTTGAGGTACACATCGGACTTCCCCATCTTCCCGCATTACCCACCAAGTATATAGCAAATTCTTTATATGCACCACAGGAACTTTGTCCCCCTCCACAGTATGTAGAAATTCTGACTGGGCTGGACCAGCCCTGTTGGCAGATCCTGTGGTGTTGACCAGCTAAGTCAGAGGAACCAACTTAAATTACGTTGTACGGGGTCCTGTCTAAAATAAGAACTGAAAATGGATTTCAAGTCTGACCCTCTTTAATATATTCGAGTTTATAACAACAGAGGGAAGTGAAACTTTTTCTGTCTTTTCATAGGATTAAAAAAAAAATAGACGATTGCTGTTCTTGTTGGAAAGTCATATTGAAGAATGTTAATCAAAATTTTTTTCCTCCTAGAAACTTAGAAGGGGATGTTGCTCTGAGAAGTTCTGCGGCTGTCTATACATACTGCAAATCTCGAGGTCTGTTTGCAGGTGTATCCCTGGAAGGAACCTGTTTAATTGAAAGGAAAGAAACAAATCGCAAGTAAGTTCTCTTTAAATCTAGAAGATTCAGTGAATGCATAGTGATAAAATTAACTAGGACACATTCAATCTGGAAAAATCTTTGTTGTGAGAACATACTGTGTTGATTTTAGAGTTTATTGAGGGACAAGGGTTTCTTTAATTTGGACATCTTGCAATGGGTGTTGAGATGATGCTGAATGTTCAGAGATCATATATATATTATATGCTTCTAGCAGCTTCTCACAGTAACCACCCATGCAGCCCTGCCCCTTACCAAAACCTTGCCATCTAAACCCAGCACCATACTGTAGAAGATAGGTATTGAGGTATTTACTGCACAATAATATTCTTTTAGGCAACTTGAAACAAAAATAATATCTAGTTTAGAGCATCAGCGAATGTGGAAAAATGCCCGGTTTATGAAATGGTGCTTCTTTTTTACATCCTATGAAGTTTAAAATCCACAGAACCTCTGAGTGTCTTGCACGTCTGTGTTGTGTTTCTGAAAACTTTGATTCTGGTAATATCAGCAAAGATTTAACACTGCTTTTAATCACAGCATGTCAGTAACTTTTATCTATCTTCATAAAATTTCATTCAGGAATTCTTTTCATTAAAGAATCTATTACAGTATTTTGGAAAAGTGGTGTGGTATTTATTGGTGAGGCACTGGAATGGGTTGCCCAAGGAAGTTGTGAATGCTCCATCCCTGGCAGTGTTCAAGGCCAGGCTGGACAGAGCCTTGGGTGGCATGGTTTAGTGTGAGGTGTCCCTGCCCATGGCAGGGGGGTTGGAACTAGATGATCTTAAGGTCCTTTCCAGCCCTAAGTATTCTATGATTCTATTCAGTTTGCAGTGTGATTGTCTTTCAAAAGGTCTAGCTGATTTATACTGTGTGACCAGGAACAAAATATTACTCAGAAAGGATAGAAGTAAGATGGTAGGTAGACATTGAGGTTTGCTGCAATTACTTATTGTTTCAGATTTACATCATTGAATTAATTCTGTCACTTCTCAATATATGATCAGTAGCAGAAATGCAGGGACAGGGAGGGGGGCAACATTTGCACAAGATTAATTTATCTAGACACTGGAATGTAATGATGATCAGATACCTGTATCTTCTCTGTCAGGTTTTATGGCCAGGATATTCGTGCTAGTGCCATCTTGCTTGGTGATGTGCCTTTTCCTGCGCAAGCAGAAGATCTTTATGAAACTCTAGCATCCTTCACTGAAGTATATGAAAATGAAGAGCAAAGAAATAATCCAGGAAAACCTGTAAGGGAACAAAGGAGGATTTGTGCACCTCTCTTTCACATAAGCTTTCTCTGCTCCTGAGCTGTTCCTAGTCAGTGGTAATGTTGATGTTCATGTGCCATTCTTCACTATTGGATGCTGTCGTGGTTTAAGCTTATAAACCCATACAGTCGCTCTCTCACTCACTTCCCCCTCTTTCTTTCCTCTGCTCCCGGAGGGATGGGAAGGAGAATCACAAGAATGCAACTCCCACAGGTTGAGATAAGAACAGTTTAGTAACTAAGGTATAACACAAATCACTACTGCTACCACCAATAATAATAATGACAAGAGAAAAATACAAGGGAAGAGGACAGAACTGCTCACCACTCGACGACCGAGCTGTGAACTAAACCCACCCCTCTTCCGGGGTCCGGCCCCCCCAGTTCTTTTTTCTCCTGGACATGACGTGCTGTGGTATGGAATAACCTCTTTGGTCAGTTTGGATCAGGTGTCCTGTTTCTGCTTCCCCCCAGCTTCCACCCTTCCCTGGCAGGGCATGAGGCTCACAAAGTCCTTGGCCAGCCTAAACATCGCCAAGCACTAACTGAAAACACTGGTGTTATCAGCGCTGTTCTCAGGCCCAAAATCAAAAACACAGAGCTGCACCAGCTACCGAGTAGGAGAAAAAAAATGACTGCTGCTGCTGAACCCAGGACAGATGCTTAAACACATTACAGATACTTCATATGAGTAATACATTCATTCAAGTATTGCCCTGGTAGGCTCTTGTGGACAAGAATGTTGTTGGTTTTGCTTTCCATCCTCCGGGATAACAAAGTACATCCTTGTTTTTACAATAATGCATAATCAGATCTGAGGTGATGATTAGAAAAGTTTGTTCAACTATTCCTAATCAAGTTAATCTGCAAATAACATGTGGATTTAATAATAATTAAGTTAATACCAGGTTTGATGTGGATACTCATTTTCTATTTTTCTTCCATTTAAACAATCACATTTATAAGGTCATACTAAGACTGTAGATGTTTTCTTGTAGATGTTGATGTTACAGGTAGACAGTAATTTACTTCCATCTTTGTTAAACTATGGTGAATTACATTGCAGTTATGTATGTCACTAGTTCTTTAGCGTGCTTCTGGAGTTCATACAGTTTCAGTGGGGAAAGAGTGATTTTTATGTTGTTTTTTTTTCCAGTGTAACTTGTCCTACCTCTAGGCTCTGAAGTTACAATCTATTTCCAGGTGTGATACAATTTTTTTATTAAAATTTGTACATTTTAGGTAAATGACCCACCTGCTAGACCATCGTTGAGACCTGAACCACCTAGACCCACTGTTAGACCAACGCCACCAGGTTAAAAACATTTTGATAATCATTAATCTATTCTCTAAATAAAATTAGATGCTGAGGCTAATGAATGTAATGCAATTATTGTGGTAGTAGCTGTCTCTCTAGGAACTTGGGCAAACATTGAAAGCATGTTGGGATAGTGCCATGAGCACTAAAAGGTAAATATTTTGTTTGATTTGCTATATATAGTGTTTGTGTAGTTACTTAAGCATGTAAGTGTTCAAAGGAAACCATTCACGTTTATTGCATACTTAGGAGCCGCATGGTACAATGAAGCTTCTCAGTAAAAACAACAGTCCTACTAGAAACTGCTAGTCCTACTCCTAGAAATTCTAGTTTCTAGAAAACTTAGTTTCTCTTTTAGTTTGTCATTATCTTTTAATAGGTAGGTGTCTCACAGCAGAGCAGAGGAGGTGGAGTTTGGGCTCTGTAACAGTTTGACTGCCAAAGTCATTGAAAGTGAGGCTTTAATGTGCAGTTCCTGTTGTTAACTTGATTTATTTCTCTAGACAAGGACAGAAGGCAGAGTCCTTATTTCTTTTGTGGGTACTGCTCCTTAGGTAACTGCAGTAATTTTATAACTATTGAACACATATTGCAAAAGCAGTATATAAAATAAAATAATATATGAATATAAGAAAACCTTTTATAAATGATGACACCAAGCTGTGTGGTTCGGTTGATACGTTGGAGGGAAGGAATGCCATCCAGAGGGACCTTGACACGCTTGTGAGGTGGGCTGATGCCAACCTGATAAAGTTTAACCATGCCAAGTGCAAGGTCCTACACCTGGGTCGGAGCAATGCCAGGCACAGCTCCAGGTTGGGCAGAGAAGAGATTCAGAGCAGCCCTGCGGAGAAGGACTTGGGGGTGTTGGTCAAAGAGAAAATGAACATAAGCCAGCTTCAGTGTGCCCTTGCAGCCCAGAAGGCCAACTGTATCCTGGGCTGCATCAAAAGGAGCATAACCAGCAGGTCAAGGGAGGTGATCCTGCCCCTCTCCTCTGCTCTCGTGAGATCTCACTTGGAGTATTGTGTGCAGTTCTGGTGTCCTCAACACAAAAAGGACATGGAACTGTTGGAACAAGTCCAAAGGAGGGCCACAAAGATGATCAGGGGACTGGAGCACCTCCCGTAGGAAGACAGGCTGAGAAAATTGGGTCTGTTCAGCCTGGAGAAGAGAAGGCTGCGTGGAGACCTCATAGCAGCCTTCCAGTATCTGAAGGAGGCCTATAGGGATGCTGGGGAGGGACTCTTCATTAGGGACTGTGGTGAGAGGACAAGGAGTAACGGGTTCAAACTTAAACAGGGGAAGTTTAGATTGGATATGAGGAAGAAGTTCTTTACTGTAAGGGTGGTGAGGTACTGGAATGGGTTGCTCAGGGAAGTTGTGAATGCTCCATCGCTGGCGGTGTTCAGGGCCAGGTTGGCCAGAGCCTTGGGTGACATGGCTTAGTGTGAGGTGTCCCTGCCCATGGCGGGGGGCTTGGAACTAGATGATCTTAAGGTCCTTTCCAACCCTAACTATTCTATGATTCTATGACAGTATGTTATATAATTTGTTGCTTTTTCTCTTTCAGCTAAAAAGAATACAAACAAACTTTATCCTGAGCTTCCAAATGATTATGCCTCTGTAGGTAAGTACTAAGATTACACATATTTTACTAATGCAATGTGCAATCTGAGAAATCTTAAAAGTACTTTGAAAGACATCTAACAGTATCTGGCCATACATATTTTTCTTTATTGTCCATATGTTAAAATGAGATTCAGATCTTGTATGCTTTTCTGAAAGTATTTCACAAATGTGAATCTTACTGTCTGGCCTTATATTCCAATATCAGTGTTCTTTTTCTGAACAGCATAAGTTCTTTTGCCTTATTCAGTCAGCTTGAAAAATGAACTGAAAGCAGTAGAACTGTTTTATATTACCGCCTGATAGAAATGAAAAAGAAAACTGATATAACAAGCTTGTGCCCAACTCCTTATGCAAGGTACTGTAACTGCTGTTTTAATTAAAAAAATGTTTCCACAGGTCATATCTGATTATGCTGGCATAAACACAGATTTTCTTGCAGTTATACTCCTTCAGGGTTATGTACTGAGTTCAGAACTACTTTTTATTTTTTTTGTTCTGTTCTAATTCTCTATAGTTTAAAGCAGTTTTGGCTCTAATGGAGGAGTTTTACTGTGTAGTACTTGCACAGTATTACACAGTAGTCTTGAACTCTGTGGAGCCTATCTGGAAATTTGTGATCTGTTAGAAAAAAAAAAAAAAATCATAATAAAATTGCTTATGTTCACTTGGCTGCTGTAGTGTTGTCTCCACCAGGATCTCATCCTTCACAGGTAAAAGACTGTTAGCTGTTTCAAGTCAGTGAAGTAAATTATTTCTACCATGAAATATATTGTCCATTTGATAAACAAATGTTTTAATGGTCTCTGCTGTGATCAAAACCAAGACCAAGGCATTATATATTACATACATATATGTTTATATATATGTGAATGTGTACACACAGTTGCACATATTGCATGCACCACTTGAAAGTAAAATCAAACTTTTGAAAATGGAGCTAAAATCAAGCTTGATGATAGATCACAGTGAAAAGTCTATTTTAGGTAGAATACTGTGATTTAACACAGTATTTAAATAGTTGTCTGAAGGTCAAATCATCATTGTGTTTTTCATTTCTTGATTAATGTTATTAGAGATTTTTCACTAAAAAGTAAGATAAATTATATGTCATTGTCTTTACATTCTCCTTCATACCTTTTCTGTATACATGCTGTTGATGTGGGCATCTCTTGAGGGGACCAATGTAGCAGGATCTTAAGCTCAGCTGTTGATGTGACTTCTCCAGATTAGAGACTTTCTGAGAATCAAAATTTGCTGTTGTGCTTTATGACTTTTACCAGGAGAAGAACGATGATTCTAGTGATCTGTACTCGGCAGCTGTCGTCCAAAACCAAAGAAAAATTAGTTTTCTGGCCACTAAAACTAAACTTTCTCACTTTTTCTCAGGCCAATTGAGAAGAGATTACTAAAGCAGTAGGAAAATCTTGCACGCACATTTGCTCTATTAAAGGGAGTGTTCTTTCTCAGGTGCAAGAGACAAGGTAGAAATCTTCAAGAACTGTCTCTGATGGTTTTCAGGATTCTTTGAAATAAATATGTAGACTTGATCAGTCTACTACTGAGGATTCCTAACAGTTTCTAGAAATATACAAGGTTATTTTTGAGAAGTGCAAGGGGCAGTAGGGTCTGTGTAAATGTTACTCCCTGCAAGAAATGATGTCTCATGGTAAATCTGTTTACTTTCCAAGCTTGGTATGGTATATTTTGCTTGCTGTTGCATACTGTATTTCCATAGGGAACAGTTCAAATGCCAACTGAATCCTCAGAAGTACTGTATGTTTCCAAAGGCTAGAGAATTATTCTTATCACAGGGAAAAATCAAGGTTAAAGTCATTTACCCCGAGTGTTTCAATACCATAGCCTACATGCATATTGATGGGAGGCTGGAGTAAAGTTGAAGACCCTTTTACAGCAGTAGCATAAGAGTGTATTAATGCTGGATGGTGGAATAGAAGGAGGCTTAAGGCCACACCACCTGTCAATAATCTCTTTCTGCATGTTTATAGTCCAGATGATTTCAATAGAACTGCCTAGCAGCTATAGTTCATACTAGCCAGTTTTGATTGCAGGATTACTTGCAGCAACTGATGTTCTGCGATAATCTGAAAAAAAACAAAGGTCTTCAGCATTTTTTTGCATCTTCCTAATTAAAAAAAAATATGTATTTTAGTTAACTAATAGAAGAGTGTATGAAATGAGCCTTTAGGAAGCTACATTTTAGGTGTAATGGCTCATGCAGGAGTAGGTTTTGATGCTGAGCAACAAGCTGGTCTGGATTACCAATAGTAAGGACTTGCTTTTGGGTGGGAAGGGAGGAGGATGGCATTGTGTTATGAAGCTTTGGTTTTGCAACAGTTACAAAAGTAGTAGAAAGGTTGAAACATTAATTTTCCTCATTAGATGGAAGAAGAGCTATACTTCTGGATGAAACATTTTTAATTATTTTATGTGGGCTGTATTATCTAGATAGGTAATGTAATATAACCTATTTCAAATGCAAGAAGAATGTTAAATGAAAAACATGTTTTTCTTAACTGACAGTGTGATACCTGAACTCAGATGCAAGTAGATTGTTTTCATGTAACTGAATAGTACTTAAGGTAATGCATTTAGTTGTAAAATTAGGTTCAGTAATGCTTTAAAATGTTTCCAGAAACTTGGAAATACAACAATTTATTATTTTTTTGTAATTAACAATTTGCTGAAGCCTTTTACAATTCTGGGGAAAAAGAAACCAACCAACAAACCAAAACCCAATACCTGATACAGTTATTGAGATTCAGTGAAGAATGAAGTTTCTACAGTAGCAGAGATTTTTCTGGTGACTGTTCAGATAAAGAAATTAGATTTGCTTTTGAGTATGATAGTGCATACCTCCTCCATTACTGAAATTAGGGATTTGCAGCTTCATTTCACTACTTGCTGCCTTTATGCTGTACAGTCTAAGGAAAGGGTTGATGAGGCATTACAAGCTTTATTACCATGATCTAGCTTTACTTTATCTGGATAGAAGGTTTTTGTACTACATCTGTAATATAAATGAGCCGCGGTTCTTCAGTGGACTAACTGGGCATTGTAGACTCAGGAGAAGTATATTTTATTAGAACATTTTTTTTTAGATGCATTAGTTTGATAGTTTGTCACACTAGACTATCTGTTCATACATGGTAGTTTTTCATTAGTGTTATGATTTCTAATTATTTCTGCTTGGGGTACTGCTGTGGAGCAGCAAGTAACCAAAAATGTAGATAAATGGTTGCTTGACTTAGTTTTCTATCCTCCTAGCAGTTTGCTGAATACTGTAGGATTCTGGAAACATTAGTGACACGATTTCCCAGCTGAACTGGTAGTAGCAGGAGTAGCAATCTTCTAGTGAAAGTAGGAGCTGGGTTAAAGTGAATGTTGGTGAGAAGCAAATCATGAACAAATTGCTCAGAATCGGAAGTCAGGTGTTTTTTCGCTTTTTCTTTGGCTCAGCAAATCAGGGAAGGACTGGTTCATGTTTGGAAAAAAATCCCTTCAAATTGCGAAGATGCAGAAACAATCAGGAAATAGACATGAGGCAGGAAAGGGGATGAAAATGCAAAAAAAAGGTTTTCCATCCAAACGCTGTTCTTTCACTGCTCATTCGCAATTATCAAAAATCAGCATGGGCTTGAATTCTCTGGCCTCAGAAATGCGTGTGCTTGCTTACTGCTTCATTCTGCCTTTGCTCAGTAATGTGTTTCTTTTCAAAAATATTATAACAAGGCCTGTGACTGTAATTCCAAATGCTCATCGTAAACACAAAAGCAGTTCTTTTTATAACAGTATAAGTAATAATTTTGTCATAATTTGGCAAAAGTAATGATGGTGTTTGCATCTTTTAAGCAGTCATATGATTTGCTTAAGAAAAAGAAACTAATAAGAACTTGTGCCCTAAAGCCTGTGTTCTAGGTTTTCTTTAGATTTCTCTCAGACTCTCTCAGAAGGCTTTCTTACCATCCACAATTAATTGAACTAAATGGTTTTAAATTTCATTTTATCTTGGGGAGAATGTGTGCCCTCTGATTTTGATTTTTGAGCTGAGTAAATTATTCATCTGCAGACATTGAACTCTTAAGATTATTATTGTGCATAAAATCATCGCGCCCAAGCTTGAGTACAGTGAAACTTTAGAAAAAAAATAAAAATAAAAAAAAAATCTAATTTTTTAGCAGAAATGTTCTACTTTGAAAAAAACATGAAAATATTAACAAATTGTTGTTGCCCCATTAGG
This sequence comes from Amazona ochrocephala, assembly GCA_039720435.1. Taxonomy (NCBI): domain Eukaryota; kingdom Metazoa; phylum Chordata; class Aves; order Psittaciformes; family Psittacidae; genus Amazona; species Amazona ochrocephala. The sequence continues at coordinate 35,636,846 of CM077878.1, forward strand.
CATATACCTGTATTCTTACATGCTGAAAGAAGTGCTATATCAAGCCTACTGGTGAAGATACAGAGGCAAATGAGAAATGTCACTGGTTTCAAGAAGCTAAAAAACCCCTCCTTCCTTCAGTGATAGTTTGAGTGATTTGCCAGCATCATTATTGAAAATTCATGCCTTCCCATATGAATTTGTCTGCATCTTTTAGACAATGATGTTTGTTGTGGCTTTCTTCGCTATATTATAGAGTCCTTTCCTACCCAGGATTTTTTTTGTTCCCCTCTTGTTCCCTTTGAGACACTTGTGCTGTAATCAAGTCACCTTTTGATCCTTTTTGATCTTTGTTTTGATTGCTAAACAGACTGATGAGCTCTTTGTCATAAGTAATTTTCCTCTCCGGTTTTAAATAGTGCTACAAGTAGCAAATTCTGAGATGTAAGCTCCATAAAATTTGGGCTTCTAAAAGCCATAATGAATATGGACAAAACTCCAGTCCTTACCTTTTTTATTATTTTTTTTTTTTTTTTTTTAGTTTAACCTTCGTACATAGTGCTACTCTATGTTAAAACAGTTGAGACAATGTCACAGTTTCATAGAAGAGTTTGTGTTGGAAGAGACCTTAAGTTTATCTAGTTCTAACCTCAGTGCCAGGAGCAGGGTCACCTTCCACTAGACCAGGTTGCTCAAAATCCCACCCAGCCTGACCTTGAACACTGCCAGGGATGGGGCAGCCACAACTTCTCTGGGCAACCTGTTACAGTGTCTCTCCACTCCTATAGTGAAGAAACCCTTTTTAATTAGGTGGTAGGTGCCATGAAGCTGTGGTAAACTCAATTTGTGTTAACTAAAACCCTCTCAGAGATGCTGCTTTTCATAGTTATTGTTCTGTTTCGCAGCTCCCTGAGGGCAATAGCATAATTTTTATTTGTAACTTCATCTCCCATTTCTTATTTTATGTGCATGCTTGTTCTGCATTTCAGTTTCCAGCTGACTTATGATCTTGTTGTTCTTAGAGCTGTTATCCTGTAGAGTAATACCGATCAAATTCAGGGAAAAGACAAAATATAACCTGGAACGTGGACAGCATTCTAGTTGTCTCTTCATTAATTAGTACCTCTAATAATGTGTACTGCTGAGCTTATTTAAAAACAGTGTAATGAAAAGATGTAATTTTTAGTTCAAGCTGCTGAAAGAGAGCATCGCTGTAAGCAAAGCAAGCACAAAATGTGTGTCGAAGCAATCACTTTGTTTTTCTAATATGCAGCTCAAATTAGTTTTAACAAAACTAGTACTATTTTAGAACAACGCAAACTTAACTGGAAATCTAACATGCAGCTATTTATATCAGCTGTGCAGTTCCATATTTAGAAATACCCACTGACAAAAAAATTCTGACAACTAAACTACAAGAGAAATGTAAGTGTTCCCAAATCTCCGCTTGATGAATGACTTTTGAGTTGCATATTTTTATGGTAATTAAAACTAAACACTGCAACAGTAAAGTAAAAGTATCTCATCAGTTTGGAAGGCAGTAAAAATAAGGTATCTCTGTGGTCTCAGGCTAACTTTTTCTCTGGTTTAATACCTGAAGTTTTGCTTTTCCTTTGTTGTAGAAAACATATACTTAAAGCTTGTCTTTCTAGAGTATTGACAATATTGTAGGTCTTGCTTCTTTCTGTATATTCTGAATCAAGATGATTTAAAATAGTGTCATTCTGGAGATTCATTTGCCAACTTGAAGAAAAAATGAATCAAAACTTTTTAACTTCTACTTAAGTGAGATTAAAAAATGGTTTTTGTACCATGCTATCTGCATAGACCTGGAAGGGAGAAGGAATCCAAAATCTGTTGGTTTTAAGGATGAAGGACGTCTTCATGGTTCACAATAAGGGAAAAAATGCATTTTGGTTTTGAACTGGAAATGAAGTCATCCATGGAAATATAATTTATTTCTGTCACTGGCTGATATTTTAGAAATGTTGGCCCTGAGTCATTTTCATAGGCATTAGACTGTACACTTTAAAACTCTATTCAGTAATGGCTGTATGATAACTTGGAGATAAATAGAAAAGTCTGCTCCACCTGATGGATCATTGATAAAGGAAGCCTTTCAGTTGAATTTTCCATATTTTCCTGTGATATTTCTCAGCTGTTGCTCACTCCTTGTAGATAAGGAAGTTAACTGGTTAATGAAATTATTCTCCCATTGTGTGTCTTCATGGGGTGGGGTAGACAATTTTTATGGTGAGTAAAAGGTAATTATTTCAGTAATTAGCTGAAAACTGAATAAAATAATAAAATCAGACAGGTGCATATTCCTTTAGATACTGTGTATCTGGAACTGATAAAAAGCCACTCTTCATTATTCAGTTCATGAACTTTTTCCAGAAAAGGCAGAGATTTGCTGTAGGATCAAGTTGAGCTATTTCACATTGTAAAAGAACCCTCATCAAGCTGTGCAGAAATCTGTGCCTTCTATACTATAATTTGAGGAGGAAGTCTAGGAGATTATAAACTGTAAAATCAGTGAAGACAACTCAGTGTGACTAATAGATATTTGCTGTAGAAAATTTTTACAAGTGAGATATATGATGTGTCTGTCATAATCCTTCATGACCATGTCTACTAATTTAGTAAACGTGAAGAAGTTAACTCCCAGAAAAGTAAAAAAAATACCTTTTCTTTGTGGGTTTTTGTTTGGGTTTTTGTTTGTTTATTTATTTTTAAGAGTTTTAGCTAAGCTTGGGTCTATTTTTGTTTTTCGTGGCAAGGCTTGTGACATGTTTATATTTAGAAAAATGAAACATCCATCTGGAGATCCCCCACAGTATTAATTTTCTTGCTCTTATGAGCTCTTTCTTAATACTAACTGAACCCAGGAAATCCCAGGAAATTATTTTTGAAACTATTTTTATGCCTGATTCACTTTTACTAGCTTCATGCTATTACTAACGTGAATGTAATAAGTCAGATAATCAAGCTGCTTGTGGCTTACGTTGTGGCAAGCTGAGAGGAAAATATGTAGCATGCAGGACTTCACTGGTCATACTGAAACAAATTACTGTATTTAATCAACTAACTTGAAATACAAGAAGGCACAGAGAGATTGAGGTCAGACATGCTAGGATGAAGTTGGTGTCTTTCTGATGTGAGCATGCAGGGGCATAGAGCTGTTATGCTAAATATGAGCCAGATATATTGGCACAGGGAACAGTGTTTTTTCTTGGCATTTTTGAATAAAAAATAGGAAACCGGAGCTAAATCACGGGAAAATCTCAGTGCAATCTATACTTATTTTTTAAGTGTGGTTCACGGCAGTTAAAATATTAAAATGTTCATGTGAACATATAAATGTTAAATGGTATGGGTTAAAGTCTTTTGTCTGAAGCCCTTGTCAATCAGGCAGCTTAATGTTTTGGCATATTTATTAAATAGATGCTTAAAAAGTTGTTTCAGTTCTGTGTCCTGCATTAGATAATATTTTCTTTCTTTATTATTCAAGTAGTAGGACAAAGGCAAGTTTAAATTGCTTTCCTATCTATTTATCAGGAAAAGTCTTTGGGAGTATGGATGCTTCTGCTTCATTAATACTAGTAGAAGCCAAACAGGATTTTCAAGTACCTCAAGGAAGTGATAGATATGCAGGATTTCTATCCAGACTGTGGCAAAATGCCCTGTGCTTGATCGACTTGAGATGAAAGCTAACACTGATCTAAGAAACAGAGATAATTTTGCAGTAACAGTGAGGTGATGCTTACAGATCCATCACGATAGCAGGGACAAGAAGTTTTACTACATCTGAAAACTGCATGTTTGAGAACATCCTGTTTTCTACATATTCCCCTTATCTCTGCTAAGAAACAGGAAGGAGATGGAAGGAAATGCTGTGTATAAGTTCCTGGGATACTGAACACCTATAAGTGCTAAGAGAAAACTCTGATACTATTTTCCTTTCATTGGGAATTCGTTAGTTCTTGCCCTAATGGAAAAACCGCTTAAAGTATATTTTTCCATGACCAGTAAAATTAAGTGCCATGATTCCCAAAAAAAGTGATGTGTTCTCTGTCATGGAGGGACCTGGGGTCCTGCCTCTACTTTGGCTGTGCTAGTTCAATGTTAGATTGTGCAGATCAGCCAGCTGAATATTGCTGATTGCACCAAGAAGGTCATTCACATATTGTAGAAAAAAAGTCAGTTTCTGAATAAGAAATAGGAGGCCTTGCAAAAATAAATCAATAAGGCAAACACTAATGCAAACTTTAATTAGTGTGACAAATACCTGTTCTAGAACTGGTATAATAATGCTTCTCACTTTTACAAAAAGTTGCAGTTTCAAGAACTTCTTACCTGATCATGGGGAGGTCTGGCAAGGATTTAATTGAGGCTTCTGTGGTTATATTCCATTGAGCTTCACTTTCTCATTAACAATTTTATCACCATCTTAGGCAACCTTCAGATAGTCCTTTTCCAGTTGTTTGTTTCATTAAGAAACTCAACTGGAAATGACCTCTAATGGAAAGGAAGTGTGAGGTATTATTAATCTGTTCATACACTGTGACGCTTGAAACAGTCTTCTTCCCTCTTTCCTTTCAGTGGTTCATGTTTGCGTTTTTAGCAGACCGTCTGCTATTAGCAAGGAAGATGTTAAAGGAAAATAAAAAAAAAAAAGGAAGAAAATAGGCTCTTCTGTAAAGAAAAATAGAAGGGAAAAACTTGCTCTGGTACACAATTTCATGTATTGGTCCCTTGCCATAAAGGTCTCTTCCCTAGTCCTTCCACCAGTTCTTTGTCAACTACAGTAGAAGGATGAGGAAGAATTTGGGATTAGTGGTATAGCTGGGTGTGGGGCAGCAGAGGAAGTTTGGAGGTAGAGTTGGGGCAAAATCTGCCTTCATGTTTGTTGCACATTGGATGAATTGGAGTTAGTGGCTGAATCCCACCTGCAAATCAGAATTTCCTATTTGAACTAAGGGATGGTTTTTGGTTTTGGTTTGGATTTTTTTTTTTGTTCATTTTGTTTGGTGTTTTCTTTGTTTGTTTTGTGCTTGGGTTTTGTTGTTGTTGTTTTGTTTTGCGTGGGTTGTTTTTTTGGGGGTTTGTTTTATTTCCCCCACAAACGTAGTTACTATAATCTTTTGCTTTTGAAGGAGCATCTACACATCCAATATTTCACTAGACCTAAAGCATATGTAGCGTTGCATCACGTTCACAAAAGTATGAAGGATACTCTTGTTGTGGTTTAAGCCCAGCTGGTAACTCAGAACCATGCAGCCGCTCGCGCACTGCCCCCGCTTTCCTCCCCCAGCTCACAGAGGGATGGGAAGGGGAATCGAAAGAATGTAACTCCCACGGGTTGAGATAAGAACAGTCCAGTAACTAAGGTATAACACAAACCACTACTGCTACCACCAATAATAATAATGATAAGGGGAATAACAAGGGAAGGGAATATAACCGCTCACCACCTGCCGACCAATACCCAGCCCGACTTGAACAGTGATCTAGCCCTTCCGAGTAACTTCCCCCAGTTTATATAGTGGGTATGATGTGCTGTGGTATGGAATACCTCTTTGGCTAGTTTGGGTCAGGTGTCCTGTCTCTGCTTCCTCCTGGCTTCCCCTCCTCCCTGGCAGAGCATGAGACTCAGAAAGTCCTTGGTCAGCGTAAACATTACTGATCAGCAACTGAAAACAGTGGTGTTACCAGTGCTGTTCCCAAGCCGAAAGTCAAAGCCACAGCACTGCACCAGCTACTAAGAAGGAAAAAAATGACTGCTACTGCTGAACCCAGGACACTGTCTTATTCCTTTTTCTGGTAGTAATAACCTCTTTTGTCTGAATTTTATTCTGTGAAGCTTATTTTCATTTCCCCTTGAAAACAGGTTTTCTGTTCTTGGTCATCTATTCCTTGTCCAGTTTTAAACATTGGAATGGGGGTTGTCAACAGCACTTCAAATGAGGCCTTGTACAATGATTTTTTTTATTATTTTTTATATATCTATATGAGATGCCTCTTTGTCTCTTATAACTTTGCTATTTTTAACTATTTTTTCTAACCAGTGCAGGGAAGTTTTTTCCATGAAAGGCTGAAAATAATTTTAAATTGGTATTACCCTAAGAAACTGCCAGAAACTATATGGAATTAAATTGCATTTACTCCTTTTGGTTTGGGATTTTTTTTAGGCGTTTCGGGAGTTTTTTAGCTATGAAGTTGTTTGGGTTTTGTTTCTTTTTTTCTGTCCCAGACTGAGGTAGAAGCTATGACTTACGTCAAGAGTCATGTGCAGGTAGCTAATTGTCAGAATTTTGAATCTAACAGTACAGAGATTTGAGAAGCAAAGTACTGAGACAGTGTGTTCAAGATGGGACGTTAACTAGGTATATGTAGAGGAAACATGGAGAAACTAGTCAATGTAATAAAAGATCCACAAATCATTCCTATATTGTCAGTTTGACCTGAATAAAACAGTGCTTATTTCTTTTCAAAATATGAAGGTTATACTTAGCATTGCATTTCAGCTTTTGCAGTATGATTTCAACACAGGCATTATTTGCATTAATGTAGTTTTCATCATAATAAAACCCTTGGTGTTGATTTAGTTTATTTGACCATTTCAGTTTGAATGAAAATTTAAAGGCTTTTTGAAAAAGCAGAAAAATCCAAAAAGTAGTCAGCATAAGTACTATTATGGAATTGACTCTTGCAAGCAGGAGGTGGGGTTTTTTTATACCCTAAATAACAAATGCATCCACAGATGCTTAACAGAAAAGGCACTTCTTTAATGCAAAAGCTGACTGTGCTGAAACAAAGATAGAAAGCATTCCATCAGCAGATGAAGATGATGAGCCAGCATGTTCCCTACTAGGCCAGAAACTCAAAAACAGTGAAAGATGTTTCATACTGAATGAGCTTAATTTGCACAGTAACTTAAAAGTTAAATATAGTAAGGTCTGTTTCAACCACCAGTGAAACCACCGGTTTTGTTTGCTAGACATGACACTGTTCAGTTAGTGGCACAAGTTGATGACCTGGAAGCTCCTTTTAAATTGCCCATTTCTAGCTTATATGGAAGAAGTCAAAAATGCTTGATCCTTTTTCTCGTTTTTGTGAGTCTATTGTAGCAGTGTGTGTAATACCTCTGTTCTCTGCGTAGCAGATTTGTAGCTAATGATGAATCTGTTGAGGCTCTGGAGCAAAATTAAGGGTGGCATTCCTTGTATGGAACAGCTGTGGCTAGCTTTGCTTTGTACTGGCTTTAACAACATGGAATATTTTTTTCAGCCGCCGTTTCTTTGTTAATGTAGACCGTCATTATTAAGTTATTCCAGAAATCAACTGGAGGGCTTTGTAACACTGGAAATCTGAAGGAATTACCTACATAACATCTAGCTCTGCAGCTAATTCATAAAATAGGATTTGCTGAGACAGTACCCATGGAAGTCGAAGAAGGCTTAACACTTGGTTTTACACTCCTTTCCATGACGGGTGTACATTTATTATCATAGAATCATAGAATAGTAAGGGTTGGAAAGGACCTCAAGATCATCGAGTTCCAACCCCCCTGCCATGGGCAGGGACACCTCCCACTAAACCATGCCATCCAAGGCTATGTCCAACCCCACCTTGAATGCCGCCAGGGATGAAGCATTCAAAACCTCCCTGGGCAACCCATTCCAGGGCCCCAGCACCCTCACAGTAAAGAACTTCTTCCTCATATCCAATCTAAACCTCCCCTGTTTAAGTTTAAACCCATTACCCCTTGTCCTCTCACCACAGTCCCTAATGAAGAGTCCCTCCCCAGCATCCCTATAGGCCCCCTTCAGATATTGGAAGGCTGCTATGAGGTCTCCACGCAGCCTTCTCTTCTCCAGGCTGAACAGCCCCAATTTTCTCAGCCTATCTCCATCAAGAGGTATTAAAGAGCGTAGTTCGTGGAATGATGCAGGCCTTCCTTGATATTATCCAAGGTATGCTGAATATTTTGAATTTGCCTTAAAGCTACAGCTGCTGTAACAAAACAGACATCAGGTCTTCTGAATATAGGACATTTCTTTGCCTGCGATTGTGGAATAGAGCAAAGGAGTTAGTGCCTGACCCCTCCCTTTCAGAGCAGGTTTGTGTAACTGATAGCACAAAGAGGCATTTCTGTGGGCATTTAGGAGTACTCCTTTACTGCAGTGTCAGTGAAGTTCAGGTACCCCAAAAAAATCCATCCTTGTTTTCTTAGTTACGAAGAATGAATCGTTTTCAAATTTCAGAGTTAACTTTAAATACTTTGAGAATCTTAAGGAGTTGGTTTTGTTGAGGTTTTTGGTGGTTGTTTTTTTTTCAGGAAGTAGAGAAAGACAAGAGGTTTTGTTTACTTACCCAAAACAAGCTATACTTAGTGGCAGAGCAACAGCTAAGGCAAGAAATTATTTGTTCTGAGCATGATTTGCTGAGTATCATGTCTCCTGACCTTTGCTCAGATGAGCATTACTGGAGATTAATTGAATCAATGTTGGCATATGACATGCTTCAAGTACCTGTACAGAAAGATTTATGTTTATATCTGATTATAGCAGATCAGTACCTGTAGCTATAAAATGTCAAATCTACTGTGCATATTTAGGCCTTCGCAAACATCTGTTCAGTGAGATCTGATGTTATTGTGCTGTGTATGCTGAGGGCTTTTTGAGGTGAATCTACATATAACAAACAAAATAAAAGCCATTAAGGAAATTAGTAGTTTAATGTGGATAGGACATTTGAGATTTCATTTTTAAGGTTGAACAAACACTTTGTAATATGTCCAGAAACAATTAAAATGAAATTTGTAAGTAGGTATATGTCTATTCTGCTCTAAAAGCTGAGATAAAACCCTTTCTCTTTAGGTTAAAGGCTGAGAGGTGTGATCCAAGAATATGGAAAATAAAGTACATTAGGTTGAAAAAGAACTGATCTGTATACTGGTATTATTCAGGACCTGAAATTATTTTCGTGACTTCTAGTATTTAAGATACAGTTGGGCTACTATTTTTCTTTCTGAACGAAAGCTGCATGAAGACTTTCTTAGTATATTAGCACATGTAATATTTGGTTGCTATACAGGACCTGAAAAGGTGAGTTCATCAGAGTCCCATTGTGTAACATGCTACAGTATACTACTGCTTTACTTTTCCTCACTCCTCTGGCTGATGTTTCATCTTGTCTTGAGAAGAAACCCATGACATCTTCTAGTTTGCTGCCCAATTTTTCTGTTATAGTCTCACTGCATGGAGGTCTTGCTTTACGAGACCATTCTTTAGATCCTAGCCAATTCCTCTCCCCTCTTAGCAGTACATACTGGCTATCTTTCAGGAGGATACTAATACAGTATGATGGTTCTACTCATCCTCAACTCATATCTTCTATAAACTTTTGAGCTTTCACAGATTCAGGAGATTCTCACTGGTTTACCACCTCTCTGTTCCAGGTTTCCATCATATCTTGTCGCTCCTTTTGACTTTTGAGCTTTCAATCTCATCTAGCAATATCTCTTCCCAGTGTTAGCAGCTCATCCTCTTTCATCTTATAAAGCCCGTAGTTGATCACAATCCTGTTAACCTAATCTTTACGTTGTTGGTTTGGAGTTTTTCAGTATTACACTGGACCCTCTTTAAAACAGTTTCTCTTGCATGTGGTTCAAGGCATCAGGTCTACCTATGCCGATAAATTAAACACTGCCAGAGAATGTGCTTTGGCACTGAAACATTATCATTTATTCCATTAAATTGCTAGCAGGTTCCCGATGTGATTTTCATCTAGTAAATGTAGTGGGCTGTTCTTAGTATTTTGGAAATTTGATGTGCCAGAGACTGTCTCTGGTAGTCAATATGAATGAAACTACTCTGATTTGGAGACATGGAATTTAGTAGCATGGACAGGGCCAGACTAGCAGTTGGCCTTGGTACTGCTCCATTCAGTGATGTGAATGTTACTTCCGAATCTCTGGTGACCTCTTTATAACCACATATTAGAAATCTCATTCCATCCTCCCTTGCACTAATAGATAGATTAATTGTCACTTTGAGTTTTCTTCAGTAATACTTATGCTCCCTGAATTCCATTGCTAGCCTATGTCTGTAATTGCCTTTATACATATATTTCCAGTGTCTGAATGAGAAAGCATTCTTATCAGCCCTCTATTTTTCTGTTAAGATTTCCCAGCTAGCTGTCCTTTGTCTGTTTTCATTTGCTAAATAACATTTTCTGCAGACAGTTCATAACTGTCTTTGTTCCAGATCTTATCTCTTCCTCCCTTACTCTGGTACTCTTTTGTTAATTAATTATGAATTCAAGCTAAAAATGATCAAATAGAATCTGAAACTGCCTGTTCCTAACCACTGCAGAGCACATGTGATCATCAAGTTGGAATTTCACTGTCTGAGCAATAAGTCTTACAGATTGTTCTCTACCATTTCAGTACCATTTGAAAGATGCTGCCTTTTCTTTCCATCTCCACTTTTGTCCAGGATTTTGTCTTGTTATGACTCAATTGTTACAACACCCTTCTGTCTGACCTTTGCAAACTCAATATTCCTTTATTCTCATTTAGATTTCGTTGTTACTTCAAAGCTAATTTCCTGCCCTATCACTTTGCCCATCCTTTACATCCCTCCACTGACTCTCGCTTAATGCAGCTCAGGATACTGTTCGCCTTTGCTGCAATGACGTGTTACTGGTTCATTTAAAGGTGTTGAATCAAGCTAATGTTTATCTTCCACTTTAACATGTCCATTTGGGGCCTGATAGTAGCCTTCCTTTTTCATACGATAATTTGGGACAAATATCCTTCAGGCAGTTTAGTATAATCAATGTATGTGTTTGATAGAATCATAGGATAGTTTGGGTTGGAAAAGGCCTCAAGATCATCTAGTTCCAAACCCCCTGCCATGGGCAGGGATGCCTTACCCTAGACCGAGTCATCCAAGTATATTCACAATAGTGTCTTAACAGGTGGTGTTGTCCAGACCATTTGCTAAGGATAGTAATTAACATCTCCTATAAACTCATTGTTGCTGGCACCAACTATCATTTTTTACTTGGAGATTTGCACAACACTGTAATTAACTCAGTTCTTCAGCCTGCCTTGAATCCTTTCCGAACTCTAATTATAAACTCAGTATGTATTCTTTCCAAACAAAAGCCCAGTGTCCCATCACAGGTAAAGAACTAAGATTTCTGTCTGTTCCCTGCTAGTTACAGCTCTCATCCTAAACCTACAAGCAATACTGAGGCTTTCAATGTCTCTGAACACTGTATTAGTGATAGTAAACCTTTTTGATACTTGATATATTTGTTTTTAAAAGCATAGATGTTTGCGTCTGCCTAGATTTATTAGTTGTTTTCCGTGGTTTGGTCTGTTTGTCAGTTTTCTGTTACTTCTGCTGCACAAACAGGATTCATGTAGTTGTTTAGTTTTCTGTCTCTGTTTAATCAATGAGAATTCTATTGCAACTTTTCTGTAAGCTGAGACTTTTTGGTGGAGCTTTTATGGCAGCAGTGTACAACTTCTGTCATCTCTGATGCTGGGGACTCATCTGACTTTTAACATTTTGTATTGCAGTTCCAGTCACTTCTATTTCTTTACAAAATGCAGAGAAAATAGAATTTAGTATTTAGAATGTGTTACTCATCCACATGGTTTTTTAAATATGAGAAACTACTAGCCATGCATTCTAAAGGTTGCACAAAATAATGAGTATGGTAGACTATTCATTTCCAAGGAAAAATATATCTATCTAGACAACCACATTTTCATATGGTATGTTGCATCCCAATAGAAGCAACCTTTCAACTTCAAAAGAAACCAGTCCCATTTACCAAAAGAGAGATTTAGCAGAAAGTGTTTATGGGCAGTCAACAATAGGATTACCCTGTCAGTCATCAGTCCTCTTGATCAGATGGCTTGTTGGCCTTGGCAGTTGAGTCCCAGGGCTCCTTTTGTGCAAGCTGTTTAATATGGTTTAGATGAAGCTAAAGCCAGAAGTAAGTTTGACTTAGTACAGTTATCATTTCTGTCATATGGACTGTCCTGGTTTCAGATGGGATAGAGTTAATTTTCTTCCTAGTAGCTGTACAGTGCTGTGTTTTCTATTTAGAATGAGAATAATGCTGATAAGACACCAATGTTTTAGTTGCTGCTGAGCAGTGCTTACATTAAGTCAAGGGCTTTACAGCTTCTCATGCTCTGCCAGTGGGCAGGCTGGGGCTGCACAGGAAGGTGGGAGGGGACACAGCCAGAACAGTTTCCCCCAACTAGCCAAAGGGATATTCCATACCATGTGACATCATGCTCAGCATATAAACTAGGGGGAAAGCTGTCCAGGGAGCTGCTGCTTGGGAACAGGCTGGACATCAGTCAGTTGGCGGCAAGCAATTGTTCTTCATTCACATTACTTGTTTTTCTTGGGGCTCATTTCTCTCTCTTCTTATTTTCCTTTTCATTGCAATTATTATCATTATATCATTATTTCCACTAGTAAACTCTTCTTCTGTTGGCCCATGAGTTTTCTTACTTTTACCCTTCTGATTCTCTTCCCTATGCCATCACAGGGGAGTGAGTGAGAAGCTGTGTGGTGCTTAGTTGCCAGCTGTGGTTGAACCATGATGTAGGTGCACACATGACCCACAAAATCATGCTAACTCTGTAATTGCTGATAATTAGTGAATTTTGCAAAGTGGATGTTTAGCAATCTCACCAGTAATCTCAAGCTCGTGAAATTTGTTTCAGTTTGCTGTGTCAGTGACTAAAAGCAGCACTTTACAGTTTTTATATAATTCTTCTGCAAGCTCTTCAAGATCAGACATTCAGTGGCTAGGGCATATGTACATCTATGCCAATAAAATTAAATCTGAGACCCACAGCTGAACTGTACTATTCTGTCTTCCAACTCACATTTTGTTTTTTGGAAGCATTATACGCTGAACCTAAAATGATGTAAAATGACTTTTCTTCTCTGAAAAACAGTCTTAGAAACACCCTATGGTTTTATTAATATTTTGTAGGTTTACATTAGAATATGAAATTAATGGTTACATCTACTACTAAATTAAGCAGTGTGAAGGCACAGGCCCAGGTACTGTAACTCAAGTTACCTGTGTGGTTGTGGTGGTAGAAAATTCTTTGGCGTTATTCTCACCTTGCACTTTTCCAGATAATTCACAGATGTAATTTAGAAGTTACTCCAGTGTAGAAACCAGTAGGTAGTTTGGATGTGGCTCTCCTCTCTGTATGGTGGGTGTGTACTGGTAGGTATGTGGCCAGTCTGGGCCAATTGGTCTCAAAGTCAAAAAAAGGCTCCTGGCACTCTTCAACCAAGTATTAGAAATGCAGCCCATGTATCTCTTCTATAGCAACTTTCTAGAGAATGTTTTTGTTCTGTGCTAAATGTGCTCTAATTAAAAGTAATTTTATCACTCTTTCAGTCACTCTGGGACTGGTACTGCAGCGCAGCCAAGAGGCTGTAAATTCAATGTAGTTTATACCTCATTAAGTCCTTAATCTGTAGCAGTAGTCTTTAGCAAAAGGTTCAAATCATTATGGTATGTAAAGATGAATAAAAATGAGAAGATATTGTGGTCAGAGCAGTTTGTTATCAAGCATACACCATACCCATGTATGCTAGAGCATTGAGTATGTATGCTGGCTGCTACACTAATTGATCTTCAGCCAAAATTTCTGTATGTCTGTTTTGACCACTGTTTGTAGAAATGTGTTGTGTTTATTCAGATACCATTAATTAATGATCTTCCACAATGTAATTTGTTTTTATTTCAGTGTGCATACTCATGAATTTCAGTGATTTCAGTATTTTATCCTGTGTGTAGCACTGTAGCACCATCTTGTGTGAGCTGCAAATGTGGTTTCAGTGTATGCATTCAGCAGTCTTCATGTTGACTGAACAATTTTATTTAAAACCCTTTAATGTAAAACTGAAATTGAGGAAACAGGAACATGAAATAATTCCCCCTTATATGTGGTAGATTTCATAACAGTGCATTCATTTAAGATACCTATATGCTAGGGTGATCCACATAAACATGAGGCATGGGATACTGCAATCAGGAGGCAATAAACATGTATTTTATCTGTTTTTTTGCTACAAAAATACAGAAGTAAAGCACAGAGATTAGAATCTCTGAGAAATAAAATGAACTATGGGATGGGAAAGAGCTGCTAGGGAAAATTAAATAGGAATTGCTATGAAATAGCTGACAAATAAAGGTGGAAATGCTTTTAAATGGTAGCAAAGTAGCAAATGGAGCAAGGACACATAACTCAATGTTCATAATTAGCTGTAGTGCTTTGAGATTTCTGTATGCTTGCACAGAGGCAGAAAGTGGGAAGGGAAATGCATAAACCAATCTTTTTAGTATGACAGTGCAAATAATAATTGGAGGCAAGATTGCAGTGCATTGAATGCACTCCTACACTTTACTCTGTCTTTGTTCTGCCTTTTCGTGCTTTAATTTGTGTCTAGTTTCCCTTCATTTTTCTCCCTACTTTTACCCAGCCAGTGTCAGTTTACTCAGTAGTTTGTGTGAAATGAATTATAGTCTTGCTGTTAAAGCAAGTTCAGCCATGGATGAGCTAACTGTTACTTGCTGCCATTGCCAAAAGTCCAGCATATTAACATGGTGGTGACTCTTCTATTGAATGCAATGAGAAGAAGCTCTCACCATCACTTTCAGCACTTTCAGTCTCTTGTGCTGACAATTACCTAATTTTTCCAATATTAATATAGTTTGGGCAGTTATAAATATATAATAACTCAAATTCTCTTTGGATGATTATCTGTTAGAACACTTAGGTGATGGAAACATATGATTAAGAACTCAAAAGTGTAAGAATTTGTAGCCTTAATTCCACAAATTGCACTTTGCATAGAACCACAGCATATCATTCTGACTGCATCAAGTGCTTGAATTCATGGAGGAAGATCATGAAATTGCTAAATACTCAACCTGTCAGGGTTTCAAGTGTGAAAATAAAGATATTTAGAAAAGCTGTATTGCTGCTTTTTTTTTTTTTTTTTTGGTTGGAATAACTGCTGGAGATAAGGACCTGATAAACTTGGATATTCTCATCTGGTTTTGTTTTCACATTAAAAGAAGTACTGGTGTCTGACTTTAGCTCGTGAATGTAGATATCAGGAGGGAGAGACTGTGATCAAGAAAAACAGGATTTGGCTTCTCTGCAACCAACACTCTCCCAGCACACAACCAAATAATTTTGCATAAATCTTTGATGATTGCTACAAATGCAGATCATGAAGGCAAAGAACTGGCCTATGGAATGAATATATATATATTGACAGATGCTGGGGGGGGGGGGGGGGGGGAATCTATGGTGTTTATGCATGTATTTGTAGTCCATTATTCTTCTCTGCCTGTCCTGTTTTGGCTACAGGTTATATTTGTAAGGCCTGGGGAAAGAACTTTTCCCCTTTTCTTTTTAAATGCTAAAAGCAACTAGAAGAAAAGTTCTGTGGGTATCAGTTGTTGACAACATACTTCCAAACAAAAAGAAGTTGTATCAGTGCTTCTCTCACTATCCTTTCTAGCCCTGTACTTGCAATGTATAGACTAAAAAGAGCTTGGGTTTTCTCTCTTGCAACACAGTTTTGGCAGTAAGCAGGTGCAAGTCATGCTAGAAGCCTTTAGTCTTCAGCATTTGTTCAGCCATCATGTCCGTATGAGCTGTACGTCCTGAAATCTCTCCACTTGACTGTGCAAACATCTTTATTATTTCCTCTTAACTGCACTTCCATTACACCTTCCGTTTTTAACTTCTAGATGCATTCATGCAAGAGATGTAACTGCTTTCTACGTCAACATTAAACAGACACAGCTACCTCATATAATCCAGACAGCTGAAGGAATTGATAGCAAAAATTATTATTAGCAAATTAAAGATATTCAGTAAGATTAAAAGTTCAAGAGTAATAAACATTGAGGTACTGGCTAAAATGTGTCAGTAGGATTGGAGGCTGGATGATAGTATCCAAGAATTTAGATCCCTTTAAAACTAGATCAGAAAACTCATGGCATGATTCCAACCTCAGCTATGGACTGAAAGAGTTATGTAAGGGACTGGTGGGAAGAGAATAAAAGCCACGTGTATATGTGGTCTAAAATGCCACAATGCAAGCCCTTACTTCCTGTACATCAAACCATACTCAGTTCTTTCTCCTAGCATATTTTGTGTGTTTTGTTTAGCATGCAAGATATACCAGAAACTAGATGCTGCAGACCCCCTGGAAAGAGAAGGGAAGTGCTGTGGATTTTATGTTTTGCCATCTTCTATGCTGAGTATTGATAAAAAAATCAAATCCCTGTTTTTAGTTTTGCAGATTCTGTGAAGAAAATGTCACAGAGAACACATACCGAAACTAAAATCCAAAACTGGTTCTGTTCAGCAGTCTTTCAGAAAGTACCCACTGCTTCTGTTCCCACTGTCTCTGACATATGAGGCATATACAAAAAATTGCTGATCTTTGTTTTGCATAGAATACTACATTATTAAATAGACTGTGCTGATAGGCTGTAATCCAAATTCCATTCACTTGTAGTGGAAATGGAGGAGGTTTTTTCACCAGCAGTTTGTATGCTCAGATAAATCATTTTGGTGTCTTTGTCACAGTTTTCTACTGTCATTTAAAAATATTGTATTTAAGGACTTATTGTCATTAAATATATTTAATTAAATAAATTATTATTTTATTTAATTAATTTAATAAAATAAATAAATATGCAATTAAAATTGTATGTGTAGTTTAGTAATTTTCTTTTATTTAATTTCTTTCATTTCAGGTAATTCTTGGAGTAAGCCAGTAGAAGTGACAGCACTTTATTCATTCGAAGGACAGCAGCCAGGTGACTTGACTTTCAAAGCTGGAGACAAAATCACAGTCACAACCAAAACAGATTCCCAGTTTGATTGGTGGGAAGGTAGAGCAGGAGGACAAACTGGCATCTTTCCAGCCAATTATGTTGCCATAAGTAAAAACTAAGTTCATATAGAAGAAAATGTTGAAGCAGTAGTATATTTACACTGAAAAATATATTTTAATGTTTCACATCTTATTAAAGTGGGATTCTTGGTCAAGACTATTCTAACATAAAATTGAAATGACCTTAACTTTCCTCTAAATTTATTTCTTAAATAAACAGTGGTTGATAATCCATTTATGACAAAGTTTTAGTTTTGAGCAAGTTGCTGTATTAATCTACTCCAATTTGTGTCTTGTTTCAATTCTGCCTTGCTATATGGATTTATTTTTCACATGAGGGAAAAATTATGAACAATTTCAAGCTTAACATAAATACTAATTTATTAAATTATAATTTAAGGTCTCTAATAAATGCTTTCAACTTTGCTTCAAAGCATCTCTGAGTTGGAGTTTGTTACTTTTAGTAAACACAAATCTTTTATTCACAGGTATTGTGGAAGAAATTACCTTATACTTGGTTTTAAAAGTCACTTTAGGCATTGTGGTATTTCTTAATAACTAATGTAGGTCCTGTCCCCAGTATTTGTCCTTGTTAGGCATGCAAAGACCTTTTTTTAGACAACTCTGTAACAGTTAAGCAGTTCAGCTTCTCTGATAGCTTGTTTATATTGCCCTGATCTTTGAAGAATTTAAGCACTTCTGAAAGTTTGCTTAATAAAATCCATGAATAGTCCCTCCCAGAAAATTATACTTCCTCTATCCTTGTAGAGAGGAAGACATCATTAGGAAATCATTCCATTACACTCACTGGCAAAAGTTTCTAGGTTTCTTTCAGACTGGGCCACAGGTTTTTGATAAACTCAAAATGAGACGGAAGAGACTGAAGGAACAGTGATATATATTTACTAGCTTTCAATGAAAATCCTTCATATTCTTTGCCTCACAGACAGGACAGATGTATGTGATCTGTCTTCAGACAGATGACACCCCCAAACAGATCCATACTGTTGCAGGTATTTTTTCAGAAGTTATTTTCCAACCAGCTGGAAAAAGTTATATAGGCTTACATAGCTGCAGCGGAAGTGTTAATATATGCCTTTAAAAGGACTGTTGTAGCACCTGCCAGTTTGAGGTGAGAAAGCAAATTCTGTGTTTACCTATCATAGTCTGCATCTATTGCTTATTAGGCAAGAAAACAGTAAATTGTCCTATATGAAGACTCAGCAAACAGAATTAATATCATAGTTCCAGAAGCTCAATATGCCCCATATTCGTGAAACATCACTCCTGCATTTATCATACCATGTTGCTGAACTTTAGTTGTGCAGTAAAAGCTGAAGCATCCACTAGCTGAATTGTGCTGTAGTACCTCATTACTCATTTCTAGAATGCTGGCTGCTTTTTTAGCCAGTGTACTTACTTTTGTATAGGGTTGTTAAAGCTTCTTAATTCATCTCAAGTGTCTTCTTCCATGAAACTGTCAGTATTTATGAACTTGCACAGTAAAATCTTTTTATTGTTTATGTAAATTCTGTTTCTTGGATTGCCTTAGCTGAGTTTGGGGAAAAATGAGGATCGTCTATAGACTTTGCAGGATAGCACTGACTAATTACTAAATCCAAACTGCATTTTTAGGAGGAAATATTGAATGGGAAGTGTATATCATACCTGGAACATTCCTTTCTTCATCTAAATATAATGTAGGAAAGAGAGGATTCAGTGGATTGGCCTAATGCAAGAAAAGCCATTGGTTGTCAAAACCAAACCTTCCTAAAGCAATGCAGAACTCTACTGTCTGATCATACATGCCTTTGACACAGGCTGGATTGACCCACATCAGTGGTCTCAGGCTAATTCCAAAAGTGTTTTTTTGTTAAAAATGTTTTACAGTAAAAGGCAGTCTGCAAGACTCAGTAAACTTAAGAGATGTGTAAGAAACCAGTAGTTTATATAGAAAGGTTCCCTGAAGCAGGTGTAGAAACAAAAACCTAGAAATGAAGAGTCACCCAAGAGACACGTGTGTTTTGGTAAGAGACGGTTTTCCATGAACGAAAGTCTATGTATGTGTTCCTTTGCTACAGGATAACTGCTCAGGTCCAGAAGAAAGAGAAGATATTGAAGAAGGTGGTGCCTCTAGCGTAAAGGATTAAATGTGTTTGTAGACCAGCTATGGCCTGGCATTTGGGTTTTGGTCTGGAGTTGGGAGGATAGGTGTCTATAGGATCAAATCAGTGGGTATCTGTGCTAGAACAGAAAAAATGAGTTCCAGAGCCATGGGCTTCCCTGAAGGAGACACTTAATGAAAGCAACAGAGATTACGGGCAAAGTACTGCTGTGGCATTGAGCAGGTACATTTGTCATCATACACTTAGAAGCAGTTATCTTCAGCATATAAACCAACTGATTTTATTGTTGAAGTGCAGTCAATCAGACAGTAGTAATTTATGTATAATACAAGTACTTTACATATTTATTTTGGGACTATATTTTATATATGGCAGCCCAATTTCCTGTAAGTCTTCATAGGCTTTATTTTGAGCAAGGTAATTCCCAAAAGGTCATGGTTGGGACTGTATGCTCTGAGTTCAACGTCAGCAGGTAACTTAATCATAATTCATCTTAACCTTAAGTGTTTCACCATGGTAAGTAAAGTAGAATTCTTTCTTGGAGGAAATCTTACCATATTGTGAGCTTCAAATTTTGAATTTCATGGTGCCCAGAAATATTCTTTTCCTTTGTATGTTGAAGTATTTCACATCTAAGCATTTTCCTCAGCATACGATTACTGATGGGTCGCTGGATGGGCAGGTCAGTATTGTTACAGGTGCGTTACAAAGACTCTTTCTTCAGCTGGTGTATATTCGCTAACAGGTGTATATATATTAATGGTAGATTTACAAGTTTTAACCAGCTCTGACCTTTTATAAATATCAAATGATTTGTCTGCTTCAGTCATTTGAATGCATCTTCCCTGCTATCTGTGTCTGTTCATCCTTTCAGAATCCAAGATGCTTGATTAAATGTCACAGTTGAAGGACAAAACAAATGAAAACTTTCTCACCCTCAGCATGAGTTTGGGTCTTGCTTGGTTTCTAGTGGACTCAAAGATATTCCTTATAACAGTTTAGAGGATTCAGGGGTTTTTTGAGGTAAATCCAAGATGATTGAAGCCTTACCATCTCTATCCATCTATGGTAGCTTTCACTTGAAAAAGATAAAGGGAAGATAGTGTTTTTTCTCTTCTAACAATTTCCATAGTCTCCCTAAGCTGTTTTCCTCCACCCATATTTTCAAACCAGAATTTGAATTAATTCCTAAGCAACCTCTATCACCTATAGGAAGGCACTCCTGGAGCCTCAGACATGTTAAGATGACATCTTCTCCACTAGTCTGAGTTTTTTCAGTGCATGCAAGTTTTTCCTTGAGGCTCTTCACTGTTCATCAGATAAATTCTCTTTTTTCACAGTAAAAGAGAATTATTACCAGAGAATATATATTGATGGTAATTATATCTACCAAGTCTACCCAGCAAGAGTTCAACTCACAGGAAGATCCTAGTCCATATACTCACCAGCTTTTGAATCCAGACTCACTCTCCTACTTCTGTGTTTTTTGTGGTTTCAAGTCATATAACAACTTAGTTTCTTCAAATCTGTCCTTTCCAGAGAATAAAACTTCAAATGACATTATATCTGGTTTATATTGGAATGTAGCAAAATTTACATTAGCTGACTACAGATTCTGTTAGTTTTGCAAGAAGAGTCCATTGAAAGAAATCAGAAGAAAAAAACGAACAAAACCAAAACCAAACAATCATAATCATTAAATACACCAAGTTTGTATTGGTGAAACAATAATATCCGGCAGTCCCATGCTTCCAAAATTTTCAATATTCAGAGTATTTAGACAACCATCTGTCAACAAATTATGTAAGTAAGAAAAGCATTCAGCTTTTGGTAATAGGGCAGGATGGCACATTTTGAAGTTCATCTTTAAACTATTAAGATTGGCTTAAAACCCAAGCACTAATTTTACCCTGATACCAGCCAAAGATACAAAATGCAGGAGGAAAACTGAAAAATAAGGTTGTTTTCTTTCTTATAGGCATTTTGTCAGCTAGTTGTTAGGGCAGAAACAGTGTGCAACTGTTATCAATAGATCTTTCTTCCACATCCATTTTAATTAATGCACCCACCTTAAATAACTATTTAAAATGGTATCTATGCTTTCTGAAGTTTTAAAAAGTTAACCTTATTCACTTTATTCCTAATGTCTCTTTGACAGCTTGCATAATTTTGTCCATTTATGTTCATTTCTGGTAAGTATATCACCATAACCATAATTACAGTGTGCTCAGATTCTACTTTTTGTAATACCTGTTTTGCAAAAATCTGATAATTTACTAGTAATTTAATTTTAAATCATGATTTTAAAAATATCTTTTGTAAATAGCATAACAGAAAAACTTTTGTACTAACTACTCTTCCATTCTTTTGTTTCCTTGAAGGCCATTGCTGCCAAAAAAGTATTTCTGTTAGATGTAGGTGTAAATATTCATTGTGGCTAATATCTCCAGTTCTTCAGCAA
Source organism: Amazona ochrocephala (assembly GCA_039720435.1). Taxonomy (NCBI): domain Eukaryota; kingdom Metazoa; phylum Chordata; class Aves; order Psittaciformes; family Psittacidae; genus Amazona; species Amazona ochrocephala. Next base: position 35,658,397 of record CM077878.1, read on the forward strand.
CAAGTAAACATGTAATCCCATTCTCGCTTCTCATAACAAGCCACACATTCCTGTTTATCAGCCCTTTCACAAAACATCCTTCTTGATTAGCTGTTCTGTTTCATTCTTTCCGTATGTACATGCATGCACACATGCACACACACACACACACTGGGTGATTATTTTGGATGCATGTTTGGGTAAGGACCAGCTCAGCCTGACTGAAGGTCTTCCTCAGTGATGTTCTGTTCTGTTTGCCTTAATAAATTGGGTGTAGGATAGCAGGAAGAAATTCCTCAAGTTCGAGTACTGATATCTCCTTGAAAAATTATTTTCTCCTTTAAAAGCTCAATAAATTTCTACAACAGCTCTAATCATGCTTGCACAAATTTCTAAATGAGATTTTTACCAATTGTGTCAACCTTTATGGTCTTAAATGAGTATCACATAAATTTCTACGAATTGTATATATAACTTATACCAATAGGATCATAAGGAAGACAAAAATAGTTGTTTGCTAGCCTTTCCAGTAAATCTTTTAAAGAATTGTCTGATCTAGAGGGAGCTGAACTGCAGCTGTTTATGTTGGTTTATTGTGGATATTTAGATCCACAGAACTTTTGAAATGTTGACCTTTTTTCTGTATTACCTAAATTTAGACCCAGCATCTTACCTATAGGCATCTATTTCTAAGGAACTTAGCCAGAACATTTTGAAATCAAATTAGGTTGTATTGAGAGTCTAAATTTATCCAAATCTTCAGTCTGAACGTTCATGGGAAAATATTTATGAGTTTTTAATTGGTTCTTGCTCTTAATTGAATTAGAAATACTGCAGAAAAAATCTTTTGGGCTTTTTCCATGCCATAACTAATGTAAGAAAAATAAATAAAAAGAAATAGCAAGCTTCATTCTTTGGAAAAGGTTTTAGCTAATTTCATCTAAAATTAAGTGCAGATAGTTCCTTAAATGTCAGGAGTGTATGAACTAATGCATGCTAACCCTAACACTAGATTGACGTCCATGTGTTCTTCTATATCTTTGATCCATCCTGTAATTCTTTACCTACATCTGTTTTTTAGGGGTAGAAATAAAAATTCTTGTAACTGTAGACTGCAGAGGAATTCTGCCATCTACATCATTAAGATGAGTCTTTGCATCTGCCTCTATAAAGCTTTAGGTAGTATCAGCTTTGGAGTTCTCTTCAATGGTTCCTGAGCCTCTTCCCTGGCAAAGTTCACATACCATTTAATGTTATGGAAAAGACAAATACTCCTAGCACACTTATGCATACTTCTGTGGTTTGGCTTGAGAATTTGTTTCATACAAAGGTCTGTATAAGAGGCAGAGAAGGCAAGCCAGGCAGTGCCTAGAGAAGCAGAACATAGCTGTCTACCACCACATGGAAGATTTGCCTAGCTGAAGGACCAGGAGCTGCTTGCTTGTTGAATCTGAGGATGTTGTCTGTTGTGGTAATACAAACCTGAAGGTCTTTTTAAGAATATTAAATGTTTCCATAAACTACTGTAATACAATTAATTCAATTCACAAAAACAATAATCATAGTTAAAGTAATTTTATTGGTTAAGAAATTTTAAAGCAAATTTCCCCTCCTCTCTTCTACTTTTCCACCTGTGTATCCTCCTCCAGTCTTGTACTGCTCCTGTGCTGTGCATGGCCTTTAACTATCTGACTTGCTGAATGCTTCAGGACTATGTTTGACAGTATCCAGGGCAATTAAACCTGACCTTCCTGTGGCCTCCCTGGAAACATCTGAGTAATGCTAACTACTGTATCAAGTAGGTGGGGCAAGGGGGAGAAGAGGCTATTTGGCTAGCTTTGGCAGCCTGAATTCTCACATCATTCCTGTAAATGAATGTTGTTGTTCTGTCAAATGAGATGTATGGTCTCACAACAAGCACCATAAGAATTCTGAGTTTCTGAACATCCTATTTTCATATTTGCAGAGCCGTTTATGCTTTTAGACATTTTAATTTTCTTTTCCAAATGCAAATACTAGTCAAATCCTTGTCTCCAAGGGTTTAACATCATTTTAGACTCTAATTTTCATGCAATTAAATGTGAGTTACGCCTCACAATAAATTTCGATAATGCTGTTGAGGGAAATAAATAAAGCACCTGGATGCAAAAGTATTGTCACAGATCGACAGTTCCAGCTGCTTGGGAGACATTTTTGATTACTAAAGTATTAAGTCACTTATGTAGGTGCCATTCTATAAGGTTTTATCAGCTGCAGACATTCAGGGCAAAATGAACTTTTCTTAAGCAAAGGTGATCTGTTAAAATATTGGGTTTGATTTGAATTATATATTCTGTAATGGTCATTTTTCATGGAAACTAGGTCTGCCTATTGCCTTTTAAAACCTGTCTCAGGCTATTACTTGCTCTCAGCCTGGTATTCCCTTCAGTGTGTCTTGTATTTTAATGTTCCCAATTTCCTTCTGTCATATTTGATGTCAAAATTAAGGCCACAGTTAAGCGAGAAATTCAAAACATCAGTCTCTTACACTAATTGGTTTCTTGTCAGCCATCAGATTCTTACAAATGTGAACCTGGACAAGCTGCTTTAAGATTTTGCAGCCAAAGATTGTATTTGATGTGCTTTGGATCACTTCTTTTGCATATCTGATTTCATGCTTTTCAGACTAACCCCTTGTTTCCTTCTGGCAATGCTGAAAATACTTGGGCCTGTTCCAGCTGATTTTACATCAGTAGGATTCTTTTGATAGCTTTGAGGTAGACTTTAAACACTACATGGTGTTACATTCACTTGAAACCTATGTTACTCTGCTGACTTTACTGGCAGCCAGACTGCTGCTCAAACTGTGTATAAAACAGATTATTGATATATGCCTCTGAAAACAATCCAATCAATATTTTCTCCATGGCCATCACACTCTGAAGCAGTACGTACTCTGAATGTAGCTTTCCAGTAGCTCACATTTGTAGCAGAAAAATACTAACTTTGAATCAGTCCATGCTAATATGGGGTATTTTCCTGTATTGCCATCTATGTGTTCTTCTGGTCAGTTACTTCTGTCATTGAAAAGGCCACCCCATACATCTCACATATTTGAAGCCAGTTAGAACTGAAGTTCTGAAGCAGCCCCGGTGGCCTTTGCAGATTCCTGTGGAGGTTGCCAGCATCTTTTCCTATAGATCCCTTGGAGTCTGGTCATGAACATGGCAACCAAAGGAAACACTTTCTTTGTGAGGATTCCAAATCACAACTGCTCTTTGGATAGCATATTAAAAAAGACATAAATGCTGTATTAAAAATAAAAGCCTATAGCTAATTCCTTGTTTTGCCTTTTCAAGGTCTGGAACATTACCTCAGCTTAAGTTAGAGTGTTTCATGATGTCAAGAATTTTCCTCTTGTGGTAAGGTTTTTTATTCTGATACAGAGATCACCTTCTGTAGAGTAGCACTCATTGTCACACTGCTGATAAATGTCAAAAAACAAAGTGCAGGGTAAGGATATTCAGCACCAACCAACACATCATCCAAAGAGCATTTTTATTTTTGAAAATATATCTATATTTGTGCCATCTGCTTTTGGGAACCTGTTCAGGTAGGTTTAGGAGTACTGCCAAGTTAGATGTCTGTTTTTCCAAAGCAGTCAGTCAAGAGAGGTAGGTTGCATGAAATGCCTTCTAGAATCTGTAGTAGAAAAGATTAACTTGTTCCTTGAAGCTGTCATCCTAATGTCATTTTGTTGGCAATCCTTCAGGATGATCTCTGTATATAAATACTTTATTCTCTCATTTCAGAAATAAGGATGATTTTTTCCTCCATGACCTACTAAATTAAGCAAGAAGACACAATTTCAAATCCTATTAACAGAAAGTTTCAAAACTAGAACATGAACTGAGACTATGGATCACTGCCACTGTGAATGAAGAATGGAAAAATCTAAGAAAGGGAAAGATATAATTAACAGCAATTTAAGTTCATATCTACTTAGGAATTAATACGAGGTATTAATCTTAGTAGCTAGTTTTGACACGTCCAAGCTATCTGCTTATTTAATCATTCCCTTTTTTGGTACTAAGAGAAATGCTGCATAAAAATGCATGTCAATCTGACTTCATATTCAGAGAATTAGTTTCGATCAATAGAATAGCCTTTAACTTATTCTTCTTTCGATCAATTTAGAAGTAGTCTTGGCAAAACAAAGAGACGGAAAATAGTGATCTGAAAAGAGAACTCCTTGAACTGAAGAAAATGCAGATCTCAGGAAAAGTTGTTTCTTAAATCTGTTCGAGTCATACATTACTAAATGGATTATCTTCATCTAGGGCTCTAAATTTAGCATTATTAATTGTTGATCATTCCTAACAACAGTGTACATACTAAGGAACTCAGATAGCCTGAAATATCTTTCTCTTACATGTTATCATATTAAAGAATTATATTCTCCTGGGGATAATGTCACAATAAAAAGCCTAAATGTTATTCACTTGCATTTTAAAAATGCCAGTTTTCTTAAACATGAAGAGTTTTCTGTTAACAACTGGGCTCCAAAATCCAAGTGAACAAAATATTTAATATGAAACTCAGCAGTTTCCCATTAATAGATCCTGGTTGACAGTATGGGACTTGGACATTATTGATTACAGCTCCAATGAGATGTACTAACTTTCATACAGTGTACAAGCAACACGTGCAGGCAAGCCAGATGCAAAATTGAAACATTATCTAAACAGAGTTGATTTCAAATGTTTCAAATGTAAATAACCCACCGGGTGGTCCTTGAGACTGTCAGCAGTCATTATTTTCTGTAGCGTAAACAGGGCTGTCAGCTGGGATTTGTGTCACAGAGATAAAAAGAGGCATTCTTCCTTAGCAAAGCCTAGGCTGTTGTTTTTAAAGAAAGTTGTGCACCTCCGTGATAGATGAAGAGTACCTTTCTGGATTTTAACGAAAGTGTTTTATAAGCTGTCGTGGAAACCAGAATAGGTGTCTGAACAATGTAGACTAGGAGGTAAGTAAAGGTTAATGGAGTTACCAGAGTAATAAGCCTTAAAATTCTGACAGGTCTAAGTAAATGCATCATTTCCGTAGCTGCACTGTGTTCGTTCTTCAAAGTTTTCTGCAGGTAGAAAAAGCTAAACCAAGAAAATATATACCAATAGATAGCAAATATATAACTTTGGATGAAAAAAAAAATTGTATGTTTGAGGCTATTGCTTGAATTAAAAGTATGAACATGATCAGTTTAAGTGATCTGAAGTATTAGTTGATCATAAGGATTTCTACAATGGCTTTAATATGTAATGCCAGGCACAGCTACAGATTGGGCAGGGAGGAGATTCAGAGCAGCCCTGCAGAGAAGGACTTGGGGGTGTGGGTTGATGAAAAAATGCACATGAGCCGGCAGTGTGCGCTTGCAGCCCAGAAGGCCAACCGTATCCTGGGCTGCATCAAAAGGAGCGTGACCAGCAGGTCGAGGGAGGTGCTCCTGCCCCTTTACTCTGCTCTCGTGAGACCTCACTTGGAGTATTGTGTGCAGTTCTGGTGTCCTCAACATAAAAAGGACATGGAACTGTTAGAACAAGTCCAAAGGAGGGCCACGAGGATGATCAGGGGACTGGAGCACCTCCCGTATGAAGACAGGCTGAGAAAATTGGGGCTGTTCAGCCTGGAGAAGAGAAGGCTGCGTGGAGACCTCATAGCAGCCTTCCAATACCTGAAGGGGGCCTATAGGGATGCTGGGGAGGGACTCTTCATTAGGGACTGTGGTGAGAGGACAAGGGGTAATGGGTTTAAACTTAAACAGGGGAGGTTTAGATTGGATCTGAGGAAGAAATTCTTTACTGTGAGGGTGGTGGGGCCCTGGAATGGGTTGCCCAGGGAAGTTGTGAATGCTTCATCCCTGGCGGCGTTCAAGGTGGGGTTGGACATAGCCTTGGGTGGCATGGTTTAGTGGGAGGTGTCCCTGCCCATGGCAGGGGGGTTGGAACTCGATGATCTTGAGGTCGTTTCCAACCCTTACTGTTCTATGATTCTATTCTATGATTCTATGTTACAGAAGAATATTATTCCACTCCCTGCCTCTACTTAGTTCAGTGGCAACTGAGCAATTAAAGCATCTTAACAAGTCTTATCTGACATCTCTTAAGAACAAAACTAATTATGTAGCACTGTCTTCTGTATCAACAGTCACCTCTTCATTTTATAAACACTGAAATCTGCCGGAACATTGCCATTGGCTTCGGTGGATTTGGGTCAGTGGAACACATCAGTTTTTATTTCAAAAATTGGTAAAGATTTTTCCAACTGATTTCCTGGAAGAAAATAAGATTTTCAGGTTTTCCTCAAGACCTTTTTCACATTTTCTCCTGGAATTGCATCATCAGTGATCTACATTTCTGTAATTGTTCATTGCTGAAAAGCTAGAGAACTTCACGTTCTACTGAACCACAAAGATGTCTTCTTCCTGTGCAGATATTTTCTTGGTGTCTGAGGAACTGAATATAGATTCTACCTTTCATGGTAGAATTATCCTTTGCAATCTGTATTTTTAGTTGTTTAGATGGTTCACTAAAAAGTAAGCAGTCAGCTAAAAGCATTAGCAATCATAGAATCATAGAACAGTTAGGGTTGGAAAGGACCTTAAGATCATCTAGTTCCAATCCCCCTGCCATGGGCAGGGACACCTCCCACTAAACCATGCCACCCAAGGCTCTGTCCAGCCTGGCCTTGAGCACTGCCAGCGATGAAGCATTCACAACTTCCCTGGGCAACCCATTCCAGTACCTCACCACCCTTAGAGTAAAGAATTTCTTCCTCAGATCCAATCTAAACTTCCCCTGTTTAAGTTTTAACCCATTACCCCTTGTCCTATCAATCCATCCTGGTGTCTTGGGTCCTGAATACATATTACATCCCTTAGTAATTTTTGGAATAAGGAAGGAAAATGGAATCATTCCTCTGCAGTGTGACCTGAAAGTCTAGGGAAACAATGTACATTTTAATGCAGTGAATGAAAATTGTGGAAAGCTTTTGAAGATCATCTGGGCTACATGGAATTCTACACTCTAATCCTTTTGTAACAGGAATATCATCACAGTTGTTTTAAACTTAAACTGAATCCCGTAGTTGCAGTTCTTTGCTCCCTTGTGGCAAGATAAACTCCCGTGTATTTGACACTGCAAAAAATTTCTCTTCATCTAAGAACCTATGGCCAGTGATGTAAAATTGGCTTTCTTCAAACAGTCTCTTATACAGAGATACATGCAGGAAATGGTTAAAAAGTCAAGAAATCTTTATTCCTCTCTCTTACTTAAATCTTTATCCTTTGCTTGTATGTTCTATACAGTCTGTGTAGTGTTGCCTTCAAGCTTGTCAGATTGCCTGGCTGCAGTTTTTCCTTTCCCCCTCATTCAGTGGGCTCCTCATTTCCTCTCAGGCGGTGGCCACATATTCACCTTTCTTTCACATGGGGATTTTGTATGATCCTTTCAACCCTTGCATTCTTTTCTTGTAAAAGCACCCATATAACATAGCTGGCACCCTGAAACAGCATCCTCCCTTTTAAATCTAGCACTTGTACTTAATTCTGAAGTTGTCTATAGTTACCTTTTTCTCACTACAACACCTTTCAAATTGCATACCTGTGTAAAGTAATGTTGTGGGCATTCCACTACTTTCTACTGCTAGAAGGAATTCGAATAATACTGCATATTTTTGTTTTGTGTCAGAATTAACTTTCATCTAAAAGACAATATATTTTAAACATATCTTTAGTTCAGCAGATGAGGTTAGCAGATATTCTGAGTGCAAGGAAGCTAGAAGTGTCTTCATCCCCTACATGCTTCAGAAGGTGCAAAACAATGAGCCTTTACTGAAAGTATGTGAAACTTGCCCAAGTACCACTCAAACAATGGCCAAATGTAAATAAAAAGATTGTGAAGAATCTATTACATGGCTTAGTACTGAAACAAGGTAACCTTAAATGAAGTACTGCACACACAGGGATAGCAATAGTATCTGTGCTTTGTGAAAAAAGTCAATGTATGTTAGTATGAATTTCTGCTATTTATGTGGGAAAGGTGAATGTGTTAGTGTTTATCCAAATCTGTTTTTCTCAGCTCACGAATTTTAGTTTCCTCAGAATAAAGGCTGTACAATTATAAGTTGAGCATGCTATAAGCACTTAGGCCAACCATCCACAGATTTTTTGCCCATTTTGCCTAAGCACCACCCCACATGTACAGCTATCTGCATACCATGTGCAGGCCTACTTAACTGAAATGATGACACAAGGGATGATCCTTGCGTAAGTATTGAGAACTGTATGGGGGCCAGTGTCCCGATTTCTGGGTGGTGAAAGGGGAATGTGCTCTTCTTGGTATGTGGTCTTCTCCGATTCTTTGAATCACATCTGTGGTGGGTTTTTTTTTGCCGAAAGTCAGTTTTTCAGCAGAATGGAATTTTCCACAAAATACGCCCTTTCCAAAGAATTATCTATTTTTTTAACGCTTTGAAAAAGAAAGTGGTTAGAGTTACTTCCCGTCCCCGTCCCCCCCCCCCCCCCCCGAAAAAAAAAGTTGAAGGATAATTTCAATAAAAATCAGGCAAATTTAATTTTCCTTCAGATATGTTTTAGGTGTTCCAGCCCCTAGAGACTTTTCTTCTACAGTTCCCAGTAGTTTTGTCATCCTACAGTATTTCTGTAATTTTCATACGTATTGCTATTCGATTTGTGTATATACATTTCATGGCCATTCAGAGCAAAGAAACTTAACTACTGAAATAAAAAGGGTTGAAATCCCTGCAGTACATTGTGTGCATCAGAGATACAGAAAGCTGTAAATGTGCACTTTGTAATGATAGTTCTTTCTTTCTTTTTTTACTTCACCTGGCATTATTTTTCTTCCACTAACAGTACAACAGTCTAGTAAGTGTCTATGTAATGAAAATCCAAACTATCCCCTATGCACTGACATGTCAGATTTAAATGTTAGAGGAAAACACACTGAAGACAACTGAAAATGTTGTTGCAGACAAAGAATATTATTCTGAGTCCTGATATTGGGTATCTTTTTTATAAGTATTTATTTCATTTATTAAATTAATGCCAAAAAGCTTTACTGCATCACTAGGTAATAAAGTGGAGGGACTGGGTGAGATAAGGGTACATTCTGTGTAGCAGTTTTTATGTGTGCCCCTGCATGTGTATGTATCTATCTAGAAGTAGTATTTGGTGAAGAAGTAATGCTGAACTGAACCTTGTTGATTGGATTATACTGTGTCTTGCCCTTTCCATCGTTATTATATTATTAGCTAATGTTTATTTTCATAACCATGCTTTCACAACATTTATAAAAAAATAAAAGCCTGCTTTGAAGTTCAGGATTATATTGTGCTGGGAATATTAGAAATTGGCTAAAACACAGCCATGGAGGGAGGGGGCTGAACATGGGAATTTTAAGGCTGAGCGGAGCAAAAGCTAGAGATATTCTGAAGCCCTGGTCCCGTGACCTTTAATAACATAGCTTAGTTTCTCTTCTACTCCACAAACAGAACCACTGATTTGCTTGCATGAATAAGATTTAAAGGATCAAAACTCTAACTTGACACTGGTGGACATATTGACATCATTTGGTTTAATCTACTGAAAGATCTATTTTTGCTCTGATTCAGAAGAGAAAAATTAGAAGAGCAAACTCCTTACATAGTCACCGGAGAGAGGTAAGTGCTTCCAGGGAGCCACTTAGGCAGTGTCAGTAAAATGGCTAAAGCAGACAAGACAGTGTAGGTAATGTGCTTCTGAAATATAACCGTACCATGTGGTTCTTAGAAAGCTAGACAGAGACTTGGGTGCATGTTAAGATTAGTCAAAGAAAGATAAACTTATGGTGGAGTCCTTGCTACTTTCTTTTGGAATGTTAATAGCCCAAATTAAACAGTGGAGAGACCTCCAAATACCAGAGCAATGAAAAAGTTTACAGCAGTGATATCAGCGTTTAGAGTATCCATATTTTTCTCAAGGTCTGCTCACTTCCCATGACTTTCAAATTACTTGTATATAGCCAAATATAACTTAGGGTGCAGATATGATGTAGGACTGATTTTGAGTGCCTAGGTACAGTTCCTTCACTGATGTTACCCCATGAATCCAAAATAGAATGGAACCAGATAATGTTGCTTTTTATTATAAGAAGTATATTTCATCCCCATAGATAACAGGTTAGTGTACTCAGCAAGGAGGTCAAGTGAACTTGCACAGAAAAATTCTCCCTTTAAGTAAGAATAAAGTGATTTTCTAAAGTCAGCATAGAAATTTAAGTAACCCCTATTATTAAAATTATGTCATCTCTGGGTAAAACAGCTAAGTTTGTTCTCAAAGTCTGACAACGTTGTCTTTTATACTCCTGAACTGAGGTGTTATATGCATCTTTCACTTCAGAGCGGGCATGAGATAAAGCATCATCTCTGTCCTGGGTTCAGCAGCAGCAGTCATTTTTCTCCTTCTTGATAGCTGGTGCAGCGCTGTGTTTTTGACTTTCGGCCTGGGAACAGCGCTGATAACACCAGTGTTTTCAGTTACTGCTTAGAACGTTTTGGTCTGGACAAGGACTCTCGAAGTCTCATGCTTTGCTAGGGAGGAGGGAATTGCCGGGAGGAAGGAGAGACAGGACACCTGACCCAGACTAACCAAAGAGGTTATTGCATACCACAGCACATCATGTCCAGGATGGAAAAATGGAGAGCAGAGACCCGTAAGGGTGGTGGGGGTGCACGGTGGGGGGTGCACTGCTTGCTCGGGTTGGGATTGATGGTGAGCTATTGTATTCTTTCCTTGTATTTGCCTTGTCATTATTATTGGTGGTAGCAGTAGTGATTTGTGTTACACCTTAGTTACTAAACTGTTCTTATCTCAACCTGTGGGAGTTGCATTCCTTCGATTCTCCTTCCCATCCCTCCAGGAGCGGAGGGAAGAAAGAGGGGGAAGTGAGTGAGCGAGCGAAACTGCGTGGCTTAGAGGCTTAAACCACGACAATCTCCTTAAACCAGAAGTTGAAATTTTGGTCTCACATCTTTTTCAAAGATCAAGGACCAAGCTCCTAGGCTCGGAAAATGGCAAAGCAGCAAGCAGAGAGAAAAAAGATGGGCGTTTGTGTCCATCCAGCTCACCAATCTGCCCCTCGCTGGGCACAATCTATTGGTTGAGCTAGCCTTGCTACTTATTCTTCCCCATGTGCAATGTGAGGAACATCGTGTGTTTAAAACACTTCATACGTGGAAGGAACTAAACACAGGCATGTTTGAAAAGGTGAAAGTGTATTTCTAAACCACTCCTGTTAGATTCTCAATGTTGGTAACTTAGCAGCAAGGTTCGACTTACTGCTTGTGTGGAGTTGTTTTGGCCTTATTTTAGGGGACAGCGCAGTAATATACTGAGCTTCCTTTGGTCTCTATGGTGTTAAAAAAACTGAAAGCAAATTAGTTGTAATGCTGCTATGCATCTGCAAAGTAATCAAAGCTGTATCCTGGAGAAGAGCTGTCATCTTGGGTAAACCCCAGCTGTCCTGGGCAGCCATCACTCCAAAAGCAAACCTTTGACCCCTTTATATTTTCATAATTATATGTATGTTATCAAAAAGAAGCAGGAACATGGGAAAGGAAAAAAAAAAGTTTAAAATAAGCATCTGTACTGTGGGAATACAGTGGGGGAAGAGTGGTGAGGGCAGCAGCTCTCCTTCACAGCAGAGTGCAAGTGTGTGCAAGGTTCTATTGCATACATGTCCATTTCGTTTAGAAAGGCACTGTTGCCTGAGCATCTGCCTGGCTTACCCTAAAGCAACCTGACAGCAAATAGGCCATAAAAATGGCCATAGTTTGTGCTTTCTAGGTCCAGAGTCAATGGGAGGCCAGGCTGAGCAAATCCACCTTCTAGTTTGGCAAGTTTGGGTGCTGACTGTCTGCTGGTGAGAGTATACAGGTGCCACATATCCTATCTAACTTGAAACATCTGAGGAAAGTAGAAGTAACACATGAATGATGAATATGGAATAGGAGGTTCTCATGCAGAAATGAAAAAAAAGAAAGAAAAGGCTCATTTTTTTGCTGCTTTTCCACTGTGGTCCTGCAAGTCCTCTAGTAAATGCCAAAATGTAAAAAATATAAACCAAACAGCTAAAAAAAAAAACAACAACAACCCACCCCCCCCCACCCCCCCCGAAACAAGAGTGTAGGAAACTAGATTGAAACAGTTCATATGCTAAAAAGGTTTGATCCAATTGCTCTTGAAGTCAAAAGGAATTAACTTTAGAGAGTTTCATACTTAATGCCTACGGACATTCTTATAATAAATGAGCTGCCTCACTGAACAGACTTGAAGAGGTTGGGGTAAAGTAAAAGGTATTTAATTTATAGAGCTGTGGGCTAATGTATCAACATTCATAGAGTTACAGTGATCACAGCCCCAGGCAAATCACAGATTAAAAGGTATCATCAGTGTCAGCAAGAACAGCAGTGGGCTCTACATTAGCTCAACAGTACCTATGTTTACCATCCTCTTACCTCTTGGGTTTCCTTTCTAATGTTTTTAATGTTCTAAATCAAATTAATTTCTTTGGGACAACATGATTAGCTGATCAAGACTTCTTGATAAGCGTTTATGAGACACAGAAGACACTACTGCCCATATACCAATTCCGTCATGCACATGGAGCAGGAGTTATCAAAGCCCAACTTGTGGGGGACAAAGGGAAAGGAGCAAGGGATATGTCACTCCTGGAAGAAGGTCTTGTGATTCCAAATAAATAGAGAGGCTAAATAAGTATCTCACAAGCTGAGATGGTCTTACCAGTCTGCTTCAGTAAAGGGTAGCTGCAGTGGCACTGCCAGGCAGTGCTGGAGTTTGTGAGAAAATGAGAGGTTGAGAAAGGTAGAGAAAGCTTGGGAAGAAGCTGTAGAATAGAGAGTGAGAAATGATTGTATCAGAAAATTTGCATCACCAATTAACCACAAACGTTTTGTGGTTGGTGTGTCAGCCTGATTTTATTTTGGGAGTTGTCTTTTAGGAGGAAGAACAGTCCATGGGCTCTCATAAACTAAGGATAAATGGAAGATATGTCTGTTGTTCTGTTGAGTTACCAGTGATATTAAAAAACCTTTTATTTCTCCTTAGCCTCTTCCCATAAAGCCAAAAGCATCAAATTAGTGTGACACAAACATTAGCAAGGCCCTCACACAGCGATTACACAGAAATCTGCCAAGTCTTCTACTAAGCCAGAAACATGGTCAAAACTTGGAAGCCCTCTCAAGAAAAGTGATGTCGCAAGCAAGGATGTTTGTAATGTTTGATATCAAAAGTTTCCCTCCTGTGGTTTATTAATAGCTGCTCTGAGTGCTGGCCAAGGTGAGCATGCCACAATAATGGTATGAGCAGTAAGTAGAAAGTGTTCATCAGTGAGCAAATATGTAAGCAATAGACAGTAGTAATCCCAAAGAAGCAGTTCTCCTTTCAGCCTTTGTGCATCTATCCCTAATGCGTGTCATTTCCAAAACCTGTGAGAACTAAGCCTTAGTCTGATTTCTTCACATCCCCTGGAATTCCTCACACACACACTCTCTTCTGGTATATCAATTCAGTTCCTTTCAGAGTCAAAGAAAATTACACTTTAAAGCTCAATACAAAATTTGGCACACAGACAAGAGAGAGAAAAAGACAATTATTGCTACTTTTCTTCTTAGATACTTCTGCGTCACATCACTACTATGATTGCAGGGACCACACCTAGCTACCCAGATATTTTCTTGGGAAGAGAAGCACAAAGAGTATCTTGACGTCTCAGATGATCCTGAAACTACAGAAAATTAACACAGTTCATTTGCTTACAAGGCCTGATAGTCCTTTCTGCAAATTTATGTGATGTTAAATGCTAACATTAGTATGAGCTCCACAGATTTTAATATGCTGTTGAATTTTTATGTTTACCTAGCCATTAACTGCATGTCTGTACTTCACATTAGGGAATAAAATTTACCAAGGAAATAATACACAAAAGAGATAAAGTCTTATGAAAGAAGCAAATACTGAGTATAGTTTGGCTGCCATTCAAAAATGCTGAATTCTGATGTCTTAGTTCATTTCAGTGGGAGCCTTGCACTCAATCGGTCTAAGCTGTTGTCAGTGGTAGCCAGCAGAGTAATAGCTAACTTGGCTTTTGACAGATAGAGCTTCTTGCTAGCCAGCTGGGTTAATAAACAGTTTTGAAAGCATTTTTCATCTACTGTTAACATTGACAAAAACTTACAGTCATTGAAATTGAAAGTCTGAATTCGAAAGGAATCTTGCATCCTCCTGTCTGTATTGTATAAATACATTGCATTTAAAACAGCATTTTTTGGTTTGGATTCCTTTTATTTTCTTTGAACAAACACTTGTAATTTTTCTTTGTTTCGAGCATACCATGTGTAAATGCCTTTTTTTGGCATGGCTAAGTAACTGTCGAGGTTTTGTTCTTTGTCACAAACACAAATATCTATCAGTGAGAAAGGTTTAAATGACCTCTCTTGAAGTTCGGATTTTGTCCTGAGTTCTAACAACATCTGAAAAAGAAAAGTAACTAAAGAAACTTATGTTGCTCCAACTGGAGTCAAAAGAACCAAGCAGATGGTAGAAGAACCTAGAGTGAAGGTCCTGGATAGTGGCAGTAGCAATCTAAAATGCATAGTCTGATGCTGTATAGGTGAAAGATATATTCCATTTCTTTCAAGAAATACATTTAATGTGCTTAAGTCACACTAGACTTTAATGAATGCTTACATTTAACAGAGAATTGTTGCTTTGCTGAATTAGGTCCTAAATGAAATAGTTTTAAAAAATAAAAAATAGAGTTTTCTAGTCTTGTAGATTTTTCATCTCTAATTAAAATACTGGGGAAATTGTAATTTCTTTAAGGAGAAACAGACAAAACTCAGAACAAGAAATTGTTACGTTTCCGATTTCTCCTTCTAGGTTTTTAAAAAGTAAGCCCCACAGACTTTGAAAACAGAAAGGATAAAAGCAATTCATAAGAGTGCATAAGAAGTACAAGCAAAGAAATTACTAGAAACAACTGACCTTAAACCAGTCTTTCGGAATGACAGGCTGCTAAAGTTAAAGGACCAGATGGACAAGAAAAGAATATCAAAGAAAGGACAGAAGAAGTCCTCAGCCTTTGTTTTAAGAACTTTTAGACGTTTCTCCTGCCATTATGTTATTGACTTGAAAAAGCTAATGACTTCCTTCGCTTCCTAATTTCTATAACTTATGGGGTTTTTACAGGTAGGACAATGTCAGCTTCACCATGCGCAGTGTTTACAGTTGGGAATGTTTTCAAGGAGAAAAGATAGCTTTATCAAATTACTTTTCACAGTGTTTTTTCTGCAGATCTCCTAGGCACTGCGAGGTTCACTGCTGAAAGATTTGGGGTGAAATCATGGCCAATGGGAGTTTTGCCATCAACTTCAAAAGAGTAAGGTTTCATCCTTGATCTTATTTGTTTAGCAAGAAAGTGCTTATTTTTCTATTCTTTTTTTTGTGCACAAACTGCCAGCATTGCATGAAACAAACCATCCTGATTTCCAGAGGGCCTTTCAAAAGCCGGGTGATTGCCAAAATTGCAAATCCAATTTGTTCACAGATTGACCAGTGTGTGATCATTCCAATTATATTTGGCACATGTCAAGTGGAAGAATCAAACCTCTCTCTCTTTGGATCACTTATAAACACTTCAGAAAATAAACACCAATATAATTAGCTGCCGAAATGCTTGCCAGGTTGCCCTGAAAAAATCCCCACCAGAAGAAAACACACTCCCTTGATTCTTCCCGAGCTTGATCTTCAATAAGCTACTCAGATCTTGTCCCCTGCACCTGCACTGATTAGTGTAATCCTCCTGACTGCCTGTGGGTACCCCCAGAAACTAGTTTTCCCATAAGTGAGGTCCAGGAACTGTGTTCCACGAGAGCTGGACAATGTGACAAGATCGTTCCCTCCCCCCCTCAGTCTCACCCTACACAAGCTGCCGGTTAGGCCCATCTGCACGTCAAATGTGCTCACTGGCGCCCTTATTTAATAACTGTGTTACTGGTCCATGTTGAGGTTTTCTTTTTGTGCATCAGTGAAAATGCATGACACTGTCAAGCTGCCTGAAACCCTGTGTAGGAGCTACTTTTTCTAGCAAACATCTGCCTGACCTCTTAAAAAAAGTCCTTCTCTTCTGCCTTTTGCATAATCCTGCCAAAAGGCAAATCCACTGAACATGTTACTTGTTTTGTTGCTAGCTTGAAACACAAAAGCTCTTCCTTTTGTTTCTTTATAGTTTTCATTTTCCTTCCCAGTAATTGTCATGAGAATAGCTTCGAAACACTCAGAAGCTGAGAAACAGAAAAATACACTGCTGAAGAAGGAAAGCCGAATAGCAGGTAAGTGTATCATGAAACACAAGCTTATTCAGCAAAACCACATTTTTGAGAAGAGTATGGCAAGAAAGAAAGCACACCTTTGGGCTTTTAAAGTCAGCTTATACTTTGCCATCAGAACACTGTGACTGGACACTGCTTAATCTTTAAAAGACATTACTTCTGAAGCTGATTCACAGTCCCCTGGTGCTCTAAGTTCCACTTTGTGCTGTTAACCCTCACCCTGTTTCTACAACTCCAAGTCTCAAGATTATCCAGATCCTGACCCCCCTCTATGCTTGAATGCTTCTTAGTGTTCCGCTTTTTTAGAAAATTTTGTAAGTACCCATTTTGTGGGAAGACCATCAATTAAAATATTAAATCAGCAGCATCTCATGACCAATCTCTGTCACAAAAAGAGCATTTGAGCCCCACAGATAGATACCTGCTCAAAGCAACACCTCACTTTCTCCCTCGTATTTCTGTTCTGACGATCACTTTCAATTTTACACGTCTTGTCCATCTCAGTTCAGTTCTCATGTAGAACATAATCAAAGGCTGCAGCAAGTGTTTTAGACAAGCCTGGACAGTTTGTCTCTGGTTCATCACCCTTACCCAGGAATAGTTTATCACAAAAGCTGCCAGATAAGCCTTGCATTATCCATATTTGGTAAGTATTGTGGCACTTCTTCCATGTCTTTACTTATGTTTTTCTTCAAAATTGTTCTGGATTCATGAATACTGACAAATAGATCTGCAGATGCCTGGTTTGTGTTTTTCTTTCATTAAATATAGCTAGTAAGTTTATTATTCTCTAGTCAAAAGCTACCACAGTCAGTGTGATGGGTGTATTTATAACAGTTTCTACCAGACTTCTAGCTCCATGTGCCAGTTCTGTCAGTGTTCTGGGATCATTTGATCACTCTGGGTGAACTGCAATGAACTATTGAAGACTGTCTGCCTTATTGTATACAGTAATGTTCATACCCATAATTCAGCTCTCCCCATTTTCTATCAAATCTTCCCCTTGAAAAGTGACGAACCACCTCATTTTAGAAGTTTCTCAGCATGGGAAAATTCAATTCTGAATTTATGTTCATCTACATCATGTCATGAAATTGTGCGATATTGCTACCCAAAGACTGCGTTTTGGGGAGAAAAACAGTTACACTTGTGAGGATATGCAAACCCTAACAAAAATCTAATGAAAATAGTTTTTTAGGCAAGAAAGCTCGATAGCTGGTAAAATAATGGATCCCCCTCACTCCTCTTCATTTAAGAACTACTTCAAACTGAACAGATTAAAAACTTATTATTAACATCGTCTAGAGGACTTTGTGTGTTGTGTTTCTGCTTTTTAAGGCAATGTAGCAATCCCCACTTGTATGTATGGCATTGGGACACGCCTCTTATTTCTAAACCTGTATTTCTGGATGTGTGTAAATCAGCCCCTCAAGATGGTTCCAGACAGAAACTTGGCTTGCAGATTCTTGGTGCAGAGGAGAATGGTTTTCTTCTCTTCTTGCTTTTGACAAAAGTAGGTTTGGTAATGTGTAAGCCACACCACTGGAATGCAGTAAATAAACAAACATTTAAAAGACCTATTAACAGCCTCAGCCAGTTTGTTTACCTAGCTCTAACTCAAATGACCTCAGTTTAAATCACAGTTCAGGCATTCAGCTGTGCCTTGAGTTTCTGCATCCTGCCCCCTCGACAAGGACAAAGGAACTGAACAAAGAGCATCCTGACATTTGGGAGTATGCAGGAACAACAGTCACAGGGGAGCACCAAAGCCTCAGGACCCAGTCTGAGCGCAGA
Source organism: Amazona ochrocephala (assembly GCA_039720435.1). Classification (NCBI taxonomy): domain Eukaryota; kingdom Metazoa; phylum Chordata; class Aves; order Psittaciformes; family Psittacidae; genus Amazona; species Amazona ochrocephala. Next base: position 35,676,616 of record CM077878.1, read on the forward strand.
GGGCACTATAGGCACTGCTTACACCATTCCCAGAATGTGAGATTCTGGGCAAGGAGACGCAAATCTTCCCATCCCAGAAGTCAAGCTACTGTAGTGCTCTACTGCTGTTCTATTCTCTGTTCATTTTTGTAAGTAGGGGGAAATGCGGGCCACAGAGAATAGAGGTAATGGACCCACTATTACAGAAATTCCCCGTTGTTCCCTCCTTCCAAAGGGATAAGTCATCAACATTGCATTTCATGCTATGAAATTGTATTGCTATCCTCAGCTGCTGGGGCGTATTTTCCCCTCCAAGTCCCTCCTGGGGTCAGTGCTATGAATATCCCCTCCAGCACAGCAAGCTGAGGCAGGCAGCAGCCAAGGATGGCATTTGGCTTGGAGAATGTTTAGTTATGTGAACATCAGCTTTCGCAACCTGATTCATTGCCTGAATGAAGGTTGCAAGTTTGCAGGCTGGTATGCAGACACGTTCAACACTAGATTGTAGCTTTACCAGCTCTTTTGCTTAACCTGAAGAGGGTCAAGTTACAGTGAACACAAAAAGTCTTTAGAATCCCCTGTGCATTTAAATTTCTCCCCTTCCTCCTCATTCCAAGTTCCATTCCACCAGGAATTCATCAGGAGACCGTGTTTTAGAGAGGTAATGAAGGAAAACAGTTATGTATGCATTGTTCCTCCATGGTCACATGAAATCTGTTACTTCAATTGTCTAAAGAAGGAAAATGCTGCCTGCTGTCAGCTACAGAGTTAATCAAGAATCTCAAAGGAAAAGTTTTGTGTAGAAGAGAGGAAAAAACCCAACCCCTGTCCCTTCTTCCCCTGTAACTTCAGCACTAAACCGGAGTCATCCAGCTTTGCTTGGGCCTACACCTGAGGCATCAAAGAGCCCTCCATGGCCTCATAAGGAAACAGACATGACTGTAGGACAGCTATATTGGCCTCACAGTGTCTTAATTCAGTTCATAGCCTAAAATTAAGGAGAATTAATTGAGACCATGGTTTAATGGAAGTAGAGGTGTGAAAAAGACTGAAAAAAATGCCTGGTGCAGACATATGTATATAAAAGGCTTCAAGTACTTAATCGTACTGTTTGCATCACAGGGAGGATTTTCTGGTAATATTTACAAGCAAATGGACAGTGTTTGTGTCAGAAGTGCACAGCCTAACCTGAAACAGTGCTACTTGTGTTTGGTTGGGATTTTTCCCCTCTGAGAAACTCTTCTTCTTCAAATATAAGGATGTAATTGTCTTATACATTATGGTTTCCATTTATAGCAAAGTCGGCATAGATCCTTAGTGCTGTTTAGTGGAAAAAAGAGGAAGATCTGGTTATTTAAGCAGGTGCCCAGTCTCTATGGGATGTACAAATTGTGTGGAGTTTCATAAATAGGCATGCAGCTTTTATAGCTAAAACTGTTGATGAAAAGGGTTACAAATATGGTTTTCCCCTAAAACAATGAGACCATGTATGGGGTTGTCTTAGATTAAGATTTGCTTTTTGATTAATTGTTGTCTCCTCCAAGAACAAACTGAATGTGTAAGGACAGATCCTGGCTCCTCCCTTATCCTCTTTGCAATGCCTTGATACAAGGTGGGATGCTGACCTGAAAATATTTGGATTTGCTTTGAGATAAAACACTAAATATCTTATTCTCAGTTTGATTGTTACAGTCCTAACAGATATGCCAAATGATACCTTTTAAGTGTTAAAACCAGCCAACACCACCCTGCAGCCATCACAGTAATTGTCCCTTGCCAACAGAGACAGAGAAATGTATAGACAGTTCACTGGTCCTTTTCTGAATGTAAAATGCTTCATCCAGGTATCAAGCAGAGAATGGTGGGTGCTATGAGGACAAAACTAACCAAGCTGCATACACCAAGGTGACCACAACCACACTAGTGTACATAACCATCAGGTTAACATTGGGAGAATATATTTCATAAAGCAGACACTTTGAGCTACCGGCCCTGTTCCCCTTCAAAGGCTGAACTCGAAAACTAGAATTAATAATTCCACTTGTTTTATAGACAATAGAAATACTTCTTCCTGTCAAGCTTTCTCTCCCACAAATCTTTTTCTCTTTTTATTCTACCGAAGCTAATGACCTTATCATCTGTGCTCTTCTAAAATCGTCTATCACTCCTTTTTTTTTACATTGTCTAATTCATTAAAATAAATAAATTATACTCAGAGCAGCTGTGCTGCTCTCAGCCTCTCTTAATCTGTTCTTGACCTCTCTTCAATTCAGATTTTCTTCTTCTACCTCAGACCCAAAGAAAAACTATCGCAAGTGCTGCTTGTTTATTTCATCTGTGTAGAAGTTTGCAGAATGACACACAACCAGGGTGTTTATATTTTTTTGAGGAATTTCAGTATTTTAATAGCACATATAAACTAGACTTCTTAAAGTGTAAGAAAAAAATGAATAAACAATGTTTTCATAGCATCATAGAATCACAGAACAGCCCAGACTGGAAAGGAACTTGAAAAACTATCTGGTCCAACCTTTTGTGAGGATAGGAGTCTAGATAAGCCTAGATGTCAGTTCCTATAATACCTAAGGATTATAAAATAGTGGAAATAATGGGAATAATCCTGTAAACGGAACTGCCATTGAGTAAGTAATGTGATATTTGATGTTTGGTGTTCAGACTGTCCTTTATAGGCAATGAAAACTTTTGCACCTACTGTCACTAATGATCAAAGATCTGGTTGTGTAGTGCATTAAATGAACCATCAGTCATAATTTCTTTTCAAAGGAACACTAGCCTTGTGTTTCTAAACTGTTGGTTTCATGCAGTACAAAAGCCTTTGGAGAAGTGATTATCCTGGGACCTGGTGTTCCCTACTTCGTGATGCGTGTGCTTCTCTTCGTGTTCTGTTGGAAATTTGTAATGTCACTTTTCCTGTTGTTGATCATCAGTATTTTTGAAGAGGACAGGAAATTGAAGTAGATGTGTTTAAAGCCTTATTAGAGCAAGAACATTTCATGCCTGATAGCTGTTAATATAGATATTCTTCTCAATTTGTATCCTTTATGACTTACGGACTTGTTATTTTTCGCTATGTTTTTCCGTGATAATCACCAGGTTAAGACATTTGTCTCTTTGGATTTAGGTTTTTTCCTAAGAATTTCCTAATCAACCTCTCTTTATTTGGGTTCTTTTTGTGAATGATAAATACTTTGTCATTAGTTTAGAAACTAAGGATTATATCTAAGTGCTTAATCAATAACTTGGTTTAATGGCTGACCTCTAAAATGTGGGTTGACAAAAGTTTATGGCCAGACTAATACCATTACTAATTTGAAGGTGGAAATATTGGCATATGTTTAAAAAAACACTTCCATTCAAACTAGGCATTAATCCAACCCAAAGCCATCTAATTTGATTCAAACTGTCCAGGTTTTATGACAGTGGCATTTTCCAGTTGTAATCAAATTTTAATTCATCAAAATGCACCAACCTGGTATTCTAGGTGACATTTGCTAGAGCAAAAATGTAATGGTAATATGTGCCTTCCTGATGATACAGACTTGTGCTGTCATCAGAGATGAGAACAACACCTTTAGCTGAGCGGGCAGCTGGGGGCAAGACTGACAGCCAGGGGCAAGACTGAAAGCCAACTTGTCCTTGTCTTGCATTGGGGAAACAGAAACACCTACCTCTGCCCCAAGGTATTTTCTATCTGATTCAAAGTTGAAATCTTTGCCTAGGACTCAGGTGGGCTGAATAAAGTTTATAAGGAATTAGGTCGCTCACTTCCATGCTCTGGGAATCACCTCAGTTACTAGAGGTCTATTATCAGACCTAGGAGGACATTAAGAATTTGTTCAAGAGAGACTAAACCTCAAATATTTTTCAGGGAAAATGGCAGTCGCGTTAGTTTCATGTTCTCTGGGCTGAGCAGAGCTTCGTGGTGTAATCAGGCTTCCCTGTATTTTAGCTGTTCTGCCTGTTCTGCTGGCAAACATTTTTCTCTGAAAACCAGACAGAAAAGACTTCCTTGTGACTGGTAACTGATTCTAAACAGTATGAATTCAGGCAGGTTTTCAAAAGCATTCTCTCTCAGTTCAGTCTGCCTGTGACTTTGGAAATCAAAAACATTTCCCTCCTGCCCTCCAATGACTTTCATGAAGCTGTTTAAAAATCCCTGACTCTTTCCAGGTCACTGGCATGATTCCATGGATCTAACCTTGCATTGTCTTACCAGACCAAGAGCATTCAAGTGTTTTTTGAATCAATAATTTTCCCATCCTTTCTACGTGCAAAGTGGTTCTGTTTTCTCTTTAGTTTCTCCATAAATCTTAAGATACTTTCAAAATGCAACATAATTTATATTCATTGTGCTTCGTGTATGTTTCCCAAAGGTGCTAAAACAGTAAACCTTGGATAACAGATGAGTTATTGCTGATAACTCAACCAAGAAATATATGACAACTGTGATAGCATGGTTTGTTCTTAGCAATTATTTGTGTTCTCTGAGAGATGGAAACTACTCCAGAGCCTGGGAACACAAAGCCTCTAATCCGGCTGTTAGGAAGAGACTATAGATTCACTAAACTGCCAGGCCATAGAGATTGCTTATCTTTTTGTTACTACACTGAGGCAAAGGTAATTATTTCTGGCAAGCCGGGGCACAGGTTTCTCTCTGAAGGAATCTCAGATGGGGAGCACCTGATTTCTCTGGGGAGAAACATAATTGATCCTACTCATAAACAAATAACTAGGTTAGTAATTAACATAAGAAAAGCCTGTATGAAGCAGATGGCAGAAGAGAGAAGAACTGGAACCTCAAGTGACCACTGAACAGCAGGTCAAAGACATGTGGAGTTGTGGCAACAGGCTCATGCCCTCTCCACCTCCATCCAAGGTCAGGCAGGCACAAGCTGCTTTGCTCAGCAGTGTACGGAAGCCACATCCTTGTGTGGGGCTGTCAGTGGAGCAGTGGGAGAATAAACTGGGTGCACAACTGCCCAGACCCATGGTGCTTAGCTGAGCAGTCCAGGAGCAGGCAGCATCGCCATGGCCTGCCTGATGCGCACTGAAACCCGGGGTATGCCTGGGAAGATGTGCAATATAAAATTCAAAACAGACCAGGGTTGTTTAGTCAGCAATATGTTTGCAATAGCATGAATGGCTCCCTGGTCATAAGCATGTGTAGTAAATGCTTTCCAGAGACCAGCAGACTAACTACAGATCTGAAAACCTCAAGGAATGAAAGGCACTGGGATCCCTCCCAGCCATGTAGCATTCCAGGCAACACTTAAAAAACACATCCAAGTTTAAAAATAAAGCAAATAAACAAGTAAGCATGTCACCCACCACCACTCCTTGGTATGTAACCTCTTATTGAGAAATGAACTGTCAGCAGAGCTGGTCATTGAGATTGCCACATGAGCAATGTAGGTTGAAATTCACACCATTTTTTTGGAGATTGAGGTACCAGAGTTATATATCATCTCAGCTGAGCTCCTTCAATAGCCAGAGAAAATGCTGCCCACCGCATATCCAAATCATGTTCTCAAGGAGACTTTTCCAAAGCTAAGATAGCTGAGAACCACCGAGATGCTCTGACATCCCTCACTAAGTTTGGGAAGGGGATAGATATGGGATCTAGTGCCCTTATACAAAGCCCAATCTGGAACTTAAGAATACAAGGGCCTTTTGTGCCTCTTCTTGCCCTTCTTTCTATTTAACTAGTAGACTTCTGCTCAGGAACAGCCTCTGGTACAGTTACCAGTAATCACAAGTGCTGGCAACACAATTACTGTGACAGTGCAAGTTCCTACAATGTCACAATGACTTATCCCACTGTTCAGCCCACCAAGCATGGACTTGTTTGCCTTTTCAGCACATCTGGTTCTGTGATCCCAAGTTTGAAAGAGTCCTGTTGTGAGATCCAAACCTCCACAGTATTGTATTCATGCAGAATGGCAGGAACAAAGGTCTCTGGCTTTCGCATTAATTTCTCTAATACCAAGCGGGTATGAGTGGGAGAAAAGGAGGAATCTTTAGCAGACTTGTCTTAGTTTGGGCCATATCTTGCCCTATTCATATTGTCTCCCACAGCAGTGTGTTTAAGAAAGGGACTAATGGCCCCAACTCATGTGCTGCCCAAGACCTGCTGCTGCTGAGCTCCCATGACAAGCACAGCTGGGATCCCCTGGAGCCCCCACTGCTCAGGACAAGCAGCTTGGTGCTAGCCCTTCCCTCTTGCCCTGAAATACCCAACATAGCTCCTTCCATGCCACCCAGAATAGCTGGCCATGCAATACGAGGCTGTAGGTTATATGATGGTCAGATCTGGTCCTCCAGTTCAGCAGTTGCTTCCTCAGTGGCTGATGCCTTGAAATGCCAATGTCAGGGGTCTCAAAGGGTAAACCAAGTTAAAATCAGCTTCCCCAACTCTCCAAAGTGGGATTGAAAGAGGAGAAATGCTGGTTAAGAAGAAACTGGTGTTTGTGACTTATACTTGTTGAATATATGCAAATAAGAAGTGCATCAACAACAATCTTGTTTCTTAACAATGCTTTAAGTTATTTCATAACTTAGATACTCTGAACTGTGATGTAGCACACTCTGTCTGCACCCTCCTTATTTGTATTTAGTAAATAAGTCTCTCCCTGACCACAGCGACTTCAGAGGGATGAGCACAGCCCAAGCAAACCCAGCAGAGGCTGGGCCATTGCTTGCATCCGTCATGGGGGATGCCTGGCCACCCACAGGCACCAAGGGATAGGTGCCACCACCACCACCACCCTGGGACACACTGTTTCAGCCTGCAGAAGTGCAGGGTTTGAGCAGGTGCTCAGGCTCTGCTCTCCTCTGAGCTGCATTTTATGGATCATGTGTCCTGACACCAGTGTCGATGGGAGCAGCATGAAAAAAAGAGGTTGAACAACATCCTTGGAGGCATATAACAAAAATCCCAGTAGCACTGGGGTTAAATTTAAGGAGTTTTGGTCTTTATTTCACCCACAGAAACACACCACCATTCTTAAAATACTCTGAATTTCTAAACTGTTCTGTAGTTTCAATATAGATAGAATGCTGATTAGTTCTTACAATCTTGCACCAGCAGTATACAACGTAGCAACAGTTTCCAAGTTAATAACATCTAATTCATATAACAAAATAAATAATGGTTATTATTTACTGCAGGAATAAATGTAAACATAATGTCTCAAGACCATTATATTTTGTAGTCTTCATTTCTGAACTGAAGGAGACGGCAATAGCGACTCTTCATAGGGGTGCACAGTAAGCAAGTATTTGGATATGAATTTTTATCCCAGCAGCATGCCCCTGCAGGTCCAAATTCTGGAACAGGTTTAACTTTAGAAAATAGTAATTCATCAGCCACAGAGTTTTATCTTTTTATGGGAAGCAATTTATCTTTATGTTCATCTCAGTGAAAAAATTGCCAGTGCAGCCTTCATCAGAGTGCCGCCATGGCACTGTTCGGAAAAGAAATCACAAGTGGTGAATGGCATGTAATTTTTCATAGGAGGAAAAGGCTGTAAGCAGAGTTGTGACAAAAATTTCCGATTCTGGTCAGAATCTGCAGCATCTAAGTAACTCAGGATGTTCCATTGGAAACAAAGTAGTGCATGAGCATTTATCTGTTTCCACAGATAGTGGCCTATTGCATTTCCCAGTCACTTAAAGATTGAAATGCCCATACACAGAGTTCAGTGTTTACCACCGCGGCTGGAAGTAACGGTTTAGAGTTCAAGCCTGTCGTTGCTGTTCGGAGGCACAGGGAGACGCATGGTTTCCAGAAAATGCAATACTCGAAGATAGTCCCTAGATGTCACTAAACACCACGGCTGTTTTAAACATAAACCATGGCGTTTTGGAGCAGATGAGCAGTTTTCACTCTGGAGACACGATGTATTCCCCCTAGTTGGATAATTACAGCTTTCAAATTTGTAACTTTCTTTTGCATTTAGTCCTTCCATTTCGGCGGTGAAATAATCACATATTGAAAATTAGGAAAGCTATAGCACGCTGAGCTGCTTGAGCGCCATTGCTAGCGCATGGCTGGGTTTGCTCCTGGGCTCTGTCAGACCTGCCAGGTGGTTTGTGTCTATAGGAGGTGACTTGGAGCCCGGCCCAGCAGCTTCTCTACCAAGAGGGAAAACTCCTCTTCCTTCAGTGCTTCTGGAAATCCATCCCTTTATCTATCTTGTATGAAATTGCTTTCCCACTGCAGCTTGCCCACACTTCGCGCTCTTTCTGTCTCAGAGGTGCCTGGTCCCGTAAAAGCCACCCAGGGCCGGGAGCAGCGGAGATCAGCAGCCGGGTGGCATTATATGATAGTGCTTTCTGCCCTATCCCAACACAATCGAAGATGCTGGGACCGCGCTGCAGCACTGAAGCCAACTGATACGGAGCAACCTGTGCCCATACTTTCTGCTCTCTCCAGAGCACTACAGGCACATGCAAGCTGCTGTTTGGTATCATCCCCCCAGCCTGTGATAACACCCCAACCACCCCTGAAAATAATTTAGAAGATTTCCAGTTGATCCAGACCAAAGCTGTATCAGAGGCTGCTCTCACAAATCGGTGGTGTGGGTAACTGCGCTGCTGCTCATGAGACTGACTTGGCACTGCTTCTTCGTAGCTGCAGAGATACTACTCTTGCGATCTCCAAACAAGGAGTACAGAAAATAGATGGAGGAATGCCTGAATTAGTTAAAATGTTGATTAAACTTTTAAGCCTTTTCATTGCTCAGAACTGTAAGGGCTATGCGTAGCCATGCATGTTCATTATTAGTTGCTTTTTCAAGCGCAGTTTCAAACTTTCTTTTATCCTGCAGCTAATCCTTGGTCTTTCCTGATAACATTTCTCTTTTAAAAAGCTTGTTATGCTTTCCTGGTTTAATTGCATTCTCTGTGGAATTATATCTGTATATTTTCTATGTATTTTCTGAAGACAACTCCCCTCCATATCAAGAATTTGAGTTAAAAGGCTGCCTTTGAGGAACTGTAGGCCTATGGGTAGGATTTTCAAAAGTAGATATGACAGGTGATATTTTTGATCATCATTGCCATTGCATTGCAGTGCTATAAACTATGCTATACTCTGGTATGATCTCCACTTGCTGATGTCTAGCATTTCCTTGGACTCCCAAAGCAGCCCAAAAGGAGTGACATTTTTTGGCATGCAATGTGTTATCCAAGTGGCTTTTTTCTTATAAAAATGAAAAATACTTGCAAATATTAAAACTCTCCCAAGCAGATAAGTGATTCTGTTTAAAATGGAGAGTGAGAAGGGAATTTAAAGTGAGAAAGAAATGAAACCAAAAAACTCTCATAGTGTTTGTGCTTACTGAAGAGGCTGTAAACCGGAAATATGTTCTACCACTAAATCCAGGTAGGTGTTGCTCTTGCTACTACAGACCCCTTCTTACCCAAACAATATTGGCTTCTCTGCCAGAAAACACCCGAGTCTGAGGGTGTATTCTCAAGGTAAGGTCATCTGGTAAGTTTCTGCGGAGTACATTAAATCATACCTGAACCTAAACTGTCTTGACAACTTCAGTGCTCTGTTCAACACCCTGGGATGACACAAGTTTAGCTCTCTTTAAACTTTTCTTCCTTATCCCTCACCAGTAATTCAGCTACTTCTGGTTGTGTTTATTTGGCACTGCTGGAGAAAAGACCACCTAGACCCAGACTCTCTGACAAGTCCGTGTCCAGGTGGGCAGATTTAGAGCAGTATAATTCTTGTATTATTTCTGTATCAAATGGAAATAAAACAGTACAACAAATAACTGCACAGAAGCAGGCATGGGGTAAATCACTGGAAATCAAAGCTCTTCACATACATAGGTGTGGATTTACTGTAAACATCAGTACTGCAAGGGTATACACAAAGCATGACTCTGCTTGCTGCTCTCATGCCATCATTCCCTTGGGACACTGTAATTATTAATAGCAGTTATTTTTTTATAGTATAACAATGCCTAAGAATCCAGCCACAAGACTGGACTCAGCTGCTCTATGTGCTCTACAATCAGAGGACAGAAAGCCAGCTTGTCCCAGTAAGCTATGAGGCCTTCAAGGAATCAGCACTGCAGCTGCAGATACTCTGCTGCTGTTAACCCTGACAGCTCACATTTGTGCCTGGGGAAGCACTCATGAGGCATCTTATGAGCAGCAGGGCAAGTCTGAGGGTGTTTCTAGGGGGTCTTGGTGAGGTGAGATGGAGACATCACAGGACAAAGTAAGTTAGTGATTGCTTTAGAAAACATAAAAAGCAGCTAATAGAGACTTTCATTTTTGGCTGAGTGAGGAAGACTATAGAAGAGCAAGTACACCACTAATGTATTAGAAATTATGATGTCGCAATAATTGAGATATAGTAGGAACCTGAACGAAAATCTTATCTGATTGGATGGACAAAAGAGATCTACTTTACAGATGCAGACAGTCACAAAAATTCAGGGACATACTCAGTATAAACATATGGGTCCGAAGTCATGGAAGAAAACCAGTGCTACAAGTCTGAATGATAGGGAAGATGGAACTAGATGATCTTAAGGTCCTTTCCAACCCTAACTATTCTATGATTCTATGAGTTCCCAAAGACTAAGGGTGAAGATGGAGGAAGGCATGGGCAGCAGAGTGTGTGTGATGGGCTGTACTGATTTTGAAACCTATATATTTCCAGGAGATGTGAAAAGACCTGAGCTTTGAGTTTGGGCAGGCAAGAAAAGCTCCAGAGCAGAGAAGTGAAATTCTCAAGTCTCCAGCGTACAGTTATGTTTATGAAGGAGATTACCTGGCATTATTTGTGTCTACACGTTTGAAAAATGACATTATGTGAGAAACCTGAGACGCACTTGTCAGGTGGTGAATGCTGCCAGCTCCCGCAGAATGGTTTGAAAAGATCACCAGATATTGGTAGTTGTCACTCTGGCACGTTTACATCCAGTCCTCTGACAACTGCCAGTTGCAGACGCTTGAATATGGGTTGAGACTTTCTACATTTCCCCAGGACTCCTCCATCTTCCACTTACTTAAAAAAAAATTGTATTTATTTTGTAGCACTGCACAAGTTCAGACTTTGTTCTTTCATTCCAACTCATTTTGTTCATGTGACCAAAATTCAGGATGCAAAAGGCTCAAGAAATCTGTCCCAAAATTTTCCTGGTAGCACATAAATTATATTTCATATTTTAAATATGTAGTACAATGAAAAAATAAAGAACAATGCAATATAATTAGCATACAAAATGCACATAATAGAATGATAAAAAATACATGCAGTCCATTGTTGTATAGATGTTTAATGAAAGCAACCATGAAAGTCAGAAGAAAAATACCCTCACAAAATTAATGGTTACTTTAATAGGGTGCTATTAGGGCATCTTACCTCACTTAAGTAGCTTTATAGTTTTGTAGTATCTACAGATAAGAACAAACACATGAACACACCAAAAAAATTAGCTCTGGACCTCTTTATCTTAAGAAGTGATATAAAATTATCTTGGCCTATATAATATAAGTGAATATGATAAGATGATGTTAAATCAGTGCAAAGGAGGCAAAATTGTATCTCTTGGCTATATAGCAATCAACCTGTTTTTCTGATGTTTTGCTCACAGAAAGCTCCAGGTCATTCCCATCTCCTACAGAAGGATCAATTTCCCATTAACAAAATGAAAGCTGTGATGGCAGAATATACTTACAATGGCTACCCACAGAAGCCTACAAACTTCTGCTCATGTTACCTTATTTTAGCACTAATATTGTTTCCTATATTACCTTCTAGTAAACACACACTTCAAGTAAGATAAAATACAATGCCTTGTTCTGAAGTATGCACGAAAGGTCACGAGGCACAAGGAGGTACTGTTAGACCCAAGTAATATTTCAGGGAGGATTTGACATTCAAACTGAATAGAGGCAAAAGCACAAGTATGTGTTGTTACACAGTTTTGTCTTTGCCACCTTCCTGCCCCTCTCCAAATTTTTGATGAGTGTGTTTCAAAAATTGATTTCCCAATCCCTGTGGCTTTGGGAATCATGGTACCTGTGAGCTGAGCATCCGACCTCAGGGACCTGTAACACATTCTGGAAAGTGTTTTTATAAGCCCTGAAGACAAATTTCAGGTCCTGAACTGAGTCAGAAATAACCAGTTCCACAAATATAGGTAAGGCAACATGTTGATATGTACTGCAAAAGCTGAGCAGAGGATTCAGCAGCTCACAGGCTGAGACAGTGGCATTGCAGGAGAAGCAAGCTACTGTCTGAACAGGACTTTGGCCTCCATAAGATTCAATGTATGTCAAGGACTCATCCAGAGTACTGTGTTTAAATTTTGACTACTGCACTTGGATGTATGCCCTCTTTAGAGACGGCCCAAAGAAAGGCAGTGAGAAATTCTGGAAACCTCTATCTGAAGTAGAAAGATTGATTATTTGGAATGGGAAGATAAAAACGACTATTGCAAAGAAGGGAAGAATCTGTTCTCTGTGCTCACAATGAGCTGGGCATGCAAGTATCCTGAGCTGCATCAAAAGGAGCATGACCAGCAGGTCAAGGAAGACAGGCTGAGGGGGTTGGGGTTGTTCAGTCAGGAGAAAAGAAGGCCCTAGGGAGACCTTAGAGCAGCCTTCCAGTACCTAAAGGGGTCGCAAGAAATCAAGAGAGGGACATTTTACAAGTGCAGGTATTTACAGGACACGGGGGAATGGCTTTAAACTGAAAAAGGGTAGATTTGGATTAGATATATGGAAGAAATTCTTCACTATGAGGGTAGTGAGACACAGCAACAAGCTGTCCAGAGAAGTTGTTGCTGTCCCATCCCTGGAAGTGCTCAAGGCCAGGTTGGACGGGGCTTTGAGTAACCTGGTCTTGTGGAAGCTGTCCCTGCCTATGGCAGAGTCGTTGGAGCTACATGAGCTTTAATGTCACTTCCAATTCTAACTATTCTATGAGTCTATATTATATGAATTATACTGTGTTGAAGTTGCAGGAAAAAAAAGTCCAGTTTACCATTAGGAATTTTTTTTTCAAATCATCACAGTTGTGAAGCACTGACTGTGTGGAGGTTTATGGAGCCTGTATGGTTAGAGGTGGCTTGACAGAGGTGTCTCTGAGGAGAGGGGGATAGACTAGATGACCTCCTCCAGTCCTTCTCAAGCCTGGGAATAATGATTCTATGATTTAATGAATGATGTCAAATAATTACAAATTTAAATTGTTTCTGCATTCCACTGGAGATATTGTAACAACTTGACACCACCTGTATGTTTAAAGAGAAAACCCTAATTCAATCCAAAGAAAATCAGTTTCAACTACAGTTTGCTTCTATCTACAGTGGCTGCTTTTCTTTCCAAATTGACATCCACATGACTAAAGCCTTATTAATCACTTTAAAATATGGTGAAGAAACTAGACTTTTACATAGTTCTCTCATTCAAAAACATAAATAATCAAAACCCACTAATCCTCCCCCCTTATTCTTTACAACTGTTACCTTTCCTCTTTTTCAACAGACACAAATTGTGAATGCTGTAATTTGTATGTGTGGCAGTGCTTTTAATGCTGGACTCCAAGTCCTTGAATCAAAATCTTTCCATAGGCAAGATCAGCCATGCCACTTTGAGACTGCTGAAAATCTGGGATCAAAGGCACAGCAATGTACTGCCTTTACACCTGATTGCTACAGTGACAAATCAGATTTGTCTTTCAGTCCCAAATTTTCCATGTGAAGTGCACCAACATAATAAAAATTTCATTAAGCAGCTTTATTTCTTCCATATAACCAGCTTCAAAGGAAAAAGAGAATTTGGAAGAAAAACTGTATTATATAAGAAAAAAAATACTCCTAGTGAAAGAATACTATGGAGAACTGGGACATTCCTTTGCAGAAGTATTAAATGCTTGCAGCTGAAAATTGCTCCGTAGCACTGAAAATAAGACCAGCATTATTTAACTAAGATAACTATTTTCCAAATATCATCTATCAGCACTACTCTGTAATAACCTTACGAAGAGTAACTTATTGCAGAATTTGGCCTTAAATATTTCTGTTGCAGTAATGTCATTTCCTCTTTATGGAGAGACTTTCTCCCTTCATAATATTAAGACCGACAGGAACCAGCAATGAGACTGAAGAATGGCACTGATTAATTGAAAGGAGACCATCTTGGAGCATTGCCAAGAATGACTGAATTTTTCCTTTTTGGTTTGGGGAGATGCTAACACGTTTTAGTTTCCCATTAACACTGTGCATGGGGTGAGGTATCCTAACAACTGCTCAGCCCCCATCAAACCCACTGGAGGAAAACAGCTCAAGTCCCTATGACCTTATAGGCAGAACATTCACATCGATGCATGCAATCCCCTTAACTCAGGTAACAGAAGATTGATTGGATCAAATTAGGTGAAAGCAAATATAAAAATTTCTCACAACCCAAATCCTTTTTTATTCCATACTGTGTTGCATCTGTCTTGATGAGTAACATGCAAAATAAATCCCAGACTACAAACTTTGACTTAAGGTGGTGTTTTTTGGGGGATGTATTCCTTTGCACTGCAAGCAAATGCAATGGTTTGTTCTTCACCATAATTTCTGGTATCTTTGTTCCATACTATTTCATGTCCATTGAATAAAACAAAGTTTGCCTGGCAGACAATAAAAAGAAAGAAAATCAAATTAAGACAAAAAAACAAGGTTAAAATTAAAACAAATACAGGCAATATTTTCCCAAAGTGTCATCTTAAAATGAGTATTAGCTAGTGAATATAGAGCCATATAGTAACCTAAATCCTGTCCTTATGGTCAGGTCTGGCTTCTAGGAACAAACTAGCTTCCATTTAGCCTTTTCATATCTTTGTAGTTTCAAATAAGACATATAAATATGGAAACAAAAGTTCATTTACATTTTACATAATAGAATCTTATTGCCTATGCCTCAGCAAATGCAGAGAGTAGACATCTAAGGTTTATAACCATTGAACTTACATCAGAAGTCACATTTAGACTTCTAATTTCCATCTGCTAAAATATGTGCTTGATAAAAAATCCCAAATAAATTTGAAGGATATCAAGGGTGGAAAATCCTATGGCCTAGGGGCTCAAATTCAACCCATGGCTTCATTTTGCAAGGCATGTAAGTGCTTTATTTCATGTTATATAGGATAAACAATTGCAGTTAATGTTTGGCCTAAAAATGTTTTTGAAAATCCTAGTCAGCATTTGGCAAGGACTAGTTTCCCCACCTTGAATATATCCTATATAGCCTGGTTTCGGTATTCAGAAAAAAATCAGAAAAAACACCAAAAATTGTAAAAGGGAGCTTGTGTGTCACCCAGAGAGTATCCATAATATATCTGGTCACAAGATACAAAAGAAGAGGTGGAAGAGTCATATGTGTTTGCAGAACTTTTTGAGATATGCGGACTGCACTGGCCATTACAAGAGATCTCTATAGTGAAATCACCACGCCTTCTTTGCATTTAGGGTTGACACTTTGGAGGGCAATTTTCTTTTACACAGGTCAAACAGAAGGCATATAATATAGCCTGGGTTTAGTAATTGCAATTTATGTCATTTAGTGTTCCTGGTGAAGCAAATCACCTCTATTGTAATAATACAGGCTTCCAAGAATTTTGACCAAAGGTGAACAGTGTTCATTGAAATTATTTTAAACATTGTAAGCAGCAGGTTATGCATGGTACTACTCTGGAGGAATTTCCTGTAATTCAGCCATGATCTGGTGATACTTAGATTACTTTTGGCTTAACTGCCATTAGGAAACCTGATCTTCAGTCAGTAGCTTTTCCTAAACATTGTTCTGACATGTGCAATACATTTTCTGCCATGCAATTCATGCAAACGATACAAGATAAGGAATCACTTTTATACAAGCTGGTTCTGGTCTGTTCGGATTTTCTACTACTCAGTCAGGCAAGCTTGATTTTTGTTTAAAAAGCTATCCTTTTGGACTTTTGTCAGCCCCCAAAGTTTCAAGAGTCAATCAATCCACCAAAAAAATAGTGTGATCTATTTAACCAGGAGACTTTATTTATACAGGAGATTGTGTCAATTTGTTTGTTCTCTTTCTGCTATTTTTAAGAGTGAATTTTGGTCATACTTTCCAGCTTTTCTCTTAAGGGATAAGTCTTAGACATTTCTGGTTTTCAATGAGCGCTGGGTTTTTTTCATAATCTAGTGACTTCCATATTTGAGATTTAAGAAAGCTATCAGATATCAGGAAACCTCAGGTAAAAATGCAAGAGTTGTTACCACTTCAACTGCATGTAAAAACAGGGAGATAAGCTTGCTATGGATGACTGACTTTCCAGTCTTTCTAAAATCATATTCCTACTTGACACCAAACCTTTACCATTCGACCTTATCGCCTAAGGAATTACTCATTATGGTCATCACCTGTAAGAATCGTATTTATTACAGAGGTGATTTGTAGCCTATCCTTGTTTTCCTGAGATTGGCTGGAAGAAAGAATAATTCAGAATTTTTACTTTACTTGTATCTTATTTCACCCACAAAACAAGCAGTCTTACATTTTTATATGGTCTTCTGCGCTGGGGTTACCTGGCATGAACATGCCTGTCTATATTATTCATTTTAGTCAGTCCTGTTCTCCCTGCACAGTTCACGCTGACTGTGAAATTCTGAACCTTAAAAATAATTCACAGTTTCTGGTTTTACTTTCTGAAGTTTTTAAAAAGTATTTTGTTACTTTTACTGATGCTTTTCTCTGTAGGCAGAAATTTACTTATAAGTGCCTACTAAAATTGAGGGAGCAGAAAAGATAATAAAATATACTGTCCCTTTCATGAGAATTTCTTCCATTACAGATGTTCTTACACTAGTGATTTCCTCTACAGCAACCCCTGGACCCAGCAAGAATTGTTCCGCTGCCTGGCTTTGATGTGATTTATGGAGCAGTGGTGAACATCTTACATTTAGAGGAAGGAGGAATATGCTGAGTCTGAGGAGAGGTCATTGGTGGTGTGAGAATAGATCCCTCTTCCCTGAGAGGATGGTGGCCACAGAGATCACAGGGTTCATTGTTCTGAAACAAGAATTCAGATGCCATCATTATGGTGACCAAGTCACCTGCCAGCTTCAAAATAAGAGGTCTGTGGTTGCAAGGCAGTTAAACTATCGCATTGCTAAAACTATTATGCCCCCAAAGGTGTCAAAGAGAGCATAACAGATATCACCTTTGGCCAGAGCAAGAAGTACTTTGAGAAAAAACTGACTTCAAGGTCATTGCTCCTTGCTCTAACCAGCATAGCTACCAGCACAAACTGTATTGCTTAGATGTAGAGCAAACAAACTAGAAGTATTAAACAACAGAGGTATCCCTGGTACCACGCTAAATCACTGAGGAAATATGTTCTTGCTGCTAAGAGAACTTCCCAAACTCTGGGCGGACTTTCCACCTCAAGTTTTGTTCACTTTAGATTATGAGTTTGCCTTAAGGTGAACAAGCCTAAGCCTTTCAGCTGAGAAGCAAGGTGGAATGGCTTCCTCTCCTCTGCCAGAGACAGTGATGGAGGAGTTAATTTCTTTCTGCACAAGGGAAGCAGTAGCCTCCCAGGTATCTGGACATTTGTTATGTTCAGAACAAATAAATGGGGAAGATCATCTAGCACATAGATGAGACTAGCTCTTCCATATTGCTCCTGAGATGGCATGACAAGAAATGCATAAAGAATTCAAATGAGAAGTGCCATGCTCACATTCTCGTTTTCATTCTTTTCTAATAGTGCCTAATTTGCATTGTGCCTTTGCAATCAAAGCTAAGCACTGGGCTGATGTCTTAGGAGAACTAGCCATGACAGCTCCAAAACTTCACTTTTCTGAGCAGTAGCAGCTCATTTAGAATCCAATCACTATGTATGTATAGTTACTGATATTTTTCCCCATGTGAATTCCTTTGCATTTAAGGACATTGCATTTCATCTATCATTTTGCCATTTAGCATTGTGGGCTTCTCCTATTGTATTCTGCATTCATCTTTAATTTTGAGCCCATTGAATAATCTCTTAACCATCACAGATCTTCACCTCACTAATAATGCCTTTGTTCCAGGCTAATTCTAAAGATGTTGAACAGTAGAAAATCCAATGCTGATCTTCAGAGGTTTCTCCTGAGAGTTGTGATCTAAGCATTTGTTCTTATCCTTAGTTTGTCCAAAACCAGATCTTCCCTCTAAGCCAAGAAGAAGCTATTATGTCTAAGAGTCAAAGAGAGGAATATTACCAAAAAGTTTTGAAAATTAAGGGACAGTGTAAGGATCAGTTCATCCCTTATGACAAATTTAAGCTTTTGAAAACATGACTTTCATATGCCAGACACCAAAAAAGGACATTGTAAGGAATATTAGTGCTTTGCTTACCATTGGTATTCCTTGTTAGGGGTACCTCATCTCATGGTGGCTTAAGCCCCTTTATCGCACAGCTTCCTTTGTTCTTCCACTACTATGCTAGAAACTGCTAACTTCATCACAAATCACAGATTCCTAGCACGAAAGCACCCAGCTCCTGAACCCTCTTAAGCCAGGGTTTCCCAGGTCCCTGTTTACACCTCTGCTTCCCAGGCCCATAACTCCCACCAGCCCTGGATGTCTTACCTGGCACTGTTTTTCCTCGCTTTGCTCCCCAAAGTCTCTCTCACTGGAGAACTTCTCCTTTCCACTTTAAAGGGAGGCAGGTAACTAGATAGAAGATAGTTAATATCTCTTCATGCTGAAGATTAAAGCCCCACATCCCTTTACCACCAGCAGGCTCTCCAGGCATAGTCAGCACCAGTTGGCTGGTGGTCCCCACCACTAGCAGCCTCCTGTGCAGATGGGCCTCAGTGAGGTCTGGATTATTTTCAGTGTCTCCCCTAGTATCTAAACATTAGCTTAGAAAATACTTACTCTTCAGCGCTGTTGTAGCAGCGGCCACAGTGCACATGTTTTGAGACGCCTAGGTGTTATCTTCAAGGGAGATTCAACAAGAAGCTGGGGAAACTGTTAGAGCCAGCAGCCACTTTTTTATTTACAGCAAGATGTGCCTTTATTCTAATAAAGTCTAGATTTACTAGTATATAACAAGGCAACTATTTTGCTTCATAAATAGGTAGCTTCAATGGCTATAATTACAAACCTCAATATAATTCTTATAAACCCATGATTTTTCTTCTGGGACAAGAAAACATTTTTTTAGGGTCTACTTTCTGATGAAGTATTATTAGCAGCAATTGGCTCAGTTCAGCAATTTGGAACTTTACAAAATTAAGGTTTTAGTCTCTTTTCTCACTGCAGACTGACACAGTTTCCTGCTAATCTTTCCCGGAGCGCTCTTTGTACTTTTTTCAGACTTTAAGGCCGAAAAGGAAACATTAAGGTGCTTCTGCATACCATTGACCAGTTTTTCCAGAGCTAATAGTTTTGGCCAGCCTACAGCAACATTTCTCTCCTGGTGTAATGTGATGCAAAGTGGCCTCTCTAAGACAAGTGAGGGGTCGTATAAAGGATTTCAAATTGTATTATGAATCTAATACTGTTAATGATCCAAAGGCAGTATTTGGATGTGGGCCTCACACAATTGTCACAAAAATCTCACCCAGGCTACATGTAGACTTTATAGGTTTGTGATTATCATCACTGATAGAAGTTTTTAATTTCTGTGATGGGTATAAGACTAGGTTCCTTTAAAGAATTAATAAAGAAACAGCAAAAACCTCACAAGCACTCTAAACCTTACTCTGAAAAGGCTGAGAAATGCTTATGCAAAAACATAAGTTTTAGCAAGACTTTCAAATCTTCAACAGTCCCTGTGCAAGTTGTGACTGCTGCAGTTAAACTTTTAGAATGTATGGATTTCACTTTCATTACAGAGTTTGAAAATAAAGAAGGACTAAAAGGTGATTTTAAGGACCTTTTAAGTGAGAAGATACATTTAGATGCTCTCAATTAGTTCAATAGTATACGGCACTGAGTAGGAAAGAAGACGCTCTAGACCATTCCTGCTGGTTCCCATTTTAGGTACTTACAGATGTCTCTGCTTAGTAGTTATCTTCTGCATTACTGCAGGAGAGCCTCTTTTGCAACACTACTTCTGAAATTCCTCCTGGTTTAATTTCGTCCCTTCTTGGGTATCTTCAAAAAGCTGGTGTTAAGAAACACCAATTGCCCTCTGATTCAGAAGTCAAGTATCAAGTCTGAACCCATGCCTTATTGTTGCAACTACGCTTTTAAAAATGGCATTAATATGTTCATAATGCTACTGCTGATAGAACTTTCACATTGCAGTGGTAGAAATGGCTGTTATGGGATAATACATATAAAATATTCTTTAGATAAATGAAATATTAACTTCTCTATGTGAGACATGGTGAAATACAGATAAGTGAAGTAATAACAATGAACTGAATCAGAAACACATTTTTATTCTTCCAACTTGCCTGATAGAAGGAAAATAGTGAAAATCAAAAGAAGGTGGAATCAATAGGATTAGTTTCAGGAACACTTCAGTGTGTTGCTGATAATCCCCTCAAATAAATTGATACTTTTTCAGCCCTCTTTAACTAAACTTTGCTTCCCATTTGATGCCATTAGCCATGCTGATCCAATGCTGCTTGTCTTAGTTGCAGGAGTACTCTTGACAGCCCTTTTAAATGATGCCCCAATGGATTATCTGAACAATTTCCCAATGAAGGCAGTGAGTAACCACTGAGTGCTGAGGTAATATAATTTCAATAAATCAGTTCCATCTGAAATGTCAGATAATGTCCAAACCAGATAATGGAAATGGAATACAGCCATATCCCTTTGCAAAATGCCAGTTTAATGTGAAATAAAAGCCATTCATCCTTCCCACTCTCTAAATCACATCAGTTGAAACAAAGCAGAATTTGTTGATGTTGAAATTGGGATGAAGGCATAGATTCAGGAAAGCAGGTAGGTAATGGCAAGTTGGGTGTTGTGATATCTTACCCCTGAAGGGAATATGGATTGCCTCTCAGAGAACATGCCTCTCTCCCCATGTACACCGTGGGGACTGTTCAGCACTCTGAAAGGTATTGGCCCCTGTATTTACATACAGGTTTAATGGCTTAAACAATGACCAGTGAATAAAAGATTTAGTCTCTACTCTTTCAGCTGGGCATGGAGGTAAAATAAGCAGGGTCAAATCCACCTCTCTGACCTCCAAAGGGGGTTCCCTAAGTATCTGGTTATGGTGTAGGAAACAGGGTTGAAGATGCTTTCTCCTCTTCCTGGTGAAAATTGTCATCAGTCACCAGTGAAGGGCACAAACTGCACAGGACAGAGGAGGAAGCTAGCAGAAGACTCACTGACCTAGGGCTGTG
Organism: Amazona ochrocephala; assembly: GCA_039720435.1. Lineage (NCBI taxonomy): Eukaryota > Metazoa > Chordata > Aves > Psittaciformes > Psittacidae > Amazona > Amazona ochrocephala. Next base: position 35,697,975 of record CM077878.1, read on the forward strand.
GTTAGGACACATCTCGGGAAGTGGTAGGTGCTAATGTGAGCAACCTCTGGTGCTGGAAAATGTGAGCCCTCTCCAATGCAAGCAGCTGGGTCATAAACTGCAACTGGAAGTGAGGTTGTGGCAGAAAAGCTAGGGGGACACTTAATACGAAGAACAGGACACATCCTCTATCACCTTCATCCAAGTACTTGCCATGGGCCCCCAACTTTGTCAGTGTGGGGCCTCCCAGAGAAATTATATAGGAGAATATCTGCACTAGGGGATGGTCCAAAGATGGCATGAAGCTGCTGAGATGACACAGTTCTGGGACATCTTGCAAAACTGGAGTAATAAGTCCTCTGGGTGCTGCATGGTCATCTTAGTTGTCTTCAGGAGTAGGGCTTTCAAATAGAGGGGAAGATGGCAAAGGAAAAGGGATTTGTGGCTCGCAGCTTGCAGTTTAGGTGTCTGAAAGCTGCCTAAGTGCTGGTTTGGCTCTCCACCCAAGCTGTGCTGTGAATAGCAATCACATCTGAAAGCTTAACACTGTACAGAAAGACATGAGATGACAAGGAATGAGCTCTGTAGAGGCTGGAAGCCATAGCAACATTTCAAGGTAGGAGACAGTGTTAGAGGGGCAGAACATGAAGACTTTGATGGTACTCAGATGAGTAATCATGAAGTACAAGGAAGAGGCTACAGTGTTCAAGCTAAGAATTCATTTTGGCAGTAAGGATAAATAGGAAGAAACACATTTTTCAAGTAAGATTGGAAAAATAGGAATAATATTTGGCAAAATTTTTGCTTTGGTAAGGAAAAGGAGACAGAAATGGCTTGTGATGTTATATTGGTAACATTATTGTTGCCTAGTAAAATCTGTGCACTGTTAACCAGATGTTTGGAGAGAACAGACAGCAAATCCAGGCATCATTTCCTAAGAGCCATCAAAAACCTACTCATGTAACAGAAGTGAAAATTAATTTGATTTGATTAAATAAGCAAGATGATGCCTAGCATTAAAATGAATATGCATTCAGACATCTTCCCAGGTATATAACACAAGGAAAGGTTTACTCTTGCCTTGAAAGCAACATGATGACTCAGATACTGCCCTGGCTGAGAAGGCAAAGTAATCAAGGGAGCAGTGAGGGTCCCTGTGATTAGGATAAACTCAAACACTAACATTCTGCCCTCTACATATTTTTTAGCACAAAAGCCCTGTTTTGACAACACAGTGCATGTTTACAGACCTTTTTATCATCTCACAGCCAATTGGTTGAACTGGGATCACATGTGCACCAGGGCAGCATTAGCTGCTGCAGCCCAGGGGGCTCATTCAGTGCCATTGGTAGCGTCTTGAGGATCCTCTGGTAGATCATTTCATGGGGCACATGTAAATGGCACAGGAGAGATTAATTTAATCTGTCAATAACTACTCTTTTCAATAGAATTGTGCTAAGTACGCATACATGGCTTAGCTTAGAAAGCAAACCAGGCATTTCAACATGCGCCAAATGAAACTGCTGCCCCTGAAATAGCTCCCTGTGGAAGGCCTCAGCAGGATAAGGGAGATTTCCGCTGCAGGAGATACTGGTGGGTAGAACAGCGTGCAAAAAACCTCACTCATCCTCTTTTTCTTCAGAGAACAGTGGTGTGGAGGCTAATGCTGGGTCAGATCCTCCAGATTCAGTCAAACGTGCATGGCTGGAGTCAGAGTCTTGAAATCAGGATAAAATAGGCTGTAGAGGGAAATAAACGAAAGCAGAATTTGACTATGCATTAGAATTTCATGCACTTTGCTCTCTAACACTTGCGTATTCTTAGCAAACTGGTTGTTGTTACCTGAGAAAGCAGGAAGTTCAGAAAATGAGAAGCACTAATCACAATAAATTGATTTTGGTGCATCTAAAAATAAAAGGTTCAGTACTTGTCTCAGGTATAGCTGCAGAGAAACTGATTCATTGCACTTAATATGAAATTGAAATTCTGGATTAATTCTCGAGGGAAAAGGAGCTAAGGCAGGATCACCACAGCTCTCTCCTTCAATGTGCCAGGGTAACTGAATTCCTGTAGCACTGAAGTTCTGCAACAAGCTGTGCTGCGTTTTGCTGCTGTATCTGGTTGAAGTTTCTACAACGTGTTCCTCCAGAAGCTAATTAAGCTGCCCTCAGTTTATTCCACTTTTCCTTTCTGACAAAGAGAGGTGGTAAGTCCATTGCATCCCTAACTGTCAAATGTCATGACATTCAACTACTTACTAATTTTGGCCATAAGATTCTTAGAAACCTTTTCACCTCCAGCAGTCAATGAAACAATGAAAGGTATTGTTAATGCCAGAGTTGTCTGGTCTTCTTCTCCCACTTAAAATCTTCCATACCAGCACATTAATTCTCATTAGTCAGTCAGAACAGAAATATCTTGTGCAAAAAACAAAACAAAACAAAACAAAACGAAACAAAACAAAACAACATGAAAATGCCTAAGATGCCAGGTTAACCACTCAGAAATGAACAGATTCCCGATTTAAGATCATCTGAGTAACCTCATGTGGTATGACACAGCATTTAGATATACGACTACTTCCTTCCCCCCCCCCCCCCAACTTTCTCATGGGAAATCACCTACATTTGGGATATAAAATAGATTTACTTAAAAATTTAGGATGGAATGCACCTCTGGAGGTCATCTGGTCCCATCCCCTGCTCAAGGTAGGGCTAACTTCGAAGTTAAATCAGATTGCTCAGGATATTGTTCAGTTGAGTTTCACAAGGTTGTAGGAATCAGTAGATCCCTTTTCTTCTCCCAACATCTTCAGGACTGAAAGGGATCTCTGAAACACTGAAGTCCGATCTGAGAAAATTTGGAAAACTAGAGACGTTCCAAAATAACAGCTGCCTTCCGCTAGAGGTCAAAACATGGAATTAGTTACCTAGGGTTCTACCAGCAAATAATTAAACCCAAAAATATCATTCAGGACAGCCTACATGGCTTTACAGAAGGCACCCAGTGAAAGGATCCTATCTTTTTTGGAGCAGCAGGTAGTTAAAGAGAAGACAACTAATTTTTACAATATAATTTTACTACTACAGCATTGTATTTTAAGGCAACTATTTTTTACAGTTATATTACTACAGCATAGTACTTTAACCAAAATACGTGCATTACATGTGGAATTAAGAGAACACATCACATAAACAAAAAGCATGCTCAGTGACAGCTCTTGGAAAACAAATTGTTGATGGAGAGGCATTCATTAGCTTAGACAGTTGCTAAAGGGATAACAGTTCTTGATCTAAAGGTCTTTATACGACTGGGATGATACAAAATCATTGCTAGTGTGTTTCCAAATGACAGAAAATAGTCAAGGTAGTAAATAATAACAATAAATTTCTGTTATATGGGAGTTAAAACCAGAGAGAAATATTTCAAGTTCCACAAAATGTGTTTCAATTCAGTTGTATGCAAGGTAATATGAGGAATATCTACAGTCTGGAAGATAGTTTTAGAAAGTATTGTTTCAGAGAATGATTGGATGTCATCTCAGACATGAAGTGATCAAGGCAAGAAGCAATCTTGCCTCACACACAATAAAGCTATTTCTAGAATATTTCTACCTGGTTTGGTTTCAATATGGAAATAATGGAAGGAGCTCAAACAAAACTTTTAAAATGATTCAGAGGCTGAAAAAAAATGGTGTGGAAGAAAACATACTACCGTTTTCAGCAAGAAAACCTGAAATGTGACTTAATTGGCAGAGGCATAGGAAAAAGAAATCTGATTCCGGGGAAAGGGACCTTTTGATCTGACAAGCAAAGTCATGGTAAAATTATTTTTTGTCAGCTGAAGTTAATTCATTCCTGGTGTTCCTAGCCGAGAAGGTCCTTAAACACTGAGGCTCTTTGGACAGAGGGATGGTAAGCCTCTGGGGGTGTGCAGAGGACCACAAGCCATCTCTCTCCCGTGGATGAGTGACAGCCAAGAAGGCTCAGCCTTGTCCTTGCCACATTAACAAGACATGAAGCCTGCATTAAGATAATGTGTCCCCCCTGAGCTTCCTTGGTAAAAACAGTAACTTGGATTCAAATGCCCACATCTAGCCGATTACCAGTGTCTGAGCTCCAGCAGGAATTTCTGACAGATTGGACTGGAGGCACCTAGAACATTGCTTATTCTTTTTCATCTGTGGCTTGTTTCAGAGATCCACAAGCTGCTCTGGTGCTCTCAACATCTGAATATTTTGATCAGCTCCCTGACAGTGCAGGAGCTGCAAATACCAGTGGGAGCTGCCTTCCTCTTTCTTATTTTTTTCTTATTTAATTTCTTATTTCTGTGAGGCTATGAGAATGGAAATACATTTGCTTAAGTAGTCATAAAGTTTAATGTGTTTGCATACAATCCAATGAGTCATAAGTAATAAATGCCCACCCTGAACAATACAGTAGTGTATTCTGGATTTAAACTGCATTAAAAGATGATGTTACCTTACACATATTATTTCCCTGTACCTGGAGGAAAAGGGACATCTCCCAACATTGCAGTTTTGGAGCCAGCACAATCTGTGGCCCTGCTCTGAGTATTCCCATTGTGTGCACCAGGGCAAGCAGCTTAGGATTTGGTACTTTCTACCATCAGAAAGCAGTGGCATGCTCCTCCACATCCCACTGCCGAATGGATCAACATTTCACATTTTAGAAAAAGTTTCAAAAAAACCGCAAACACACCAACAAGCAATGTTGGCAGCCACCAGAAAACCCTGTGCTTGCCAAGCACCAAAGTATCTCCCTCTGGCTTTTCCAGAAGAGACAACCACGGTGCTGAAATCACGATGCTCCTCACAACCCTTCCCTCTCCCGTACCCCCCTCAAATCACTTCCTGCATTTTAGGAGATCCTGGTGTTTAGGCAGGGCCCTCTTTCACCCATTGGCCACCCTGCATAAAGGTAAAACCCTGGTACAGCAAAACAAAGAGAATTAGGGTCTGAAAGGGAGATTTGATTGTCATTCAGCCAAAGCAGCCCCCATTTGGTTTCTCAATAAGGATTCATCATTTTTGATCCCATAGGGTGGAAAGGAAATGTTCAGTTTTAATTTTCCTTTGCCTTCAAGAGTTAGATTTCAAAAATGTGTTAACTCAAAGCCAGGGACAAATCAAACATTTAAGCCTGAGAGTCAAAGCAAAACTGAGAGTTTGCAAGTGAAAACAGAACAAACAATCCCAAAGTCTTCAAAACAGCTCCGAGCCTACCCTGAGGCTCTGCTCATCCCTAAATCCTGGTACATGCTGGAGTTATATTCACCCTTTGTGTCCTGTCTGTGACAGCTTCATAAAACTAACCAGGAATTTATGCCAGATTAAAAACAAGATCCCTTCTCTGCCTTACTGAATATTGAATTTGGGCAGAGGACAATACCTATTGCAAAAGAAACACAGATGTTATATGAGAAGTTGTAATTCAGCAGGATTATATTTAGAGAAAGAGCTTAAATGTTTTAAGGTTTCTTTTCTGAACAGAGTGAAATATAATTTTCATGTCCCCAAAGAGAATAAAATAAAAAGAAAAATCCCTCTTTCTTCGTAATTACTTCTGCTCAAGCGTTATCCATTACCAAAGTGAAAGAAACTCTGAGAGAAGTAGAATAGAAACTTTCTGAGTGCAGTCTTCGTGAACTAAAGCCAACACTGACTTAATTTCATAGCATTTTCCAAACTGTTCCAGTTAAGCACCAAATCCTGTGCCTTCAAGTGTGTAACAATTGTGGGTGACCAAATTGAAACACTGGGTTTTGCTGGTTTTAAATCTTACTGTGTCCTTACAAAACAAATTAAATAAATAAAATAACTGAAAAATTCAATACTCTTGGCTGGGTACTGCAAAATGGAAATTGCAAAGATTAATGAGATGGTGAAGATCCGTGAATTCCATAAAATTTGTGATCTAAAGACCTGATTCTACAAAGTGCTTCAAATCCCATAGGCAGAAAAGCCTGTGTATTTTTACACTTATCTCTGGTAACATGGAACTGCAGGGTCCTGCTCCAAGTTCCTCCTATTTTAAAACCTTAATCATATGACCATGATGCAGAAGACAAAAGTTACTGCAGATGAAGTTCTGATAACAATGAAGTACTGATCACTTTAGAAACCTTGAGAAAAGCAGATCAAAATTCAATATAAAAATTCAAACCTTTATGCTATTCTGATTGTTGAATATTGCTATTTGTGGAACGTATAAACTGCCATCAGCAATTTCCTTGTTTAGACAAGATAGTTCCTTATCATCTAAAAAAAGTAAATTTTAATAAATTATAATCTGACCTGAGTTATAGTAACCAGATTTTCATGGTGTTTTATGTTAAAAGCTTCTCTTTTGCATTGTCTTTACCCTGCTCCCTGTTGCTACAAGAGGAATATCAGATTTTCTGAAAACATGTTTAAATGGGATTTGGATAATTCATCTCCTAAAGTTTGGCTGTGCTATGCTGATGATTATTTCATACTTTGACCCCATCATCCAGAGCAATTATTCATATTTAGGGAAACATTTCAAGCCAAGCAGCTGTTCAAGTTCACTATGTAGAAAAAGGGAGACCTTCTCTTTCTTTAACCATTCCTACTGGGTAATATTTGCTAGGGAGAGTAGACTGAGAAAACACAGGGGGTTTTTTTATCTTCAATTTTATACAAAACAAGTTTAATGTCCTATCCACAAATCAGTTTTGATTTATTCTAAGCATCTGTAGAATGAGATTAATGTCTTCTACCTCGGTACCACAAGTTTAAATAAGTCATAAATCACTTTTTGTTGGGGTTTGGGTACACAATAGGTCAACCTGTCTTAATGTTTGTGTCAGTCTGTCATAAAAGCACTTACAAAAATCTGGAACCTGTATACCTCCTCCCCCCATCCAAAAATCTATATTTACTCAATAACCTTTTTTTTCTTTTATTTGTTGCTCGCCCTTGTGAGACAAAGCATACGCGTCTATTTTTAGCATTGTCTTTGACAGAACATAGTTTAAATCTGAAATGCTTAAAAGAAGTTATGATGTCCACAGAAAGTCTTAAATATAACAGTGAATCTAATGGATTTTTGGAACAAAACAGTGAAAAAATAATTTGAACTTTTTTGGTATTTGGCAGTGTAAAGCCATTTTGATGGTTTTGCCCGTTAAAATACAAATTGACTCTTTCCAGAGTTTTGTTGCCTTATAATTTTTAGGAGATTTATTGAGTTAAGTAGCTGTGAAATAAAAATAAATGCCTGAGGTTGCACTATAAAATTTATTGTAAAACTGCTTTAACTGTATGCAAACTTTACCTTCAAAATAGCCCTGATTAACTGTTGGAGTTTGTGAGCTGATATTTCTTTTTACAAGAATATTTTCTTTCACACGTTGTTAGTGCAATTGATGTAAATATTTACTGCTTTGCTGCAGGGTTGCAGCGTATACCCCTAAACCACAAAATCTTTTTGACCTCAACTGCATTTCTGTTAGATGAAGAGTTGTGGACTTGGCCCTTCAGGAAGGTTTTCAGGATCAGGTGGTCACCAGATAGCACAGTAACTTCTGTCAGTGTCTCTGGTTTGAGTTTTAAAAAGTCATAGTTGTTATGGTAAGAAAATAATCTGCATTTTATTTGTAAACAGGGCATCCCAGACCAGCTCCCAATACACTTTAGGAATTCTGGTTGGGAAATTTCTGCCAGCCTACCACACAGACAGGCAGAAAAAGGAAACCAAGTTGAGAGGTAATAATCTTCCTCTTATTTTTTTCTAGAAAAAAGCTATGGTTAAGTATCCCATAACTATGGATGTCCCGAGCAACTAGAAAATAAGTCTTGAGGTATCTCTACCTCAGGAGATGGTGATTTTTATGTGTTTTCTTTTTCCTTTCTTGCTCTGATTGGTATCAGCAGCAAGTAATGTGGAAACACACTGAGTAGAGGGGAAGGATCAACCTTCTTTGTCCTGCTGTCAATACCTTGTATAATGCAGCTCCCTTCTGCAGGTCCAAACCTTGGTTGGCCCCCAGGAATTCACCCAGGCTGTTCTTCCCCCTCGGTTTTAAGAGGAGACAAAATTATTTCCTTCTGGAAGCAGTGCTCTCCAGCCATGTTCTGTGTAATGCCTCCAGCAAGCTGATGACATCAGGAACATACATGGCACATGGGAAATCAAGCTCAACCTGACCAGGGCTCGACAGCAGCAGGAGAGATGAGTGAGGCAGAGAAGAGCCCCAATGCTAAACACCTTCAGGCACTCCAGTTCTTTGCGGAGACACCTTCCACTAGACCAGCAGCAGTTGAATAATGAACAACGATCAGTTTCTTAATGTGACACTTTTAACGCAAAATGCTTGTTACAGTGGTATATGAATAGCTTTGTGGGCTTGAAGGTTAAGCCAATTAAGTGTGATCCTTGATAACACAGAAGCAGATTTTCTGGAATTAATCCAGTCTTATTGTTTTCCAAAAAATTTAAATAAGTAGAATTTTATATTAATATATTAATAATTTAAGAACAACCAAATAAAGATTGTTAATATTATTTTAATATTTAATAAAGAAGTGGTAGAACTAATTTTTTTTTTGCTTTCTCTGTCAAAATAGAATATATGACAGTTTTCCACATTAAATCTGATACCACAGTCTGTTTAAAAGTTGTACTTCTGTTTCTTGCTGAAGTGATGACAGGCTGTCATGCGCATAGAGCTTAGCCAGGATACAGCCTATCTTCAGCATGAAGACTTCTCCAACATACAGACTTAGAACTAAAAACTATGGAAATAATTTACAGAGGTAACACAGGTATAAAAAAGAACAGATTAGGTTTTATTGAATAAATGAAATTAATTTGTTTGCTTAGAATCATAAAATCATAGAATAGTTAGGGTTGGAAAGGACCTTAAGATCATCTACTTCCAATCCCCCTGCCATGGGCAGGGACACCTCACACTAAACCATGCCATCCAAGGCTATGTCCAACCCTGCCTTGAACACTGCCAGGGATGGAGCGTTCACAGCTTTCTTGGGCAACCCATTCCAGTGCCTCACCACCCTTACATTAAAGTGCTTCTTCCCCATATCCAATCTAAACTTCCCCTGTTTAAGTTTGAACCCATATCTTTCATAGGATCATAGAATAGTTCTGTCACTTTTTAATATATAGGCTAATGTAAATAGTAGCAAAATCACTTACTCTATTATGTCATTTCATTACATGGCAGTATAAAATGTCCTGTGTTAGGTTTTGAATAATGACTAATGTTTTGTAATACCTTAATTACTTTTCAGAGAACATGGTATATTTCAGTTCAATAAAAACAATCACTTTTGTCCCATGCAAGGTCACAAAAGATATAAAAAATTTATTTCAGGATAACTCAGATTTTATTGAATCTAGATCTCAGTTATATATCTGTCATTGCTAAGGCAATAACAGGATCATGGTGTTGCCTTTGTAAGATACGTGCGTAAAAAGAGCTCTTAACAGTGATGGATTCTTCTCAGAGGTACAGCTAATATTTATCTGCTCCTGGTGGCACCCCAAATGCACTAGATACTTTCCAAAAAAGAAAGGCATAACTTCTGTTGCGGGACAGCTTCTTGCTGAAGTTCACTGAAACCACCAGGGTTAGGTGAAGGAGGGGGAAGGAAAGGAAGTCTATCTGAGTAAAAGAGTTGAGCAAACCTTGTGTCTTGGATTAATCCAGTTGGCTCCCAGGAAGGAAAAGTGTGCTCACGTCTGACATAAAACACAGCATAGTAAGAAACAACCCCAGCAGGACACAGAGATGCTTGTGTGAGAGCCAAGGACACATATTAACATGTGGATGATTACTGGCAGGCAGAAAATCTGGGAAACTTGTTGAAATCTCTAGTAGGATCTCCATTCTTGGAAATACGCAAACCTTGATGGCACGTGACCTTGAGTGACATAATCTAATGTCAAAGCTGGATCTGACTTTGAGTCCCGCAAGAGTTAGTTCAGATGAGTTGCATCTTAAGTGGTTGTGTGATTCTGTGAAAAAGGTAAGATAGCTTTATTTATTCAGCCAAATCTCAAACAAGATCAGAAGGCACCCATTCTGCGCTCGGGACACCTCCATCGCGTGTTGAAAACCGTGATGCCCACAGCAGCAGAAGTGGGCACACTCAGCTCACTCTCTTGAGTAGCAGTGTTAACACAGGGATGCAAACATGCCAGGAGCATTATCGCTTGTGGGGTTTGCTAGTGAGGAAGGGGTGGTACATGAAAGGAGGGGGGAGCAGCTCAGAAGATGGGGACTCTTTAGAGGGATCACCCTAGAGGCAGCTTTCCTTTGTTTTGTACAGATGAAGCAACATGTTGAACAGTTCTGCTGATCTCTGCTGAGACAACCCAGCAGCTGGGTCAAGGACTGGATCAGGAGCTGATTAGGACTTCACAGCTTTAAGCTAATGCCCTGAATTCCACCAAAAAGCTCATGAGAGACTCCAGCCAGTCACATCACACAGGTCTCTATATGCTTCTGGGGTGCAGCTCCACTTTTATAAGCGCCCACAGCCTTTTGCAATAGCACAGGCTTGCAGATGGTTGCAAGGTGCATATCAGCAACCTAAGCTTCAGTGTGATAAAAGAGAGATAACTGTGAAAAACCACGTGGGCAAGGAAAGGAGAATGACCCCACCAGAGGCTGATGGAAAAATCTTGCTGCTGGATCCTGACCTGACTGCCCTGAGAGTCAACCTGGCTCTGGGTTTTGAGGGGCAGAGCTGTTGTCCTGCTGCCTCTGCTCACCCTGCCTGTCCTACATCTAGGCAGCAGCCTGGGGCAGAGGCACCCATCATACTTGCACAGATTGCAGCTGCCTTTAAATGAGCAAGTTTTCACACCAGCAATGGTGTGGAAGGTGGCTCTAAAGCAGAGGAAACTGAGGCAGGTTACTGATAACACTGATGGAAAAAAGAAAATTAATGGCTGAACCTGGTCTGCTGCCAGGCAAGCCCCAGCATATGTACAGATACGCATAATAAAATAATTGGAAAAAAAAAAAAAAAAAAAACGAACAAAAAAGAGAGGAATTATATCAAAAATACTTAAATTTCTTTTATTTCCAGTCCAATCAACAAATATATTCATTTTGCAAAACCTGTTGGACTTCACGCTAAGTGATACATCCAGAAAATCTGCACATTACTGATCCTGTAAGATACAGACTGAGTTCATCATTGAATGAATGCCCAACTCCATACATGACTTTGAGGTATAACGGACAAAAAGATGAGTCATTTTTTTTCAAACCAGTTTCCTCACCGGGAAAATATTCCTCTAGGTCACACAGTACTTATTTACTCAGTAAACACTATGACAGTGAGATTTACAACCACATCATCAATAACGCTGATTGACAAAGAACTTCCTCAAAGCTCTTTCATCTCCAAACATGATTCATGCACAAAAGGGTGCAGTTCGACATTTACAGCTGAGCATGTCTGTTTGGAGCAGGGGTAGGTAGGGAAAGGGGGAGGAGTGCATGAAAAACAACACCTGATCTTTTTTCCCCCTATGATCAGCATTTGGAGCTCACTCATACTTGTTTTGAATAATCGCTTACTTGTTTCATTGGCTGCTGAGGGCTCTTCTGATCTTTTAGAGGATGAACTGGAAAGGAGGGACTCCTCTTTTGGAAAAATTGGGCAATTGTTTACACTCAAATCTGCACATGCTCAGTTCATTATTTTGTCTGGACTGAATGAACTAGGTGATAGTTCTCACTGGATCTGGTTAAGGACCATCTTAATAATTTTCCCTGTTGTCTGAATTCACCCACTCTACATCTACACTGCAGGAATAATAAGGGGAAAAAGGAGAGCTTGGTGAAGATAAATGCAGCTGCTTAGATGCTCCTTTTTATGGAAGCTATTCTATATTTCATGAGTATCTTCTGTTTGTGCCTCGTAATGGCTGTAGGATTTTATATCTATTGGTACCAATTACACTTGATCTTCTTTTTTATAAAACAATTTTCCATTGTGAAATGACCTTGTGACCAAGGAGGAAGTTTTGTGGGTCCTAGTCAACTTGGAGAAATTTTTCTTAGGAAAAGAAGGCCTAACAATGCCATTTCTTCTTTCTTTTCAAATATTGACTTTTTATTATTTTGGGTTCATAATTTAGATTTAATTTTTAATTTTGTATCATAGTCAGGTGTCTTTTACACTATATGTAGAATCATAGAATCATAGAATAGTTAGGGTTGGAAAGGACCTTAAGATCATCTAGTTCCAACCCCCCTGCCATGGGCAGGGACACCTCCCACTAAACCATGCCATCCAAAGCTCTGTCCAACCCAGCCTTGAACACCACCAGCGATGGAGCATTCACAGCTTCCCTGGGCAACCCATTCCAGTACCTCACCACCCTTACAGTAAAGAATTTCTTCCCCATATCCAATCTAAACTTCCCCTGTTTAAGTTTGAACCCATTACCCCTTGTCCTATCACCACAGTCCCTAATGAAGAGTCCCTCCCCAGCATCCCTATAGGCTCCCTTCACATACTGGAAGGCTGCTATGAGGTCTCCACGCAGCCTTCTCTTCTCCAGGCTGAACAGCCCCAATTTTCTTATCCTATCTTCATACAGGAGGTGCTCCAGTCCCCTGATCATCCTTGTGGCCCTACTCTGGACTTGTTCCAACAGTTCCATGTCCTTTTTATGTTGAGGACACCAGAACTGCACACAATACTCCAAGTGAGGTCTCACGAGAGCAGAGTAGATAATTCTGATGTTACCAAAATTTCAACTGAATATTCAAAAACACGTCTTACTTAAACTCTAGGGAAACATGGAATGCCAGTTATGTTTTCTGGCCATCTCTAATACTAGACTTTTTGCTATTATCTGCAGCTGCTGAATCTACTGCTCTCTTTTACTCTGCAGGTTTATGCTGAATCTTTGAGTATTTTCTAAATAGCCAGTTCTGGCAGATTAGTATTAGAAAAAAAAATCATTTCCTCTAAAGGCTGGATTTTCTATGTAGTCAGTGCAGAGAAGGAGCTACTTACACCTCCACAGGGAGATTTTTTCTGCCTTTCTTTGGTGCCTAGCCTGAAGAAATGCAAGATTTGTGGAGAGAGGTTGTATCTTTTACAGGACCAACTCCATGTAATGAGTTTTTCAGAAGACGCAGCAGCTTTCTGGATCACCTATATAGAGAATCTAGAGTTTATCCTTAGAGGAGAATTGCCTCATTAGGCATGGACAGTTTAAATGCAAACTGAATTAAGCAGCCAAGTCCCGGCCGGTAGCCACAAAAAAAACCGTTGAAAACCAATGGAGGTGCACAGGAACTAAAGATAAAGGCACAAATGGCTTTAAAAATAAATGCCAGGTTGTGCCAGCTTCATGATTTCCAGGGTCTGGCTCCTGCTGTTTGAACGTGTGGATTTGACAATGATACAAAAATTGCTCAGCCAAGCATTTGCATCTTGCTTTCTGTCTGGCATTCCTTCAGCTTTGCTCTAGTAAAGCCTGTTCCCCATTGCTGAAGAAGCTCTCAAGAAAGAGGGGCTTTTTAACACACTGCAGAGCTTGTGCCACCATCCAACCAGGCAAAGACATCTACTGCAGCTCTGGCAAGCAGATGGGGTGTGCTGACAGACATCTCAAATAGGGCATTTACAGTGCTCTGGGGCATGCAGTTTATTCCCAGCTCTGGTTTTGCAGTGCTGGTGGCTGAGAGATGAGCTGCTCTGGGGCTACAGCATCCAACCTCCCTGGCAGCATTGCAGGCCATGGATGTAGGTCCTCTCCTGAGTCACAGAGGGAGCAGGAGTGAAGCCAGCTGCATGTATCTGGCTGCTGTGGAAAGCAGGAGGCTCAAGCAGGGAACATGGGCAACCAGGAAGTGGCTACACGAGAAGAAAGTCACTGTAACGCAGTTGTGGAGACAGCCTTAGTTGGCGCAAGGGAGTTTGTGCCCCCTCTCATAGGTGCAGGATTCAGCCAATGGCACCTATAGTCATGTAGTGCATACATCTCTAAGAACAATTATCAAATTGCATCCATGTTTGAGGCCCTAAAAGTGTCCAGTGTGATGCAAGTGTACAGAAACAAGTGACACCAGCCCCAAAGAACCATGGAATAAGTAGTTAGGTTACAGCAGGGTAGGCTAGAAAAGAAAAGTCAGAAGGCAAGTGAGAAATGTTCAGAGTGATGTATCTAGAGGCAGAGTAGAGATGGGGGTGGGACCCAGATCTTCTAACTGTGTTTAGTGATAATGTTCTGTGGAAAATAAAATTGAAGAATTAAGCCAGACTGCACTGCATCTGTCTCCTTCTGTCTTCTTTCCCTTTCAAATATATTTGCTGTACACATATAAAGGCACTGAGAATACTAACAACACTGCAGAGGTGATGCCGAGTTAATGACTGTATCAGTACTGATACATGTAAGAAAACCGGGTGTGAGTCGCCAGTGTAACAGCACAGACACACAGAGACATCCACACCTGTTTGTGTTAGGGTTTACATACGTGAAGAGCTGCAGGCTCATCAGACTTGTGTGATGACCGATGCGCAGGGGAAAGCTGGCGCAGCGCAGAGTTCACCCCAGCTGACACACCCGGCCATCCTGCTTTCCCAGGCAGCCACGCTGGAGACAGTGGCAATGCTGTGAGAAAACCACTAGATGTAGATGCAGTGTTAGACTGTCTCTGGTCCAGGAAAATGTGGCATCTGTCTTCAAGGGAAAATTACCTTCCAGTGCCATGAGAGGGGGCAGGTGCTTCTAAACAGAAATTAAAATCCTTTGAGAGGTTATAGCGATCTCAGGATTCATAACAACGACAATAAGTGCATTGATTGAGGGTCTTCTAATAATGTCTTACTTGTTGAATCCTTTTTTAGAAAAGCATCCCTATCTCTGTTGCATTACGGCTAAGTGCCATGCTATATCACATTATCCTCCTTAAGTTATCCCTCGTTCTCCCTCCAAAGCCCCCATCCCTCTTTGCAGCACAGTCACTGAGGTTGCTCTGTCAGCTCACCAGGGCAGCACTCAGGGCTTTTCCTGCTGCAGGTACCACTATTGTTCTCTTTGGTGAGAGCAAAATATTGAAAAATAAATAGTAGTAAATAATGGTCCTGTCCTAAGGTAATGAGGCTCTTTTCCTGAATGCAGATGAGGAATTCATCAAAAGGAGAAGGATAATGTAAACTCCTTAATGTTTAAATCATCTAAATGGTACATGAGAAACGCTGCCTGGTTATACTTTACCTCAGGCAATAGGGGAGAGCATCAGCTGATATAAATCCATCAGATCTAGAGCAACATATAGCAGTGCTGGGCTGAGCCAGCAGGTCTGTTTGCATGAGGCTGCCATGGTCACGGAAAATGCCCTGTTAAAAGAGCCCCCACATCGCAGTGGGCCAGGTAAAAGGTACAAAAGTCTATTGCCAAGTGCTTGCTTAAGCCAGGTCCATCCACTTTCTTCTATCAGGAAGGCACTTTTTATTCATATTCTCCATTTATTTTCTAATGTGATACAGTCAGTGTAGTGGGTTCACCCTGCAGCGCTTTCCTAGTGTCTGAAGAGTAGCAGAAAAAAACACCTAGAGGGGAACAAAAAATACAATCATTGGCCAACTGGTAATTTTCTTAAGAGAGTGAGCAAAGAGGAGAGGCTGCCTGCAGGCTCAGCGTGCTTGCACGAAATGGAGCATTCGGGGAGGCTCAGAATGAATAAAAATTGGCAATTTTCAAAGACAAACGTCAGATCCAACTGATAACAATGAAGCACCAAACACAAATACAATTTAAACAGAACCCAATAAATAACTATTGAAAGATGTTTTGCAGTTTTCTTACTCCTGCCAACTCCTGGTATCACTGGCATTCCCATTCCTGAACAAAGGCATCACAACATCCACACCACCAGCTCAAACAGGGCCAGGAGGCAGGTTTGAGCACTGGCCCACCAATTATCCAGCCTGTGTAACTGTTAAGACGCTTCCAGGCAGGGTTTGGTATATGCCAGATAAAATTTTCCCAGATCCTGCTTGAGCAAGGTTTGGGAAAGGCCACATCCAAGTGTTGGTTCCCAGCAGACGGCATGGGTGTGACTTCATCAGGTGGGCTTCCTCTGCCTCGTCCTCCAAGCTACACCCAGGCTTTGCACCCACAAATTCCTCCACATGCTGGCATACTACACCTCAGGTTTTGCAAACCTAACAGCCACCCTCCTGGCACAGGAAAAAAGGAATGAAATAATAAGTAGTAGACAAAGCCTTCACATTTTCCAGACATTTTTAGCTGGAAAAGAATCCTTCCAGGTATAACAACAATGGCACAGGGGCATAAGATGGGGCGCTGAGGAAATGCAGGTCAATCCCTGCGGAACGTGTCCAAGCAGCCTCTCAATCTCCAGGCCAAGGACCAGTTTCCAAACCTGTTTTGATGTGCACGATGGGTGGAGCCTTAAGTCCCAATGAAGAAATGTGTGGTTGCTCTGTAAATGCCATGGCAGAAATAAAACAATGTACATGAATAAAGCTGACCTCTATCTCACAGGCTACAAAGCCAGGAAAAAGAGACAGGAAAGGTCTCTCTGCCTTGGGTTGGGTGAATCTGCCTCCCTGACACTGAGCCATGTCCAAACAGCTGCTGGGCAGCAACTGAAATCATGGTGTGGAAACTGTCCCTCAAGCCTAGGGTAACACTTTGCATTGCGCAGATTGAAGGGCACCACCTCTCTGAGATGAATGAGCCACAAAAGCCAGTTGGCTTTTTTACAATAAATGATTTTGGCAAGAATAACTTTATCTCCAAACGGAACTCTTCACAGCATAATAAGATTTTTCTTATTTCGTGAAAGTGTTGAACTACTTAATTGTTCTTCATTCTGCATCTTGACATAGCGTTACCAAATAGCTACTAAAATGTTTACATGCTCAAATCTCTGTCTCTGATAAATCAGTGGAAAAGACATTAAGAAACATTATGACATCTTCACAAGAAAGCACAAAGAAAAATAACCATGATTAATGACAATTTAAGAGACATTAAAGAACATGATTTGTGTTGAAATATTTGGGATTTTAACACTTAGCTCCTAACGACAATGTTGGTTTGTGATCAGCTTGTCTCAGACCTGCTTTCAGAAGTTATCCACATGTTCAGTGTTTGCTGTTGCCTTCAAAGATTATAATCTCAGTCAAGCAGAGACTCATCTTCTTGCATGTTTGCAAAGCGCTTGCACAACTTTGAATGTCATTGAAGTTAGAAGCAAGACCCATCAACACAAAGATCATGCGGAAGATAAAAAGAAAAAAAAAATCAGTCTTTAAACTGCATGTGAGTGAAAATATGTTTCCAGAAAGGAAAGAGAAAAATGCATAATATAATCCAAGATCCACATAATGACACAATTTAGCATCTTAGCAAGCTCCTGGCCAGCTGTGTTGAGAAGTACACAAGCACATTATGCCTACATCTATATCTGTGTGGCAGCAATGTGTGTGTACAGCCCTGAGTTAGCCTTGCTCTGCTTAGTGCGGCACACGACAGCAAGGAGATGGCTGGGGCGGCTGTGCAGGCTCACCATGGAGTCCTCAAATGACTAGCATTACCTAGAACCCCTGCTGCTGTGTTTTCCTTGCTCTTGCTGCCTAGACTAGGCCGTTTACGATCGCAACACTGTGTGTGGTTTGCTCAATGCAAAAAAAGAATGACATTCCCCATCCTAATGTACTTACTGCAGGAGGGCTTGACCTGTCTGTGAACTGTAGGGAGTGGCTGACAAGAGGACATTCCCATACACAAAAACTGCATCTAGGACATTCATGAAGCTGTCTGTGCCTTTCCTGAAAAGTTTCAGGGGTCCAAAAGTGAGAAAAGGTATGTGCTGGTTTCAGCTGGGATAGAGTTGATTTTCTTACTACTAGCTGATGCAGTGCTGCAATTTCGCTTTAGTCTGAGAATAATGTGATTTACCCTCTTACTAGTGATAAGGGGATACAATTACACAGCTCAGTTCTGTGTCATGCAAAGGTATCGAAGAACTAGCCAAGAAGCTCTAAGCCATATAGGTATCATATTTCAGTTGGTCTAATGCACCCAATATCTTATAGAGGTTGGAAAGCAATTCTGGTATCTTGGTGCACTGCTGTAGTCTGATGGGCAGACATATGCCACTATTGAAATGGGGAAGGGTTAGAGGAAGGAAGATATGTGATTTACTCAAGATTAGAAAAATACCTGTGGTGGAGCCAGGGTCCCAAATAGCACCCATGCACTCACACACCCCACCCTCCCTTTGCATCTGTGCAGAGGGAGGAGGAGAGGGGTCAGCAAAACACCCAGTGAAGGTAAATAATACATTGAAATCTTCTGGAAAACCATGCTTACAATTTGGTGACAATCATCTCCTCAGTGTGCTAAACCCACTCACAGATGTCACCCCCAGCCTGACCTTTTAAACCTGATGGTAAACAGGTAAAACAGCTCAGTTCATTACTGCAGGAGGCTAATGAGATCCAGCACCTAGAGACCCCTCAGATGTGCTGGGCAAAAGGTCCTACCCTTCCTGATCATTTGTCAGATACGCTAAGTGAGTCTTACCCTATACTCACAGCAGGAAGCAACCAAATGTCATTAAAGCCTGTCCTTGCTGTCCAGAGACAACTGTTTAATGGAGCAGGTCACAGGGGCTGAGAGAGCTTTTAGACATTGCCAGGTGAACAACTGAAACAGCACCAGCTGGCAGGAGACAAATTTCAACCTGTGGCGTAAGACGCACAGAATGGGAGGTATTTACTGGGTTTACTGAATCAAAGAGGAGAGGTATAAAGGGTAAAACTAATGGCTTCAGCAGAAAATATAGACCAAAAGACCAGAGGTCCCTTAGTTCAGGCTACCAGGGCAGGGGTGCTTGCAGCTGGTGGGTGCATTGTTCCCCAACCCCTGACTCAGAGCAAGGACTCAGGGCTAAAACAAGTTTTTCAGGAGAGGATATGGATTAAACCTCCTTCCATACTCACACAGCTAGCTGGCTACATTTTAAATGCAGAGGCATTTTATTAGCTAAGTGGGTGTCAGAGCCACCACCTTCAGTAACACCACTGCCTCTACAGTGTTCACTGTCTTGGTACCCTGTGCTTGACCAGCCTTGTCATACCCCATGGCACTCCCTGATGGACACTGTGGTCCCCACTGCAACCTGGTAGGCACAGCAGAGTCATGGCGCTGGGAGCAAGGGGGAAGAGCTGTTGCCTTTCACTGTGCTGGGCACGAACATGGTGTGTGTGTTGAGCTACAGCAAAACCACCATGCTGCTGACAGCCACTTGAATGCCTCAGAGCCCCTCCTTGTCCTGTGGATGTCCCAGGACACTCACCTGTACTTTGTCACTGCCTCACATTTCAGAGAAGTAATTTCTAGCTTGGTTTCTCCTCTGCTGGACCACAGCCTTCTCACACAGGGAGCTTCTCTTCTACCTGCAGTGTCATTTGAACATGCATTCATACTCCAAGCCCAGCAGGATGACAGGAGGTAGACAACCTGCCTTTGTGCCAAGGTGTGATTTAATTTTAATATCTTGGAGATTTCACAGTGTTCTTCCGAGTGTGGCTGCCTTTCAAAAGGAGGAAGTCTTGAGTGCAAAGGACTGGATTATATCTGCTGCAACCTGCCATTGTTAAGTGCAGTTGACCTCTTCCGCTCACTCCAGCTCCAAAACACACATCCTGTCACTCAGCATTAAGATTTCTTTTGGCACACAGTGTTTAACAGATGTGGTATATAGATTTTTTAAAAAAATACACACATTCAGCTTTTTCTGGAGAGTTTTCACATGTGATGAGTATGCTTCCTCCCGCCTTCCCCTCCTCCCTGGCAGAGCATGAGGCTCAGAAAGTCCTTGGTCAGACTAAACATTCTAAGCAGCAGCTAAAAACATCGGTGTTATCAGTACTGTTCCCAGGCCAAAAGTCAAAAACACAGCGCTGCACCAGCTACTAAGAAGGAGAAAAATGACTGCTACTGCTGAACCCAGGACATAAACAAACCCAACAAACAAGTGTCAAGGTGGAAGAAAAATGACTTGATGTGGGGCCTCAACAAATCATGACTGAAACTCGTAGTTCTTGCAGAAGCTTTAGCCCTGGTATGGATGAGATGCTGTTTAAGCCTCCTTTCTGTGTGTCCACGCACAGACATTCAGAGCCCTGCAACTCTTTTGTGAACACTGGGACCTTCCCACCCCATCTTCATCTCTGCCTCAGGTTTTTCTCTGACAGATACCCTCCCTGCTCTCCTTCAAGCTGACATTATTTTTCGCCTTTCCCTGCCTGACTTCTGCCTCCACAGTGTGCTCTCCTGCTTGGCACCTGCTTCTCTCATCCCTGCTACATTCAGCAGGGAGAAGGACGATGGATGGGAAAATTCTACAAGCATAGGGGAGTGACTGTGGACCAACTGCTACAGGAGCCGGCAGGAGCCACCAGGTCTCCCAGACTACCTCTGCTGGTTTAACAGGAACTTTGGATCAAATACAGACAGGACTTCCTAAGATCCTGTTTGTAGGTGAGGCTCCTCACACGTGTTGAAGATGCTGTTTTGTTGAGCTGTACAGTATCCTGAGTGATGCTAACAGACACTGGTTTCAGGGAGAGGGGACCAGGGCTGACACTGCTCACCACTAGTCACCAAAGCAGTGGGAATCATCAGGAACTGCTACCACCATAAAAAGCATCACAAGAGAAAACAATTCCCACAAAACTGTAGCTTACTTTGCTTGGAAGAAATGAAACACAGTCATGGATTTAAAGGTAAAATATATGACATATTAAATCAGAGTCATCATTCTTCTGCCGAAAACTCTGCCTGACATGTACTGCTTAACATGTGCTTATTTTCCTTTGGATGAACATGGCTTCATGCTCCTTAAAATGCTCCTGCATAAAATCAAAGCATAATATGCAATACAGCCTTATGAAGATACATTGAAGATACTTACAACATTCTCCTTCTGTAGACAGTGTTTGTTTAAACATCTTTATTCACAATAATTAACTGCTGCTATCACTATTCTTTTTAGCACCTATTGAAAGTTATTCTGTACTTCTTTAATATATTTTTAAGCCACCCAATGCTTAATGCAAGTTTGTAACCTGCAGGCTCAAGTCTCATGGAGACTCGTGTACATGAATAATTCATAAACCAAAGAACAGTGGCTATTAACATAAGTAAAACTACTTGAAAGAAAAAAGTAGATCATGCTTGAATTCTTTGCAGGAATTGACCTTAATTTGCTCTTCAGATCTAGGCTGCCCTATTAGGAAGCTTTTCTTGCCTGTTTTTTATTTAGTTTATATAGGTAGGAAACATGGATAACAGAAGGTCTCCAACCTATAAACCTTCTAAGATAGGCTGAGCTTTCATAAAGGCTGTAACTGTGTGGACAGCATCATAAACCAAAGGGTTCCTGTATGTCCCTCACTGCCTCAATGTTCAACAGTTTCTGTATGACTGTGAGGAGGCAGAGGAGATGATTCAAATGCCATTAGTGTTTACAAGGCGGTTCTATGAAGCCTTAAAAGCAGGCACCCATGTCAGTGAGGCTCAGCTGTCATCCCGTTCATTTGCATTTATGATGTAAAAAGCAAATCCCTGATAAGTAATTATTTCTTTCCTCGATTTTCCTTAAACAGAAAGAAAGCAGAGAAATTTTTAAAGAGCAGTGAAACTGAACTCAGCAGTCGCATTCACAATGTATCGTACATACTGGCTGGATGGCCGCACACAAAGAGTAGTGCTCAATGGCTCAATGTCCAGCTGGAGACCAGTAACGAGTGGTGTTACTCAGGGGTCGGCGTTGGGACCGGTCTTGTTCAACATCTTTGTGGGTGACATGGACAGTGGGATTGAGTGCGCCCTCAGCAAGTTTGCCGATGACACCAAGCTGTGTGGCTCGGTTGATACATTGGAGGGAAGGAATGCCATCCAGAGGGACCTTGACACGCTTGTGAGGTGGGCTGATGCCAACCTAATGAAGTTTAACCATGCCAAGTGAAAGGTCCTACACCTGGGTTGGAGCAATCCCAGGCACACATACAGGATAGACAGAGAAGAGATTCAGAACAGCCCTGCAGAGAAGGACTTGGGGGTGTTGGTCGATGAGAAAATGAACATGAGGCGACAGTGTGCACTTGCAGCCCAGAAAGCCAACCGTATCCTGGGCTGCATCAAAAGGAGCGTGACCAGCAGGTCGAGGGAGGTGCTCCTGCCCCTTTACTCTGCTCTTGTGAGACCTCACTTGGAGTATTGTGTGCAGTTCTGGTGTCCTCAACATAAAAAGGACATGGAACTGTTGGAACAAGTCCAGAGGAGGGCCACAAGGATGATCAGGGGAATGGAGCACCTCCCGTATGGAGATAGGCTGAGATAGTTGGGGCTGTTCAGCCTGGAGAAGAGAAGGCTGCATGGAGACCTCATAGCAGCCTTCCAATACCTGAAGGGAGCCTATAGGGATGCTGGGGAGGGATTCTTCATTAGGGACTGTAGTGATAGGACAAGGGGTAATGGGTTCAAACTTAAACAGGGGAAGTTTAGATTGGATATGGGGAAGAAGTTCTTTACTGTTAGGGTGGTGAGGCACTGGAATGGGTTGCCCAGGGAAGTTGTGAATGCTTCATCGCTGATGGCATTCAAGGTGGGGTTGGACATAGCCTTGGATGGCATGGTTTAGTGGGAGGTGTCCCTGCCCATGGCAGGGGGGTTGGAAGTAGATGATCTTAAGGTCCTTTCCAACCCTAACTATTCTATGATTCTATGATTCTATGAGTCTATGATTCATCTTGCTCTTAAAAGGTGTAGGGAAAAATCTGATAAGAGTACAGCTTTCCCTCCTTTCAAAGTAAACAGTGAAATATAAACTGGATTACTTTTCATATCAGGGACATGTCACTGTTTTTTTCAGGTGTTCAGCCTGATTATGAGTTTTGGCCATTTTATTCCAGAAAACCTCCACCATTTCACTGGATTCAAATTGTAATAGAAGTAATGCTGAGATGATGTAGCCTAAGGTCCCTTTTACTCGCTATATGGTAGAGAAACATAGTAAAAGAATGGCTCTTGCCCTCAGAAGTTAAAAATTTGCCAGTTGCAGATGTGACTTGAACACTTTTAAGAAAAATCAGATTATTTTTTTTGAGTCATTTACCATCTTCTTACCATGTGAGGTGGCTGTTGCACTGGAGAGCAAGACTCACTGCAGTTACTGACTGCAGCATTAACACTCCCTTCTCTTGGAACTGGCAGCTCATTAGCAGCCAGTTTATCAACTCTGCCTTTTCACAGGCTTGTGAAGACCTCTTCATGGTCTTCCTGCCTTAAGGTAGCAAATCTGTGATTTTTTCTACACAACAACAGGACATGAGATTCAAGGATGAAAAGTGAATTTTGGACTTTGATCAATGTCTTGGATGAAGTTTAATAAATTTCATGGATTGAAATGCATTCCTGCACTTCCACCCCAAAACTCCCTCAGTTTCAGACAGGGAAAATGTATTCTTCACTATACTTTCCAGGTTACCCCTCAGCTGAGGACATTTTCAATACAGAAGGTGCAGAGTGGCCCAACTCTCCTTAGCTCCATGCATGTATAACCCAGGTTTCATGGACTAAGCTGTGCATGTGTCATCCCCTTCAAGTTAACAAACCCAAGTTATTTTTCTTCTCTATTGTCACAGGAAACATCTGTAAACATTGCAGGACACAGGAATGCAGCCTGGCTTTCGTCTGTACCTTATCGAGGTATCCTGGCCACTAAGCTCTGGCAATGGCTCCCCTGTCACTGTCTGCCTTACATCCCTTGCTGTGCAGCAGTCCTGCCCAGCAGGATGGGCAGAGGGGGGCAGGTCTCCCCCTGCATGCCCTGTTTCGTGTCAACATCTTCACTTTGTGGAAGCAGCATTTCCGCCACAAGGTTTAGCAAGCCCTACCCACCAGTAATATCCAGCAAACTTTCCTAAATTAATCCTTTTTTAATTATTCTGATAAAGATTTGAGTAAGGATCTAGGAAAACAGGTTTGGAAAGACTTTTAAAAGAAAACCTAAACAATTTGCACAGAGACAAGACTGTCTTAATATATTCCAAGGTATCTTAGCCCAACCACTGCTCCTCAGATGCTGATGGGTCTGGATGAGGAAGTAGTGCTACCAGGCTACCTGTGGGGAAACCCTGATTCAGGCACCCAATCACTTATGGTACCCCTGCCACATAAGCAGTGGTCCTAGGTGGCCATGCGCTTTCCACATAGGCTCGAAGGCCTTTTATCATGTTCTATAAATGCATCCACAATACCCAGTTTAGCAAGTCGGAAACACTGCTGGAGCCAGATAGGTCTTCTGGTTAAGGAAGAGCAGAGCTTGCAGACCCTTACTTACTGGTCCCTGGGATCTTGCTATCAGCTTGATCTGTGCTTTTCTAGTACAAAGCTGAGTTTTTGAAGCTTCCCTCTCCCCCTCTGCTATGCTCCCTTGTACTTCAGTCAGCAGAGCTGCATGACAAGGAACACGCAGAGCAGCCTTGTAAAGCATGAACCATCAGAGCGTAAGTACCTCGAATAAACAAACTGTGAGAAGAGAAACGAATCCTGACTGACTTCTTGCACCTCTTGATGAATGCAGCATGTCCTGGCAGCCCGTGTGTTTCTCAGCTCCAGAGGGATTAGCTTGGTGTTTACCTGCTCTTTCCCAGGCTGGGCAAACGCTTGATCTTGCTAATGTGTACACAAGTTTTTGACAGTTGCCATGGCACAACAGGAACTTTACCTTCAGTCTTGTTGTTTGTAACCTTTGAGGACTAACCAGCCAAGCCTCCTGACAGCATCAAAATGCAGCTTATTTTAAATTAACTTCCAGGGCAAAAAGGGCTGCTTTCAAACGATCAGACACTGACTGAGTCAGATATTCCTCATTCAGCAAGCTTCAGCTTTCTTCCAAGGACAGGAAAGGGGTTTTCTGTTTTCTGTTCCCAGAGAGAAGGGAATTGAATGGCTTTTGGGGAGATCCATGGAAGGAGCAGGAGCAGGAGAGTGGCGCTGCTGTGCCTGCACCTGCGCTGGAGGAACAGGGAAACATGTCCCTCTCCTACAGGAGTCTGTCTGGGTATTAGTTCACTTCATTTTGTGCATGGCATTTAATACCTGTCTTCTGGCAGTAACTAATGCTCCACTGTGTCCCTGGGCACTTTGTGTAAAGCCCTATTTAATCACAATAAAGGCAAGATGCTGCCAAGAACGTGCAGTGGGGGGTTGCAGAACAAAATTAGGAACATTTCCTGGTGTTTAACAGCTAGAATAAGAGTGCACCTACAGCATCAAGTATGTCACAGTAAGGGCCCATAGCTCTGATGCCTGTATAGTCTTTTCTTCATTTTATCTTCACTATGCCCATCTTCCTTCATATACTTGAACAGCAACATATTAAATGGGATTTATATTGGTTAGGTAGCAGAACTAATACCAGCTGATGTGATGGTTCAGCAGTGAGTTATGTACCAAGGCTGAATGCCTTCCCCTAGCCCACACCACCAACAGTGTCCTAGTGTATGGGCAGCATATTTGCTATGTGAAAGCAGATAGCAGCTGGGAGAGACCTCCAGGATTGTGTGGTGATGCCTTCCCTTGCTGTGGGTTGCAAACAGTCTTGTGCACACAGGTGTTGATGTGTCCACTATCACACGATTAGAACTCAGGATTGAAATAAGCCTTTGCTTCAATTTTCAGTTTGTGAAATGCTGATCATAAAGAATTAATAATGCAAAAAAGTAAATAATTAATAAAAATCTCTGTTTGTTATTTCCAGTATATGGTGCTGTTGTCAAAAGCAATTCTGAAAGAAGAAACAATATTGCCAGTGGTAAACCCCCCTGTTTTTAATGACTCCACTTATCTGGATCTTATTTGGCTTGCAACTACTGGAGTAACTTTAGTTCTCAAACATTAGCATCATTATCAAGCTCTGAGGACTATCTGTTGAGATAAACTCAGCCTACCCAAAGTGGCAACATTAACAGCACTGATGGAGCCCCAAATAGAATTGGCACCTCCTTTGCAGTGCTAAATAAAGTAACAACACAAAATTCACACTATGGTGGGTCACTCCCCAAGCAAACAAACAGAATTCCCACAGGGCCCCTTTTCAGGTCCTAAATAGTTTGGTGGA